>OY019132.1:29059161-31459161 GCA_955652365.1 Eristalinus aeneus
TTTCTTCTTTTTCGACGTGTTTTTTGCATTAGTAATCATTTTATTCGAACAACCAACGATTTCCGGAATAAATTTGTACGTTTTTCCGTCAGAAATTAATTTATTTTTTTAAGTTCACGTTTCTTAGGAGTACAATGCACACCGCGACCCATTTTAATTGTTTATAACATTGTATTTTAAAAATACTAGTTTCAAAGTACTTAAATATTTTTACTTAAATCTTTTGACGCACAAAAAAACACTAAACACTACCAAACACTTCGAAAACGCTTTTTAGAATGACATGGTGCAATTATTTTGCACACCAAAATTTCGGTTTCATTTCGTCTAACGGGAATTTTCTTTTCTTAAAATGCATCTTCGCTTATCTTTTTTTTTGCAGTTTATTACTGATACCCAACAGATGCCCTACAATAAATATCGTGTCTTTAAATGAGCATGGAGAAAAGTAATTAGTATAAAAAGTACAGACCTCAACGTGGTGCTATTTTTTTGCACAGAGCTGTATATTCCCTTTGATTTCTACATCATGCGGTGCACAATCAAGGCCATCTATCGACTAAATGGAAGTCGTCTTTGGTGTAACTCGCAATTTTTCGGATGACCTCGCGGACCTCCTTGGACCTCCTAGGACCTCCTAGGACCTTAGTTTCACTAATATGTAGTCTGATGCAAGGACACCATAATTCCAGCTGCACTGTTCATACAAAGTCGACTTTCCCTGTGTCTAGGACTGCTTCTGACCATATAGGGAGGGCATGTACTCGAACTTTCACGGACGGCTCCAAGACAATGGAGAACAACGACATTATACTTTACACCTCTTAAGGTAACTTCGTGTTTCTTTTGAGATCCCAGGTACCACGATCAATTTTTTGAAGAACAGGTGGAAGGGGCAAAGTCGTTGGGTCTTTAGCTATAAGCCGTGATAGAGGCCTTACTCAACCCTCTTGCCATTTTCGATGCAGCACCGGAACAGAAGAATTGTCTGGGTCCCGACTTGTCGATGAACTTGCTATAATAATAATGATTTTTGGCGCGGCAGTCCACAGGGGGGCTAGGGCCAAGCTTGCTCATCAACTACTTGTTCTGTTCGCGCTACTGTTCTCTCACGAGTAGAAGGGACGTACAGTTTTTAGCCGAATCCGAACGGATTCAGAGTTCTAAGACAGTTGTTACACTTTGAGTATTGTCAGCAGCTCGAAAGAGGTGGAGTCGTGAAAAATTTGAGGTGTTAAGTCGGGAATCGAACCTAGACCCTTCGGCGTGCGAGCATCGCACTCTACCCACTACGCCACGGCGGCCACAGATAAACTTGCTATGCACGGATCAAAGCAGCCATTCATAGGACCAGAACCAACATGCCCGCGCATTGTTCAGGGCTTCCCACGACAAATGGTTATATCGACAGCAAACTTAAGATGATATGACCCTGCAGGATGCATACTCCCAAACGTCAGTAAGAAATCCCCGGGATTCCTGCTATCGGTTGACAAAAAAGACTGCAGACGGCTGGGTTGCGTACTATCGTGAGACTTCTCAATCGCTAAGAACTCGAGTGTACTTCCGCTTAGGGCTCCCTCTGCGGTGTCTGTAGAGAAGACCCTTCAGAGCCCTTGAATATGAATGTCTCGCCTTTACTCGGATCCGGTTTCAGTCAATCGGCGCTGATAATGAAATTCTGGGCTATTTCTCACAGTAGCGCTCTTCTTCTTCTTTTTATGGCGCTACGGTCCGGGGTGGACGTGGGGCTCAACCAACATGCATCTCCAGATAGCACGATCTTTCGCTAGCTGCCTCCAGTTGCGCACTCCAAGTTGGTTGAGGTCCTTTTCCACTTGTGTGTGCCACCTTATCCGAGGTCGTCCTCTATTGCGTTGTTCCAATGGCTTAGATTCGAGGAAACAGAAGCGCTCGCTGTTAGAAATTACATTAAATGTGTATTACAACCTGTAAAAAGAATGGACTAGTCTTTTAGTGTGACTGTTATGCCTTCAAAACTCGGAAACATAAAAAGTGACTTATAAATGATTCAGCTTCTTGAAACCGTTTGAAAAATAAGTTTTTTGGAGACTTACAAAATCATCAATCGTCATTTTAATCAAAATTTTATCCGAAAAGTGACTGCAAATTTGAAAACAAAACGCCTTTCGGGTTGAAACTAATGGCTAATGGCGCTGCAGTTCGCAACTAATTTTTATGAGGCAACTGTGAAAGCGTGAGCCAGTAAAAAGATCTTCTTTGCCAGGGGTCTGCATCAAGCCTATACACTAATTTGGCATTGTTGTGCCCATTTAACTCTTTTTTTGGTTTCCTTTACGTGCTGATTGTGGCCCTCATCTCATTCCCGACCTAAACAATAATATGTGTCTTTCCGAAGCGTTGCCCACTGTTTAAACGTTGAATTGGTCTCTTAAGTGTACCATGTCATTGGTACAACAATAAGACCACGGAAATTGCTTTAAAAAGGCCTCGCACTGTCACTGTCGTCCATTATCCGCGGCACCCATTCCACAAATTCCTTGGCATGTCCAATATTTCATCCAAGACACGATCCACGTGGACTGTCTGAGTCTGAGGGGCCCAGACTCACAACCATTCCACCCAACATAGCTCTACAGTGTTCCACAATGTCGTGTACATTCTTGTCATGTCTTCTTGTGGGCGCATGGGCATAGCTCATTCAAAACATAATGGAACCTTTTTGAAATGATAATTTTGAAGGTTAACATTAAGCGAGAGTCACTGTTGGCTGTTTCAAAGTGCCCTTGAATGATGAATTCGCCTGAACCTTCAGTTCTTGTACCTTTCAAAGATCCACACACATGAGGGTGTTCCACAAGCTGTCAAAATGAGTGTTTAAAACCGTCACGACTCTTAATGTGTGCAACAACGCCGTCGTAAGACAAAACTACACAAAGTGACGCCTCAGGTTCATGCGCTATGTCACGAAATCTGTATTCATCAAGACAGAAACTCACTTGCGCTTGCAGAAGTATCGAGAATTTTGTTTCCAGCTGTCCGCTCTTATATTCGGTCCGCACTGTTTTCTCGCAGCAAGATAAATGTTAATCGCTTCCATCTACTATCAGCAATTACGATAAGCATTCCCAAATTCGCTGTAGATAGTAATTATCGCTGCATAGATAAAAGAAAGCATGTTCCTTAATTGCGGAAGTCGATTTCTGTTTGCCTCCCCTGTCCCAAATAAACGAGCTAGAGTAGTTGAACCCCAACCCCCTAACAAACACCGAGTGCCACCGTCCAAAACCTCGTTACAACACTTTCATCGACTTCAGTACGGCCCCAGGCACTTTCCAACTACACTCGCTACCTTCACTTTCCCCACCGCACCGCAGCCAGAGTTGGCGCAACACAAATAATGTCATTGTCCCTGCTGTAGTTGTTAACATTTACAAGACTTAATAATGCAAGCTACCATAACATGCACTCTCGTGGCAGAACATTTCTTTTATGGTTGGCTATGTCACGACGGAAGGAGAAAAATGCACTAAAACAGAAATAAAACTGGGGAAAAGGGGAAAAGTAACGCGGGAGAAACGAAGAATAAACCACCCGTACACCTTTCGCAGTATCCTTAATTCCTCTCCAAGGAAATCTTTTGACTCACTTCCTAGTCACCTAGATTCTGCAGCTAGCTAGCACAAGACAATGGCACAGGGCGCAGGATGTGGCGGGCCGCCCAGCTTGTGGCCCACCCCTGCATTCCGTGAGAAAGTGCAAGCGAGTGCCGGGCCATTCTCTCGCCGAGAAACTCTCGTTTGGGCTTTGTTTGGCTGAAGAATTACAACAGTGACTTTCCCGGTTAGAGCAAAGTGCTTTGCGGTGTGAAGCGATTACCAGGGTTCCCTTCCTCGTGTGTTTTTTCTTTGTGTTTAAGTTTTTCTTCTTCGGAGGTGGGCCACCGTCAAAGGTGAAGTTTTAGCTTGGAGCGGAATGTATTTGTTTGACTTTCTTGAACCACAATCCGTGTTTAACAAGAAATAAAATGCCAAAGCGACGAAGAGTGAGTTCCTTGAAGTTTTCATTGTGTCCACAAAACGCACGAGCAAAGTGAGTAATGATGATTTTCCAATTATGTCACTTTCCTGCCTGAGGCTCAATTTGAGGGGTGGCTTTTTGGCAAATTGCGAGAGCATGCCTGTCGTTCTGTCTACAAGGACAGACACTAGGACTAATAGAATCTGCGGCAGGATGCTGGAGTTGAAATCTGTTTGATTGCCTAAAATTTCGAATGTCATTGTGGAGTGCATAGTGGTTTAAAATCTGGGAACCGTTTATAAAAGAAAGGAAAGCACTTCGTAAAGGAAGAACAAATAAGAAGTAACGTCGGCGCCAGAAATCGAATAAAATTGTTTTCTCAGTTGTGTTCTTCGCCTTGAAAATTTGCCAGCTTCGTGACTTTTGACAGTGGTGTAGCGTATCCATTATTGTGTGGACAAAACAGATTGCATGTAATTAACCAATTCAACTGGTAATATATCAGCTGTCCTAACTGCAGAATTGTGGCCGCCGTGGCGTAGTGGGTAGAGTGCAACGCTCACACGCCGAAGGGTCTAGGTTCGATTCCCGACTGAATACCCCGAATTTTTCACGGCACCACCTCTTTCGAGCTGCTGACAACACTCAAGGAGTAGCAGCTGTCTAAGAAATCTTCTCAAACTTCGCTTTTCGGAGTCAACAAAAAACTGTAGGTCCCTTCTTCTCGTGAGAGAACAGCAGCGCGCACAACGCGAGTAGTAGATGAGCAAGTTTGGCTCTGGTTCCCTGTGGACTGTCGCGCCATACAATTGTTAATGTGAATGTCTATCCGCGATCTAGGTGTTGTGTGCCCCTTTTTGACGACAGCATGCACTTTGTTTCAGCCTCATTTACGGTCCGATACATTTTCGTCGCTTTCACTTCAATGTGAGCAAATGCCTCATTGACGACTTGCTCTGTTCGTCCAAACATGACAATATCATCTGTGCAAGCCAGCAGTTGTGCTGCCATCTATATGCTCCTAGTGTTGACTCGTGAGTTACACGCCATCTGCTCAAGAGTTATGTTGTTGAAGTCACATAACTGCGTGTCGCCTTGTTTAAAATCTTTTCTGACGTTGAATGTGTTAGAGAAGCAGCGACAGAGACTTCATCGTCACATTGTACACAATCTGATAAGTTTGGTGATAAGGCAAAAACTAGACAAATGATGAAACTTGTCATTTGTCACAAACTAAAGAGTTGTGTCTATTGTGGACTTCCCTGGCCTGAAAATACATTCTTTTGACAAACGGTCCATCATGGACCAGTGCTTATCGATGGCATGGTGAATTCAACCGAGGTCGTAGTTCACTCCACGACGAATTTCATGAAGATCGTTGTTGTTCCGGAAAACATTGAGGCTGTGCGCCAACTGATATTGCAAGATCTTCATGCGACCTATCGTGAGGTTGAGACAACCTTAGGTATTAGTGGGAGCAGCATACATTCAGTATTGCATGAACATTTGACCGTCAAAAAAAATTTGTTCGGGTTGAATCCCACACAATTTGTCAATAGCTCAAAGAAAGGCTCGTGTCGATTAGTCGAAAGAAATGCTCCAAAAATACGATCGCGGTGCTTAGAAACACGTCTATGACATCGTAACAGGTGATGAATCGTGGATTTACGCGTATAAGCTCGAAAGTAAACAGCAGTCGACTGTATGGTTGTTTCAAACAACAAAAGTCGCTTGCGCACGAAACACTTCCAAGCAAATGGTTGCCTGTTTGTTCCGAAAAACTGGACATGTCGCAACTGTATCACAAGAACAACACAGAACAGTCAATTCGAAGGGTACACAACCACTTGTTTGCCAGTTGTCTTCCAAGAAATCAGAAAAACCAACCGCCGAAGACGGATCACCCTTCACCACGACAATGCTAGCTCTCATACCTCTGCTCAAAGAACTGTACTTTTAAGCACTCAAAACATCGATTTGATGAGTATAGTCCTGACTCGGCACCGAATGACTTCTTTTTATTCCCGTACTTAAAAAATAAAATGAGAGGTCAACGTTTTTCGACACCAAAAGAGGCGGTCGAAGCGTTCAGAATTCATGTTTTGGAGATACCTCATTCAGAGTGGCAAAAGTGCTTCGACAATTGGTTCAAACGCATGCAAAAGTGTATGGACCTTAATGGGGAATATTTGGAAAAACAAAAAAGATTTTTTCGGTGATTAATATTTGTTTTTGTTCTCTTTCCCAAAAAATAAAAGGCAACCCTCGTATGCCTAAACACATTTTTCTCAAGATCACCAAAAGTAAATTTGCCAAAGTTTCTGTTTCTGATTAAGTTATGCTTCTCACCCTCTTTACTTTCAAATGTTGCTAACGCATTTTTCTTTTTTTTTTCTTTTGCAGGTAAGTCGTCTTCTTCAGCTCACATCCATTTCATGGTAAGCTGTAACTGCTATGTGGAATTGCTTAAGTTGAGACGTTGCTCCCGAGGTCATTTACTTCGTTTCCATTCATTATTTAAACACGGGGATTCCGGGACCTGCAGACGATATTAAAAGTGCTTGCGACCCATTCACAAGCAACGGGAGCTCTACGTGACTGTATTATGTATTCGTTTACTTGGTTAAGTGGATTTGAGGATGTGGAATATTTTAGTACAGATGATCGTTCTCTTCCAAATGTGTTGCATCACTTTATTGTTGTTTAAAGTACATGCAAGAAACTTTTATTCATGTGTTCACATCACTTTGGAAATGAGAATGGCCCTAACTGAAAGACAGCCAGTACAACTTAGAGCCTCTCAAAAGAGCAGGTAGTATAAAAGTTGACTCGAGGCAATGACCCAATGGCCACTTAACTGCATTTCAGAGTGACACTAGGTCCATGTGGATGAATGATAGAGCACAGAGAAGTATAGAAACGGTTCGAAATAAGAGAACAATATGGGAGTTGGTGTAATAGGACATAGATCCTGTACAAAAATTCCTATTGACCATCAGTCAACAATGTATCGAGCCTACCTAAAAGCAGTTAATGAAGGAGCGCCAAGATAATGCACACACATTGGTATTTTCAGACAGCTTGAACTTTTTAAGTGGTATTCATTCACTTTTTAGATTACGTTGGAGTTCCATGGACGTTTCATGCGTGTTTTCTTGAGATAATGAGCTTTGAAATAGAATAAAAAAAACTGAGGTACAATGGCGTGCTACTAATTAGAAAGGGATGCTGCATTAAGCTTTTGGCAGGCACATCTCTTGCATTCTTGCCGAAAACTAGTCCAAATGTTTTTCCTGTACTAGTTCTGTTGCCAACTTAACCAAAAGCAAAACGTAAGCCGCATGTTAAAAGTTCTGTTATAATATCATAAAATAAATTAATCTTAAATGTGAAAATGATCCCAAATTGCCAGTGCAATTTACAAACGCAGGTAATTTCAGCAAAAAATGTTTATCACTATACAAGAGGCGTTCAATATAAGATTGTCAAATATCACCTATCAAATATCACGCCTTTTTGTCGTTTGAATTTTTGGGCTATGTATAAAGCGATACAGAGCTCGCATCTGGCAATACTATGCATCACTTGAAAGGTCTTATTATAACCTACAACAACTCAAACGACGCTATGCATGATCAGTTTGGATATTGCGTTGAAGAGTTATAAACGTGTAAACATGGAGTTCACTATTGCCGAAATTCGCGCTATTTTAAAGTATTCCTTTGTTAAAGGTAAATCCGCTAGAGAAACGTTCCGTGAGATTAATGGTGTTATGAAAGATGGTACTCTATCACTTCTAACCGCGGAGGAATGGGTTTGACGATTCAGAGCCGGTGTAAACGACATCATGGACAAGCCAGCCGGTGGAAGACCTGTGACGACGAATAGCGATCGAATCATGGAAGTCATCGAGCTAGACCGGCATGTGGCATCTCGCGAAATCGCCCAGGGGATTAGTCACCAAACCATTTTGACCCACCTGCAGAAGACTGGATACACAAAAAAGCATATGTTTGGGACATAGAGGAGCTAATGAACATATATATAACATATATAACATACATACTGGGTAGAAATTTATTTTTATTTCCTTCAAGTTACGAAATACCCAGTTTCTGCTTTATTATTAACTGGGGTAACCGTTTACCCTTCCAATATCTTGGTACTGGTACTTCATTAGCCTCCTTGAGCTTACCCATGGCATAATCTTCAGCCGAAAACTGTTCCGCTTTCTTCACTTGGGATATAAGAATAGCTTGAATAGTCTTTTCCTTTCTCATTTCACGCCTTTGTCGAACCTTAGCCCATTCAAACTTCATCTTCTTGCGAAGTTTCTTCAACTTGTGCTTCTTCATTTTACGTCGCCGTATGACAAGACGAGCGGTTTCTATTTTTCCGCGTTGGTCGAACATGGTAGTTCAAGCGACTTATTATTTTCAACTATTTCACGAATTTCGATCAAATCTGAATTCCTCGGACATTCTATTATCTTTATCAAAATGCACTTCAACTATATTTTAAAAACACTACAGATGAGAGAATGTAGTTTTAACAAGTATAAAACGGATACATTTGCGAGGAATGGAAAAAAACAGCTTCTGAATGCGGTTTAAATCTGTCTATTGAGGCGGACGAGCCTTTTCATCTTTTAAGAAAAAAATTTAACTGAGTTTTGTAGAATTTCGGTAGACATACATATGACAAATATGTCAAAGAAGCTGAATCTTCACCGTTCAGGAACTACTACAGCAAACTAAACCATTTTTTAAATGAAAAAACATACTTCCCTGACAGTCACTCAATCGAAAAAATAAGCACAATTGTTAAACTGAGAAGGGATCTCGTTCAGTTAAACTTTATCCCCCACAGACCAGATTTACCAATTCTGAAACCCTTGTAGCATGAGGAAGAGAGAAGACATCTTACATTTTATTGGTGTTTGTCCGATTCTAAAAGAATTTCGACTAACAATTTTCGAAAAACCTGTTTTAGACGAATATGAAGTAACGTGCATCTTAAATGGAGAAAAGGGATGAAGGGCCTTATACGATTATTCAGTAGCAGCACTTTGTTATAGAAAACGAATCATAGATGGAGATTTTTAATGTAAAACCTAAGCATGTATTTTGTCAACCTGGTAGACTACCATAGGCCGTAACAAAAAATATATTGAAAATAAAAGTCAAACTAACTAACTAACTTCTTCTTCTTCGGATGGCGCTACAGTCCGGGGTGGATCTGGGCCTCAACCAACATGCCTCTCCAGCTAGCACGATTTTCTGCCAGCTGTCTCCAATTGCGCACTCCAAGTTGGTTGAGGTCCTTTTCCACTTGTGTGCGCCATCTCAGTCTAGGACGTCCTCTGTTGCGTTGTCCCTGTGGTTCGGATTCGAAAACTAACTAACTTAAAGAGGTATTTAAATTTTCAGAAAGGAAAATGGAAAGTGGGCTGCGAAGGTTGCAAGAGTCCTTTCTTAAAAATCTTAAGGATAGGGATAGATAATGTTTTCCAATGGGACCGCCTCGATGTTTATAGCATTCAGTAGGGCTCAGCATTAGGGCGACTCTGAAATATCTTATTTATTTTTCAACTACCGATACTGCATTATAATGGCGATGTGGAACAGTGTGTCAAAATGGTGAAGAAGAGATGCGAACGACGGAAAATGCAGCATGAATATGTCCAATTTTTCTAAGAGAACAATGACCCGCAAGGCTATTGCCGATGTTAGTAGAGTCAATGTCCCGAAGACTGCAGGCAATTACCGAATTTATTTTCTATTAAAGAGGGACCTTCAATATATTCTCGATATGAAGGAAAATGCGAATTCAATTTAAATTGTTTCTATTTTTCAATATAATCTCCCATAACATCAGTGCATTTGCTAAATCTTGATATAAGCTTTTTTAAACTCTCAAAAAATAAATTTCCTCTTTCTCTATAAAATACCAATTTATTGCCGACGTTAGTTCTTCATCATCCAAAAATCTTTTTCCACAAAGACATTTTTTCAAATCCGGAAATAGGAAATAATCACTAGGGGCAAGGTCTGGACTATAAAGTGGGTGTTGGATTTCTTCGAAACCACGATCTCGCACAGCAGCTTTGGAAACTCGCGCCGTGTGAACAGTAGCGTTGTCATGAAGAAGCAACACACCCGCTGGGAGCTTACCCCGTCTTTTCTTTTAAATTTCTTCCCGCAAATTATGCAAGGTGGAAGCGTAGGATGTGGCGTTGATGTTTTCACCTTTTTTTGTACTCAGTGAGCAAGATTCCCTTTGAATCCCAAAAAACTGTGGCCATAAGCCAGATAGACTGACTTTGTACTTCTTGGGGGGGTCTGTTCCTTTTTTATGCCACTGCATGCACTGTTGATTGCTTCCGGGGTCATAGTGGTGAATCCATATTTCGCCTCCAGTAATAATTCGATCCATTACACCGTCCGCGTTCTTACTACACATCCCCCAAAGCTCTCTGCATTGCGATTCTCACTTTTTTCTGAGGCGCTGTGAGCATTCGTGGCACCAACCTTGGACTGACCCTTAAAAGGTTAACATGATCATGAAGAATGGTGTGAATGGTACCAATTGAAAGCTTGGTGATCTCTGCCATCATTTTCACCTTTATTCGGGCATCTTCAGGGACAAGTTTTTCGACTTCTTTGATGCTTTCTCCCGGCGCCGGTGCGGGGGTCTTCTTGAATGCTCTCTCTGCCACACTTGAACTCACTTGACCACTTTTGCACAGTTGATAATGAAGGCGCGGAACCCTGGTAAATAGACACCATCTCTTTATGAATAGTTTTTTGACTATTGCCTTGCTTAGTGAGAAAATTAATTACAGCGCGATGCTTAATTCACCATCATCGTTTCACTTGCCATTATGATTCTGTTTAACTAGAGATAAAACTCGAATTGTTAATCACATTTATATTAAATTTTACATGAATGCACTAAAATAATAGTTTTACTTCATAAACAATCAATTTATATACATAACCACAGCTTCACCCCGATACCGAGAATATATTGAAGACTCCTCGTGAATAATATTAATTTTCGGTAACTGCCTGCAGTCTTCGGGGCATGGACTTGTTCTTTTGGAAAACCCAAATAACAGGCAAGTGTTCAACATATAATAATAATTGGGTGGCGCTACAGTCCACAGGGGAACCAGGGCGTAGCTTGTTTATCAACTACTCGTGTTGTGTGCGCTATTGTTCTCTCACGAGTAGAAGTGGCCTACAGTTTCTTGCCGACTCCCAACAGCGAAATTTGAGAAGCTTTTTCTTAGACAGGTATTACTCTTTGAGTGTTGTCAGCAGCTCGAAAGAGGGGTGCCGTGAAAAATTCGAAAAATTGGTGGTGAGCTGGGAGTCGAACCTAGACCGTTCGGCGTGAGAGCGTCGCACTCTACCCACTACGCCACAGCGGCCACAAAAGCTTGAACATAGCCTTTAATAATATTTTGTAGTACTAAGACTAAGAGAGATCCTGGAGTATACCTCCAACAGCCCATACAGTCACATAGACTTAGGTAGGGAACTTTGGAGTAAATGCAGCTTCTTGCACTTTTTTTTTGTATTGGATCCATTAGTATTATTACAAATGGAGACATCAAAGGTGCTTCACATGCTTATCAAAATTCAGAAGTCGTATTCTCGAAATGAATGTTGGAGCAGAATTGACGACATACTTAAGAATAAAAGTTATTTTTTGAAGAATTTTCGTCTGTCGGGAAGATTCAATTAATTGCGATGAGGATACCAATCCTGCGTTTTAGCCGCCATTCGTCAGTCTTGTATTTAGATGTAGAGGAGAAGGTCCCTGCCGAAAACTGGATTTTTTCAGACTTGTGGTTTGTTCAGGTTTGCGGCGGAACACCTCACCTAGTGCGGATGGTCTCCTTGAAAATGATATATGTGAACTCATTGGCAGATATTTGATTACAATCTCGCTTCTTATCCAGCTAAAGTCCAAGAAACTTTGCTGCAGCGTTGCCAATTTATGTTTGACGGGTCAATAGAGGGATGTTTCAACCTTGTGTTGATATCTGATCTACTAAGTTACAGTAGGGTTGGTTTTCTTCTTCTTCCTCTTTGATTGGGACAATAGTCCGTGGTGGACTCAACCAACATTCCTCTCCATCTCCAAAATTTTTTTTGCAGATGCCCTCAATTTCGCAGACCAAATTGACTGAGACCCTGCTCCATTTGTGGGCATCATCTCAGCCTAGCACGTCCACTTTTGCGAAGAGACGTCATAGAGGCGACTCGGATTCGAAAACTTTTTGGGCTGGGGTCGCTGTGTCCATAGGTTTTACAAAGCCTAACCTTCTTAAGGGTTGTATCCGAAGACCCTTGACAGGGCGCATATCCCTGTACAGCCCATAAAGTTCGTCGTTGAATCTTCTCCTCGAAATGACATCATCCTATACGGGATCTAAATTCGCACGCAGAACTATTGACTTGAAAAGACTAAAGGCTGCCTCAACTGTTCTTAGTAATAATTATTGTTGACGCGACAATCCACAGGGGGACCAGGTCCTAGCTTGCTCATCAACTACTCGTGTTGTGCGCGCTACTATTCTCTCACGAGTAAAAGGAACCTACAGTTTTTTGCCGACTCCGAACGGTGAAATTTGAGAAGCTTTCTTAGATAGTTATTACACTTTGAGTGTTGTCAGCAACTCGAAAGAGGTGGTGCAGTTCAAAAATTCGGAAAATTGGTGTTGAGCTGGGAGTTGAACTCACTACTTCGGCGTGTGAGTGTCGCATTCCACAAGTGTTCATCATATGGCAGCATAAAGTTTTACAAAATCTCTCAATCCATCCCAAATCTGTCCATTCGGCTTTCGATCTTATGAACTGAACCAACGCCGCGCTAAGACATTGCACCCCATATCATAATGGAACCGCCTCAATGTTTCACTGTTGAGCAGGTGCACTTTGGGTAAATTCTTTGAACCTGGGACGGCGTACACAATTCTAACTGTCAGATGAAATTCTGTTTACTTTTATTTCATCATTAAATATAACCTTTTTTCACTAGGGAGCGGTCCAACGCTTATATTTGCAAACGAATTCCAACCTTTTTTACGGTTTCGCTCAGTTGGAATTGACCTCTTCAGAGTGATCCTTCCAAAAATAAGAACAGTTTTACGCAACCTTCGTATTACAGCAATTATAAATAGTCCACTGTGTATTTTAATTTGAACTACAATTTACTTTATTTAAAAAATAATCTTCTGGCATTATAAAGTAAATATAATATCTGGCATAGGACTATCATTGCTGGCTCGGACGTAGTCTATTGGTCCAATTTGAGTTTTCCCAATAATTGTGGCTGCACTGTGCTATTGGTGCAAATGTTGTCTTTCCAAAAGTCAACCGTTTCGGGAACATCGGGATCGATCTTGAATATTTGAATATACCAGTCAAATATTCAAGAAAATCAACCTTAAAGGGCACAACATTGAAGGCTTCGCGAGTCCGTAACACGAAACTACGCGGTTAACAAACGCTTCTTTCAATAAATTTATGTCGGTACAAGCGGTGACATGGTGCGCCGTCTTGTTGAATCCACAGCTTTTGTCCATTATGCTTGTTTAAGTAAAGAACAAAAAAGGTCAACAATCAGCTGTCTATATTAAATATTGACTGCGACGTTCTGGCCAACATCACTTTTAGAGAAGTACGGGCTCCAACACACAAAGCACACCAAACAGTCAGTTTATGAGAATGTAACGGTGTCTCAACATACATTAAGGATTACTATAACTCCAAATATAAATGTTTTGTTTATTGACGTATCCCTTCCACACCAAAAATGAGCTGAATTTCTGAACAAAATTCGCATATTAAAATTAGGGTCAACGGCAATCTTATTCAGGGCCTAGTTTGAAAGCGTTGTTCAACCGTCGGCCAATCCATTGTAAATTGCCAAACTAATTTAAAAATAAACCACTTTATATCTGCGAAAATTCTTTGCAGATAAATTAGTTTGACGCACTGAAAGTTGTATACCTCCAAAAGAAACCCCTGCAATAAAAATACCGAAAAAATTGACCTTTCATTAATTGTTTTCCTCTCTGTTCCCAAACTTCTCTCAGACACAAACCAACTTTTTCAGAAGCAGTAATGTAAACCAATCCTGGATTAGCAAGGGCAGTATGTTCCACATGGCAGAGAACTGCAATCAAAAGTGCACGAAAGACGTTTACAATGAAGCAGAGCTGGCCTCCTGTGGTACACAAACATAAAATGGTACACAAACAGCGAAGAACTGTGTCTACAAAACGCATAAGTTAAGATCTCAATGTAAATTGGAGATAAGAGTCAGATTCGTACGAGCAACCGAAGTCTTGGAATGTTTTCAGTTTACATCCACAGTTGAACTGAATTAATGTGCAAAAGGTACAAAAGTGGCTCCAACATAGAACCTTGAGGAACTCCAAAATTCAAGAAACAAAGGAGCTGCTTCTTCGCTCTAAGAGATCTGCTTGTCAGGTGCGATTAGAACTAGTCCAAGTTGAATCCGGAAAAACGAACTTTTTCCATGTTACCAAGAGTTGTCAATAAAAATAACGACTGTTAAAAACGATTTTCAAAAAAAAGAAGAAGATCTTCCCTGTTTCACTTGTCTGCTAGATTTGTCAACACTTCACAAAGCAGTCATTGATTTCTGTTCTTCTTCTTCTTCTTGTTGTGGCGCTACAGTCCGGGGTGGACCTGGGCCTCAACCAACATGCCTCTCCAGCCAGCACGATCTCTCGCCAGCTGTCTCCAGTTGCGCACTCCAAGTTGGTTGAGGTCCTTCTCCACTTGTGTGCGCCACTTCAGTCTAGGTCGTCCTCTGTTGCGTTGTCCCAATGGCTCGGATTCAAAGACTTTTCGGGCCGGAGCAGTGGTGTCCATACGCTCTACATGGCCTAGCCATCTAAAGCGTTGTATCCGTAGACGCTTAACCAGGCGCATGTCGCTGTACAGCCTATAGAGTTCGTCATTAAATCTTCTCCTCCAGATGCCATCAACGCAAACAGGACCAAAAATCGCACGCAAAACTTTTCTCTCGAAAAGACTAAGGGCTTCCTCATCCGCCTTTGCTAACGTCCAAGATTCTGCGCCATATAGTAGGACGGGGATGATCAAGCTGTTATATAAAGCTAGTTTAGTCCTTCTAGAGAGGGCTTTATTACTCAATTGCCTCTTGAGCCCAAAGAAACAGCGGTTGGCAAGAGTGATTCTGCGTTTGATTTCGGTACTGATGTTGTTGTCCCTATTTACCGCGGAGCCGAGGTAGACGAAGTCCTTAACTACCTCGAAGTTTCTGCTGCCTAGTGTGACGCTCCGTCCGAGACGTCGATGTTGTGTGTCCTTCCTTGATGACAGCATGTACTTCGTTTTGCCCTCATTTACCGCAAGACCCATTTTAGCCGCTTCCGCTTCAATGCCAGCAAACGCCTCATTGACGGCTCGCTGTGTTCGTCCAATCACGTCAATGTCATCAGCGTAAGCTAACAGTTGAACTGACTTCTGGAAGATCGTGCCTCTGGTGTTGACTTGTGAGTTACGCACGATCTTCTCGAGGATGATGTTAAAGAAGTCACATGACAGTGCGTCGCCTTGTCTAAAACCTTTTTTGACATTGAAGGTCTCGGTGAGTTCGTTACCGACCTTGACGGAGCAGCGAGAGTTCTCCATCGTCATCCTACACAATCTGACGAGTTTGGTAGGAATGCCAAAACTAGACATGGCACTGTATAGCTCGTCTCTATGCACACTGTCATATGCAGCCTTGAAATCGACGAATAGGTGGTGAGTGTCAATTTGCATTTCTTGGGTCTTTTCCAGGATCTGCCGTAATGTGAAGATCTGGTCTATTGTGGACTTCCCTGGTCTGAAACCACACTGATAGGGACCTATCAGGTCATGGACAAATGGTTTCAGACGCTCACACAATACGGCAGAGAGGATCTTGTATGCGATGTTCAGGAGACTAATCCCTCTGTAGTTGGCGCAGTCAAAGGGGTCTCCTTTCTTGTGGACCGGGCAAACGACGCTGAGATTCCACTCATCGGGCATGCTTTCCTCCGACCATACCTTACAGATGAGCTGGTGCATGCGCCCAGCCAGGTCATCTCCAGCTGCTTTAAATAGTTCTGCGGACAGTCCGTCCGCTCCAGCAGCTTTGTTCGACTTTAGCTTGGATATTGCTATCCTCACCTCGTCTAAGTCGGGGGGACGGAATGCTTGTTTATCATCGTCCAAATTGAGTGGAACATTCTGCCTAACAGCGGGATTTGGGTCGTCATCGCCGTTTAGGAGTCTGCAGAAATGATCCTTCCAGATTCTCAGCACAGACTGCGACTCTACTACTAGTTGTCCGTTTTGGTCCCGGCAGGCCTTGGTCCGAACCTTGTATCCTCCGGATAGTTGTTTTACCTTTCGGTAAAACTTTCGGACTTCATTCCTGCCAAAGCACCTTTCCATTTCCTCGACCGCGCGCTTCTCATGCTCCTTCTTCTTCCTTCTGAGAAGCCGGTGCTCTTCCCTTCTTCTCTGTTCGTAGAGTTCACGAACAGCTCGCGTTGTTCGATGCAGCGTCGCTTTATAGGCGTCTTGTTTAGCTGCGTGCGCTTGCCTGCACTCGTCGTCAAACCATGGGTTCCTTCTGGGTGGTGACGTGAAACCCAGCACATCAGTGGCAGCATCTTTGATGGCTTCTTGACAACGTTTCCATTCTTCTTCTATGCTTAGTGCAGGAAGCGTCGAACTCTGGGCGAGTTTCCGGGAGACTCGGTCGGCAAAGTTCCCAGCAATCAGCTGCGATTGTAGCTTTTCGACGTCAAACCGTTTTGGCCTTTCTCGACTCCGTTGCTCTCTCGATATCCGGGTTCTTACCTTGGCTACAACAAGGTGATGATCCGAGTCAATGTTTGCACCTCGGAAGGTTCGGACATCGAGAATACTGGAGGAGTGTCTGACGTCGATCGCAACGTGATCAATCTGGTTGACGGTTGATTGATCAGGAGATCGCCAGGTTCCTTTGTGAATGTTCAGGTGTGGGAACCGCGTGCTAGCCACAGAGAGGTTTCGCCCCGAGGCGAAGTCCAACAGCCTGAGTCCGTTTCCGGATGTGTTGTCGTGCAGGCTGTGTTTACCGATGACTCCAGCAAAGATGTCCTCCTTTCCCAGCTGAGCGTTGAAATCTCCTAGAACGATCTTGGTGTCATAGCTGGGGCATCGATCGTATGTTCTTTCTAGGAGATCATAGAAGTCATCTTTGATGTTGTCATCCTTCTCCTCTGTCGGGGCGTGAGCGCATATTAGGCTGATGTTCCCGAATTTAGCCTTGATGCGGATTGTCATGAGGCGTTCGCTGACTGGGTCGTAGCTCAAGACTTTTTGCCTAAGTCTGCCTCGAACAACAAATCCGCATCCGAATAAGCGCTGCCTTCTCTCTCTATAGCAATTGCTGTAGTAGATATCGCAGTTCTTCATCGCTTTTATGCCAGGCCCATCCCATCGCACTTCCTGGATTGATTTCTGTTAGCCTCATGCAAATATAGACCACAACAAGCAGTTCAAAAGACAAGCAATCAATTGTATGTTCGGGGGTGCACGTTCCATCACTACTGTCAGCAGAGTGAAAACTCATTTCGGAAATTGACAAACGTATCCGGTCACCGCGTAAGAGAGTGTCTTCGACTGTGCCTGTGCCCCCCAGAATAAATGTCGCCAAAATGAAACAAGAAGCAAACACCGCCAGCTGCGACAAAGCACGGCAAGCATTACGTGATGCAGCGAAATGAGTTTTCCAATTCAATCGAATGCACCACCTTCCACTTCGATCCCCCATCGACTTGCTGGAGATGTGCACTGACATCGTTGCACATCTGTGCCTTTCTCGCTTCTCAGCTCTTTCACTTCCCCAACCCCCCGGTCGGATGAATTCTAGGCCAAAGAATGTCATTGCTTGGTGCAGTTCTTTATCTTTATTGATTCTTTTTGCTCACAGCCACTCCAGTTGTTGAGTACGCCACTCAGTTTGACACATTTATGGCACTCACCCGGCACCCCACCGTAGCCGTTCGTGCCGGTTTTTCACTCGATGTAACCCCTAATTCAGGACCTGACATTGATAGCACATCTCGAGTAGGTGATGATGACGGTGGGACCGTCACCCCTTCCAGCGAAGGGGTGGCGAGGGCATTCTCATCAATTATCGAAGCCTTTAAAGGATTCAGCGCTGATGGAGGGAAAATATGTCACTGGGTTGCCTCCGGAAGCTGGAGACGAAATGACTTCCGTTGCTGCGGGGGAGGCTGTTGCCTCACCCCGTTTTTAATTCAAAATCAAACAAGGGAAGTGCGACTCTACTGAAGGATTTTAATGACGAATCGACGATACATTTCCCATTCGTGCCTCTGTGTGATTTTTTCGATGATGGTTGCCTGGGGGTCGGTTGTCGGTACTTTGCGGACTCAAAGGGATGAATTTGATTTGGGTTTATGTAGGAAGTGGGATGGCATTCTTTGTGGGCGCTCCAAGGGAAGCGGAAACAGTGACAACGATTGACTTTTGAATGAATCATTCAAAGCCCACCGGGGGTTGATGGTGGGATGGTGTGTCAGTGGTTTTGGGGTTGTCGGCCAACCGGTCAGCGGAAGACTGGAGAATTTGACATTCAATTTGAAGAGCGGGGTAATTTGATGGGAAACATATTTTTTCGACGATTTCTCACAGGCGGGTGGGTTTTGGTTCTTTTGATTTATTTCTTTTGCCCCTAAGTGGGTGTTTATTCTAATGACGGGACGACGACCTTATGGGTTCACATCCGCATTTGGAAAGTGGGCATGGGTGGTTAGATGTGTAGTGGAAGTAAATCTACTCAGTCTGTGATGTTGCTATGACTGGCTTGAATCTGGGGAAACGGCGAAGACGTGTCCAAAGCAAATGGTTGTTTTATAGAGAGAACCGTGGTTCGTAGGATGTGATTGATCCTTTTTGTGCCTTCGGTGCTTTGGACGTATTTCGCATTTGTTATGACGATTTGTGATTTCCGGTTTTTCATTTTTGGTCAGAGGGGATAGTGGAGAAACGAATATTCCTGCAGTTAATCTTTCATAACAGTAATTGCTCAAATTTAAACTGTCAGCTTCGGTTGGAAAAAGAGTCAATTCTGTGTGATTAATGTCATTCGAATAGACCTCGTGTATGCATGTGTTCGAAATTCAAATAGTTACAAGAATTTTATTTAATTTATAGAACCTGGCACAGCAAGAACGTGTTAGGCAAGTAAAAACAAAGACAAAAGTAAACGACTTTCTTAACATGTCAAAAGCTAGGAAACGAGTTCAAATTGTGGTAGATTAGTCTTAGGCCAGTCTTATGCCGAATGCACGTTTTTGTGAAAGTTTGAGAGAAATCTTAAACAGCATGAATTGAGGGCGGCATGCTTCGGGCACTCGGTTATCTTATTATTTCATTAATGTGACCTTAAAAATAAGGCCGCAAGTGAGGATAATAATTGTTGGCGCTACAGTCCAGAGGGGGACCAGGGCCTAGCTTGCTCATCAACTACTCGTGTCGTGCGCTCTACTGTTCTTTCACGAGTAGAAGGGACCTACAGTTTTTTGCCGACTCCGAACGGCGAAATTTGAGAAGCTTTCTAAGACAGTTATTACTCTTTGAGTGTTGTCAGCAGCGTGAAAGAGGTTGTGCCGTGAAATATTCGAAAAATTAGTGTTGAGCTGGGAATCGAACCTAGAACCTTCGGCTTGTGAGCGTCGCACTCTACCCACTACGCCACGGCGGCCACGTGAGGATATGGTGTTAAAAACAATTGAAGACTGTTAAGTCGCTGAGTCCAGTTTTATAGCTTTTGGGATTAAGTTACTTTCAATTATTGCTGAGCTCTCTTTTTAGAGCTGGACACTGATGTGGCCAAAGTTTGAATTAACAAAATTCTGAAAACTGACGTACGCCTTAACCCCTTGACTATAGCAGTGTATTAAACAAAACAGTAGTGCTCTGTGACTGTTTTTATCCTCGCCTCCAAGGAATTAGGATCAAAAAAAATTTCCCAACATTCAAGAGCTCGCAGGGTGTTCTGCTCCGGAATGTTGAAAAGATGCAGTAGATGCACTGATTTGACTTTCCTTGTTCTTTAACAAAGCACTTATTTGACCTGGCATGGACACTATAAGTGTCTGACACTTAAACAAAGGAATGGCCCTCCAATGTTTCTCAATTTCGGTCCAAATGTGAGTTTTATTATGGAGCGTCTGTGTAGTCAAAGATTTTTTCAGTTCCGCCCACAAATTCTCGACGGGATTGAGATATGAGGACTCAAATGGTCATGGTAACACCGACACTTGATGGTACTTTAACAAACCACTCACTAATTTCGATGAGTGCTTGGGATCGTTGTCATGTTGGAAGTGCCTTCTTAACGGCATGTTGTTCTTAGCGTATGATAGCATCACATCATTTAAGATATCACGATAAACTCATTTAGTCATGGTGTCTTTTATTTGAAATATGAGAAAAACAGCCACACACTATAGCGCTTCCATCTCCATGCTTTACGTTTTGTATTTTTTTTTTTTTTTTGTTTTGTGAATTGGAAGTGAAACTCTTTTTCCTGAGGTGACTGAACGTTTCTACAACTGTCAGAGGCGAATAAATTCATTTTGGTTTCATCACTCCAGAAAATTGTACGAAACATCTCTTTGGAGTGGTTTCCGAAACTTAAAGCCAACTCTTTTCTTGCTTTTACATTCTTTTTGCTCAGTAATGAAACTTTGCGAGCGATCTTATCTGGTAGTTAATTTTTCACCAATCTACTTCTTCAGTCAGTACCATTGGGGCACTGACTATGTTGTTTATTTCTGCTGATATAAAGGGATTCTTGTAGGAAAGTAACACTAAACGGGAGTCATCAGCGGAAGTCGTTTTTCTTGGTCTACCTTGTGTTTCTTTTGTTGGGGTTCTGGAAAGTGCATTGAAAATAAAATTTAAAGTTCTTCCCTGTCGTCTGCGTTTCGTGATGATACGGCTTTCTTCTTCTGAATAATGCCCATTTTGTAATAAATCTACAAAGGTGTTCGTAAAATTAACTACAGATCTTACATATACAGCTCTGTGCAATAAAATAGCACCACGTTGAGCTCTGCACTTTAGATGCTAATTACAAGATAAGCGAATATGCATTTTAAGACAAGAAAATTCCCGTTATACGAAATGAAACCGAAATTTTGGTGTGCAAAATAATAGCAGCACAAGTAAAACGTCGTAAATAAAATGCAAGATTTAGTAGAATAGTACGGTTTTTATTTTTTTTATTTATACTACTGTTCTAGTACTTCGTCTTATAACCCTTATTTTTGAGCACGGCACAACGTCGTGGCATAGAGTCGATTAGTGCCTGACATCGCCGAATTGGAATATCCCTCCACGCAGCCTGCACAGCTTCCAATAGCTGTATTGTATTTTTTGGTTTCGCTTTAAAAACAGCTTTCTTGACATTTGTCCAAAGATTTTCAATGGGGTTTAGGTCTGGAGATTGTGGCGGCCATTCCATAACTTGAACCCCATTCCTCACAAAAACATCCTTGGCCAATTTGCTCGCATGTTTCGGGTCATTGTCTTGCTGCAGGACCCATCTGAGAGGCATATTCCACTCGGCGTAGGGCAACATGGTTTCCCTCATTATGCCAACATAAACTTCGGCGGTCATCATTGGTTTTATCCAAAATATAGGACCAGTACCGTTGTAGGAGAAGCATCCCCATATGTTAATTTTCGCGCCGCCGTGCTTAATGGTTTTAAAAGTACACTCCGGTGAACGAATGTTCTGGTCCCAGGAGTTCCAAATAAAACAATTTTAGACTCATCTGTCCATAATATATTACGCCATTTGGTAACTTCCTAGATCAAATGTTCTTGCGCAAATTATATTCTTTTATGAAGATGGACCTTTGTCAGCAAGGGTACTTTTCTGGGACTTCTGGTAGATAGTTCCTTCTCTATCAACTTCCTTCTTATGGTTGATGTTGATACGGGCAGATTTAGTTCCTCTTTTATTTTGTTTGATGTGATGAATGGGTTTTGTTTCACTAATCTTATCATTCTTCGCTCGTCGGTAGAAGTTAATTTCATTTTAATTGAACAACCACCGATTTCCCGAAAAAATTTATATGTTTTTCCGTCAGAAATTAATTTTTTTATAAGTTCACGTTTCTTAGGAGTACAATGCACACCGCGACCCATTTTAATTGTTTATAACGTTGTATTTTAAAAATACTGGTTTCAAAATACTTAAATATTTTTACTTAAATCTTTTGATGCACAAAAAAAAACTATACACCACCAAACACTTCGAAAACGCTTTTTAGAATGACATGGTGCTATTATTTTGCACACCAAAATTTCGGTTTCATTTCGTATAAGGGGAATTTTCTTGTCATAAAATGCAACTTCGCTTATCTTGTTTTTTGCATTTTATTACTGATACCCAACAGATGTCCTACAATAAATATCGTGTCTTTACATGAGCACGGAGAAAAGTAATTAGCATCCAAAGTACAGACCTCAACGTGGTGCTATTTTTTTGCACAGAGCTGTAGAACACACAACAAACACAAAGAAATACCTTTTAACTCTTTTTGAATAAAGATATTAAGGCGAAAACGAAATTCCCAAATATTTTGACACTCAAGAGAAAACTTTTTCCGTACTTTGCACTACTGCACAACTTACATAAATTATTAGCCGGCATTATGTGCATTCGTAGTAAAGGCAATGCAGCCGAGCAAATAACGGTACCGCATACAGATGCGTGGTTGCCGTGGGGTAGTGGGTAGAGGGCGACGCTCACACGTCGAAGGGTCTAGGTTCAACTCCCAGCTCAACACCAATTTTTCGAATTTTTCACAGCACCACCTCTTTCGAGCTGCTGACAACACTCAAAGAGTAATAACTGTCTAAGAAAGCTTCTCAAATTTCGCCGTTCGGAGTCGGCAAAAAACTGTAGGTCCCTTCTACTCGTGAAAGAACAGTAGCGCGCACGACACGAGTAGTTGATGATCAAGCTAGGCCTTGGTCCCCCTTTGGACTGTAGCGCCAACAACTATTATTATACAGATGCCAAAAGTTGAAGAAAATGTGTAAATGAGTAGAAATGTCGATTATGCGTGATCTTCCCTATTATTTTGAACAGCTCTGTAGTTTCCAGCCAACAAAGTAAAGAAAAAGAAAAAAAAACCTTTATTATAAAGCACTCTTCCCCTTTTGGGGATAAATCGGCCATTTCTCTGCTTCACGTTCTTGTAAAAAATTACTAAAAAAACACAAAAAGCTAACCAAAGAAAAAACGTAAATCACAACTGGATCAATTTCAAAATAATCGCTTAACTACTGAAAGTACACTTTGCTTTAACCGTCAATGCACTCTGCAGTCAAAATCAAACTAATGCAGATTTGCGTTGCAGTCCTCTATTGCACCGAATGCATTTTTTTGGGCTGTCAAATACAACAATATTATGCCGTCCATAAAGCCGCTAGTTCCCATTCCAAGATGGCCCGAGGTTATGGTGTTGGGAGTCGTGACAATGTTTGAAGGTATACCGGTTTTTTTGAAAATAAAACATTAACTATTAATGGGAAAGCAACATCATTTTGTTCAAATTATTGGCCATTGTTTTCTACATATTTTGACCACCTTTCTGGCAATTTGTGAATACCACGCCAATAAAATTGTTCGTCTTTTAAAACAAACCAAACAGACACCCCATTTTCGACCTCCTCGTAGGAATTAAAGTGCTGCTCAGCCAATGCGTGTCCCATCGATGAAAACAATTTTAATCGGAAGGAGCCAAGTCTTTTGAATACGGCGGGTGGGGAAGCTGCTCCCAGCCAAGTGTTTTGATTGTATCCTGAACCGGTTTTACTTTGTGTGCACCTGTGCACCTGCACACAAAGTAAAACCGGTTCAGGATACAATCAAAACACTTGGCTGGGAGCAGCTTCCCCAACCGTCGGTGGAGCAAAATTACCTTGCCGTGTCTTCTGGCCCATTCTGGTCGGTTCTCGATCAATGCATGGTTCAAATTGATCATTTATTGTCGGTAGCGATCAATATTAACGGTTTCACCAGGTTTTAGGAGCTCGTGGTACAGCACACCTTTTTGGTCCCACCAAACACACAGCTTTGTCTTCTTGCCGAATCGATCTGATTTTGCAGTCGATGTTGACGGTTGTCCCAGATTAGCCCATGATTTTTTCCGTTTAGGATTCTTAAAGTAAATTCATTTTTCATCGCCAGTAACAATCCCATGCAAAACCGATTTTCTTTCGTGTCTTTGAAGCAAAATTTCACAAGTGTTTTTTCGGTTTTCTATCTGCCTTTCATTCAATTGATGTGGCACCCATTTTCCACACTTTTGGATCTTTCCCATAGCTTTTAAACGGTCAGAAATTGTTTGTTGTGCAGCATTTAATATAGCTTTTGACTCAAAGTGTCATCTTTATCCAATATCGTTTGCAATTCGGCGTCTTCAAACTTTTTTGGTGGTCTTCCACGTTGTTCATTTCTCACATCAAAATCATTATTTCTGAACCGTTGAAACCATCTTTTGCATGTTGCTTCTGATAGAGCATGATCACCATATGCCTCGACAAGCATTCGATGCGACTCTGCAGCACTTTTCTTCAAACGAAAACAAAAAAATAATGCTTTCCGCAAACCATCACTTGCTGGTACAAGTTCGACATTTTTAACGCGATGAAAAATATGATGCTGTCTGTTCAATGACTTGATGTATACTAAATATTTTTCACAGATGTCATAGCAAAAAAAAAAAAAAAAATAAGGGCTCGTTCACAACAAATGTTCCCTATCGAGACATTTGTATCTTGACACTCTTTTCATACCCATATATATTCGTTCAAAGCTTAAATGCAAAGCTATTATTTGTTGTAGAGAATCAAGACCGCACTGCATCCATTATATAGACTTCAGCAGCCTGCGCTGAAACTAATTGGGAAAAAGAGTCGATTGACTTGATAGAACATCGGCGTAATATTGCGTCTTAATCACTATTGATTTGCTAATAGACTAGACAAAAAAAATGCTCTAATGAATTAGCCAACTGCATGCCTTCGTTGTAGCAACTACCTCGCAATATATTCCTCGGTGGGACTGCCCATCCCTTCATCCTTCGGGCATACAGGTTAGCTTAGAGACTCGTCCTTTAGCCGCCCCTTATTATGGAATGCTCTTTCCAGCTGAATTTTAAGGCCTCGTTACAATCCGACGGCATTTAAAACCAATGTGTACTAGTACCTCTTTTCCCTTTGTTTCTCTACAAACTTAGTTCATGCTGTGACTATATCCCTGTCACTTAAGAGTACCAAATATTCACTCAAGCGAGCGTCAATTATGAAATAAAAGGGTTTCAAAATTCCGCATCGCATGCTGCGCCTTAGAGTTGAGGCTTCGATTCAATAGCAACACGGTCCAAAAGCATAACGAACCTTCTCACCCGAAATCTGTAAACCCTTCATTAGTCGCAGTGTGTCAGAAACTGAAACAACCGATAAACTGATTTTCTGCACGAGTGAAAGACCTTTAGTTTGGTAGATTGATGAGTTCTTTCCTTATATAAGGAGCGGTAGCAAAGGACTGTATCAAATATTTTCAGGCCTTCCCATGCCTTTATTCCCAATCAAACTACGGTTCAAATTAAATGGTGAGAGGCTAATTTTCCCTTTCCATAATCTAATAATTTCTCTAAAATTTCTGTCTCTAAACTTTTCAAAAAAATCACAACACACTGTAAAGAAAATACCCCGACCATCATTCCCGCTACATGGTTGAGAATAGTTCTCAAAATTGCTCCTCAAAGGGGATTTTAAAAGCCCGTCCCTTACCACAACCAAAGCCAGTGTCTCAATTATCCGTTGCCCGCATAAAAATTAACTTCCAATACAATAAACTGCCCAACAAATCCCCCCGTCAAGTGATTTCGGGATTAACTCCCACAGCCAAAGACAGAACGTTCCGCTATTGCCGCCCAATGCCGAACATATGCTCCCAAAAATTTTACCTGACATTCCCTGTGCAAATGCCTGCCGTCACCCGTCGGGCAATGTGCTCAGCTGGTGTCGCCTGCGGAGGGTGCGAGTGGGGAGGCTGGTTAGATACGAGTGTGCGTGTACAAACCTAATTCGATAATCCCTACTTGACCGTAATAAACATAAATACACACCCAGTCATAGCTGTCTCAAACCCAGGTCACCCACTCCACCCAACGCCGTTGTTCAGAGTATGCCACTGAAACTGGGCCAGTTGAGGATTCGTTTTTCTTCTCTGTCTTTGACTTACTTTCCTCCCTGTTTGTTTTGCCGTCATCCTCTCTTTTTGTATAGAGGCAAGAAAGAACCCAAACATGAACGACACATACACAATTGAGGGCAGGAAACCTTTCAAAGGCCACCCCCGGTCTGCAGATGTTACGCAGGCCGACGACAAGGGAAGGCAATTCAGCCTCCTCGCATTCACCCGTCGGCGTAGTCAGTTGCCGAAATCGATATTCGAAAACCGAAAGCGAAACGAATGGCCATCACAAGCGAACAGAATTGAACAGAAACAATCAATGGACAGGCGTAAAGGACCGTAATCCAATAGTAACGACCGGAAAAAGTGTCAAAAAGTGACAGGGGAATTGTCTGTCTGTTAATAAAACCAAAGCCCTGCCACCAGAACTTCGAGCGATTTCAGTGGCTGTCCGCGGGGGGCTGCCCTTATTTTCCGCTTCACTTAACCAGTGGAGATGCACTCAAACCAACCGTCAAAGTCACTGTGACGTAAGTGTCTGCGATTCGAATTGGGAATGGCTTACCTTCGTCACGGCTGTTCAGATCAGTTCGGACGATGTTCGTTTTATTGGTTTTCGGTGTCGTGCTGACTGCAGGAGGTCAACCGTGGACCCTAGATGGATACCCAGTAGCGGATTGCTAGCAGGATGATGGCATAGTTTTTTCTTAAAAAATGCTTTTCTGTGGGGTCCCTTGACGTGTTTAGGACTCAGATCGATGCTTGATGCCATGAGGGTGTGAGTCCTAATAATGGAGTGAGTGCAAAAGTGTCCTAAGACCTTCTAAATGGCAAATATTAAGTTTCGGCGATACATACTTTCACCGTTGTGGGAATGCTTTGACATTTGATTTTGCCTTGGCGTGGGACAAATTTTATGTTCCAGCTTTGGAGTGAATTGAGGTGAAAAACGGCTTTGCGCCTTTTACGACGCAACGAACTTGTGACTCGAAATGTATTCGGGAAAACTTCCAGGAGGGGATGTGGCTTAGAAAAACAAACATCACAACAATTTGTTTTTTTTTAAATTTGATTGACTTTGGAATTTGATTTTAAATTGTAACTTCTAAGTGGACACACGTTCGACTAAAGCCGTAAAGGAGACCGTAGTGAGTGAAACAGTAAGTCTCCGAATGGTCCTGTGCTTACTGAAAAGGTCAACTTCGTGCAGAAGTTGATTTTTAAATTTTCTAAGCTCTCCTTACTCTGGTTGCTTTTCTTATTTTTGTTGGAGGTTGGGATACACTGCAGCGCTCAGACTCAAAGACTGCTCTATTGTACTGCCAGTCAGTAATCTTCTGGCTACTTGCTAGACAACAAATTGAATTGTTCCTGTTGCAATCATAACCTTACATATGACACTAATGAATTTGAAATTCTTGCAGTGTGTCTTGTTCTGAACCAGAAAGTCTCTCCCACCAGTGTTCCAGTGTTCCATTGTCGATTCCAGGTTTGTGGCTCTGGTCGACTTATGTTTCCCACATCTTCGGCAAACAGAGTGTAACCCATCACTCACTAAGTCCCGGCACTTATCAATAAATACTGATTTTCTAAATAAAACTCGACTTTGTTCATCAACAAATGGTTCCTTCAAGGGTGATGCAATCAAACGCCGCTGTAACATTTCGGTAACTCTTTACAGAACGATTTATCTTAAGCCTTTAAAGAAAGCTTCAGTTTCGGCGATCACCTCCTCATTCAAGCAAGCATTTTTGTCAGGTCTCAAAAGAGGTAGAAGTCGCTGAGGGTCAGATCTGGAAAGTACGGTGGGTGCGAAAGCAATTCAAAGCGTGCCATTTGGTCATGGTAGTCAACGACTTGTGACACGGTGCATTGGCTTGGTGGAAGAGAATTTTGTTCTTCTTCATATGGGACCGTGCTTTGCAATTTCTTTCTTCATATACACCAATAATGTCATGTAGTATTCGCTATTGATCCGTTTGCCTTTCTCAAGAAAGTCGATGAATAAAATTCTGTACGCATCCCAAATACGGATGTCATAACCTTGCCAGCAGACTTTTGTGTTTTGCAATGCTTTGGGCGTGGTCTACCGGCTGCTGTCCACTCCGCTGACTGCCGATTTGACTCTGAAGTGTATTACTTTATCCATGTTTCATCCATTGTGACACACCGAAAATTCTATTTATTCTGGAAACAGCTCCAAACAGATGTCAGAATCATCGAAACGTTGTTGTTTTTGGTTCATTGTGAGCAAACGCGGCATATATTCTGAAAACAGCTTTCTCATGGACAAATTTTCATGCAAAATAGTGTACACACTGATACCTTGAGGTGTCAGCTGTCTCACGCAATTTTACTTTGCGATTTTCCAAAACGATTTTGTGTACATTTTCGGCGTTTTCAGGTGTAACCACTTCAATTGGCCATCCAGAGCGTTCAGCATCGATGCTCTCTGTAGGCTACGTTTTAAGTCGACAACTAGTTGATTTTGATGGAGCAGAGTCCCTGTAACATTTTGCAAGCCATTGCTGAGCTCAATAATAATAACAATTGTTGGCGCGACAGTCCACAGAGGAACCAGGGCTTAGCTTGCTCATCAACTACCCGTGTTCTAGGTTCGATTCTCGGCCGAACACCTCGAATTTTGCAAGGCACCACCTTTTCCGAGCTGCTAACAACACTCAAAGAGTAATACCTGTCTAAGAAAGCTTCTCAAATTTCGCCTCTCGTAGGTCCCTGTAGGTCTCTTCTACTCGTAAGAGAACAGTAGCGCGCACAACACGAGTAGTTGATGAGCTGTGGACTGCCGCGGCAACAATTATTATTATTGGTCTCCGGATAGTGATTAAACAAAAGGTGCATTCTACATACAAGGTTATATTCGATCGTTAAATGTTCACTTTCAGCACATGAAGAAAGTGTTTAAATCCTTAAGATACCTGCATTTGCGGACACACTCAAATGCAAACGCAAAACAATACCACGTCCTCTGTGTGATATTCCGTTCGTCTAGAAAACTTGAATATTCAAAAGGACGACACCCCATTTCTTCGTTAGCCTAGATTAATGAGTGCCTCCTCACCAGACAGAGAATAGCCAAAACAAACAATAACTCCAAAACGTCCCCTTAAATGCAGGAAATGAACATCATTCCACTATAACCTGTTATTGACAGAGAGTAGGGTGTAATTGCAAATTCTCTCAGTGTCGTGCACAAATGTTCTGTTGGAAATCTTTTCTCAGAACTTGGCACAGGGTACACGGCAACTTGTTAACCACCTCCCCACTTCACACTGTCAAGCGCCCACATGAAAAATTTGATCCTAGACCCCAAATGAGGTTTCCACCATCAGACACTGTAGTAGAGATTGCCATTTGCTGGCGAAGAAAGCAGTCTACAACTACGCACGCAACCTGAAAGGCCATGCATGACACAAGCCAGGACTTCAAAATTGCACAAGTTCCTTGAATTCCACAACGTTAACCGGCCGGTTCGAGAGAATCTACCACCAGGCGGCTGGGCGTGTGGGTGTGTGTCTTCACCGCACCGAATGACAGATTTCTCTTATGCGCCGTAGACATAGGCTGAGATTTAGGGCGGCTCTGGGAGCACCGCACCACATCACAGAAACTCTGCAAAATTGTTTTACTTGTCACACGTCCTTTTTGTGGGAATTTTTTGCGGCTGGGCCTTGCTCTGTGCTGCTTCTCAAATCCATTGTGTACACTCGGAATGTTGGCTTTTGCATTTGCAAATATTTGCACAAATTTCAGATGGAGGCATCTATTTGGATCTCTTCCCACGCACTCTCACTTGCTGTGCCTGATAAACAGTTATGAATAATTCAGGAATTCTAAAACAGAGCACCCAGCAGGCGACATCCTTTGCTGCTGTTTTGATCGAGCTCGCGTTTTGGTCATTTTAAGCTTGTGCTCGCACCGTTGATTGTGTCCAAATGGTTGATGTTGCTGGGGGAGTGCGGTGACTCAAATATGCTTTGCAGTGGTTTAACGTGAAAAGCGGATTACGTCTGCATTTTCGTTCTGGTATTCTGAGGCAGAGTTGCGGATTATGCATGCATGCAATCCACCTAGGCTTTCAAATTCATTTTTTTACTCCGACTCCGTGGATGATTAAGAAGCGAGTGTCTGAAACTGAGCTGATTTTATTAAGATCTTTTGGACAGCCTCACCTATTGACAGGCTTCAGCGATCATAGTGTCAAAGAAATCTCTTAAAGCTGTCATTTGTCATTTTTCTTATTCTATGGAAAATCGCTATTGCGGAGGTGATTCACCTTGAGGTTTCATTTTTAATAAGGTTTCCTTGACAGACCGTGTGGGAGTTCTATCAAACAGCTTCATTCTTTTTTTGAGTTTCGTTTGGGGAAAAGCAACATATAATAATAATAATAATTGTTGGCGCTACAGTCCAAAGGTGGACCAGGGCCAAGCTTGCTCATCAACTACTCGTGTTGTGCGTGCTAGTGTTCTCTCACGAGTAGAAGGGACCTACAGTTTTTTGCCGACTCCGAACGGCGAAATTTGAGAAGCTTTCTTAGACAGTTATTACTCTTTGAGTGTTGTCAGCAGCTCGAAAGAGGTGGTGCCGTCAAATATTCGAAAAATTGGTGTTGAACTGGGAGTCGAACCTAGACCCTTCGGCGTGTGAGCGTCGCACTCTACCCACTACGCCACGGCGACCACAAAAGCAGCATATGAAAGGGGAAATTCATGACACTCATTGCTTTCGGCTTGCTGTTAGGCTTGAAACGTTTGAGTCGTAAGATTTGCAAAGTCATTAAATGGGACTAAATACACCTATCTTCCGATTTACACGGTACTTGTTTTACACGTTTTCGCTTTTACACGGTTTTCCAAATAAGTTTTTTTTTCTGTTTTTATCGCACTCTACTAAATGCTACTTTTTTTGTTTTTATCGCACTCTACTAAATGCTACTTTTTTTGTTTTTATCGCACTCTACTAAAAATAAACTGTGTTTGAACACGTGCGCCTTTACACATATTTTGGAACAAATGGAGAACAATGAATCTTTAACAGTTCTTAGTGCTTGGAAAAATGTTACAATATTAGACTTTGTGAAGCATATCGCCTTATCATACACTGCGATAAGGCAAACAACGCTGAATAGCTGTTGGAAAAAATTGTGGCCAAATGTATTCAAAAATGAACATTCCATTTCAACGTTAAATGGTGAACATTCGCAGATAGTATAGATGGCGCATTCATTGGTTTTGATGATTTTACTGTAGATGATATCGCAGAGTTAATGGCTGGTAAAGAACTAAGTGAGGATGATTTAGTTAACTTAGTTTGCGAAAATGAGTCTGACAAATCTGATGAAGAGGAATTAGTACCAGTAACATTCACTGCTAAAGTCATCCGCGAAGAACTCGCATTGGGAAGAAAGCTGGGTAATCATTTTATACAAAATGACACAAACGTTAAAAGGGCTTTACGATTCCAACGTAACATAAATCGCTCAATATGAAGAAGTTTACAAAGATCTTACAAAAAATTCGAAGCAATTGTTAATAACCGATTTTATCACCATCTCTCAGAAAGAAATTATTTCTGCTTTAAACAACGAAACGGCACAAATAACTTCGAGTGATGAAAGTGAATTCCAACCTTCAATTCCGACAAAAAAAAATGAGAGTAATTTCTGATAGTGATGAAGGATAATAAAACACCTTTGGTTTTATTTTCTGTTCTTCTGTATTGTAATTAAATAAAAAACAGTGTTTCCGTAATATATTACACATTTTAACCTGTCAATGCATTTTATTTTTATTTCTGTGTACACATAAAAATATTGAAAAAAATCACAACTGTTAAATAGCAAAATTATGCATTTTCTGCAAGCTTTTCGATTTACACGGTTTTGACATGAAAATTTTTAAATTTTCGATTTACCCGTTTTTCTCAAGAACGTATCTACCGTGTTTATCGGGGGATAGGTGTACCCTAAATTAGAAGGTTAAATAAAATTAATGAAACGTTTCTTTGGTAAGTATCGCAAAATTTAAATTCCAGCGGGTCACACACACTTCATTTTGAGTTTTTTTTTGTTGTAGCGCTAAGTTTGCTCTCTTACGAAATTCGATCTTGTGGAATAATAAGCTATTTTTGACGGTTACGTCTTTTGACTTCTATCACTGCCTACTACCTTTAATTTCATGTTTTCTAATTTCGTAAGTTTGAACTGCTGTCAACAACGCAGAGTTATATGGATCACATGATTCAAAAATCTCATTCGTAACACTCTTTGTAGTGGCAATGGGAGCACTGATGGAGAAATGACCATCTTGTGACGGAATGGCGGCTAACAGACCCAGGTTGTGAGGGAGCCTGACTGGTTGTGATAGGTTTAACAGAGGGTATATTGTTGTTTGTTGTTTTTTCCCCAAGAAAAGTTATAAAACTTGGGTTATTTAAGATCTGAGCCTAAGCCTAACCTAACCTAGGCTTAGGCTCAGATCTTAAATTTAAACTTAATAAAAACCTAATTTGACTGTGTCCATATCAAAATACGGACGCGTGTACCATGGCGTATGTGGAATTTATATGCTTGACATATATAGCCATAGTGCACCTTTTTTGTATTTTTTTTATTTATTTATTTTTTTTAATTTTTTTTTATTTTTTTTATACTATTTTATTACCTTATGCGCTACCTTAAAAACAATGTCAGTTGGCCACAAGGAGAACTGTAAGTTTAATATAGTCTACTTTCGCGCGTTGGCGGGAGCTGATTTTGGTGCAACCACCAGTAGAAGTGTCGTTCTCTGGCGGACTGAGCCCTATCTCGGGCGGAGATCGCCCTACTGAACCAAAGAAGTTCCTCCAGAGGGTATATTCTGGTGCCACAGGGGGTCAGGAACCCCTGGAACTTCGGTCCCAGCCTAACCGTGCGGTAGGCCCTCTTATGGGAGTATCGTGGTGGGTGTGGTTTACCACCTAACATCGCTTGTAGAATCGAGGATAGTGTACTGTGCTGACTTGTCTAGTTGCTTGTTCACCCAAAAACTAGGCAAGGCGGTTAGGGGACTATTCTGACTCCGGGTGCTGAGACCCAGAGAGCGGAAGAGGTTTTTAGAAGACCTTGCATCAAATCAAGGTGGGGTAGCTGTCCCTCAAGCATGATCTCAATTTGGTACTTGGGTAACTAAGGCGTTTAGTCTTGCGTTATCTTCGCTTTTTGGGAAAGTAGATCCCGTGATATAAGCGGTCAAGGCAGGTGATGACGTAAAAACAAATCCCACATCTGTCAATAACATCGGTGACAAATTCAGTAATGCTTAAAACACGTGTACTTTCGTTAACTGCTTAAAGTGATTTGTTCGTCTATTTTTTGCTTACGTTCTAAATAACACAGTTTTGAAGAAAGAATTTACAGAAATTGAAAAGAAACTTAGGCATAAGTCTTATAAGGGAATCGATTGTATAAATGTCCGATTTAAATTTAAAGTATTCTGAATGTTTACAAAATGCGACTAGTTAAGGGCTGAATTGTTTCCTGGCCTACTGCTTATCTGTTAAAATGGCTTTCCGCGGTTCCAAATAGCTCAGAACTTCATATTTGTACTAACAAATAGACTAAGTAACAGAATTTGGTAGAAACGATGTTTATGATAAGGCGTTAGTGACCGTGAAAAGCCTTACCAACAATCGCAGTTCGACATCTTGGACAGAAAGTTCACTCATTCACTTTTTGGAACTTTTGGTAGATTTACATAAAACATAGTAAGCATTAGTTGAAACTTCAAATCCACCAAGCATAGACATTTTCATTTTCCATTTAGTTCCCCAAATGTCAGGGCCCTCAACGACATTCCAACCACCACGCCAAATCACAATGAATGTCAGACGGTTTTCAGGAGAAAATCAATCTGTCACTCGCACTGCTCTCAAGATAGTACGAGCCCTGCCACGCAGTCAATTGCCTAGCCCCCCTTCATCGACTCCGAATGATTAAGTCATGGCGGGGCGGTGTTGTTCCTCCCACAATGGCGAGATCTATGTTCGAGATACTTCGGTGACATGCCCGCATGAATAATTTCAGCAATCTGGACCATCATCGTCACACGCTTGTCCCGTAGCCGAAGACCGGTAGATTCTCGTTCCGCCACATAATAATTGCCACACCTCCCACACCCGACGTGTCACACAGTCACGACCACAGCTATGTCCCGTGGTGTGGTATTCCATTAACAGTCTCTCTGATTGATTGCTTAAAGTTTTTGCAATTTGCACTGCGCTTTGGCACACTCGAGCAGCTCCTTCTCGCCCCCATCCTCCTGGGGGAATTCCTTTATGAATATTAAATCACAGTTATATCGCACACATGACACCAAAGCAATTATCCTCACAGGAGACAACCCGGATGGTCGTAGTCATCATCATTTGGCCATCATCTCAACCCCACAGACATCGTCATCGTAGTTATCCTTGTACGCTGCCTTGACCACAGAATATTAAGCACAAAATCGGGGCAGAAGGGGGTCTCCACAGCAGTCGAGTGTACTCGAAATGATTGCACGACCATGTTGCAAGCTTACGACGCGCTGAACAAGGGACTTGTGTGCAGAGGAGAACGACACGCTCTGCGCAAAGCTAGAGAGACTCGCAATTAATCGACTATTAATGAGTGACACAGTAAAGGATCTGGATTTGACCAGCTGATACTGAGCTCAACCGCAGCGCTTTGGGCGTTGTTGGCCAAAGATGAAATAGGATATTTCCATGTGTAATGACGTTCTCTAGTGGCAATGCATGATAATGCGGCGCCGCTGTTGAGCCCCTAAACTCAAAACTAATGGCTTTTATTAATGGCCTGGACGAAGACACAGTGCCTGGGCGAAGAAGTGGATGCCAGTCGAGTGCGATGACGTACATTGGCTCACGCAATGTGCTCGCAAAAGCGATTATGGTATAAGGGATCCGCTTTGGTTATTTGTAGATTTGAGTAGACGAACGTCTGCAGTGTGGGCAGTGATTATTATTTACAAGATGTTTCACAACAGTTTAATGTTGGTCACGAGCATGTTTTCGTTTAAGGACTGTTGGCGGATCTTAGCTTGACACGGATCTTAAAAAAGTATTCATATGGAAGTTTTAATCAATCTAAAACAGTTCTGATTGAAGAACCTGCTGTAGCGTTGGCTCTGAGAAAAGTTGTGTAAGTATGACGAAACTTAAAGTAGAACACGTTTTTCTGATAAAACGGCTTGGTACATATTTATATTGGATGGCGCGACAGTCGACAGGGGTACCAACGCATAGCTTGGAACATCAACTCTCGTGTTGTGTGCGCTAGTGTTCTATCACGAACGTCAACTCGACTCTGAATGGCAAAGTTTTAAAAAGCGTGTTCTAACACAATTGTTTTTCTTTGAAAATTGTCAGCAGCTCGAAAGATGAAATAATAATAATTGTGGGCGCGACAGTTCACAGGGGGACTAGACGAGACGCTTTCTTAGGCAGTTGTTACTCCTTGAGTGTTGTCAGCAGCTCGAAAAAGGTGGTGCCGTGAAAAATTCGAGGTGTTTAGCCTGAAATCGAACCTAGACCCTTCGCCGTGTGAGCGTCGCACTCTACCAACTCTGCCACGGCGGCCACAGCTCGAAAAACGTAGTGCCGTGAAAATATTGGTGTTGAGCAGGGAATCGAACCTTCGGTGCCACTGTTGATGATAAGTTAAAATTAAAAAGAATTCTGCGCGATGGCTTTATAATAGAACGACTTATCTTTGGTCTCAAAAAAGGCTTCAGTTTAGGCGAAAATTTTCTCATTTGAGTCATATTTTTTTCCAGCGAGCATCCTTTTTAGGTCTGAAAAGAGGAAAAAGTCGCTGTGGGCCAGATCTGGAGAATATGGAGAGTGCGAGAGCAATTCGTGTAATTAGGTCATGGCCAACGTCTTGTGACACGGTGCATTATCTTGGTGAAAGAGAATGTTTTTCTTCTTTAAAGAGACGGTTTTTTGCAATTTCTTCTTTCACATGAGACGAAAATGCCATGAAGTATTTGCTGTTGATCCTTTTGCCTTTCTCAGGATAGTCGATGAATAAAATACCGTGCCTATCCCAAATACGGATGGCATAACCTTGCCAGCCGACTTTTGTGTTTTGCAATGCTTTGGGCGTGGTCTACCGGCTGCTGTCCACTCCGCTGACTGGCGATTTGACTCTGGAGTGTAGTAGTTTATCCATGTTTTATCCACTGTGACAGACCAACGCAAAAAGTCCGGTTTATTCTGGCAAAACAGCTTCAAACAGCTCTCAGAATCATCGATACGTTGTTGTCATTCGTCCATTGTAAACAAACGAGGGACCTATTTCGAAAACAGCTTTCTCCTGGAAAAATGTTCATGCAAACTAATGTACACAATGCCTTCTGATACCTTAGAGGTGTCAGCTGTCTCACGCAATTTCACTTTGTGGTTTTTTAGAATGATTTTGTGTACTCTTTTGACGTTTTCAGGTGTTACCACCTAAATTTGCCATCCAGAGCGTTCAGTATCGTAGGTGTCTGTACGGCCACGTTAAAAGTCGGCATACCACCGACTAAGTGGCCGCTGTGGGTAGAGTGCCACCCTCACGCGCCGAAGGGTCTAGGTTCGATTCCCGGCTGAACACCTCGAATATTTCACGGCACCACCTTTTTCCAGCTGCTGACAACACTCAAGGACTAACAACTGGCTAAGAAAGCTTCTCTATCTTCGCCCGTCGGAGTCAGCAAAAAACTGTTGATCCCTTCTACTCGTGAGAGAACAGTTGCGCGCACAACACGAGTAGTTGATAAGCAAGCTAGGCCCGAGTCCCCCTGTGGACTGTCGCGCCAACAATTATTATTATTAGGTCTTTTGAGCTGCTGACAATTTTCAAAGAAAAACAATTGTGTTAGAACACGCTTTTTAAAACTTTGCCATTCAGAGTCGAGTTGATATTCGTGACAGAACAGTAGCGTGCACAACACGAGTCGTTGCCCTGGTCCCCTTAAAGACTATCGCGCCAACAATTATTATTACCACCGACAAATAGTTGTTTTGGATGGGGCACAGTTTCTGTAACATTTTTCAAGCCATTGCTGAGCATGCACGGTGTTTTTCCCCATCAAAAAGCAGTGTTGAGTCAAAACACGAAATTCTGTTTTTTTCATTGTTTTCAAAATCGTAAAAGTAGCGTCACTTGAAGCACTGCAACTTCTAGCATAATAATCGGATTTTTTTTACAGATTTGACAGGCATCATTTGAATGCTTGTACTTTCTAAAAATAATCTGAATGTTTTGTTAGTGGCGCCCCCTATATGTCAGTCCTGGGACTTATTGAATGATGTTTGAAAACTGCAAATTTATTTATTACATAGTAATAGTAAAAAGAAACTTTATTTTGAAAAAAAACAGTACGGTTATATATTACAAGTATAAAATAACGAACACGACTAGGCCGTCCGAAGACTGGACCGTCCGAGAACTGGACCGTCCGAAAACTGGACCGTCCGAAAACTGGACCGTCCGAGAACTGGACCGTCCGAGAACTGGACCGTCCGAGAACTTGACCGTCCGAGAACTGGACCGTCCGAGAACTGGACCGTCCGAGAACTGGACCGTCCGAGAACTGGACCGTCCGAGAACTGGACCGTCCGAGAACTGGACCGTCCGAGAACTGGACCGTCCGAGAACTGGACCTTCCGAAAATTGGACCGTCCGGAAACTTGACCGTCCGAGAACTGGACCGTCCGAGAACTGGACCGTCCGAGATCTTGACCGTCCGAGAACTTGACCGCCCGAGAACTGGACCGTCCGAGAACTGCACCGTCCGAGAACTGAACCGTCCGAGAACTGGACCGTCCGAGAACTGGACCTTCCGAGATCTGGACCGTCCGGAAACTTGACCGTCCGAGAACTGGACCGTCCGAGAACTGGACCGTCCGAGAACTGGACCGTCTGAGAACTGGACCGTCCGAGAACTGGACCGTCCGAGAACTGGACCGTCCGAGAAATGGACCGTCCGAGAACTGGACCTTCCGAGAACTGGACCGTCCGGAAACTTGACCGTCCGAGAACTGGACCGTCCGAGAACTGGACCGTCCGAGAACTGGCCGTCTGAGAACTGGACCGTCCGAGAACTTGACCGTCCGAGAACTGGACCGTCCGACGTCTGGATCTCGATTACTTTTTGTAGGATGCTGCTCGGAGTAAGCCACCTCGGTATTCTTAATCTGATGTGTTGTGGATGGGAGTAGAAATGCGAGCCGTTGCACATGTTTGAAAATCATTCCGATATTCAAGTAGTTTCTTGGATTTTAAGATCGTTTGGGTCAAAAACCATAATGTTTATGTTCGTCCAGTATTATTTACGATTGGATCGATGTGTTAACTTGCATTTCGACGCACTTTTTATTCATCCACGAGGTTACTCAACTACAAAATTAATATTTTGGCTAAGAAATTATATAAGAAATACAAGTTGGAAAGCAAGTTGAATTTCTTTCAATTGAGTGATTTTTTTCAAGGACGAACAAAGTCGTCAGGCGGAGTCTAATGAAGGGCAACAGCTGGTGGAAGGTGTGAATTTCAAAAGACACTGTTTCCTTCAAGAAATGGGCTCATTGCAATTTGCTGGGTTCACTGTATCCCTGTAAGTACTAACCCCGGTGGTCATTTCTTCTTCTGTCCTTGCTTGCAGCAGCTGGTGCAAGGTGTGAATTTCAAAATACACTGTTTCCTTCAAGAAATGGGCTCTTTTCAATTTGCTGGGTTCACCGTATCCCTGTAAGTACTAGACCCGGTGGTCATTTCTTCTTCTGTCCTTGCTTTCTCCAGGGTAAGTTCGTCGAGTAAAGTCCTCAATTCCGGGATGTACCGGGATGTATCAGAGGATCTATTTTTCACTGTGATTTCGGATAAGTGATGGCAAGCAATGACCTAAAGTGGACACCAATCCTCTTCTTGTAACATCAATTCTGAGGTGTCTTCCGCTTCAACTATCTCGCGCACCGTCATTGGTTGGCCTGCCAATAGGTGTCCGTGAATTTGGTCCCGTTTTCAATCCTAGTAGCGGAAACCACGACAAAACACTTCAGTCTGCCTCTTGACGGTGATCACCTGAAGGTCCTAACGGTGACGATTTCATTAAGAGTTCGAATTCTTCCAAACAGAAGTGGTTATGTCGTGTTTTGGTTTTAAGGCGGTAGAAAAAGGATTCAAATGTATAGTATTTGGCGGACTAGTTGATGACCGTTGGCAATAAAATGGCAATTGTGGTCTTAACTGGCGCACACTTGCCGCTAGACGCCTGACATTCAGCTTCATCGCACAGCATGCTTCCAATTAAAATTCTTCATCTTAAACTGAACTTCTATTAAATTCTATTTTCTCTCTTTCAGGTAAGTCGAGGGCAATAACTTGAGATCATGGAAAGATTACCCGCCGGTAAGTCTTTGGCAGGAAGTCTGCGTGAGACGCAGTACCGACCCCGTTCACAAGACTAGTTCTTAAACCCCTTCGTACCCGGTCTCACCTTTCTCATCGGTTTTCAATGCAGACCCTTTGCATTTTACGAGTTTCAACCCCTATTTCAGTATCCTTTCCCCTTAATTTGCTTAATTCCATTTGAAACGTAAATTGTGTCTGTTTGCCGGAGAATTAAGATGTATCCAGAGCACACACACCACCGCCACCCAAGGGCTCTCCGAACGAACACATTCTCCTATTTGTCTTCTCACATCGCCATCACCTCAGTGCTATTCGCTTTCGAATGAAGCCATATCTAGGGGTTGCACCCCGTCCCGTTGGATGCCAAAAGAAAGAAAAGTGTGAGCAGCTCTCCGGTATCTAAATAAATAAGGGGTCGTCATTAAAGAGACGCACACACAGAGGCAGACAAAAGACCCTACACAGCGCAGACAGAGGCAACAAAGTGAACAAACAGAACTCCCTATTAATAGGGGTAAATGCGAAGTTGAAAGAATGAAACTGCCAACTTATTGTGTCAATTGTGTGCTGTTCCCTGGTTTCTTCTCATCCCACCTGAGTGGTGGCGGAGAATAATTATTGCAGTCCTTAATTGCTGCAACTATAAATCGACCACAAGGAGGCGGTGCGGTAGCGTTGGCGGTGACGGAGGGCTCTCGAGACGGGATGACAAAAGCATAAAACAGGGGGCGTAAGCGATTAAGGCGGCAAGTGGCAGGCGAAGCGAATGCGGGCACCATCTTCGAGTCGTGAATCAGGCGGCTTAGATAGAGCCTACGAGATACAGTCTCGTATGTTCCTGTAATTAGTCTGTGTGGTTGGGAACAGGCAGGCTTCGCGCAACCAGACTCAATTGACATTTCGAGGGGTGTTGCTGACAAATCTATTTGCGGTGCTCTGCCGCTCCACTGCGCCACCACCCTGCCGATGAGTTATGATGCAGCCCGGGAATGAATGTAAATGGGATTATTTATTTTAATTAATACTTACTTGGGGCTGCGATGCGTAGTGCGTTGTCTTAATGTGGTGTTACGCTGCTAATGAAAATTAAGGACTCAACTTGAAAGCATTTCACAAACGGCGAGAGGAGATAATTAACTCCGGAATCTGCCTCATTTGGGGGCTCCAACGGGTTTATGTTTTGTGTCTTAAGTCATTTTTGTATTATTCATTTGGATTTACGCACGTTTTGAAAAAGAAAAGGAAAGTCGGAGATGAAATGAATTCCTTCTTTTAATGGTCATTGGTCGGGCGCCATTTGTAAATGTGGAAAATTTCGATGCATAGGGCCTTACACTGTGGACACAATAAAGCTGTGCGTAACGTGCGCAAAGCAGTCCGACTGAATCGTCGGAATTTCAAGAAAAACAAACATCATGGAAGCACCGCTGCTTACACGTTGTCAAAAACAACGAATTTCTGCAAATCTAACCTTTCCTCATTCTCGAAATAGACTAAGCCCGTTAAAGGGCGAGGCTGCTAAATGAACAAACGCACCAAAAAGTGATCTTTAGGAGTGCGTTGGGGATTTGTAAAAAAGGCGTGAGTATAAGGTAGTTGGTGGCGTTCACTCTGAATTCGCGGTTCTATTTCTCTATTTCTCGTGCGCTAGCAGATGACAGTTGTTGTGTCACACTGTTGCAGGTAGGGTATGAGGTTATACTTGCCGTTTTAGCTTTCTTCGTTCAACATGTTGCAATCTCTTCGTTCAACATGTTGTGTGCACTGAGATATCATTGTCCAGCAATCGAACTTCTTAAGTTGCTGATAATTGGGTTCAAATGGAATCCGGCTTCGCCTAGTTGCTTCCTGAACAGATCAACAAACTACTGTTGCAGGGGGTGATGTGTTCCTTGTCGAAGAACTTTTCGTGGCTGTAGTATTCCATCTAGTCCTTGTCGCTGGTGAGACCGGATCCTTTCGAAGATCGATAGTTACTCCTTGCAAGTCTTAGAGAAGCTGTCCACACAGGGAAGCAATACATTCTGAGGGGTTCTTTGAGCTGTTTGAATAGTTAGAGTGTTGTCTTCATTTCCAGTCCGTTCTCTCGTCGTGTTAGTGAGTAGATGCGATAAGCAACGTTACTGGCCTTTGGAAGGGTCACTTTAGAATAAGAATTCACATTTAAAACAACACCAGTTCAGAGACGACATCATGCCTCGGAAAAGGACGGATCAACTGTTGCTGACCCATGCAAACATTTTAACCTCTCAGTGAAGTAGACTCCAAAGGTACTTGGTCGTTGTTGCTTGTGCTGCCCACTACCTTCACGCTTTGGCTTTATTCGGTTTTTTCAGGAACCTCGTCGTCTTCGCAACGAATGAGCGCCAGTGTGTTGATGATAAGCCTGGTGCCCTACTTCTTGTAGAAGCAGTAGAGCTCCTACATTTGTTCATCGATTCTCCGCGCTGCTATCTGTGGTGATAGAGAAGTGGAGTACGTCAGTAAGTCATCCGCGAACAAGTAACGGCTAGCATATGGTGATATTGGCGATTGATCAGAGGTTTATGTGTTGATAACAGAATAGGCCATAGTCGGGATCCCTGTGTTGTAGGAAATCACATCTGCATCTGAAACTTATTGAATACTGATTGCAACAAACTGTAGATTGTAAGGAAAACTAACCCACAGAATTAAATCTTCGTTTCAAGCAGGAATACAATTAGAGATCATATGGTGCTTCGTGGTGGGTGTGGTCGCCGTGGCGTAGTGGGTAGAGTGCGACGCTCACACGCCGAAGGGTCTAGGTTCGACTCCCAGTTCAACACCAATTTTTCTAATATTTCACGGCACCACCTCTTTCGAGCTGCTGACAACACTCAAAGAGTAATAACTGTCTAAGAAAGCTTTTCAAATTTCGCCGTTCGGAGTCGGCAAAAAACTGTAGGTCCCTTCTACTCGTGAGAGAACAGTAGCGCGCACAACACGACAACACGAGTAGTTGATGAGCAAGCTAGGCCCTGGTCCCCCTTTGGACTGTAGCGCCAACAATTATTATTATTATGGTGCTTCGTGTGAAGGTGCTTTCCGCCGCCTATCATTCGTTGAAACAGTAACTTTATTTGCGCAAACAGCTTGGGGGGGATGGGTCTTGCTCGGCAAGTGACTAATGATCCTGTTGTTAAAAGGTGCTCGCGTAGTTTTTGTAATCGGTAGAGTGACTACGCGGTATCGCTGGAGTAGTTAGCTGAAGTAGCTCGGTTCAAACTGGTGATACCACTCTTTCGAGTGCAAATGTTTGTTCTCTGGCTTATAAGTCGTGAACTGTGAACAAAAACAAGCGGTAGAGCTGAAGAAAATTAGTTCCAAGTATTAAATGCGGTGCAGCTTCACGGATCTACTCGTGTTGTGGGCGCCACTGTTCTCTCGAGAGTAAATGGGACCTACAATTTTTTGCCGACTCTGAACGGCGAAATTTGAGAAGCTTTCTTAGACAGTTATTACTCTTTGAGTGTTGTCAGCAGCTCAAAAGAGGTGGTGCCGTGGAAAATTCGAAAAATTCGTGTTGAGCTGGGAATTGAACCTAGACCCTTCGGCGTGTGAGCGGCGCACTGTACCCATTACAAAACAGCGGCCACGAAATATAAAGGCCATACCTATCTTAATTAAACGTTCAGGACAGAAAAAAATTGCCACCACAAGAATCTAAGTAGCAATCTGAACTACCTAGTCTGGCTTTTCATGAGGCGATTTTGCATTTCGTGGATCAAAAAATTTGAATGTTATGGATTCCGGTTGTGTCAAAAACCGAAGAAAAAACACAACTCTGCATTAAACTTAACAACTGTTGCCAGAGAAGTAGTTGAGGCAGATTGATTTGGAAGTTTGGATAGTAGACAAGGTTGCAGTATGACCAATCATTTGAAAACTTAGGGAAATGTTGGGTTAACGTTGCACGTCTAACTCTACCAAGCGCCTATCGTGCAAACGTGCTTTGATACCATCTTTAGAAGAGGAGTCTGCGACGAATTTTAAAAGCGAATGCAGAGCTTTGAATCCGAGTTATTTAAGCAATGCAACAGAGGATGTCCACGTCATACAGGCAGAGCCTGGATGTGGAATACCACAAGAACCTTTAAATCCAAATTATGAAAGCAATGCAACACAAAACGTCTCAGTCTAGGTCGCGCAACAGAGGATGTCCACGTCTTTTAGACAGAAAATGTCCTTGCTTAGAGAAGTGCAAAAGCAAAACAGTTGATGAGGTCTGTGAGTTGAGGCCAAGTTTCAAACCAGTTAGTTCAAGAAAAAAAAAACAAGAGCACTATTGAAGTCGCCTGCAATATTTCCAACTCTGCATTTACAAGTGTAGAATATTCAATAAAATTTCAACTTCCAGTGTGATCAATTTGTTGAGGAAAACAAATTATTGAAATTTGTGTAAGTTTTAAAGTCGCTTTCGTAGGCACATTTTAGGGAAGTGGGTGGCACTCTTATCACAAACAAAGTGACACAGACACTCTAGAGTATGGATCCCATTCATGCGACAACTGCAGAGCAAAAGGACGTAACGCAACTGTACCACTCCTCTCCTTCGGTCACTTTGCTAACTTCAAGGACTGCAGAATGTGTTACCGTATTCAAAGGCAATTTGAATTGATTTCTCAGAAATAAATTAAATGACTTCTGTCCTGAGTTCATAGGAATATTTTAATTTGATAGCTGCAGGGATTTCATCTTACTGCTTGTTTTCCTTTTTCTAGAATTTAATTGTTTGGGCTTTTTCTTGGAATGTGTCCTTAAAGAAAAGCAATCAATCATCTTGCCCTTTAAATCTCAGAGAAATACACCTGCTCTGGATCGGTGAAATGAAAGCCATCGATAGAGTCCATCGAAGAAGATGTTGAAACTTACGAAGACGCTTCAGCTCACGAGTCGGAATATGTCCTATCTGCTACAAATTCTTCAGTTCTATTTAAAGGCCAGCATGATTGCAAAGCCATTGATTTTCCCTGATGAGGCTCCCTCTCCAAACGGTCGCTTCAAAGACGCATTTGTTTGGACAATCCTTTTCGTCCCGGTCTGGTAGGTATTTGCCATGATTAATTGAGGAGATTCCTCTTGTGCCCCTGGCTGTCTGTTTGCTCAGTTGATGACTGCATCATTCGCTCTTATAGCTTACACTCGCCTCCCGAAGTCAAGTTGGCATGTGAGTCTGTGAGTCCGCCTCCGGTGCAACCATGCTCTCGGTCCCTGATTGCTGCAGCCAGGTATACTTCGTTGCTTTGTTTCCATTTCCTGTTTAAATATTTAATGAAATTAATTTCAGAAGGGCATTAGAACTTTCACGAAGAATCCTTTAAAGTCATTTTCCGCCCCTCTGTCTCTTCCTTCTGCCTCACAGCCACGGGCTTCATTCGCTGGGTAATTCTATAGCTGTTCGCCAAACTGCGACGGATAAAATTCGACTGTGCGACTCCCTTCTCTCGGCCTCTTTTTCTCCCTGTCTATCTCTCTCTCTCTATCTCTCTCTCTGTGTACTCGTACACATCTCGCACACGCTCTGTGTAACCCATGCCAACCGAGGTCCTCGTAGCAGTTCGTAGAATCATAAAAGTTGACCAACGTACTACAAGGTGGTATCATGGGAGACATAAAGTCTGGCTATCATCGCGTAACATGAACCGTAGTCCTTGAGAGTAGATGCCATAGCATCCGAAGAGGCCGTGGGGGTGGCGTTGCTCTGCAGAGAATATTGAAATATGAACAGAAATGGCTTGGACTTTATTGTTATTGCACGAAGGCTTCTTTGTGCTTCGCTCGCAGGAGGAAAGAAGGGATAAGGACCCGATTTGTATCGAACCAAGAAAGGGTGGCCTCCTGTATTGATTTTCTTTTTGATCCAGCCTTTGATCGGGTATATGCATGTTAGATTGGCTGGATGTGAGCACGGACAGCGTCCTTAAATAAACAAACTGCTCTGAAAGGATGCATTCAACTGAAAATGCCGCTACATGTGTTGCGGATGCTGGCTGGACGGGTGGCTGTCGTTGCACTTTTATTATTTTAATTTCACCCCTTCCCCCGCGCGATCCATTTGCAGAAAAGTTGAATTACTGAACGCAGAAGGTTGTGTGAGCTGTGTGTTGTCCTTTGAAATTTATTTAAAAATAAATCCTTGTTGCTATTGAAGGTGGCGGCATTGCTGTTGCTGCTTGCAGTTTCCGCTGCTCGTACTCAGTTGTCAGGTGGGTCCTACGGGAGCAAGCGACGGGGTGAGGACTTTGATGGTGATACTTGGAATGAATTGCATCCGGTGAATGGAGCTTATTAAGTACAAAAATACGTTTACAGTGTCGATACAAATTACAGCTGTTGGGGAGGCAGTTGGGTATGTGCTTGGCTTTAGACTTAGGGAGAGAGAATAAATGAGAACTCCTATGGGCATGTAAAGGAGAGGGGATGGTGGTTATCATTTCTATTGGGATTTAAATACTATTTGATAGAGGAGAGCACTTTGAAAGGATACAAGGTTGCTGCTGGGTGCTATTGGGGGATTTATTCTGAAAGGGTTAATTATGGAAACAAGGTGAATATCATCCAGTGAAAGCTGTAATTGGCAATACTTGTTAGGTTTATGAATGAAGGGTGTGGGGGACTATACAGACGAGGACTCAAATAATTTTTTGATTTCTAAAGGAGAGGTCCTGTGCTGAATTTTGCAGAAAGTATAGAAGGATCTATTTGTGGTGGTCCCTATGCAGATGGGGGAAGGGGTTGTGTTGGACAAATTTTGTGCAAGTGAAGAAGAACAGGGACATGTATACGATCATAAAGTACTTTATTGAATTGAATAAAAGCACCTACAGTATGATGAAAGGGGACTACTGCTCGCTTCCAAGTTGTTAGTTTACACGGTTACCATTTGGAAAAAAAAATGTGTCCAAAATTTGAAATAAAAATGACCAAATGTTAAAAAAGTGGCCGCCGTTGCGTAGTAGGTAGAGTGTGACGCTCACACGCCGAAGGGTGTAGGTTCGATTCCCCTTTGGACTGTAGCGCCAACAGTTATTATTTAAATGTAAATAAAAAGGACCAAAACATTGCTAAAGCAAAAACAAGACATTTATCGCATACAGCCCTGTGCAAAAAAATAGCACCACGTTGAGGTCTGTACTTTGGATGCTAATTACTTTTCTCCATGCTCATCTAAAGACACGATATTTATTGTAGGAGATCTGTTGGGTATCAGTAATAAAATGCAAAAAAGCAGATAAGCGAAGATGCATTTTAGGACAAGGAAATTCCCCTTATACGAAATGAAACCGAAATTTTGGTGTGCAAAATAATAGCACCATGTCATTCTAAAAAGTGTCTTCGAAGTGTTTGGTGGTGTTTAGTTATTTTTTTGTGCGTCAAAAGACTTAAGTAAAAATATTCAAGTATTTTGAAACTAGTATTTTTAAAATACAACGTTATAAACAATTAAAATGGGTCGCGGTGTGCATTGTACTCTTAAGAAACGTGAACTTATAAAAAAATTAATTTCTGACGGAAAAACGTACGAGTTTATTCAGAAAATCATTGAAAATGATTACTAATGCAAAAAAAGATGTTGAAAAAGAAGAAACAAGAGGTAGAAAATCGAAATTGACCTCTACCGACGAGCGAAAAATGATACGATTAGTGAAACAAAACCCATTCATTACATCAAACAAAATAAAAGAGGAACTAAATCTACCCGTATCAACATCAGCCATAAGAAGGAATTTGATAGAGAAGGAACTACCTACCAGAAGTCCCAGAAAAGTACCCTTGCTGACAAAGGTCCATCTTCATAAAAGAAAACAATTTGCGCAAGAACATTTGAACTGGGAAGTAACCAAATGGCGTAATATATTATCGACAGATGAGTCTAAAATTATTTTATTTGGAACTCCTGGGACCAGGACATTTATTCGCAGGCAAAAAAAACCAAGAGTTTAAACCTAAAAAAAAAGAAACTTTAAAAACCATTAAGCACGACGGCGCGAAAATTAACATATGGGGATGCTTCTCCTACAACGGTACTGGTCCTATATTTTGGATAAAACCAACGATGACTGCCGAAGTTTATGTTGGCGTAATGAGGGAAACCATGTTGCCCTACGCCGAGTGGAATATGCCTCTCAGATACTGCAGCAAGACAATGACCCGAAACATGCGAGCAAATTGTCCAAGGAAGTTTTTGCGAGGAATGGGGTTCAAGTTATGGAATGGCCGCCGCAATCTCCAGACCTAAACCCCATTGAAAATCTTTGGACAGATGTAAAAAAAAACTGTTTTTAAGGCGAAACCAAAAAATACACTACAGCTATGGGAAGCTGTGCAGGCTGCGTGGAGGCATATTCCAATCCGCGATGTCAGGCACTGATCGACTCTATGCCACGATGTTGTGCCGCTGTGCTCAAAAATAAGGGTTATAAGACGAAGTACTAGAACAGTAGTATAAATAAAAAAATAAAAACCGTACTATTTCACTAAATTTTGCATTTATTTACGACGTTTTACTTGTGGTGCTATTATTTTGCACACCAAAATCTCGGTTTCATTTCGTATAACGGGAATTTTCTTGTCATAAAATGCAACTTCGCTTATCTTGTTTTTTTGCATTTTATTACTGATACCCAACAGATCTCCTACAATAAATATCGTGTCTTTACATGAGCATGGAGAAAAGTAATTAGCATCCAAAGTACAGACCTCAACGTGGTGCTATGTTTTTGCACAGAGCTGCAATTCATTTTGTCACATCAGAATCGGGACATGTGTGTATTTGGATTTACGGGATCACCTGCCGTTAAGGCTTACTACCACGGGGTCCATACACCCATAGTCAGGAGAACCCTGACTAACGCCTTGGGGATCCCAAGTACCAATCTGAATTCTGGTCTTAAGTTACAAGAGCAAGGCCTTTCTAACACCTCTGCTGTTTTTTGGGTCACAGCACCCGGTTGGATGCAACTCCACATCGAATCAGAAGTATATTCTGACCTTATCCGACCCAGGTGACTGGGGCAGATCAAATCATATAGCACGGTTAACTACTTCCAATTCTCCCCGCCATCTGGGTACAAACCACAGCCACCACGATCCTCCCACAAGGTGGCCAACCGCATGGTCAGGCTGAAACTCTGTTTCAGGGGCTCCTGACCTCCCGTGGTACCATAATATAGCTTCCGGCCGACCTTCGCAACTATGTTGCTCTCGGTAGGATTCTTTAACATCCAGGACCGATGGCCTTATATTCCTACACTAACCTTACTAGTATGAACTGCCAAGAGGGCAGCCATTCTAGCTCTTCGTCTACTGAAAACTTCCCTAGCAAAACCCCTGATGGTGTCTGTACTCTGCCTAGTCTGAAGAACCAGGCTGACATCCCAAGTCCCATCAGTGCAAGATATATTCATAGCTCCAAGGTCCCGATTGTCATCATAAAGAGGACATTGGCACAACACGTGCAACTAATCCTCAAAGCTATAACCGCACAAGCAGGTCTCTGAATCGCTCATGGACCGCTTGAACAAGGACGAGTTCAAGGAACCATGTCCAGTAAGCAAGTAGCTCAAATGCATGTTTAAATTAAGACCCCCAATGGACTTATCGAGTGACAAATCGCGAAGAAAGCTGTATGTCACCCTGCCATTTTCACAGGGTCTCCCGTCTATTCTGCCATTTTCGTCTGAGCAGCTGGTCTAGAAGGTCTTTGCGCTCGTTAAGAGCTAGTCCCTCCAAGCCGCTAGAGTAGATCCTTCCAGCACTTGGTACTGGAATGCCTCTCTTTAAGGCGAAAAGGATACTTCTTCTGATAATCTCCAGGTCAAGTGCTTGAAGGATCTGAGCAGCTGGTCTAGGAGGTCTTTGCGCTCGTTAAGAGCTAGTCCCTCCAAGCCGCTAGAGTAGATCCTTCCAGCACTTGGTACTGGAATGCCTCTCTTTAAGGCGAAAAGGATACTTCTTCTGATAATCTCTAGGTCAAGTGCTGGAAGGATCTGAGCAGCTGGTCTAGGAGGTCTTTGCGCTCGTTAAGAGCTAGTCCCTCCAAGCCGCTAGAGTAGATCCTTCCAGCACTTGGTACTGGAATGCCTCTCTTTAAGGCGAAAAGGATACTTCTTCTGATAATCTCTAGGTCAAGTGCTGGAAGGATCTGAACAGCTGGTCTAGGAAGTCTTCGCGCTCGTTAAGAGCTAGTCCCTCCAAGCCGCTAGAGTAGATCCTTCCAGCAGTTGGTACTGGAATGCCTCTCTTTAAGGCGAAAAGGATACTTCTTCTGATAATCTCTAGGTCAAGTGCTGGAAGGATCTGAGCAGCTGGTCTAGGAAGTCTTCGCGCTCGTTAAGAGCTAGTCCCTACAAGCCGCTAGAGTAGATCCTTCCAGCAGTTGGTACTGGAATGCCCCTCTTTAAAGCGAAAAGGATACTTTTTCTGATAATCTCCAGGTCAAGTGGCAGTACACTCATGAGCACCTAAAAAGCCTCCATAGGGACGGTATGGCAAACTGGAAGATACGCCAGAAGGCCAACTCTCTGACATGACTGAATTCGTCTCATACCCCAAGCAGAGTTCACAACGTCGCACCATAAATAGGCACCATACGTTGCACAGGCAACGAACAGGCCAGAGTATGTAGTGCGTGCCGCTGTTCTGCTCAGTCCCCAGTCACCCTTGAGCACTCGCCAAAGCTGGCCTGAAACCTTCACTAGCCGATCCCTCAGTTTACGCACATGAGGGAGAAAGTTCATTCCCTTTCCAACGGTAATGCCGAGATATTTAACCTCGTTCACCGATCGCAGTGAAGTGCCGAGAACACGTACGGACGGGTTGCGGTTTGCGGACAGCTTTCCCTTGAGCATCATCATGCAGGTCTTATCGAGCGCTACTTCCACACCAACATTAATGCTCCACCGTCTGAATCTGGATAGCAATCTTTTAAAAGATTTGACAAGAAATCAATTAAATTAAATGGAAGATTGTGGACAACTAAAAATTGCACAAGCATTAGCTCCGCGAAATAGACTTTTTTTTCTGCAAACTTGTCTCTTCGTGTTTGAAGCAGGAATGAATCTGCAATTGTTTTTTCTTTGCTTCCATGTTTTTAATATGCGAGTCCTTTACTTCATGTGATCTTACATAAGTTGGTGACCCAAATGATTAGTGAGAATTCTATCGCATGCACTGCAAAAGGTTTTGTTTTCTTTATTTTGCAACCAAGTCTTGAGCCATTCATGGCGAAATTTCCTCTCCATATTGTTTTTCGCTGTCTTTATTTGGATCACTAACAATTTATATACATACATATATGTACATATTTAGCCAAATGTTGTGAAACTTAAATTCTAATAAGAAAACTAATTACCAACGCCTAGAAGATTGGGGCTTATCTGTTTCTACGGGACTTTCTGCTTCGGTCTCAGTTTCTTGTCGAGCTATTTTCTTCACATTCACGAATGTTAAATGTTGTTTTATTTTCAATATGACAATAATATCTCTGTAATAACTTATCTATCCAGTGGCCGCCGTGGCGTATAGGGTAGAGCGCGACGCTCACACGCCGAAGGGTTTAGGTTCGATTCCCAGCTCAACACAAATTTTTCGAATTTTTCACGGCACCACCTCTTTTGAGCTGCTGACAACACTCAAAGAGTAATAACTGTCTAAGAAAGCTTCTCAAATTTTGCCGTTCGGAGTCGGCAAAAAACTGTAGGTCCCTTCTACTCGTGAGTGAACAGTAGTGCGCACAACACGAGTAGTTGATGAGCAAGCTAAGCCCTGGTCCCCCTCTGGACTGTAGCGCCAACAATTATTATTATTATTATTATCCAAAAGGTTTATTTTGATTTTGCCGAAAACAAGAACTCCCGCAATATACGTTAGCGATACGAATACACAATTTTGAGTTTTGAAGTCATCTGTCAATAAATGAGCCACTACATCAGCTCCTTTTCTTATGTGACTGTCATTCGCTCTGTAATTCGTTCATTTTCAGTGAGTGACTGAATCAATCATTGATTTGTTTCCGAAATGATTCAGTGTTTCCAAGCGAATATACCAATTAAACAAAGAGCAAAGTATTGTTATTGAGAGGACCGATGCAGTGAATCGTTAGGTGGAAAAGTATTGATCTGGTGACCGATTTATTCGGAGTTGTGTGATATTTTTTGGTGACCGAATCAATCGCGATTGACACAGCTCTGTGAGTGAAGTGATTGGAATTTTTTCATGGTGATTTCTTTCGGCAACATAAAAATTAAAATTTCGTTGCTGTTTTCACTTTGTGGAAAATAACCAATTGGAAAAAAATTAATGTGACCAAGAGCATATTAAATGAACTAAAAAGAGCAATTTTGGTCACAAATGAACAAAACGGCAACCGTGACTGGATGCCTGCTGCCAAGTTTTCAGATCTTACCGTTCAGAGATAGTGGCCGCCGTGGCGTAGTGGGTAGAGTGCGACGCTCACACGCCGACGGGTCTAGGTTCGATTCCCAGCTCGACACCAATTTTTCGAATATTTCACGGCACCACCTCTTTCGAGCTACTGACAACACTAAAAGAGTAATAACTGTCTAAGAAAGCTTCTCAAATTTCGCCGTTCGGAGTTGGCAAAAAACTGTAGGTCCCTTCTACTCGTGAGTAGAACAGTAGTAGAGTAGTTGATGAGCAAGCTAGGCCCTGGTCTCCCTCTGGACTGTAGCGCCAACAATTATTATTATTATCGTTCAGAGATGACAGCAAACTGAAAACCTCTGACGTGTTGAGGAATAGTATCATTCAAGTCGCGAGTGATCGTTTGAAAAGGTCCTGGTATACAAGTAGTTCATGTCTTCGTGTTTTTTTTTATCCAGCAAATTGCGCGTATCGAAACATGACTCAAGAAAATAATCGGCACTCATAACAGAGTTCATCTTGTCAACCAATTTCCAGTATTTTGATCAAAGATGGTGTTTCCATCCTTTTCTGAAGTTCAATATTTTTTTTAATCTTTTGAATTTATGAAACCTCAAGCTTTCGGAGAAAGGTAATTTAACTTTCCCAGCGTCATCCGTCAGTGTGTAGTTCTTAAGCTGCAAACATCACTTAGGTTCCTTCTTTCTAAAATCATAAAAACTCTGGTAAACTGCCAGCTTATAAAATACTTTGAGTCCCGGAAGCTTCTTTATGATCGGTACTACGACTTCCGCAGCAAGAGGTCCACCGATGATCTACGAGAGCAATGTGGGAATCGTAAGTCCGGGTGATCTTCGGTTCAGCACATCCATCCATTCCCATTCGTGAGAAAAAAGGGAAAGGGGAAAGGGAAAAAAGGGAAAGGGATGTGCATTTTTAATGGCCCCAGCTGTTGTCAGCTTAGAAAGCTTTTCCTTCGTATCATTACCGAGAATATATTGAACGCCGCCCCCAAATTTGATATACCATAGTCATGTTACGTTTTCCGTCGTTCGCATCTCTTCATGGCCATTTTCACAAGCTGCTCCACATCGCCATTATAATGCAGTGTCGGTAACTGAAAAATAAATAAGAGATTTCAGAGGCGCCCTAATGCTAAGCCCTACCAACAGCTACACACATCGATGCGATCCCGTTGGAAAACATTATCTTATCCTTAGGATCTTTAAGAAAGGGCTCCTGCATGCGAAATTCGTGAGATTCATCAGACCACTTTCCACTTTCCTTCCTGAAAATTTAAACTCCTCCTCTATGTCCCATTATATGCCGACCTAAAAGACTTTCAATTTAAATTGCAGTCCCTGTATGCTTTCCCTAGACTCCAAGCAAAGTACACACCACTGCCGCGCTTTCCAACCGGGCCGCAAAGCAAAATTGGTGGAAAAAGAGATTCTGAGCGTTCTATGAATAAATCTCCTGCCTTTTCTCCGGAGACTTGCCCCTTTTCTAGCCATCCGCAGAGGCCGGGTCGATGGAGACCTCTCCTGATACTTTGCCAACAATCATTCCTCTTCATTTAAGCGGAAGACAAACAGGTGAAAATCTGGCACCGCATTCTCCCACCTCCGGCACGCATTCCTTTGACGTGAAGCTATGTATTCCCATGCTAGTAGCTGCCTAAGATTCCATTACCACTAGAGGCGTGTTTACTCAACCCCGAACCACAGCCACACAAGGACGAATCGCCACCTGGTCGTGCATACCCTGAGGACGTCACAACACGTCACCGGGTAAAGGCTAGGTCTGTTTCCCCATCATCGCCGATTTCCTTTGTCGCCGCCCGCCGCTTGGGACCGCTGCCGAATGGCAGAGCGAAGAAGGATATCCGACAGCCGGGGTGTGTGTAATTCATTTGGCTGCCAGGGAAAAGGGTTCACAGACAAGCACAACTCAAGTGATTGTCGAGACTTTTCAGGCCATGCTGCGCGAAGTCTGCGGGAACTTACTGGCGCTCCCCGCAGCACCATCCGATGACGATTATGCATAGAAGCGTGCGCTCCACGGCAGCAATATTCAGCGGCGCATAATTTTGCATTTTCATAATTCGATGGCAGGATAAACCGTGCACGGGAGTAAATAATTTCTGTAATTACTTGTCCGCCCGCTGGCAACATCTGGTGGGTGTTTGCAGTGGTGGCGAGGGCAGAGATGCACATGTAAGCAACTGCATACCGCTGCCGCTCGGGGATGTTCGTTTTGGCGCGTCGCCGCTGGTATCCTGATGATTATGTGCCATTGTGGGTGCTTTTTTTCGTGTGAAGGTATATTTTAATCTGATTACAAGTCGGTCGGTGCAGCGGCAGGGCTCTTAGCAAAATGAGATTCGCGTTCAGACCGCGATAATGATGGAGACGCTGTAACGAACCGGATTACTGTTGACTGCGGTGGATAACCCATTAGTGGGTGCAATGTTCTCCTGTCACGTTCGGGGATATGGTTCTGGCTCGGCTGCTCTTAAACGCAATTTTAAACTGTCAGCTGAAATAGATTTTGCCAGAATGATACGAAGTGAACATTCTGCTATAGTCCTGGGAGAAGTGGGCTATTGTGTTTCTTTGGCCGCTTCTGACGATGACTTCAATGGTGCCTTGAAGTAGATAGATGTGGACCTACACTGTGCTTCCTAAGAGAGCGCGGTTGTTCTTCACAAACCTATTGAGACGTCTTCTTCTTCCTGTGGCGCTACAGTCCGAGGTAGACTTGGGCCTCAACCAACATGTCTCCCCAGCCAGTTGTATCTTTCGCCAGCTGTCTCCAGTTGCGCACTCCACGTTGGTTGAGGTCCCTCTCCACTTATGTGTGCCACCTTAGTCTAGGTCGTCCTCTGTTGGGTTGTCCCAACGGTTCGGATTCAAAGACCTTTCGGGCCGGAGCAGTGGTGTCCATACGCTCTATATGGGCTAGCCATCTTAAGCGTTGTGTCCGTAGACGCTTGAACAGGCGCATATCAAAGCGCAGCCCATAGAGTTCGTCGTCAAATCTTCTCTTCCAGATGCCATCAACGCAAACCGGACCAAAAATCGGACGCAAAACTTTTCTCTCGAAAAAACTGATGGCTTTCTCATCCGCCTTTGTAACGTCCAGGTTTCCGCGCCATAGAGTAGGACTGGGATGATATAGCTGTTATATAAAGCGAGCTTAGTCGTTCGAGAGAGGGCTTTAATACTCAGTTGCCTTCTGAGCCCAAAAACCAGCGATTGGTAACAGTGATTCTGCGTTTGATTTCGGTACTTATGTTGTTGTCCCTATTTGTAGCGGAGCGGAGGTAAGCAAAGCCCCTGACTACCTCGAAGTTTCTGCTGCCTAGTGTGACACTCTGTCTGAGACGTCGATGTTGTGTGTCCTTCCTCGATGATAGCATGAACTTTGTTTTGGCCTGATTAACCACTAGACCCATTTTCGCCGCTTCCGCTTTAATGCCAGGAAACACCTCATTGATGGCTCGATGTCTTCGTCCAATCACGTCAATGTCATCAACGTAAGCTGGAAAATGAACAAAATTTTGGAATATCGTGCCTCTGGTGTTGACTTATGAGTTACGCACGATCTTCGCGAGGATGATGTTGAAGAAGTCACATGACAGTGCATCGCCTTGTCTGAAACCTTTTTTCGTATTGAAGGTTTCGGTGAGCTTGTTACCGGCCTTGATCGAGTAGCGAGAGTTCCCCATCATCATTCTATACAATCTGAAGAGTTTGGTAGGAATACCAAAACTAGGCATGACGCTGTATAGCTCGTCTCTATGCACACTGTCATATGCGGCCTTAAAATCGACCAGTAGACGAATAGGTGGTGAGTGTCGATTTGCACTTCTTTAGTCTTTTCCAGGATCTGCCGTTGTGTGAAGATCTGGTCTATTGTGAACTTTCCTGGCTTGAAACCACACTAATAGGGGCCTATCAGGTCATGGACAAACGGTTTCAGTCGCTCACACAATACGGCAGAGAGGGTATTGTATGCGATGCTGAGGAGACTAATCCCTCGGTAGTTGGCGCAGTCAGAGGGATATCCTTTCTTGTGGTCCGGGCAAACACCGCTGAGATTCCACTAATCGGGCATGCTTTCCTCTGACCATATCTTACAGATAAGCTAGTGCATGCGCCATACCAGGTCATCTCCGCTGCTTTAAATAGTTCTGCGGACAGTCCGTCCGCTCCAACAGCTTTGTTCGACTTTAGCTTGGATGTTTCTATCTTCATCTCGTCTAAGTCGGTGGAACAGAACTCTTGCTTATGATCGTTCAAATTGAGTAAAACGTTCTGCCTTAAAGCGGGATTTGGGCCGTCATCGCCGTTAAGTTGTCTGCAGAAAGATCCTTCCAAATTATCAGCACAGACTGCGACTCTATCACGAGTTGTCCATATTGGTCCCGGCAGGCTTCGTTTCGGACCTTGTATCCTCCGCATAGCTGTTTTACCTATTGAGACAGTCTGTCTTAAATGGATCTGTTAGAATTTTCTTTAAGACTGCAGATCGTTGCATTTGATTCCTAGCAAGATTTGCTTGTCCGTGAAACACACCTCTGTGCCTTCTATACTGTCTGCTGGAAGGTGAAGTCCATTAGATCTCAGTCCATTGTCCTGGTTGGTACACAAGATACGTGCCATCACTTCTCGTCTTCGATTCACATTCCAACCGTTACCACGTCGAACTTCTGAGGACTTGTTCATCGCGCCTAAGAAACACCTGTTTTGCCTGGCAGTGAAAGCCGCACAAACATCATTTCCAGCCCTGTGAGGACAAGTACGCGGAAGCCTGTTAGAAGACCACTTACAGAAAATAACTACCCAACTTAATTATAGCGAACGCCCTTCCCTGCCCACCGCTCGCAGCTACAGTTCAGCTAGACTTCATCACTTTTCTACTCTCAAGCGTGACAATCAACTTAATCTTTTTTTGGTCCCCCAACCATCGCCATGTGCGCCAACTTTGCCTTCCACCAGTCCTGGCACATGCGTTGCAAGGTAGTTCCTTAATGAACCACTTATTAGCCGAATGCAGACTCACATCATCGTCACTGTGGGTCGTCAAATTATAAATACACCCCAAAGCAATGGCCTGGCTTGGGTTGGCTTGACTTGGCGTGTTTTCGTTTTCCACTAAACGTCCTGCAGTCCTTTCACTTGAAATCGCCATCACCGCTGGAATAATAATTTGCGAAACTCGATTCACCCTCAAAGCCCGTGGCACCGAGTGGGCGCAGCCACCACTGCCACCACCTCCGAAGCCATTGCATCGATGTTAGGTAACCGGCGGGGTATGGCACGGTTGGACTGGCTCATCGGGGAGTCACGCCCGATTCGGACGAATGCAGACAAATTAAGGTGGTAACCAGATTAGTGAAACAGTCTCGTTCGGCTTCTCTCGGGCACTGTATGTTGTGGCGGCGGCGGTGGCGGTGACGGGGGTGGTGCTGGTGGTGGCGGTTGAATGCGACAGCAGGTGAGCGGAAGAGGCAGCCGCTTCATCCGGTTGCCAGGGAATACAAATTGAATTCGGCCCCTAGCGGCGACAAGTTGCTTCTAATTAATTTAGTATCTCGTTCTTGAGTTTCTTCTTGCACACCGCGTGTCGTTTTTTCTTTCGCCTTTTGCGGTTTGAAATGTTAATTAGACTGTCTGTTGTGCGGCGGCAGCCAGGTGGGAGGGTGAAGTTTGCGTGCCTCGCCGGGCGCTGATCGACTGCGGATAGTTGGATTGTTGTGTCTGATTGGGCATGGAGCGCAGAGGGTATTAAGGTGATTAATTCACTAATCAAATTAGAAAGTGTTGATGTGGGTCAAAATGATTAGGCGATAAGTCAAATGTTACAAAAAGGGATGAAATTCAATTGAGTGGGAGGTGGTTGGGCGAAAGGGGAGTTTCACACCTTGTAGTTAGGAATGGTTGGAGCGAACGTACAGCCAGCGGCTAAAGGATCTCCGATATGAGTGGGGGTGTTCATTAAGTTCTCCCAGAGATTGATTGAGTTTGGTCGGAGATTCGAAGCAAAGGGGTCTTCTTTTCCATCTGCTCGCATAACACACCATATTTTATCTTGTTTCCTACTTTTTAAGCGTTTTTTTTTTCAGAATTAGATTTGCAGCCTTTTAGCCACGAATTTATTCTATTGAATTCTGTTGTTGTCTGATGGTAAGGAAACTTACAGTAAGAAAACTGATAGTGTCTGATGGTAAGGAAACTTACGGTAAGAAAACTGTTAGTGAACACCGAGCCCAGGAAGGGCTTATTCCATTTGATGTAAAAAAGCAGCCAATAGATCAGAGCGAGCACAAAACTTGACACAAGAAAATAGAGACCCTGGCCACTGCATGGCGGTTCAAGAGATTTATCCGAATCGAGCTGTCCACTCAAAGAAACTCCGTCTTTGGGTGCCATTTGTTTGCTGGAAACGTAGTTTAAGTGACAATCAACGAAGCGCTTCTAGAACATAAACTATCCACTTTCGGAGCAATCTATTACGAGCTGCAGAAACATGTGATTATTCATTTCAAGAGGTAGTCACGGACCGCCCATTATACCCTATATAGGCCCGACAGCATTATATGAGAAACAGGCCCAATCCATTAGTTTTGCTCCTCCGTTTTTAGCAGTTTTAACTGTATAACGGGGATTATTTTCTTCATTCTTTGGTCTTCTTACATATTCCCGACGATACTTGGGCTCAAATTGAGTAATAAAGCCCTCTCTCGAAGGACTAAACTAGCTTTATATACCAGCTTGATCATCCTCGCCCTAGTATATGGCGCAAAATCTTGGACGTTAACAAAGGCGGATGAGGAAGCCCTTAGTCTTTTCGAGAGAAAAGTTTTGCGTGCGATATTTGGTCCTGTTTACGTTGATGGCATCTGGAGGAGAAGATTTAATGACGATCTCTATAGGCTGTACAGCGACATGCGCCTGGTAAAGCGTCTACGGATACAACGCTTAAGATGGCTAGGCCGTGTAGAGCGTATGGACACCACTGCTCTGGCCCGAAAAGTCTTTGAATCCGAGCCATTGGGACAACGGAACAGAGGACGACCTAGACTGAAGTGGCGCACACAAGTGGAGAAGGACCTCAACCAACTTGAAGTGCGCAACTGGAGACAGCTGGCGAAAGATCTTGCTGGCTGGAGAGGCATGTTGGTTGAGGCCCAGGTCCACCCCGGACTGTAGCGCCACAAGAAGAAGAAGAAGAACTTGGACTCAAATAAGACAATCTTGCTTTCATCGCTCCCCAGAATATTCTTCCATTTCTTCTAAGGCCAATCTTTGTGAAACTTTGCGAATGTCAATATATTTTGCCCATTCTTTTTTGGAAAAAGAGGTACTTTTCGCGGGCTTCGAGCTGATAGTTTAGCCCCTAGAAGACCTATTCTAATAACAGCACTCACCGGAAGTTGGAGTTCATCCCTTATCTCTCTGAAGCTTATTGAAAGGTTCTCTTTTGCCATGTTGATAATTTTTCAGTCAGTTCGCTTAGCCGTCACTCTTCTTCGACCGCATGTTTCGGGCCTAGCTTTCCAATTTAGCGCATTGCTGAGCATTTTCGCTGAACATCCTATGATTTCCTAAATTGAAACATATGTTTTTCCCTCCAAACGCAATTTTTTGATCAAATTCCGCACATCTTCGGGACAAAGTTTCGATCGACCCATATTTCTAACTTTCTTAACCGGTATGAAGTGAGCGTCAAGATACAAATGTCTCGATAGGGAACATTTGTTGTGAACCAGCCCTTATTTTTTTTTTGTTTGTTTGCTATGACATCTGTGAAAAATATTTAGTATACATCAAGTCATTGAACAGACAACATTATAAAGTGTCGAATTTTGTACCAGAAAGTTATGATTTGCGGAAAGCAATAATTTTTTGTTTTCATTGGAAAAGTGCTGCAGAGTCGCATCGAATGCTTGTCGAGGCATATGGTGATCATGCTCTTTCAGAAGCAACATGCAAAAGATGGTTTCAATGGTTCAGAAATAATGATTTTGATGTGAGAAATGAAGAACGTGGAAGACCACCAAAAAAGTTTGAAGACGTCGAATTGCAAACGATATTGGATGGAGATGACACTTTGAGTCAAGAGCAAATGGCAGCAATGTTAAAAGTTGCACAACAAACAATTTCTGACCGTTTAAAAGCTATGGGAAAGATCCAAAAGTGTGGAAAATGGGTGCCACATGAATTGAATGAAAGACAGATTGAAAACCGAAAAAACACTTGTGAAATTTTGCTTCAAAGACACGAAAGAAAATCGGTTTTGCATCGGATTGTTACTGGCGGTGAAAAATGGATTTACTTTAAGAATCCTAAACGGAAAAAATCATGGGTTAATCTGGGACAGCCGTCAACATCGACTGCAAACCAGATCGATTCGGCAAGAGGACAATGCTGGTGTTTGGTGGGACCAGAAAGATGTGCTGTACCACGAGCTCCTAAAACCTGGTGAAACCATTAATTCTGATCGCTACCGACAACAAATGATCAATTTAAACCATGCATGGATCGAGAAACGACCAGAATGGGCCAGAGGACACGGCAAGGTAATTTTGCTCCATGGCAATGCACGTGCACACAAAGCAAAACCGGTTCAGGATACAATCCAAACACTTGGCTGGGAGCAGCTACCCCACCCGCCGTATTCACCAGATTTGGCTCCTTCCGACTAACATTTGCTTTCATCGATGGGACATGCATTGGCTGAGCAGCACTTTGATTCCTACGAGGAGGTCGAAAATTGGGTGTCTGATTGGTTTGCTTTAAAAGACGAACAATTTTATTGGCGTGGTATTCACAACTTGCCAGAAAGGTGGCCAAGATTTGTAGAAAACAATGGTCAATTTCTTGAACAAAATGCTTTTACTTTCCCATTAATAATAAGTGTTTTTAAAAAAAAATCAATCAACAGATTTCAATGAATGAGTGAAAAAAGGAGAATGGAAGCCTTTATTTTTTTTATTTTTTTCTTGTATGGTATTTTAGTTACCGGAAAATTCAATAAAACCGGATGTGCATTTGGAAAAGGATCTTCTTAGAAATATGGTACTAATTATCTGAATCGTATAATTACTGCTATTTTCATGAACACAACTGTAAGTGTAGCAGTTCTACTAATTTTCCTTCCATTTTTAACCGCATTCTGTGGAAACCTTCTACCCTTCCTTCCGCCGAACACTTGGAAATTGTCGCGGTCAGTCTGAAATGTGAACACTTTTGAGATTCACGCCCGAAACAATGCACTGGAATGAAGCTAATTATATTCTTTTCGCGGTCAGTCTGAAATGTGAACACTTTTGAGATTCACGTCCGAAACAATGCACTGGAATGAAGCTAATTATATTCTTTCCCGCAATTAAATTCAACACCGACACGTTTCGAGGCATTCCCAGTTTTTCGCCCTGCCTAATTGCAACTCCCCGCAAGCATCAAAATCAAATGACACCACATTACGACAACATTTTCATAATCATCTGATTATCCACGCGCGTCGTGAATTGTTTTCGCCCGTAAGTGCAGCACTCATATAATTAACGCAAAACATTCCAGTGTGCACGCAGGAACGCCCCCCTTGTCCTCCCGGCTGCAATTTAATCGGAACGAATAATTTATCATACTGGACAGAGAGCGCGTATTCCGCATTATCTCATTTTATTATAATTCCTGTCAGCCCAGCCCTGCTCTGTTTCCCCCAGCCCCTCTCATCCGTTGGCCATGCATTCATTAAACACTGTCTGTACGTTGCAAATTGGTAAACCAATTTATGCGTGTGTATGCTTGTGCAAGACCATGCTCATTAATTTTTCGCGAAAACAGACCCGAACCCTTGGTTGGAGGGGAAGTGGGAGGCTGGCAATGAACGGGACGTCAAAAGAATTCCGAACTCAACATGCTAATCCGGATGGCACCGCATAAAATGCGTGTGTGTAAATTCGGCATCCGAATTCAATTTCAACAAATCAAGCTCGGAACAAAATATTGGGCAAATCCATGCATGGATTGCAATGTTATGGGGTGCACCAGATATTGTTTGCGCCTAACTGGGCGTAGAATGGTGCGCATTCGTGTGGTAGAGGCGGCGGTGGAGGTGGACACACAAGTAATTGAAACACAACTGGGAGGGTTTGGTGTGATTTTTAGCGTTCCCGTAAATTAATGATTTTTCGGAGAGTGCTGATGTGGATTGTTTGAACCGTAGAGGTTATTTTTAGTCCGGCACTGTCTCGGCATTGAATCTGTTCGACACCGTTTGTGATTTATTAAACTGCGCTGCGTTCAAGTCATTGATTTCTCCTTAACTGCGTCCACGGCTCTTCGGTACCCCGACAATACGCTCAAAAAATATGCTTGAGAAAATTTGTATGCAAATTGAGTACAAATTTGTAGCATCAATTCGATCAGAAAATGAAACACCACGTTAAGCTCGATCCTATCTGCAGAACACTCGCTATGCCAAGAACCTAAGCAGGCACCGCCACATGTCCTCGAACTGGGTCTTGCTGCAGTGTGCCCGTGTAATCTGCAAAATCTCATATGGTTGGCTCCGTTGCCTTGCCCACTAATACGATTGCATCTCGTCCCGACAGCATATCTCGTCGACACAAAGTGCAATTTACAGCGAACCGCATTGCTACGAATTTACACAAAATTCAGTCGCCCAACCTCACAGCACAGCAGCCAGAGATAGGAGACCCACTGAGCCCCACCAAATACACTCAACTTGTGATGGAAATTTCATTTTAAGCGGATTACCGAAAAAAATTTCTTCATCAGCAGCAACAACAACAACAGCGCAACGTTCATAGCCACGACAACTCTGCCAAAGGTTTACCATCCCACCAACTCCCCTAGCGGTCCATCGCGAATGTTGAACCAGAGCAGCGCCACTGTGGCTGTTCGCAGTCGCCTGCCCCACGATATTTTGGATTCCTTCCAGCTTTGGATGACATCTATGCCCTGTCAGACGCAAAATACGAAGTAAGCGAGAAGCAGCTTTGCCACGGTGGACGGTGGAGGCCAGAATAAAAAAGGCTTAAGACCTTTCCCTGCAGCACGTGATTGTAAATTTACAGGATTGCCCATAAGGATATTAGGGTCACTCGGAAAAGGAGGAAAAACTGCTTGTCTCTCGTGATTAGATCTGTGCGACAGTGCTACGGAAGCCTACAAAAATCGGAGGCAACCGGAACACCAGCGGTTGTCTTGTCCTTGCGCAAATGAGGATAAATATGTACCAACTGTGAAAAGTCCTCTTTTTGGCGGTTCCTTTTTTTGTGGCTGTCCTATTTATCCACTCCTTTAGCTCTCATACCATCACCACATCCGACCGCAGTGATGGGGTTAAGTAATCCTTAAATCCAATTAGGATGCCACACCAGCAGCAACAACAACGGCAACGACAACGGCATCAGATGATGACCAAATTAGCCGGGCGACGTTGTCCCATTGGCGGCGACCGCGACCATAACGATGACGGTGGCGCGGCACAGGAAATGATGCGGAACTGTTTTAATAATTCCCACGACTCGCAGATGAAGTAATTGTGCCAGCCGCTGGAGTAGGTTAATTATGCTGGCCCTCGGGTTTCAAATTAACAGAGATACCGTTGGCCCCTTTGAGGGCATTTGGTTTGGTTTCGGTGTTTGGGGATGATGATGAAATGATGTGGGCAGAGGCTTACTGATTTGACGAAGGTTGATGTGATGCAGGGCTGATTCTCAGAAATCCGCAGGGAAACCAAGGAAAAGGTACATGCCTAATTGTACGACAAACTGAGGAAGCAGGAAAGGCAAGCGACACAGGAAGACTTTAAAATTTAGTTCTTGATAAATTTTCCAGTATTAAGTTGTTTTAAATTTCTTGTCAATATTTCCTTCAAGTTCATTCAAATTCATTCACCAAAATCCCAGAAGCGAAGGCAACGAACTTCAGCCAACCCTCACAGGAAAACACCATTTTAAATTGAAAAAATGCGTTGATGGTGAAAATTGATTTCCAAGGACACACTCTAATTAGTTCTGTAACTCTATCCACGGCAAAGTCCTTTTCAAGGAACTCCATTGTTCCTTAAGTATCAATCTTACTCATTCAATGACATCGTCAATCTGAATGACAGGAATTTTAATCACAGAAAGAAAAAAAAGGAACTCTCGCAGAAGTATCCTTCTGCTTACCGGTAGCGAAGACGACGACAACAACGACAATGGCTTGAAAATTCCGTCATTTGCTACCAAATCTTTGTTCTCTTTTTTGAATTCCTTTTGTGTCTTCCGCATTCGATTTTTCGGCTTTGTTCTCGAAAATGTTTGCTTGGCTGAAAGGAAACAATTCAATTTGAAGATGACGTAATCGATATAAAGGCAGTGAAGGTGGAATGAGAACTTGTATTATTTTGAGACAGACACAGACGACGGTACACTGGCTTTCCTGTATTGTGTACTGAACGTTTGTACTTTATACTTTATATCCTTCAATCTGCCTCAAAGTAGGCAGGTAGGAGCATGATCTGCAAACGGGGATTAATTACATAATCGTCGCAGCGGAAAATGTCAATGGGAGACGTTTAATAAGGCAGTTGACGTCAATGATTGAAAATAAAGAGCTAAGGAGTCAATCTATCCTCCTTCAATTGGTTTTAGATTGGCAACAGGTAAATGCCAAAGTGTCATCCTCCTACACAAGGAATACTCAACTAGATAGAAATATGTCGTGACTGGCGTGGGCGTGACGGTGACACGCCGAAGGTCCCAGGTTCGGTTCCCGGCTGAATACTTCGTATTTTTCACGGCACATCTTTTGAGCTGTTGACAACACTCAAAGAGGAATTACTGTCTAAGAAAAACCTTCTCAAACTTCCCCGCTCGAAGTCGGCAAAAAACTCTAGGTTCCTTCTACTTATGAGAAGAAGTTACACGAGTAGTTGATGAGCAAGCTAGGCCCTTGCCCCCCTGTGGACTGTAACGCGACCAATTATTATTATTATTCATACAAAAAAAGGTCATATAAGTATTACAAGGCTTAAATGTGTGATTCGAATCCCTTGAAGTACAATGGAGTTCGGAACAGGATGGTTTCACACTTCTGGTAGTTGATTTTCGACTTCCAGTCGTCACAACATCGCTTGATTTCGTCGAAGTCACGCTGCAGGAGCAGGTTTATGACCTCTATCTTTGGTGCCGCCCAATCGTCGGCGAACACGAAGTTTAAGAGCATGATAGGCATATACGCATTTGGGTCCTTTTCAATTATTTTTTTTCAAGGCGGCATACAAAGAGTTCCATAGAGTTTCGCCGGGTCTTGTAAGAGTGTGGTCTAATAGCTCTTCCAGGACTTCGGCAGGTTGGAGATGAGACGCAGCTGCTAAAGCAGATTGCACTTAATCATGGCACACTCATGTATAGATGTGCAAATTTTCATCGGACCGAATTGTTCTAGACCCGCCTGATGATGAACATAAGCTTAACTTATGAGCGCATATAGAGATGCCTGGTGATGCATATAAGTTATGCATATGAGCGCAACATATTATATGCTGTTGCAGCATTACACTTGAAAGTTGGATTCACAATGGTCAGATGATATAGTGCAATTTTGGCGTTATCTGATTACTTGTGCAGGCGCGCTGAACTGTATTTTTTTTTATTAATAGATTAAATGCAAATGTGGTTTGGTGCTAGGGGTTTGAATACGAGGGGCATTCAATATATTCTCGGTATCGGGGTGAAGCTGTTGTTCTTCTTCTTTTTCTTCTTGTGACGCTACAATGCGGGGTGGACCTGGGCCCCAACCAACATGCCTCTCCAGCCAGCACGATCTTTCGCCAGCTGTCTCCAGTTGCGCACTCTACGTTGGTTGAGGTCCTTCTCCACTTGTGTGCGCCACTTCAGTCTAGGTTGTCCTCTGTTGCGTTGTCCCAATGGCTCGGATTCAAAGACTTTTCGGGCCGGAGCAGTGGTGTCCATACGCTCTACATGGCCTAGCCATCTTAAGCGTTGTATCCGTAGACGCTTAACCAGGCGCATGTCGCTGTACAGCCTATGGAGTTCGTCATTAAATCTTCTCCTCCAGATGCCATCAACGCAAACAGGACCAAAAATCGCACGCAAAACTTTTCTCTCGAAAAGACTAAGGGCTTCCTCATCCGCCTTTGCTAACGTCCAAGATTCTGCGCATTTTGTAGTAGGACGGGGATGATCAAGCTGTTATATAAAGCTAGTTTAGTCCTTCTAGAGAGGGCTTTATTACTCAATTGCCTCTTGAGCCCAAAGAAACAGCGGTTGGCAAGAATGATTCTGCGTTTGATTTCGGTACTGATGTTGTTGTCCCTATTTACCGTGGAGCCGAGGTAGACGAAGTCCTTAACTACCTCGAAGTTTCTGCTGCCTAGTGTGACGCTCCGTCCGAGACGTCGATGTTGTGTGTCCTTCCTCGATGACAGCATGTACTTCGTTTTGCCCTCATTTACCGCAAGACCCATTTTAGCCGCTTCCGCTTCAATGCCAGCAAACGCCTCATTGACGGCTCGCTGTGTTCGGAAGCTGTTGTTATATATGTATATAAATTGATTATTTGTCAAGTAATACCATTATTTTAGTGCATTCATGTAAAATTTCATGTAAATGTGATTATTAATTTGCGTTTTCATTGAAAATCAACAGTGACCAAAAAAGCCGATGAAGGAAAGACAGTTTCCCCTGCTTAATAATAATCATAATGGCAACTGAGACGATGGTGGTAAAAATTGAGCATCGCGCTGTAAATAAATTTCTCACTAAGCAAGGGAAAAGTTAAAAAACTATTCATGATAGCCACCATCTGGCTATTTACCAGGGTTCCGCACCTTCATTATCAAATGTGCAAAAGTAGTCAAGTGAGTTCAAGAGAGGCAGAGAGAGCATTGAAGACGACCCCCGCTCCGACGCCCCAGCTACTGCTTGTACGGGAGAAAGCATCAAAGAAGTAGAAAAACTTCATCTTGAGGATGCCCGAATATAGATGAAAATGATGGCAGAGATCACCAAGCTTTCAACTGGTACCATTCACACCATTCTTTATGAACATCTTAACTTTTCAAAGGACAGTCCAAGGTGGGTGCCACAAATGCTCACATCGCCTCAGAAGAAAGTGAGAATCGCATGCTGTAGAGAGTTTTTGAAGATATGTAGTGAGAAAGCGAACGATGTTATGGATCGAATTGTTACTAGGGACGAAACATTGGTTCACCACTATGACCCTGAAAGCAAACAAGAGTCCATGCAGTGGCATAAAAAAGGAACAGAACCCCCGAAGAAGTTCATAGACACTCCGTCTGCCGGGAAGCTCATACGAGCACAGTTTTTTTAAACTCAAAGGGAATCTTGCCCATTGAGTACAAAAAAAGGTGAAACCATCACCGTCACATCCTACGCTTCCATCTTGCATAATTTGCGGGAGGAAATTGAATAAAAAAGACGGGGTAAACTCGCAGCGGGGGTGTTGCTTCTTTATTTATTTTTTTTTGTTTTTATTTTTAAATGCATTTTTTTATTACTTCGTCATAGTTTTCTTAAATGCTAGACAAAAATACTTAAACTAGTTTACGTATCTAATTTTTGATCTTAATTCTAACTTACTGACTTTTCATAAGTACTCTAAGCTAACCTAGGATGTTGCTTCTTTATGATAACGCTCCTGTTCACATGGCACGAGTTTCCAAGGCTGCTGCGCGTGTTTGTGGTTTTGAAGAAATCCAACACCCAATCTGATATCCAGACCTTGCCCCTAGTGATTATTTCCTGTTTCCGGATTTGAAAAATATTTTCGTGGAAAAATATTTTCGGATGATGAAGAACTGACGTCGGCAATGAATGGATATTTTGCAGAGAAAGAGGAAATTTATTTTTTGAGGGTTTAAAAAAGCTTATCTCAAGATGTTACAAATGCATTGGTGTTAGGAGAGGTTATATTGAAAAATAAAAACAAATTAAATTGAATTCGTTTTTTCCTTCATATCGACACCGGAATATAATTAACGCCCCTCGTATGTATGTAAATATAACATTAGACACCATGAAAACTACCAGAAATGTGAAACCATCCTGTTTCGCCCGTTGTACAAGGCTACAGTAAATACTTGGGTAAGTTCGGCATCTTAGACCCACATGTGCGACCATTAGCAGTAAAGAGTGTTTTGGGCATTATGTTAAATCAGTTTCCGTATGGCGATATTCATGCAGCAACGGGTCTGGCAGAAGCCAGAAGAGCCTTCGCTATGGCAAGTAGCTTGTTTTGCAGCAGCCAGGTTGATACCAGGGTGAAGGTTATCTGCTACATGGCGCTAGTCCGGCCAATCATGGTGTATGGCTGCCCGGTGTGGTTCAACTTGAGTCCTCCCCAGGTTGAAAGAATGAAAGTCTTCGAGAGGCAATGTCTTCGGGCTTGCCTTAAAATGTACAGAACTTCAGAATCTGAGTACAAGAAGTTCTATGCTAATGAAATCTTGTACAATGCCACAAACGTGGAGACTGGATAATTTCATTATTAAGCTGATTCGAAGACATGTTGTAAGAGCAATGATCTTGGAAAACGAGCTGATATTCGGAACTTACTACCCAAACGACGCATATCATGAGAGCACACGCCGAAGTGGATTCATTTCGCCGGAAGCGTTCTTGTATCTGGACCTACTTGGCTTGATCCAGGATGCAGAGGGATGTCCAGTTCTTTACCACGTCCGAAGACGGACAGTGGACAAGCAACGTAAGCAATGTACGAGGGCAATGTAAGAATCGTAAGTCCGGGTGATCTTCGGTACAGCACATCCATGCCCATTCGTGACAGGAATGAGTTAGAAAGGATCGGCATTTTTTCGGTGGCTAGAGCCACATCAAGTGCCCCAGCTGCTGTCAGTTTAAAACGCATATTTTTGGTCCCCTGCGACCAATTAACATTTAGATTAGGTTAGGTAGTATAGGTTAATACGTTATAAAAAATTTAAAAAAGTAAAGAAAAAATAACAAAAAAACTATAAGTTATATAAGAAATATAATCGCATAGTTTAGGGTTCTTTATGATACTTTTGGGATTTAGTTTTTAATACTAAGTTAGCTTTAAAAAAAAAATAAATTAGCTTACTAAGTTTTTTAATTAACTTTCCTTAGCAAAAAATTTATAAAAAATTGGCGTGAAAACAAAAATAAACAATAATCATCATTACACGCTGAAAGGCAATTAATTATGAGAATAGAACAGTTCACGTTAGAGTGCCCGCATAGAACCAGATCGTTTTTAATATAAGTTTGTCAAATATCCCCCGTCAGCTTTTTTGTCTTTTGAAATTTTCGTATCTGGCAATAGTAAACCTACTTCATTTGAAAGGCCTTGGCATAACCTCAAAATGACGCTATGCATGATTTGTTTGGACATTGCGTTCAACAACTATAGACGTGTAAACTAGAGTTCACTAACGCCGAAATTCGAGCTATTTTTTCTTCGTTAAAGACACATCCGCTAGAGAAACGTTCCGCTAGATTAATGTTAATGTGTTTTGAGGTATTGGTATCTATCACTTCGAACTGCAGAGAAATGATTTCGACGATTCAGAGTCGGTGAAACCGACACCATGGATAAGCCCCCCGGCGGAAGACCTGTGACGACGAATACCGATCGAATCATGGCAATCATCGGGTTAGACTGCCATGTGGCATCTCGTGACATTGCCCAGGATCTGGGAGTTAGTCACCAAACCATTTTAAACCATCTGCAAAAGACTAGATACAAAAAAGAAAGCTTGATGTTTGGGTGGCGCATGACTTGACGCAAAAAAAAACCTCCTGGACCGAATCAACGCCTGCGATATGCTGCTGAAACGGAACGTACTCCACCCATTTTTGAAGCGGATGGTGACGGGAGACGAAAAATGGATCACATACGACAATATCAAGTAAAAACGGTCGTGGTTGAAGGCCGGTGAATTGTCCGAAACAGTGGTCAAGTCGGGATTGACGGCCAGGAAGGTTTTGCTGTGTGTTTGGTGGGATTGGAATTGAATCATCCACTATGAGCTGCTCCTATATCGTAGCTGCGACAACTGAACCGCTTGAAGCAGGCGATCGACTAGAAGCATCCAGAATTGGTCAACAGGAAGGGTGTAATGATCCACCAGGAGAACGGCAGACCATATACTTTGTTGATGACTCGTCAGAAGCTACGAGAGCTCGAATGGGAGGCTTTATCGCATCCACCATATAGCCCAGACATAGCGCCAAATGATTACCAGCTGTTCCTGTCTATGGCGGACGCCCTTGGTGGTGTGAATTTGAACTCAAAAGAGGCTCGTGAAAAGTGGCTGCCCGAGTTCTTCTCAAATAAGGATGGAGACTTCTACGAGAGGGGTATTATGAAGTTGCGGTCTAGATGGAAACAGATTATCGAACAAAACGGCGCATATTTGAACCAAATCATATCACTGTTACACTTTTTATGAAGCATTGAATGAAGAGCAAAAAAGTGAAAGATATTTGACAACCTTATAATTGTTAATTAAATAACTAGTTTCAGTATTTTGTTTAGCTAGAATAAAGGAATTTAAAAAGATAGAAAATAAAAAATAAATATCAAAAGCAACCAACTTAAATGTGTGAATAAACTTGATGATGATACAAAGGACAAACAAAAATCTGAAACGTGATTTGGTTTTGTTTTTTTAGGAGATTTTTGTAAGGTATCAGCATATACCTGTGTAAATAATTATGTCCATATCTGTATTCGTCTGACGAAAGCAATTACTCTGTTGCCGCACACACACTAAATTAATCTAAATATCAACCGTTCTCCGACACATTCTCTTTAAATTGAACAGCTCCTCATCAAGATAAAACTCACAAATAAACAAACTGTGGGTGCACCTTTTGCCAGAGCCTCTGCGGTCGACTGAGTTGACAAATTTTCCCGCAAAATGCTTCAACTTGAACTCCATTTGCCTCGCCCCCATTGAACGGGTTGATGCAAACATACATTTTGAAATCAAAAGCAGGGAGAGCACTTCATGCTGTGCAAACCTCTCCGTGCTGCCCCAGACTGACCGCAAACAAACATCGGACGAACGCACAAAAAGACAATTATTTTCCTCTTTGTGAAATCACTCAACCGTCATTCCGTGACCATTCGAGAGACCGATCAGAATTTCATGTCATTTTCAGGATTCTGTTTTCCTTCTCTCATCAAATTATATTCGTCAATGACAGGACGTGCATTAAAGGATCGGAGAAAAAACGAATGATTGTTCTTGTGCGCCTACCAGGCAGCGCCACAGACAAATCCAACCACCGCGTGAGCTGAATGAATGATGAACTCAACTTGAGGCGGACATGTGGTAGTGAAAGTGAACGTCTAGACGAGGAAATACATTTTTAAATAGACGACAGATTAATGTATCTCCCGGATGGATGGCCGCCAGGCGGACTCGAATTAATTACACAAATAAATTGCCATGGCATAGAGTGTGCACAGAGTTAAGCTTCTCTCTCATCCTCTCTTTCTGCTTCGTCTTACCTACGTGAGCAGACATTAATTAAGAGTAAGTACGCAACAGTGAGATGGCGTAAATGAAGTAACGCGATCTCGATACCCCCAGGATTCATTTCAAATGCATTTCGTACTTACGTAATCTAATCTGCTTTGCACAGGGACGACTGAACAGGATAAATAAGAGACCAAACATGGGTTGAATATTAAATACTTGGCATAACAAGGCAGCGGAAGATGCGGTAAGTGGGAATTCGTATGAATTGAGATCTTCGGATGGAGTCCTGTGGACGCTTCTTTAATTGAGAGATCTTTGCTTAATGTGAGAGGGAACGTAATTTGCTTCTTATTGATACTTGTTCTTTCGTTTAACGCCAGATAATTGTGGACACGAGAACGCCGTCTTGGGTTGACTGGTACAAGAAAATCACTGGTTGGGTAGGATCAGTCAGATGAGCCCATAAAAACCTTGAAATGTTGATACATGTTGACACGTAAAAACTTTGAAATGTTGAAGAATGCTGATCGGAAGTTTTCTCAAACTTTTGAAGCCGGTTTCGATTTTGGATTCCTGCAGGCCATAGGGGAGGAGAAGCGTATTGAATTATTTCTACCAAATCTGTAGTCTGTCGACTGTCGACTTCCGCCAATAATCCCTTGTGACACTAAAATTGGCCCCCGATAAGAGTCCAGGAGTGTCACAAAAACTTACTGATATTCTCTTAATGCAGCATTTAAAGCACGATACAACACTACACGCTCACAAAACAAGTTCTACGGCTCAAAGCATTCAAAGTTTATTCACCTCAAAGCAAAATCATCATCAAGCGTAAAAGTATCATCACAGTTGTGTATTGAAATTTCCATCCAATTGCAACAGCAGTCATGCAGTTTTTAAACGGACATTTCATATCAACGCCGAAGCCAATTGTTGCCTCAATCGGAATGCAGTCATTCCCACTATCCTCTCATAGTCAGCCACAGTTGCCACAGAGTGCTGAACATTCTTTGCGACAGGCCCCGGTGCAATGACCGCCCACAATTTGCCACATAACGAGCCACAAAAACTAACCTCTTATTATCCGGACAGTGGCACAATAGTGCATGTCGGTGAAGAGCACCGGGACGAACGATGATTTATTGAAATCCTTTGAAGGTCTTCTCCCGGGACAAAAAGTGCACAGAACAGCGGTCGACTCGAATTGAAAACTACGTTCCGAGCGATGAATGTGTATGAACCCACTCACACCGTCTGTTGACGAGGGTGACTGCTGCTATTGCCACGTTTTTTTTTTTTTTTTGTATCCTTCCGATGCACATCAGTTCGACGTCGTTATCGACGCACCCTCACATACCCATGGACATGTGCACAGACGAAAGGACACCTAGACCACTAGGGAGCGTCCTTTGGCAGAGCGAACGCATTACATTCCGACTGACCGAACACCGACAGCAAACTGTAAATCATTCAAATGATGCTCGTTCCTTGTAAATGGAAGCCAATTATTTCTAATTAGACTCAGTTCCACCAGACTGTAGCGAGTGGACGAGTCAACGAGTCTGGGATGCAGATGCCTTCCGAGCGTTTGCCACTTGTGCTGAGAGCTGACAGTTCCAAATGGAAACATCCGACCCCTCACCGTTGCCTGGGTTGGGAGGTATGCTGCGGAGTTTCTAAAGTGATTGGCACAACGAACGGAATTCTTCGCACAACACCTGATCGAAATCGTTTCGGTTTTCGGTGCATGCGGTCGGGTCACATGCGTTTCAGCAAAACCAATTGATTGATGAGGAACCTGAAGGATTCTCATTATGAAGTGGAGGCGAATTTCAATGCAAGAATTTCTTTGGGAGTCCTGTGAGTGCGTTCTTCTAGCTTTGTTTCTGCAGGCGGAAGCTGATTTCTTTGCGAGTCCTATGAGAGTATTCTTTTTTTCTTTTATGCATTTTGTTTTATTCATTTATAATGGTTTCTTTAAAACTAGACAAAAATACTTAGAGTAGCTTACTTATCTAATCTATTGATCTTAATTCTAGCTTACTGACTTCTAACGAGTACTCTGAACTAACCTAGGTTTATTTTGTTTTTGCCTTTAGACTTCTTTAATTCATCCTTTTCGTTGTAATTATCCATATTTTATTGTGGAAATCTAACATAAAGTGCAGCGTTGTGCAGTGAAGTGTTTCGGTAGAGCGCACGCTGTCCGCTCCCCCCTCTCCCACTGCTTCACAAGACACTGTTGGGCATTCTCGGTCGCAACTCCCGTTTGATGTCCGAGTCTGCCTAACATCTGACATAGCGGATTCGGAAGTGTGGATTTTTGTTAGTTTACCAATTCAAGTCAATGTACTGGCATAACACTTACATTGATTTGTATTTGCGAAGCTAAACGCAGAATTTACACTTCTGAACTCTGCTTACTTTCACATTGTCGGAGTTGGTTTTCAGGTGTCCACGACTGACATGAGTGGGCAATTTTGTGTTGACGTGAGCAACATTCGCGGACTGAGAACTAATCTCTTTGCCGTTTACCTCTCGCCATAAACCAGCTGTCTTGCCGCTGAGTGAAACACAGGTGGGTGAGATTACCGATTTATCGGATTTGAACCTGCCTGGATACAGCTTGATGCCCTTATTCTTTTTACACCGCGGTCTCGCCATTTATGTGCGTAATGATGTTGCTAGCCAAATGCAACCAGAATATGGCCATTGTTCCAAACCGGAGTTTAATTTTCTGTGGTTAAAACTCTTTGTCCGTAAGCATTTAATCCCCTACTGCTTTCTTTATAGAAGTCCAAACCTCGACAGGAACTTAACTTATAGCGAGTTTGATGCGCTGTCCGACTCCATCACAAGAATTGTATCCCTGTATCCTTGCACTGAAATCGCTATTGCGGGCGATTTCAATGTACACAATTCTACTTGGCTTCGACATTCAGGCCCGACAACACCCGAAGGAAGGTATGTCGAAATCTCCGCAGGGGTAAATAATTTAACCCAGCTTGTGATCATACCGCCAACACCTTGGATCTGTTTCTCACCTCTCATCCTTAAAAATATTCAATTGATATATTGTCGCTTCTAGGCTCGTTCGACCACTGTGTCGTATCAGCCAAATTCTCGTACTCCTCCCACACAGTTAGAGAACAAATTCCGAAAAGAACAGTATGGCTCTACGAGAAAGCCAACTGGAGGGGACTTAACAACTTCTTTAGGAATTTTAACTGGTCACTATGCTTCCTCGATAGTGACGTGGATGCCGCTACTGATGCGATCACAAACATTATTACGCTGGGCATGAGGTCCTTCATTCCTCACGGAGTGAAGGACATCAAGCCTAAGGCAAACGTGTGGTACGACTTGAGCTGCAAAGAGGCTATCAGGATAAGAGAGTTGAGTTTCCGGGATTATAAAGCCAACCCTTCTGGGGAAGCCAGGAAAAAGTTCAGGCGGATCCGAAATGACTGTAACGCATTAATAAGACGCGTTAAATACTCCTTTGATCAAAAGTTGAGGCAAAAAGTTCTACAATGTCCCAAGAGTAGCAGAAGCTTTTGGTCTTTCGTAAAAAACATTAAAAAATTCAGCCTTGTCTTCGATCCCAACGCTCATTTGCAATGACATTCCAGCTGTCAGCTCTTTGGACAAAGCTTATCTGCTTGCTGCACACTTTGCAGCTAGCTCAACGCTGAAAGATAGCACTTTGTCCCCGCCTGTACTTGAGAGCGTAAATTTCTCCATGAGGCAAATCGACTTTCGCACTCGTACAGTAGCAAGAGTACTTAAAGATCTAAACATCCACAAATCCGAAGGCCCGGATGGTGTACCCCCTGTTCTTCTGAAGAGGAGCATTGCATAAGCTTTTCCATCTGTCCTACTCTTCAGGGCTCTTTCCGAGTCAGTGGAAAACTGCATTTGTCCAGCCCGTCCCTAAAAAGGGCGAATCTTCTTCATTCACCTCCTACCGACCCATAGCACTAACGTCCCTTCTCTCCAAGGTCATGGAAACGCTGATCAACCGTCAGCTTATCAAATATCTTGAGTCCCGGAAGCTTCTTAATGACCGGCAGTACGGCTTCCGAAGCAACCGTTCCACTGGTGATCTGATGGCATATCTCACTGAAAAGTGGAACCAATCTTTGCACAGTGTAGGAGAAAGCAAGATTGTTGTGCTTGATATTTCAAAGGCATTTGACAGGGTCTGGCATCAGGCTCTTTTGTCGAAAATGCGTGCTTTTGGGATCGATGAGTCTCTTCTCCAATGGATTAGAAATTACCTTTCGAATCGTTCAATACAAGTCGTTTTGGATGGATTCAAGTCTGATATCCACTATATTAATGATGGGGTTCCCCAGGGCTCAGTTTTGTCTCCGACACTCTTCCTCATTTTTATAAATGATCTCTTGTCTGCTACTTCTAATCCTATTCATTCCTTCGCTGATGGCAGTACCCTCAGCTTTTCATATTCGTTCCTTGGCTCACGGTCCTCCACCTTGGCCATAGACTCGGAACGGCAGCGTATGGTAAGCACATTAAATTCCGACCTTGACAGCATAATCGATTGGGGAAATAAGAATAGAGTGGAATTTAATGCTTCCAAAACACAGTGCTGTCTACTGTCGTTAAAGCGATCACAAAATAATCAGCCGTTATCCATGAACGGCACTTGCGTTGTTGAAACCGAAAGACTTTCCATCCTCGGTATGTGTATGAACCCAACAATTAGTTGGAACGATTTGAGGTCACCAAAAATGCTGCGAAATGTCTAGGCTTCCTTAAACGATGCAAGAAGTACTTCACCCCCTCTGCAATATACAATATACAAGGCCTACATACGCCCAAAACTTGAGTATAACGCTCCTATCTGGTCCGGTGCTTCTAAGACCTCCCTGCACCTGCTGGATAGAATTCAAAAGCGAGCGATAAAACTTATAGGTGACAGTAATATTGCGAAGTCAATCGACTCGCTTGAACATCGACGAAATGTTGCGTCGTTGTCACTCTTTTATCGCTATTTTAACAAGAAATGCTCAGATGAATTAGTCAGTTGCATTCCTCCCCTTCAAGAATTCACCCGCAATACACGCCTCGCTAGGAATGCCCACCAATTCACCCTCAAGGCCTCTTTCGGACGTACAGTCAAATTTAGAGACTCGTTCTTTAGCCGCACGACGCGAATCTTGAATGATCTTCCCAGCTCGGTTTTTCCTCCTCATTACAATCCACAGGCATTTAAAACCAATGTGCATCGGTACGTTCTCTCCCTCTCTTCCTCTATACCTTCGGCCCGTGCTGTGACTTGATCTGGTCACCTAAGGGTACTCGCAACCCCTTTTGCATGCGTCAATTATAAAAAATTGGGTTTTTTGGTTTTTGTGTTTATTGGTTTTTTATATATTTTAATTTTTATTTTTTGTATTTTTTTTTTGTATTTTATTTTATTTTTATTTTGCTGAAATCGCTCTACTGAACCGTAGGAGATCCTTGTGGCTGCGAGCGACGTCCGGCTCGTATTGGAGTTGCCTTTCTACTGTTTGGCGCGCGGCATGGAAGACGATTAGGCAGCCTTCCCTATCTTGTATCAGGCCTTTCGATTCCAAATAAAGGAAAGCTTCAGGAGGGATGAAGCCGTTAAGACTTACCCTTTCATGGTACATTTGATTTGGGTAGTAAGCCCCAAAGATCAAACTGTTGGTTGAAGCCACGGCACGAGCAGTGCGACTCCGAATCAACTTGATAATAAAATTGTCTATCCTTATAAGGTTTGCCTCGTTGTATGGAACCTCATTGGGGTAGAATTGCTTGTACTGAGATTCTGGTGTTCGATATAAACGAAGACTGGCCTGAAGGCACCGCCTCTCGAACACCCTCATCATTTCCATTTGGGAAGGGCTCACGTTGAACCATACAGGACAACCATATACCATGATTGGCCGGATGAGAGTCATGTGGCAGATTACCTTCACTCTGGAGTCTGGAAGTTGACTGCTGTAAAACAGTCCTCTTGCCATCGCGAAGGCTGTCTTAGCCCTGGTCAGAGCTGTATCTACATGGATGCCACCATATAGAAACTGGTCCAACCAGATGCCTAGATATCTTACTACATTTTTAACGGTCAATGGCCGTCCCAGTGGGTCAACTATGCCGAACTTGCGCCAATTCAATTTCGTATCCCTTGAGGCTCTGGACAGCGGGGTTTTGAAAAGAAGAGCATTCTTCCGGCTTTGTTGTTGCAGACGGAAGCTAAATAAGTACCAAGTTCGTGGAGTAAACCGGTTATTCTATTTGTGTGATGTGCATCTATCTATCTAAGAATTCAGGTTTGACTGGCTCCCTTGGCTTTTGACAGGCCCTCGCTTTTTTGAAATTTTTTCGTTTTAAATTGGGTCAGACGAATATTGGTTAACAATTCTGCCATCTCGAAGCCATAGCTGACGACAAGTCTTCTTCAGATAGATCAGCTGTAAGTAAATCTGGATGTTACTAAAAACCGACTAAAGCGGATGCAGAAACTCTTAGTTTTTTGTAGAGAAAAGTTTTGCGTGCGATTTTTGGTCCTGTTTGCGTTGATGGCATCTGGAGGAGAAGATTTAACGACGAACTCTATGGGCTGTGCTGTGACATGCGCCTGTTCAAGCGTCTACGGATACAACGCTTAAGATGGCTAGGCCCACCACCACTGCTCCGGCCCGAATGGTCTTTGAATCCGAGCCATTGGGACAACGCAAAAAAGGACGGCCTAGGCTAAGATTGCGCACACAAGTGGAGAAAGACCCCAACAAACTTTGAGTGCGCAACTGGAGGCAGCTGGCAAAAGATCATGCTGGCTGGAGAGACATGTTGGTTGAGACCCAGGTCCACCTCGGACTGTCAGTCTCTTCATAAAGAAATGTCAAACTAAAGTAAAAATAAATCAGCTGAGAGTTGATAAAATGGATGCAAGTTAAAATAGTGTTGGCAATATAATGTTGTCTATAATAACAATAATTGTTGGCGCTACAGTCCAAAGGGGGACCAGGGCCTAGCTTGCTCATTAACTACTCGTGTTGTGCGGTATACTGTTCTCTCAAGAGTAGAAGGGACCTACAGTTTTTTGCCGGCTCCGAACGGCGAAGTTTCAGAAGCTTTCTTAGGCAGTTATTAATCTTTGAGTGTTGTCAGTAGCTCGAAAGAGGTGGTGCCGAGGTGTCCAGCCGGGAATCGAACCAAGACTCTTCGGCGTTTGAGCGTCGAACTCTACCCACTACGCCACGGCGGCCACAAATAAAGTTCTCCACTACTGAAAAAATCACCCTTTATTTATTGTAAATAATGCTCATGGGTTTAACTTATTTATCCAAGACCTTTTATTTTTTGTTTTCTCTGTACCAACTAGAGGGCGCCCTTGCGACGCAGCTAAGCTGAACTACAGGAGACTGAAAAATTTTCCAAAATCGGACGAATCTACTCGCAAAGGGGACAGTTTTCGAAAAAGTTGTCAACTTATGTGCCGTCAATTGTCCTTTCATCCCTTTTTGTCTCGTTGTTACAGCTGGTGATAAAAAAAAACCGGCGAAGTCTTGTCGTTTCAATCAATGTCACTCAGATGTTCAACTCATGGCCATATTCTTACCGCCTGTGCTTCCTTTTCCGCAAAATGTCTACACTTGGAGTCGTAAAACAATGTCATAAAATAATATTTCATTTGACACACATTAAGAATTCCCAAATTTCAAACCGAAGGGATGCGTGCTGTCCATAAAACAAAAACGTACAGACAAAAACGGAAAACAAAACACATTTTCGAAACATCTCCCCCATTCTTAAACACAGTGTAACCCTGCTGGCCGCTTTTTGACATGAACTCTATTTACGATTCCGCAAATGCGTGACCGCTCAAATGGGGTTTGTTTCTTCTGTTTTTCGGTGTTGCGTCGCACATTGTATTGTAACCCTTGTTTCGGTAAGAGTGCAAAACGCACGCGGTAATTCATGTCACTTTTATGTTGCTCCCAGACGAGGCGGCCCAAGAAAACGGATAAACCGACGGATTTATTGTTTACTCATTTCTTTTCATTTTTTTATTCATTTCTGTGAGCCTAATCGAAAAATGGATGCTGAAAGAAAATAAATCTTACTCTAGCTGGATAACAAAACACATTTCAGCCTCCCCCGCACCTTGGGCCCCCACGCAATAGTGACCATTCTTTTGATGAATGAAAACGCGTGCTGTATGCGATTGGCGTCGCATAGAAAAAGGATCACACCCGCCTTTGTGCTGTGCTGTCCCACTGAAAAATTTGCATTATCTTTATTAGGATTTTTGTTATCCTTTTAGGATGTGCTCACATACACACACAAATCCATTCACATTCAAAACCAGTTCTTTGGAAGGATTCGTCGGTGAGGGAGGGTGTTTGAACAAGTTTTTATGTCCTCTCCCAACTGCACCCCACACTGCTCTACAACCTGATACACACGGAGTCAGAGTGTGTAAATGATTTTTTAATGGTCGCACGCTAAGCAGGTGGCATGAGGAGAAGGTGATGAAGGACGGGGTGGGGCGTTCGAAAACGTGTGTACAACAGCAATGAGAAAGAGACGAGAATGGGAACTTGCCGAGAGGGCATTAAAAGCGGAGAACACGGCATAGGAATCGTTTCGTGAATTACTGTGTCGTGCGCATCGCTGACGGTGAATTGTAATGTGTAACGCGAACGCGGCGATAAGTAAGGCAAACCACAGGGTGGTGTGTCAATGCGGATTGTGCCTCGTATGCGGTGGAAATAGATGTGCTATCCTGACGGGAAGAAATTAACACTGGTAATAGTTGTTGCGTGATTTCTCGGCAACGATATTGTGGGTTTGTTTTGTTTCAATTTACACAAGATTGAGTTTTATCCGCGTTTCCCGTTTTAGTGATGCTGCCGCGTCTCTTTCGCAAATGATAGGGGATTCTTGAAGCGAGTGATTCTTGCAATTGAGGCAGTTACGTGTGGCAGTCATTTCGAGGAAAGGACTTATGGTTGTTTGAGTGGATTATAAGGTTTCGCTCCTGTTGTACTCCGCCGCGGTAAACTAGAGTCCTTTCGTTGCTCAAGTTTAACGTATTGAAGTCCATCTAACATCGATCTATTTTCGGTATCCCTCAAAGTGAAGACAGGTCCTGAAAAAACACTTCCAAGTTTTTTGTCGTGTATCACAAGTGCTGGCCGCCGTGGCGTAGTGGGTAGAGTGCGACGCTCACACGCCGAAGGTTGTAGGTTCGATTCCCAGCTCAACACCATTTTTTCCAATTTTTCACGGCACCACCTCTTTCTAGCTGCTGACAACACTCAAAGAGTAATAGCTGTCTAAGAAAGCTTCTCAAAAATTCACCGTTCGGAGTCGGCAAAAAACTGTAGGTCCCTTCTACTCGTGAGAGAACAGTAGCACGCACAACACGAGCAGTTGATGAGCATGCTAGGCCCTGGTCCCCCATCGGACTGTAGCGCCAACAATTATTATTATCACAGGTGCTGTTTCGTTAGATAGGAATCTTCCCCTCTCTCAACCTTCCCTCATATGGAATGGCCATAATTCAGATAATTTGATATGCCTTCCGTTGCTTTCAAAAAGCAAGCCAAAAGCAGCACATTTATTTCCTGGGCAGAACCAAATTCTGCTCGGCAAGGACCAGCTTCTGCGAGTATAATCTGATTTTTTAATGATGTTACCCATGCCAATTTAACTTGGTCTGCAACTCCATACAACGCCTTTGATGAAATTCTGCTCCCTGCCCCTTTTCCTTGAATGCACTTCAATATCTTTCTGCCAAAGGCAGAAGAGAGCAACACAGAATAAGGTGAAAGAAACTCCCGCCTTTTCAGACAATATTCCGTAACCTTAACTTTTCATCGCCACAACTGGCCAGCGTCAAAATGCTGCTTTTATAACGATATAGCTCTCCATCGGCAGCACAATGCAGTCGAGGAATATTGTGATGAGGCAGGGAAATAAATGAATATCCTCGTACCTTTGGTTGCTTTCAAAAGTCTTTTTTAAGAGTAAGAGACGAACGAGACCCGATCTTATGAGGGTTGAATCAGAATCAAGAAAACTTGTGTTGTGTGCGCTTTGTTGGAGTTCAATGTAATGATGGAATGGTCATTCCAGAGAACAATGAACGAGGGTAAAGTTTCTCCAGAGCTGAATTGAATGGGTGATTCTCTCTTAGGTGCGTAAGGAACTGAAAAGGATCTATCCTCCTTTGCTCCAGGGTACAAGTTTATGTGTTCACGAACAACTGCACGTCTGGTTTCAATGAAAGCGATGTTTGGTCGGATTATTACCTTTGAATGACTGGAACTAATTAAAATGGTTAAATGCGAGAACGCAGACTACTGAGTGATGGAAAGTCAGCGCCCTGGAGAAGTGTGATGGTGTATGATTGGGTCTGCTGTTAAGCGTGCTGCTACTTGACGTTAGAACCAAGCATGTATGCAAGCATGTATGTCCGCTTTTTCTAAAGTCAGGTTTCAAGTGATTACCTTGCGTATTGAAGTTATTTCCTTTCCTCCAATTTAAGCCGGAAATGAAGCTCAGATGGTAACTGCTTTGGTGAAAAGGAGTGGAAAATACTCTTCTCCGTCGAACCACATTTTCTTCTCTACAGTAAGGCTTATATACATAAAATTTCTGCATCTTCTTCGGGCTTCGAAAAACTTTCAAATTTCATCAATTGTCGAGTACCAATGAGGATTTTCAATTCATGGCATCATTGGTTCAAGGCTTTGAACAACTTTGTGGTCAACGTTGATTAATGTGTGCTGAAGTTCCTAAGCAGTTGAAAAAAACAAACCAGGGAGATGAAAGAAGAGCAACATTTAAATCACGCTATAGTTCGGGCCATTGGAGAACAATTCCAACCTGTGCATATCTAAATGCAATCGCAACTATGCGACCGCACCCAAATACTTAAACGAACTGCGACTATAAACAATGCGATTATCACAGCAGATCCTACGCATGAGTTAACACCTCTCTTCCGGACTCGGCAATTCCGTTAACACCATATATCAGCAATCGCCACGAACAGGTGCTCCACATCGCACCTTTCATTGCTCAACCTTAAATCGGGCCAAGGTTCAAACCGACTCCATTTTTTTGAATTGCATAGAAAAAATATTAAATAATAATTAAGGACAGTAAATTTGGGCTCAAAGTAAAGCTGGAACTCATACCTATACAGACAATTTACATTCAATACAATTTATCAACACACTTTCGTATTAAAAAAATTGTAAAAAAGTCGAAATTTGATGTAATAGGGGATGCGCTTCACTATTTAGTGGTTCTTGTCCATGGTATTTGCGCAATACAAATATTAGCAGGGGAATCATAGGGAAAAAATAAGAAAATGCCGAAAAATACCCGACATTGCTTCATGACTTGTTCTGTCATAGTGCCGAAAAAAGGCTTGTGAAATATTGCTTCAAAGACACGAAAGAAAATCGGTTTTGCATCGGATTGTTACTGGCGATGAAAAATAGATTTATTTTAAAAACCCTAAACGGAAAAAATCAAGGGTTAATCTGGGACAACCATCAACATCGACTGCAAAACCAGATCGATTCGGCAAGAAGACAATGCTGTGTGTTTGGTGGGACCAGAAAGGTGCGCTGTACCACGAGCTCCTAAGACCTGGTGAAACCGTTAATACTGATCGCCACCGACAACACATGATCAATTTGAACCATGCATTGATCGAGAAATGACCAGAATGGGCCGGAAGACACGGTAAGGTAATTTTGCTCCATGACAATGCACCTGCACACAAAGCAAAACAGGTTCAGGATTCAATCAAAACACTTGGCTGGGAGCAGCTTCCCCACCCGCCGTATTCATCAGACTTGGCTCCTTCCGACTACCATTTGTTTTCACCGATGGGACAAGCATTGGCTAAGCAGCATTTTGACGAGGAGGTCGAAAATTGCGTGTCTGATTGGTTTGCTTTGAAAGACGAACTATTTTATTAACGTGGTATTCACAAATTGCCAGAAAGATGGCCAAAATGTGTAGACAACAATGGCCAACACTTTGAATAAAATGTTTTTACTTTTCCATTAATAATTAGTGTTTTCTTTTAAAAAAAAACGCTCATTTTATATATGTCCCAGCACTCATTGAGTGGAGTGTTATTATTGAAATTTTTACTATTTAAGGAATTTTGCAAAGACCGAAATCAAAGGTAATCAGGTGGTTCAAGATCATGACTATATGGTGGATGTGACAAAACATCCAATCCAAGCCTCAATAATTTTTGTCGAGTGACCAAAGATGTGTGTGGCCTTGCATTGTCATGATGGAATACAACACCTTTTCGATTTATCAACTTAGGCCGCTTTTCTTCAACGGCATTGTTCAATTTTGTTAGTTCTTTAATGTAGAAATTTGAATTGAACGTTCGGTTAGGTGGCAAAAGTTCAAAATGGACAATTCCTTTGTTATCCCGTCAAACTGAAAACAAATAACTTTCTTTTGATCAATATCAGCTTTTGATGTTTTTTGAGGTTCACGATCGTTTTTAATTGACATTGTTTTAAACAACGCAAATTTAATCACCAGTTTTCAGCCCTTTTAAAAATGGATCATTTTAGTTATGTTTCTTTGACAAATCGCAGATGCTGATGCGTTGTGTTAAATGACTTTCGCTTAATTTCGGTTGTTTTAAGCGTTTTGCAATGGATGTATGTGATACATGAAGCTTCTCTGTAATCACACGTGCTATACTGTGACGATTTGAATCGATTATTTCTTTGATTTGGTCTTCATAAGCTTCAACTGGACGACCAGAGCGTTTTTCATCATAGAGTAAAAAATTACCAGAATGAAATTCGGCAAACCAATTTTGAAACTGCTGTTCTTTTAAAGCCCATAAACAACGCATAACTTTTTCAAAGTTTGCAAATCATTTTGTTCTTTCCGGAAATAAAACAGCAAAATGTGATATAAATTCCATATTCGTGAGGCGCGGCTGACGAACGAGTCTCTAAACTCAACTGCACGTCGGAAGGTGGCCTAAAAGTGAACGGGTGAGCATTCCAAGTGAGGCAAGTATGACGGGTGAATTCTTGAAGGGGAGAAATTCAACTGGCTAACCCATTTTTTGTTAAAATAACGATAAAATAGTGATAGAAACCTAACATTTCGTTATACTCTGGGTCAAGTGCTCCGGTCAGTGCACTTTCATCCATCGACATGCACACTGATTTGATAAAAGGACTAAGTTCCAGTACAAAAGAAATACGAATTGGTGCACAACTCAACTCAAACTTGAACTTACATATGCACCATAAGTTCTGCGACCATATTAGTTCAACAACGTGACAACATGAAGCACGATTTGTTGTCCCATTGCACCATTTAAACCCAGAACAGTCACACCACTTAAGCGCAAAGGGTATGCAGTAAGATAAAGTTAGGTTGACTAAAATTCCGATGACTTCCAGTAGGAAATAAATGTTTTTTGCTTTCACCGTCTGCAAACCGACTCGCGGCTTCTTAAGCTGTTCCAACAACTACTTTATATCTGTTTATAAGTCTCCCATGATATTACCCAAATCAAATATTTTGTTTTCGTAACTCAAGCGGAAGACATTTCTGCGGCAGGCACAAAATCAAAGCAAAATGCATCATCAAAGTCAAATTAAACTAAAGCACACTCACACCGCATCAAGTCCCAAATATGCATCACGTCTGCAGCCATGTCTGTCTGCCGGCATGAGCTGCGATGAAATCAAATAGAATTCTGCTTCAATGCAAACCGAGCGTTCACTTAACGAATCACTTTATCCGCTTCAATATACGCAATCAGTAAACCCCGACGTTCCTGGTCAACAGTTGTCGGCATTCGGTGTTAGTTCCCATGCGCCGAATGCATTCAACCACCCAACCCAGCCGAACTTACAATCCGAACACTCAACCTCCACCGCTATCCATTCATTCAGCAACTTCGCCATCAGGCGGGAGAAGCCCATCGTCCTTTGCAGCGCATTTAAATCCCGATATACGATATGCCGTTGCATTACAAATACGGTGAAAGGATATTTTCTGAAAAAAAAAAATACATTTTTCCATTACGTTTTATTTGTATTTTTCGCGGTGCCTTTCCGCCCACTCACTTGATTACATTAATTATTTACAAATTTACGAAGCAGTGTGCAAAATGTCTGTCGGAGGACTGCGTCTGAATAGAGTTTCGGAGAGACGGTGCACAAGCAGCAGGCCCTACTTAAGCTGAACGAGACACTGCACATTAACCGGCATCCTTGTCGTTCAGCGGTCCTCGTGCATGCGGTAAATGTGAAGCATGCGGTCTAGCAAATGAGATTCGCTATGGAGTGGCACACAGAAAAAATTATAATTTCTCATCCACAACAGCAGGATAAAGGAAACACTCTCGCAACCACGAGGCAGTGCATACGGTGCCGCAGCTGAGGCGATTATACAAAAGCCCGTAACTCGAATTAATGAATTATTCATTTGTTTTAGTTGAGCTGGGCAGAGCTTTGGCGGATGGAGTTGAATGCAATTGTCATAGTTTCAGTGAAGCTACACTGTGTGTTGCAAGTATGGGGTTGAGTTCGGGAAAATGTTCATATTGTTTTGTATGCTTGTCAATGTTTTCAGGGGACGCAAGAAAACCCAATTAATGTGGATTAACATTCTGTTATAAAAGTGAAGCCAATTATTTAACTTTTTTAAGATTTAAACTTTTTCTAAATTCAACAGATCACTCAATAAGACCCGGGATATATGGGGAACGTGATGCGTTATACTAGAGGTGGAGTATTCCATTCACCAGAACGGTGTTTATTTTAATTCGAAGAGACAACATTCTGTTCGGAAAGCTCAGACTCTCTTTTTAAATTTGTCGTCAAGATTATATTTCAGACTCAATAGTCTTTGTTAATGAAGCAAAATCATTTCTGTGTGATGGCCGTGGCGTAGGCTGTAAAGTGTGACACGCACGTTGTACAGACTTGTTTTCCTAATGGGATACGTCGCACTTTTCATGACACCACCATGAGTTGCTGACAAACTTCAAAAAGTAGTGTTTGGAAAGCTTTACAAAATTAGCTGGTCGGAGTTCGTAGTAAAAGTAGATCCCTTGTTAAGGGCAACACTTGTAGTTGCTGTTAATGCTAGACCAAAGTCCATTCAGGAACCCAATCGATCACAACATAGAGACGAACTTAAAGCATTTTCTTTCTCATCACACTGTAAATCTGCATGCATTGCAACTTCACACTTGGCTTAGCAGTCATTCCTATCCAGACTGTGCCACGCTACACAAACTCGAGGGAAAGATAATTTTTTTTTATGTTCCCGTCCCGGTACCAGGAGTAATGAGAGTCCTGCAAATTTGTCATCAGAACCGAGTTTCCATCACGTCCGTCCAATCTCAGCGACTCCACAGAGCACCATAAGAAAATATCAAGCCAATAACAGCACTTCCCCACACTCGCAACCAAACATCAGTCATGTGTACTCCGCCAACACCCACCCCAAACCCCACTGGCATAAATCAAGGCGCAGCAGTATCCTTTTCCGCTGTGCGGTTTGTTATTGTATCGCAACTGCGCGACAAAGGACAGTCACATGGCAAACAAAGCCAACGCCACATAAATCACGAGACGAACTCCTTCCATAACTTGTCCCCCTGCTCTGCGTACAGCCGCGCATACCGGGCCCCATGCGAGATGGCCCGCCAGAAAGACAAGGACCCAAAAATCACTGAAAATCGGAGAAGTTTGCAGATTCCCCAAAATATCCTTTCGCCTTGCAATGCCTCATCCTGCTGAGAGTCGGTCGTGTTTTTGGCTCTGATTTTGCATGTGTCCTTGAATGATTGAGAGTGTGCTACACAGAGTACACACGTGTATGCTTGGCGTGGAATATTCGCAAGCCCAGCCCACTTCTGCGTGGCGGGCGTTTCATTATTAATATTTATGAATTCGGGGACGTGTTGAAACTATGGCAATAAATATACGAAGAAAAATGCATAAAATATGAGACAGACCGAGCAGGACGAACTGGAAAACGAAACGGGAAATGAAATTCCTCAGCGACTGGAATAAATAATCGCAATATTTAGTTTAATTGAAAAGCATGCAGACATGTCTATGAGGTGGATGACGGGGAGGAGGACAGGGAGGGTGACTGCAGGAGAGTTTGTAATAAAAATTAAAGTGGCCAACAAATCATTTTTATCCCCTTTCAATTCGTGTTCCTCTCGCGGCTGGTGTGGGTGCACACTGTGTGGATGTGCTGGCCTGAATTTTAAGTGAGTCCTTTGGCACAGTGTGAAAGTATTGCAAATTCTATGGAAATTCGTTTTTTGCCTTCCCTTCAAATGAAACGAATACAATTGTCGGATGATTTCATTTCTGGTTGGTTCACTGAAAAGCTTACGTTGGACGTTGCTATCTAATATTTATTGGATTCAGTATTTTTTGCTGCGTTTAAAGGGATTGACAAATTTTTAAAAGTCAATCCAGCGATGCTCTGTGCAAAGAGTATGATTTTAATTTATGGCTGTGCTACACTAATTGAAAGGAACCAATCGTGGTATTTACAAAAAACGTTGTCCTTTTATTTTTTTCGGCTATGTGTATTTTTAGTTCCAGTCTGACGTAAGTGAGCAATGCTGTGAAATTTAATATTTTCGTGTGCCGTTAAAGGGGCGTAATGATCCAAGACTTCGCTATTAGCTCAAGGAAAGGCTGTTTTGCATTCTGGATGGAGACGGTGCCAAATAAGCGGTCACTCCACAAAAAACCAGTACTCAACCCCGCCGACCAAATCCCCAATAAACATAATCCTCTAACGACATCGCTTAGAACAAAACTGCAAAAGCTGTGCTCGGGTGGGGAAGGTTTGTATGCGGGGGCAATCAACTGAAATCTAATTGAGATTTTCCTGATAATCGGGAGACCACTTCAAGCGGGGTTTGAAAATTCAACCAAAAATAATCTGATAAACAAAATCGAATTTTGAGTACACTGCAAAGGAAGCATTTTTTCGAATTTTGAGTACACTGCAAAAGAAGCATTTTTTTGTTTTAAGGATAATCAATTTTTCGATTATTCTTTTGGGTGTGCTTCAGTGTTGCGTATGGAATTTGATTAGAGGAAGCTTTTCAAGGGTAATGCGCTGCCATGAGCGAACAGCTTTCGAAGCATATTGAGATGAAGCGCAAAATGCAACCGAACATCGCAGTCCCTGATTTTGACTTCAAAAAAGTAGTTCCTGCACAAAGGGAGTAATAGCCACATCTAGAAAACCTTCAGGCACCCGGTTTCCTTCCCTACAATCTTGCAAACAATCCCCAATTCGTGTGCCTGAACACTGAATCTACGCTTGTTTTGTATAGACAAATGGCCGCATTCCACGTAAGGTAGGAGTAACTGATTGATGATTTATCACACACTTTTGATTATACATGCGTTCATCTTGAAACTGTACGAATACCCGTATTCTTGGTCTAAATAAAAGCCAACATGTGGCCGCCGTGGCGTAGTTAGTAGAGTGTGACACACACACCCCAAGGGCCTAGATTCGGTTCCCAGCTGAACACCTCCAATTTTTCACGGCACCACCTCTTTCGAGCTGCTGACAACACTCAAAGAGTAATACCTGTCTAAGAAAAAGCTTCTCAAATTTCGCCGTTCGGAGTCGGCAAAAAACTGTAGGTCCCTTCTAGAGTAGCGCGCACACCACGAGCCCTGGTCCCCCTCTGTACCGTCGTGATAACAATTATTATTATATTATGGCCTTTTATTTGCTTTAAAGTGAACTTATCTGAGGTTCCTGAGGTTCCCCCCTTTAAATAGCTTCTAACCCACTCAGGTCAGGAGATTGGTATGTTCGCCATCATTCTGACTGCTTCTTGATTGCCAGAGCTTCCACCTGATACATTGCACTATGAGAAAAGTGTGTTTGGGGATTCTGCTTTAAAGGTAGAAATCTTTCAGTTAGCAGCATTTTTTTCAACACAGGCGATTTTGTCAACTGTCAAATGATTTACTTTTAGTTTAGTTTCGCATTTCTTCATGAACAACGCTCGAAACTAGCTCTTAACACGTTTGCCGTTGATCTCAATTTCCATAAGGGAATTTTGTTTAAAAATAAGACTTATTTTTGTTAAATGGGTTCGTCATTAATCTGCCATATTAGAAGTCAGTCAAGTGTCACTCAAGTGTATTTTGAGGAACCGTAACATCCTCAAAAACTGACTGTTTGCTAAGCTTGAGTTAGTCGAGTAGTTCTTCTATATTTTTTTATAATTGATGCTGCTCAGAGCAGTGTCACAGTTTGTGATAATTGATAGAAAGCCTTGTTTACTGACTTTTTCGTTTATCAATTGAACGAACATGATTTGCAGGAGGTGTAGTTTCCATTTGATGCATTGATAGGTACCAAACACTTTCACCACAGCGTCGCTTTACGAACCCTTTATTTGACTTTCAAGATCGTGCGATTCAACGCCACTTCACTATTTTTTGTTAATTCATTTGAAGTCGATTGTTCACGACGATAGGCTCGAAATGATAAACTGCTTGGAGGACTGATGGAGGATGGAGGAGATTTACCGGCTTATATGACGAGCTTATAACACTGAGTCGGGATAGTCCGTCCGTCTTGCCTAGTTTATGGGTAAACAAACAACTTGACAAGTCAGCACAGGCTCGAAATGATTAACTACTTGAAAGACAGATGTGGGCTAATATCACGAGCTTATAACACTGAGCCGGGATAGTCCGTCCGTCTTGCCTAGGGTAAACAACTTGACAAGTCAGCACAGTACACTATCCTCGATTATATCTGCGATGTTGGCTGTTAATCGCAGCTTTCACGATACTCCCACAAGCCTACCGCTCGGTCAGGCTGAAACCTTAATTCCAGGGGCTCCTGACCTCCCATTACACCAGATTATAGCCTCTGGTCAGGTTGTTACTACCTGTCAGGTTCTGTCAGAACCTGGGTCTCTTAGCCGTTATCCCGCCACAAGATGGTCTTTTCTCCATCAGTGCTTCCGTTGACACTATAAATAGTCTTACTTATGTGATTTTTGAATTATGTGATTTATAAAATCCATTCACATCATCTGAGGAGGCTGTGGCATAGTGGGTAGAGTGCGACGCTCACCCGCAGGGTCTAAGTTCGATTCCCGGCTGAACACCTCGAATTTTTCACGGCACCACCTCTTTCGAGCTAGTGGTCGCCGTGGCGTAGTGGGTAGAGTGCGACGCTCACACGCCGAAGGGTGTCGGTTCGATTCCCAGCTCAACACCAATTTTTCGAATTTTTCATGGCACTACCTCTTTCGAGCTGCTGACAACACTCAAAAGCTTCTCAAACTTCGCCGTCAAGAAACTGTAGGTCCCTTGTACTCGTGAGAGAACAGTAGCGCGCACAACAGGAGTAATTGATGAGCAAGCTAGGCCCTGGTCCCTCTGTGGACTGTCGCGCCAACAATTATTATAATTATTATTATAATTATTCACATCATCAAGTGTTGGAGCACAACATTCTTCGCGTTGATACCGCTATACTGCCACATATGTTGGAAGTAGTCACCGAAAATTGGACCTCAAGATAAGAATTTGTCCGAGTCAGCTGTGGCTGTCATATGCCTGAATTCATACTTAAGTAATAATACCAAAGGTTTCACTTTCGAAATAAGTTAATTTTATGCTAATTTAAAAAAATTCTCAGGGCTTTTTTTCATTGCAAAGTTCTATAACTATAAAAAAAACCAAGCATATTATTCACAGGCATTTGGCGCCTCTATAAAAGATGCTCAACAGTTCTGCTCCCACTTGCCCACTGTTTCTATATATGGACAAGAGATGCTGAATTCCTTTAATCTCTGCAACAAAATCAAAGCCTCCGTCGTCCAGAAATCTTTAATTGTCCTTTACACAGTATCAATCAAAATTCATCTTGGATCAATACTCTCATCGCAACCCTTCTTCAGACTGCGAACTGCTTTTCAATTTTCGACGACGCTCTAATCAGATAAGCCGACAATGACATGCAAATGAGGACACATCAGGACAAAGGATTCAAGTGCGTACCCTCAAATTTGCATTTCAACTATCTTTCGACGCGCGATAAGTACCATGAAGATGGAGTTAATTTGTTTTAATGGTACTTAATAAGTATAATTTCCCGAAAGGTGCTGGGGAAGGCAGAAGGAATCGTTTCAAGGTTGGGTTGATTTGATTTCCAAGGATGCTGCAACGGTGGCGGTAGATGTATGTACAAACATGCTAGTTCGAAACAAAAGATACCGAGTGGTGTGATTTACCGTCTGCCTCCAGTTCATCGACTTGAATGCGAAAACCGCAAATAGTTTCAGTATCATGAACTGAAATTTCATATAATCTAGACATTCCTATGGCTTGTGGCTTGACTTGTGGCAGACGTTCTTGTACACGGCGGAGAAGGAGACCGGATTGATTTCAGTTCGGTTGCAGTTATGTGCATAGTTGCACATAATGATGTCTGGTGGCTGCGTCGTTGTCATTCAATGTGAAAACGATGTGAAAACTTAGAGAATCAGATTTGGTGGGGACATCAATTACACAAAGAGTGAGAAATTCTTCCCAAAAAGAAGTACTCACTTTTCATTTTATGATTTGTTGTCTGACGTCTCTCCTAATTCAATTGCGTCCACTGTCACTTCCACCTTTCTGTCTCCCATCTTTTTTTGAATTTTAAGTCTCACAGAGGGTCCCTTTCTGTAGTGAATAACAGGCCGAAAAGGTCTTCGAAATTTCAAGCAAAAATACCTCAGTTAGCAGCGCAATGATTTCAGGTCGAAATCATTCATGCAGATAAGCATTCATCAAACAAAGCACATTTTCCCCCTCACAATGTGTCGTAAGCAAACAGCACGCCATCTTCCCCACCACCACCACCCCTTCGGTGACAACCTTGAACTGCTGCATTTTATTGCCATGTCATGAAAATGAATTTTCCAATTTTTGTATGTAATTGCGTTTCAGCCGTCCGGCGACCCGTCCTTTCTTTAGCACCGTATCCCCGGGGGAGGAATAACTTTCATGCGAGGACCTACAGATATGCCGTTGACAACATTAATTTTCCTTGTGCGCAAAACCTGCTTTTATGTATTTAGGATTTTAAGTACGGTCACACTCGTAAAGCGAGTGCGAACATGTGTTCCTGCTTCACTCTAGTCTCGTATCTGTGGCGGGGTGAAGTTAATGGTGAACATGGAAATAAAATCACAGGTACTTGTGTACGGGCAGAAATTATCCGAGTGTATCGGGTTTCCTTACAAGTACTTGATGTGGAACATTCTTTTGGGAGAAAATATAAAGATTTGATCCTATGAGAAGATCCGTCAAATTTGGAAGAATTTATGAGATCCCGGATTTGCAGGAAGTCAATTGGCGTTTAAAGGATTTTCGCTTTCAAATTCGATCCAACAGTCTTTCTTGAGTTTGAAAACTAAACTGAACACAAGGTTAGCAACTTTTATGACTACGATTTTGTTAATAATTGGCGCGGATTGCCTATACCCTCAAATGACTGGAATTAAGTCACAGCACTGGCCGATGGTATAGAGGAGGAGAGGGAAAGGAGGTACCGAGGCCCATTGGTTTTTAATGACTGTGGATTGTAATGATGAAGGGGAAGGGGGGGGGGAGGAATTGGACTGGGGAAAAGCATTCCATATTGGTGTGGTGCAGATGAAGAACGACGATGGGCTTAAGGTTGGACGGGTGAGCATTCCTAGCGGGACGGGTATTGCGGGTGAATTTTTGAAGGGGAGGAGCACAAGAGCAATTCGATTTTCAAGAACGCCATAACACTTCTCATCAAGTTTTCAGAATATGCTCGGAAATTAAAAAAAACTTAAATGAGAAAAAGTGGACGGACGGACTAGTACTATTAGACGTTGAAAAAGCGTTCGACTCTGTTTGGCACAAGGCTTTAATTTACTTAAAAAAATGTGGTTGTCCTGCATACCTCACTGAAATTTTGCACAGCTATCTAAACGGTAGAACTTTCCTGGTTTCACTCAATGATGTGACTTCTTCTTTAAAAATTGCACCTGCTGGTGTTCCGCAAGCCTCTTTTGGTATTCCGTAAGGCTCTGTTTTGGCTTTAACTTTGTTCAACATTTTTATCTGTTATATTCCTGTTACTAACGACTGTTTTATTGCTTTGTTCACTGACGATTTGGCCTTGTATAAGTCCCATACAAATGATTTTGTTATTACAAACAAATTCAAAAATGGGCTTCATACTGTTTATGAATAATTCAAGCATTGGAAAACTAAAATCAACGCTGAGAAATGTCAATCGATCTTCTTCACTATGAAAAGATCGCCATGCCATTTCCCCTCAACCAAACTAAAAATTAATAGCTGTAATATACCGTGGTGGCAACGGAGTCGAGAAAGGCCAAAACGGTTTGACGTCGAAAAGCTACAATCGCAGCTGATTGCTGGGAACTTTGCCGACCGAGTCTCCCGGAAACTCGCCCAGAGCTCGACGCTTCCTGCACTAAGCATAGAAGAAGAATGGAAACGTTGTCAAGAAGCCATCAAAGATGCTGCCACTGATGTGCTGGGTTTCACGTCACCACCCAGAAGGAATCCATGGTTTGACGACGAGTGCAGGCAAGCGCACGCAGCTAAACAAGACGCCTATAAGGCGACGCTGCATCGAACAACGCGAGCTGTTCGTGAACTCTACGAACAGAGAAGAAGGAAAGAGCACCGGCTTCTCAGAAGGATGAAGAAGGAGCATGAGAAGCGCGCGGTCGATGAAATGGAAAGGTGCTTTGGCAGGAATGAAGTCCGAAAGTTCTACCGAAAGGTAAAACAGCTATCCGGAGGATACAAGGTTCGGACCAAGGCCTGCCGGGACCAAAATGGACAACTAGTAGTAGAGTCGCAGTCTGTGCTGAGAATCTGGAAGGATCATTTCTGCAGACTCCTAAACGGCGATGACGACCCAAATCCCGCTGTTAGGCAGAATGTTCCACTCAATTTGGACGATGATAGACAAGCATTCCGTCCCCCCGACTTAGACGAGGTGAGGATAGCAATATCCAAGCTAAAGTCGAACAAAGCTGCTGGAGCAGACGGACTGTCCGCAGAACTATTTAAAGCAGCTGGAGATGACCTGGTTGGGCGCATGCACCAGATCATCTGTAAGATATGGTCGGAGGAAAGCATGCCCGATGAGTGGAATCTCAGCGTCGTTTGCCCGGTCCACAAGAAAGGAGACCCCTTTGACTGCGCCAACTACAGAGGGATTAGTCTCCTGAACATCGCATACAAGATCCTCTCTGCCGTATTGTGTGAGCGTCTGAAACCATTTGTCCATGACCTGATAGGTCCCTATCAGTGTGGTTTCAGACCAGGGAAGTTCACAATAGACCAGATCTTCACATTACGGCAGATCCTGGAAAAGACCCAAGAAATGCAAATTGACACTCACCACCTATTCGTCGATTTCAAGGCTGCATATGACAGTGTGTATAGGGACGAGCTATACAGTGCCATGTCTAGTTTTGGCATTCCTACCAAACTCGTCAGATTGTGTAGGATGACGATGGAGAACTCTCGCTGCTCCGTCAAGGTCGGTAGCGAACTCACCGAGACCTTCGATGTCAAAAAAGGATTTAGACAAGGCGACGCGCTGTCATGCGATTCCTTTAACATCATCCTTGAGGGGATCGTGCGGAACTCACACGTCAACATCAGAGGCACGATATTCCACAAGTCCGTTCAATTGCTAACTTATGCGGATGACATTGACGTGATCGGCCGAACTCAGCGAGCCGTCAATGAGGCGTTTGCTGGCATTGAAGCGGAAGCGGCTAAGGTGGGACTGGTGGTAAACGAGGGCAAACCGAAGTATATGCTGTCATCAAGGAAGGACACACAACATCGACATCTCGGACGGAGCGTCACATTAGGCAGCAGAAACTTCGAGGTAGTTAAGGACTTCGTCTACCTCGGCTCCGCGGTAAATAGGGACAACAACATCAGTACCGAAATCAAACGCAGAATCACTCTTGCCAACCGTTGTTTCTTTGGGCTTAAGAGGCAATTGAGTAATAAAGCCCTCTCTCGAAGGACTAAACTAGCTTTATATAACAGCTTGATCATCCCCGTCCTACTATATGGCGCAGAATCTTGGACGTTAGCAAAGGCGGATGAGGAAGCCCTTAGTCTTTTCGAGAGAAAAGTTTTGCGTGCGATTTTTGGTCCTGTTTGCGTTGATGGCATCTGGAGGAGAAGATTTAATGACGAACTCTATAGGCTGTACAGCGACATGCGCCTGGTCAAGCGTCTACGGATACAACGCTTAAGATGGCTAGGCCATGTAGAGCGTATGGACACCACTGCTCCGGCCCGAAAAGTCTTTGAATCCGAGCCATTGGGACAACGCAACAGAGGACGACCTAGACTGAAGTGGCGCACACAAGTGGAGAAGGACCTCAACCAACTTGGAGTGCGCAACTGGAGACAGCTGGCGAAAGATCGTGCTGGCTGGAGAGACATGTTGGTTGAGGCCCAGGTCCATCCCGGACTGTAGCGCCACAAGAAGAAGAAGAAGAATATACCGTGGTCTATCTCTGTCAAGATCCTCCGGGTTTACTTGTACCCGAAACTTACCTTCGGTACACATGTAAAGAACACATTGAATAAGGTGAATATTGCCATCAAAATTTTGTATCCCTTAATAAATCGGTAATCAATGCTTAACCGTCATAACAAATTAATATTGTTTAAAACCGTATTTCAAGCAATTATTACGTATGGGTGCCCAGTGTGGGGTAACTGTGCAAAAACACACATCAAGAAGCTTCAAATATGCCAAAACAAAAATCTCAAACTGATGCTGAATCTTCCTTGGGATTTCTCAACACTTGTCTTACATGAACAAGCTGGTATACTTCAAGTTGCCCGAAGATTTGAAATTCTTAATGAGAACTTTTTTCAAAATGTCGAATAGTCGAAAATTCACTTGTTACTGAGCTTACACCACTTTAATTCTTTATCTTTTTTTGTTTTTTTTTTTTGTTTGTTTTATTTTTATTTATTTATTTAATTATTTATTTAATTTTTTATTTAATTATTTATTTATTTATTTATTTATTTATTTATTTATTTATTTTTTTATTCAATTATTTATTTATATATTTATATGCTCCTTCATTTCTTTATTCACATATTTATTTATTTACGTTTTTATTTATCACTTCTTCATTTTTCACAACTGATCCTTCATTGTTATCTATTATTTCTCTTACTTTCTGTGTTTTCTTGTCTGCTTTCTATTATATATGCTCTCTATTTTGTGTATGATTGTATTACTCTCTTAATTAATAATATACATATTTTTTGTTTGTATTATATAGAGGTTTCTATGCATAGATTTTCCTTTGATATTTCTAACTTTGGACATAAATAAATTGCACATCGAATGTTAGTGATTCTGTTTTCACTAGTAAGATTGTAAATTGTGATATCTCTGTGCAAGCTGTGCTTTATTATTGTAAACGCTGTATTATACTATGTTCAATAAATTATTTATCTATCTATCTATCAAATATGTGATCGTTCCAACTTAGTGTTGAGTTGATACACGTACCAATGATGGAAAGTCGTTCAGTTTCAACAATGGAGTAGCCATTCATAAATAGCGGCAAGTTGTTTTGAGAACGCTTGAGTGGCAGTAGACAGCACTGAGTTTTGAAAGCATTAAATTCCACTCTATTCTTTTTACCCTAATCAATTATGCTGTCAAGATCGGAATTGAATGGGCTTAGCATACGCTGCCGTTCCAAGTCTATGCCCGAAGAGGAGGGACGAGAGCCGAGGAACGAATATGAAAAGCTGAAGGTACTGTCATCAGCGAAGTAGTGAATTGGTTCAGAAGTGACAGACAGAAGAAAATTTTTAAAAATGAGGAAGAGTGTCGGAGACAAAACGGAGCCCTGGGGAACATCAGCATTAATATGGTGAATATCAGACTTGCACCCATCTAATACATCTTGCAATGAGCGGTTCGAAAGGTAATTTCTAATCCATTGAAGAAGAGATTCATCGACGCCAAAACCACGCATTTTCGACAAGATATTTATGCTTACGAGTTTTTCAATATCAACACTGTTAAGTTTGTTTTAACATTTAACTGACAAGTCTTCATGGAGCAGTGTACACTTGAATAACATTGACCATTTTTTAAATTCATTGCCAAAATTCACATAAAGACACTCCAACATTAAGTGCATTTGGACCATTTTTCCAGCACCATCATTTGTCGGCCATATCACCAATTTAACGCTTAATTGAAAAAATTAAGCTGAGAGAGGAGAACCAACAACGAACCCAGTCATGGAAAGAAAACCACAAAATTCTGGTTCAATAATTTTTTCTTGTTTCTCTTTACTTGGGCCTACTTTATCGATTGCTCTCCGTTGACTGACTTCTCATGAAATTCGCCTTACAAAATAAAAATTTTGAGTGTGAAAGCAGCGCTTCCCTTTAAGGGGGCCCTAATAAATCACTTGCACGAAGTTGTCAGCAATTGGCCATCTCTTTGTCCTTATTGGGCCGAATTTTGCATAAAGATCTTGACCTACATTCGTTCAAAAAAGATTTGACGATATTAAGTAAAGTAAATTATGCCGAAAGAAAAAATCATCTTCAGCAATGAGGCTCATTTTTACTAAGTGGGAGTGTCAACAAACAAAATATGTACTATTGGACAGGCATGAATTTGCAGGTGCTTCACTAGACAGCATTTCGTTCCGAAAAAACCAGCGTCTGGCTTGAATTAAATGCCAGCAGTGTCATTGTGGTCGTCGTGGCGTAGTGGGTAGAGTGCGATGAAGGGTTTCGGTTCGATTTCCAGCTCAACACCAATTTTACGAATTTTTGCACGGCACCACCTCTTTCGAGCTGCTGACAACAGTCAAAGAGTAATAACTGCCTAAGAAAGCTTCTCAAACTTCGCCGTTCGGAGTCGGCAAAAAACTGTAGGTCCCTTCTACTTGTTAGAAAACAGTAGCGCGCACAACACGAGTAGTTGATGAGCAAGCTAGGCCCCCTTTGGACTGTAGCGCCAACAATTATTATTATTATTATTATTAGTATCATTGGACTGCCACATTTTGTTTATGATCCTAATCGTCAATCGTGAGCTTCTGAAACCGTTTGTCTACAACCCGATAGGTCTCTTTCAGTGTGGATTTAGGCCAAAGAAGTCCAGACCAGATCATCACTTTACGGCAGATTCTGGAAAGAACCCAAAAAGTACAGATCTACACTCACCACCCTTTCGTCTATATTACAGCATCCATAAGGAGGAGCTATTCAGTCACATGTCTACTTTTTGCATTCCTCCCTAACTCGTTAGATTGTGTACAATGGCGATGGAGAACACTCGGTGCTTCGTCAAGGTCGGCACTGAACGCACCGAGACCTTCAATGTCAAAAAGGTTTTCAACTTGGCGGCGCGTTGTCATGTTACTTCGGTAACATAATTCTTGAGAATGAGTGCGTAACTCACAAGTCAACGCCAAAAGCATGACCTTTCAAAATTCAGCTCAATTGTTAGCTTACGCTGACGACATTGATGTGATTTTACGAACAAAATGAGCCGTCAATGAGGCATTTGCTCGCATTGAAGTGGATGCGGCTAAAATGGGTTTGGTTGTGTAATTGACGACAAAATAAAGTACATGCTGATGCCCATAAAAGGGCATACAACTTCACCTTTTCTAACAGAGCCTCACAATAGGTAGCAGAAACTTCGAGGTAGTAAAGGACTTCGTCTTACTCGGGTCAGCGATAAAAAAGGACGTTAGTGCCGAAATCAAACGCAGAAATTGGGTGATAAAGCGCTCTCTCGAAGAACTTAGCTTGCTTGTTTGATCAGTATTATTTTATGGAGCGGAAACCTAACGTTACTAAAAGCGGGTGAGGATGCTCTTAGTCTACTCGAGAGAAAAATTGTTGGTCCTGTTTGCGGTGATGGCGTCTGGAAGAGAAGATTTAACTACGAACTTTATGGGTCGTACGGCGACATGCGTCTGGTCAGGGTTCTTCGGATACATGGTAAGGCTATGTTAAGCGTGTGCACTTCACTGCTTCGGCCCAAAAAGTTTTTGAATCCGAGGCATTGGAACAACTCAGCAGAGGGTGGCCTTGGTTGAGTTGGCACTTGCGAGTGGAGAACTTCAGCCATTTGAAGTGCACAACTGGAGGCAGCTGGCGAGATCATACTGGCTGGAGAGGCATGTTGGTTGAAGTCCAGGTCCACCCCGGACTGTAGCTCCACCCGAAGAAGAAGAAGACTAATAGTGGGTTATGATTTTCTGATGGATGAGACGATCAGTTGTGAGTTTGACGCGAATCCTGCCGCAATGTATTTTTTTCGTTTCTATGCACCCATTAATCGCCGTGGCGTAGTGGGTAGAGTGCGACGCTCACACACCGAAGGGTGTAGGTTCGACTCCCAGCTCAACACCAATTTTTCGAATTTTTCACGGCACCACCTCTTTCGAGCTGCTGACAATACTCAAAGAGTAATAACTGCCTAAGAAAGCTTCTCAAATTTCGCCGTTCGGAGTCGGCAAAAAACTGTAGGTCCCTTTTACTCGTGAGAGAACAGTAGCGCGCACCACACGAGTAGTTGGTGAGCAAGCTAGGCCCTGGTCCCCTTTTGGACTGTAGCGCCAACAATTATTATTTATGCACCCATGAATGTAACGTCACACGAAGAAGAAGATAATATTGATCACCGCGTTACTGCGAATGGAGATCGCCATCGCACCACAACAAGTGATTAATTTCGGCCTCAATTGCAAAAACAGACTTGGTCGAAATGTGAATACAACAGGAGGGTGCCAGTGAAGAGTAAGTTGGATGATCGCGTCATTGTGAAAATTCTACCCGTCTTGTTCATGGTATTTAACGCTTTTGTTCTACTTTCTTTGAGCCCTGTACCATCCCATACCAACCAGCCAGCACTGACAGATGATCTCATAGCCAGTGTTAAACGAGAAAAAGTTGAAATTTCTGTCAAGTTGTGCGAAATTGTGGTCGAAAATTGAGTTTTATCACAAAACTAAATTGCATTTCACACAAACTTGCCATTAAATGTCAATCCTGTCTTATTTTCTTTAAAAAAAATGTCAAAGCCCTTTAATCAAAACCCATTTAAGTAATCGCTGCATGAATACAGGTTATCTCAGAAAATGTACATGCATCCCCTTTAATTGCTTAGCGAAGCATGGGCAACGTGAGGCACATCCTTCAAGTTATCAAATGCACAATTTTGCCACGTCCTTTGTGCATGTTCAACTGGACTAAGCGAACGAGATGAGCCTTATCGCTGAAGAGACTCAACTCCATTTTCGTTTCGTTTTTTTTTTTTGGCAAAGGTCCTTTGACGGATAATTTATTATCCCTTTCGGGGTGTGCTGTGCGCTCATATGCATGCAAATCCCACTTTGTGTTGGCGCTCTGTTGAATAAATTGCGTTCGCATCAGCTGATGACCTTGTTCGTGCCAACGGCATTAACAAAAGCTGCGCCCCGGGTTAAAGTGGGAGAATTGTTGGCTTCCTATTTTTTCGCTTACCCTACAATCCTTTTTCCTTTGCATTCTCTGTAATCATTCTTCCTTTTCTTCTTTCTTTCAGGTAAGTGTTGCATGCGCTATAGAAACCCATCCAATGCTACGTCCTAAGAGTCCATCCTGTCGTTTGCCAGCACACTGTGGCAAGGAGAGTGCAGGTAAGACTAAGAGTGCAGATTGATTTCGTCTTGGCAGGCATTATGTTCGTGTCAACACTTCTCTAATGCACCCCACAAGCAGACGTCCTTCGGTCGCATTGTTGTTCGGTTGAAATTTCTTTTCTCCATTTCGTGAGGAATGCCTGAGCTATGCGGCATAATGAGTGACTACAGGAGTGCCGACATGAAATACCGCAAATAACTGCAATAATTGATCCGAAGATGAAGCCATAATCCTTGGAGGAGGCGAGTGCTGCAATAAAAGAAGTGACCCACCGCCATGTGCACAGCACGCAGAAGGTCAACAGTTGGTGGCGTGGTAAGGCGTGGCCAGGCGATGCTCTCATCAAGTCATAAGACCACACACGGGGTACTCATTACATGGCTTTGGCATGTTCCATCCGATGCGGACGTGTGGAAGCCAAATGTCTGCAAATGAGTCAGGTCGAGAGCGGGATTATGTGACTACCGAAAGACAATAAACGGATCAAGTGCTTAAGCTGATTTCAGCCGGAGGAATAAAAGAGAGGATGAGACCACTGGAGAGCCAGACGTACACATATTATTTCCCACTTAAGGAACGTATCCCGGCTTACGAGCAGAAACGTACGCCGAGAAATGATCAATAAAGTGACACGGAGAGTGCTTGCTTAATGTGCGCCGCTTAATCGGTTCGATTTCGCACGCAATGTTGTGGCCGGGTGAGGCGGATCAGACCTCCACTCTCCCGTTGATTGTTGCACGGAATATGTTTGTGGTGCGCTGAAGTACGTGATTTGGATAATGAACCTAGATGATAATCTAATGCTGGTATCTACACAAAAATTTCAAATGAAACCTTATTTGGTTAATATTCAGACAAAGGTGTTCGGAATTCGGTCACTTATGTATCCTTCCTTGATCAGATATAGGAAACAGAACCCTGGTGAAGTAATAAAATTTTCTTCCCACGTTTATTATTTTGTTCACAAAACGGGTTTCTCCGCAAGCGGCATCTCCTTCTCAGTCGGAAGAAAAAAATCAGAATTCTGGATTGCTGAATTTAAAAAAATCATTTTGTCGAAAATCTCAAATTGTTCAAAATATCAATTTTCTAAACATTTGCTAAAGCTCAAAATATAGAAATTTCTAAAATACTGAAACCTCCGGAATTGCCAAAATCTTTAAAGGTCTAAAATTGCGAAAACCCCAAGAACTCAATTCCCAAATACCGGAATTCCAAAAATGCCGAAATGTGTAAAACTCCAATTTTTCGAAAATTTCAAATTGTCTAAAATATCGAATATATCAAATTGTTAAAAATTGTTATTTTTGATATTTTAACCATTTGCAATTCATAAAAAAAACACATTTCTAAAATGCTTAAACTTCGGAGGTGGCAAAAATCTCCAAAGCCCTAAAATTCCGAAAGAGCCAAAAACTCGGATAGATTTTCCGAAATACCACAGTGTCCAAAATTCTAAAAATGTTGTTCTCGTTTCCCTGTTATACCGAAATGAGGACTAATTACAGTTTCAAAGTGGCTATGACATGTGTGGAACATGGAACATGAGGCTTCCAAGGCAGGTTTTGATTTCAGCAAAACACGATGAACCCCAATAAAATTCCACATTTTCGACGAAAAATGATCGAACATAGCACCAACCTTCATACCTCACCCAACCGACCCTTTCTGTAAATGCATTGGCTTTGCGACAAATATGTGTAGGCTTTACGAGCTTTAAGTGCGACGATTTCCTTTTCGAATCTAGTCATTGAGGTGACAATGCGGCTCGTCAACAAAGATGGGGATGTCACAGAGTGTACCAGATTTTTTTCAGAGTTGAAAACATTTTAGTCGACTACTAACTAAAACCAAACTAGCTGTTAGTTATTGGGTCCGAGCGGCTAATGATCATTTTATCCATTAACTAAAACAACGATGATTTGTGATCAGTCATTAATCACTTAATACAAGTAGCCTTGGGACAAACCATATCTCAACTGACACAATTAAACAAACAAAATGTTTAGATTCTCCTTGAAATTCAGAAAACAAAATTTCTACTTCTCTACAAACCTTCAAAAAATTAAAGTCATTAGTTATGACATGGCCGCCGTGGCGTAGTGGGTAGAGTGCAACGCTCGCACGCACCAGGTCTAGGTTCGATTCCCGGCTACCTCGAATTTTTCACGGCACCACCTCTTTCGAGCGGCTGACACCAGTCAAAGAATATTAATTGTCTAAGAAAGCTTCTCAAACTTCGTTCGGAGTCGACAAAAAAACTGTAGGTCCCTTCTACTCCTGAGAGAACAGTAGCGCACATAACACGAGTAGTTTCTGAGCAAGCTAGGCCCTGGTCCCCCTGTGGACTGTCGTGCCAACAATTATTATTACCATCGACAAATGGGAGGGAACATCATTTGAAATTGATGGCTACAGTGAAGTTAGTGTAATACGTTACCCCATGCGTTGGCTCCTTAACAACCCCAGCTTCTATGACGTCAGTTGAAATCACCTCCAGTCAAATAATTTTCATTTATGCTTGACTTCTACTCGTGAGAGAACAATAACGCGCACAACACGAGTAGTTGATGAGCATGCTAGGCCTTAGTCCCCCTGTGGACTGTAGCGCCACCCAATTATTATTTTCATTACAAAGTCATACAGAGTTCAACCGAGTTTTTTAAGAGTGTGATCTAAAAGCTCCTTTGGGACAGCTTGAGTCAAGCTTGTATCATGGCACACTCATGTATAGATTTATACCTGTTCATAGGATCGAATTGTTCTAGAGATGCCCTTACACGATATACATTTTTCACTCAAAAAGTTGGGATCCTCTTGCGATTGTATTGTCATCTGCACACAGGATAAAAGACGCACTGTAGCTGTAGCGTTTGTATGCCAATTGCGCCATCTCCGTAGCATATGCCTGACGGTGTATCACCTTCACCCAGTAAGTCGAAGCAGCCTCACGCTCACTCGGAGAAACCGCTCCTTTAGGCTTCGACTCGTCGCTCCTCCTTGCAAACCGCATCACTAAAGCTGTCACCCTGACCACGCTCTGTAGTGTTGATCGCCGCTCAAGTAAGCTCTCGCCATTAATGCTGAGTCCGACAAGATTTTGCTCAACGAGGGCACTAGCGCAAACGAGAGCAAGTTGACGGGTTTAGAAGCTCCCGGAACACCCTAATCAAATTCACAATCCATATCATTGAATAAACAATCGTCAGATGATATAGTGCGATTTTGGCGTTATCTGATCTCTTGTGCAGACGCGTTGAACTGTATTTTTATCATTTATAGATTAAATTCAAATGCGGTTCGGTGCGTAAATATGTATGTAAATATACCGTTAGGCACCATGCAAACTACCAGAAGTGTGAAACCATCCTGTTTCGAACTCAAGGCTTCAAGGGATAGGAATAAAAATTAGTGCAACTTCGGTATCTTGGAAGCACAGGGGCGATTATTAGCAATGAAGAGTGTGGTGAGGTATTTAGGCATTATGTTGGATCTGTTTCTGTATGGTAATATCCATGCAGCAACGGGTCTTGCAAAAGCCAGAAAAGCCTTTGCTATGATAAGCAGGTTGTTTTATAGCAGCCAACTTGAGTTCAGATTGAAGGTTATCTGCTACTTGGCGCTAGTCCAGCCAATGATGGTGTATGGCTGTCCGGTGTGGTTCAACGTGAGTCCATCCCAGATGGAAAGAATGAGGGTCTTTGAGAAGTAATGTCTTCGGGCTTGCCTTAAGATGTACAGAACCCCAGAATCTTAGTACAAGAAGTTCTATGCTTATTAAATCTTGTGCAATGCAACAAACGTGAATAGGCTGGATAATTTTATTATTGAGCTGATTCGAAGGCATGTTGCACGAGCAATTATCTCGGAAAACGAGCTGATATTCGGAGCCTACTACCCAAACGATGCATGTCGTAAGAGCGCAAGCTGAAGTGGATTCTGTTCACCGGAAGCGTTCTTGTATTTGGACCGACTTGGCTTCGTCCAGGGTGCAGAGGGATGTCCAATTCTCTACCACGACGCAAGATGGACGGCGAACAAGCGGCTGCTCTATGAGAGCAATGTAGGAATCGTAAATCCCAGTGATCTTCGGTTCAGCACATCCCTCCATTCCCTTTCCTGACAGAAACGAGGGGGAAAGGGGTTTTTAATGGCCCCAGCTACTGTCAGCTTAGAAAGCTGATTGTTGGTCTCCTACATTTTTCTAAATTACGAAAATTGCTCGACCGACCAAGCAACAACCTCGACTCCCTCTACACGCTTGGAGGGGTAAACAGCTGTCGATTCAAAATCAAAACAGGAACCCCCTGGTCCGCCTTGCGTTAAGTCGAATTAATGAATTCCGTCCAAAATTCTCTCAAATATCTCATGTTAACATCCACAGATCAAATAATCCTGTCTTCTCATGACACTTGAAAACTTTGAACATTCGAAATGAGCTCCAAATTGCCCACCTCTCAACCAATAGTCACACAAGGAGCAAACATCGCCACCACATCCACAAAAATGAACAACATGCTGTAAGTGGGTTACACAGATTTCAATTTCGAATCCCAAGTCCGAAAACTTGTCGAAAATTATTTATTACAACTCTGTTCCCTGCCTGTCGATAGCCGGGCCAATGGCTCAGTCCGACTTTTTCGTCGCCGTCGTCGTGTTACTTCCGCATTGATAGTCAAATTTATGCAAGTTAGTCATGTTTCCAAATCCGTTTTGATACCCTCCGCTTTGGCATCGATTTTTCCTCATTTGCAAGTTTTCCCAATAAAACCTCATATCATGTCGCTTCGAGCTTCTTCTCTGGGGAACTTCTTAAACTTCATCTGCCAAACTTTCTTCCTTAATCCGTTCCTCGCTTCGCTTCTCCCTTCATGCTTCAGCGTGGATTTGACGAAACTCCTTCAGAGTCCTTGACAAATTCATCCAACCATTAAAATCTGATTTTTTTCCTTCGACATGTATGTGGGTGTGTGTGTCTGCGCTTATCTATTGCATTAGCTCCATCCATCGTCGTTGTCGTATAGCCCAAGGCTCATTTTGTATGCAATTACACGTTCCAAGTGGAAACTTCTTCAATTTCTAGGTTAACCGGAGAAGTGGACGAATGGGAGAAGTAGGGGGGGGGAGAGCGGTTTGGGCGTCTCGCCGTAATCCTTGTCATAAAGCACAAGGATGGCAACCTCATTCACGAAGTGTCACCCTCCTGGAGAGCACACGCGGCTCGCACCAGTTGATGTGTCTTCATTAAAATATACTTCAACTTGGCAAGGTTTCTCCTTTGTGGGTATTTGCTTTACGAGTGCGGTCGTACGTGCATATTTACACTAAGTCCAAGCCCTCCTTCTGGAGAAACAGAATTATTCTAATTCTTGTGAGGCTGCAAAACTCAAACCACCGGAAAAAGGGCGCAGATACCTTCTTCAGGACGCCGGTTAAAGTAAACTAATTTACTAGAGTTTCGGGAACTGCGAGGGAGAAAAACTTTTCTTCAAGAGTCCCATTGTCTCCCGGGCGGGGAAAGAGTCTTGAAACTAAATTATCCTTTGTGCTGGAATCAACCAATTTCCTGCTGAACGCACATAAATACCCGCCCAACTGGCGGTGTGCCCACATGTCTACATGCATGTGTGTACATCCCAGTATTTATTGTTTTCAAAGTTTCACCTCGTTTGCCTAGTCCTGGGGGAGGTAGTTGGGCGGGCGCAGGATACGGTGAGAGTTGATTTCTGAAGATATGCTTTGCTTCCGTTCACTGTATGTAAAATTTTTGTCCTCGGTATGCCGACGTACACAGGGGGCTGCCGTGCAGTTTGCCAACTACAGTTGCGGAAGGATCCCCCTGAAGGTATTGGAAGCAAGCAAAAAAGAAAACGGAGCAAAATAAAAAGCACAAGGATACCGGCAAGATCCAACCTTATGGTATGCTAATCTTTTTCTTTTTGGCCGGCAGACACTTCCTTCCCCTCGCCCGCTTCATCTTTCTCCAGACGGCTTTGTTTGCATCTTGTGCTCTGAAGGATTCTGATAAAATCTTCTCCGTAATCATTGCATGGTCCTCACTGACAAACCGAACGATGTACTTTGGACAAGAGTCGGGGACAGTGGCAGTCGTAGTTTGAGTCGGGTTGGCTTGTGAGTTTTTTTTTTTTTTTTGCGAAAGTTCTTCTGCCTCTGGGTATTGTCTGACGAGGGGATAACTGTATTTCGATGCATTTTCCTTTGGCTCGAGAGAGTGACCCATGGTCGGGCACTGGTTGGAAACGGAGAGATTTTTGGGTCCGGCATTCGTGTTCGAAAATGAACGAAGTTTCGGTTGGGAACTAGTTGTTGTTGATCCCTCTTTGCAGTCCGGGGTGGTATCTCATTTTATTTGTGTCTGAAGTTTCTCGGTTTTGTTTTTTAATTCAGCTGGATACACATACACAACACTAGAGAGTTGAATGAGAGGGAAAAGTTTGAGTTTTGCGGTCGAAGTTGAAGAGGGCTACCGATGTTTTGTTTTAGTTTTTGCAGCGTGGAGGTGAGTACGAGTTTATTTTTTTTTTGTATTGAAAAACAAATGGAAGGCAGTCTGATGTTGGGGTAAAAACTGCGCAGAATGCATCAATGTTCGCTTTGGGATGGACAATGGACGGTCATGGCAAGGTGCAGGGAGTTGGTGCTGGTATATGCTTACTAACCATGGAATTAAATGAGCTTTGAAGAATTCCAAGTGCTCCTATTCTGGTTAATGGGATTACATGCATATAAGCAGTGGTAGTTGGCTGTATCGAATGAGGACTGCTTCAGAAGAAGCGCATTTGTGCCTGCTTAAGGGCAGAAATTGTGGGCTGTTTTCCCTTTTTCCAGTATTAAGCCTGTTCTTTGTCTGACATTGGGAATAATGGCAGAATTTTAGATCAGACTTGAGCATAATTTCCCTGTGGTGGTTTTGAGACCTTTCGTGGGCAGCAACTGATTTGGGTATGGTTTGAAGTTGTCGCAAACTGAAGGAGGAAAGGCATATGGACAATGACTTTTGAATGAATAGTCGGATGATCTGAACGGGAAGCTTTCTTAAACACTATTTTAAGCAGACAATGTTGCTTGTCTTATTACAAAGATGAAGTGGACAGCGAGTTACTGCCTCAAAGGAGAGGTCAGGGGGCAACTTGTGGTTAGCCAAACAACCTTGCACCTTCCATAGGCAAAGAACCTAGGAAAGGCCTTTCTGGCTTTTTCGCAGGTAAGCAAGGTGAGGTAGTAGCTCCTGTGGAAGAATCCCAAATAGCATTTGCCTAGAAATATTCTGCTTGGTACCCTTCGGCTCTCATTTAACACTCCCTGGGACTATTCGGTGGTGTGACCCAAAATTTCACATCAAAGAAGATTGAAATTTAAGCAATCGAAAACCGCGTTTGAAGCTAAAGTGCTGCCAACATAACTTCTGTCATAACGAATCTGCTTTTTAACGAGAAAATACACAAATTCGGGAGATGTGGAAACAGCACCTCTGTCTCAGAGCCTACCTCATGCTGTGATACGAGCAGCTTGGCAAACTGTTTAAAAACGAAACGATTCGTGACTTTTATTCTCAAGGAAAAATCCAGGTGAAGCGCAACAGCATAGGTTTAGTCCATTGCAAAAAGGGATGTCAAAGTGGTTCGAACACCAAAAGAGTCACTTTTAGGCATGTAGCTTGTGTCCTAAGTCGTACGAAGCAGGACGTCGTTTCGAGTTAATTTACCCAGAGACACGAAAAACTTACATCGATTCAATTTTCTCAGCCACAGTGACCGTTAAGTTATGTCTTTAGTTTTGTTTTAAGCAAAATATGTAAACAGAGGCTAACCGTGCAGTAGTGACAAATAAGACTCACCGCACTGCAACATGGCTGCTACGATATTGCAGAGAAAGATTACCCTCAAATCACTTATCCTATCATTTTATGATACCCGTCATTATCCGCACTGAAAATTTGCTCTTTCATCTATTATTCTTCTTCTTCTTGTGGCGCTACAGTCCGGGGTGGACCTGGGCCTCAACCAACATGCCTCTCCAGCCAGCACGATCTTTCGCCAGCTATCTCCAGTTGCGCATTCCAAGTTGGTTGAGGTCCTTCTCCACTTGTGTGTGCCACTTTAGTCTAGGTCGTCTTCTGTTGAGTTGTCCCAATGGCTCGGATTCAAAGACTTTTCGGGCCGGAGCAGTGGTGTCCATACGCTCTACATGGCCTAGCCATCTTAAGCGTTGTATCCGTAGACGCTTGACCAGGCGCATGTCGCTATACAGCCTATAGAGTTCGTCATTAAATCTTCTCCTCCAGATGCAATAAACGCAAACAGGACCAAAAATCGCACGCAAAACTTTTCGCTCGAAAAGACTAAGGGCTTCCTCATCCGCCTTTGCTAACGTCCAAGATTCTACGCCATATAGTAGGACGGGGATGATCAAGCTGTTATATAAAGCGAGCTTAGTCCTTCGAGAGAGGGCTTTATTACTCAATTGCCTCTTGAGCCCAAAGAAACAGCGATTGGTAAGAGTGATTCTCCGTTTGATTTCGGTACTGATGTTGTTGTCCCTGTTTACCGCGGAGCCGAGGTGGACGAAGTCCTTAACTACCTCAAAGTTTCTGCTGCCTAGTGTGACCCTCCGTCCGAGATGACAATGTTGTGTGTCCTACCTTGATCACAGCATGTACTTCGTTTTGCCCTCATTTACCACTAGATCCATTTTAGCCGCCTCCGCTTCAATGCCAGCAAACGCCAGCAACGCTGTGTTCGTCCAATCACGTCAATGTCATCAGCGTAAGCTAACAATTGAACTGACTTCTGGAAGATCGTGCCTCTGGTGTTGACTTGTGAGTTACGCACGATCTTCTCGAGGATGATGTTAAAGAAGTCACATGACAGTGCGTCGCCTTGTCTAAAACATTTTTTGACATTGAAGGTCTCGGTGAGTTCGGTACCGACCTTGACGGAGCAGCGAGAGTTCTCCATTGTCATTCTACACAGTCTGACGAGTTTGGTAGGAATGCCAAAACTAGACATGGCACTGTATAGCTCGTCTCTATGCACACTGTCATATGCATTTTCCTTTGGCTCGAGAGAGTGACCCATGGTCGGGCACTGGTTGGAAACGGAGAGATTTTTGGGTCCGGCATTCGTGTTCGAAAATGAACGAAGTTTCGGTTGGGAACTAGTTGTTGTTGATCCCTCTTTGCAGTCCGGGGTGGTATCTCATTTTATTTGTGTCTGAAGTTTCTCGGTTTTGTTTTTTAATTCAGCTGGATACACATACACAACACTAGAGAGTTGAATGAGAGGGAAAAGTTTGAGTTTTGCGGTCGAAGTTGAAGAGGGCTACCGATGTTTTGTTTTAGTTTTTGCAGCGTGGAGGTGAGTACGAGTTTATTTTTTTTTTGTATTGAAAAACAAATGGAAGGCAGTCTGATGTTGGGGTAAAAACTGCGCAGAATGCATCAATGTTCGCTTTGGGATGGACAATGGACGGTCATGGCAAGGTGCAGGGAGTTGGTGCTGGTATATGCTTACTAACCATGGAATTAAATGAGCTTTGAAGAATTCCAAGTGCTCCTATTCTGGTTAATGGGATTACATGCATATAAGCAGTGGTAGTTGGCTGTATCGAATGAGGACTGCTTCAGAAGAAGCGCATTTGTGCCTGCTTAAGGGCAGAAATTGTGGGCTGTTTTCCCTTTTTCCAGTATTAAGCCTGTTCTTTGTCTGACATTGGGAATAATGGCAGAATTTTAGATCAGACTTGAGCATAATTTCCCTGTGGTGGTTTTGAGACCTTTCGTGGGCAGCAACTGATTTGGGCTGGCAAACGCCAGCAACGCTGTGTTCGTCCAATCACGTCAATGTCATCAGCGTAAGCTAACAATTGAACTGACTTCTGGAAGATCGTGCCTCTGGTGTTGACTTGTGAGTTACGCACGATCTTCTCGAGGATGATGTTAAAGAAGTCACATGACAGTGCGTCGCCTTGTCTAAAACATTTTTTGACATTGAAGGTCTCGGTGAGTTCGGTACCGACCTTGACGGAGCAGCGAGAGTTCTCCATTGTCATTCTACACAGTCTGACGAGTTTGGTAGGAATGCCAAAACTAGACATGGCACTGTATAGCTCGTCTCTATGCACACTGTCATATGCAGCCTTGAAATCGGCGAATAGGTGGTGAGTGTCAATTTGCATTTCCTGGGTCTTTTCCAGGATCATCTATTATATTGGTCCGTTAACCCATTCGACTGTAAAATTTTGACAAACACAATCGATAAGGATAAACAAGATGAGCTTAAAAAAATATGTATTTCCTCATTTAACTCTTTCTGAAGATTTAAATTATATGTTACTCCAATCGAAGATGAAAAGCAATTTCGCAGCCCTGCTCAGATGCTGCCGTGCCAAGAATCTAAACTTTGTTGTGCGCGGACTATCAATTATCAACCCTTCACAGCACTTGAGTTTACCTCGTCTTGGGTCCGCAGTCACTCGTTCACCCCGCAAAACAACGAAAAAAAAAAACACGGAATAACTTCGTTGTTGCATTGTGTAATACTAATTGCTTCATTTTGTCAGATTGTTATAGTGGCGCTTACTGTGCGCCATGCCGCAAAGGAAATTAAGCATTTTTTTGTGTTTCACTTCTTTCATCAGGTTTGCCTTTGTTTCTGGGATTTTCCTAAATTCTCACATACACACAGGACACTCTAAGAAAGTGCAGCAATTTACTTTTTTTAACGTTCGCCCCTCTATCAGGGGAAGTGTAATTTAGCTCAGGCTAGAAGTTGAACTCTCTGAAGTTAGGCGCCTCCCGCAGTAAGCCAAAGCAATTATTATTCAGAGAACAGTAGGTGCCCGGATGAGGGTACCATTTTGATTTAGGAATTACAGCAGGCGCAGGACTGAGCACCACCCGTTGCCGCAGGGCAGGCAACCACACAAATAGAAAAACAAAAGAAAAGAACAAGGTGTGGACTCAGTCATCCCCTACTGGGTGCTTTCTTGCGAAAACGAATGAATAGACGAGGGAATTTCAAGGAGCACTTCGTTTGAGCTCTTTTTCGTTATGCGGTTGAAAGGTTAGGAATCTTGTTTCTGTAAGAGAAGGTTTTAATTTTTTTCACTCATTCCCTCCTCAACGTCCCTTTATGGGCGAGGGCTGTGAAGAATAAAACTGTAAAAGAATTACGTTTAGGAAGTGGTTTGGTATTTAATTAAAAATTCCTTCGCTGAAGTTTCATTCCTCTTTACAATTTTTTTGTTTTGCGGTTTCCTAACGAATTTTTCGTGGCAGTGGCTGTACGGGAATGGACAGTTCAGAGACAGCCTTCATTTTATATCTTAATTTTTTATTTTGAGGAGCTTTTTCTTGTGGTCGTTCTGTTAGGGGATGGAGGTTTTGGTGAGGGCTCGCTGGGGTTTTAGTGACTCTGGAAGAGTTGAATGCACTCGGGAACACTGAATCTGAAGTCAGCGAGCGATGGTGGTTGCGGTAATGGATAGGGTAATTGATACTTAATTAGGGTACTTGAGTCGCATAATTAATGAGAAATCCCTTAGAAAATCGCTGCGCGGAAAGTCAAGTGGCGGCGGAGATATATACGCAGACATTTTTTAAAGTAAGATCCAGAAACTTACTACTTTGTCTACGAGGCGGGGTGGAATTGGTGAACACAAAGTCATCTGTTGGAGGAAGTGGACTTTGAAGAAATTCAGACAAAGAAGAGAAGAATAGAGAAAAAAAAAAGAAACATAGAGAAGGAATTTTATCATTAATTCCTTAAAGACACACATATCCGACTTTGCTTTGAACAGGATGATGGACATAGTAATACCCTGAGCTTCACGTTATGGATATTGTTCACGTAAGCTTGTCTATCCCTCAATCCGTCTTCTCGCCTCGTCATCCGTCCATCCGTCCATCCGTCCATCCGTCCATCCGTCCATCCGTCCATCCGTCCATCCGTCCATCCGTCCATCCGTCCATCCGTCCATCTGTCCATCCGTCCATCCGTCCATGCGTCCATCCGTCCATCCGTCCATCCGTCCATCCGTCCATCCGTCCATCCGTCCATCCGTCCATCCGTCCATCCGTCCATCCGTCCATCCGTCCACCAGTCCATCCATCCATCCGTCCATCCGTCCATACGTCCATCCGTCCATCCGTCCATCCGTCCATCCCTCCATCCGTCCATCCGTCCATCCGTCCATCCCTCCATCCGTCCATCCGTCCATCCATCCATCCGTCCATCTATCCATCCATCCATCCGTCCATCCGTCCATCCGTCCATCCGTCCATCCGTCCATCCGTCCATCCGTCCATCCGTCCATCCGTCCATCCGTCCATCCGTCCATCCGTCCATCCGTCCATCCGTCCATCCGTCCATCCGTCCATCCGTCCATCCGTCCATCCGTCCATCCATCCATCCGTCCATCCGTCCATCCGTCCATCCGTCCATCCGTCCATCCGTCCATCCGTCCATCCGTCCATCCGTCCATCCGTCCATCCGTCCATCCGTCCATCCGTCCATCCCTCCATCCGTCCATCCGTCCATCCGTCCATCCGTCCGTTCGTCCATTCGTCCATTAGTCCATTCGTCCATTAGTCCATTCGTCCATTCATCCATTCGTCCATTCGTCCATTCATCCATTCGTCCATTCGTCCATTCGTCCATTCGTCCATTCGTCCATTCGTCCATTCGTCCATTCGTCCATCCGTCCATCCGTCCATCCGTCCATCCGTCCATCCGTCCATCCGTCAATCCGTCCATCCGTCCATCCATCCATCCGTCCATCCGTCCATCCGTCCATCCATCCATCCGTCCATCCGTCCATCCGTCCATCCGTCCATCCGTCCATCCGTCCATCCGTCCATCCGTCCATCCGTCCATCCGTCCATCCGTCCATCCGTCCATCCGTCCATCCGTCCATCCGTCCATCCGTCCATCCGTCCATCCGTCCATCCGTCCATCCATCCATCCGTCCATCCGTCCATCCGTCCATCCGTCCATCCGTCCATCCGTCCATCCGTCCATCCGTCCATCCGTCCATCCGTCCATCCGTCCATCCGTCCATCCGTCCACCAGTCCATCCATCCATCCGTCCATCCGTCCATACGTCCATCCGTCCATCCGTCCATCCCTCCATCCGTCCATCCGTCCATCCGTCCATCCCTCCATCCGTCCATCCGTCCATCCATCCATCCGTCCATCTATCCATCCGTCCATCCGTCCATCCGTCCATCCGTCCATCCGTCCATCCGTCCATCCGTCCATCCGTCCATCCGTCCATCCGTCCATCCGTCCATCCGTCCATCCGTCCATCCGTCCATCCGTCCATCCGTCCATCCGTCCATCCATCCATCCGTCCATCCGTCCATCCGTCCATCCGTCCATCCGTCCATCCGTCCATCCGTCCATCCGTCCATCCGTCCATCCGTCCATCCGTCCATCCGTCCATCCGTCCATCCGTCCATCCGTCCATCCGTCCATCCGTCCATCCATCCATCCGTCCATCCCTCCATCCGTCCATCCGTCCATCCGTCCATCCGTCCGTTCGTCCATTCGTCCATTAGTCCATTCGTCCATTCATCCATTCGTCCATTCATCCATTCGTCCATTCGTCCATTCGTCCATTCGTCCATTCGTCCATTCGTCCATTCGTCCATCCGTCCATCCGTCCATCCGTCCATCCGTCCATTCGTCCATTCGTCCATTCGTCCATTCGTCCATCCGTCCATTCGTCCATTCGTCCATCCGTCCATCCGTCCATCCGTCCATCCGTCCATCCGTCCATCCGTCTATCCGTCCATCCGGCCATCCGTCCATCCGTCCATCCGTCCATCCGTCCATCCGTCCATCCGTCCATCCGTCCATCCGTCCATCCGTCCATCCGTCCATCCGTCCATCCGTCCATCCGTCCATCCGTCCATCCGTCCACCCGTCCATCTGTCCATCCGTCCATCCGTCCATCCGTCCATCCGTCCACCCGTCCAGCCGTCCATCCGTCCATCTGTCCACCCGTCCACCCGTCCATCCGTCCATCTGTCCATCTGTCCATCCGTCCATCTGTCCATCCGTCCATCCGCCCATCTGGCCATCTCATGACGCCTTTGGCTCTCACGTAAATATTACACGTTGTGTACCCAAACTACTGCGTCTTCCGTATAATTAAAAGAAAGTGGGAATTTCAAACATTCATGCCGTGCTCGGCTGGTGGGACAAGGGAGCACGCTAACGAACGGAGTCCTGGGTGTCGCCCGGAGTGATATCTATCTCCATTAAAAATTGATTTTCAAAATTGCCTTCAAACTAACTCCGAAGTCTCACTCCAGAAAATTACTCCGGAATGTCTCCCAGAAGTCATCCACCCAACATGACTAGCTCGTCTGTACCTCATCTCACAATTAATATTAAATTTCATAGCAACTCCAGTAACAGTTTGAGTCTGGTGCCAGCTTTCCCCTCCATGGGTTCGTGCACCACCGTCTGCATCTCAGGATTGAGCAATAGAAATAAATTATAATTATCCTTCTTGGATGACAAGCGATCTCCCCGCGCTGCTGGCGGAATACGTCTACACTAGCACACAAAATTGCCTCTTAACATTAGACTTGGCGGGTTAAAATCCTTTAGCCATCCACCACGGCAATCCACTCCATCACATTGCCTCTTCACGCGTCATACTCGGGGCCTCAAGTTCGGAGGGAGTCCTTCAGGAGTCTGCAGTAAGGCGAGCGCGGGCGCATCCTTTGGGTCGCCATTTCCTTGCCACTCAACTTCATTGTCACTTTTCGTTATCCTTGAAACAAAAGTGGCTGCTTTACTTGACTGCCTGGCAGTAGCTCCTGCTCGCCTCAATGGCGACTGGTGGCGGATTGCTGGGGTAACTTAACACACACCGCGTGCTCGCGGGGTGGTGAATCGTTCTAGTACCCTCTCCGATTCCTCACTCCTTTCCTGTTCAATTTCTATCCTGTCACTTTGTAGGGAGGGAGGGAGATGGGTGAAGAGAGAAAGCGAAGGAGCACTGTGCCTCATTTGAAATGAATGCGGGGCTGTTTGCACACATCCGGTGAAAGAGAAGAAATCAGGAAGCCGGCAACCCCATTCTGTGTATGCAAATAGCTGAAGAGCCTGCCGAGGGATAATTCCAACCGGTGACGGCGGCCGGGACGAAATTAATTCTCTTTTATTGCGTGGGTGGACAGCATGGGGAGGTTTGTTAATGGCTCTTTTGGAAGCCGTCTATAGTTTTGTGCTTTATTCCGAATCTCCGATTGAGACCCGAGTCCTGGCCACTACAGCAGCAACAGCCTCAGCTGGACGTATCACTAGCGGCAACGAATTAACGTAACCTTTTGGCTGGCTCTTTTTTAGAGTTCGGTAACCTTTTCTGCCGCTATCGGTATTTAATTGTGTTATAAGGATGCGTCCCTTTTGGGAAATGAGACACAATTCGGAGGCTTACTCCGTTTTATGACGGGACATTTCTTTCTGAGGAATTTTGGGTTAAATGACTGTTTTTAGGTCGGATGTTCACTTTATTACATTGAATTAGGAGAAGTTGTTTGGTAGTGATGTGAAAGAGGTATGTGGATGTAAAGGGCTTTAAGGGGTGGTGACTTTAAAATGAGATGGACTTTTGATGGACTTTTAATTGCATCAAGGGGTCAGTATTGCTGCTGGACTGTTAAATTCATTCTGCGATAAATAGACCAACGTACACATATTCTTTTATAATTGAGATGACTCCATTTGGAAGGTCCTTAGAATCAGGAATTTTTTCTGCTTAATATTTCTGGAATCCTCTCAGATAAGGAATTCAGATAATGCCTAAAGTATGAAGGTCATAGCCCTTTGACCGTCTTACTGTAACAGACTGCTAAATAAACACCCTTAAGAGAACTTCATGTACCGAATAAGGTAAGCATATAGCGCTCCAGGATAAATTCTGGCGGGAGCTAATTACAAAATATTATGAGGGATGTGTGCGGAAGGCCATATTTAAAATACTTTGCTCCCCCTTTAACTTGGAAGTGATACAGTCTTTGCATTTAAAATCCCTTCGGTAAACTTTTGGTTGTTAAATAAAAATTTAAACACGTGTCAAATATTTATTTATCGTAGGCCTATGGATGTGGTATATTTCTTCCGAAAATATTATTATCCCGAGCTACTGCACGAATCGCAATCCGAGATTGTCGATTACAATAAAACGCCTACCTACTGGTCCAAAACCTGCCCACTTTAACCGCCCACTCCTGGAACTGTCATTAGGTATTACTTCGCGACTTGCGCTCTGCTCTGAAAGCAAGCCCTTTCTGCCTGTCTTTATTTTGAGCGCACTTCCACAATGAATGCGCGTAACTCTTTGCAGTTTCCCATGGAAGGGATCATATTGTCGGCGCATTGTAGGCTTACTCTTACAATGTACTTTTCCTGTGCAAAGCGGTTGTTGTGAAAAACCGCGTGCTTTGTGTCCTCCTCCGAGTTTGGACATTGTGGACACAGTGACGAGTTGTCGTGTCGAAACCTGTGCTGATATTTCGGCAGCCAGCGAGTCTAGAAAGGAACTGTGAGAGTTTCTAGTTGCATTCCCCTGCGGATCTTGATATCTGGGTCTCGATGACGGGATTGAGCATATGCGTCCATCTAACTTTTGTCGAGCCGTCTCATGTAATTTCCCACATTGCTTTGGATTCTGCTTGCTGTTCTCCTTTAAAAAAAAATTTGGTCGTTCTGGGCTTCTTCAGTGGTACACACTCATAAGTTCTTCTGCAGAAATATCTATGGGTAGCATTCCTGCTATGATGAGCGCCGCATTTCGCATTATCTGTACATTGGCGCCATGCTTCGTTTCAGTTACGCTGAAATGAGTGGTTTAGCCCAAATCGGAGCTGCATACTGGAAAAACCAAATTCATCCTGTCTGTTGTCCCTGTTAATTAAGAATCTTGGCGTATTTTCCAAAATTCTTTACAAATTCAAGTGTTTTGAGAAGTAAGTCATTCTTCAAGAACGTAAACAACTGGCTGTCAGCAATCCCAAATACTGTGTGGTTGCAGCCGAAACTTCCAAATAACATTCTTATTAATCTCTGGTGAGATGATTGATCAGAAGGACATCTTCCCGTTTGTTGCCTTTTTACTTAAACTAATCCTTCAGATCAATTTTTGTATATAAAAAGTGTCGGTCGTTGTATAGAATACGGAAAATATTTTATAATACCCACTTCTTCACGGTGATCGTGTGGCGTAGTCGAAACTCACACGAAGAACGTCCCAGGTTAGAACCCTAAACTGAACCCTCGCACTTTAAATTGCTTTCGAGCTGCTGAAAATACTCAACAACGAGTAAGAACAAAAAAAAAAGCTCAGTAAAAAACTGTAGGTCCACACTACTGGAGTAATTGATAAGGAATCTAAATATATGGTTATCCATTTGTGGAGAGAATATGATCCAATATGCGAAGAAATGCACACAGTAAATAATAAGCTGGGCTAGTGTTCTCTTGCACATAAATGGTTTCGTTTGATACATTTAATTTAATGGAGTAAAATATTTTACTTACTTTGTTGGCGCCACAGTCCACAGGGGGACCAGGACTTAGCTTGCTCATAAACTACTCGTGTTGTGCGGGATACTGTTCTCTCACGAGTAGAAGGGACTTATAGTCTTTTGCCGACTCCGAACAGCGAAATTTAAGAAGCTTTCTGAGACAGTTATTATTTTTTGAGTGTTGTCAGCAGCTCGAAAGAGGTGGTGCCGTGAAAAATTCGAGGTGTTCAGGCGGGAATCGAACCTAGATCCTTCGGCGTGTCAGCGACGCACTCTACCCATTACGCCACGGCAGCCACATAAAAATATGTTACTATTCCCTGTTTGTACTTCAGTTAAATAATAGCTGTGTCTTGCAGTGGCCATTCAAGCCGTAAGATGTGCGCGACAAACAAAGTAATGGTGCAATGATCCCCAAGCGAAGATCCTTAAGCCCTTGCTTATGCTAAACAACTTCACGGATGGATAGTTAGAAAGACAACAAACTAATTCTAATTAGTTAATTTTTTTTTATTGAAAAAGTATATAAAAAAAGTCACTCAAAGTATTATCCGTCTGAGCGACGAAAGTATTACCGGTCTCACATCTCCGGTAATTTTCAAATACCACCTCTGGAGCCGCCGCGGCGTAGTGGGTAGATTGCGACGCCAACACCCCGAAGGTCCAGGTTCGATTCCCAGTTCAACACGAATTTTTCGAATTTTTCACGGCACCTCCTCTTGCGGGCTGTTGACAACACTCAAAGGGGAATTACTGTCTAAGAAACAGCTTTTCAAATTTCGCCGTTAAAAGTCGGCAGAAAACTGTAGGTCCCTTCTACTCGTGAGGGAACATTAGCGCGCACAACACGAGAAGTTGATGGGCAAGCTTAGCCCTGGTCCGCCTGTGGACTGTCGCGCCAAAGAATTAATATTATCACCTCTAGAAAATGAATCCCCTCTCGCATCGATTCAATCATTAAGCCACTCTTCGGTTTCTTTAAAAGACCCGAACCGGTTACCCTCCAAATCGTTTTGCATTCCGCCGGAAGGGCAAGGTCTAGAGAATACGACTTGAGAGGTAAGACCTCCTATTTCAGGGAGTTTTTAATTACTTCAGCAATTAAAAAACTCCCTGAAATAGGAGGTCTTACCTTGTCACCTTGTCATGCCTTTCAATTGTTTCTGATCGTTTTTCAGCCAATGAACGGTTTTTCATCAATGGTGATTGGTTTTTTAATTCACCACACCGTCTGATACCATCATATATGTTATGTTTTGATCTAACCTTTAGTTTATGTACTTCTCTGGCGTTGACATGTGCTGGAGTTGAATTGTATATTTTCTTCTAGGGATTATCGTAGTACATCCAATTTTAATTTTTAATCACAATCCGGTACAAAAATGTCGTTCTTTGATGTCATTCAAGAAGCATTTGCGAGGTGAAGAATCGCCTACACATCTCTCGGTTTTAAATTGTACAGCACCGAATTTCATTGCTTTTGAATAAGTTCAAATTTCTTTAACCGAACGGAAGTTATTTATTGGGTCTTCTTCTTCGTCTTCTTGTGGCGCTTCAGTCCGTGGTGGACCTGGGCGTCAATCAACATTCCTCTCCAGCCAGCACGATCTTTCGCCAGCGGCCTCCAGTTGCGCACTCAAAGTGGGTTGAGCTACTTCTCCACTTGTGTGCGCCACCTTAGCTACCTTAGTCTAGAAGGTCCGTATTTGTTGAGTCACTCCCAACAATTCCAAAAGTTCACTTTGTGTTTGTCACGGTTCTTGACCCAGTAAAGTCTCCAATAATTAAATTTTAAATTTTTCGGCTTGCAAAAGCTTTCTTTGTCTTCGACGCAAAAGTCACCATAATTGAAGCATCAAAATCACTTTATGCGTGATTTTTTCATAGAAACAGTTTTATCACCAGTTGCACTTTTCTTTCAATAAAAAAAGAAAATTAAAGCATCCCACTAGTGCTATTAATTCAAGACAAGTTCGAACAATTTCGACGAACAAAGACACAATGACGTTGTCTAAAACAGACGCTGTTGCACACTAATTACTCGTATTGCTGCCAAATGTCACGCCTTTCGAATGAAACAGGCATTCGCTTTCAATAACAACCACAACCTGATAGTGAAATCGAATTAATTTGAACCTCCGATACATTTAACCGTAGATAGCATTTAGACACTTAGACACAGTCGGTGCTGAGAATCTGGAAGGATCATTTCTGCAGACTCCTTAACGGCGATGACGACGTAAATTCCGCTGTTAGGCAGAATGTCCCACTCAATTTGGACGACGATGGACAAGAATTCCGTCCCCCGACTTCGACGAGGTCAAGATAGCAATATCGAGACTGAAATCGAACAAAGCTGCTGGCGCGGACGGACTATCCGCAGAACTGTTCAAAGCGGCTGGGGATGAGCTGTGTGGGTGCATGCACCAGCTCATCTGTGAGATGTGGTCGGAGGAAAGCATGCCCGACGAGTGGAATCTCAGCATCGTTTGTCCGGTCCACAAGAAAGGAGACCCCTTCGACTGCGCCAACTACCGAGGGATCAGTCTCCTTAACATCGCATATAAGGTTTTCTCTGCCGTACTGTGTGAGCGTCTGAAACTGTTTGCCCATGACCTGATAGAACCCTATCAGTGTGGTTTCAGGCCAGGGAAGTCCACAATCGACCAGATCTTCACACTGCGGCAGATCCTGGAGAAGTCCCAAGTACAAATCGAAACCCACCATCTATTCGCCGATTTCAGGGCCGTGTATGACAGCTTGCATAGAGACAAGCTATACAGTGCCATGTCTAGTTTTGGCATTCCTACCAAACTCGTCAGATTGTGTAGGATGACGATGGAGAACTCTCGCTGCTCCGTCAAGGTCGGTAGCGAACTCAACCGAGACCTTCGATATCAAAAAAGGATTTAGACAAGGCGACGCGCTGTCATGCGATTCCTTTAACATCATCCTTGAGGGGATCGTGCGGAACTCACACGTCAACATCAGAGGCACGATATTCCACAAGTCCGTTCAATTGCTAGCTTATGCGGATGACATTGACGTGATCGGCCGAACTCAGCGAGCCGTCAATGAGGCGTTTGCTGGCATTGAAGCGGAAGCGGCTAAGGTGGGACTGGTGGTAAACGAGGGCAAACCGAATTATATGCTGTCATCGAAGAAGGACGCAGAACATCGACGTCTCGGACAGAGCGTCACTATGGGCAGCAGACACTTCGAGGTAGTTAAGGACTTCGTCTATATCGGCTCCGCGGTGAATAGGGACAACAACATCAGTACCGAAATCAAGCGCAGAATCAGTCTTGCCAATCGCTGTTTCTATAGGCTAAGGAGGCAATTGAGTAATAAAGCCCTCTCGCGAACGACCAAAGTGACTTTGTACAACACCTTGATCATCCCAGTCCTGCTTTACGGCGCAGAAACCTGGACGCTACTAAAAGCGGATGAGGAAGCCATTGGTCTCTTCGAGAGAAAAGTTCTGCGTGCGATTTTTGGTCCTGTTTGCGTTGATGGCATCTGGAGGAGAAGATTCAACCACGAACTGTATGGGCTGTACGGCGGCATGAGCCTAGTCAAGCGTCTACGGATACAACGCTTAAGGTGGCTAGGCCATGTAGAGCGTTTGGACACCACTGCTCCGGCCCGAAGAGTTTTCGAATCCGAACCACAGGGACAACGCAACATAGGACGTCCTAGACTGAGATGGCGCACACAAGTGGAAAAGGACCTCAACCAACTTGGAGTGCGCAATTGGAGACACTTGCTGTTATCGTCATACGGCACTTTCCGAGCTCATTCCACATCGTTTCGCAAGTGAAGTCATGAAGTGCATGCTCCTCCACGGAAGAGGAGAAAATCAAATGTCTCAACCGGCTTGTAACACTCGTTATGGGTCTATACGGCAATGACAAAACCACTTCTCTCCTATGGATCAGTCGTTTGGAGGAACAAGCTTTCGCGCAAATACATGACAGCCAGCTTCAAAGAACAGTTCGTCTCGGCTGTACAGGGACCTTCCCCAGCACGCCTGGCTCTGCTCTCGATACACTGATCAATCTCTCTCCCATTGACTTCCACGTCATGGAATGTACACTTAAACTTAATCTCACGACTAAAAAGGAATGGTCTTTGGTTCAACTCGCACTGCATTTCCTATGACACTAGCCGTCTGATGCTAGGTCATCAATAAAACAGCAGCGGTGCTTATACAAAGTCGACTTTTCCCGTGTCCTGGACGGAAACTAAACCGGGAAAGATGTGTTGTCGAATTTTCACGGACGGCTCCAAGACGACGGAGGGTTCTGGAGCTGGAACCTTCGTAAAAGACGACAACATCAGACTTCACGCCTCCTTAGGCAATTTTGGGTCGGTCTTTTAAGCGGAAGCCCTCGCGATCCTAATGGCCACCAACTACTCATATACCCATTAACCACTTCCAAGATAGTCCAAGAATGAAAGTCTTCCCAAAATTTGGTCGGCAGGCTGAATTCGCTTGAACTTGTTTGGGTCCCGAGACGTCATGCGATGATGGGAAACTAGCCAGGCCGGGTTCGAAAGAGGCATTCGTAGGCCCCGAACCCAACTTGGGACAACCTGCATCCTTGGTCAGGGCCTCCGTCGACGGTTGGGTCTCGCTACAGCACAACCAGAGATGGCATGGCTCTCCAGGATGCAGGATGACCAAGTGCATGCTCCCTAACGTTAGCAAGAAATCTTCTTTTAGTTTAGGTAATTTTATTAAATATATAAAATAATAGTTTCTTAATTCTAGAAAAGTACTTTTCTGCTATCTTCATACAGAAATAAGTGCTGACAACTTGTCGGCGTGCTAACGGGACACTTTACCTTCGCTAAGCACCTAAGTCGGCTTGGGCTTTGTGATGGCAACCCTTGCGACCCCTGTGAATAAGGTGAAGACACTTCAGAGTACTTTCTTTGTCAATGTCCCGCCTTTGCTCTTATCAGGTGGCGGCTGTTTGGTGGTGATGTTGTGAGAACTAAAAACCTAAGTTCTATATCACAGAAGCGCCTCCTGGTCTTTCTTCGGAAAACAAAGAAAATACATTAAATGAAGGACACTACCTGGCAGTACAATAGACCAATATTTGAATTTGAGCGCTCCAGTGCAGTATATATCAAGTTCCAAAAAACAAAAAAATAAAAAAACACTGGTAAAGCTTTGTCTGATATCAGCTTTAAACACCTCGTTCCCTAAAGTGCCATGCAAGAGAGACTTGAATTGTGGTGATGACATTCATCTGGCACTTGCCTACAATCCCCTTCAACTTCTTGAAATGCCCGTTTGTCACGTCTAAATCAAAATGGCTCTTAAACAGACATGACCTGAAACAGAAAGTGAGCAAGAAGAAAAAATAAATAAATACCCTCAGCTGAGTCCAAAACGTTGCAGCCAGTTCCACAATCTAAATGGTGATTTTCCAGCCCCTGGCACTTAAGAGGCATCATTCACTTTTCCATTCCTCTACTCCCCAGCTCTCGGTTCGTTCGTGATGAAGTTCAAGACAACCCCCATGACCAACTTCCAACTATGAATGTCACATGTCACATGCCAAACTTCACGTTAGACACCGGCATACCACAAAACGCAATCCATCAAAAGAACCCCCACACCAGCCTTCCCAAAATCGAGACAGCTCCCACCCACATCTTCTGCAGAACTCATTTAAAATTAATGAGTTCCTCACAGGCATCAGCCCCAGCAAAAAAAAAATTACAAAAATATAATTTCCATGGAAATGCCTACCAACTCCCCATTCCATCCCCCACCACCCGCGCACACAAACTAATGCCAAGTTGTGGTACTTTATCGATGATAGTCCGAAGATTTCCAGACAATTTACACAAAAAACAAGGAGGAACCACCATCATCCCTTGTCTCACAGGCGACAGACTCCAAGACAGGGGGTTTTCGGCCCTTTGTGTTTTACGTTGTTTTTTTGTTCACGTTTCTTTGGGAGAGCGAACGTGAATGAAAGTGAAATGTTGGTGGTTGGTGTTGGCGCGTTTGTGTGTTCTTTGCTTTCAAAAATTCCCGACACGCACAATCCTTGAGGGGGAATATCGACCTCAATTCACTCACGCTCGCACGCACGCATCGTTCCATTTACTACTATTACACCAACAAGGGCCTCCCGCACGCCGGGAACGAGGCTATCCTACGGGAATCCTTTAATGTAGCCTTAGTCCTCATTTCAGCGGTATCATAGATTTTTCCTCCGCTGTTGCTCCTTTTGAGGCAACACCAACCAACAAACTCTCACATCCAGCCCCAGCACCTGCGTGGCATAGGAATCTCTGTCAAATTCCAATGTCGCATCCTTGACGTCGTTCGTTTGTCCCGAAAATCAGTCTGGCGAGCACTGCTTCTGATGTGGGTTTAGAGTGTGTGTGGGGCACGACGGAGGCATTACAAAATTCAGTACCTCAGCATGTGTGGTGGGGAAGGAAGACGATGGTTTCCTTGTGATTTGCTCTGGTTGCACGTGTGCTCGTGTGCCATCCATGGGGATGGCATTTAGGTTACGCAGTTCATCAGTGCTTTGTAAGCCCTCGAAAGGATGGTTTCAGAAATTAACTTTGAATTTTCTATAAAATAAATTGGCAATCAGCCGAATGGGGGATCCTGAGGCTGGTTCAGGACGGAACCGTTCTTTATTCCTTTGGTGACGGAAATAAAAATAAATATTCAATGGTGGGTCCACTAAGAAGAAGGACTTAATTATAAACGCCAAGTATCCCCGAGGACATTATCATCCACTCATTGAATGGAATGCCCTAGCAAATTGCCCTCATCATATTCTGTGGGGCCGGCCCACGGCTGCAGGTAGTTACGTATCTGATGCCACATTACCATAAAGTGAAAGTAGCCGGCAATGTCTGTGGGTGGGGTTAAGTTACTTCTTGACATGGCTTTGATGAAAATGAAAGGAGTTGGTTGGGATGTCTGCTTGTCATGCTATATGCCGTCCCAAGGATAATCGGCGTGGACTTGGGTCGGTTCGTTATGCGAGCTGGATGTATCTAGTGTCTGAGCAGAGACGAGTTGATCCTTGACTCGAGTGCGGAGACAATTTGTGTCTCAAGTGGTTTGCTTTCCACACAAAGTTGCATGTATTTTCTTTCAATCAAATCACCCTAGTTGTAATTTGCTGGTAAATGTCACTGCCATGTTGAAGGTTGCCAACACGATGGCGTCTGTTTAAGATAAATCCAGAGGTGACTTCCTTCGGGAGATGAACATAGCAGGTCTTGTAGCGCAGGAATAATGAGAAGTTAAGTGGACAAGGATCTTTCACCCAATTTTGATTCTGTGGAAGATTTGTTTTGGGAGGTCAGGAACTTGCATCTTAGGATCATCATCAACTGAAACCGTTTGTCGGACCGGATACATCTACAGGAAAGTAGGCTAAACCCAACGAAGGACAGACTTTGCTTTGAAAACTTGAACTTATTTCTTTATTTGGCTTCACCCACGTGACTGGCTTCTCACTTGTTTTCACTTGAAGACTTGGTATTTCAAGCGCTGCATGCCTTGTTCATTCATGCAATTAACGCTCGAATTTTCATAAGAACATTCAAGCCCCATTACCAGACGTTGTTTTCGATGAGTCCTATGAAGACTGCCGCAAGATGTTGGTTTTTTGAAAACTTTTGCTTTGTTTTTGACGGTTTCAATTGTTTGTTTCTGTGGTCGCCGTGGCGTAGTGGGTAGAGTGCGACGCTCACACGCCGATGGATCTAGGTTCGATTCCGAAGTCAACACCAATTTTTCAAATTTTTCACGCGCAACCTCTTTCGAGCTGCTGACAACACTCAAGGAGTAACAACTGTCTAAGAAAGCTTCTCAAACTTCGCCGTTCGGAGTCAGTCTACTCGTGAGAGAACTAGCGCGCACAATAGGAGTAGTTGGTGGTTCTATTTTTGTTCACTGTTTTTGACCAATTTGGTTTGACATCCTCATTGGCAAGATGATTGAGAGCAAAATCAATTTCAGCTCTTCTCCTTACTTTCGACAAACTTAATTCAGATCTTGTCCCACAACTGAAGAAACGCTTGGTCCATGCTTCGGTTTTAGCTTTTTGTTGCTGAACCTTTGTTAAATTCTTCCTGATCTATTAAATGCTCTTCGCCACACTAACATCAACTTATGACCTGTCTGCCTACTATATTCTGGGTTTGGAACTTTAGACGGACAGTCCAACATATTATTCATCGCTCAGTACTCAGAAATGAGTTTCCGTTTTTCTCAAAAAAATATTTATTTATTCATTAGTTTCTATTTTATCACCCTTAAAGATCCCTTCAGTTAAATACACTTGCGGCAGCGGTCTTTTCGATACTGGAAGCAGTTCTGATGTGCACTTTTTGGTATGCTTTTAAACTCTTTCAGCGATTTGTACATAACTCCTCAATCGTAGCAAGACTTAATTAATCGCTTAATCTGGCGAATGCAGTAGTTGAGGCATTACGTGTTTTTTTTTAGCAAAAGAGTTACAATTAAACAATGACGACTGAGCAGGTGTTAGATAGATAGATAGATACTTTTATTGTACATAGATTGATATAGAGTTCTTAAACAGACATTGATGCACACTTACGAGGGTTGCCTTTTATATTCAGGAAAGATCTATACACCTTTGCATGCGTTTGAACCAATTGTCGAAGCACTTTTGCCACTCTGATGAGGTATCTCCAAAACATGCATTCTGAACGCATCAACCGCTTCTTCAGGTGTCGAAAAATGTTGACCTCTCATTTTATTCCTTACGTACGGGAATAAAAAGAAGTCATTCTGTGCCAAGTCAGGACTATCAAATTGACCTTTTGAGTGCTCAAAAATGCAGTTGCTTGAGTTGATGTGTGAGAGCTCGCATTGTCGTGGGAAAGAGTGATCCGTCTTCGGCGGTTGGTTTTCCTGATTTCTTGGAAGACAACTGTCAAACAAGTGATTGTGTGCCACTCAGAATTGACTGTTCTGCGTTGTTCTAATGGTACCGTTGCGACATATCCAGTTTTTCCGGAAAAAACAGGCGAGCATTTGCTTGGAATTGCTTCCTGTGTGAGCAACTTTTGTTGGATTTCACTCAGTTTGAAACACCCATACAGTCGACTGCTGTTTACTTTCGCGCTTAAACGCGTAAATCCACAATTCACCACCTGTCACGATGTCATAGACGTGTTTCGAGGCACCGCGATCGTAGTTTTGTAGCATTTCTTTCGATCAATCGACACGAGCCTTTTTTTGAGCGATTGACAAATTGTGTGGGATCCAACGCTAACAAACTTTTTTGATGGTCAAATGTTCATGCAATATTGAGTGTATGCTGGTCCCACTAATGCCTAAGGTTGTCTCAATCACACGATGGGTCGCATGACGATTTTGCAATATCAGTTGGCGCACAGTATCAATGGTTTCCGGAGCAACAACTGATTTTGGACGACCTTCACGAAATTCGTCTTGGAGTGAACTACGACTTCGGTTGAATTCACCACACCATCGAAAAACAATGGTCCTTGATGGAGCTTCGTCGCCAAAAATGCAAATAAGTTCAGCGATGCACTGTTGTTGAGGTAATCCACGTCGAAAGTTGTAAGAAATAATCGCACGAAAATTTTCAAGATTTAATTCCATTTTTTGGGCGAAATTTAAATAACTGTAAACAACACAAATAGCGCTCGTATGTTAAAACGTTATTTCTACGTATAACCTCAAAAATATCAAACTTTACGATAGAGCTGGCAGTTGCCAGACTGCAACACTAGGGTTGCCCAATCCCGAAATATAAAAGGCAACCTTCGTAGTCTAGGACTACTGGCTCTTATCGGTATTTCTATGGTGTCGTGCATGGTGTGAGATATATGCATTCATCTGAATTTAAGACCATTTAAAACATCACTCAATAAGTCCTGGGAGTGAGATATAGGGGGCGCCACTAACAATAAATCTATATTATTTTTAGGAAGTACAAACATTAAAATGATACCTGTCAAATTTTCATGACAATCCAACATTTCGATACGTTTTTTTTTAAAACGATTTATCCTTGGTTTCAACATATGCTTCGGCCTCGCGATCACCTCCTCATTCCAGCCTTATTTCTATATTCAGCAAGTATCTTTTTGAGGTCCAAAAAGAGAAAACGGTGGGTGCAGAAGCAATTCAAAGCCCATTGGGCATTCAAAGCAATTTGGGAATGGTAGCCAACGACTTGTGACATGGTGCATTGTTTTAATGCAAGAGAATTTTTTTTCTTTTTCATATGGGACCGTTTTTTGGCAATTTATTCTTTTCAAATGAACCATTAAGTATTCGCTATTGATTCGTTTACCTTTCTTAAGATAGTCAATGAATAAAATTCCGTTCGCATCCCAAAATACGGATGTCATAAGCTTGCCAGCCGCCTTTTGTGTTTTTTGGACACTTTGGGCATGGTTCACCGACTGCTGTCCACTCCACCGACTGCCGATTTGACTCTGAAGTATAGTGGTGGATCAATGTTTCATCCATTGTGGCACACCGATGCAAAAAGTCCTGTTTATTCTGACGAAACAGCTCCAAACAGCTCTCAGAATCACCGATACGTTGTTGTTTTTGGTTCATTGTTAGCAAACGCTGCACCCATTGCGTAAACTCCTTCTCATGGACAAATGTCCATGCAAAATAGTGTACACACCGCCTTGTGAAACCCTTGGGATGTCAGCTGTCTCACGCAATTTTACTTTGTGGTTTTCCAAAACGATTTTTGTGTAGTTTTTTGACGATTTCTTGTATAATCACCTCAATTGCCCTTCCAGAGCGTTCAGTATCGTTGGTGTCGGTACGGCCACGTATAAAGTCACCTTATCACCGACATATAGTTCTTTTCGATGGAGCGGAGTCCCTATAAAACTTTTCAAGCCATTGATGAGCTTGCACGGTATTTTTTCCCATCAAGGAGCAGTGTTTAATCAACACACGAAATTTTGTTTTTTCCATTGTTTTAAAAATCGCAATGGTAGCGTAACTTGAAGCACTTTAACATGTAACCTAATAATCCGATTGTCATTAATATTTGACATATCATATCATTTGAGTGTTTGTACTTCCTAAAAATAATATCGATCTAATTTTGTGAGTGGCGCCCCCTATATGTCAGTGATGTATTACATCTCGGGGCAACATAAAACAGTGGAAGTGCATAATGGCACGAAAAGGGGAGAACGTAATACTAACTATGCTGATCCGAGTTGCGCCAGCAATGTCTTGACCCCAGTTGTCTACAATTGGGGACCTAATCCTTTCTGTTGTCTAGAGTCAATTAAATTTTAAAATGACAGAATCTCTGAAATTTCCTAAAGCCTTGACGGGTCAATTTCTTGGAATGCCACGATGTCGGAAATGAAATCCAGTATTGGGAGGATGCTGTTCCTCTGCAACCCCGTTACTAATGGCCACTGTAGTATTGAGAGGAAATACTTTGCTTGGATCATGTTAACGCCCAGCGTATTGACTTTTCACAAAATTTTAAATGATTTCGGGAAATTGATGTGTTCATGATTTCGGCTTTTCGGGACTCGGCCCGTAGTCTACTTAATAACAATGTCAATGTCAAAGTGCAGCAAATATTTAATCATGCGAATTAAAGGTGTGGAATAAATGTTTAACAATATCTTGCAGTCAGGAGATAATTGATAACAAATGAGGAGGAGTATTGGAGGCGAAGGGAGGCCTTTGGAACAGCAGTCTGATTAAGTCGCCAACCACAGAAAAACATAGAATTTAGTGTTTAACGTGAAATTTCTTAATGAATAATCACCCATGTTCGTCAAGGGAGTAGAAGAGAATAGGAGAGACTCTGTACAAGAATTTATATGACTCCTTCGAAATATCAAGAACACGAACCTTGTTTTTCCCTGCTTTTAGAAAAGACTGGTTCGACTTCTCGTCGCAGTATGCCATAGCTGGTTGCTTCTCAAAAACTTCACCCGAGAAGAAGCTTCCACAATCTCAGTTGTTTCATAAGCGACTCTACAAGGAAGGGACGTTCATTTGAAGAGGCAGAAATTGGTGCGCGAAAAAATGTTTTCTATATTCCAACTACTTTCCACCTTTTCGGAATCAGGCTTAAAAAAGGAGCAGTCCAAATGTTCCACAGGTAAAATAAATCAGTAAACGAAACCTGAGTCGATAGGATTGTCTCACACGCCAATCGCAAGCTCTTACGAAAGATAAAGGATTAGCATAGATGCTTATGGAGCTACTTGTGTTGAGCGTTCTGTTCTTCTCCCACGAAAAGGGAATGTTTCCTAGTCGGTGATATTCAAACAAATTTTCCACAGACAACAAGGCTCCGCATAAGGACCATACAGGAAACAAACCTTCAGCATGTAGGTCTTCGCCATAGTCCACTCACGACTCATGTCACTCGGCAGCAAGGCCAGTTCCCTGAATAGTTTGGGCATGTGGTCTTCGCCATAGTCCACTCACGACTCATGTCACTCCGCCGCAACGCCAGTTCCTTGAATAGTTTGGGCATGTGGAAAAGAAGAGGCGTTCTATAAACCCAGAAAAATGCCGTCTTTCTAATGGCAGCCCTGCTTTTCTCTCCAGGTTATTGACTCATGGTTGATAGGTAATTCTTTCCTTCATCCATTGCTTCAATTCCTCAATTGACACACCGCATCACTAAAGACACTGTTGCAAAGAAGCTTGTGTAGAATAAGCACAAACGCAACACCATATCGTCCAGAAAGTGACTGCTTAATGACCCTTGCCGCCTGCAATGCAAAGGAAAAAGTTACAGAATGTTTAATCGACCTTCTGCCTCCCTGCACGACTGTGCAATGCGTCGAGAACTTCTGTGATAGAGTCAGAAATTCACACAATGACGACATTGCGCAATACTCGAACATATGCTAGGACTTCCCTAAAAGTCCCTCCTCCGAGAAGGAAAACCATTGACGCCGCGACCATCCAATAAATCCCGCGAACTGCCAGTCTTTCTCAATTTATTCAAAATTCAATTTCAATTACCGCACATGCAGCGTAAGTAGCAAAAAACTAAGCCAACTTTGTCCTTGCCGTTCGAGCAGAACAGTTGGTCTTCCCCCTGTCTGAAAAGAGCAGCTCCTCGAATACTTATGCCAAAATCAACGCAATCCCATCACAGAGTTGATTTTCACTTCAGTGACGTTGAAAATATAAGCCTTGATAAAAAATTTATCACACTCTGGTTGGCTTGGAAAACTCCCAGCACATGTGCATGGTTTGACTTAACTTTCTCAAAAGTCAACACCAACTCGTAGAAAGAGAAAAAATGCTCATTTCCCATCCGTCGCTCAAACCAGTGCGAGGCATCCGCGAACAGTCAGAGGGGAAGGGAGAATTCATTAGGCTCGTGGTTCCTTAATTACGACTATCACCATTTAGTGATTGAGTGCCAACCGTCCCGAGTTCGGGAGGAATTTCGCGCCGGAATTAATTTCCTTCGCAGGCGGGCGACTGGAACCGCCCCCTGCGAGTGACTGAACACTGTCAAAAAATGGCTCGCTTTCACACAATTCACGATCATTATTAATTAATCCGAGGAATCGTCAAAGACAATTCCACTTTTGCGGGCGGCACACGGTTCTCGGTGTGTTTGCACGGCGCGGCTGTAGCGGAGGTGGGGAGATGCAAATTAATTACGATTAGAAAAAATGGGCTCAATTTAGCTTGCTGCTTCGGGTTCTGAATAGCTAAGACCGGAGGCAGTGGAGGGTTGTTTCGAGGTTTCGCAGTAGTCGCTCCCAGCCGTTTGTCGATGGGAAAACTTGGCCGGAGGGTGGGAAATCGCGATTTATTGGCGTGTATCCATGCGGAAAGCAATGCCATTGAGCGTTGGGAGAGCATTTCTTTGAGAATTTTGTGACGTTAGGTGCTTTAATCTGGGGAAATGTGTGTTTGTATATTTGCACACAGGGTAGGGCCTTCATTGAATCATCTTTGCATCCTTTGGAAGGTGTGTGACTAATTAAGGACAGCCAACAGTCGTTGACTGTCGTAGACATGATGCTTCTAGCCATCGTAGCTGTTTCTTGTGATTGGGAATTCGTCATTTTCAACCAGTCTGTTGCATGACTTTAGACTTTGGCACAGTAGGCTGCAAGAGATGTTCAAAATGACGGTAAGCATGAATAAAATCTTGACAGGTCTGCCAATAGACAAGATTGCCTTCCTCTGGTGAATGGACCCCGCTGTCAAGTGCCAAAATTTCCAAATTCAAGTGGTCCTCTCTTCACATCTATTACTTGGTAACCTTCGCAATTTCAAAGAGCCGTGTTCAGCTCACTACGATGCTTCCTTCACTTGCCGTTGTGTGCCCCTTCTGTGCACGCTGCACTTCGCCATTGTTCCTCTGCTTTCATGTCCGGGGAGAACCCCAATCCATTCTTCGAAAGGAATCAAGTTCAAATTTGCTATCGGGTCTTTGAAATTCTTAAAACAACATCCCTACTCACTTTATGACTCCACTTCCTTTAATGACTCCACTCCTTTTCAAATCCCTCCAAGAAAGCGCCTTAATCCTGCCACTAATGCATCCTGCATATCCTGCAGGGTCTTTGTGCATCGATTGCGTCCAGAGCAAACAAGATAAATGCTCCAAGTCAAACAAATCATTATCTAACTCTCTCGTGGATATCCGTTCTAATCTATTCTCGCTCTGAAACTGTCTGCCTGTGATCTCTGTGCAGGGCGCCATCGCCATGTCAGCCCCTAGACTGCCAACGTGCCTCCTCCGCCACACACACACACCCCCGCACAAATTGAAAGTAACTCAATCCCATTCGCATCGCCTCCAACCGCCCTTGTGAGACAACACATCGTTAATTGCATCGAAAGCACCAAACCAAGTAAACTGAGATGTTTGCGTCCACAGGAGAGCTCTCGTGCCCGTGACTAAACAAACCGAGGGAACTTGAACCCGGATGATGGATGGATGTCCCGCCGTTGCTCGTTCGTTTCAGTTGAATAATTAGATCCCTCAGACGGTCCCCCGGATTTCTGTTATTCATCCATTTAGATGTCGTGTCTCCCTGTTTGCCAGTTCACGTGACTCCTTGTGTCGCCCGAAAGTGGTAGCGCCTTTGTTGGACCCCACAATTGGCAACACCAGCCCATAGAGAGAGGATAACCCAATCACTGCCTTATCACAACAATCAGGACCCAACCGTCCTCCTCGCCCGAGGGGTTTTCATGTTCCTGTCAAAGTGTGGTCCTCATAAGAACCCCGCTACCCGCCGTTCATGACCAAAAATCAATACTCCCGGGTTCGGGGTGGACGGCGGTGGCAACGCCAAAAGAAATACAGATTTCCTCTCGTGTCCGTTTTGACATTAATTTGGCTTAGACCGGAAGGAAGTTTGGGAAACGACACGTTCGCTTCCCCGTGAGGGTGTGCGCCTTCGCCTTTCAAGAAGATTTTGTCCCGAAATCTAATTTCATTGGTGGCACTCACATCTCCCTGGCTATTGATTAATTGTCTGTTTCTTTTCGGTGTTCTTGTGTTTACCATTTTCATGTGGTTGTGTGCGCGTTCACCCCAACCCTGGTCGAGTGTCTGTCTTAATAAAGTTTTCTTTCTGTTTCCTCAAGGGAGAGTCGAAGAAGGCTGTGTGGATAATCAACTTAAAAGTTCACAGTTACATTTGGCAGAGATTTCCTGATAAACAAGGGAAACACATGCTTAACAGGTCTGTAGTTCACTCGAATTTAATATGGGCAGTACTGTGAATCGGCCACAATTCGAGAGTACCTTGCGAGATTCTGGAGACTTCGAAAAATTGAAAACTTTGACTGGGAATAAGTTCCACAATCGTGAATGTGGTTTGAGTACAAGCTAAGGCGGATGAGGAGCTACTGCAAATTAGTGTTCGCAGCGCCACTCGGTTCAAATGGAAACTATAGAAAGCTTCCCATGGTTTTGGTACGCGCTTTGGAAACACATTGGCCAAAGCACAGACACTGATTGCTCACTGACAAACAAGTGAAACATATAAAACTGAAAAGGCTCGATTTTGATGGGGAAGGTTAATACTGGTAAACCTTTTCTCTTAAATATTATGGGAAGCAAAACGCTTTCAGTGAGAGGAAGTCACTTTTTGCGAGGATCTATGTTACCAAAGCAACCGTTTAACACCAGCAGCATATAAAATTTAGATGCCTACATATGACTGGTACAAAAAAAATTGTCAACTATCTTCCTTCCGCCCAGCATATTCATTGGAAAAAACGATGGCGTCGGGTATTATTCACGAACGAGAAGAAGTTTAATCACGACGGTCCCGATGGCCTGGCATATTACTATCACGACTTAAGAAAAGAGGAGACAATATTGAGTCGTCGGCAACAGGAACTGTTATGATATGGACTGGAATAGGATAACATGCTAGAACTGATATAAAGTTTGTACCACAAAGAATGGACAGCAAAAAGGGCTTGGATTTGATTGCCGATGAAACTCTTAAGCTTCTTAATGACCGGCAATACGGCTTCCACAGCAACAGGTCCACTGGTAATTTGATGGCTTATCTCACCGAAAAGTGGAAACAATCTTTGCACAATGTAGGAGGAAGCAAGATCGTTGCACTTGATATTTCAAAAGCATTTGACAGAGTCTGGCATCAGGCTCTTTTGTCAAAAATGCGTGCTTTTGGCGCCGATGAGTCTCTTCTTCAATGGATTAGAAATTACCTTTCGAACCGTTCAATACAAGTTGTATTGGATGGATTCAAGTCTGATATTCACCATATTAATGCTGATGTTCTCCAGGGATCCGTTTTGTCTCTGACACTCTTCCTCATTTTTATAATTTTTCTCCTGTCTGTCACTTCTGAATCAATTTAATCTTTCGCTGATGACAGTAACTTCAGCTTTTCATATTCGTTCATCGGCTCTCGTCCCTCCTCTTCGGGCATAGATTTGGAACGACAGCGTATGTTAAGCTCATTAAATTCCGATCTTGACAGCATAATTGATTAGGGTAAAACGAATAGAGTGGAATTTAATGCTTCTAAAACTCAGTGCTGTCTACTGCCACTCAAGCGTTCTCAAAACCACCTGCCACTATCTATGAATGTCTACTCCATTGTTGAAACTGAACGACTTTCTATCCTCGGTACGTGTATCAACTCAACACTAAGTTGGAACGATCACATTTTCGAGATCGAAAAAAATGCAGCGAAATGTTTCTTAAGGTTTCTTAAAGCGATGCAAAAAATATTTCAACCCAAGGTATAAAGCGTTCATGCGCCCAAAGCTTGGGTACAACGCTCCTATCTGGTCCGGTGCTCCTAACACCTCTCTGCATCTATTAGATAGAATCCAACAGCGAGCGATAAAACTTATTGGTGATAATAGTGCTGAGAGGTCAATCGACTCGCTGTTGCGTCTCCATCACTATTTTATCGCTATTTCAACAAAAAATGCTCTAACGAGTAAGCCAGCTGCATTCCTCCCCTTAAAGAATTCACCCGCAATACCCGCCTCGCTAGGAATGGACGTACAGTGAAGTTTAGAGACTCGTTCTTCAGCCGCAGCACACGAATATGGAATGCTCTTCCCACATCAATATTCCCCCCCCTGTTATAATTCACAAGCCTTTAAAACCAATGTGCATCGGTACCTCCTTTCCCTCTCGTCCTCTTTACCTTCGGCCCGTGCTATGACTTAATTCCAGTCATTTCAGGGTATAAGCAATCTCTTTAGTGCCCGCCAATTATAGAAAAAACAACAGAATCAACTGGTGAAATTACAGACTTGTCGCTTATTTTTCAGCAAGAAAATGCTGCGGTGCATACGGCGAAAATTGTTAAAAAATATTTTTTCAGATAACAACGTTGATGTATAAGATTAAAATTGGCTTAAGAGGTTTTGTTTTCAATTGCCTCGAGTCCCATTTACGAAACAGAACTCAAATAGTTAAAATTTCAGAAGCTTACAGCAACAAAATTGATTTAAAGGTAGGTGTACCGCAAGGCTCTGCTCTTGGCCCTGTTCTTTTCTTAATTTATATAAACTCCATTTTTTACCAAAACATGAAAGGAACCATTACTGCCTTTGCTGATGACTTGGGAATAACCTATATCACAAAGAGTAAAATTGATCTGATCGCGGACATAAACCATGATGTTGACATCTTACAAAGATGGTTTCGTGAACACAAAATGCTTGTCAGCAATAAAACAAAATTGATGTTTCTTAGTCTTATACGCACTGCTTTACTTGATTTTGATATTGTCTTTCATGCTTCGAAATGTAAAACCTTCAATATCTGCAGTAAATAGGATTGAAGTTGTTACTCATTTTAAGTACCTAGGAATAATTATTGATAAATATATATAATTACAATTTATTTTTTTTAATTTATAATTTATACAATTTAAATTGAATTGGAATCAGCAAATCCTGGCGATGAAGAAATACTTTAACTCAACATTGCGTATTTTTTATTATCTCAAGAATACATGTTCCACCAAGGTGTTAAAAATGATTTACTATGGTATTTTCCATTCCAAATTGCAGTATGGTATTTGCTGCTGGGGTGTTGCTCCTCAGTGCAAAATGGCTAATATCCTAATCCAAAAATTTTTAGTAAGATAAATATGTAATAAAAACAAATTTGATCATTCCATGCCATTATTTAACAGCTTGAATATTCTTCCTCTGAGACATTTGTATTATTAAAAAGTGTTGACAATTTTCTTCGTGAGATGTGGCTATTTGAATAGCAGACATTCTGATCGCTATAGTCTACGAAGCAATCAAAGCCTAAATGTCGCTGTTCCAACTTTTCGTACTACGTTTTTCAGAAATACATGTTGCATAGTTCCATTTAGATTACTTAATTAACTGCCCATTGATTTAAACACTCATTCAAATTATTTAATATTAAAATTAAAACATGGCTTTTTGAATTTGATCACAATCAAATAGAAGATCTACTAGACCCAATTATATTGAATTAGTTTTTAACTTTTTCTCGATGATAACTCATAGATGCTGTTCTTCTGTTCTCATTTCTTTCAATGTTAATCTTTAGTTCACCCCTTAAAATGTTTTTGTATTTTATGAAAGTAGCATTTATCACTATTATTGTTAAAATTTTACAAAATGCTACCCATATTCTCTACAAACTAAATTATTATTGAATGAAGTACTGTTAATGTAAAATAACAACTGTAATCAACTAGAGAATATGAATAAATAAATGAATGAAATGACAAGGCGACGCACTGTCATGTGACTTCTTTAACATCATCCTCGAGAAGATCGTGCGTAACTCACAAGTCAACACCAGAGGCACGATCTTCCAGAAGTCAGTTCAATTGTTAGCTTACGCTGATGACATTGACGTGATTGGACGAACACAGCGAGCCGTCAATGAGGCGTTTGCTGGCATTGAAGCGGAAGCGGCTAAAATGGGTCTTGCGGTAAATGTGGGCAAAACGAAGTACATGCTGTCATCAAGGAAGGACACACAACATCGACGTCTCGGACGGAGCGTCACACTAGGCAGCAGAAACTTCGAGGTAGTTAAGGACTTCGTCTACCTCGGCTCCGCGGTAAACAGGGACAAAAACATCAGTACCGAAATCAAACGCAGAATTACTCTTGCCAACCGCTGTTTCTTTGGGCTCAATAGGCAATTGAGTAATAAAGCCCTCTCTCGAAGGACTAAACTAGCTTTATATAACAGCTTGATCATCCCCGTCCTACTATATGGCGCAGAATCTTGGACGTTAGCAAAGGCGAATGAGGATGCTCTAAGTCTTTTCGAGAGAAAAGTTTTGCGTGCGATTTTTGGTCCTGTTTGCGTTGATGGCATCTGGAGGAGAAGATTTAATGACGAACTCTATAGGCTGTACAGCGACATGCGCCTGGTTAAGCGTCTACGGATACAACGCTTAAGATGGCTAGGCCATGTAGAGCGTATGGACACCACTGCTCCGGCCCGAAAAGTCTTTGAATCCGAGCCATTGGGACAACGCAACAGAGGACGACCTAGACTGAAGTGGCGCACACAAGTGGAGAAGGACCTCAACCAACTTGGAGTGCGCAACTGGAGACAGCTGGCGAAAGATCGTGCTGACTGGAGAGGCATGTTGGTTGAGGCCCAGGTCCACCCCGGACTGTAGCGCCACAAGAAGAAGAAGAAGAAGAAATGAATGAATGAATGAATCATAATAATTGTTGGCGGGACAGTCCACAAGGGGACCAGAGCTTGCTTATCAACTACTCGTGTTGTGCTATTGTTCTCTCACGAGTAGAAAGGACCTACAATTTTTTGCCGACTCCGAACGGCGAAGTTTGAAAAGCTTTTTTTAGACAGTTATTACCCTTTGAGTGTTGTCAGCAGCTGGAAAGAGGTGGTGCCGTGAAAAATTCGAGGTGTTCAGCCGGGAATCGAACGTAGATCGTTCGACGCGTGAGCGTCGCGCTCTACCCACTACGCCACGGCGGCCAGCGTCGCCTTATAAAAAACCTTTTTTGGCACTGATGGTCGTTACCGGCATTGACGGAGAACTGGAGTTCTCTATCGTCTTCTACACAATCTGAGTTTGGTAGGAGTGCCAAAACTAGACATGGTATCGTATAGCTTGTCCCTATGCATTCTATTGTATGCGACCTTAAAATGGACAAAAATGTGTTGAGTGTCGACTTGAACTGTATACACCATTGAGCTCAAAATATCCATCGTCTTCTGGTCGAAAGCATGCCTAATTTTTAAAACATAATCCCCACCCTACTGGGTCAGTTTTTTCTAATTTAATCGTTTTTCTTGAACCTGCTTAGTGCTCCCATCTTTAGCCCTTGAATCAAAGCGTAGAGTGTCTATTCAGGGGTCTATCCGAGAAGCGGATCTAGGGAACACGGTGTGTGTACAATTGTGACTGCTTTGTATTTGGTAAAAATTCGTGTGAGGAGGGCAAGGTCTTAAATTATTGCTTGGGCTTAGTTCAGATGATATTTAGATCTGCCACTGCAAATATTGTCCCAAGCGTTTAAAAACATCTGACAATGATCTGATAATGTGTTTTCTACTAATTCCGGCTGCCAAAATTTTGAGTTCAGATGATTGTAAGACATTAAGGATAATTTAGAAGCCCTAGCAATCGTCTCAACAGTCAGTATGTTAAGACCTCAATAACTTCTCTTACATTAAGTGGGAAATAAAGCGATTGTGCTATTGTTTCAATATTCTAGGCTTTTTTAAAAATATTGTGTACCGACTGTAAAAGTAAACTCGGTTTTAGGAAGCTTCAGAATACATCCTCCTTGAAACTGTTTTTATATTTAGAATCCAAAAGGCATATTCTTTTGCTCATTGGGAAGTGTAGCTTCGAACCCCGAAACGATGTATGCACCGGTCTAGGTTTCAAGTTGTTAAAAAATCCCATTCTTCGGAGACAACGAAGAGGAAAATGTCCCCTCTATTTAAGATAACAATCCTCTCTATCTGAGGTAACAGCAATTACGACACGAAAAGCTGTTGGATGTGAATATCAGCAAAGCACAGTGGCGGAGAGTGGCCAAGAATTCGAATGCCCCCGAAACATAAGCAATCATCAATCGCTCAAGCTTAGAAGTGCGAGTAAATGCAAAATAACACAATTGACTGCTAAATTCACCCCGAATTGCAATTGTTTCAAACGAGCCTTGCATGCATTCGCATTCCATGTGAACTGATATCGTGCTCACGTACCCAAACAAGAATATGGTTGTTGCATGTGATTTCTGAGGCGACCTCCAAGTGGTTCAGGGGTCCAATAAACGAGCAGAGGTCGTAGTCTATTTTCATTCATTTTTCATTTCATTTCATTTCAATTTCATGTCATTTTCAATTTTTGCATCGGTCGGTTGCGCAAAGTCAGTTCGCTCCTTCCGTTTATTGGTAGCCACAATGAATGTGATTTGAGCTGCTCTTGCATGGGATTCAATTGATAAATTACGGAATCGCAACGTTGTCAGCAGTCTTCTCATCAGATGGCTGCCTAAAAGAAATTGACGAACCTTCCAGCCTATAGCTGGTTGATAGACAGGCCAAATAAGTGACACCCCCCCACCCCCAAATCTGGCAGATCCAGTTATAATCCACTTAATTGCGTCGCATATGGCAGTAGCTAGATTAAAGGCGTGAAGCCTCCCCCTCCCCGCAGGCATCAAAGACCAAATTTAATAGACTGTAAAATTGGTTACTAAAACGGGAATAAGAACATTTGCCTTCGCTTTGATTTCCACCTCTCGGAGTATCTCCCCCACGCATTCCTCTTCCACACTTTTACGAAGGGGATGTGAAGAAAAAAAAACTCCAAAAATAAAAATGTAAGAAATTTCTGGTTCAATTGCGAGTTCAAATCAAACACAACTCGTACTCCAAATTCACCTCCAGCATTACATCCCGCATCTCAGTTACATCGAATGCCAGTGTCTTAGCACACATCCCCGGGCCGTGTGAATACATGTGTGTTTGCATACTCCATCGTCGTCGACCGTCAAACATCATCCACTGACGCCACCGCCCCAAAAATATTGACTTCCAGGGCTGTGTGTAGTATCGCTTTAATGGTTCGCATGTTTTCATCTCGTTTCGCGCCATTGGGCAACATCATTTGATCCAATTCATTTAACGCTCGCTCTCTCCATTCGTTTGCTCCGTGTGCACATGGTAGACCTCCTTGTGCTGTCGTAACATTCTTTTGCTCTTCCTCCTCTTTTCCATCCGCTTTATAGTTCCTTTTGTGGGGATGGTGGGGGTGAAGCGAGGAAAGGAAGGTCGGCAAGGGATGGTTTTTATTTTTTGTGTGCGTATAAATCGACTTTTGAGGCCGAGAATCACATCAGCATTGAGCTGGCTACCTGGGAATCGGTACCATTTGACTTTTAGCTTCAAAGGACGTGTTAACAGGATATTGAACGAGGAAGTGTTTCAATATTTTGCCGCTTCAAGGCCACTATACCTCTCCCTTCAAACTGTGTGATCCTGCAAAAGTCAGCCGCAAAAGAGAACCAAGCCCACTCCTATCCTTGACAGAAGGGGACGAAGTACAGATGAAAACGGGATCTAACACATTCAGGGAGAATCAATCACCGGAAAACTGAACTGAAGATAAAAGTTTCCCACAAAACAGGTGCCCTGATGGGCATCCTGACTGGCACTAGACTCGTTTGGACGTTCCATTGTTTGCCTCGGTGCGGTGGTGGTCTCTGCTTTTTTTGTTTGAAATGCACACTGAGCGGTGACACAGAGAGAAACTGGATCCCATGAGATATCTCGTCTGATTGGTATTTGTTGTGCTAATAGGTGTACGGTATCCTGGCCGTATCCTGAAACTTGATTACGAATTTTGTTCGGCATTTCCATTGCCATCGCGACCAGTTCCCTTTTGAGGTTCTTTCTAATTTCTTTTTCCTTTTGCTGTGGCACTCAATGTGTGCGTGTGTTTCTGGGGAGGGGAAATGAAGGGATTCGATTTATCCCTTGTTGCTGTGAAGGATGAATCAGTGAAAACTCCTTGGAAACTTATGGAAGTGGTGAAAATCGCATGTGTTTTGTGTCGATTTGTTTGTGCGGTCGAGCAGGCGTCAGGGGCATTGATTTGTGTCCTTTTCCTTTCACATTCTGGTCCCTTCTGAGTTTATTTTATTTTCTATTGTTGCAGAAGGATTCGTTTTTTCCCGAGAGGTGTGCCTCTTTTGAGATGGGGTGCTTATAGTATTTTTTTTTTCTTTTTATTTTGGTAAATTCAATTATCGCAGATTATTTGAGGTGGGCACGGCAATGAGACGAAGGTCAGATCGAGGCGCTTGAGTTGTTTTTTTTTTTTTTTCAAGTTGTTAGGTCTCTTGTGCCGACGGGTGTGCCTTTTGTTCGGGGGCAGTGGTGATGGTAATGCTGGTGCACGACCCAATCATCAAATATTTATGAGTTTGACATTATTGTTAAGGGCTGCACAATAAGCTGAGAAATAATTAAAAAATGCTTTTCGAGAATGGCTTCTCTCCCAGAATCTCTGCGAGAATTATGTATGTACATGAAAAGCGGGCCTGCAAGGAGTGGGGTGGGCGTATTCGATATTTTTGATATTTTACTCATGGCTTTGCTGGCACAAGTGCTTCGCATCGCACACTGACATGAGGCTCTCTCTGCTTCAGGTTCAAATTTAGCAAGAAATGTGAAATAGCCCCCACTGCCGCTTGGAGTCTGAATTCTGGAAAATAAGCTTATCACTAAGGTCCCTAATTAGTTGCACTTTCATCACAACAGAAATGCACCCACGCTGTGTCAGGATCAAACCACTCCCAGGCACTTCTGTTCCTAAGGGTGCACCTCGATTCTCAATTCAATGGCATATCCTTTCAACACTTTACGAAGAAGCTTATTTGTGTTAAGCCTGCCCTTGAATATCTTTTTTGTGTTCGTATAACCCTTTCATTTCTGTTCCAGATGCAGTTGCTGTTGACCCAAACAATGAGTTTTCCTGAGTGTGTGTGGCATCTATCAGAAACAACAGGGCACATCATCACCAGGTCAACCCCAGGAGCAAATCTTAACCATGTCACAGATTTCATTCTTCTTCACATGTTGACCTTTTATTTTGAGTTGCCATCTTCAGGTTGCCGTCTGTAGTGGGACGAAAAACAAAGCTGTGCACAACCTCCACCGAAGATGCAACTCACCCAGACGTTTCTCTTTTCCCATTCCAACACAACACTCCGTAGGGGACAGCAATCTTCAATGATGTGGTTGACTTATGGCCCGGCCAGCTCTGCAGAAGCACATCCCTGCAGGCAGGACTTGTTTATTAAGTCTCATTTCCGACAGAATTAATCGAAATTTATGTCATGTCAACAGGAGTTGCAGTTTATCAGGCTTTGCCCGGGGGTCCAAGAGCTGCAGCAGCAGCAGCAGCAGTAGTTGTTTGCTTCCTGGTTTGGCTTTGTGCACATGAACGCTGCACTTTAACACATTGTTGGATCATCCCCTGTTTTCCTGCAATCCTTTCGCGCCCTTCCCCTCCCACCGCCGCCTTCCTTCGTGCCGAGGGGCATCGGGTTTATTTTATAAAGCGAAGAAGAAACAAACAAAATCCTTGGCGAGTGCAAAATTTATTTGCTTCGTATTTTACTGTCCTAAAGGATAACGGGAACCTGGTAAGAATGTATTGCAGTTTTATTTCAAGAAAAGTCCATACACTCGGCGGCTCTGCTCCGGGATGTGATTGGAAAAGTGTCAGGTTTGCAGTGATTTTTGTATTTGTCTCTCTCTCTCTTTGTTTTCTCTCCTGGCAGAGCACGTATCCTTCGCAGGAATGACATTGTTAAATGTGCGAACTGTGTTGATTTGTGTTGCCTCAGCAGTATCAGTCTGCGTCAGCTCGGGCGGCGTATGAGAGTGTGCAAGGAGAAAAGTTTTAGTTTATATGCGCCGGCACTCTTGTTAAAATTAATTGAGGAACTTTCGTAACAAGATGGGTTTTTGGGCGATTCAGTGAAACCCATTGGTTGAACCGTCAGAGTGATTTGTGCAGAATGTCCTGCACCAGCAGGTGCATGTGGATGCCACACACTGCTATGTCTCTTTGGGTCGCATTGGCAACGTTGCTGTTCGGCTGTGTAAATAGGATGGTTCCTAGTGAAATGAGTCGGACTGCAGTTCAGCTGCCTGCAGTGGTTTTCTGTCTGATTTTAAGATTGGAGCCGTTTGTCTTCGTGGGCGTGGGTGATGTGGCCAGAAGTGGATCGTATTTGACAGACATGGGCAACAGGGAACGTTCTCCGACATGTCGGGCTTGGAAATTCAATTGGGCCGGAGATATGACTTTGATGCGTGGTTTTGATGCAACTGAGTTGGGATAGATGAGATCTGTAATGCATCCAGCAGGTATTTCTTTTTTGGGGTTGACATTAATATAACAGCTGTGCTTCCTCACTGTCATGTAGAGCTGATCAAACATCTCCTTTGGGAGATTTGAATGATGCTAGTTAAAATGAGCTTGCTAAAAGAAGGCTGTGATTGAAATAATCCTCATAATGATTGAATGGTGCGACAATCCACAGGGGGCCAGGGCCAGGGCTTGCTTATCATCATACTTGTGTTGTGCGGGCTACAGTTCTCTCAAGAGTAGAAGGGATCTACAGTTTTTTGCCGACTCCGAACGGCGAAGTTTGAGAAGTCAGTTTGCGAAGCCAGAAGTTTTTGAAGACAGTTATTAGTCTTTGAGTGTTGTCAGCAGCTCGAAATAGGTGGTGCCGTGAAAAATTCGAGGTGTTCAGCCGGGAATCGAACCTAGACCCTTCGGCGTGTGAGCGTCACACTCTACCCACTACGCCATGGGGGCCACTTGCTGTATACTGTATATATATTTTGAAATGATTACAAATTATATTTAAGACATATTATTAGTTTCTTTAAAAGGATTTTGAATAAACAAAATTTTAGATTTTATGAAGGAAACAAGTCAAAAAAATAAAAAAATTGGGACACGTGCCTCTTCCCTAAAGTATCGCATTTTTATTCAACACTATATTTCAGAAAGTAATGTCCGCTTTCGAGAAACACACAAATGTCGCTTTCATCTTTAAAATTTATTTTTATTTGCATGAATTAATTCAAAGTAATGTTGGTATACCGGTATGAAGCGTTTTTTTTTTTTTGAAAATAAAACACTAATTATTAATGGGAAAGTAAAAACATTTTATTCAAAGTATTGGCCATTATTTTCTACACATTTTGACCACCTTTCTGGCAAGTTGCGAATACCACGCCAATAAAATTGTTCGTCTTTTAAAGCAAACCAATCAGACACCCAATTTTCAACCCCCTCGTAGGAATCAAAGTGCTGCTCAGTCAATGCGTGTCCCATCGATGAAAACAAATGGTAGTCGGAAGGAGCCAAGTCTGGTGACTACGGCGGGTGGGGTAGCTGTTCCCAGCCAAGTGTTTTGATACTATCCTAAACCGGTTTTGCTTTGTGTGCAGGTCCATTGTCATGGAGCAAAATTACCTTGCAGTGTCTTCTGGCCCATTCTGGAAGTTTCTCGATCAATGCATGTTTCAAATTGATCATTTGTTGTCGATAGCGATCAGTTTCACCAGGTTTTATGAGCTCGTGGTACAGTACACCTTTCTGGTCTCACCAAACACCAGAATTGTCTTCTCCGATGCAAAACCGATTTTCTTTCGTCCCTTTGAAGAAAAATTTAACAAATTTTTTTTCGGTTTTCCATCTGTTTTTCATTCAATTCATGTGGCACCCATTTTCCACACTTTTGGATCTTTCCCATAGCTTTTAAACGGTCAGAAATTGTTTGTTATGCAACATTTAACATTGCTGTCATTTGCTTTTGACTCAAAGTGTCATCTCCATCCAATATCGTTTGCAATTCGGCGTCTTCAAAATTTTTGGTGGTCTTCCACGTTCTTCATTTCTCACATCAAAATCATTACTTCTGAACCGTTGAAACCATCTTTTGCATGTTGCTTCGGATAGAATATGATCACCATATGCCACGACAAGCATTCGATGCGACTCTGCAGCACTTTTCTTCAAATTAAAACAAAAAATTAATACTTTCCGCAATTCATCACTTTCTGGTACAAAATTCGACATTTTTAACACGATGAAAAAATATGATGTTGTCTGTTCAATGGCTTGATGATTACTAAATATTTTTCACAGATATCATAGCAAATAAAAATAAGTAAGGGCTCGTTGACAACAAATGTCCCCTATCGAGACATTTGTGTCTTTACGCTCACTTCATACTGGTATACCTGATATTATGAGAGTGGAAGTTCAATTCGTTGGTATGGTTCCGGAGTAACAAGACAGTGGAGACAAATTTATTGTCAATTTTCTAGATCCTTGGTGACAATGAAGGACTCTTGCACTAATAGCTTGATAGCTTGACATTGAGTTCAGGAAAGTTTTCGTGACTCCACATAAAGAAAAAGTGAATAATTCTGCAGAAGAGCTACTTTTGCCGGAGGTGAAGTTAACTTCAAGCCACTGCGTGGAAGGAAATTTCACAACTACTTCTTAAGCAGGCAGCACCCCTAATGGATAAGAAGAAAGTAAGGGGACGAAGGTGACTATCTATTGGAACACCCGAGACCGCAGGTGGTTTTAATTAGGTGCCTTTAATAAATATTTTTTTTTCTACGGTTTTTAAGCACGATTCGAATCAAGATATCATATCAAGCGAGGCGCTTTAAGCTTTAAAAGGATTTATTTGTTTGAAATTTTGTTTTTTCTGTTGTTTGTAATTTCTTTTGATTTTTACAAAGCCTAAATCAAAAGAAATTACATTGTCATCTCTAAGACGCATAGGGTGTTGGCTATTGATTGTCGATTTGTTTTTCCGTTTTTTTCGGCGAAAACTTTGATTTGCAGGCGAACGAAATTTGTTCAGAAATTATTTTTTTAAGGAGATTTTCAGATTCATTTAAGAACTCTTAGTGCATATTGTCAGAGTTCGAGGAAGGGAACCTTTAGAAAAAGCTCCCATGGGCGCTGCTCAATTTTAAAACAGCTCTTTCCTTTCTGATTGTCAAACTTTTGGGTTAAAACGAAATTTGTGGAACGCCTCCACTTCTTGGTTGTGGAAACGTAACCCATACTGTCCCATTGCACTTTTAAAAGTACAGCAAAATGCGCTCAGTTTTTGTCCTTACCAAAGTAAGCCATGTCGCCGTGGCGTAGTGGGTAGAGTGCGACGCTCACACGCCAAAGGGTCTAGGTTCGACTCCCAGTTCAACACCAATTTTTCTAATATTTCACGGCACCACCTCTTTCGAGCTGCTGACAACACTCAAAGAGTAATAACTGTCTAAGAAAGCTTCTCAAATTTCGCCGTTCGGAGTCGGCAAAAAACTGTAGGTCCCTTCTACTCGTGAGAGAACAGTAGCGCGCACAACACGAGTAGTTGATGAGCAAGCTAGGCCCTGGTCCCCTCTGGACTGTAGCGCCAACAATTATTATTATTATTATTAAAGTAAGCCATGAAGCAAAACCACCTGTTTTAAGGATGTTTGAATTTTTGAGAATTTTTGAGAATTTTTGAACTGTTTCAAGTATTTTTTTTGTAATTAGATCGCAGTAGGGGTGTGCCATACACTCGTTTTGCGCAAAGCATCTTAAAATATATTCAGCCTTGGTTCCATTTGAAGACTGAGTGATGACCAAGAATTCAGCAAAAGTAGTAATCTTTCATATACCAATACAATACATCTCAAAATTACAAATCCTGATGTGGATTCCATTGCAGATGAGAAGGATATCGATGATGATACTACAAAAAGTACACCTGAATTTTTTAAAAATATTTTTTGTTTAAAAATGTCCTTCTTCTTCTTCTTGTGGCGCTACAGTCTGGGGTCGACCTGGGAACTCAACCAACATGTCTCTCCAGCCAGCAAGATCTTTCGCCAGCTATCTCCAGTTACGCACTCCAAGTTGGTTGAGAAGTTTCTCCACTTGTGTGCGCCACTTTAGTATAAGTCTTCCTATGTTGCATTGTCCCAATGGCCAGGATTCAAAGACTTTTCGGGCCGGAGCAGTGGTGTCCATACGCTCTACATGGCCTATCCATTAAAAATGTCCTTAACTATTAAAAAATAATTCATAGAAACCAATATTCTTAAACGTTACTGCCCGAGTTCGTGAATGGGTTTAGGGAGCTTGTTTAAATCAAGAAAAAACAGATAATGATAATTTAAACAAATTAATTGAAATTGAATTGAATCGGAAGACGATATACCACTTTCAGACATAGAGCGATATTATTAGGAAAGTGATATTCCTTTACCAAAATCTCCTCAAATATAGGAACGAATATAGTTCTAGGGTCACAAATATTTAAAACCTGTAGTATTCTTCAAAGCTATATTTTACAGAGGACAAAGGCTCTTAATCGGTAGTAATAGTTCTAGAAGTGGCAGTAGTCGTTTTTTATGTGTTGAGGTCGCGGGTAAATTTTTTTTTTGAAAAAGCCCTCAACTGGTGGAGAAAAATGTTGTATTCCGACATTAAGATGTATTATAGACGGAGATGTCCTCGTCATTATATATAACTGAATTCGGAGTAGCACAGGGTTCCGTTCTTGGTCCCATCCTGTTCAATATCTTTATGTCCGATATACCAATACATACTGGAAACACTTATCTTGCTTTGTTTGGTGATGATACAGCCCTGTTCTCATCCAACATCTTAGCACAGGACACTATAACTGCGTTACAGAATTCACTTGATATATGTATTTCAAAATTTCTGTAGTAAATGCAAAATAAAGCTAAATGCTGATAAGTCTCATGCTATGTGGTTTACTAGACGCAGAAAATATCAGTTTCTACCCCAATCAAACCTGCAATTGAACTCTATCATTATTGAATGGTCTAAAAACTGCAAGTAATTAGGAGTAACTTTTGACAAAAACTAACTTTTGAAAAACACATATCAAACACAGTACACAAAGTAAACCTCATGTTTAAGATAAAATAATAATTGTTGGCCCGACAGTCCACACGGGAACCAGGGCTACTCATGAAGTAATTACCGAGACATCCCGGTACTGTTTCTTTAAAGACAACAACAATAATAATTGTATGGCGCAACAGTCCACAGGAGACCAGGGCTTAGCTTGCTCATCAACTACTCGTGTTGTGCGCGCTACTGTTCTCTTACGAGTAGAAGGGACCTTCAGTTTTTGCCAACTCCGAAAGGCGAAATTTGAGAAGCTTTCTTTGACAGTTATTACTCTTTGAGACCTTACATCTCATAGTTGTTCTTCACATCTTGTATTGTGATCCAATAGGCAACAGTGAAAAACTGTGGAATTTTGTCATATTCATTCAATGCTTCAGAAAAAGTGTTCTAAGGATCGGATTTAGTTCAAATATGCGCCGTTTTGTTCGATAATCTGTTTCCATCTAGACGGCACCTTCATAATAACCCCTTCGTAGAAGCCACCCTCCTTATTTACGAAGAACTCGGACAGCTACTTTTCACAAGCCTCTTTTGAGTTCAACTTCACACCACCAAGGGCGTTCGTTTTGGACAGGAACAGGTGGTAAGCCCTTGGCGCTATGTCCGCGCTATATGGAGGAGGCGAGCTCCCGTAGCTTCTGACGAGTCATCAGTGTGTGGTCCGGCGTTGTCCTAGTGGAGCACTACACCCTTCCTATTGGCCAATTATGGTCTATCGCCTGCTTCAAGCGGTTCAGTTATTCGCAGTAGATGGTAGAATTAAGCGTCCGCCTATATGGGAGCAGCTCATAGTGGATGATTCCCTTTCAATCCCACAGAAAAAGCAAAACATTCCTGGCCGTCAATCCCGGCTTGGCCAATGTTTGGAACGATTCACCGGCCTTCAACCACAACCGTTTTCACTTGAAATTGTCGTATGTGCTTCATTTTTGTCGCAAGGCACCATCCGCTTCAAAAGTGGGTCGATTTCGTTCCGTTTCAGCAGCATATAGCAGGCGTGGATTCGGTCCAGAAGACTTTTTTGCGTCAAATCATTTGGCATCCAAACATTAAGCTTTTCTTTGTATCCAGCCTTCTGCAGATGGTTTAAAATGATTTTGCGACTAACTCCCATCTCCTGGGCAATGTCACGAGATGCCACTCGATGATTTCCATGATTCGATCGGTATTCGTCGTCACAGGTCTTCTCCCCGCTGGCTTATCCATAGTGACGTTTTCACCGGCTCTGCATCGAAACCATTCCTCCGCGGTTCGAAGTGATAGAGTACCATCCCCCAAAACACCATTAATCTCGCGGGACGTTTCTCTAGCGGATGTGCCTTTAACGAAGGAAAGCTTTCAAAATAGCGGGAATATCAGAGTTAGTGAACTCCATGTTTACAAGTCTATAGCTCTTGAACGCAGTATTCAAATTAATCGTCGTTTTGTAGGTTCTGTCAAGACCTTTATGTATAGTGTTGCCAGATACGAGCTCTTTTGCTTTGTACATAGTAGAAAATGCAAATAACAAAAAGGCGGAATCTTATATCACGAAAAACACCGCACCATTTAAAAATTCTTCTTCTTCTTCTTCTTTAATTCTTAAACATAGCCTATTCTTCTTCTTCTTGTGGCGCTACAGTCCGGGGTGGACCTGGGCCTCAACCAACATGCCTCTCCAGCCAGCACGATCTTTCGCCAGCTGTCTCCAGTTGCGCACTCCAAGTTGGTTGAGGTCCTTTTCCACTTGTGTGCGCCACTTCAGTCTAGGTCGTCCTCTGTTGCGTTGTCCCAATGGCTCGGATTCAAAGACTTTTCGGGCCGGAGCAGTGCTGTTCATACGCTCTACATGGCCTAGCCATCTTAAGCGTTGTATCCGTAGACGCTTAACCGGGCGCATGTCGGTATACAGCCTATAGAGTTCGTCATTAAATCTTCTCCTCCAGATGCCATCAACGCAAACAGGACCAAAAATCGCACGCAAAACTTTTCTCTCGAAAAGGCTAAGGGCTTCCTCATCCGCCTTTTCTAACGTCCAAGATTCTGCGCCATATAGTAGGACGGGGATGATCAAGCTGTTATATAAAGCTAGTTTAGTCCTTCGAGAGAGGGCTTTATTACTCAATTGCTTCTTGAGCCCAAAGAAACAGCGGTTGGCAAGAGTAATTCTGCGTTTGATTTCGGTACTGATGTTGTTGTCCCTGTTTACCGCGGAGCCGAGGTAGACGAAGTCCTTAATTACCTCGAAGTTTCTGCTGCCTAGTGTGGCGCTCCGTCCGAGACGTCGATGTTGTGTGTCCTTCCTTGATGACAGCATGTACTTAGTTTTGCCCTCATTTACCGCAAGACCCATTTTAGCCGCCTCCGCTTCAATGCCAGCAAACACCTCATTGGCGTCTTACTGTATTCGTCTAATCACTTCAATTTCCTCAGCGTAAACCAGCTGACTTGAACTCACTTTTGGAAAACCGTGCCTCTGGTGTTGAGTTCTAGTTTATGCACGATCTTCTTGAGGATGATATTAAAGAATTCACATGAAAGTGCGTCGTCTCGTCTAAAACTTTTTTTGACATTGAAGGTCTCGGTGAGTTCGGTACCGACCTTGACGGAGCAGCGAGAGTTCTCCATCGTCATCCTACACAATCTGACGAGTTTGGTAGGAATGCCAAAACTAGACATGGCACTGTATGGCTCGTCTCTATGCACACTGTAATATGCAGCCTTGAAATCGACGAATAGGTGGTGAGTGTCAATTTGCATTTCTTGGGTCCTTTCCAGGATCTGCCGTAATGTGAAGATCTGGTCTATTGTGGACTTCCCTGGTCTAAAACCACACTGATAGGGACCTATCAGGTCATGGACAAATGGTTTCAGACGCTCACACAATACGGCAGAGAGGATCTTGTATGCGATGTTCAGGAGACTAATCCCTCTGTAGTTGGCCCAGTCAAAGGGGTCTCCTTTTTTGTGGACCGGGCAAACGACGCTGAGATTCCACTCATCATAGCCTATAATAATTTAAAAAAAAACAAGGAACGTACAATACTTTTAACAAGTTCCTGGCACACTCCCATAAGCAACTCAAACATTTCTCTGGTACGCAATCAGCGACTAACTTTAGTCGTAATTACTACAACAAACAGCAGTAAACAAAACCGTCTTACACCGTACGGAATTCTACACCTTTTTATGCGCATTACGTACAATTTCCGTGCAAAGAATCTGTAATTGGGCGAGCTTAAGTCTTTACACGTTTCGTAGGTTCAGGCCTGAAATAAATATGTCTTGTTCCCTTCAGTACCACCTGATGAAAGTTATGCAACAGAATCCAAAAGCAGTGCTTGCCAGCATCGTTAAACCCATCGTGTTCACCCGTTGTCATTCTATTACCACGAAAGTCATGCCTCTCTTGTTTTGCATTTTAGGCCTGTGGAACGGAATCGGGCTTAATCCATTGTCAAAATGAATACATCAAATAAACTAATTAAATAAAATTCCCCGAAGCACACGAACTGTCAGACGCGGCAAACATAAATTTTAATGAAGAATTTGAATAACTTTTATGTGCTGTAAAATCAAACATTTGACTAATGGCGTTTCATGACGCACTCTGTCTGTAAGAAAGTGAGACTGGTCTCACAGAATTTTCGTTATGTCACATGCTTCTACAAATGAGAAGTAATGGCGAACTTGTCTTGGTTACGGCATCCTAAGCTGTCGGATTGGAAATTATTTTTGTCTGAAAACCTGCCCATAAATTGTCTATTTTCAGTTTTATAGTGTGGAAGTGAATTGTGGCGTTGGAACGTGGTCGAATTATATAATTTAAGCGTTTTCATACATGGGTCTAATGCCATTCACAAATAGAGGACGAACTTCTTCTTTTTTCGAAAAAGCTTCTTCAAGGCAATCAAATTAATAAAAAAAAAATCTTTTTCTATTTCTATGTCACATTATAATTTCCACGTCGCTGAAGTGACTCATGCTGTCTTTGCAGTAAAATAATCTCGACACCCCAAAATTTTCTAAATGCTTTTGTTTGTTACATGAATGATATTGGTCTTCAGTCCTTTTTTGGATAAGTGAGGGAACATTCGACTTTCACATTTGCTTATAAACACGACCCCTCCATTGCGGCTATTTGACATTATCAAGACATTATCCTTATTTTCAAAAAAGTTCTTAACAGTTCCGAACCGCGTTCAAGCGCAAATTGACTACTGAAATTTTTCGTGGCGGTATAATAGGAACTCGTTCCTTTTTTCAGAAAGAAGCGGTTGGTCAAGTATTTATCGCTTTACATTTTAGATCAATTGGTTAGATGTCATTGTCATGGACAGACGGAAAAAAACGAAAACTCACTCTGCCCGACACTCTGAATACACAAAATACGAGGGCGAAAATGGCTTTATTTTTTTTCAAAATATTCCCTATTAAGATCTATACACTTTTGGTTGCATGCGTTTGAACCAATTGTCGAAGCACTTTTGCCACTCTGATTGAGGTATCTCCAAAACATGCATTCTGAACGCATCAACCCCTTATTCACGTTGACATCTCATTTTATTTTCTACGTACTAGAATAAAAAGAAGTCATTCGGTGCCAAGTCAGGACTATTCGGCGGATGACTCATCACATCGACGTTTTGAGTGCTCAAAAATGCATTTGTTTGAGCCGATGTGTGAGAGCTCGCATTGTCGTGGTGAAAAGTGACCCATCTTCGGCGGTTGATTTTCCTGATTTCTTGGAAGACAAATGGCAAACAAATGGTTGTGTATTTCTCAGATTTGAATGTTCTACGTTGTTCTAGTGGTACGGTTGCGACATGTCCAGTTTTTCCGAACAAACAGGCGACCATTTGCTTGGAAGTGCATTGTGCGCGAGCAACTTTTGTTGGATTTGGCTCAATTTAAAACACCCAGACAGTTGACTGCTGTTTACTTTCGGGCTCATACGCGTATATCCACGATTCATCACCTATCACGATGTCATAGACGTGTTTCAAAGCACCGCGATCGTATTTTTGGAGCATTTCTTTCGACCAATCGACACGACCCTTTATTTGTGGGATTCAACGCAAACAAATACTTTGACGGTCAAATTTTCATGCACAATTGAATGTAAGCTGGTCCCACTAATGCCTAAGGTTGTCTCAATCTCCCGATAGGTCACATGACAATTTTGCAATATCAGTTGGCGCACAGCATCAATGGTTTCCGGAGCAACAACTGATTTTGGACGAAATTCACGAAATTCATCTTGGAGTGAACTGCGACCTCGGTTGAATTCACCATACCATCGATAAACACTGGTCCTTGATGGAGCTTCATCGCCAAAAATTGAATTAAGTTCATCGAGGCACTGTTGTTGAGTTAATTCACTTCGAAAGTTGTAAAAATTAATCGCACACAAATTTTCACGATTTAATTCCATTTTTTGGGCGAGATGAATCCTTAGAGTTACTCTAAACAACACAAATAGCGCTCGTATGTTAAAATTTTCTGAGTGCGTTTAACCTTAAAAATGTCAAACTTTCGGACAGAGTTTCCAGTTGCCAGATTGCAACACTAGGGTTGCCCAATCCCGAAATATAACCTTCGTATTTACGTAAAGTATTGGAGTCTTAAAAGTTGAAACTCCACAGTGACCCCAAGATTGTTACTCTTTTATATCTTCCCTTTCTGTGTTTTGCGGCCAATCTTCGAAACGCTACACCAATTTCTAAGCATTGTCTAAAATTTTCTATGAGGCCTTAAGATGATTACAATCTCAGACACGTGATAGCGAACGATTAAAAAGAATAGACAAGTCGTACTCCAAAACTCATCTAAATCAAGCTGCTCGTCCGTTGTGCCATGTGAATGTTAAATTTTCTTTTGTTTTTTTACACAAATATCGTCCTCTACACATTTGCCCGTCTTATCGTCTGTCAGTCAGATTATAAATTACTCATGTGCGGGTGCTAATGTGATACTCACGTATGACTTTCCATCTATGAATAAACCATATACCGATAAGGGTTGCGGACATCCAATAATCTGATGGAGGGGCGTCAGTTAGGTGCTTCGGAATGAGTAATCTTCTTCGAAATGAAATTGTTTGACTTGCACAACCCGACTGGCTGACCACTCCTCCGATGTGACGTACGGGTGTCACATTGGTTTTTTACTCACGTCAACATAAACAAAACGATTTGTTATTTAAATATTCCTCATCTTCAGCATGCTTTGAACGAAGTTGCAGCGATTGATGCTGCGTTTTGAGATTATTTTAAATTCTATGTATCGCCGAATTAACTCTGCCATTTGAATGTTTTCGCAATTCAAAACAAACCTCTGTCAATTTGTTTTAACTTTGAACATTCTTTTGTAGTCTCCAGAAATACTTTTATTCAATCCTTATCCACTCTGGCTATAAAATCTTCAACAAACTTGCATACAATATTACAAAAAAAGGCCAATGCGCCAGTGTGCCAGGATGCACAGGATTATAAACTGTGATTCGTCGTTGAAAGGTTTGCTTTTCAATATTTTTTTTGTCTACCCACGCAGTATTTCTTTCAAACTGCTTTGTCATTTTTATTCTGTATTGTGCGGCAGGGAAAGATTCTCCAAACTGTTAACTTTATCAAGGAAAAAAGCGTTTTTTAAAAAATGTTTTCGTTCGCTATGACAAAATCAAACTTTTAAAACCACTTTTGCAAATTTAAGTCAATGTTAACATAAGAGGATGTCTTTCGACAAGTTATACTATATCCAGCCCATGGTGACCGTATTTTACACGATGACTTTGACTTGAAAACTGAAACTTGGCTTTTTTGACAAATTGGTTGTACTCCACGACTATTTAACAAGAGGTTTTCGCCCTTAAAGCTAACAAAATTTAACGAATTAAAAGGTTATAGCAAAAACTCATTTAAAATCGGGTATTTGAATGTTAATGTTAGTTTAGTGATGAAGTTTGTAGTCTAATGGAATCACGGATCCATATTTTTCAAAGAACAACGCAGATCAGAATGTAACCGACAAGCCTTGTCTACAGTGAATTCACGGATAACTCTGATTCCAATAAGGCGGCACTACGAATAATTCTGTGAAACAACGGACTTCTTCAGAAACCATCTGGCTGAGCACTCTCGTTTTGATTCAGTAATTTTCTCTTCCGCTTATGTAAAAGCCTTTAGTCGCTTCGAAGCTTTGCGTGCAATTTTTAATCATGTTTGCATTGAAGGTATTTGGAGAAGGAAAATATGCGATGTATGGACACATGCGCCAGGCCCATGGATGTAAAGGTTATGATGTAGAGCGTATGAATACCACTGCTTCGGTCCGAAAGGTATTCGTATTCATTGTGATAGCCCAACAGAGGACAGCCCAGATTGAGATGTCGCTCACATGCGGAAAAGAGTTTCAATCAACTTGAAGTGCATAATTGGAGGTAGACGGTGAGAAATCATGTTGGCTGGAGGCTTTTTGTTTGGGGTCCAGGTCCTCTCTGATAATGTGGCCGCCATGATGCCACACCATTCAATTTTTTTTTTGCGGATATGTAAAATCTCAGGTCTTTAGGAATAAGTGAGCTACGAGAAGTGCTTAGGAGCCGCTTTATATACGAGCGGCCTTGAATATATTCTCGGTATCGGGGTGAAGCTGTGGTAATATATAAAGGGTGTCCCAACAAGAACGCAATATTTAAATTTGGCTCCATTCGAATTGTCATTGTTTGACATTTGAACAATTTTTATTGTTTGTTAATAGAAAGTATAAGGCTAATAAAAATGAACAACGCATTCTCATTGTGACATTTTTTTACCAAAATGGTACAAGTTTTGCGGCTACAGTTCGCAAATTGCGATCAATTTGGGGTTACAATAATGCTCCAAAAGAGTCAACTGTAAAGCGATTAATGGAAAAATTTGCTGAAACTGGGTATGCAACTGATGTAAAGACAATAACGCACATTCGACCAGGTCGATCGACCGAAAATATCGACACAGTACGTGATGATGTCGCTCAAACTCCATCCACCTCAATTCGAAACCGAGCTCAGCAAATTGGTGTTTCCAAATTCACTATGTAGCAAATTTTGACGAAAGATTTGCATCTTCATGCAGACAAAGTTCAATTGACTCAGGAACTGAAGCCAGCTGAATATGCACAGCGAAGGGGGTTCGTTTTGGGTATTGGAGAGACAACATGAAAATTATTTCGCGTTTTGGAGACCAGAATAGTGCCATTTAACACCGTTAGACTTTTTGGGGTTTTTTAAGGTCGATGGTTCATGCGAATAAGCCGACGACAACTCAAACCTTAAAAGAGGAAAATGGACGCTGCATTAATGAAATACCGCAGCATTTATGCAAAACGGTCATTGAAAATTTTATTAAATGGCCGATGTGCCCACTTTATAGTCCAGACCTTGCCCCTAGTGATTATTTCCTGTTTTCGGATTTGATAAAATGTCTTCGCGGAAAAAGATTTTCGGATGATGAAGAAATCAAGTTGGCGATAAATGGGTATTTTGCAGAGAAAAAAGAAAATTTATTTTTTTGAGGGTTTAAAAAAGCTTATCTTAAGATAGAGCAAATGCATTTAAGGGAGATTATATTGAAAAATAAAAACAATTTAAATTAAATTCGCATTTTTCTTAATATCGATACCGAGAATATGTTGTACGCCCCTCGTATCACTTCATGTAAAGTCATGGTTGACCATTGTTAGATCTCTTTCTTCGAAAGTAAATGCCATGAATTACCCTTGCACAAACAATTATATGCTGAACCAACTTAATATGTCGATGACCACAAATTTGCATGCATAAAACCCTTAACACACAATTTCACCTTTTATTCAAACTGAACGCAAGCCAATAAGGGGTTGAAACTGATTAATGTTCTTACAAGATCCACTAACATCGTATTCTTGGACCCACGTTGCAATCTTGTCCTCCTCAAGTACGAGTATGTCTATAAAAGTGTACTTTGTAACTATAAACAATAGCATTGACTAAAACTCTTTTTTCAAAACATTTTTCCGAGAAGACCGATCCAGTTTTTCTACCACTCGACTATTCTAACGAAATTGTAGATGCGTTAGTGTTGTTCTTCCGAGCTTCAGATGTAAAAATTTTGTTTAATAAAATAAGGCCGCCGTGGCGTAGTGGGTAGAGTGCGACGCTCACACGCCGAAGGGTCTAGGTTCGATTCCCTGCTGAACACCTCGAATTTTTCTCGGGTCTTTCGAGCTGCTGACAACACTCAAAGAGTAATAACTGTCTAAGAAAACATCTCAAATTCCCTGTTCGGAGTCGGCAAAAAACTGTAGGTCCCTCCTCCTCGTGAGAGAACAGAAGCGCGCACAACACGAGTAGTTGATGAGCACGCTAGGCCTTGGTCCCCCTGTGGACTGTCGCGCCAACAATTATTATTATTAAAATAAAAAATGCAAAAATTTCCCCCGTCAGAAAGTGTAATTTCTAGCCCAAAATAATTTTCAATTTCAAGCTGCTTGAAAATAAAATGATTCCAAGTAACCAATACCTAGTGGATGGTCGATTGCTTGGGTAACAGAACTTTGTAAGTGAATATGCCGAGATCCTTTTGCACCATCATAGTAATCCATTTGAACACAGCATTTTGCACTAACTTACTAACAACAGAACGAAACACCCTCCTAACTTTTTAATTGTTCCGAACGTTGTTTAAGCGTAAGGCTCCAAAGTATTACATCCGACAGAGGTGTGGGGCTGACTTTCAATCAAGATTTCCGCAAAAGGAATGCTATCCGTATGAAAATTAACTATGGTGTAAAACAAACACTTTTACCGCCCTTGCGCTATGGGTAAGTGCGAGACTAACGCAGCGAAGGTCCAAGGTTCGAATCCCGAACTGAAAACATTCAAATTTTCACGGCACAACTTTTTCTAGTTGACGACAACACTCAACCAGTACTGTGTCTCTTTAAAAATACTCCTCAAACTTTTCCGTTCGAAGTCGGTGGAGAACTACTGCTTCCTTTTGCACGTCACAGAGTAATATCACGTCAAAAATCACCAACAACTCGAGCATTTACTGAAGGAATTTAAACCTCATCCCTTTAAAAACAATAGCCCATTTAATGAGTACAAATACGATCCTCTCCGAAGGCTGTAGACAATTTCCAAAAAATAACATTTCCATCAAAACACACATCGGCTGTGTTTTTGATTTTAATTCATCACATGTTCCCTCGCATTCTATACTATAAAAATAGCTAATCAACCAGAAATGAAAGCCATTAGAAACCTTTCTAAAATCTCAAAAACCCGAGTGTATGCACATGAATCGCAGCGCAAATGAATTTCACATGAATTTGTAGCGAAAAACTCATGAAACTAGGCCGCTGTGATAGTGTGGCATTCACTTCAACTCCCAATTCGGAGGCCAGCTAATGAGGTTAATCTAATCTGGAATGCCACTCATGATGAAAAATGAAAGGAAGCCTCGAATTTCATGAAAATGTCTCTCTTCTCTTCCTTACCTGCGAAATTTGATTTTAATGCGGTTTCTCTATGAAAGGTCACAGCAGCGAATATGCACGATCAAGTAGAGGAGATTAAAAATGGAGCCTAGCCACCTCTTCAGATTCACTCAATTATGACCATAACGAAGAATGCCTCAGGCGATGCAACAATGGCGTGCTGTCTTTGGTGAGTGCTGCAACTGCTGTGTGTCTGATTTTCTTTTTTCACATTTTAAGTTGGTTAGGAGTTTAGTTTCAAAATCAGATGTGTTAAACTATGGTGCAATGCTAGCCCTAGAGCAAAGGGGAAAGTTATGTCTTGTCTATACAAAGCTGGTTAAATGACACAGCAAATTACTGCTGCCTGCTAACTTGGTGTATGGAAATGGCAGTGGGTTGTGAAAAACTCAATTCTGTGCAGATATTTACTATACTTCAGAAGTTTTAAATAATACATTGACGTTCAGTCTTTTTTAAATGGTGCTACAGTTGGGGGTGGCTCCCTATTTACCTATCCGTCACACGTTGTTGGAAGTTTTGTGTTTGCCTAAACTTTGAGTAAAATGATATTGATTAGAAAGAAGTCTTTAAAATCTGTCCAACACTTTGCCGCTAGAGGAAAGCGTGACTCGAAGAACTATGTTTATAATCCCTATAACTGGTCTTTAAAGTATTCAAGAATCTGAAACAGCAGCTACTTTTGTTGTACGTGTTGTCATTAATCGCTAGTGGAGGGGAACTACAGTTTAATGCCGATTCCAAGCTAGGAGAGGTGTCCCATACACATTTAATCTCTCTTAAGGCAGTCAGCAAATGAAAATTTCAGCATTTAAAATTAAAAATTAATTGCAACTATCGGCGCATTACAAACTTCGTTTAAGCGGCCTCGAAGGTAAGCTTAGCTTAAAAAACCTTGTACAAATAAGCCAAATGCAAGGAAGGTCCCCCCAACTTGTCTAGGTGGTAAGTCACACAGATTTAAGTGAAATCGATGGGACTACAGCCCACAATGGAGCAGAACCCATCTTCTTCAGGAAATGCTTGCGTAGTGCATCTCTTTGTTCTGTCACAGCCAAAAAAAAATTCTTCCGTTTTCCACCGTCTTGAAGGTTGAAATTTAAGAAATTTGTTTTCCACATAGACTGTGGAATCTTTTTGACTGTTGGAGGTGATGCCATAAAAATGCGTCATCTTGAAAAAGAACCTGACACCTTCGGCGTTTAAATGAATAACACACACCCTATGCCATGGCGGTCACATCAACATTTTAGAAAGTGTACGTGTTGAAAGAAATTCAAGACCTTAATCCTGTTTCTTAAACCAGAACTGTGGAGTTACCATTACTTTCATGTGATTTATAACAGAGCTTCTAAAGTAAATGCCATGGTCGTCAATTACACACAAAAATAAACAACTTATGACAGACGAGCCAGTCATGTGACTAAATACGTGCACTTTGGTTTGCAACAGGCCAACCGTACTAGTCGTCCTGTAAAAGAGCGAGACCAGTTTAGTTTAAATCAACTTAAGCAGCTTGTGGAGAAATTGAAAAAAACAAAACCTGTGTGTCTTGAAAAAAAACAGGACTTCCTGACTGATGTACTCGTTTGCACCACCTTTCAATTCCTTCAGGCTGCAAGATGGTTTCAATTCTACAGGAAATTCAGACATGCAACACCGTCCTTTTCAAGTCACAAAGAATTTTGTTTTTTTCTTCAACTGATATTGGCGGCAATTACAAAAATCCCAAAATTTCAGTTACTCTGAGACCAACTGAAACAGAACTTGAGGAATTTTCAAATAAAATGCGCAGAAAGGTCCTTTTCATGAAATTCCAGATGAATCCCAAAACTCCGCCGAAGCAAAATTTGATTTTAGAGAAGGGTGGTATTTGAAGAGTGTCGCGGATTATGGTTTCGGCTTTTAGACCCAAGGATACCAGTGGGCCCCAAGTACCAAGAACAAGCTGAATGTAACTGATTATGGTGAAGCTATCACACTTAAGTTCCGTCTGCGTAGACTGTCTAGTTTGGAGTGTACTATAGTGGCCGGCGTGGTGTAGTGGGTAGAGAGCGACGCTCACACGATGAAGGTCCAGGTTCGATTCCTGGCTGAACACCTCGAATTTTTTACGGCACCACCTCTTTCGAGCTGCTGACAACACTCAAAATGTAGTAATTGTCTAAGGAAGCTTCTCAAACTTTGCCGCTAGGAGTCGGCAAAAACCTGTAGATCCCTTCTCCTCGTGAGAGAACAGTAGGGTGCACAACACGAGTAACTGATGAGCAAGCTGGACCCTGGTCCCCCTGTGCACAACGACTGTTGATGGCCACTTAACACTTCATGAATTTACTTCATCTTAAAGTTAAGTTCTTTTATGAACGTTTCTTCTTCATTTGTTGCCGTTACCCCTGTCAAGAAGGCAACGCAACCCTAAAAGAAAACGCCCAGAACTTGATTGCCTGCATTGAAAACATTTCTTTGAAGCGTACGTAAAATCTCATACCCTCACTTTTCTTAACTTTAAACACGTACAGGCTGCCTTAGTGTTGCAAAAAAAAATATCTGGAAAAGATAGTAAGAGGAAGGCCTCTAGGACTACTTTTGTTGACGTTTATCTAAGAGACATGTGTTGTCTCAGGCCATGCAGAACGTCGGATATTTGCTTCAAAAAGGATATTTTTCCCAGAGCTCTTGTCACAATAACAGTGATAAGTACGTTCTATCCTTGATAGTACGTACGTGCCAACCAAAACTGCAATCATTTCGAGGGTCGCGCTTGGGTAGCCTACAATTGATCCAGTCGAACGTAGTCCTTAACTTGCACAAGTGGAAAACTAAAGGAAAAATGGAATTTCCAGAAATTGGATATCACTCGATATCACTCCTTAGATTCAGTTTTTAAAGACACACTCATATACAATGTGAGCCCTCACAGGGTATTTTCTTCTCGAACGTTTGTTTTCCTGTGGCCCACTTTCATCCCTCAAATAACTGAATTACAGTCTGTTCGTCAAATGTGATTTCTTTTACAACAATTGCACATAATCCATCAGAGTGATGCCAAATTGGCCGCAAAACCTTGAAGAAAGTTGAACAATTCGCCTATTCGGAGACTGACTTGACAATGAGATTAGTGATCACTCCGCCAAACAATAACCCAATCGAATTTTCTTTCCTTCGACTGAATTTCACAAAAGCTGAGAGGAAGGCGAAGAAAATAACAAACACAGAAATCAAGGCCTCGATTGTGTGCAAATCGCCATTCACTTCCACTCTCCCCATTTGGTCAACGAATGAGGCTAGATGAGAGGCCCGCGTCTTATTAGACGTGCATCAAATGCCAATCCGATTGCCAAAGATTCACGGACGTGTACCCAATGCGCGATTACCGTTTGCCCATTCGATGCGGCAAACGACGCAAAAGGAAGAGCTAAAAACGCACCACAGAGTAATCACTTCATCTTCACCACAACAAAGAGGAATTCGTTTGTTTTTTTATAAAAAAATATTAACTTTAATTTGTATTCAACTGAAAAGATTGACAGTAGATCTAGCTCCTGCCGATTTGATCGACTTGGGCCTGCAGGTTGTTGATGACTTCCGATGGCACTTGGTCGCCGAGAATCTCGAAGAGGTTGATCTTCTGGTTTCCGGGGATCTGCTCGTACGCGCCTAACTCAATTCCTTCCTGCACCTGCTGGATTTGCGCGTCCTTCGGTATCAGATATGTTTGTTGAGCTTGGCGGATGGCCTCGTTTGTGTACGCGGCTCCTTCTCGCTGTGGGTAGCACACGGCCACAGTGACAAGGGCTAGGAAACAGATCACGGATTTCATGTTGAGCGAGTTTCAAAGACGATCGAGATTCACACGAACTTTGCACAGAGAGAGCGCACACGACGTTTCGGTTAACCAGCTGGCTTGCGGGATTCAACTGCTCAGTTGCCGGTTGGGAATTAGCTTATAACTGTCTCCCACTACAACTTTCATGTAGAAAGCGTGTGCGCGATCATTTCCCCGATTCCGAGGCCCAAACTCTGCGCCTGGAGAAGGGGCAGACCATCGTCATAATTAATTGACTTTCTTCAGCGAACTATGGCGCAGTGGCGCAGCGCTCTTCTGTCACTCGGTCGCTTTCCCCGCAGTACACAGTACACATATATTTGCAGCGCAAACGTCTTGAATTGCAAGCAACCTTATTGGACCGACTGCCATGACGGGAGGGAGAGGGAGTGCTGCGAGACTAGTACCCATCGGGTATGTATGACATCAGCAGAGATTGGGTGAACTTTCAATTGTATCTGCAAGAAGATTTTCTTCTTCTTTGCGTGGCTCTTCGGCGCCTTGCGGAGGCTTATTGCCGCTGTTGGAGGGTAATAGCCCACCGCGGCGTGTATGCGCACGTACGGCTGGGAATGTTATGCAATCCATATTCATGTGTCGGTGGTCAGGTGGGAATCTCTGGACGACGATCGTTAAATGAAAAAGGTGTTGCGCAAGCGCTGTAATTGCAGCGTGAGGTAATTGTTAATGAAATGTTTTCGAACGACGAAACCTCTTCAGAAAAACCATTTCGGGTGCTCTTGGTTTGCATGTTGACAATGGCAGCACAGGCGATGTGTCACAAATGTGGCCTACTACAGGTCGGCTTGTCGGTGTTGGCCGAACTAAATAACTGATTATTATGCAAAGGAGAGCGTTGACGGTCGAGATGCAGTCACACATATTTTCATTTCCATCAACCTGTGCCTTTTTGCTGAACTTATTAGGTTTTGGCTTGAAATTCGTGGCCATCCAGATGATGTATGCCCAGCGTTGGATGCTTGCTTCCGCCTCAGCTCACTTTTCGTTCCGAACTGGGGTCGATTAGCTGGGAGTCGAATTATGTATGATTGATTTCGCAATTGTTGGTTGCGATGTCTGATGAAAGTGATCTCGAAATGCACGACTGAAGGTTGTAGGGTATCCTGGGATTACAAGTCGAATGCGGATTTCATTGTGATTCAATTGCAAAAAAAGCCATTCGTGATTGATTTTGCAAGTGTTGGTTGCGATGAAAGTGATCTCCGAATTCACGACTGGGAGCGTACGGCTGAAGGTTGTAGGGCTGTCTATCCTGGGAGTACAAGTCGAATACGGATTTAATTGCGATTCAATTGCAACCGAAGGCATTCGTAACAGCAGCAGGTTGTGCAGACATACGATACAGTCGTTGATTAGTCAGCGTGGTCCGGGTGTAGCGCAATTGCTACGAGGAAACACTTTCGTTTCACCGCAAACCTGAAGACCTGAGGAGAGTGGGAAAAGATGCGCTTCTGGATGGTTATCAGTGAGTTTCACTTAAGATGTCTCGGTTAGTAATTCAAACCGACATGAGATGGCTCCGAAATATGATACCTTAAGTAATAAAGATGGAAGTGTTGCTCAGTTGTATAGGAGATACTGTCAAAATCGCATTTTTCCTCAAAGATTTGTATTAGTTCAAAAATGTGGGAAGTTGCAGGCTGCTAAAAATATGGAGACAAGGCAATGAGTAGAAATCCAGCAGCCAAGTTGTAAGCTCGTTCTAATTTTGATTCAAAAAATCCACTTCGTTCTGGCTGGCGATCATGGAAGACAGCCGAATAAACAATTTACTAACAAATGGACCGGGCTACTAACACCACATCTGAAAAGTGGTTCATTTTGCCTTTCTTTGCCGCTCGCGACCTTCTTTCCTTTTTATTTTGCAAATAAAACGTAATCCTTTCCAATCCTTTCATCCTTTGTAAAAGCCTCTTGCAACAAATTTCAGCTAAGTGCCTATGTAAACGGACGTTCTGTTCGAGCCTATATGCATCCTTGTCAGAATTTGATCATCTTGCCAGTCAAGGTTGAAGGACTTCATCTTCTTCTTGTAGCGCTACAGTCGGATTTGGCAAAGTCCTCAAACCAACATACCTCCCCAGCTAGCACGATCTTTCACCAGGTGCCTCCGCACTCCAAGTTAGTTGAGGTCCTTCTCCACTTGTGTGAGCCACTCTTGCCGAATCCGTCCTCTGTTGCGTTGTTCCAATGGCTCAGATTCGAAGATCTTTCGGGCCAGAGCAGTGATCTAGCTTTACATGGTCTAGCCATCTTAAGCGTTGTATCCAAAGATGCTGACCAAGCGCATGTCGCTGTACAGCCCATAGAGTTCGTCGTTAAATCTTCCCCTCCAGATGCCATCAACGCATACAGGACCAAAAGTCGCACGCAAAACTTTTCTCTCAAAAAGACTAAGGGCTTCCTTATCCGCCTTTGGTAACGTCCAGGTTTCCGCGACATAAAGTAGGACGGGGATGATCAAGCTGTTATATAAAGCGAGGTTAGTCCGTCGAGAGAGGGCTTTGTTACTCAATTGCCTCTTGAGCCCAAAGAAACAGCGATTGGCAAGAGTGATTCTGCGTTTAATTTCGGTACTGATGTTGTTGTCCCTATTTACCGCGGAGCCGAGGTAGACGAAGTCCTTGACTACCTGAATAGTGTGACGCTCTGTCTGAGACGTTGATGTTGTGTGTCCTTCCTTGATGACAACATGTACTTTAGTTTGGCCTCATTAACCACCAGACCCATTTTAGCCGTTTCCGCTTCAATGCCAGGAACCGCCTCATTGACGGCTAGCTGTGTTCGTCCTATCACGTCAATGTCATCGGCGTAAGCTAGCAATTGAACTAACTTCTGGAAGATCGTGCCTGAAGAAGATCGGTGTTGACTTGTGAGTTACGCACGATATTCTGCAGTATGATGTTGAAGAAGTCACATGACTTCGCGTCGCCTTGTCTAAAATCTTTTTTGACATTGAAGGTTGAAGGACGTTAAGCATATTTTTGGGAGAGGTTTTGTGAAGGTCATGAAGACTGCATGGAAAGCAGATTGATAACACCAGGAAGATGCAGATAAAGTGTTAGACTCATTTTCCACATGTACTCAAGGTTTGCTTACAAGTGAACGCTTGGTTCACTTGCCCTTTCGATTATCGGACAATTTCCATGCTAGGCGTATGTCTGTTACTTAGGGTAATAATATTTACCTGGAGCGTCAAGGATCAAGAGAAACTCTAGCTTGGAGATGTATTTGGACCAATTGTAGTTGGCAGAGCAAATGTTGGAAAGGGTACGGAATGGGCTAGTTCCTAGGAATTTTGAAGTATTGGCACAGTGGGACACAGACACCAAAAACGACTTAAGATTAAGTTGTTCAACCGGTTCACCAAAGGAAGGGCGGTAATCAAAATATTAAGGGGAACATACTCCATTCTGTCACCGAAGTATATTATCTAGAAATATCAGTTAAATCAAGTTGGGCATTAGCCTAGTGGTAAGGGTTTCTGTTCGCGAATACGGCGTCTCGGGTTCGAATCCCGCGGCCGAAAGAAAAAAAAAAGAAAATTTATTTTTTATTTTTAAAAAGACACAAAGTGTGAACAGTATGAGTAGTGAAGTGCGACCCGCGCTCAACAAATCGGGTGACTTTAAGACACCGTTGCCATACAGATCTGCTGACCTTAGTGACGACAGCAGTGTACGGTCAGAGAGCCCAGGCGGCCAACTCAACGATGCAAAGAAGAGGAGGAGGAGGTTCCAGATGCAACCGACTCCGATCAGCCGCCGAACTACAACAACAAAGGCATCATCTGAAGAGGAAGCAACCAGAGGCAACCGAGCAACACCCACTCGGAAAACCACAAAAACAACGCCAACAACAGCATTGAAAAAGGACAACGACATTGAAACCCTCTAATACCAATCGGAGGGTAACGAAGGACGGTACATGGGGAGCAACAACTCCTTCCAGATATTGAGGACAGAGCGGAAGACATAAAGGAGCTGGTGGAAAGTACGAAGAGGCGTGCTGAGCTCACCGCTCACATCGAATTCCTCAAATCAAAAATCGCGGCTGATGAGGATCCCAAAATAAAAAGGCGTAAAAACCAAAAACTGCAGCAACAACAGCAGCAAAAACAAAAACAGCAGCAGCAACAAATGCAGAAGCAGCAGCAGGGCCAGTCCCAGGTGGAGCTGAAATCTACTTCTAAAGCAGCTCAAATGCTGCAGCAGCAATAATAACAGCTACAAAAGCAAAAGCAACAACCACAAAAGCAGCAGTAACAGCAGCAAGATCAGAGGCAGCAACATCAACAGAGACAGCAGCACTACAATGACTAATAGCTACGAGGTCCAATTCGTAGGAGTAAAACCCTTCACCACTCCGGCTACAAGGAAGAATAAGGACGTTAAACTTCCGTTCTTTCTCGTCCAGCTCTCCCATGGCAGCAAAACTGAAAGCCTAAGGAAAATTCGATCCATAGGCTCTCTAGCTGTAAAATGGGAAATATTAAGAAAATCCGACCACGTACTTCAATGTGCGCAGTGTCGGATGTTGCGACACACGAGGGACAACTGCAATATGCAGTACAGATGCTCAAGATGTACCAAAACCCATCAGAAGGGAAAATGTAGTTTAGGCGAGCAGGAAGTCGCAGACAGAGCCCTTCTCAGATGTATACTCTGCGGAGGAAAAGGACATCCCGCTACTTATAGGGGATGTCCTCGCATCCGAGAGCTCCGAGAACGCAAAAACGGTGGAAGCCAGACCACTGGCCCGTGTTGTAGCTACCGCTGTTACGCCAACTACACTCAAATTGCGTCAGACAGAATGCCGGTAGAACAGACAGTGCCAAGGGCTACTCCGGTCAAAGTGCCAAAACAGCCCACGGCAGATCCTACATTAAAGGATGTTTTGACCACCATCCAGTCAATGCAAGCGCAGATGATCGCCTTGCAGAAGCAGATGGTAGATTTACAGACCAGTTCCCTACAGCAAACGGCCCGAGTAGATGTTATCTATTCGGTGCTGTTTAGCGAGCCAAATGCGCAGCAGATATATATATATATATCTGAAATTGTAAATTTTTTTTTTCAATAAAGAAAAATTGAAAAAAAAGGAAAACATACTTCTGCTACTGCCCGTAAGAATGAATACACCCTGCTATGATTTCCAAGCCCTTCATGACAGTGAGCTGAAATTTTGACAAAAGACAGGCCATGTTATTGCTTACAGCCTTTTTAATTGTTTATGTCTCAGTTTCGATTTTTGGTCCCGTTTGCGTTGATGGCATCTGGAGGAGAAGATTTAATGACGAACTCTATGGGCTGTACAGTGACATGCGCCTGGTCAAGCGTCTACGGATACAACGCTTAAGATGGCTAGGCCATGTACAGCGTATGGACACCACTGCTACGGCCCGAAAAGTCTTTGAATCCGAGCCATTGGGACAACGCAACAGAGGACGAGCTAGACTAAAGTGACGCACACAAGTGGAGAAGGACCTCAACCAACTTGGAGTGCGCAACTGAAGACAGCTGACGAAATGGCATGTTGGTTGAGGCCCAGGTCCATCCCGGACTGTAGCGCCACAAGAAGAAGAAGAAGTCTCAGTTTCGTTGACAAATTTTTATTCGTGATGGAATTCGAACTTGATATAGACAATGGAAATATGTTCCAATGAATCGAACGGCACAACGAACTCGCGGTGGCGATATGTACGAAGTTGAGTTTCATTGGAAAACCCTTTATTTGTTAGAGCTCTACAGCATCACAACCAGCTATGGAGTCACAACGCGCCAGTGATCATAACAAAACGGGAACTTCTTCAGAAATTGTTGGAAATGTGAAGGCTCGAATTTGGCGAAATCCGCGTCGAAGACTAATGGTTGGTGAGCTAACACATCCTAGAACATGGCAACCTCAATGGTTCAAGCCATAGAAGTTCCAAAAAGGACACCATCTTACAGTGCAAGAAAATCAAGTTGGAGTTGAAAGAGTGAAGTAGATGCTACGCTTGCAGGAAAGTAATGAGTTTTCGAATTTAAATATTTTCGTTGAAACACCATTTGTTATCGAGCAATATATCAACTTATGGAGTTTGCTTGTCAGAGGAGCACCTTCGGTACGACCACCAGACCTCAGATTACTTGCAGGGAGGTTCCCTGAAATTGTACACCTTCGGATGACCACAAGAAAGCAAGTAGATGGTAATGTTTGGTCCTCCATAACTACCGCTGGTCACTCTCCGCTCGCATTTGTGGACCATGGTGATCAAATACCGTAAAACTGCCTAAAGGCAGAAATAAAACTTTGGGCAGACAGACAATTCTGTCCAAGACCGTGGTCATTTTAAAAAGACTAGATACCATGATTATTCATCTTTTTTGAGGTCTGAAAAGAAGTGGTAGTCGTTGGGGGCCAGATCTGGAAAACAGGGTGGTTGCGGAAGTAATTCAAAGCCTAATTCGTGCCATGTGGCCATGGTAGCCAACGTCATGTGACACGGTACATTGTCTTCTTAAAAAGATTTTTTTTCATCTTTGTATGGAACTGTGTTTTTGCAATTTTTTCTTTCAAATACAACAATTATGCCATGTTGATCCTTTTGTCATTCTCAAGATAGTCAATGAATAAAATTCCGAGCGCTTCCTAAAATACCAGCCAGCCAACCATTGTGTTTTTGGGCGCATAGGGCCTGGTTGACCGTCTGCTGTCCACTTTGCTGACTGCCGATTTGACACTGGAGTGCAGTGGTGGATCAATGTTTCATCCATTTTGACATACCGACGCAAAGATAGATAATTTTATTTCGCTCGAAAATATAACATATTACAATATAGGATCACGCGTTTTACAGAGATTTGATATGTTATATCTTTCTTCTGAAACATCATTTAGTTTGATGATAAGATGAGTATGAAGAAAATGGACAAAAATTTAAAAAGAAAATACGAAAAAACAAATACCCTCTACATGAACAAAAAAAAACAATAAAACTAATAATAAGTTAGTTAGTTAGTTAGTTTGACTTTTATTTTCAATAAATGTTTTACAATGTAAATTTTAACCTAAGTCATTTATGGTTTGGCCTATGGCCGTCTACCAGGTTGACAAAATACATACAAAAGTTTTAGATTAAAAATCTCCATCTATGATACGTTTTCTATAACAAAGTGCTGCTACTGAATAATCGTATAAGGCCTTCCATCCCTTTTCTCCATTTAAGATGCACGTTACTTCATATTCGTCTAAAACAAGTTTTTCGAAAATTGCTAGTCGAAATTCTTTTAGAATCAGACACGCACCAATAAAATGTAAGATGTCTTTTCTCTTCCTCATGTTGCAAAGGTTACAAAGAATTGGTAAATCTGGTCTGTGGGGGATAAAGTTTAACTGAACGAGTTCTCCTCTCAGTTTAAAAATTGTGCTTATTTTTTCGATTGAGTGACTGTCAAGGAAGTATGTTTTTTCATTTAAAAAATGGTTTAGTTTGCTGTAGTAGTTCCTAAACAGTGAAGATTCAGCTTCTTCGACATGTTTGTCATATGTGTGTCTACCAAAATTCTCCAAAACAGAGTTAAATTTTTTTCTTAAAAGATGAGGAGGCTCGTCCGCCTCAATAGACAGATTTAGACCGCATTCAGAAGCTGTTTTTTTTCATTCCTCGCAAATGTATCCGTTTGTTCTAATTATACTTCTTAAAACTACGTTTGGTAATCTGCATTCGCTCATCTGTAGTATTTTTAAAACATAGTTGAAGTGCATTTTGATGGTGTACAAGAGCAACGGAGGAGTTCCTGTTTCAATATGTAGCAAATAGTTGGGGGTATTTTTTGGTAACCGAAAGATCTTCTTCAAAAAGTAGCGAAGGAATTTTTCCACACCATCATAGCCTTTGTAGCCCCATACCTGAGCTCCGTAGAGCATTATTGAAGCTGCAGTTGAGTGGAATAAAGTTTGTTTTGCACTTTTCGATACGTATTTATTTTTGAAGCAACGTTCCCAAATCGAACAGATAGCTCTTTTAGCAACAGCTAATTTTTCCTCAAAGTGTGGTTTCAAATTTAAAGAGGACGATATTAGGATACCTAGGTATTTGTATCTGGATACTACCTCAATTTCTTCCCCGTCCAACTTCCACTTTTCCAAAGATGAGACGCGTCCCCCCTGCGTTTCTGAATATCATCATTTTCGATTTACCAAGGTTTATAGTCAGATTCCAATTTTTACAGAAATCGTTAATCCTGTCTATCATTAATTGCATACCTTGGATAGTGTCACACAGAAAGACGATATCATCAGCATACATCAGCGCGGGAATAATAATAATAAATAAAATAATAATATTAATAAATAAAATAATTATAATAGTAAATAAAATAAATAAATAAGGAAAAATAATAATAATAAATAAATAAATAACCAAAAAAAAATAAATTAAGTTACTATGTAGTAGAATAATTCATTTTATACTCAACTCAAATTTTAATTGTTTACGAGGGGGTTTTGAGGTAGATCAGAGTTTTTTAAAAAGCGTTGTGTAATTTTTTGTATTCTTTCAGAGATCAATTCAACATTCGCTCTGTTATGAATATCTAATGTCGAGTGGTGCCATGGTTTTTGAGCTATTTGTGATTTCTTAACATGACAAATTGCACAATTTCCCCATACTTGGCATCCGTATAACAGTATAGTCTGACAGATTACTTTATGTAAAATAAGTTTATTTCCGGTTGATAGTTATGATTTCCGGTTAATAAACGGATGTAACATTTTGGTTGCAACTGATACCTTTTATAAGTTTTCTGCTATATGAGTGCTGAAAGTTAATTTGGAGTCCAGATGCATTTCTAAATACTTCATTGAGGATGACCAGTTAATGTATTTTCCAATTATTTGCAGTTGTTCAAAGAAGTTGGCTTAAATTTTGTCTTGATTCAATTTTATCTTCCATTTGTTGCAGTAGTTAACGAATATTCTCATCGCATTGCCTAAATTCCTCTCAATGTCAAGAGCGAATTCATAAGATGAGTATATAGCCGTATCGTCGGCGAACATAGCAACTTCACAATTAGGTTAGGACGGGAAATCAGAAGTATATAAATTATACAATACAGGCCCTGGTTTACCCGCTTTTGGTATAGCGATCACCTTAGCAGTTTAAATGCATGTACTCTAATTTTAGGCAGGCATTTATAATAAAGGTTACATACCATTAGGCAAATATTTCAGGTAAATGGTTTTAATTAAGTCTGCGCCATATGACTTTTTCGGTTTGAGATCTGTTATGAAGAAATCTATGTCTACATCGTACAACATGTAGCTATTTGAACATGGTTGATTGGAATTATTGTTCATTCTGGCGAAACAGCTCCAAACAGCTCTCAGAATCATCGATAGATTGTTGTTTTTGATTCATTGTGAGCAAAGATATCTTCTGATACATTTGAGGTGTCAACTGTCTCAGACAATTATACTTTATGCTTTTCCGAAACGGTTTTGTGTACTCTTTTGACGTTTTCAGGCGTAACCACCTCAATTGGCCTTCCAGAACATCCAGTGTCATTGGTGTCGGTACAGCCACGTTTAAAGTCAGCATACCACCAACAAATAGTGCTGTTTGATTGAGCAGAGTCCCTCTAACACTTTTCAAGTCATTGCCGAGCTTGCGCGGTTTTTTTCCCATCATGAAGCAGTGTTTAATCAACACACGAAATTCAGTTTTTTCCATCGTCTTAAAAATCGCAAGAGTAGCGTCACTTGAAGCACTGTAACTTGTAACCTAATATCAGACTGTCGTGAACATTTGGCAGGTGTCATTTGAATGTTTGTACTTACTAAAAACAATATAGATTTTTTGTTTGTGGCGTCCCCTATACGTCAGTCCCGGGTCTTATGGAGGGATGTGGTATCTGGGGAACTGTGAAGGCAAAGATTGGCACAAAAAATACCATAGATTAAACTACCTTAAACAAACACTTCACTGGGAATGGCCAAAACACCACACGCCACTTATGTGCAGCGTGCCATGCTTTCTTCGGTCGTCTCAAGGTTAATTTTCGCACCGAAGGTGAACGTATTGACAACTGCTGATACAATTTGAAAACTGAAGTACTCTTCAACATTTTTGCGTTGGCAGAATATCATTTTAAAAAGTTGGCCTTCGACTCATTCGCCCTTTATATTATCCCACTACGAACAGTTCCACTTTAGCCAAGACAAAAACTCACCTCAGCTTGGAACGCCTTTTAGTGATGGAACACCGTGGCCGCCGTGGCGTAGTGGCTAGAGTGCGACGCTCACAAGCCGAAAAGTCTAGGTTCGACTCCCGGGTGAACACTTGAAATTTTTCACGGCACTACCTCTTTCGAGCTGCTGACTACACTCAAAGAGTAATAACTGCCTAAGAAAGCTTCTTAAACTTCGCCGTTCGGAGTCGGCAAAAACCTGTAGTTCCCTTCTCCTCGTGAGAGAACAGTAGCACGCACAACATGAGTAGTTGATGAGCAAGTTAGGCCCTGGCTCCCCTATGGATTGTCGCGCCAACAATTTTTATTATGACCAAGGGACGCCGCTGTTAAGAGTTCTTCCATATAAATGTCACCTCCCTTCCCTTCGCCCTTTTCCGTTCTTTGTCATTAAGGGTGAGCAAACACAGTCTCCTTTTACCAAAACTGGAGTTTAGTCAATTGCAATTTGTATTACTAGCGGTATAAGGTCAATTGCAACATTTTAGTACCAAACTTTAAGAAATAGCAAATTTTTGGCATTGGGGCGTTTCTGTGGACTATCAGGAGAACGACAACCATTGTTCCTTCCAGCCCGGAATTGTTGTCTGAAGCCCATTAAGGAGTGACCTGGCGGTTTGTGGAAGGGCTTGATCTTAAGCTTCAGAGTATAATCTCAAAAATTGAGTGAACATTTAAAATCCTTCAAAGCCTGGATCAATATTCCACATGAGAAGCGAGAAGGGTGTTCAGTCCAGCTATCAAACTTGGGGCTTTGGGTACGGCAGCCACAGGATGCTCATTCTCAATCATGTGGCACTTCACTGGTTTGCTTAAAAGAAATTTGAGGAATATGTTGAAAAGTTGCCTGGGCCATTAGCGTGCAAGCTCATTTCTCAATCCGTCCGTCCATCGACACAAATCTGTTTGAACTAAGACCGGCTTCACAACACATGTCCGTGCCATCCAGAAGGATTTAAGCTCTAATTTCCATTTGGAATGCCGATTATACACTCGTTCCGTTCAACCAAAATGGGGCTGTACAGACCATTAATTGAGGACCCTCTCAAAACAGGATATAAGCTCCATTAAGCCCACTCATTGTCCTTGATCTCGTTTCGTCACACGGATCGACAGGGTTGGTCGTTCATTTCTTTCCCCACACCCCATACGTATTTCCCGCTATTAACTTAAGCCCCCGGGTGGCATTAAATGAAAACCAAAAAACAAATGCAAATGCGAATAACTAGACAAATAACTAGATTTGAAATTACATAACTCTGCTTAGTCCCTATGTGCCCCAGCTGAGCAGAAAACGAGCGGGAAATCCTTTTGTTTCTGTTTACCCGCAAGGACGGGATGACAATGGAAGGAGAGACAACGACAACACAACTCAAGCTGACTTATGATGCACGAGGCTGCCGACCATTCTCGTCGTTTCATAAACGTCACGACCAACTGCACCCTCCCCGCTGAACTGCAAAGGAAATGAACGAGAAGACCCAGAATTCGCAACAGGACCAATGAGAAAAATGAAAAAAAAAAAAAAGAAGAAAACAAAAGTGACGACCCTCTGCTCCCACCTCGGCGAAGAACTCCCAACGATTATTTGCAAAAGAAACGACAGACAATTCTAAGGGTTTGCTGCTCCATGCATTTACGAGATCCTATCCCCCGGTACCCTGGTTGGGAGCTCATAACACAACAACTGCGGCAAGTGGACGGGACACAGGACTCCTGGAAATTTGCCTGGCGAAATCCAACCGGCAGTGAAAGTAGTGCTATCATGGTTCATGCTGGTTATTGCTATCCCGTGCAGATGGAAACTAACAATTCGGATCGCTGCAGCAATTTTTATGGATGCTCATTGTTGAGCACAGCAGTCCTTTCGTCCCTCTTGTGGCACATTCCATGTTTTGTAGTGCGTGTGTGTGTGGTGGGAGGAGATAAAATTCTTTTTGGATCGCTCTTCTTCTTCTTCGGCATCTCCTTCGCCCAAAACGAACGAATCATCAGAGAGTATCAGACTTTTATGAAAGCCAAAGCTGTGGCATCAACTGGGATTGTGAAGACAATTTATTGTAGCTGCGCACGGGCCAGGATGGAAAGCTCTGCACCAAGATGAGGGAAGGAAATATCTTTAAGGATAATTGCTCAGCAATTGTTTGCTGAGCAATTAGAGCGAACAACTTCAACATAAGAAGAACAAATTAACGGTTTGGAAAGAAACGCGTTTGCGTTTGTTTGCGAGAAATAATTATTCACCGATTGCGCACTGTGTGTGGCGGTTTATGCCGAGCAGTCGGGGGTAATGGCGGTCATTAGGGGAATCCAGTTTGTCGTTGGACCGCATAAATTGTTGGCAATTTAAGACATCAAATGTGGCTCCCAGGGGTATTACAGTTTGCTTGAGATTTACGAGTTCCTCTGGGGATGGCGCTGGCGTTTGATATGTGGAGATATGTTGAAGTCTGAGGCGGTTTTGAAAGCGGTTCTTTAATAGACCGGAGACATTTAATAGAGATGGGTTATCTGTAGTGAAAAGTCAATATGTCAAGATAGGGAGAATCCTTGCTTTTTAGTTATTTTGTTGTCGAAAGGGTGTCTATGAAACTGGGAATAGCTTGGAGGTGGCGGCCAGAGACAAGTGTCTAGAGGCTGCAATAAAAGCAGATTTCGTACAGATGGGGTCGCCTTCAGATGGGATCGCCTTCACATGGGCTTTGAAGTAACCGTGTCTGCCGAGATGCAGAATCGTGCAATTCTTTAGTTCTATATGTCTGCAGGCTGTCCTTAAGCGTTATTTTCTGGTTGAATATCTAAAAATATTTCCAGAATTTAACATGTCTAATTCCAGGTTATTGTGGCTGCCGTGGCGTAGTGGGTAGAGTGCAAAGCTCAGACACCGAAGGTCCAGGTTCGATTCCCTTCTGAACACCTAGCAATTTTTTAAGTGCACCACATCTTAGAAAAAGCTTCTAAAACTTTGCCGTTCGGAGTCGGCAAAGCTGTAGGTCACATCTACTCGTGAGAGAACAGTAGCGCGCACAACACGAGTAGTTGCTGCTGTTGAAGCTAGGCCCTGGTCCCCCTATGGACTGTCGCGCCATCTAATTTTAATTATTAATTCCAGTTTATTGAACACAGAGTGTTGACGGCGTAAGAAAGTGGTTCCTGTGCTGTATAAGTCTTTAAACGATGCTGGGTTTTTGAAGATTCCCAGTGCTCGCTTACTCCTGTCTGAGACGATGACTTGATGAAGTGTGTGCAAAAAACACTTGAAGTGATGCGAAAAAAAAAATCGCCCGTCAGTTCACAGATTGTGAGCTTCCTTTACCAAATCCCAAATCAAGAGCTGAATTCCCTTCGCAAATAATAATATTGTTTCCTAGAAACGAGTGCTTTGTTCAGTCAAGATTCGTCACGAGTTTCTCCTATTTCATAGTCGCCAAAAGTGTCCTACCGCATTTTTTTTTTGTTTAAGCTTGATATACACGGCACTGAAGCACTCAGATTCAAATACTGGTCTTAATGTAATTTCTTAATTTTCCGAAGGAGGACCAGAAGGCGCTTCTGTGATAAAGAATTTAACTAAACACATCAGGGTCAGACAGCCACCACCTGATACGAACAAAGGCAGGACATTGACAGAGAAAGTGCTCTGAAGTGACTTCACCTTCTCCACAGGCGTTTCAAAGAGTGACATCACTACGCACAAACCGACTCAGGTGCTTAGCGAAGGTGAAGTGTCCCGTTAGTACGCCGACAAGTCGTCGGCACTCATTTCTATCTAAAGATAGCAGAAAAGCCGCGGATTTTTTGCTAACGTTTAGGAGCATACACTTGGTCATCTTGCATCCTGGAAAGTCACGCCAACCCTGGTTGCGCCATGGGGAGACCCAACCATCGACGGAGGCCCTAACCAAGGATTCAGGTAGCCCCAAGGTGGGTTCGGTCCCTACGAATGCCTCTTTTGAACCTTGCCTAGCTTGTTCATAGGCAATCTCGTTTCCCATGATCAAGTGATGTCCAGGGACTGCCAAGGGAATTCAGTTACCAAGGGAAGACTTACATTTATAGACTACCTTGGAAGTGGTTAATAATGCCTTAAGCACAGCTTGGATACAGACGCAAATGCTTCTTCCCTTCCACCTATTCTTCACAATAAAATTGGTGGCCATTAGGATCGCGAATGCTTCCGCCTGGAAACACGAAATTACCTAAGGAGGCTTGAAGTCTGATGTTGTCATCTACCACGAAGGCCCCAGATCCACCACGACGGCCCCAGCGTCTACCACGAATTCAGCTCCCCCCCCGAAATCGTCTGTTGTCTTGGAGCAGTCCGTGTAAATCCGACTACATTCCTTTCTCGGTTCAGTTTTTGACCAGAGCCAGTCCAGGAAACGGGGAAAGTCGTATTATAGGTAACCTCACATCAGGCGGCATGTCCATGATGCGCAGATGCGGTGTGCGAGGTCATCCAAGCTCCAATGCGAGTTGAACCCAAGACCATTTCTTTTTGCTCGAGAGATGGCCTTAAGGGTGCATCTCATGATGTGGATGGGAAGGGAGATGGATTAGTGGATCAAGAGCAGAGCCAGGCATGCTGGGGAAGGTCCCTGTGCAGCCGAGACAGACTGTTCTTTGAAGCAGCAGTCACGCATTTACGCGAAAGCTTTTTCCCCCAAACGATTAATGCATATAAGGAAAAAGTCTTATTATATCTGTATAGATCCACATGGATTTTTTTGGCGATAGGCCCCAAGTTTTGCTAATACTCCCTTACACTGCCAGAAAACTGACAGCGCCTTGGAAGTTTTTATCTCAATATGTTTTTATCCAGGATAACACCTAGATATTTGGCTTCATTAAAAAGTGGAATAGTGATTTATTTAAGTTCTAGTTGAGTCAGATCGCCGTGGCGTAGTGGGTAGAGTGCGACGCTCACACGCAGAAGGGTCTAGGTTCGATTCCTGGCTGAACACCTCGGATTTTTCACGTCACCACCTCTTTCGAGCTGCTGACAACACTCAAAGAGTAATAACTGTCTAAGAAAGCTCCTCAAACTTCGCCGTTCGGAATCGGCAGAAAACTGTAGGTCCCTTCTACTCGAACAGTAGCGCGCACAACACGAGTAGTTGATCAGATGAGCAAGCTAGGCCCTGGTTCCCGTGTGGACTGTCGCGCCATTAATTATTATTATAGTTGAGTCAGAAAAGTCAGATTCCTCCTTCTCGTGACGAGAACAACCTTAGTTTTTAGAAGGTTGACTGAAAGTTATCGATCATGTCAAGGGCCACCGGTCCGCTTACACAAATGCCTGCAAGGCATGGTCCGGTAACCTGTACGGCTACATCATCCGCATTAGCCTGGGCGTACATATGAGATCTATTCGAATCGGAAAGCAAAGAACCGACCAGCATGCACCATAGGATAGGTGACTGGGCACTACCTTGGGAGCATCCACTGTTCACCCCCGACATAAGAAACTGGTCACACTCCGCGTCCGCGATCATAGTTCTATTCATTAGCATTGCTTTTATCCACAACACCAATGATTCTTCTACGCCGTATTCGCTGGGCGCGTTGCACATGCCATCAAAAGTCGCATTGTCGAAAGCCCCCTTTATGTCGATGAAAATGCCCAGTGCGTATTCTTTTCTGTTAAGTGCACTTTCAATTCTGCCGTCCCGATTTTGAAGCGCAGTCTTGCAAGATTTTCCGCGCTGGCATGTTGCATCTGATATAGAAGGTGTAATCGCAAAGCATTTTTGAGCACATGCAGTTCCACCAGCCTCTCTCTTTTTGCATGAAGGAAGTAAGACTAATAGACCTGAAGTTTTAGGCGAGTGAGTAACGCCTTTACTAATTTTTGGTATGAAGGCTATCCTCATTGTGCGTCAGGAGCATGGAATATAAGCAAGCGCAAGGCTGGCACCATTAGTGAGGCTGTCAGTATTTTTTCAGTAATCCTTGCCACCAACTTCATTCCACATTTCTTTGGAACACAATAAGTCGGTAACTTGATATCGTCCGCCTGTGAGGCGGTCTGTCAGGATCGATCGTAACTAGCTTTCACATCCTCTGCCATCATTATCAAACACAGCATCCGATGCGTTTAAAGACATCACGCATCCCGTTCTAAACCAAAAAACCTTGGAAAGAAAATAACCCTCAACAGCGGTTGAAGCATATCAAAAAGTTGATGCTTAATTTAGATTTGGGGATGTTCCCGTTGTTGGTCGACGTTGGCTAGAGCGGTACCTTCAACCGCTTCTTAGACCTAACTAAACACGTGCAAGGGTCTTTCTGTTGGCAAATCTAATTTTCAACAAGTTTCATGATTGGTTTCAAACGAAAAACATTCAGGATGTGTACTGAAACCCACTGAAGAACACAGGAAATGCAAAACTGTGATCTTGGCAAAAGAATTGACTTAGAAATTGCAAATCGGCGGACCTGCATAAACATTAGTCATCAAGTCTCCTTACAACCGCCACAGCCGTGAAAGTGTGAAATGACTGTCTACCTAAACACACCGGGCTCATCATTCATTTACGACATCATCGAAAGCAAGGACAAAGAATTTTTCTTGGTTTGGTTATGTTTTGTGGCACTTCAGCTCAATACAGCGTCCGCACGAAGCCCAAACCTCGTCTCTCGTACTCATTTCATGAACTGCGCCCGCCTCGGTCAACCTAAAAGCCAAGCTCTCATTCCGATTTCAAAAGTCCTTTTCAATTTCCAAAAGTGGTTTTCCATTTCAGCGCGGTGGTGTGTTTCCCTTCGCGTATTTCTTCAAGAACGCACCGAGTTCCATGTAATCAGGATAATTGCACACGAATGCTAAAAAAAACTGCAAGGACACAACACTACCATGCAGTTTCGTGGGGCGGAGCTATGTACAAATAAATGGAGTCAATGAGCGGTTGGGGAGGGGTGTGTTGGGCGTAATGCAATGGAAGCGGTATCTGTCCGAAGTCCTTTTGTTAGCGTGCTGTTCCCTCTCCATCTCTCTCGACTAATTACCCAGTGCAGCTAATTGAAAGTTGCACCTCTCAGTGCCAGAGATTTTTAAGCACACCTTTCACAGTGAAAAACTGTCTCAGCAGCGTCCAGGAGATAGCTCTTATCTGAGCTGTGAAACAATGAAATTAAAGCGCAAAGCGGGATTGCAAAAAAAGAGAAATACAAACCAAGTGAACGAACGAAAACGATTTGAATAAAATAAACATTCAACTGCAATGTTGTGGAATTGAAATTCCCCAAAGGACACATAAGGACACACGGCTGTGCGACTCGCCTTCCGTCCATTGTGAACGTTCTTGCCTTTCGCAAAGTCCCCTCCGCGGACTTCTTATTTGCCTCCTATGGATATGTGTTGGAGCTTAAATAGATTTAAAGAATGAAAAGAAAAAAACGAAAGAAACGAAATAAATACATGAAAGCGAGAACGGATGAAAGGAGCCCGATTCCTTTGTCGCACAAATGACTTTTCGCACCATTTCTATTTCAATTCGACCTTTTTTTATGCCTTATTTAACAAAGGGTTGTTCCCAAAGCTTTAGATGGTCACGATGAATGCGGGTGGGAAGGGGGAGGGGGCTGAAGGGAACTGGAATGAATTGAATAAACCTGCAACGCAAAGTTGCGCGGGTCACGGTTGATAATTTGGGTACTTACCGGACGGATTGGATGGGTTCACTTGATTTCTTGTTTGTGTTCCATTGAATTTTTTAATCCTGTTTTAAGGACTCGTTTTATGTTTAATAACTTGATTTTCTTCTTACTTCTTGTTCTCTTTGTAGGTAAGTCGGAATTATGAGGCATTGATGCGGAACGTTAAGACGGCTCGGGAGTGGGTGAGGATATTTTGAAAGAATTTCAATTACAGCAGAATGTCTGAATTTTTGGTTGGACTTTTTTACTTTTGGAAACTAGGCAGGATCAACAGGGAAGTTGTGGAGCAAGTTATTTTCAAATTAGTGTGGGTGGCTGGGAAGGGAAACGAACTCATTAGTGTGCATATCTTAAAGATGGACGAAAATTGATAAAGTTGTGGAAAGTTTGTGCTGTGTTTTGTTTGATGATTTTTTGTGCTTCAGAAGGTGAACAAAAAACAAATGAGGGGGAAAGATTCTTGCACTGAAGTAAATTTTTTTTGAAAAAGAACTCGCTTGTGGAATTCCTAAAGAGTTCTAGAAGGTTGCTTAAAGCTAGTTACGTGTCGAACACAAGGCGTGTTGAAGGACTGTTGCTAAATTTTAATGTTCAGGGTAAGACGGCCCCCTCCTTCTACTGGATACATTTGATTTAAACAACCACACCACTGCCTGGGTTACAAAATTAAGAACTTTCAAAAATTATTACTCTGTGATAGGAGCAGGAGTTAATTACCATTGAATCTAAAACCCGTTTTATATCTGAAGTTTTGAAATTTTTGTTTGAAACAAATTTTCAAGTTCTTGGTTCTTACTGAACTAACTCCGTCGTATGCTGTTCATTTCATGGAAACCTAACTCAACATTCAACGCTTACTGGACTAGCGGATAAGGTTTTGACAAACAAATAATCCGGGAAAAGAGAATACAAATAGACGGTGCGATTCATCTGGCCATAATGAGTACACAAAAGAGGGAATAAGCAATAAGGAAAAGACGCTATAGATAACTGCAGTAGGCAATGCGTCGGTATATATATATGTGGGAGGAAAAGGGTGAAACTATTGGCACTTAGAATAGACGCGTTCAGAAAGTGGTGGAAGAAGAATACAAAAAGACGTAGACAATGCGTCGGTACATATATGTGGCAGGAAAAGGGTGAAACTATTTGCACTAAGCATAGACGCATAAACTGATTGGTGGGAGAAGAAAACAAAAAGACGTTTTACGCATAAACAACCGGGTTTACTCAGGAATAGGGGAAAACATATGGAAAGGACAATACATTGCTTTAGGGATGACAAGTGAGTTCATGTTGCTAGGTGACCATGGTAAGCAAGACATAACTCACGCACCACTAAGATGCCTCTTCTTTCTCCCCACTTCTGCGTCGGACGTCGTTTCGGGAAGAAGAAGTCCAAACGTCCTTGGTATGATCTGAGCCAGATCGATGCATCATGTAACCCATGTGGATCACTTTTGACAGTAGAAGAAGCCATTTCCGACAAATTCAATAGCAAAAATTCGCCAGAGCCATCGTCGTAAACCATGCTCCCTTGCAAGTATTTACTCGCAGTACTCGTCTCCGTAGGAATACCCATCCTTAAGCCTACATTCGAACGTACAGTTAAATTTAGAGAGTCGTTCTTCGGCAGCGCCACACGACTATGGAATGCTCTTTCCAGCACAACTTTTCGCCCATCACTACAATCCAAAGGCATTTGAAATCAATGTGCACCGGTACCTCCTTTCTGATTTGATGAATCACATGATTCCAAATTACATCCAGAACACTGTTTATAGTGTCAACGGAAACACTGATGGAGAAAAGACCACATCGTGGTAGGATGGCGGCTAACAGACCCAGGTTTTGAGGGAGCCTGACTGGCAGTGACAGCTTGACCAGAGGATATATTCTGGTGTCACGGGAGGTCAAGAGATCCTGGAACTTCGGTTCCAGCCTGACCGTTCGGCAGGCCCCCTTTTGGGAGTATCGTGGTGGCTTTAGCTTACCACCTAACATCGCGGGTAGAGTCGAGGATAGTGTACTGTCCTGACTTGTCAAGTTGATTGTTCACCCACAACTAGACAAGGCGGTTAGGAGAATATACCGGCTCAGTGTGGAGTTGCATTCTCAACCGGGCGCTGCAACCCAGAGAGCGGAAGAGGTTTTAGGAAGGCCTCTTATCAAACCAAGGTGGAGTGATTGTCCCTCAAGCATGATCTCAACTTGATACTTGGGTAACTAAGGCGTTTAGTCTTGCGTTATCTACGAGTCTTGGGAAAATAGAACCCTTATATTTTAATAACCTTTTATTTATTTATTCATCATTATTGGATTTACAATCTGCTGATTACAATATTTTGTTTCTTAACAACAAAGAGAAAAGACAGAGTAAGAAAAATAATTCTATAAATAGATAGTATACATAGATAGTATATAAAATAATTCTATTTACATTTAATGAATCTGCATACATTTATGAATTTAAATGGATCGATTGTGAAAAATGTTTTTGATAACATCTTTAACAGAGTCTTTGCTCATTGAAATGTCAACTTCAGAAGAAACAGAATTAAATAACATTAAAGACCGACTTATTGGATTATTTGGCCATAATTCGTACGTAAACTTCATCCCTATGTTTTAAACTTACGTCTGGGACGTACAAAGAAATTAAGGCGAGTTGCTCTTCAGATTTTATATTGCAACTTAAAATGTCTTTGATAAGTAAAACACTTTGAACTTGTCTTCTACTTTCAAGACTTTTTAAGCCCAAAAGAGCACAGTTTGCTGCATATTCAGGTAAACCGCCAGACCACCTCAGATTTTTCAGAGCAAACCGAGTGAATCTTTTTTGAATTCTTTCAATTTTAATTACCCTATTCTCATAATATGGGGTCCAAATTACACATGAATACTCTAATATAGGGAGTACCAGTGATGAGGAAATTGACTAAAGCGTATAGGGATCCTTAAAGACACTTGATGTTCTTTTAAGGAAACTTAACATAGAGTTTGCTTTACATATAATAAAGTCATAGTGTGCCGAAAAAGTAAATCTTGTATCAAAGTAGATACCGAGATCCTTCACTTCTCTGACTTGTACTAGTAATTTGTCGCGGCGAGAACTTTCTATATACGCTTAACGTCGTGCACTTGGCTATATTAAGTTCAAGGTGATTATATTTACACCAATTACCAAATAAGTCAAGATCAATTTGTAATTTTACACAATCAGAGACACATGAAATTTGTCGAAATAATTTAATATCGTCTACATACATTAGAATTTCCGCAAATCTAAGAAGTTTTGGAATATCATTCACGAACAGAACAAATGAAAGTGGGCCTAAGTGACTCGCCTGAGGAAGACCAGATATTAATTGTTAGCGCTACAGTCCAATGGGTGACCAGGGCCTAGCTTGCTCATCAACTACTCGTGTTGTGCGCGCCACAGTTCTCTCACGAGGGACCTACAGTTTTTTGCCGATTCCGAACGACTTTTACTTTTGAGTGTTGTCAACAGCTCGAAAGAGATGGTGCCGTAAAAATTCGACGTGTGAGCGTTGCACTCTACCCACTACGCCACGGCAGCCACATACCAGATATTACGTCTATATAATTAGATCTGAAACCATTTATTTGGACGATTTGTTTCCGTTTTCAACCCGTGATATAAGTCGTAAAGGCAGGTGATCGGGTAAATCAAACTTCCTTTTCCTTTCTTGCTTTTTACCTTCGGCTCGTTGTGTAATTTCCTGTCACTTAAGGGACCAACAAATCCCTTTTAGAGCACACCAGTTTAAAACAAAGAACTTTATAGAAACAAATTAAAAACCAATGCAAAATAATAGCTTTAGGGAGTCAACGTCCAGTTCCAGAGCTAAGAATATTACGAACAGCCCTTAAGGGTCTTCTGATTGTCACATTCGTTACGGATTGAGAAGCGTTTCTTTATTTGTGAACTATTTAACAAAGGAAGATATTTTATCAGCTGTCAAGTGGGTTTGGCATTTTAAAATAAATACTGAACCAAAGGAAGCAAAGCATAGATTCAGTAAAAGAGTCCAAATCAAGATTGCCATTGATCCCAATTTTTATAAGCGAATTTAGCTTCGCAATTAAGCTAATTTTTGGGTGAATGAATGCGTCAATAAATATAACTTTTGTATTTGAACCGATGATAATCTTGTTGACATATTGAGACAACTTGTCATCTACAAAAACTGACTGTTTGGCGTGCTTTAAATGTTTGGCGGCGATGCTGGTCGGAACGTTACAGTCTGTGGTGCTCGCTGTAGAGCCTTGATGACTAGCATTTTCGTGCATCAGTTAACCGAACCTGCAACAATTATGTGCAGGACCTCCACATCCACAAGCCGGGCAAACATGTCACTCAGCTATATGTCACATACGAGTAGTTTTAGGTTACAAACCAGCGATCGGCCTTCTCGATCGTGCCACTTAATGCCCCTTGACTTTTTTGTGGTCATATGTCGTTTTGGCCAAGTCAAATAGTCTCAAACAATCGACCGATCTGTGTAATATAGAATAATTTGTCCTGTTGTTTCCAAATAAACGGCTATAAATGGTGAATGATTTCACCGTAAATTTAAACTCCGTAGTATGTAGACATATGCAAGAAATTACTACATATCAAAACAAATTGCTAAAAGATCTTCTTTGGAATAAATCAACATGTATGTCGATTTATAAAAAGCACATGCATTTTACCAGGTATACCAGTATAAAAAGAGCGTTTTTTTGAAAATAAAACACTAATTATTAATGGGAAAGTAAAAACATTTTATTCAATGTATTGGTCATTGTTTTCTTCACATTTTGACCACCTTTCTGGCAATTTGTGAATACCACGCCAATACAATTGTTCGTCCTTTAAAGCAAATCAATCAGACACCCAATTTTCGACCTCCTCGTAGGAATCAAAGTGCTGCTCAGCCAATGCGTGTCCCATCGATGAAAACAAATGGTAGTCGGAAGGAGCCAAGTCTGGTGACTACGGCGGGTGGGGTAGCTGCTCCCAGCCAAGTATTTTGATTATATCCTGAACCGGTTTTGCTTTGTGTGCAGATGCATTGTCATGGAGCAAAATTACCTTGCCGTGTCTTCTGGCCCATTCTGGTCGTTTCTCGATCAATGCATGGTTAAAATTGATCATTTGTTGTCGGTGGCGATCAGTATTAACGGTTTCACCAGGTTTTAAGAGCTCGTGGTACAGCACACCTTTCTGGTCCCACCAGAATCGATCTGGTTTTGCAGTCGATGTTGATGGTTGTCCCAGACTAACCCATGAATTTTTCCGTTTAGGATTCTTGAAATAAATCCATTTTTCTTCGCCGGTAACAATCCGATGCAAAACCGATTTTCTTTAGTGTCTTTGAAGCAAGATTTCACAAGTGTTTTTTCGGTTTTCCATCTGTCTTTCGTTCAATTCATGTGGCACCCATTTTCCACACTTTTGGATCTTTCTCATAGCTTTTAAACGGTCAGAAATTGTTTGCTGTGCAACATTTAACAATGCTGTCATCTGCTTTTGACTCAAAGTGTCATCTCTATCCAATATCGCTTGCAATTCGGCGTCTTGAAACTTTTTGGTAGTATTCCACGTTCTTCATTTCTCACATTAAAATCATTGTTTTTGAACCGTTGAAACCATCTTTTGTATGTTGCTTCTGATAGAGCATGATCACCATATGCCTCGACAAGCATTCGATGCGACTCTGCAGCACTTTTCTTCAAATGAAAACAAAACATTAATGCTTTCCGCAAATCATCACTTTCTGGAACAAAATTCGACATTTTTTACACGATGAAAACAAAAGATGGTGTCTGTTCAATGACTTGATGTATACTAAATATTTTTCACAGATGTCATACCAAACAAATAAAAAAAAAAGTAAGGGCTCGTTCACAACAAATGTTCTCTATCGAGACATTTGTATCTTCATATGGGTATGCCTGGTATGTGAAGTCGTTTTGGCCAAGTCGAAAAGCCTAAAACAATCGACCGATTTACGTAATATAGAATAATTTGTCCTGTTTTTTCCAAATAAACGGCCACAAATGGTGAATGATTTCACCGTAAATTTAAACTCCACTTAATCCGTAGTATATGTGGTCGCCGTGGCGTGTGGGTAGAGTGCGATGCTCACACGCCGAAGGGTCTAGGTTCGATTCCCGGCTCAACATCAATTTTTCGAATTTTTCACGGCACCACCTCTTTCGAGCTGCTGACAACACTCAAAGAGTAATAACTGTCTAAGAAAGCTTCTCAATATTCGCCGTTCGGAGTCGGCAAAAAACTGTAGGTCCCTTCTACTCGTGAGAGAACAGTAGCGCTCACAACACGAGTAGTTGATGAGCAAGCTAGGCCCTGGTCCCCTTTTGGACTGTAGCGCCAACAATTATTATTATTATTATGTAGACATATACAAGAAATTACTACATATCAAAACAAATTGCCAAAAAACCTTCTTTGGAATAAATCAACATGTATGTCGATTTATAAGAAACACATTCTGACATTGCAACCTATTCTTCAATTTAAATAGTTTTTGAGTATCCGCAATGTTCGTCTGGTTTAAATGTCAGAAACCATGCTAAATACTTCCTACGACACATGTGCTCAAAAATGTAATCATTTGCTGCAATACAGCATCCACGGATGAAACATCAAACAAAATGACTAAACCTAGCCGTTGGTCGTTTCGTGAAAAACGCAAGAAGGACTACCATTAGCAAAAACTTCACCGAGAAGAAGGAAGTTCGTCATTTGCATTCTTTTTACTATTCTGTCTGCATGAATACACGCTTCACAGCGATGTAAGTCAAGAATCTGCATTGAACCTCCACATAGCCTCCACTAAGGGAATGACAAACTTGGTTTCAGTCAGAAGATTTCAATAGCAAAAGCGTTGCTTGCCTATAGAGACACAATTAATCAAAATCATTTTTCGAGAGCTGCACTTGGAAGGAGGCAGCATCGATTGAGATTAAACCTGCTAACCCTATCGTACAGGGCTTAAGAGTCACAAGAACTTGCTTGAAAGCCCACTCAGTATGTTATCATTAATCTCCAAGTAATAGTGTTTTACAAGAGCAGTTCTGCGTTCACTTTAAAGAGAGAGAGAGAGAAAGAGGCAAAGAGAGAGAGAGAGAGAGAGAGTAAAGAGTCAGAAAATCAGTGGACCAAACCAAAGGGCTCTTCTGACATGGCACAGTTTCAACCGCTCGAGATTCAAAAATGTCATCATGCACTTAAAGCAATGTAAGACGCCCACTACCCTTCACAAATTTCGGAGCAATTCGAGAGCAAAGTAATCCATCATTCAGCATCAGCAAACGATAACTGCAACCACTTCAGTCACCATCCCAGCGTTACGGATCAGATCTCTGGTCATAGAAATTCGAAAGACCACTCAAACATTTGACTTGTCATTTCACTCAATCTCAGGCGAACATGTGTAATTTGAAGCAGACCTCTTCCGCTCTCGTGGCTGTGAAGAACCCGCCCTGCTGGCACACAGCCTATCCCACGTGAGCCGAGTGGCCCTTAACCCGACCTCCACTAAAGCAAAACATGACCTAGTCAAGTGTACCACACGTCCCACCAGTAAGTTTCCGCATTTATATACTGTATTTATTTCCACTTGACATCCATTAGGTTTTCATTCCCCCCTTTTGGTCCTGCGGCGAGCTACAAGGAGGCCGACAGAAAAGAATCGTTAATCAATTTTCCATGCAAGACGACGACATTTCAAACACAGAAAAAGGTGTCAGTTGGAGAGCCGAGGAATTTCTATGAAGTGCCTTCCTGCTCCCGCCCTCTGCTGCTGCGTCCATTCACCTCGTGGCGTTGTCCTACACCGCAGTTTATTGTACCCTTGAGTGGGTTCTGTGTGAGGCGCCCCACGGCACCCTTCCCCGCTCGTCTACCCGGCCCAGCCCTAATCGAAAGCAAATAATAAATTTTCATTTTTATTTGACTTATCACTTTTCGTTGTCGTCGCCTCCGCCACAGTTGGCGTCTTCTTGTCGTTCTTTTTTCACTTATAACGTCTCCGGAGTGGGGCGAAATTGGAAAAACGAAAATTGATTCCCATGAGGAAGTGTATTTGCAAAATATGCATAATTCCCCAAGGAGTATTTAAGGGATTGCTTCGATTGTTCACCTCCCTCAGCTGAAACGAGGACAGTCTCCAGGCTGCTCCTGGTAGACTTCCTTACCAAAGAAGGAGTGGAGGAGGCAGTATATGTGTCATATGATTGTCTCCCAACATTTTTCAGACCCCATACCCGAGTGCGGCGTGCGAGATAGCGAGCAGCGCACCAAGGAAGTTCGAGAAAGGCGTCCTCTTCTCGATGCAGCAGGTGAATAAGTGAGTGTCTCTGCCAAGGAAGGGAAGGAACACTGCATGCCCGACCAGAATACGGATGCAGGGAGCACTGCGAAGGGACACATATTAATGCGCACATACTCGGGTGTATACGTGAAAAAGGACATCATTGGTAAAAACAAATTCCCTTATAGATGGGAGCAACGAACGGAAATCCATCCAATAATGCGGAGAGAAGAAAGAAACTCGTCTTTTTTTGATGACAAATACAGAGAGAGGGAGGTCTTTAGTTGACATCATCTATCAATGATCCTTGATGATGGCATGGATGGGGAGTGATGCCTTGTGCTGGGTTGAGTTATTACTGCGAGACGGGTGTACGTGAGTGACTCAATATGACGCAAAAGAGAAATGGTTTTAATTTTGAAATTCGCTTGCAAGGATCCAGATTCTCGGAACCAGAGAGGGAATTAGTTTGCAGAATTCTCTTGGGCTAGAGAGTTACAATTCAGTAGTTCCTGGAAAAATTTATATTTTAGTTGGGATTATTCGAAATTATGTCCGTCCCTTATCTGGTTTAAGCCTGCGCTTGAGAGGGTTGCCCGGAAAACTGGATTTGTATTTGCTTGCGTGTTAGGAGGGATTTTGTGCACCTTAATGTTGTGGTTGGTCATTTGTCAGGCAGAGGGAATGGACATCACACAAATGCTGAGAGTAACTGCAATTGGTTGTGATTCGAAATTTATTGAATCGGTATTCGACATCGAAAAATTCAGAAAATTAAAATCCTTAAAAAATGTAAAGCGCTTAAGGATTTGAAGTACCTAGGAAATTTGATTAATACGTACGTACTAAAAATATCCGCAGGCTTTTTGTCAATAAATTAGATTCAAAATTCTTGTGATTTTGATTAGAGCGTCGCCTACGCAAAATTAGTCTTACCTGTCTGGAGAGCTCTTACTTCTTCAGTCGAAGAATGATCTTTTGACCATACGCCATTCTTCACACGTCACAGAAATGTTCACACTTCTCCCCTGCATGGGCCATGACATTTTGTCATGTATTAGTTTTTTGTTGACACCCTGTCATATTCTGATTTATGAAACGCAGTCGAAGGTCATAAACAGACATTCAACACAAATGTTGGGCCTTGTCGGAAACCTCATGAAATTTGTTCATAAAATTTAACAGTCTCACAATGAGCACATGTACATAGAGGAGCACGAAGCTATAATGCTTTCTAGTGTCTTGTACAAGTATGACTTGGCGAGAATATAATAATTGTTGGCGCTGCAGTCCAAAGGGGGACCAGGGCCTAGCTTGCTCATCAACTACTCTTGTTGTGCGCACTACTGTTCTCTCACGAGTAGAAGGGACCTACAGTTTTTTTCCGACTCCGAACGGCGAAATTTGAGAAACTTTCTTTGACAGTTATTACTCTTTGAGTGTTGTCAGCAGCTCGAAAGAGGTGGTGCCGTGAAATTTCAGAAAAATTGGTGTTGAACTGGGAGTCGAACCTAGACCCTTCGGCGTGTGAGCGTCGCACTCTACCCACTACGCCACGGCGACCACACTTGGCGAGAATAGATATTTTATAGATTCAGAAACTATTCACAGCCTTTTTTATACAGTTTGACAGAAAATGGTGCAATCTAATTTGTAGCTGAAAATCCTCCGCTTCGAAAACCGTTTCATTCAAAATTATTAGATGTGAGAAATTAAATTCAAATCAATCTCTTTAAATTCACATCCGATCGTTTCTTCACCAACTGGCGCCTCTGCAAATCACTCGTCCTTATCACCTCTTTAACAATCATTAATTTTCCACCCAGAACTCCTGCGGCCAATTAAGGCCAATCAAATGAACGCAATAACGTCTCCCTAATAACTAACAAGGATTTACTTCACCTCATTTTAATGTAATCCAGCGACTTACCCATTTTGACGCGCAGCCCGAAATCCCCCATTAAAGCACCCTGCTCCTCACTTATAATTAATAACTTAATTGTTAATTACATTCTTCAAATAATACCTTCGCCCTTTGGGTAACGATCAAAATATGAAGACCGAAGTCGTTGGCAGCATCAGGTATTCATGGCGTGCATCTGGACCCGACTGGGGTACCCTCGAACACCCGCCCAGATGTGGGTTGCGTCCTCCCGGTGGCAGACGTACACCAAATGGAATATCAAATAAGGACGTAGGACTCAGCCCGACCGAGAGGAGAATGCCTTTATTCCCGAAAGAAAAGGGACGGTGCTCCTATAAGCCAATATCGTAAACCGCAAGAATGACTTAATACATCGGATTGTGTGAACGGGCAGGGGTGGGGAATAACTCTATTATCCTTTTTTGAGTGGACCCCTTTTCTGAATACCGCCTAGGTGGTATGGGTTTGTAATCACTTTGCGGAGTTCATTTGAGTGTGGGCCTTTGTGTATAGGCCATTCGGAGCTGCACCCAACCGCAGGGATGTTGGGTTTGGTGTTCGACGACGGCTGTTGCATTGAGGTGATTGTAATTAAAAGCGACTTCTAAACTCGGTGTGCAGGATGTTCAGTGGAAATGCGGTCGGGGACAATGTCTGCGCGCCAATAGATCGGCATGTTTTATGAGTTTGAGTTTAATTTGATTGAAATGTATGCGGCTTTTGCGGAAACCCGTAGTTCAGTAAGAATTCGACTGTTTCTGAGAGGAGGAAGAAGAATTGGATTTCGAAATAATTTTTTTTGGTCAGAAGTTGTTTCACCGCGTTACTTCCCCTAAAGACCATCTTCCAAACTATTTTGCAAATGTAAAGGGTGGGTTTACGTGGCATGGGCTTGCAACTTAAACTCGTCATTCGCTTGTGAAATTCCAAAAACATGTTTAGTTTATATTGAAAAGTAGGGGAAGTGATTTTGAAGTCGTTCAGTCTCCAAAATACTGCTGGCTGAGTTCAGGGTAAATATAGACATTTTTCAAAAAGCGTTTGGTTTGTTTTCGAGCACATTACTCAGATGCCATCCCTTCAGTCCGACAACCAGGTCTATTGACAATCTCTAGGTTGGGTCTGTATTACATCGACGACAGGCCATTTTTCTCTTAAATGATTTCAGAATTGCCTGGTGTTGGTATTTACTCGCAGATTTTCAAGCGTATGGCCTACATGTTGATAATTCTGTAGAGAAGACAGTATTGCATCATATCATCATATCATCATACACAAACAAATTGCAAAGTTTGTACTATGTGAATGTCTATTTCTTCCTCAGACTCATGTCCACGCGTTATACACATGTTGATTCGAATTCGCGTTTTACTCGCAGGATGTACTTTGTATTCCATGTATTCTAGAATGAGCTATCGTCGTTTGTGTGAACTTTCCATTCTCGAATGTGACCGGGAAGGTTTTTTAAAATGAGAGACTGTGCTTTGCGCCTTTTATGATACATATAAAACTGGATATTACTGCAAGTTCTTATAACACCACTTATACACACGGGAGACATTTTAGTGATAGGCTACGTCTGCCACTGTACAACTGTAGTGAGGAATGGTTTGACGATGAGTGCAGGCAAGCGCATGCAGCCAAACTAGACGCCTGTAAGACAACGCTGCATCGCACAACGAGGGCTGTTCGTGGGCTCTACGAACAGAGAAGAAGGGAAGAGGATCGGCTTCTCAGGAGGAAAAGGAAAGAGCATGAGAAGTGCGCGGTCGAGGAAATGAAAAGGTGTTTTGGCAGGGCTGAAGTCCGAAAGTTTTACCGAAAGGTAAAATAGCTGTCCGGAGGATGCAAGGCTAGGACCGAAGCCTACCGGGACCAAAATGGACAACTCGTGGTACTCTCGTGGTCGCATTCTGTGCGGAGAATCATTTCTGCAGACTCCTTAACGGTGATGACGGGTCATGTCCCGCTGTTAGGGAGAATGTTCTACTCAATTTGGACGATGATAGACAAGCATTCCGTCCCCCCGACTTAGCCGAGGTTAAAATAGCAATATCCAAGCTAAAGTCGAACAAAGCTGCTGGAGCAGATGGACTGCAAGCAGAACTATTTAAAGCAGCTGGAAATGAGCTGGTTGGGCGCATGCACCAGCTCATCTGTAAGATATGGTCGGAGGAAAGCATGCCCGATGAGTGGAATCTCAGCGTCGTTTACAAGAAGGGAGATCCCTTTGACTGCGCCAATTATCGAGGGATCAGCCTTTTTAACATCGCATACAAGTTCCTCTCTGCCGTATTGTACGAGCGTCTGAAACCGTTTGTCTATAACCTGATAGGTTCCTTTCAGTGTGGTAGGTCCCTTTAGACTAGGGAAGTCGACAATAGAGTAGATCTTCACATTACGGCAGATCCTGGGAAAGACCCAAGAAGTGCAAATCGACACCCACCACCTATTCGTCGATTTTAAGGCCGCATATGACAGTGTGCATAGAGACGAGCTATACAGTACCATGTCTAGTTTTGGCATTCCTACCAAACTCTTCAGATTGTGTAGGATGACGATGGAGAACTCTCGCTGCTCCGTCAAGGTCGGTAACGAACTCACCGAGAACTTCAATATTAAAAAAGGTTTTGGACAAGGCGATGCACTCTCATGCAACTTCTTTAACATCATCCTCGAGAAGATCGTGCGTAACTCACAAGTCAACACCAGAGGGACGATCTTCCAAAATTTTGTTTAATTGCCAGTTTACACTGATGACATTGACGTGATTGGACGAACACAGCGAGCCATCAATGAGGTGTATCATGGCATTGAAGCGAAAGCGGCTGAAATGGGTCTGGTGGTTAATGAGGCCAAAATAAAGTACATGTTGTCTTCAAGGAAGGACACACAACATCAACGTCTCAGACAGAGTGTCACACTAGGCAGCAGAAACTTCGAGGTAGTCAGGGGCTTTCCTTACCTCGACTCCTCGGCAAATAGGGACAACAACATCAGTACCGGAATCAAACACAGAATCACTCTTGACAATCGTATTTTCTTTGGGCTCAAGAAGCAATTGAGTAATAAAGCCCTCTCTCGAAGGACTAAGCTCGCTTTATATAACAGCTTAATCATCCCCGTCCTAATTTATGGCGCGGAATCTTGGACGTTACCAAAGGTGAATGAGGATGCCTTAGACTTTTCGAGAGAAAAGTTTTGCGTGCGATTTTTGGTCCTGTTTGCGTTGATGGCATCTGGAGGAGAAGATTTAACGACGAAATCTATGCTGTGACATGCGCCTGTTCAAGCGTCTACGGATACAACGCTTAAGATGGCTAGGCCATGTAGAGCGTATGGACACCACTGCTCCGGCGCGAAAAGTTTTTAAATCAGAGCCATTGGAACCACGCAACAGAGGACGACCTAGACTAAGGTGGCACACACAAATGGAGGAGGACCTCAACCAACTTGGAGTGCACATCTGGGGACAGCTGGCGTTGATGGTGACAAATGTCACAACTTTCCAATGATGTAGATAATCGCTTCCAAGATCAGCCACAACTCTAGGTTGGACCATTAATTGGAACTCGGTACAGTTGGCTAAAATATGCCAAAAACTATTCCAACCAAGACTTCTTACACTCGATTTTATTTAAATCTTTATTCTTTTAAATCTCGAGGTAGTCTATCAAAATGTGCGAAGACATTCACAACAGAGAACACTGTTGGCAGCTCGCCGTGTTAAATGCGATCAACAACGTTATCTCGTGTGAATATCCCTACGCCCTCCGACCTTTAATTTACATGTCACAAAAATCTTTGCTGTCGAAAATAAAAAACAAAACTACAGAAATTGGCTTTACTGTCAGCATTTCTAGTTGACAATTAACTGCAGGGCTCTTTACCATTTAAGAAACATAAATCAGAAGCTTAGAGAATCTAAAAAAAAAGTGACAGTTCATTAACAGTTACAAATCGAAGAAGGTCCCAAAAGAAGAAAATTTGTAAACTTGTAATTGTTCCAACTTGAATAATGAGCACGTCCCGTAATTAAAACACATTATTGGATGTGAAGTCATCGTCTAAGAAGTGGATGCTGTAAGTGAAGGCTGCTAAACCATGTTCAAAAAAAACTCAGAAATTCTTCAAACTAAGACAAATCAAACATTCTAGAGCTCAGACGGGCTTGCAAGTTTTCGATTTATTTTATTCCAGAGTTAACAGCTAACTTGAAGAACTATATCCTCGAAGTAAAGTCCCAAAAGAGATGTTCCCTTTGGTAGATTTTTGGCTTCCAAACACTAACGCGTAGGCTTAAACAATATTCGCACAGGCTGTGTCCAGTCTACACCCAAAGTTTGTTGAAGTCGTTCTCCACATTTGTGCTAAATTCCAGACGAGAACGCCCTCTGTTGCAAAATTGTCAATCTAAAATGGCCATCAAAAAAGTCTTTGTACTTCTAACGCCATATAAAAACGAAATACCTTAACCTCAATTGAGTATTCCCTCACCACAATTTATAAGCTCTATTGATTCAACTTACAAAGGACCAACTCCCTTGTTGAACAATTTATTCACTTTCGAACCACTTGACTTCTCTTGGACACTTGACCCAGCGTTTCAGAAATGACTTTATTAATCGCCGCTACTAATTGAGAAGAATGATGGCGACGGCGGCGACGTGTAGATCCCATCCATGCGTCGGGATTTTTTCTTCATTCAGGTCAATCAGTAAGTCAGTGACTTGATAGCGAAAATTTATGTTTTACAGATTTCCATACTCATTGAATATTCATTGAATTTTCCACCCGAGATGAGTGACCCGAGAAATTATCATCGAACGAAACGAAAACAAGGATAGTTTGCTGCGGACGAACGCGGAGAGGCATGGAGATGTACTGGAATCGAAATCACCCCTAAGCGGTATTGATTCGACAACTCAGCCTGTCGGGGCATGGAGAAAAGGATTAAGGATATGCAAAAGTGGAGCACTTAAAGTGCCACGGAAGGTGCTGTGCTGGATTTGCCTTAAAAGTCGTGGTGCGGCTGTTGTTGAGAAAATGGAACCTTTCGGTGAAGGCCTCCACAACTTTACTCCGAGTCTCTATGGGCGGGTGATTGATGGATAAATTGCAAATACGCCACTCACACCTTGTTCCGGTTTTTGTTCCGTTGCTGGCGTTATTTCGCAGACAGAGTCCTTTACAAAGGGTGGTGGGAAATGTGGGTTGTCCTTGAGCGAATCTGTGGCCTCTTGTCGGGTATAATGGATGAGTGTACGTTAACTGAAAACACCAACCGTATCCCACAAAACCTAGACAATGAGGTGGCATCAGAGTAAATGGAAAAGCGGTCTAGCGCCACTAATGTCATGCGGCAAGTGTTTCTCCCATGCATTTCCCCCGAAATTCCCATCGCAGGAGTTTGGCTTTTTGGTTGTTTTGATCCATTGGAAGGCAGGAAGGATTGTAAACTGGGTCGACTACAGTTGCAGAAAGCTGATGACGTCGGTAGACGCAATCACACACACCTGGTTCTTTGCACCCAGTTATACAGAGGAAGTTCGGGCTTGCATGCCAAAATGGAATGTTTTTGATTGGAATTAGCTCGTTGCTTTGTTGACTGCGATTGGCGTCTGTTAACCTGCAGAAAGGTTTAAGAGTGTCGATTCATTATAAATAGCCTAGGTGCAGCTCCGAACATCGAAAAAAATTGCTCCAAAGGATGCTGTCGATGTTTCAGAACTTTGTCCTGCTAAAGAATACAAGGAGGGCGTCACGAAGATCGCGTGTCTTATATAAACAGACGACCGGTGCGTGTGCCCGATCTGCCCAAATTGCTCCAAAGGATGTTGTCGATATTTCAGAACTTTGTCCTGCCAAAGAAAACAAGGAGGGCGTCACGAAGATCGCGTGTCTTATATAAACAGACAAACGATGAGTGTGCGCAATCTGCTCTTTGCACGAATTGTTTTATTCGGCAGTCACACTCCTTCAGGAGATAAGCTGCTCAACCTCGTTGTTGTTTTTTGAGGGAAGGGATAAGAATTGAATAAAGCAAGTAAAACTTGTTTCTTCAGACCCGCAAATGAGTCCTGGCAGGCAGAAGATCAAATTTGATTAATTCTAGCAGCACTGCAACGTTAATTCTTCGCCCTGAACTTATTAATCCCACGTTTGTCTGTGGAACCTCAATCGTGAGTAGCTGTTTCTTAAAACGCAAAGGGCAACGCGGCGTTGACATTGTTACATGGGGCGAAAGTCTATATAGCGAAACATGTTTTCTCCTCTGAAGACAAGAGCTTGGCAGACGCATATTGGATGGTTGGACCATTCGAAAAATGTTTACTTTTCTTGAACTTGGACAGTCCGTCGATGAGTATATTGTGGATGACTGAACCTGGAATTCACCACCTCCTTGCGAAGAACTTACTTGAATGCGACTACTGTTCAACAAATGAGGCCAGATTCAAATTTCTCGTGCTACTTACATTCGATTAACGGTTTTTTTTCGATTCTGTGATGTTGGTACACTTGTCTCGAATATCTGTTTACACATTCAGCTATAAAGCATATTTATTTTGTTTGTGAGAGGCATACAAGTTAGACGTGTTTTGCGTCTCGGTTAATCTGCCTTTGGCTCTCCTGGATCTTCCATTAGGACGATTGGACTTTTTTTTCGATGTTCTTATCTTCTTCTTCTTGTGGCGCTACAGTCCGGGGTGGACCTGGGCCTCAACCAACATGCCTCTCCAGCCAGCACGATCTTTCGCCAGCTGTCTCCAGTTGCGCACTCCAAGTTGGTTGAGGTCCTTCTCCACTTGTGTGCGCCACTTCAGTCTAGGCCGTCCTCTGTTGCGTTGTCCCAATGGCTCGGATTCAAAGACTTTTCGGGCCGGAGCAGTGGTGTCCATACGCTCTACATGGCCTAGCCATATTAAGCGTTGTATCCGTAGACGCTTAACCAGGCGCATGTCGCTGTACAGCCTATAGAGTTCGTCATTAAATCTTCTCCTCCAGATGCCATCAACGCAAACAGGACCAAAAATCGCACGCAAAACTTTTCTCTCAAAAAGACTAAGGGCTTCCTCATCCGCCTTTGCTAACGTCCAAGATTCTGCGCCATATAGTAGGACGGGGATGATCAAGCTGTTATATAAAGCCAGCTTAGTCCTTCGAGAGAGGGCTTTATTACTCAATTGCTTCTTGAGCCCAAAGAAACAGCGGTTGGCAAGAGTGATTCTGCGTTTGATTTCGGTACTGATGTTGTTGTCCCTGTTTACCGCGGAGCCGAGGTAGACGAAGTCCTTAACTACCTCGAAGTTTCTGCTGCCTAGTGTGACGCTCCGTCCGAGACGTCGATGTTGTGTGTCCTTCCTTGATGACAGCATGTACTTCGTTTTGCCCACATTTACCGCAAGACCCATTTTGGCCGCTTCCGCTTCAATGCCAGCAAACGCCTCATTGACGGCTCGCTGTGTTCGTCCAATCACGTAAATGTCATCAGCGTAAGCTAACAATTGAACTGACTTCTGGAAGATCGTGCCTCTGGTGTTGACTTGTGAGTTACGCACGATCTTCTCGAGGATGATGTTAAAGAAGTCACATGACAGTGCGTCGCCTTGTCTAAAACCTTTTTTGACATTGAAGGTCTCGGTGAGTTCGGTACCGACCTTGACGGAGCAGCGAGAGTTCTCCATCGTCATCCTACACAATCTGACGAGTTTGGTAGGAATGCCAAAACTAGACATGGCACTGTATAGCTCGTCTCTATGCACACTGTCATATGCAGCCTTGAAATCGACGAATAGGTGGTGGGTGTCAATTTGCATTTCTTGGGTCTTTTCCAGGATCTGCCGTAATGTGAAGATCTGGTCTATTGTGGACTTCCCTGGTCTGAAACCACACTGATAGGGACCTATCAGGTCATGGACAAATGGTTTCAGACGCTCACACAATACGGCAGAGAGGATCTTGTATGCGATGTTCAGGAGACTAATCCCTCTGTAGTTGGCGCAGTCAAAGGGGTCTCCTTTTTTGTGGACCGGGCAAACGACGCTGAGATTCCACTCATCGGGCATGCTTTCCTCCGACCATATCGTACAGATGAGCTGGTGCATGCGCCCAACCAGGTCATCTCCAGCTGCTTTAAATAGTTCTGCGAACAGTCCGTCCGCTCCAGCAGCTTTGTTCGACTTTAGCTTGGATATTGCTATCTTCACCTCGTCTAAGTCGGGGGGACGGAATGCTTGTCTATCATCGTCCAAATTGAGTGGAACATTCGGCCTAACAGCGGGATTTGGGTCGTCATCGCCGTTTAGGAGTCTGCAGAAATGATCCTTCCAGATTCTCAGCATAGACTGCGACTCTACTACTAGTTGTCCATTTTGGTCCCGGCAGGCCTTGATCCGAACCTTGTATCCTCCGGATAGCTGTTTTACCTTTCGGTAAAACTTTCGGACTTCATTCCTGCCAAAGCACCTTTCCATTTCCTCGACCGCGCGCTTCTCATGCTCCTTCTTTTTCCTTCTGAGAAGCCGGTGCTCTTCCCTTCTTCTCTGTTCGTAGAGTTCACGAACAGCTCGCGTTGTTCGATGCAGCGTCGCCTTATAGGCGTCTTGTTTAGCTGCGTGTGCTTGCCTGCACTCGTCGTCAAACCATGGGTTCCTTCTGGGTGGTGTTTTCATTCTTCTTCTATGCTTAGTGCAGGAAGCGTCGAACTCTGGGCGAGTTTCCGGGAGACTCGGTCGGCAAAGTTCCCAGCAATCAGCTGCGATTGTAGCTTTTCGACGTCAAACCGTTTTGGCCTTTCTCGACTCCGTTGCTCTCTCGATATCCGGGTTCTTACCTTGGCTACAACAAGGTGATGATCCGAGTCAATGTTTGCACCTCGGAAGGTTCGGACATCGAGAATACTGGAGGAGTGTCTGACGTCGATCGCAACGTGATCAATCTGGTTGACGGTTGATTGATCAGGAGATCGCCAGGTTCCTTTGTGAATGTTCAGGTGTGGGAACCGCGTGCTAGCCACAGAGAGGTTTCGCCCCGAGGCGAAGTCCAACAGCCTGAGTCCGTTTCCGGATATGTTGTCGTGCAGGCTGTGTTTACCGATGACTCCAGCAAAGATGTCCTCCTTTCCCAGCTGAGCGTTGAAATCTCCTAGAACGATCTTGGTGTCATAGCTGGGGCATCGATCGTATGTTCTTTCTAGGAGATCATAGAAGTCATCCTTGATGTTGTCATCCTTCTCCTCTGTCGGGGCGTGAGCGCATATTAGGCTGATGTTCCCGAATTTAGCCTTGATGCGGATTGTCATGAGGCGCTCGCTGACTGGGTCGTAGCTAAAGACTTTTTGCCTAAGTCTGCCTCGAACAACAAAACCGCATCCGAATAAGCGCTGCCTTCTCTCTCTATAGCAATTGCTGTAGTAGATATCGCAGTTCTTCATCGCTTTTATGCCAGGCCCATCCCATCGCACTTCCTGGATGCCGGTTATGTCAGCTTTGTAGCTGTCAAGGGCCTCCGCAAGTTGTTCGGCTGCACGTGGCCTATTAAGGGACCTCACATTCCACGCGCAAAACCGAAAATCGTTGTCCTTTAAACGTTTGCTGGGGTCGTCAACAGTTAATCCGTCCTTATCCGAGGCATATCGGTTTTTCTGAACTATTTTTCTTTTTTACGTGGTAAGGAAGTTACCCTCACGCACAACCCACAGACTGGTAGGCCAGGCCCATTATTTAAATCCTCGGGCAGAGGGGGTCGCTGCATACATTAGTTCACCATACAACGGGTGTTGTGATGGCTATCCAGGGGGCGCCACTTGGAGGCTGTATGTCAACTTGACCTGTGCACTAACGAGGATTGCCTTGGCAGCTCGCCATGTTGAGCGCAATCAACGACGTTACCTCGCGTGCATAGGCCCATGCCCACCCTTATCTTATTGTTCTTATCATGTACCCATTATTCGTCGCCAGTTATGGCCATTTTAAGTAAATCTGAATCGCCGTTGATATCATTCAACAATTTCTGACCGAGGCTTACGCGATTTTTTTTGTAGAAATTCTGAAATTTTGGAGCAAACTTCGCTTCTAATCGATTCATGCCCAAAATTTCCGATAAAATTGCATGGCGTGAGGCAACTGATATGGTGACATCTTCAGCAGCTTCTCTGGTTGTAATTCGGCGATTGGTCATATCAATGTTTTTCACTTTTTCAGCATTTTTATCGGTGTCTTGGGCGTCCAGAGTGAGCGTCGCCATTCACATCTTCTCGACCTTCTTTGAAAATATTGTACCACTTGTATTTTTTTTTTTTTTTTGACTCAGAGTACACTCACCATATACCACTGTCAACAATGCAAATGTTTTTGAGCACTTCATTCTACTTGTCACACAAAATTGAATGCAAATTCTTTGATCCATTTTTCTGGACAGCAGGAAATCGCGGAACGCACGTCAACTTTTATGTTTCCCGGAAACAAAATAAATATGCTCTATTGTTGAAACTGTAAACATCTGTTTCAGCTAAGTGTACCAACATAACAAAATAAAAAAAAAATCAATTATCGAATGAATTTTGGCCTCGTGGCGTAGTGGGAATAGTGTGAAACTCACACGCCGAGACTTCAGGTTCTATTCCCGGCTGAACTCCTTGAATTTGTACGGCACTACCTCTTTTGAGGTGCTGACAACACTCAAAGAATAATAATTCGCTTCTCAAACTTCGACATTCGGAGTCCGCAAACAATTGTTGGTCCCTTCTACTTGTGAGAGAACAGTAGCCCGCACAACACCAGTAGTAGATGAGCAATCTTGGGCCTGGTCACCTTGTGGACTGTCTCAGCATTCAATCATTATTAATCGAATGGACGCAACCCACGAAATTTAAATTTCACCTCATTTTTTGAACAGACATCGCATGTGGGCTCAGAAATTAATTGCTGCTATAGTTTCTGTTGGCACATTCTGTTTCGTCTGCTATAGTCTCTGTTGGCACGTTCTGTTTCGTGCCAAAAGGAGGTCTTTCTTTTCTGTTCCAAGATTACTGCCTACTCTAGTTATAAATATATCTTGCACTGATGAGACTTACGACGTCAGCCTGGCTCTCTAGACCCGACAGAGTACAGGCACCATCAGGGGTTTTGAGGGAAGTTTTGAGCAGACAAAGTGTTAGAATAGCTGCCCTCACGGCAGTTCATAGTTAGGTTATGGTAGGAATATAAGGCCATCGGTCCTGGATATTAAGGAATCCTACCGAGAGCAACACAGTTGCGAAACTCGACCAGAGTCTGTATTCTGGTACCACGGGAGGTCAGGAGCCCCGGAGACCTTTGTTTCAGCCTAACCGTGCGGTTGGGCCCCTTGCGGGAGTATCGTTGTTGCTGTGGTTTATACCCAAATCGCGGGTGAAATTGGAAGTAGTCAACCGTGCTATATGGTCAGATCTGCCCCAGTCACCTGGGTCGGATGAGGTCAAATGCTTATGGATATTTACTTCTGATTCGATGTGAAGTTGCATTCAACCTGGTGCTGTGACCCACAGAACAGCATAGGTGTTAGAAAAACGTCGCTCCTTACCAAGTGAAGAGTGATTGTTCCTAAAGACAAGGACTCAGATTGGTACGAGGGTTGTCTTTTATATTTCGGGATTAGAGAACAAAAACAAATATTAATCATCGAAAATAGCTTTACGAGTATTGTTTTTTAAAATATTCCCTATTAAGATCTATACACTTTTGGTTGCATGCGTTTGAACCAATTGTCGAAGCACTTTTGCCACTCTGATTGAGGTATCTTCAAAACATGCATTCTGAACGAATCAACTGCTTCTTCAGGTCGAAAATCGTTGACCTCACATTTTATTTCTTACGTACGGGAATAAAAAGAAGTCATTCGGTGCCAAGTCAGGACTATACGGCGGATTACTCATTAAATCGATTAGTGCTTAAAAAGTGCTTAAAAATTCAGTTGTTTGAGACAATGTGTGAGAGCTCGCATTGTCGTGGTGAAGAGCGATACGTTTTCGGCGGTTGGTTTTCCTGATTTCTTGGAAGGCAAACAAATGGTTGTCTACCACTCAGATTTGAATGTTTTACGTTGTTCTAGTGCTACGGTTGCGACATGTCCAGTTTATCTGAAAAAAGAGGCAACCATTTGCTTGGAAGTGCTCCGTGAGCGAGCAACTTTTGTTGGATTTGGCTCAATTTGAGACACCCATACAGTCGACTGCTGTTTACTTTCGGCCTCATGCGCGTAAATCCACAATTCACCACCTGTCACAATGTCATAGAAGTGTTTCGAAGCACCGCGATCGTATTTTTGGCAGTATTTCTTTCGACCAATCGACACGAGCCTATTTTTGAGCGATCGACAAATTGTGTGGGATCCAAAGCGAACAAATTTTTTTGACAGTCAAATGTTCATACAATTTTGAATGTATGCTGGTCCCACTAATGCCTAAAGTTGTCTCAATCTCACGATAGGTAACATGACGATCTTGCAATATCAGTTGGCGCACAGCACAGTTTCCGGAGAAACAACTGATTTTGGACGACCTTCACGAAATTCGTCTTAAAGAGAACTACGACTTCGGTTGAATTCACCATACCATCGATAAACACTGGTCCTTGATGGAGCTTCATCGCCAAAAATTGAATTAAGTTCATCGATGGACTGTTGTTGAGTTAACCCACGTCGAAAGTTGTAAAAACTAATCGCACGAAAATTTTCACGATTTAATTCCATTATTTTGGGCGAGATGAATCTTTTAAGTTACTGTAAACAACACAAATAGCGCTCGTATGTCGAAACTTTCTGAGTACGTCTAACCTCAAAAATGTCAAACTTTACGATAGAGTTGGCAGTTGCCAGATTGCAACACTAGGGTTGCCCAATTCCGAAATATAAAAGGCAACCTTCGTACTTGTGGTCCACCTAAGGCGTTTGTTAGCGTTCTCCTGGTATTAAGCCGTAACGGCAGGTGGGTACTTAAATCCAAATGCACACATACCTATTCTTGATCCAGAGGATGTGAATGAATTTTATGAATCACATGATTCAAAACCACATCCGTTACACTATTTAGAGTGTCAACGGAAACACTGGTAGAGAAAAGATACCTGGGCTACTAGACCCAGGTTTTCTTAGACCTGAGTGGAAGTGACAGCTTGACCAGAAGCTATAATCTCGTGCCACGGAAGGTCAGGAGTCCATGGAACTTCGGTTTTAGTCTGAGCAAGCAGTCGGCCCCTTGTGGGAGTATCGTGATGGCTGTGGTTTACCACCTAACATCGCTGGTAGGATCGAGGTTAGTGTTCTGTGCTGACTCGTTTAGTTTTAGTTCACCCTGGGCTAGACAAGGCGGATAGGGGACTATTCTGGCTCAGTGTGAAGTTGCATTCTCAACCGGGCGCTGCTACCCAAAGAGCAGAAGAGGTTTTAGCATGGCCTCGCATTAAACCAAGGTGGAGTGATTATCCCTCAAGCATGATCTCAATTTGGTTCTTGGGTAACTAAGGCGTTTAGTCTTGCGGTGGGTGGGTTGATTGTCGCTCAAGTTTGATCTCAATTTGGTTCTTGGGTAACTAAGGCGTTTAGTCTTGCGGTGGGTGGGTTGATTGTCGCTCAAGTTTGATCTCAATTTGGTTCTTGGGTAACTAAGGCGTTTAGTCTTGCGGTGGGTGGGTTGATTGTCTCTCAAGCATGATCTCAATTTGGTTCTTGGGTAACTAAGGCGTTTAGTCTTGCGCTATCAAACTCTTAAAAACATGGACCCCGTGATATAATCCGTTAAGCCAGGTTATCACGTAAAACCAAAACAAACATCTGCCTACTTTTGCACTTCAACATCTTTAATGTTCTCTGTTTGCTTCGAATGTAGTATTTCTTACATTTTCAACCCTGATCCGTGGTCTCTGCTGGGCCTTATGACTCTGAAATTGGCATCTATTGTCCCTAGCACTTCCTTCCGATCAATAGCGATCAGCACTGACTCTATCGATAGAGCCTCAGAATCTTTAGTCAGAACTCTGAATTCGGAAACCAGACATCAGCAAATTCATTCTTTGCCAAACAATGTCAATTGAAGAGTGAAGTAGAGAGCCCTCTTCCTTAGGAAGAAGGGAAATAGTTTGTTGTTACACTTTATGAATCAGAGACATGGACACTATTGAAGGCGTATTTTGAAGTCTTTTCAGAGTAAGGATGCGATTGTCTCTGGTCGCTGTAGTGGTTTCTGAAGGGAAGGATTGATCAACAAATTCTAAATCCTTTGCCAAAATTGTCATACATTCCTCAAAATGTCCTTCAGTGTCTCGCAAAGAATGCAAAGCTTGATAAGAAAAAGGACTTCGTATGCCCATTTGTTGGTATTGAATTGAATTGGGTTGGTAAGACTGGGCGCATGTTCACACATGCCAATAGGCCCAATAATAATGCACATACGGAAACAAAATGCGACTTAAGCAGTCGGGGCATTACATCAAATTGCATGCTTCGATTATAACTAGCAATGCTCGGCTTTCATTTGTTTGTCAATTTTCCCCCTTTAGGGGAAACAAATAAAATGAACACTTCCGAACGCACAAGACCTATAGTCTGGATGTCAGTTGAATCGGATTCAAGTATTCAGACATCACAAAGTGAGGTTGCATCTGCTTGCCGTTCGTAAAGTTTCAGCGCCAAAATCTATTTCTGTAATCTGTGACTGTTTCTCATCTTCCGAGAAAACAATGAATAAACTTTAATCTTTAAACTATCAGCTTGTATGTATAATACGAGTATGTTCATCCCACCCGAATATGCCAGGTGGTTCTGTTTTTCAGTGATGTTGTTTAAACAGCCGTACTGTCTACGATTTCTCAGGAAACTCTCCTGAGAAGTGCATTGACTTACAACTTACCCGAGTTGTGTCCCCATGACACATATGCTTCTGTTCTTAAATATCATCCTTTAAAATTGCACTTTCACAGGATCTCTCTGTCACAATAACCCACATGGCTATGTCTCTCCGACCATCTCTCTCCCTGTAGCATTGGACTGAATTCAAGTCGATCAAGTGACAAGGAAGGTGTCCCTGCTCCGATCTGCTGACGTTTTATGTGAGCATTATCCCATCAATTTTCATTTGAAATGTCTTTCTGGGCCACGCCATTGAATGCGCATTTCCCAACCTCCAGGAGCCTGCCCACCCCGTTCGAATGCTTTACGACGTTAATTTGTAAGAACAAGCCATTTAAACTAAATGCGGGTATAAATCGCTGTTCAATCTCATTCGTTTTGCCGATCAAATGTATCCCCCTTTTAGTGCAAGTAATGCCATAAATTCTCAAAGACGCCTCCCAGAGCTGGAGGACGTCGGCACATGCATTCACGCAGTCCCGGTGCTCGTTTCATTGAATTTTTGTATTTTTTTTTAATGGAATTTTATGTCAATGCTCCTATTCACTTTAATCTCGATTTAATTAGAGCTGTAAAGGACACAATGACCAGGTAAAAGGATGACAGTTTCCTTCCACCTCTTCCATCAACCATTGTTCCTCTGTCTCTTCTGTCTCTCCTTCTGGTCTGTGCCCTCGCAAACACAAAATTCTCTATTCTCATTGCCTTTATAAATCACCACCAATGGCTTGGCAATGTGTGTGTGTGTGCTTGTGTGTGGAGGAGTGAGTGTCAGCGTGTCTATAATTTCTTATCTCTTCGCAAAGGGAGAAGCAAGTCCTCTAATGGCCTTACAATTAAGGCTGCCCAAGGATGCACAATAAAGTGTACGCTGGACGACCTCTTTAAGCTCTTCTGGTGCCGCCATGCCATAGATTGAATTGTGCAGTTGGATACCCTTTGGCTAGACGTACGGTGTAGATAAACGGGTGCATGGTCGAATGAATCCCTGACTCACCCCCTGACGTGTGCTGCCGTTTGGAGATCTGGAATGAATATAATCGGCGATTCAACTTGCTCCTCCTACAAGTTGTTTGTTAGTCCTGTTGTCAACTATTTCTTTACTCAGCCACCCCCATCGTGTGCCGATTGAAAAGAAATGGATGTGGGTGTATCTGTTGAGAATGATGTGGACGGTGGCTGGCGGGAGGAGGGGTCTATTTCGTCTTATTGCCGTTTCGCCTGTGATTAAAAATTGATTAAATGTAATTTTTCCACTGTGTCGACGAAGTGAGACGTTGTTTATTCCTTCTTTGGCGGAATTCCTTCTCTTCAAGCGAAGGAATTAAGTTTTCAATGTCCTCGAGGATTACGAATTGGAAATTAAGTTGAGAGGCTCCCACTTTTCGATTGGTTTGTTTGCGGTGGGTGTTGGGTCGTGATATGTGCACGGGAGTGTGTGTGAAGGACAACTTTCATTCAATTGAATTGAAGCAGGATGAAGGGATATGTGTGGGACGATGGCGGGGTACAGATAAGGACAGTGAAGTATAACGAAATGATTAATTTGAAAGTTATCCAAAGTTGAATTGAATTAAAGGACGATGGCGCAGAGGATGGTAAAGACTCCTGCTTTCGATCTGAAATCACTGCAATTGTACATGGAGGAGAAGTGGGTTGGTGAAGGAGAAGGATATTTTTTAATTGGAAACTGGATCCATTTGAATGGAACCTCTAGTGCAATTTAAGAGATGCATAGCCCGATGCAATCAACGGACACCTAATCAAGTCACTGGAAAGAGGGATAAATGAAGACGTTCCAGTAGGGATGCAGCAAATTAACAGATCCTCGGGTGATTTGTGAGACTCAAACAATGTGTTTCGCTTGAGAGTTATTTGACTTTTATTTGGGGTGCATCAATTCTGAAGGCATTGGTGTGGGGATGTTGGTCTGGGAAGTAAAGAGGGACAAAGTTAATCCATTTTACTGAAAATTCATGAGTCATGGTGAGATTGCATTTTCAAAAAGGCCTTTTCCGACAGGTTACGTGTAATTCCTCACAAACTACTTTGTCACTTTTGTTCGGTATCCTTTGGCAACTGGTTACGTAAAGTTTCACACCATAGCAGCATCTCCAAGTTATTCAGCTGTATGTGAATAGTGTATTTAGTAGGATAAATGCTCATTATGTAACACTTTTGCAAATTCGGTTGCTGGATCATATAAATGACCAGCAAGACCACAGCATCTTTAGCCGAGAATGTTCGCAAGGACCGCGACACTTATCTTGGTGAATGTCTTGTCCTTTAACCGTAAAAAAATTCAACTTAAGCAGGAATTGAAACCAGGCGAAAGAAGAAGAAACAAGTGAGAAACAACGAGTCGCCCAAAACTTACTTCTTCGAAAGGACCAAACCAGGCGTTGTCATGACCTAAAATTTGCAGCATATTGTTCATCAAAAAACCAAATGCTATAAGTCGTTGCTTTATGCTTTAACCGATAGTTCACTTTTGATTCACTCTCAAGATGTTAAAACTTTATGTTTTTAATTTAATGTTAAAAATCCCTAAAAACAAAACAAACAAGTCGTGTAATGTATTGTGTAGTGCAGAACAGAACAAAGGCCTCAAAATTCAATTTTTAGGCACGTTCGCAATATTTGCTCATTTGGCGCAAGCGTTGTGAGATAAAAACAGCAACGTATCGTTGACTTCGAGCCCTGCTGCACAAAAAAAGAAACAACAACTTGGCGTACAAGTGAGTGTAAAGCAGCGGCCGAAAGGCGCAAAATTATCTAGGAGTATGAAAAACTCCTGGCAATCGTACAATTTGGCCGTCTTGGCGTAGTGATAATTGCGCTACAGTAACGATTCCTGGACTAAGCATCACGAATTTCTCACGACACCACCCCTTTCGAGCTGCTGACAACACTTTGACCTCTCAATTTTCGCCGTTAGGAGCTGGCAAAAAACTGAAGGTCTATTCTACTCGTGAGAGAACAGGCTTATATCACGGAAAACCTTTTTCCGAAGAGTCGTAAGTAACGCAAGACTAGACGCCTTAGTTACCCAAGTACCAAACTGAGATCATGCTTGAGGGGCAATCACCTCACCTTGGTTTGAAGCGAAGCCTTTCTAAAACCTCTTTCGCTCTCTGGGACGCAGCGCCCGGTTGAGAATGCAACTCCACACTGAGAAGGGATAGTCCCCTAACCGTCTTGCATAGTTCTGCTTAAGCAATGAACTAGACAAGTCAGCACAGTACACTATCCTCGACTCTACCCGCGATGTTAGGTGATAAACCACAGCCACCACGATACTCCCACAAGGTGGCCTACCGCACGGTCAGGCTGGAACCGAAGTTCCAGAGGCCCCTGACCTCCCGTGACACCAGAATATAACCTCTGGTCAAGCTGTCACTACCAGTCAGGTTCCCTCAAAGCCTGGGTCTGTTAGCCGCCATCCGCAGATGGTCTTTTCTCCATCAGTGATTCTGTTGACACTCTAAATAGTGTAACGGATGTGATTTTGAATCATGTGATTCATGAATCCAGTAACATCATCTGGATCGTGAGAAAACACTAGCGCGTACAACAAACAAGCTTGGCCTTGGTCCCTTGTAGACTGTAGCGCCAGCCAATCAATTATTAATCTTACAAGATGGCCGCCGTGGCGTATTGAAAATACTGCGACACTCACGCCCCAAAAGTCCCAGGTTCGATTTCTGAACTCCTCACACCTCACTTTCCCACTTCTTCAAGGTCCCCCTTCCACCGAGCTCCGAGTGGGGAAAAGAAGTGTATGTCCCTGCATTTCGTAAAAGAACAGTAGCACGGACAACATAAATAGTTGGTGAGCGAGCTGGGCCGTGGACAGTTGCCTCATCCAATATATGGATGTTGGCAACTAAGTGTAAAGATTTCACTGGCTTAAATTAAACTTTTGAATTTGCTGATGAAATCGAAATGTCAAACACATTTTGTTATTTGATAGTTGGTACTTCAACTGTCAATTAAATTTTTTGACTTGCGGTATAGATTTTGTTTGGCGTCTGTTGAAAAATGGAAAATCTTAAGGAACCTTTTTATAATATTTCGCGCACCGCAGGCGCGCAGAAAGTTGTGTGTTGTTTATGGTGATGCAGCTTTACAAGAACCGCAGTGTCAAATTTGGTTCTGGTGATTTTTTATTCAAAGATGGAAACCGCTCTGGTCGTGCAGTTGGAGTTGATGATGACCAAATCAAAGCAATAATCGATCCGGATCGTCACTTTACAACACGTGAGATTGTAGAGAAGCTTCAAGTATCACACACGTGCAGTGAAAGTGACTTAAAATAACTTTGCTATGTGCGCAAATTCGGCAGTTGGGTTCCTCATAAACTGAAATCAAATCATTAAACACAACGCATTAAGATCTGCGATTTGTTAAACAAACGTATTGATGATACATTTTTAAAACGATTGATACCTACTGATGAAAATTAGGTTGTTTAAAACAATGTCAACAGGAAAAGATTGTGAAGTAAGCCAGAAGAACCAGCTGAAACAACGACAAAAGCTGATATTTATTAAAATTCATCAGTTATGTTGTCAGTTTGGCTTACAATGGAAGCTACTTTGAACTTCTACCACCCAACCGATCAATTCAAAAGAGAATTTTAACAAGTAATAAAATTGAACAATGCAGTGGAAAAAAACGGCCCGAATTGACACATCGAAAAAGTGTTATATTCCATCATGATAAAGCAGGGCTTGCTCATACCTTCGGTCACTATAGCTCGGTTCCAAGTGATGTGACGATTTATGAATCAGATGATTCAAAATCACATCCGTATCACTATTTATAGTGACAACGGAATCGGAGAGACCGGAGAAAAGACCATCTGTGGCGGGATGGCGGCTAACAGACCCAGGCTTTGAGGGAGCCTGACTGGTAGTGACAGCTTGACTAGAGGCTATATTCTGGTGCTACGAGCCGTCAGGAGCCCCTAAAACTTCGGTTCCAGCCTGACCGAGTGGTAGACCCCTTGTGGGAGTATGGTGGTGGCTGGAGATTTAGTACCAACATGGTGGTTAGAGTCGATATTAGTGTACTGACTTGTCTAGTTTTTGTTCACCGTGGGCTAGGCACGGGCCTATCCCAGCTCAGTGTGGAGTTGTATTTAACTGGGCACTGCGTCCCAGAGAGCGAAAGAGGTTTTAGAAAGGCCGCGCATCAAACCAAGGTGGGGTGATTGTCCCTCAAGCATGATCTCAATTTGGTACTTGGGTAACTAATGCATTCAGTCTTAAACCCCGTGATATAAGCCGCCCAGTCAGGCGATCACGTAAAACCAAATCCCACATCTGGAGCTTGGTTGTGATGTTTTGCCACATCCTCGTATAGTCCTGAACTGACTCGACTTTGCACCTTACACTTTTTACTTCGATCTTTGAAAAACTCTTTGAATGGGAAACATTTCAATAATGATGTCGAATAGTAAAATTTCTTCAATTCATTAAATTGTTTGCTTATAAAAACCAGAAGTTTTATGAACGTGGAATTATGATACTGCCTGAACGGTGGCAAAATGGTCATTGCTCAGAATGGGCAATATATTCCAGAGTAAAGCTGTTTCGTTCCATGAAAAAATTCATTTTTATTTTCAAAAAATTCACCAATACGTAGTTGCTCAGCTAATTTCATATTTTCGGTATGCGTCGCCATTGCGATTTCTTACAAAAAAAAAACACTGCGAAAGGTAAAGGATTCCCCAATGCTGGCTGATTTGCCAAGTCTTCCCCAATAGCTTTGGTCAACAATTTTCGATTTATGATGAAGCATGAAACAAATCAGGGCAAAACGAAGTACATAATATCATCAAGAAAGAAGACCAAACATCGACGTCTCAGAAAGAGCGTCACACTAAGCAGCAGAAACTTCGAGGTAGTCAAGGACTTCGTCTACATCGGCACCGATGTAAATAGGGACAACAACTTCAGTACCGAAATCAAACGCAGAATCAATCTTGCCGATCGCTGTTTCTTTGGGCTCAAGAGGCAATTGGGTTGTCTCTCGAAGAACAAAACTCGCTTTATATAACAGCTTGATCATCCCAGTCCTCCTTTATGGCGCGGGAACCTGGACGTTACCAAAGGCGGATGAAGAAGCCCTTAGTCTTTTCGAGAGAAAAGTTTTGCGTGCGATTTTTGGTCCTGTTTGCGTTGATGGCATCTGGACGAGAAGATTTAACGACGAACTGAATGAACTGTACAGCGACATGCGCCTGGTTAAGCGTCTCCGGATACAACGCTTAAGATGGGTAGGCCATGAACAGCGTATGGACACCACTGCTCTGGCTCGAAAAGTCTTCGAATCAGAGCCATTGGGACAACGCAACAGAGGACGGCCTGGGCTAAGGTGGCACACGCAACTGGAGAAGGACCTCAACAACATGAAGTGCGCAACTGGGGGCAGCTGGCGAAAGATCGTGCTGGCTGGAGAGGCATGTTGGTTGAGGCCCAGGTCCACCCCGGACTGTAGAGCCACAGTCTATGTGGCTGCCACGATCTTGTATTGGTAGACTACTCGCGATTGGAAACAGAAGACATTTGAAAGTAATATGTGTGCGATATTTATCAAAAGGAAGTGGGTACTACAAATCTGCCTTATTTATGAGAGATACATTTGTCACTTCGGCCAACAACCACTGACTATACACAACCGGGTTTAATGCTGTTCATTGGCAATGGCGTTTGGTATTGTTGAAGCGCCATCAGAACGAGTTTCATAGCCACAGAGTGATCAATCATAGGATTCACATGGATTCACTAGAGAATCCTTTACGGGACAGACAACTCAATGAACTCTACCCGGATAACGTGCTCAACTGAAGGCAGAAATTGTCCTAAGGGTCAGAAAAGTATTACCCGCCGCTTTGTGGGCCTACACGGCGTGTGATGTACATCCATTATCTAAAGCTGTGCTGAAATGCAGAAAAAAAGCGTTTCACTTTGAAAAAGCCGCGGCTGCTACCTCCGCCGTTGCTTCCATTCAATGTGTCGAATTTCACTTAAAACTATCAAACGAAACTATCGAAAACTATCGAACTTATGGGATTTGGCCCGATGCTTTTTATTTTTCTTTCCAAACGTGTAGAAAGTCTTTCAGGGAATACAATTTCAGCGGCCCCTTAGTTCCACCTTACATACTTCAATGTCAACGTCAAGAATGCGTGTATTTGGACGTGTTAATGAAAATAGAGCATGACGTGTGGCCGCTAAGTTTCACTTTAATAATGATAATTGTTGGCGCTACAGTCCAAAGGGGGACCAGGGCCTAGCTGGCTCATCAACTACTCGTGTTGTGCGCGCTACTGTTCTCTCACGAGTAGAAGGGACCTACAGTTTTTTGCCGACTCCGAACGGCGAAATTTGAGAATCTTTCTTAGACAGTTATTACTCTTTGAGTGTTGCCAGCAGCTCGAAAGAGGTGGTGCCGTGAAATATTAGAAAAATTGGTGTTGAGCTGTAGAGTCGAATCTTGACCCTTCGGCGTGTGAGCGTCGCACTCTACCCACTACGCCACGGCGAGTACCCACTTTACAGACCTCAATAATAAATTTTGGCGCGACAATCCACAGGGGGACCAGGGCCTAGCTTCCTCATCAACTACTCGTGTTGTGCTCGCTACTGTTCTCTCACGAGTTGAAGACCTCAATGCCAACCTCAACAATTCTTGCAATTTGGATGGACTTAAGGAATTAAAGCATCTGATGGTAAAGTTCGTCGATTCAAAAGTGGTCTGTGCTTAGGCTTTTTTTCTTCTCTTCTCTCTTGGTATTTATCTGGGCACAGTCGTCTTGAGACTACAGAAAAATTTTAAACGACGATAGAACTTCCAGCTATAGTAGGAAGTTCCCAAGGTGCTCCATGGGTGATGAATTTCAATGGACCGAATACACATGTCCCCAAATTACACACTCTCCAGGATATATTTCAATTCCTCCACCCCACCCATAGCAATCTCCACTTAACAGCTCTCACCATCATAATTAACTCTAATATTATTTTTTTCATTTTTCTCATTTCAGGTAAGTCCCCAAAACGTAACCTTTGACCATCACCTGCTAGCGGTAAGTATGTGAGAGATAAGTTGAGGGTGGTGACCTATGGGCACGTTGTCCATTTTCAGCGTCAGGTCCACTGCGCTGTGCTCGACCAACATCACACCTCCTGTTGACCCTGCTCTCAAATATGCAAAACCAGAAAAAAAACCCTCCTGCATCGTGACCCTTGCTCCCCATTCAACGGTACTGGTAATGTTTCGGACCGTTAATTTTCATTGATTTAATGGGGTTAATTAAAGCAGACCTTGCCCCGCTGGGGGTAATTAACTGAACATATTAGCAGGTAAACTGAAAGGATGTCACAGGGGCATCATCACCATCGCCAACGGTGGGTTGCCACGATACCCCATTTACTTCACCCTTGACCGGAGCTACTTTCAGCGCGTTGCCACCTGACTTCGGACCGTTTAACAGAATATTCTCACAAAATTGTCGCATTATCAACGCAAAACTGGCGCCCACCGTGGCGGCAGCGGCACGCGTGCAGCTGCCCCGTGCTTGGAATGTACGTATGGGCGGAAATGAAAATTAGCATTGTGATTGGCGTCGCTTTATACGATGACGTTTGGAGCTTGCCAAAGGGATGAGTCCACTTTGATGGAGTTTTGCAAACGACGGTGTAATTTATTAATAAGCGGCGGGATATCGCATTAACGAGGCTTTGTGACATTTTGAACAGTTTGCAAATGAGTTGGCACAGAAGCAACGCCATCATCCGGCATCATATCACGAATTGGGCTTCATTTAGTTTTTTATAATCCATTTTTATTTTTTTGATTTTGTTTATTCGAGTTACAAAGCAGTTTTTTGTTCTTTTATGGATATGGACAGAAACATGAAAAATGTTTCAGAATAAATTATGTGGCTTATTGATTGCTAGCACAGCGAATTTATTTCCACCTAATTCGGGTGTTAATGGCGAGAGGAAGGGTGGAATAAAATCATCAGCCTTTGTCAAAATATTACCCCTATAATTAGATTAGCGAGAATTTCCGGCACATTTTCTGCTCGAGCAGGAAACTTTGTCATTGCGAATTATAAAAATTCGAATCTGTTATAGACTTATAATTATTTAACAACGTGGCTCTTTAACAAGATCTCATTCATACTCCTCATAATGCAGTTTCTTTACTTGTAAATTGAAAAAAATGCAAGTGACTTATTTTTGGTTCCGATGTCCATCAGATTAAAAAGAACGCCGTATTTTTTAAAGTTTCGGATAAACCAACAGTACTTATTTCACAGGAATGAAGAAATGGGCGTCTCTTCTTCTGCAGAATATTTTTAACTTAAATCATACAGAGAACCCAACAAAGTCACGGAATCCGGTACGAATTTGATTAAAACAATTAATTGGATACCCATTGATTTACCTTTCCCGTAGACTTGAATTCTTCTTTTTTCCACCTTTGTGTAGCGCTACAATTCGTGGAGGACCTAAGCCTCTACTAACATCGTTCATCAGACAGCCAAGTTCTCGCCAGCTGTTGCCAATCGCTCACTCCAAGTTGGTTGAGGTCCTTCTCCTCTTGTGTGGGCCTCCTTAGCCTAGGGCGTTATTTATTACCCCGATTTGAAAAATTTTAGGCCTGGAGCAGTGTTGTCCGAACACTCTATATGGCTTGAGATGGCTACTTAATCGTTGAATTCGAAGACGCTTGATCAGAGGCATGCCGTCGTACATATCTTAAAGTTGGCCATTGAATCATCTCCTCCTCCTGCTATCAAAACAAACAGGACCAAAAACTCACGCAAAACGTTTCTCTCAGAAAGACCACGGCCTTTCTCATATACTTTTAGAAACGTCCAGGTTTCTGCGCCGTAAAGCATGACTTAGATGACCAAACTGTTTCACAATGCACGAAACGTCTATTTTTGCACTCGTACAGTTGCAAGAGTAATTAAGTAACGTGCAAAAAACGAGCTGTTCCATACGACGACGGAAGTTGAGCACACGCTGAGGAATCTCGAACGCCAGTGTGAACAAAAGGACACGGCATTCATTTTGGTGCCATAGCAGAAATTAACTTGTTGTGGGAGAAGCGTGCGGTGTCTTAAACACTGTGTTGTGCCTTGTGGTCAGAACATTCTGGGGTCGACTCATGGAGACGTTACGAGATTCCTAGGGATCTCTGATTGTGTTCAGTCGTTTGGCTTTTACGTTGATTTGGGGGAGGATTCAGGTTTTCCGGATTTAAGAATGATGGTCCGCCCGTTGATGGAATCATAAGTAGCAAAGTCATAATAGAACCGCGTGCAGTGTATTGCCGTTTTTTCTGTATCAGCAGTTCGAATACCACATTCTACTAACGTCTTTGTATCTCCAGAGGGTGTGCTTCACTGTCAATATCCTCGTAGATGCCTGGTTGTAGAACGGCTGCTCCTTTCTTCACATGTGTCAAATTTGTCAATAGCTCCGATTTGTTGCTTAGATCGATTCGACAGATAAATAATCTTCGTTTCTTAGTCTGTTCAAAAAATAGGTAAACTTTAATTTTTCTCAAAAAATATTTACTTTTCCAGCAGTTTCTGTTTTATCCCCCTCAAAGTAGCCCCCCTCCTCCTCAGATATAACACACTTGTGCTATTGTTTCTTCCAATACACGAAGCAGTTCTGCACTTTTTTGCATGCCCATGAGCTATCTCAACGATTCGGTTCGTGTTTCCGCAAGCCACAGCCTTTTCAAGGGTCTTTCGATATTACAACCATGCCCGGAATACCCATGATTCGTCATCAGTTATGATCATTTTAAGCAAACTTGGATCACCTTTGACGTCATTCAACAATTCCTGAGCGACGCTCATGCGACATTTTTTTTTGTCCAAATTCTTCAGATTTGGACCGAACTTCATTGCCACAAATTTCATCTTCTTTTTCTCCTTGTGGCACTACAGTCCGGGGTGGACCTGGGCCTCAACCAACATGCCTCTCCAGCCAGAACGATCTTTCGCCAGCTGACTCCAGTTGCGCGCTCCAATTTCGTTGAGGTCCTTCTCCACTTGTGTGCGCTACCTTAGTCTAGGTAGGAATGCCAAAACAAGACATGGAACTTTATAGCTCGTCTCCATGCACGTTGTCATACGCGACCTTGAAATCGACGAATAGATGATGGGTGTCGATTTGTACTTCGTGAAACTTCTTCAGGATCTGCCGCAGTGTGAAGATCTGGTCGATTGTGGACTTCCCTGGTCTGAAACCACACTGATAAGGACCTATCAGGTTGTTGACGAACGGATCCAGGCGCTCACACAGTACGGCAGAGAAAATCTTATATGCGATGTTAAGGAGACTGATCCCTCGGTAGTTGGCGCAGTCGAAGGAGTCTCCTTTTTTGTGGACCTGACCAACGACGCTAAGATTCCACTCGTCGGGCATGCTTTCCTCCGACCATATCTTACAGATGAGCTGGTGCATGTACCCAACCAGCTCATCCCCAGCCGCTTTGAACAGCTCTGCGGATAGTGCGTCCGCACCAGCAGCTTTATTCGACTTCAGTCTCGACATTACTATCTTGACCTCGTCTAAGTCGGGGGGACGGAATGCTTGTCTATCATCGTCCAAATTGAGTGGAACATTCTGCCTAACAGCGGGATTTGGGTCGTCATCGCCGTTTAGGAGTCGGCAGAAATGATCCTTCCAGATTCTCAGCACAGACTGCGACTCTACCACCAGTTTTCCATTTTGGTCCCGGCAAGCTTCTGTCCGAGGCTTATAACCGCCGGATAACTCTTTTATCTTGTGGTAAAAATTTCGGACGACATTCCTGCCATAGCACCGTGGCCCGGATGGTATTCCCCCTGTTCTTCTGAAGAAATGTTCTTCTATGCTGGCAAAACCACTGTGTAAGCTTTCTCATTTGTCCTTCTCTTTAGAGCTCTTTCCCAGTAAGTTGAAAACAACATTTTTCCAACCCGTCTCTGAAACGGGCTAACCATCATCAGCCACCTCCTACCGGCCCATAGCACTTACGTCCCTACCTTCGAAGATCATGACAACACCGATAACTCAACTCGTCAGCTTATGAAACATCTTGAAACTTAGAAGCTTCTTAATAACCGGCAATACGGCTTCCGCACCAGCAAAACCACTGGTGATTTGATGGCATATCTCACCGAAAACTGGAACCAATCTTTGTACAATGTAGGAGAAAGCAAGATCGTTGTGCTTGATAATTCAAAAGCATTTGACAGGGTCTGGCATCAGAGTCTCTTGTCGAAAATGCGTGCTTTTGGGATTGATGAATCTCTTCTTCAATGGATTAGAAATTACCTTTCCAACCGTTCAATACAAGTTGTATTGGTCTGATATTCACCATATTAACGCTGGTGTTCCCCAGGGTTTAGTTTTGTCTCCTATACTCTTTTTCATTTTTATAAATGATCTCCTGTCTGTGACCTTTAGTTCAATGATGACAGTACCTTCAGCTTTTAATATTCGTTCGTCAGCTCTCGTCCATCCTCTTCGGCCATAGACTTGAAACGGCAGCATGTATCAAGCCCATTAAATTCCGATCTTGACAGCATAATTGATTAGGATAAAAAGAATAGAGTGGAATTTAATGTTTCCAAAACTCAGTGCTGTCTACTATCACTCAAGCGTTCTCAAAACATTATCTATGAATGGTTCGTACATTGTTGAAACTGAACGACTGTCCATCCTTGGTACGTGTATCAACTCAACACCAAGTTGGAACGATCACATATTCGAAATCGCCAAAACTACAGCGAAATGTGTAGGTTTCTTAAAGCGATGCAAGAAATATTTCACCCCTTTCGACTTGGCAAAGGCGTACATCCGCCCAAAGCTTGAGTACAAGGCTCCTATCCGGTCCGATGCTCCTAGGACCTCTCTGCTCCTATAAGATAGAATCCAACAGAGAGTGATATAACTTATTGGTAATAACAATTCTGCGAAGTTTGTCGACTCGTTAGAACATCATCAAATTGTTGCGTATTTATCACTATTTTGTCGCTAGTTCAACAAAAAATGCTATAATGAGCCAGCCAACTGCATTCCTTCCCTACAAGAACTCACGCACAATACCCGCCTCGCTAGGAATGCTCACCCGTTCACCCTAAAGCTCATCTTCGGACGTACAGTTAAGTTTAGAGACTCGTTTTTCAGCCGCACCACACGAATAGGGAATGCTCTTCCCAGCCCAACTTACAATCCACAGTTTTTTTTTTTTTGTTTTTTTTTATTGCAAATTTGTTTTGAGGAAAATTCAAGGAATATATATACTTATATACTAGACAAATTTTCTTAAACTAGCTTAACATATTCTTCTCTTACATCTATGTTACTGACCCTATGCGGATGCTCTAAGTATAATCTAAACATAGTTGACCTTACTGCCTTTCGGCATATTTTTTTATCTTAATCCAAACTTAAATTAAATTATGCTAAGAAAACTATTAAAAACTTAGCTGCATTTCGTTTTTTTTGGCTTACATACTAATACTTAACATACTGTACAATAACTATGTCCGGCGTAAGGACGCGTGCACCAGGGCGAATCAGTTATTTGTATGCCTAACATATAGAGACTATACGCCATGGTGCATCTTTTTTTTTTTATATAAAACCTAAGACTAAACCTAACTTAAACACTAACTACTAACTGCTTAAAACTAAACCTGAAAAGCTGACCACAGGCTGCCCAGCTGACCAATATCCGTACACATAAAAAAAAAGAAAAACTCTTAAAGATCCCTTAACGGCGGCAGGGGTCACCACCAGCCACCAGTACAGGTGACGTTCTTTCCCAGACTCCCTCCTGTCTCCGGCGGAGATCGCTCTACTGATCCGAAGCAGATCCTCGCGGTTGCGAGCGACGTTCGGTTCATAAAGGAGTCGCCGGTCCACTGATCGAAATGGAAGATTATAGGGCATCCCTCCCTTTCCTGAACTAAACCCATCATGTTTAAATAAAGAAATGCCTCTGGTGGAATAAAGCCATTCTGCCGTACCTTTTCGAAATACAACAAGTTGGGGTAGTAAGCCCCGAAGATCAGGCTGTTGGTAGAAGTCAACGACCGTGCAACATGCCGTTGAATCAATTTTATTATGAAATTATCAATCCTTATCAGGTTTGCCTCGTTGTACAAAGTCTCGTTGGAATAAAATTTCTTGTACTCAGATTCGGGAGTTCGATACAACCTGAGACATGTCCTGAGACACTAGCTCTCCAACAACCTCATCTTTTCCATCTGGGAAGGACTCACGTTGAACCACACAGGACAGGCGTACGCCATCATCGGCCGGATGAGTGCCATATAGGATATTACCTTTAACCTGGAATCAAGTTGGCTGCTGTAAAACAGCTTTCTTGCCACAGCAAAGGCTTTCTTTTCTTTCGTCAGAGCAGCATCTACATGTTTGTCAAAGTATAGATACTGGTACAACCAAACGCCTAAGTATCTCACCCAGCCTTTCACAGCTAACGGTTCTCCCCGTGGGTCAACAATGCGGAACTTACGCCAGTTTAACCTCGTTTCCCTTGAGGCCCTGGACAGCGGGGTCCTGAAAAGGATAGTCTCGCATTTATTGAAATTAATTTTTAATTTCCAGCTATCACAATATTGCTGAATCTTTTCGAAGTCATGTTGCAACAGGTTGTTAATAACTTCGACCTTTGGCGCTGATCTGTACGCTACCAAATCGTCGGCGAACGCTATTATGTGCGGCATGGAGTACAAAAGATCGCTAGTAAACTTACAATCCACATGCATTGAAACTAATGCACATCGGTTCCTCCTTTTCCTCTCTTCCTTTATACCTTCGACCCGTTCTGTAACTTAATTCCGGTTACTTAAGAGTAAAAACAATCTTTTTAGCGCGCGACTATTATAACATAAAAACAACGACAAATTAGTCCTGAGAAAAGGGTCTCCAATAATCAAATTGCTCCTGACCACTAAGAAGCAGCGATTGGCAAGAGTAGTTCTGCATTAGATTTCGGTATTTACGTTGTTATCCCTTTTTACCGCTGAGTCAAAGCAGACGAAGTCTAGAACTACCGTGAGGTTGAGTGTGACGCTCAATCCAAGACGTCGATGTTCCGTATCCTTTCTTGACGACAGTATATACTTCATTTTGTACTCATTGACAGCCAAACCGATTCTGGCCGCTTCCGCTTCAATCAAACAACAGCAAACACTTCATTGACGGCTCGCTGTTTTTGTCCAACCACATCTTCAGCATAAGTTAGCCATTGAGCTGATCGTGCCTCTGGTGTTGACTTGTGACTTATGCAGGATCTTCTCAGGGATGAAAAATGACACATGACACATGAAAGTGCATCGCTTTGTCTAAAACTTTTTTTTTGGTATAGAAGGTCTCATTGATTTCATTGCCGACCTCGACGGAGCAGCGAGAATTCTGCAACGTCATCTACATCTGACAAGCTTGGAAGGAATGCCAAAACTAGACATGGTACTGTATATCATGTGCCTTTGCACCCTATCATATGCGGCCCTAAAATCGACGGAAAGGTAGTGAATATCGATCCTTAACTCTTGAGCCAAATCCAGAATCTTCCGTAAGATGCATATATGGTCTGTTGTGGACCTACCTGATCTGAAATTACACTGTTAAAAAACGGTGTCGGAGGTTCCTGACACTGGTGCACTTTTAACTGAAATACTTTTGTTATCGGCGTGGTCAATTCTGTTTAGGTGACCAAGCCTCTAGAAACACACTCGATTCTTTTAAAGTTCCCCTTCGATCGCTCCTCTTAGGGACTTGGACGTGCAGTCTATGGACGGTCTGAGCTTGATATAGAACCATTACCATTAGCAGGGTCTCCCAACTACTGTGTTTTATGAAGCACCACTAAATCAAATAAGGGTCAATCTCCCTTGGGGCAACCAAACAAGCACGGCATCTATTGCCTTCTCGGATAAGAAGTGCTTTTGATTGGGCACCATATGACGAAGAAATTCTAGGTGCCTATTGAGTTTTATTCATTTAACGCAGAGATAATTTCCTCTAGGGTTTTGATTCTCAAATTTTCCCATTCGTAGTCTGCATTAAACTGTAGGCCCCTTCCATTTGTCAGAGAACAACAACACGAACAATATGAGTAAATACAGAAGAATCCAAGGAGTAAGTAGGGAAAAAAAATTTTGGACGTAAGATGTTTTCACAAACACTTTAAACTTTATGCACGAAATCAACTCACTGTTTGGGTGGACACTGTGCCTACTAAACGAGAAAATTATACACTGACCATAACTATGGTACTTTCTGCAACTACACTTGAGTTGTCAACCACTTCACTGTAACCAACTTCAATTTGTCATCTGTGTATACCCACATCACGCATTAAGCCGTAACTCCTGGAAACGTTTTCAGGAAAAATACCATGCAGTCCCCCATTTCGTGGAAAACAAAGTCCATTATGATGCTGCCCGCATCGGCGATTGAATAGAAAATTCTATGCTTGCTTATGACCATTTTATTGATTTTATGTAAATTTTGTGTTTAAATTTGAAATCACAAATTCGGTCCCACAAACGCTTTTGTCCCAGAAAATGTGCAAAATAACACTCGCTTCAGTTCGTGTCCAAGGAATTTTCAATTGGATAATAAATTCACATCCCGTTGCAATCACTGGCATGGAAATGTTTACAATGAAAAGAAGACCTCTATTCACCTATCTTAGCATGAAGCTGGAGGACTACTTTACTTGAGGACTGCTCCAGCATGAAATCTGTCAGCTTGAGTATGTAATCCACTCTGGATCCTCTTTGCTTTTCTCATTTGTAGTTCACAACACTCACACTATTAAAGAGAGAAGATATGCGCCTCCACATCCTTTAATTGATTCAATGGAGACTGTGTTCAGTGGCAAACATATGGTGCCCCAATTAGATCTTCATATTCCAGACATGAGCACTCCACAGCGCCACAGAGTTGTAACCCGTAAAATACAGTAAATTAATTTTTGGTAAGAACTCTCCACTCTCCCTGCCTTTCTTCTTCATATTTCACATCTCTAATCACCCCCAAAACCAAAATATTTTTCCAGCCACCTCACATAAGCCAACAAAACCACGTCCTCACCCCGCCTATTGGTAGGCTCACTTATTAAATCAGTAATGAGAGTAGAGTCCTTACACGCTTCAGCCTCGAGCCAGAAAGAGCACTCAAGGTAAAAGCAGAAACCAACACACCAGCACAGCAGAACGCTCCTTTTTGATAACACCACTCCTGCGACTTGTTCTGCAAACTTTACAGACTGCTCGTGAGGACTTGCTTGGCATGCGGAAGTGAAATAGGCAGAAGCAAACAAAAATTGAACAATTTTCCATTCTCTGCTGCCGCTTATTATTCGCACAAACAAACTTCACATGTGAAGCGCACGACAACCTTCCCCATCGACAAGGAAGGCGAGCGAGCTACTCCGGCCTGTCTGCCTTACACACTTCATACATTAATCCCGACAATTAAGGCCTCTAATGCATATTTGTACGTTACACATGTTAATTATTTGTAGCTTTGTGATGACGCCTTGCCATTGGATTGGTAGAGGAGAGGGGGGGCTTGGGGGAAATATAAGACCCAAGTAGGTCCTCATAAGGTTGGTAATGAATAAACTGAGCCGAGGAGACTCTATTCTGTGGCGGACAAATCTTCAGAAAACCTTGAAATGGTGGAAACATTTCAAATTTTGGACACCACCCCCTGATGTCCTTTTTTGGCGAAACTGGAGCCTCCACTGTTTCCAGCCCAATCAAAGCCTAATCGCGCATGCCTTGGAAACACACAAAATTCCGTTGAAACTGATAAGAAGTTGCGGCTGTTTTGCCACCAGATGTCGCTCCAATCTGCTGGGTGATGCTATGCGTGGTGAAATTCTTCGATTTTGCGTGTACAGCCGCGCCTCTCTCAAACTCTCTGACCTGACAAGTGGGAGGTATGGTGTGGTGTGGAAGAGAATATCTTCCTTGCCGCCCAAAGCCAACCAGTTAAGAGAGCCCCAACACACGAGAGAAAGAGAATTTCGGATAACAACAAACCATTCAAACTCACCACAGCATCCAGCAGCTCCCATCTTCAGCACATCCTAGATAAGGAAAGAACCAACGCAAGAGATAGAGAGAGCTCAGGACATTTGGGGATGCTTCAATTGTTTGGTTTACTTTAAGGGATAGAATCCTGGTTTTCTTCAGTCTCACTTGTAAACGGGCGTCATACGGTCGTGGTGGTTCTCCAATAAAACGGGCGTTCACAAAAAGTTTCTGCGACACACACTGCTTAAAGAAAAAGGTGGAGGAACAACAATCAGGATTAGAAGAAAAAAAGGATTTTCCTCCTGTGTTCTTTTCTTTTATTGTTTTTTTGGTTCTCCCTCAACGTGAGAGACGTGTGTATTTGCGTTTTGTATATTTTCGTTCTCTGATTTCCTGTTGTTTTGTGTGTGCGTCGTCACTGTCGTCGTTGTCGTCACCATCATCACTCGGTTACTGTGTCGGTTGCGTGTGAAAATCCAATCCGAGCGTGAAGTGTTGATACAAAAATTTACCCCCATCTCCGACCGAAAGAAATCAGCATCTGTTTCGCGCTGAAGTGTTGCAAAATACTCTGTGAGTGTTGTGATTGCGGGTGGTGTACAAGAAATTCCAAAAGAATATAAAGAAAAAACACAAGAAAGGGATAACTGCAGCGATGATTATGTGTCAAATTCCTAAGAATTGAGGTGTGTTACACAGAGTTTCAATTAGTTTTTTTTTCTTTGCCCCCCACTTTTATTTCTCACTGCGAAATCTGCCTTCAAGATACTGCTGCGCTAAGATAGTGATGCTTTTCGAACAAAACAAAATCCACGGAATAAAAAGAAAAACAAAATTTTCATTTCGTTCATGCATATTTGAATCTTTCACTTCACTTACATTTTTCTTCAAATTTTCTCACATCCACTTTTCTCTCACCCACCGTATTCATAAATGTTGAAAGCATACATGTAGGTTTGATTCAAAGGAATTTTCTTATATTTTTTTTCATTTGTTCTTTTTGAAATTGGCGCCCGGTGCTGGCTGCATCCGACTGCATACACTTCACGATTTTCATGCATTCACCACTGTTCATTTGTTTGTTATGTTTTCTGTTCTTTTAGAGTCACATTTCCTTATCACTGCATCGTCTTGTGTTTATGTAATTTGAAAGTAATACTTTTTCGACATTTTGAGAGCGCAAGTGTTGCTTGTGTTGTGGTCTTGTCTATGATTGCGTATGTGCACCGTGTCACTTGTAACCATCACGTGGGAGTTTGTAGTTGAGAGATCTTCAAAGCTGTTGATTTGGTGTGTGAACTGTAATTTGAAAGCCTTGTTTTTACTCCTAAATAATGAAGGTCACCGTCATCTTATGAGGCTCTTGTGGCATTTTGAATTAATTTAGTATGACTGCGGTTACTTTATGTCGCAACTGGTTTGTCTGATGCAACTGCAATGTGATGGTGACTTTATATTGTGAAGCAACATCTGTTTGATTTAACTTAACGTTCAAAAGCGAAAGTTATTCGAATGAACTACTCAGTTGCAGAAAAGATCATTCAAACGTTTCTTGGTTGCAGAAGTCTTCTTTTTAAGATGTTGCGGGCAACTTGACCAAACATGGAATCTTCTGTAAATCATAAATAAAGTGAAGCGAATAGTTTTTTTTTTTCATTCCATATGGACATTGTCTGACAGAAAAATTGTATGAAAAGTCCGATAGTGTAATAAGACCGTTCACCACAAATGATAGTTACAGAAATTTGGCCTTATGTGAAGTAATTTAGCTTTGCTTCTACAGTTCATCGTTCCACGTCAAATTCTGGGATTGCCTTGGAGCAGGAAGACTGCATTTATATTTTTTTAGTTAATAGGCGCTCTAAAGGGGTAACTTTTTTACCCTTAAGTGATCGGAATTTAGTTACAGCACGGGTGGAAGGTAAAGAAAAAGACAGAGTGGTATGTGATACCGCTTCAAATTGATTTTAAATTCCTGTGGATGGTAATGTGGGGCAAAATTTAAGTCAAAAAAGCCCCTATTCCTATAGTACATCTAAAGAACGCATTACTTGACTTGACACAATCGTCAAGTGACTTGGACTTGGCTTCTAGGTTTGCAGTGCTATTTGTCTTGCGAGTAGAAGTTACCCACAGCATTTTTTATCTTATTTGAACAGACAATCTTTATCGTATACAATTAGTTAATTTTAGGCGTTGCCAGAAACAAAACTTTAACTCAACTAACTTTTTATTTTATGTGAAGAGGACTTTATTTTATTATTGTTTACTTTTCTAAGTAATTTCATCTCCTTTAAAAGCAATAAACTTGTGTCAGTATTTTTTTATATTTTCAAAACAAAGCCAATTCACAAATCGAGAAACTGGATACTGTCTCAAATGCTTAATATTATCTTGCCACGGAATTTTCACATTTTACTGGAAACAGTGCCAACTACAAAATTAATATTTCTTCTTCGAATTTCCAAGAAAAAAATAAATTAAAGTTTTCTTGTTTTTTTCTGCTCACAGCCGTGTCTAAGTTCACTTCATGAAGGGGACGATGATGAGGGTATTGAAAATTCCTAATGTCACGACATTAAATAGATTTAAAGAAGTAAGGGTCGAAGCACTGACATTTCTTTCCAAAGAAGTTCTTCCTAGGGAATAGTTCATTTAAGCCCTAGATTTTTTATTTTTGGCATAGAGGAGTTGTTGGGTTGGGTTGATAAGAGCAGTCCAGGGCCACAACTGTGGCGAGATAAAATCTTACCAAAAATCAAAATGATTATTTTTCGCAGTCGGATGTCAATCGTTCTTCTCAAGGAATGCCCTTTAAAGCAAAGCGAAACATACTCAATGGTGTGTATATGCATGATAGAGTAACCACAGGTGACTCGAATTTTTTCAATTTCTTGATTGGAATTTTTCTCTGAACCAACAATCAGGTCACATATTAGTTCTGCTAACGACATTTTGTATGTAAGAACGCAAACAACACAACAACACTCTAATTCCTAAATTAGGAACACTTTGATGTTCTCTAGGGATAGTGAGGTCTTTGGCGTTGTCCCTCAAAATTACGTCTTCTTCTTCTTCTTTTGCAGTGTTACAGTCTGGGGTGAAGCTGGGCCTCAACCAACATGCGTCTCCAGCCAGCATGATCTTTCGCCGGCTGCCTCCAGTTGCGCACTCCAAGTTGGTTTAGGTCCTTCTCCACGTGTGTGCGCCATCTTAGCCTAGGCCATCCTCTGTAGCGTTGTCCCAATGGTTTTGATTCAAAAACTTTTCTAGCCGGAGCAGTGATGTCCATACGCTCTACATGGCATAGGTATCTTAAACGTTGTATCTTAAGACGCTTGCACAGGCGCATATCCAACAGAGTTCGTCGTTAAATCTTCTCCTCCAGAGGTTATTTACGCAAACAGAACGAAAAATCGCACGCAAAACTTTTCTCTCGAAAAGACTAAATTCAAAATTCAAAAATTACTAACTGCACCAAATGGCACATTGAAAAGAAAATATTCAGAAATTGGCTCGAACATACCGAAGATAAACTGAAAGTTGAACAGTTTTATAAAGTTATCGATGCAGGGTACTTAAAGAATGCAAGCAATAGGCAACTCAGGCCAGGTCGCCTTCAAAGACTTCAAAGGGATTTGTGGCAATTTTTTTGAATAGGTTCTTATAATCTCTCTGAAATAATGTGATTGAAGTGCATAGGTCCTTATAATCTCTCTGAAAGAATGTGATTTAAGTGCATAGGTCCTTATAATCTCTCTGAAAGAATGTGATTGAAGTGCATAGGTCCTTATAATCTCTCTGCATTAGCAGTGCATACATCGTCAAGTAATTTGAAATTTTCCAAAAATGACATCGAAAAGCCCATTTTTGATTTTATCAGCATTTTCAATAACCAAACTTTAAGTGCGTAGTTAGTAGATTCCTGTCATCGGATGTTAGTTAGATCAAGATGGGCTCCAGTTCAAAAAATACAGCCTCGCTGTTTTCGTTCGCTTAAGTTACCCACCGGCTACAAGTTGCATTGCCTCTGATCACCATTGCCAAAGTTGATCCTCCAAGCTGCATAATCTGAACGTAATTTGCACATTTGCAGCATGAATCTACTGGTTAATGATTTGCCTATTTGATTGAGGAACTACAGTCTATAGTTGACGTTTGCTTAAAATTCCTCTTTAACTAGAACGGCTTCTTCCAGGTCCATATTGTTATGTCGTTGATAAACTGGCATTCTTCTTTGTCTGCTTTCATTATTTTAGATGTTCCTAGATATTCCTTAGGTGGTCGCCGTGGCGTAGTGGGTAGAGTGCGACGCTCACACACCGATGGGTGTCGGTTCGATTCCCAGTTCAACACCAATTTTTCGAATTTTTCACGGCACCACCTCTTTCGAGCTGCTGACAACACTCAAAGAGTAATAACTGTCTAAGAAAGCTTCTCAAATTTCGCCGTTCGGAGTCGGCAAAAAACTGTAGGTCCCTTCTCCTCGTGAGAGAACACTAGCACGCACAACACGAGTAGTTGATGAGCAAGCTAGGCCCTGGTCCCCCTTTAGACTGTAGCGCCAACAATTATTATTATTAGATATTCCTTAGTATAGAAGAGATGGAAGGAGCTCTCTCGTCCAAGCTCTCAGGTTCGATTGCAGAAGTTAAATTTTCATTTCTCTAAAAAAACTGGGGTTGCTGACTGAACTCAAAAAATATGGTCCATAAGGTCATTTAAGACCGTTTCTTTCCTTTGTTTGACATGCGTAAGCAAAAAGATGGGACGTCGGAATCGAAAAGGTGCTGTAGTTTCTCTATTGTGCAAGCATTTGTAAGCAATGAGGAATAGCAACGCGGCACAATAGTTGGAAATCACTATTGTCCCTAATCCCCAACGTCCCAAAATCACCTGCTTTCTTAGAAAGCAACCCCTTGATTGCAATTCACTGTTTTTCCTCAAAAAGTTGCACGAAAAATTTCAACTTCACTGTGTCGTATACGCACTATTCTCCAGATTTTCATTTTTCTTCCCGCCCCCAGCACCATGTTTGTGATCATAAATTGCATGTGCATTGTTCATTTGCCTCTCTGTAAGTGTATGCGTGCGTGTGTTCAGATATAACTCGAGAACAGAATCCACTTGATTTAGCACACGAAGTGATGAAAATTTATATTGATCGGAGGCACCGGATACACTTCGGATGAGCTTATGAGTAAATTAATTCGAGGAGCATACTATTTCACCCTCCGATGCTGGGGATAATTATTTCGAGCCACTTATTTACCTTCTTGTTCCGAGGAGCCTGGTGAATCAGAACTGCAGATATTAAATTAGGTTTGCATATCAATTGCATTCCATATCCTCACACGAGGTTCCGGCCATGAATTTAAAGCGGAACTCAATTTAACATAATCAAATGTGTCTTCAGATGTACAGCAAGGTGATGGATTTGAGTGCTTGAAGGCAAGGTGAAGTTGATAGAGGATTATTTCGAAATCCATTGTTTTTAAAATATTCTGTCTGAATTCGATGCAATGCTACCCTTCAAAATTGAATCACCTTTGCAAATCGAACGCTGCTTGAAGTACAGTTCGTTTTTCTGCAAGCGATTTGTGTTCAATAAAGATTTTGATATTATTGTGTATCGAAACTGTTCTGTTCCGGAGAATTTTCGGAGTGGAGTTCCCGAGTTCTGTGCGTCATAGACAGTGAATGATTTTCACTTGATGTTCGAAAACTTGAAAAGCGGAATGTTGGAGTGATTTCCCGAATCGAAAAATACACTTTGTAGGTGAAGTGAAATTTTTGCTTTCGGAGCGTTGAACATATTGCAGGAAAATACTTGAAATATTTATAAGTGTGAAGCAAGCATGGACGACAAAGCATGGCCAGGGTGACCAACGACGTCTATTTTAATTACGCGTCAACAATCAAAGCTGGTGCTAGGTAGGTAGGTTAAGGTGGCTGATGAATGCACTTAGTCTCATACAGGACCATTGTGCTTCAACACCATGTGAGAAGAACCTAAAACTAGCTGGAGTCGGTAATAAAGTTTAAAATGTCGGCGGGAGGGGTTTTATTGAGGTCGTGTAGTCCGTTGAGGAAATAGCTTCCAAAGTGCTTGTGTCTGAGGCACTAGAGTGCCGGGCATGTGCATAACAGGTGTAGGAGAGTTTCTGATTCTTCCCCATCCCTGCAGCTTCTGCAAAAATCGTTTGAGGGAACCCCTGGCCTGCTAGCATGCTCACCGATTAGACAGTGCCCGGTTATGGCTCCCAGGACCAGGCTTATATCTGATCTTTTGAGCGATAGTAGCAGTCTGGAGCGTTTGGGTTCAAGAGAGGGCCACACCTCCTTGGAGACGCGACAAAAGCTGGTGCTAGCAATTGCTCAATTGAGCGTCTAAGACCCTTCTCCCCTAGTAAATTTTAAGTGAGAATATTTCTTTAGTAACCATTTTATGCTAGAATAAAATTACCTCTGGCAATGTTTAAAGTGCTCAGGTATGCCCGTGTATCGTTCTAAAGTCCGAGAGTTCTCTAGACATGGGTTCATGTGACTTCTGTTCGTTCAATCCGTGAATATAATTTTTGAATATATGTATGTAAAGGGACACAGGAAATGAAGGCTCTTAAGAAAACTTTTCTCAATAAGTCCCGAGACATATAGGGGCGCCGCTGACAAAACAAATAAAATTGTTAATTTTTGTTAATAGCGCCCTCTTAATGTCCCGGGACTTATTGAGTGATCTGTTATGTCAAAGTCAATATTTCGGTATCAATAACAAAAACCTCCGCATAATTGAGAAGGCGGGGGCAATGTACTTCTTATTCACTCCTTATGACTTCCACAGTCATCTCCAATTCAAATTTGTGAAGGATTTTTCAAACATCTGAGACGATCTTTCGCTGCTGGCTGGTTACTTAAGACCATAGACTTCACATAGCCTCAAAGAAAATATTTATCATAACATTTATTATTTATTATAACATTTATTGAAATAACGCGCTTGTCAGTCCTACTTTTCAATAAATCAATTGTAGCCTATGCTGTGTGGTTTGTGCTATTGCCGTATTGAAAATACACAGCTTCCAAGCCTAGACATTGCAATTGAGTCAAAAACTATTCACTTAGCACGCCGCGGAAGGGATATCCATACACAGTTATCAACATTAAGAGAAACAGCAGGTACAAAGACACCTCTGGTATGTAATCTACACTAAAGGTTACTTTTCGTTTTTTTAATTAGTTCAAAGGACCAGTATTTGAATCTGAGCGCTCGAGTGCAGTATATTCCAACCTCCAAACGTTACTTTTTCGAGATGTTATGGTGGACCAAATTTGGATTACTGTTTGTCCATTTTAGAATATTTAACTTGTTGGCAAACCAATTCACCCAATCAACCAGTGGTCGCCGTGGAGTCGTGGGTAGAGTGCGACGCTCACACGCCGAAGGGTCTAGGTTCGACTCCCAGCTCAACACCAATTTTTTGAATTTGAAAAAATAATAACTGTCTTATAAAGCTTCTTAAATTTTGCCGTAGGTCCCTTCTACTCGTGAGAGAACAGTAGCGCGCACAACACGAGTATTTGATGAGCATATAGTAGTTGATTATTAGAATCAACTTTTGTCTTTCTCAAGACAGTTGATGGATAAAATTCCGTGCGCATTCCAAACTACGGGTGCCATAAACTTGTCAGCCGACCTTTTTGGGCGCTTTGGTCGCGGTTCACCGGCTGCTGTCCACTTTGCTGTCTGCCGATTTGATTATTCATTATGACATACTGATGCAAAAAGTCCTTTTGATTCGGGTCAAACAGCTCCAAACAGCTCTCAGAATCATCGATGCGTTGTTGTTTTCGATCCAATGTGAACAAACGTGGCACCCATTTCGAAAACAGCTTTCCCATCGACAAATGTTCATGCACATTGCCTTCTAAAATCTTAAAGGAGGCAGCTGTCTTACGCAATTTCTCGTTTTCCAAAACGACTTTATGTAGTTTTTTGACGTTTTCAGGTGTAACCACCTCAATTGGCCTTCCAGAGCATTCATCGTTGGTATCTATAAGGCCACGTTTAAAGTTAGCATACCACCGACAAGTTTTCGAATCCGAACCACAGGGACAAGGCAAGAGAGAACGTCCTAGACTGAGATGGCGCACACAAGTGGAAAAAGACCTCAACCAACTTGGAGTGCGCAATTGGAGGCAGCTAGCAAGAGATCGTGCTAGCTGGAGAGGTATGTTGGTTGAGGCCCAGGTCTACCCCGGACTGTAGCGCCATCCGAAGAAGTAGACACTGACAAATAGTTGCTTTTGATAAAGCAGAGTCCCTTTTAAACTTTAAAGCCATTGCTGAGCTTGCACGGTATTTTTCTCATCCAGAAGCAGTGTTTAATCAACAAACGAAATTGTTTCCATTGTTTTAAAAATCGCAAGAATAGCCTCACTTGAAGCACTGTAACTTGTAACCTAATAATCAGATTCTATGTTAGTGGCGCCTTATTGAGGGATGTGCTATAATGACAGTCTTGCACTGTAATATTTTCAGACGAACTCCTTTGTAAAGAAGTTAAAACCAAGTCGTGAAGAAAAACTAGAATTGTATGAAAAACAGACCTTCCCGTTTAGCTTAGACTTTCTAGCAGGATGTCGGCTCTCAAGGATCACAACTCCCATTATACGATAATCAATGTGACTTCTTAAATCTTGTAATTACGAATCGTTCCCTTGCCGGGACGCTGCCATGCGTTTAAACTAGAGTCGCTCTTATATGCTATCCCCAAAATAAAGAGGAACATCAGGGAAAGAAAAATGAAGGAAAGCAGAAATTTAATCCTTTACAAAGTCCCTTTAATTTTGCTTTATTTAATATCTGACGATTTCTTTGAATTTACATGGCCCATGTGAGAGCAAGCCATTTCCCAAGGCAAGCTATGACTGAAGTCAATTAAACCGCCGTCTCAGTCAATCCATACGCCGAAAAGATGCCAAACGGTTGAGTTACCACTGTCTCGCTGAACAAACTCCTTAGCTTTATCCCAATTCCTGCGCATTCGTCGTCCCACGTGTGTTATTAGCGTCTCCTCAATATCATGTCGTCAACCCCCGTGAATTCTCGCCCAATAAAGAATCCCTAGAAAAGAGGCTTTCCCCTCGAAAAATATCCACCGAACTTTCTGTCGCATACTCATCAAATATTAAAGTCAATTTTAAAGACAAACACACCAAGGAGGAGCTTCAATTATTTTTTGCTTCACCATCACTTTAAAAGTTAAGCCCTTGCTTTGGCGACTGACAGTGCCACTCATCAGGCGTATGGAAAATACCTCCAATTTCTGCTAATTCTCCTCTGTTTTTCAAATGCCCCCGCTCCCGCCCCCACAGCTCCGAAATGAAAACAAACAACAGCAGGTCGAAATTTCCCAAAGACTCTCCCGTGGGTAAGGTTGGGGGGAGTGACAGGCTAAGAACCCTTATTATTGAATTCCGGTTGAGTCCCACAACAGGGACCCACGGTCGCACCGATAGGACGAATATGCACGAAGTCGGTTAATGGAAAGAATTCTGTCCACCTGGGTTATTACTTAGTCCCTCTCTGTGTGTGTGTCCGTGGAGGCAGGGGAATGAAGAAAATCATTCCATTAAAAATCAGTTGCTTCAAATTTACATCCCATTCATCCGTTTCAATTCAATCTTCCTCTGCATTATTACCTCCGGCTTAGGTTACCTCCGCCCGCAATACTAATCGCATAGGGCAGCGCACCTAGTCGTCCTGCCGTCCGTCCATCCATCAATCCACCGTTCGCCGTGTATATCGATCGGTGTGGTGATTCCCGTTTGGCTTTTCATTCATTTCTTATTTTCTCTTTCGATTTCAGTTCGGTTTTGGTCATGTTTTGCTCTCTTTTCGACCTCGCTTCGATTGTGCGGGGTGGGCTCATCCCTTTGGGATGGCTCCGACCAACTCTAGGTTGCTACACGGAACCGAACGTGGGACAAGCTGGAAATCGAAATTGTCTACATACGCAGATGATAATGATGAATGTCAGGGCGCGGTGCGCGGTGGTTCGTTGTGGGCGGGTTTGGGGATGCGGGAATTGATGGGTGGCCTTTGTGTGAGGCTAGAGAGGACGGGGAATGAGTTATAAATAGACACAAGTCATGCTAGGAATTATCCTGTATGAGGTAACGGTTCTTCTTCTCTACTGTTGTGAGGAATTTGATGCAAAAGCTATTGTATCTATTAGCTGATGGTCTTGGGCTATTTTTATGTCCCCTCCGGAATGAGATACTTGTCATTGTGGAGAAATTCGATGTTGAAGAGGTTTTTTCTTCTCCTTTCATACTGCGCAAGGGGATGAGATGCAGCTGCGGGGATGTCCTTTTGTTTGGGACTCTCCTTATCTTCATCGGGAGCCTCCTTTGGAGTGTACTTTTTGCTTGTGAAAATGTTTGCATCCCTGAAAGATCGTTTTTGTACAAGTTAAAGGCTCTGCGTCGATTTTCGAAAGCAAAGCTGCATCCGATGACTCTCGGTGAAGTACTTGTTGTTGAAGCTTGAGCTCCTGTGAATGAGAAATTCGAAAAAAATGGATCGAGCGCAAAGTGCAGAATATGTCCTCGTTCGGATGGAAAGTATATCCATGCCCTAGATTTCAGGCTTCTCCTTCGGCGTGTGTTGACAAAATACAATAAATCCCAATACACACTTACATCGTCGTCCTCACTGAAGAGCCCTATCCCCTCATCAGTTGTTTGTCAGTTTGGATATGTGTCAGTAGTCAGTCCTTTGTTCTCCGAACAATCAACTTCACATGCATTTGTGGAAAAGAAACAACTTCCTGATTCTCTTTCACTTTGTGCTCCACCTCTGGAAAGTGCGGATTGTTATCCAGTTTCCATTTACACCAATGTGTCATTTCCATGCGCCTACGAAGGTGTTCCGCCCCCACCCTCTGTCACCACGAATAAAGCTCCTGAGTACCACAAAATCCAATCCATTTGCCATCCACGCCCCCCCCCCACTCACGGAGGTCTCCGCCACACAAAGGATTCATGTCCATTTCTGCATGGAAGCTATCTGATGGAATTATTTCAATCTAACACACAGCTAGGTATGACACTTCATCCCTTTAGCCCGCTTTTGAAGCGTAAACAATGTGTATTCCACATCAATCTGGCCATTGTGAGGGGTGAAAGGGACTGTCTTTTTTTTCTGCCAATTTTCGTCGTACCAAGGAGCTCAGTGCAAGGGAGGAAGGCGTTCGTTGAATATTGTTCCGGCGCAATGCGGGTGACATGCTACTCAGGACGGGTGAATAAAATCCATTCAAGTAGTCGTCGTCGGAAGGGCGCATGGTGAAGTGAAAAATTGGAAAAATATGGGTATTAAATTGCATATGTGTACAAAATTGGGAGAGACAAGAAAAACGAGCGGAACGAATTCGTTTCGTTTCAAGATGAGGAGGAAATTTAAATTGTTTAGTTGCCTTGAGAGTCCCGGTGGGAAGCAGAATGAAGGCACAAATTGGACGCTAATGGTTGTATTATGAGGCATGCGGCTGCCGTCACGAAAGTATTTACACCTATACCAGTGTTTAAGGCTCAGACGACACCTCTGATTAATGAATGATATTCAAGAAGAATGGCGATGATTAATCTTGCAAGAGGAGAAGGCAGTTGTGAACAACTGGTTAGGTTTTAGGAAGTTCCACACGTTTTTGAGGGTTTTCTGTGTTTTGTGTAAGTTTATGGTTACGAGCCTCTTGATAGAATTAAGTGAAATAGTAGGATCTGCCTCTGTCTCTAGAACGTTATAAAGGGTGATTTTTTTGCTATTATCTTTTTGGCAACACTGGTTTAAACAACTGACGCATGTTTCGTTTTTTGTTTTACTGTCAAACGTCTTCAGTTTGGTCTATAATTTAACCATGAATCGTCTTACAAACAAATTGAATTATTGAATTTAATTTCTCTGTTAAGAAATTTCATTGCGCGATTCTTCCATTTTATGGTCAAAAATGAACGAAGCTCACTTTTGGCTCAATGAGTACGTAAATAAGCAGACTTGTCGATTTTGGAGTGAATATCAGCCAGAAGCATGGCAAGAGCTACCAATGCATCCAGAAAAAGTCACAGTTTGGTGCGGTTTATGGGCTGGTGGCATCAATGGACCGTACTTCTTCAAAGAAGATGCGAATCGTAACGTAACTGTTAATGGAGAGTGCTACCGTGAGATGATATCCAACTCTATTTTGCCCAAAATACAAGAGTTTGATCTGCATGACATGCGGTTTTAACAAGACAGTGCCGCTTGCCACTCAGCACGCCCAACAATGAACCTATTGAGAGGCGAGTTCGGTGAAAATTTTATTTCACGTTCGGGACCGGTCAATTGGCCGCCTAGTGCGATTTAACGCTTTTAGACTATTTTTGTGGGGCTATGTTAGAGCTCATGTCTTTGCAGACAATCCCGCTTCAATTGACGCATTGGAAGTCAACATTGAATCATTTATTCGTGAGATAGCTTCCGAAAGTGGTCGCCGTGGCATAGTGGGTAGAGTGCGACGCTCACACGCAGAAGGGTCTAGGTTCGATTCCCAGCTCGAATTTCGAATTTTTCACGGCACCACCTCTTTCGAGCTGCTGACAACACTGTCTAAGAAAGCTGTCACTGTCAAATTTCGCCGTTCGGAGTAGGTAAAAAACTGTATGTTCTTTCTACTCGTGAGAGAACAGTAGCGCGCACAACACGAGTAATTGATGAGCAAGCTAGGCCCTGGTTCCCGCGTGGACTGTAGCGCCAACAATTATTATTATTTTGCCGAAATGTTGGAAAGAGTATGCCAAATTTGGACTAGGCGGATGTACTATTTCAGGTGCAGTCAAGGTCAACATTTGCATGAAATAATCTTCTTCTTCTTCTTCTTCTTGTGGCGCTACAGTCCGGGGTGGACCTGGGCCTCAACCAACATACCTCTCCAGCCAGCACGATCTTTCGCCAGCTGTCTCCAGTTGCGCACTCCAAGTTGGTTGAGGTCCTTCTCCACTTATGTGTGCCACCCTACTCCAGGTCGTCCTCTGTTGGGTTGTCCCAACGGTTCGGATTCAAAGACCTTTCGGGCCGGAGCGGTGGTGTCCATACGCTATACATGGCCTAGCCATCTTAAGCGTTGTATCCGTAGACGCTTAACCAGGCGCATGTCGCTGTACAGCCTATAGAGTTCGTCATTAAATCTTCTCCTCCAGATGCCATCAACGCAAACAGGACCAAAAATCGCACGCAAAACTTTTCTCTCGAAAAGACTAAGGGCTTCCTCATCCGCCTTTGCTAACGTCCAAGATTCTGCGCCATATAGTAGGACGGGGATGATCAAGCTGTTATATAAAGCTAGGTTAGTCCTTCGAGAGAGGGCTTTATTACTCAATTGCCTCTTGAGCCCAAAGAAACAGCGGTTGGCAAGAGTGATTCTGCGTTTGATTTCGGTACTGATGTTGTTGTCCCTATTTACCGCGGAGCCGAGGTAGACGAAGTCCTTAACTACCTCGAAGTTTCTGCTGCCTAGTGTGACGCTCGAGGATGATGTTAAAGAAGTCACATGACAGTGCGTCGCCTTGTCTAAAACCTTTTTTGACATTGAAGGTCTCGGTGAGTTCGGTACCGACCTTGACGGAGCAGCGAGAGTTCTCCATCGTCATCCTACACAATCTGACGAGTTTGGTAGGAATGCCAAAACTAGACATGGCACTGTATAGCTCGTCTCTATGCACACTGTCATATGCAGCCTTGAAATCGACGAATAGGTGGTGAGTGTCAATTTGCATTTCTTGGGTCTTTTCCAGGATCTGCCGTAATGTGAAGATCTGGTCTATTGTGGACTTCCCTGGTCTGAAACCACACTGATAGGGACCTATCAGGTGAAATAATCTGCAAACATTAAATTATATGGACCGTACTATCGATTCAAATAAAGATTTCATGCATTTTTCTAAATTTTATGTGTTTTTTTTTAACTTTCTCATAGCTTTTAAAAAATCACCCTTTAGAAGACTTCTCGAATCGAAAATCAGGTTTGTCACACAGCTTCCTGTGCCTCTGCTTTTAAAACTTTCCACCTGTTACCAATATTTTAGACCTTGATGCAGTCTAGCTTTCAAGCGGATGAAGATCTTTCAGCTTCCACATTTGACTGTCTGCAGGACAGACGGGCTCTCTTGCCATATCATTATACCATAAAATACTACACATCGGAACAACATTTGTAAATTTTTTTAAAAACTGTAAAAATTGAATGTGCGTTCTTTCTTCTTCATTTGGTGGCATTGCATTCCGGGATAAACATACATTTTGTTTAGATTCTCCTTTTTGTGCGTGCGCCGCACAGCGGTGCCCTTGTATGGGGAATGCGGAAATAAATCTTTGAACTCGTTGACCGATTTTGATGAAATTTGGAACATAGTATCTGTCTTGATATAAGATCCTCCTGATTTTAAAATATGGATGGCATATCATTAACGATAACAGAGTAATCTTAAGTTAAAAAATTCAAAAAAAGGCATTTTTTTGCTAATATAAATAAAATATTTATTTTCGCACCTGGAGACAGCTGGCGAAAACTCGTGCTGGCTGGAGAGGCATGTTGGTTGAGGCCCAGGTCCACCCCGGACTGTAGCGCCACAAGAAGAAGAAGAAGAAATAAAATATTTAATAACTATTTACGACACTAAATTTAAACTGAAAACTTGGCTGGAATTCATGCCTATATAGAAAAATTACATTCAACAATATTTACTAACACACTTCCGTTGTAAAAAATTACAAATCTGAACTTATTTTAGTAAGGCTTGCGTTTTAATACTTATGGTAGTGGTTCATGCCCATGATTAATGCGGAATACCACCATAAGAAGGGACATCGTAGAAAAACTCCAAAAATATCCAAAAATATCCGACATTGCTTCACTTCACTCATTCTTCCAAAGTGCAAAAAAGTGATATCTTGCTTTAGCACCATCGATAGAGCATATTTCAAGTTTTCAGAAAAATATGGTTTCCCGTTCAAGCCTCTTGGAGCATTCTTGTTATGCTCCACCAAACATGGAAGTTTTTCATGCAAAAGGTGGCCTTAACCAAAAGTCTGGTCTAGAAAACTGGTGGTCAAAATGAACAAACTATTGATGCAGTTTTAAGGTAAAATATGCGTCATTTCAAATAAATGGAACATCATGTTTCAAGGGGGCTAGTTTAAAACAAATATGTAACGTTGCATTTTCATGAACAAAAAAAAACAAAAATTTCAAGTTCCTAACTTTGAGCTATTCCTACAACGGCTTATAAGAAGTCAATAAAATGCTGGCTTTCTGGGTTCTCAGATATGAAAAATCGAGAAACCAATACCACTTGGCCGATAAAATTCTTTCATTTTGTGTATTTTTTCACTCGGGCACCACTGTGCGCCGTCGTACAGTGTACAACGTACACTCACTGTTGCGCTGTTTCAAGGCCTCAACCATTTCAGATCAGGTTTTGTTGTTCATATGCTTACTATAATTCTGAATAATAAAAATAATAGTAATTGTTGGCGCGAAAGTCCACAGGGGGACCTAGGGCCTAGCTTGCTCATTAACTTGAGCTTGTGCGAGCTACTGTTCTCTCACGAGTAGAAGGGACCTACAGTTTTTTGGCGACTCCGAACGGCGAAATTTGATAAGCTTTCTTAGACAGTTATTACTCTTTGAGTGTTGTCAGCAGCTCGAAAGAGGTGGTGCCGTGAAAAATTCGAAAAATTGGTGTTGAGCTGGTCGTCGAACCTACACCTTTCGACGTGTGAGCGTCGCACTCTACCCACTACGCCACGGCGACCACGGTTGTTTGTATAAGCTTCTTCAAATCCGAGAGACTGGTACTACGCAACAGACACCGGCCTAGGCCTTGTAGGAAAAGAATCCTTACAACTTGAGGTGCGCAGTTCGAGGCAACTGGCCAGCTCCACATGGACTGTAGCGCCACACAAAGAACAGGAAGAAAAAGATGTAAGCCCTTCACTCGGCCTGTGGCTTACTGAATTTATCAGTGTTTTCTCTAACTTCTATCAAACTAGTCAGGACGAAAAATATGTCACACAGAACGTTCCTATTTTTAAGATACTCAATCGTTTTAATTGTTGTAGGAGGAGTTGTACGCACAGTAAAACTGGTTTCCGAAATGTCTGTTAGATATTCAAAATCGCACAATGCTTTAAGGAACGAGAACAGACTATTTGGCAGATGTACATATATATAAGGGGGCACGCACTTTTTAAGCCGTTTATGTCTAACTCTTACAGAACTGTAGACCCTTACTTTATCACGTTGAGAAATATCCTGAATGCTGCATAACCCGACCAGCAACGCTTTTTGAGAAGAAGTTTTAGCCGAAAAGATGCAGCCACCTAAACTGGTGTACAGACGTTTGTGCATAACGTTCGCGAAAGACGCCTGCTAGTGGACAGCATTCATTACGTCATCTCACTCCGAACACTTTGAAAGTTTATTCACCCACATTAACGTTGTGAAGTGAACGCATCCACAGAGATTAAGACTGTGGTCCGGCATCATGGAAAGTAATTTTTTTTTTTTTGGAGGTTTTAAAGCACTACACTGGAGCACTCAAAATCAAAACCTGAACCTGAAGTTACCTACATACATAAAGCAAAACCAGCGAGACCTTCTTTGATAAAGAGCCCAGGGTTTCAGCTCCTGCCACATCAGCGCCAAACAGCCGCCACCTGATCCGAGCAAAGGCGGGACATTGACAGAGGAAATGCCCTGCAGTGTCTTATCCTTCTCCACAGGCATCGCATAGAGTGTCATCACTGAGCCCGAGCAGACTTAAGTGATAAGCAAAGGTGAAGTGTCCCGTTTGTACTCCAACAAGTCGAATACAGTCTTTTCTCTCAAGAGATAACAGAAACGCTGCGGGTTTTTTGGTGGCGTCAGCCTGGAGCGTCATGTCATCACTGGTTGTGCTGTCGGGAACTCCAACCGTCAACGGAAGCCCTGACCAAGGACGAGAACAGTCGTAAGCCTGGGTTCGGGCCATAAGAATGGCTTTTTTTTTATCGTTGCCTAGCAAGTTCATCGGCAATCCCATTTCCCGTGATTGTTTGGTGTCTCGGGATCCAAGAAAGTTTTAAAGAATTTAGCCTGTCGATCAAATGAAGGAAAAACTTGCATTTCTTGACTACCTTAGATGTAGTGAAAGGGTTGAGTAAGGTCTTAGACACAGCTTGTCGCTACAGACGCAATAACTTCATCCATTCCACCTGTTCCCCTAGATTTGCTTCGTGACTGTTATGATCGCAGAGGTTTAAGCATGTAAAACCCACGCGAAGCTACCATAAGAGGATTAAAGTCCTCTGTCGTCGTTCTCAGCGAAGGCTCTAGTTTCAGGTTTCTCCATCGTCTCTGAGCCGAAAGTGTAAATCTAGTCTATTCCTTCTTTGGCTGATTATCTGCCTTAAACCATAAAGAGTCGACTTTGTATACACTACGCAGCTGGATTATTGGTGTCCTCCCATCAGACGGCATATCCGTGAGACTAGTGTCACAGGAGATGCGGTGTGTGAGCTCATCAAAGCTCCAGTTGAACCAAACACCAGCTCTTTTTAGTTCAAAGATGACATTGATTGTGCGTCTTAAGATATGGATACCAAGGACAGGGGATTCAGCAGAGCATCAAGATGAGGTGCTTGCTGGCTGCACGGAGCTATCACCAAAAAGCCCAAGCAAAGACAGACCGCTTTTTGAAACTTGGTGAAAGCAGCAGTCACGTACTTGCGCGAAAATGTATTCCTCCGAATAAAAGAGGCATATAAAAGCAGACGTCTAATTATCGCATTGTGGATCCATCAAAAGTGATACTTTCTGTCTGAAATTTAATGAAATTCGGTCGTCCTCCGGTGCATCTAGGGTGATGGGCCCTTTTACACAGCCTTCCTCACATCGATCTTATCCCAAATCCTTTCACTAGCTGTCTTGGCGATGTCCATCTTTTTGCTTCAGAGGAAGGATCTGACCCCCTAAGACATATGCAAAATTGAAGCGATTTTGAACTTGAAGTCAATATAGTCCAAATTACGTACTTTGTCAAGGGGTAAACAAATCTTGGGAAAGGTACTTAAACTCCCTAGCACAACACTGTCGTCTCCAATCCCTTGTTGTAAAAAGTTAGTCTATATGAAAGGTTAATGTCCCTGTCAGAGCACAGATATCTGAATTCTACGATTTGAAGGCAGACGTATGTACATACATCTTTCCGAGCACACACTGGATCTTTGATACGAGTGCTAAGGGAGCTTGTGTCGAAAACAACAGTGGCTTAGTCACCTGCATCCCTCTCCCATGCATGTTTTTCCACTCAGTGTCAAAAGAGACGTGAAAAATTGCTTAACTCCTTCAGGCATACGTGCAAATATTGTTTACTTTCAAAAGCAATTTTCTCCAAGTTCCTTGTTACTTCTCAAGAGAGCCACCCCCACTTCAGCCTTGAATAAACAATCAAACTCCAAGATACCATGCCAATTTCACTACAAAAAACTGTGCCACACCCTTAGGTGTGTACTGCAGTCACTAACATCTCTTGGATTGCTTCCAATAAAAACAATTTCATTTGGCACCACAGTTGCTTGGGACACCAGCAGTTACAGCCTCATCGCAACCATCACCGCCACCAAGCCGCGCCGCCGTCACCTCCATCGCCATGCCAGCCCCTTATCGTCTTCAGATCCAAAACTACTTTCGTAAAGCGAAAAAATATCTTTCACATCATCATCGTCGTCATCATCCGAAATCGTCGTCATCGTCAACGTCTAAGCCGACCAGGGGTGGCTGGCAGGCCAGGGAGCTGGGTCTCTGCGCACACCAAACAATATTATTTATTCCATTCCGATACACTCAGACAGGGGCACGGAGAGCGCCCGAAAAAATTCAACACAATTCCGACGACACAAGTCCGGCATGCGAGCACAACGGGAACGGAGTTCTGTACACATACGAACATGTCCTTATCAGTCACTAAAAATCACAAGCACGTTCGTTTATCGCGACTGTCTGTCACACACCACCACAAGGACGTCGGTGACGACGACAAATGCTCGCCCTCAAATGCTGTGTTTCTCCCCCCACGTTACGACTAACATTTGTATTTTATTTAGTCGTCCTGTGGAGGGGGAGCGAGACGCAAGGGGGCTGGGAATCTAAACACACAATCCTTAAATTGAACTTGGCACAGGCGAGGTTTTTTGTGTGCCTTTTCTTGCATTCCCTCGTTCGTTTGTTTGTTCAGTGTCAACTGAGGAAAGTAGAAAGGGACGCACAGCATTTGCTTTGTACTTGTACTGCCTCCTTGGAGGACATTGCTAATATAATTTTCTCGGAGATTTTCTTTATTTGTTTATTTATTTGTTCGCTGCTTCTTTTGAAGGCGCACTGAGTTTTTGTGACGTCGCCATGTTGTCGGAGGGTGTCTGCTGGGCGGAATGACCGTGTATTCCTTTGTGAGCGTCCTTCCGATGTGTCTGATGTTCGATATGAACCAGTGATCAGAAAATCCTCAGGCGAAAGGGCGATTGCAGAGACTTTGTGATGGCAGGTCTCACAAAGACTCCGTTTATCACACAGAGCTCCGGTTGAATGCATGCGGATGTAAGTTGACGAGGCCATTCCAAAGCAAAGGAAATTAAATGGTTGTGGTCTTGTCACTTCAGGTAAATAGCGAGCGCAACATTACATTTCGTTTTTAACCTCGGCTCTGTTTCTTATTGAACAAAGGTTCTTTCGAATAACATTCAAAGTAATTGTGAGCTGCTTACCTGCTTCTGCTGCTATTGTTCTCGATGACGGGTCACCAAGTAGAGAGGAGGGAAAGCCCAAAAAATGGGTTGATGTGAAACTATCACCAAAATATGTGTTTTAGCGTAGGAGGCGGGGTCAGTGTCGCAGCGAATGTACTGTGGCGTAGATTCACATTCTTTTGTTGGAGGTTGGGAAACACTACCATGGAGCAGACTTGGAAGCTGCTCTATTGTACTACCAGGCAGTATTTGCTTGGTCTCAGCAAGATCTACTGTGCAGAGAGATGCCCAGAGATGAGATGAGATTATAAGAGCCAACGTTTTCAGTTCCAACCACTTCTGTACTAAATAGCCGGCACCCGATTCGAGCAATGGTGGGACGATGTCAGAGGAACTGCTCTGCCGTGTCTTCACCTTCTATACAAATGTCGCCGAGGATCTCATCACTTTACTCACTAAGCCCAAGCACACTAAAGTGCTAAGTGAATGTGAAGTGTCCCAACAAGTCGTTTGTACAAATACCGAGGATTTCGTACTGAAGTTTGAGATCTTGCACTTGGTCAACCGACATCCTGGAGGATCGTTCAGTCTTTGATTATGCTGATGAGAGACCCATCTGTCGATTGAAGCCCTGACCTAGGACGCGAAAAATTCCAAGGTGGGTTCGGGCCCAAAGAATGCCTTTCTATGCAATCTCCTTCTATCAACAACACCACTTTGGATTCTATTCCTGTTGAGAGTCAGGCGTGGACTTCGTAGAATTACACACTTTTTTATTCTGCTTTTGTCGAGGTAGGTGAAGTCTTCGAATCCTTTCAAACTTTGGATAGACACTGTTAGCTGCGTCTAAGTCATCAAGATTGTCGCTCTTTTATTTGTAGTTGCCATTGTTTATCTTAAAGTCAATCAGATATTGCAACAAAAAAGACCATTGCCTGAAGTTGAAAGACTAAATCAGAACCTTATCCAGGACTTTCAACTTTTAATTGACTACTGGAGGCAGTTTAAAGTATTGCAGTGAACTAACTGCTTGTACTTGAAGATTTAGTACTAATAATAATAATTGGGGGGGGACCAGGGCGTAGCTTGCTCATCAACTGCTCGTGCTGTGCGCCCTACTGTTCTCTAACGAATAGAAGAGACGTACACTTTTGTGCCGACTCCGGCGAAACTTACAGTTATTTCTCTTTGAGTGTTGTGAGCAGCTCGAAAGAGGTGGTTCCCTGAAAAATTCGAGGTGTATAGCAGGGAATCGAACCTAGACCCTTCGGCGTGTAAGCGTCGCACTCTACCTACTACGCCACGGCAGTCACGAGCCCAAGATTTAGTACTGTCTGCTGACAAACTCAGCGTCAGTTAAGTACTTTTCGCAGAACTTTAACACCCATTTAAAAAAAAGATTAATTTACTGTGCTTGGATTGACTGTGACTAACTGCATTGTTTTACAACTCTGTAAGAGTTATCCATTGGGAATTTTTGTTTTCTACATTAGTATTAACAGACACAATTTATTTAAACAAGTGGAAGGAATGTAATTATTTATTTCCGGGTAAATGAAACGCCTTGGCTACCGTGGCGTAGTGTGTAGAGAGCGACACTCACGCGCAGAAGGTCTACGTTCGATTCTCGGCTGAGGACCTCGAATTTTTCACCGCACCACCTCTTTCGAGCTGCTGACAACACTCAAAGAGTAATAACAGTCTAAAAAAATTTCTCAAACTTCGCCGTTCGGAGTCGACAAAAAGATGTGGGTCCCTTCTACTCATGAGAGAACAGTAGCGCGTACCATACGAGTAGTTGATGAGCAAGCTAGGCCCTGGTCCCCTGGGGACTGTAGCGTCAAATAATAATAATAATAATTGTTGGCGCGACAGTCCATAAGGGGACCAGGGCATAGCTTGCTCATCGCGCCATTAAATTATTATTTAATGAAACGCCTTTAATCTCAACATATTATGAAACTAAGTAATTCCTCGGAACTAGCTCCTTGCCAGGAAGCAGCCATTCCATGTTCTGTCTGACAAAGGAACTATTTTGCGCAGCTCTTAATGTGTGCAAAAAATCAATTCTTGAAAACATTCGTAATTTTCACCCAGAATCAGTGCATATCACAACCAAACTCTAATAATGTAACGAAAAGAGTTGCATAATTCTAGGCAGTTTCTATGTTTAAAATTAAATCTGCACGAGCTCTATTTTAGGTCTCTTTGTAAGACTGTGTTATTGCGTCTCAAGCTATTGGCACAGACAAGTGTATTTCAAAAACCAAAGAAACATTTAATTTAGCAGAAGTCTTAATAAATCTAAAAGAATATGACTCATCAAATGACAGTACTAAACCGTTTCTTTTGTTGCCAACCGAAAAATATGAAATAAGACGTATGCATGTAAAAGTGTTTTTTGAAAAGGATCCAATCATGCCAAAAATAAGAGAAACAAATTTACAAAACTGTATCGAAGCTACAAATCTTCGTTTCCCGGAATGGTTTATTAGCACAAATGAATAGTATAAACATAGAACAGACAACACCAATCTTTTAATACTTTTCCTATTGTTCAAAAATAGCTAATGGACCATGAACAGGAGAACCTGTATTTTAAAAGCAGTAAAACAAGAAAACGCAAAACTTAAAATTTGCACGAATAATTAACATTACTGTTTTGAAAAAAAAAGTCTTTAAATTAGAAACATGCGTTGCATTCGCTTGCAACCAACAAAGCAAGACTCATACTTCATCCCACCAAAAGTAACTATGTACGTAAACACATATCATTCTTATCCCTCAACGTAAGTCCTTTGCATTTAAATTTCTACAATTAACCTTTTATACTTATTGGGAGATTGCACAAATACAAAACAAAAATATATAACCTGAAAATTTGTATCTACATACTGTTATCAAACATCACATTTCGGTCAGGGAGTCATGTAGTCTACTTACAGAAATTAAATTCATCTTTATCACACATACTTGTGTCTCATAATCTAAACCTGAAAATAAATTTGTAGTTTCAAACGTTTTCTGTTGTGGAGGATAAATTTTACAATTTTGTACACTCCCTGAAACGTAAGAAATGATTTACCGGAGTCAAAAGGAATTTAAGATAAGTGGAATTTGGGCTAATTAAGACGATTTAAAATTGTGTCTTTTATTTCTTTTTATAATTATTAACCTATGGTGACTGTCTAACCAATATCCATAAAATCGAACCATTCGCTCTGAACTTGAAAATCTATCATTTCAGCAAGGTGAGCCGATTTAGCAAATCTTTCCGAAAATCTGAAAAGACTGCAGAACAAATGTTGGTTTACTTTTGATTGCACGCATGGTTGCGTTTTTACCAGACACATCCATGTATTCTGTTATTCTGTTGCATTAGTTACGGAGATCCTTAAAACGAGACTGCGTCTCACTGAAAACGATTTCTTCTACTTCTTCTTGTGTCTGGAGTGGACATGGGCCGGAGTGGACATGGGGCGGAGTGGACAATGGCCGGAGTGGACAATGGCCGGAGTAGACATGGGCTTCTACAGTCCGGAGTGGACATGGGCCTCAACAAATATGTCTCTCCAACCAGCTCGATATTTCGCCAGCTGGCTAGGCCATGTAGAGCGTATGGAAACCACTGTTCCGGCCCGAAAAGCCTTTGAATCCGTGCCATTGGGTCAACGCACCAGAGGACGACCTAGACTAAAGTGGCGCACACAAGTGGAGAAGGACCTCAACCAACTTGGAGTGCGCAACTGGAGACAGCTAGCGAAAGATCGTGCTGGCTGGAGAGGCATGTTGGTTGACGAACAGGTCGACCACGGACTGTAGCGCCACAAGAAGAAGAAGAAGAAGTGTGACGCCCTGTTCGAGATGTCGATGTTGTGTGTCCCTTCTTGATGACAGCATGTACTTAGTTTTGCCCTCATTTTCCGCCAGACCCATTTTAGCAGCTTCCGCTTCAATGCCAGCAAACGCCTCATTGACGGCTCGCTGTGTTCGTCCAAACACGTCAATGTTATCAGCGTAAGCTAGCAATTCAACTGACTTCTTTGAGATCGTGCCCCTTGTGTTGACTTGTGGGTTACGCACGATCTTCTCGAGGATGATGTTAAAGAAGTCACATAACAGTGCGTCAGCTTGTCTAAAACCTTTCCTGACATTGAAGGTCTCGGTGAGTTCGTTCCCGACCTTGACGGAGCAGCGAGAGTTCTCCATTGTCATCCCTTACAAACTGACGGGTTTGTTATGCACACACTGTCATATGCGGCCTTAAATCGACGAACAGGTGGTGAGTGTCAATTTGCACTTTGCAAAACTCCTTGAATGTTAAAAGTTGTAACAATGATGATGATGTCAAAACATACCTGGTTTAAAAAACCAGAAGTTTTATGAACGTCGAATTATTATGCAGGCTACCAGATGACCAAAGGTCATTCCTCAAAAATTCCGTGCTCAACTTGTCTTTTATAGTATTTGATCATTTTTCCATTGTGGCCGCCGTGGCGTAGTGGGTAGAGTGGCTCTAGGTTCGATTTCCGGCTGAACACCCCGAATTTTTCACGGCACCACCTCTTTCGAGCTGCTGACAACACTCAAAGAGTAGGAACTGTCTAAGAAAGCTTCTCAACTTCGCCGTTCGGAGTCGTCAAAAAACTGTAGGTCCCTTCTACTCGTGAGAGAACAGTAGCGCACACAACACGAGTAGTTGATGAACAATCTAGGCTCTGGTCCCGCTGTGGACTGTCGCGCCAGCAATTATTAATATCATCTTTCCGTTTTACACTGCTTTCGGTGCTTCAAATCACGGTCAATCTGTGACTGAGAAGAATCACGGTTGAAACCATACGTGCATGATGGTATACACTTTTTCTGCCTTCTTCTAGCATCAAACCCATCTTGCACTCTTCTCTTTCAACACCAAAAACGGGCGCATTTAGCATTCTCTGTACTCGTCCAATCTGGTCGACAATCGAGCTACAAAACAAAAGTTTTAAAGTTCTTTCTTCGAATGGTAACTTATGAATTTTAAACAAATTCCTCCGAAATGGTATTCAAATATCCTCACGACCTTGTTTAAAATCAGTTTTTCAAAACAGCTAGAGGGATCTAGCTGTTTTTATAGCCGATGTTCTTCATCTCTGTTTTGAACAAAATCTAAACATGTCAAAGCTTATTAAAATCTGTACTCCTAAAAGGGAATGAATGATAGGCCCTTTCCAGGACCTATCTTGTCCTCAAACCGCACTGTTTACAAACTTACAGATTACTTACAAATAGTTTCACGCCTTTAAACCAATTTAAATGATATTGTAAGTGATGTTTAGGTAACTGATGCCTCAGCCGAAGTGGTAAGTTATCGCGCATTCTGTGTAAGATTTACACGAGTGCTACCCCCCTTTCACAAAGCTTTGTTTACCTGAAGACAAATATCTAAAGTATTAACTATTCAGATTGGAACTTAAATTAAACCAACCTTTTGCATCGCATCTCAATTTCAGCACGATTTGAATTTTCTTAGAGCCTCTCAAGCGCCACCCCTAGAAGTGGCTTCTGCGGTTTCAGGCAACCATCGAAAGGGTTAATCCAGCCCTGAAGAGACCATTAAGTTTTTTTTAAATTGGAAGGTAATCCGAACCCGAAAGATATCCCACGCAGACATTTCACATTTTAATCTCCAATTTCGGTTTGCAATTTTATTTTACGAGTCCTTCGCAACAAGTTACAACGCACTTTCATAATTCCAAGTCTCCCCTTTTGTGGGGAGGATTCGGAAACAATGCTGGGAGTATTTGAGACCTTAATTAAGCACGGAACAATTTTGGATACAAATTATAAAATAATTCCCCCCTCTAATGAGGAGGTATTCACTAGCAATTAGATTTTCCTCCTTGCCGCCGCCTCAAGGCGAGGGATGTGTATTCTTCTTTTTTCTTCTTCCCCTGCCCCTCAACGAATTAAAGCTCCGTGCGCACTCAACTCAATTTGGATTTGCTTCCATTTAGAAAAAAGTTCTCCACTTTTTGCCGAGATTTTTTTATTGTTCTCATTTTCGGGAAGGTATATCTCGCCTGCGGGGGGGTGCGGTGAGGGAGAAAATAAAATCTGACTGGCTACACAGGAACAATTAGGTATTATAATTGATCTATCTCTCGATTCGGTTGCCCCAGAGCGAAGGACGGCGCGATCCTTTCAATTCGACCACTGAATGGTGTTGGGCTTGCCCCAAAGCAGTTTTATGGCGACCGAAGCGGAAAGGATGAAGAAAATGAACGAAATGAATTCGAGGAGCAGCAATTTTGTTTCCCAATTTATTTAGAGTATTGTGTGCCTGTGTGATAGCACAAACCACTCGTTTCCACTTGAATGGATGTCTAATTCTCGTCGAGAACAAACAGAGCAGAGAGTACCTCTCCGGCGAATCCTCTCATATTTACCCACCTTGTGCAACTTCGTTGTCCGGGAAGCGGAAGTAATTACTAAACTCCTAATCCGATTACAACACAGTAACAATAATTTAGGAGATTTGTTGCTCATGTCATTGTCAGGGCTACGTCGAGTGCTTGACCGGAGCCACCGTGTGTCCTTGTGACGTAAACATTCACCCGGGACTGGACTGGCGGACTGGAACTTAATTTGACTTTGCTATCGATTTTGAATTAAGGTCGAGGGGAGGGAAGAATGAATTTATTGTCATGAGTGAGGATATTTTTTCGACAAGGTCTGTGCACGTGTCCTGCATCCAGCATCCAGCATGAAATTGCAGCTTTGCATCCACACTCGGTAGAGTTGTCATTTTCATTGCTACGTGTGCCCCAGTTTCGTCCTTAAATTCTGCACTGCCTGCGGCTCAGCAGCAAGGTGAAGGTTAGGTTTTCGGTTCCGACGACAACAACGCTAGCAATCAAATTTATGCTTAAAAATAAACAAGTGCAATCATAAACTGACATACAGTCTCTGCGTTACTAAAACGAACTGGGTGAGCGCACAAAACAAAGGAAGGCGCAGAAAAAGAGAGAAAAGAATGAAACAAAACCCAGCAGAAAGGATTGTGTGAGTGGAGAGGAAAGGATACGAAGCTTAGCTGATGCTTAATGTTGATTGTTTTGACGCAGTGACCTTAAAACGAGAGGAGCCATGAGATAAACCCCAAACGCGTCCTCGAAATTTATTGTTTTGATATTGTCATTCAAGTTGCATTTACTGCGCCGTAGATATATTCTCCTCTCATGGGTGGTGGTGGGTTTTTATGTTTTATGACAACTTGCGAATCGGTTTTAATTTGAAATGCTAAGGGGACGACAGTTTTTTTTTCTTTCTTCTTTTGATTGCCATGCAGCTGTGATATGGAGCGCCACTTTGATGAGGGCTCTTAAAAAGTCCTTCAGCGGGAGAGACTGTGAAACTTTGAATTTAATAACCCGAGAGTTTATTGCGCGCCATCTTAATTTGCCGCTTAGGATGTAGTTCACGTTTGATGATGTAATGGTTGCCAAGGGGTAGTTTGTTTCTTGAGAAAGTTTTACTTCTATGCAGTGAGAGCGTGAAATAATCAGGTAAAGCATTTGTTTATAAGGAAGACTCATAACCAGGAGTTTGGCGACATCCTTTCGCGGGTAATATTCATAAAAAACGAATTTTATAAAGTGAATTTAGTTACCGTTAGGTTTAATCAAGTCATAGCAAGACTTAGGAGATCTACAGTTCAATGACGAGTGTGAAAAACCCTTGAAAGGCAATTACTACGCTTTAATCCAAGATTGTACGACGATCGCTAGTTGATTTTGGAGAGCAAATTGGCGTTCGCAGCTGTAAAACTAAACATTTGTGGACTGTAACCTTCACTCAACGCGCAGAGGCTAAGCTCAGCCCACTGGAACATGTGTCTATTGTGGCCTGAAACATGGTTTACAGATAGGATCGTTTCTGTCATTTCTGTTATACATCCCTTGATTTGAACCACCCTAACGGTGGCAAATTCTCCGAAAAAATGGTTTATTCTATAGGTGTGTGGCTGATACGGAGAGAGAGTTTTAAACTAAAGATATGCGTTTTGATGTTGATGGTTTCGTCGAGTCCGGAGCTGAGATCTCCCTGCACTACTAAAATTCAACAGCGAGCGATAATACCTATTGGTAATAATAATGCTGCCAAATTTTTGGGAAGAATTGCCCACCCGTTCATCCTCAACTCCACCTTCGGAACTACAGTCAGGCTTAGAGACTGGTTCTTCAGCCGCACCTCACGCAAATGGAATGCCCTTTCCAACCCAATTTTTACCCCCTCATTGCTATCCACAGGCATTTGAAACCAATATGCACCTGTATCTCCTTTCTTTCTCCATACCATCGACCCATGCTGTAACTTAATTTCACTAAAGAGTACCAAACACCTTCTTAAGCGCGCGCTAATTAAAAGAAAATGGTTTCGTTTTTAAAAACCTCATTTATGTTGGTTTGTCTGTCAGTCTGCCTCTTTTTTCCGTCTTTGTTAATTTTTTTTTTATTTTGTATGACTTTTTAAATCTTTATATAACAAACTTAGCAGCCAATGCTTAAAAAAAATTTAGGATTGGGGAACATTTGTAATTCAACCAAGTACGTGTGCGGAATTAAAGCCAGCTGGCTAATCGTCGTGTCAAGATGTGAAGCTTGTTGGTTTAGACCCATGTCTCGCCCGGACTGTAGGGTCACAAAGAATAAAAATGAATGGTTTATCGTGCAACATTTTGACTCTCATACGATTAGTTTTGTCTCCAAATTCGTCAAGACAAGTCCATTGCTTAATTTGGTGCGTAGACGTTTTCCATTCGTCTATCATGGTATTTCTACAGAACTTATTACTTGAAAAAAGATAACGAAACCATTTATGAGTGACCAGTAATGAGTTACTTACTCCTACTCAAATTATTTCAATTGAAGGTAACATTTGTTATTTCACATGAAGGAAACTGAACGAATGTATTTGGTGGTTCATATGTTGTGCGCTTTAAGCTTGTGTTAAGGCTAAACCTTTTGTCAGCTTGCCTAGTGTGTAGTGTTTTACCAGGGACGTTCAATATATGATCGGTATCGGGGTGAAGCTGTGGTTATATATATTTCTATTGACTTATTTATTAATCAATACTATTATTTTAGTGCATTCATGTTACATATAAACGTGTTTATTAATTCGCGTTTTGTCTCTAGTTAAACAGAATCATAATGGCAACTGAGACTGTGATGGTAAAAATTGAGCATGGCGCTGTAATTAAATTTCTCACTATGCAAGGAAAACGTCAAAAAACTATTGGTGAAAAGATGGTGGCTCTTTACCAATGTTCCGCATTTTCATTATCAACTGTGCAAAAGTGGTAAAGAGAGTTCAAGAGAGGCAGAGATAGCATTGAAGACGACCCCCGCTCCGGCGCCTCGGTTACTGCTTGTACGGGAGAAACACATCAAAGAAGTCGCAAAAACTTCATCTTGAGGATGCCCGAATAAAGGCAAAAATGCTGGCAGAGATCACCTAGCTTTCAACTGGTACCATTCACACCATTCTTTATGACCATCTTAACCTTTCAAAGGTCAATGCAAGGTGGGTGCCACAAATGCTCACAGCGCCTCAGAAAAAAGTGAGAATCGTATGCTGTAGACAACTGTTGGAGATGTATAGTGAGAACGCGGACGGTGTTCTGGATCAAATTGTTACTAGGGACGAAACCTGGATTCAGCACTATGACGCTGAAAGCAAACAAGAGTCCATGCAGTGGCCACACTTTTTTTTGGGCTCAAAGGGAATCTTGCTCATTGAGTACAAAAAAAAGGTGAAACCATCACCGCCACATCCTACGCTTCCACTTTGTATACTTTGCGGGAGGAAATTAAAAAGGAAAGACGGTTTAACCTCGCAGCGGGTGTGTTACTTCTTCATGACAACGCTCCTGTTCACACGTCGCGAGTTTCCAAAACTGCTGCGCGAGATTGTGGTTTCAAAGAGATCTAACACCCACCCTAAAGTCCAGACTTTGCCCCTAGTGATTATTTCCCTTTTCCGGTTTTGAAAAAATATCTTCTTGGAAAAAGATTTTCGGATGAGAAAGAACTGAAGTCGGCAATTAATGGGTATTTTGCAGAGAAAGAGGGAAATTTATGTTTTTGAGGATTAATAAAAGCTTATCTCAAGATGTAACAATTGCATTGATGTTAGGAGAGATTATATTGAAGAATAAAAGCAATTTAAATTGAATTCGCATTTTTCTTCATATCGATACCAAGACTATATTGAACGCCCCTCTTGAAAGAAAGGACCGCATTACAAATTCTTAGTTTGTGTCCGTCATTCTAAAGAAAATCAAGTCATTCCAAAAGTTGCATTTAGAATGGCCTAAACGAACAATATAAGTCGTATTAGTAATATAATTTCTAAGTGAAAGCAACAAGTTAAAACAATCAGCTTTAGGAGGATGAAAGAACCACGAAAAAAAGATGAATGTCCGATTTGTTGGCATAACAAAACTCTTGCTCGTGACGAATGCCAATATCCTAGACGTCCGATGCGGCCTCAAAGACAAGTTTCAACAGTAAACTTCAAAGAAATTAACATTTTTAAAATATACCTCTTAAGGTAGCCAAGTCAATTGGATGACTCTTCAGTCAAAGAACAGGCGTTTAACTTTTTCAGGAAGTTCTCGCGTTGTTCTCTCATGTGCTAATGTAATTTTCTTACAGACTACAAAACAATAGGACTTTGGAGCTCCTAATAATTCTGTACTCTTTGAGTGGTGCCTTGAAAATCTTATAAATCTTCAGGCCTATATTGCACTTCGGCTTGTGAGTCAACGCAATTCTTCAATGCACCTACGATTCTTGGTAATCGAATGAAGTGCTCCAATGGGGTTCTTTTCACATCACTTTAGAACTGAACTAAACATTTTAGCAGACTCAAAAGATGACAATTTTTATTAAGGCCACTAGCTTTTAGGCTAGCTGCCCTCAAGACAAACATATATAATACTTTGAGCGCCCTGGGAAATTTGTGAAAAAGTTTAGCTTTCGGAATTAACTAAAGGGAACTGAGAATGGGAGTAAGCATGAATTTGAGTTGAACGCTTAGGCCAGGAGGAAATGACCTGACAAAAGAAATAAAAGATGACGGACAGCTGGATGTTGTGGGTTTGTTGGTACTTGTTTCAGTGCCGATGCAAATCAGAAACGAAGGATTAATTTTGTGTTTCAACGACTTTTCGGATATTGGTCTACTGGTACCCAACTTCGGCCAACGTTTTCCTGTTCCGTTTAACGTGTGAAATTCGTAGCTAAACAACTGCACTGGAGCGCTTAGACAGAAAATTTGGTCATTGCTTTACCAGGGAGTAACCTTTATTTAATGTAGTTTCTTGATCCCTTGAAGAAAATACAACAAGCGTTTCTGTGATAAAGGGCTTAACTTTTTAGTGTTGAATAAGGCTGTATATACAGCTTGGCTGTGCTGTGCTTTCTTCTCTTCCGCCTATTCTTGACAATATAGTAGGTGGGCATACGTTTCTGTCTGGAAGACCGACGCAAAATTACCTTAAGTTGTGAAGTTGTGAAGTCTAAGTTTTAGCCCAAGCTACAAATGACTCCATCGTCTTGGAACCATTCGTGAAAATCCGAGTATATTCTTTTCCCGGCTCAGCTTTTGGCTAGAGCCAGTCCTGGACGCGGAGAAAATTGACCTTATATAAAAGAGGCAGCAGCAAGTGTACCTTAAATCTACGAAAACTTCATTCTAACCTCAAAAGGTCTGTGGTTATGTATACAAAAATGAAACCGACTAAAAATGATGCCTTTGCGAATTTTAAACTTGTATTCCCTTGACTCTTTCTTTATTTTTAAACTTTTGGTTGGTCTTCCTTGAGGGCTTCTGACTGAATTTATTTTCACAATCGGATTGTCTTCTATCGTTGGTCCTTCATTTATTCATCTGACTCTGTTCAACAAAATATCATGTCAGTGGCAACAAGTCGTATGTACATACGTATGATCCAATACTGAAGGCATCTCGTCTTCATCCCTCAAATAGACGAGCAGAGTCCATGACATCCAGACTAATTGCTAACAAATTACGATGACAACGAAAATGTGAACGATGACAACGCAATCTTTGGGACACATCAATTTGAATGGAGAAACTTTGCACTCCAAACTCGTCCCGCACCTTGGTTTTGTCTAAGGCTTTATCCTTTCAGAACTACTCCCACCCCCAGACGTTTCCTGCAGCTTGGGGACTTTATCGAACTGACGCCTTTCAAACTTCGAGAGGAATGGGCTGATCCTCACACAAAATGAAAATGTGATTTATTTAATTTTCACCCTTAATGGGGGCGCTCAGCAATCCCCCTTCCTCAGCCACGCACACCCCAACGAAAGTTAAAACTTTCATCTCTCTCAATGAAACTCGCATTTGAAAGCGCCCCGCCCATGAAAGTACACAAAATTGCTCCATCAGCAGCCGGAGACTAGGACAATTTATTCGATTCCATTAACAGTCGAACGAAAGGACGTCTACGAGGTTGGAGGGAGGGGAGAATACGTTCCGTTTTTCTGTAAAATTTGACTGACAGATAATTACTGCAGGGTTTTCGGTCGCACGAAAATCGAATTGATACCAAAACCACTTGGGCTGGTGGTTGTAGGACGGCTAACAAACATCTCGAGCCGGGGGACTATCCTGTGAAAGTAATTTCATCATTATCCCAACAGGGACAATTCGAATCTCTGAGGTAGACGAGCCTTGCTCGCCGGAGAGCGCACATCCCAATGAACGGATAAATTTGGGCAGATGCTTGGCTTCGGCGTGAGGACTTTTTCAGCTCTTGTGCATTGCGCTGGTGGCGGCGACGGCGGCGGTGTGTATCTGAAAGGGACAACGTTTTAATGAATTTTCGCTCGCAGCCATTGGTGTCACGGCTTTTCCGGTCGAGGAAAGGCGGTGCACCGCCGTCCGCCCTAGGCGAAAAGGAAAAGGTGCGCCCCAGCTGCAAGAGTTATTTGGGCAAGGACCATGAGAGAATATAAAAATTTAATTGGAATATTCGGTAAGTGTCCTGTGGCAAGATTGTGCTCGTCTATTCTCTAGACGTACCGTACACGCTTTCAGTTGACGGAACGGCCTTCAAATCCGTCTGCTATGCAGCCGTAAATAATTTCAATGAGAATACATTTTTTGCAATTATTCACTCCGCCCTTCGTCCTCTTCAACTCGTTCCGAAGGATTGATGCGGTTGCGGGAGAAGCATAATTTTCAGTTGTAATGGACTTTCAGGTTTCCATTAACGCTTTTGTGAACTTCGCATTCATTTTGTTTCGGTTCTTGCTTCGTCCTGGACGGGGACGAGGTTAAACTGCGTTCTTCAGTTGAAGTGTATTCTTATGAAATTTCGTGGGGTAACACCTTGGTCTTGCATTGAATTTAAACGGTGCCCAATGAGATGAAGACGTTGATGCGAAATCCAAGTGGACGGCTGACTCCTTGTGGAGTGAAGTGCGCCACAGTGGATTGTATTACTTCTGGTGCTTAAGGTGGTTAATGCTTCTTAATGGGTATAGAGGAAATTATGACGTCGCCATGAGGTGGGAAATTTGCTGATGCGCGTGAACTATGGGGAAATGTTGCAATGTGTTGTTGAGAAATGGTTACTACGTGCCAAGGAGGAATTACGAAGTGGTTGGTTTCCGTGGGGCCATTGTTCGGTTGATGGACGTCTTGAAAAGAAGGGTCTTTGGATTTAATAATTCTCATCACAATTAAGTTATGTGGGAATGTGATTCAAGAAAAATGAATTTTCTGTTTAGTGCTGGGTTGTTTTTTAATTATTGTGGAAATATAGTGATTTTTTAAGACTTTCGCTTTATTTTCTAAATTTTTAGAAGGAATGCAATATTTTAATAGTAACATTTTCAAAATGCGTCAGACACTGGAGGGATTGGAGAAGGACAGAGTGCTATATTGTCCGGACTGTAAAAAAGAGACAATAAAGCATATAGAAACAAGACGTTTCAAATGTCAGCGGAAACAATTTTCGTTCGTTTAATCTTTATAAATCAAATAAGACTGTCGAGTTATAGCTACAACAAATCAGCTACATAGATATAATGATAATAATTGTTGGCGCTACAGTCCAAAGGGGGACCAGGGCCTAGCTTGCTCATCAACTACTCGTGTTGTGCGCGCTACTGTTCTCTCACGAGTAGAAGGGACCTACAGTTTTTTGCCGACTCCGAACGGCGAAATTTGAGAAGCTTTCTTAGACAGTTATTACTCTTTGGGTGTTGTCAGCAGCTCGAAAGAGGTGGTGCCGTGAAAAATTCGAAAAATTGGTGTTGAGCCCACTACGCCACGGCGACCACCGAGCCACATAGATATCTCAATATAAAAAAAATAGCAGCTACAAGAGTCTTAGGAGAAGCTTTTTGGAGAAGGAGTGCTACATGTTTATTGTTCACTCCACAGAGTAAAATTCGAAACCTTTTTCTAAGTGCTACTTGAGTTGTCAGCACCTGGGTAGAAGATGTAAATGGTGAAAAATAGGAGGCGAGGTCACCGATACACTTACCTACTTCATGCTATGTTGGCGACTACAACTTTCAGTTGTCTAATAATGCATTCATGTGATCGAAGGCAACAATTTTCACAGAAATGGCTACGCTGGTTTGTGTACTTGAAAAATTTGATACCATTTTTATAAAAATCCCTTTGAGAGAGACATGGTCCATTATTGTCTAGGATGCAAAACTTCGCTGAGAAGCAGCTCCGCGCTGAATTGTGTGAAACATTGCTTTCGACAATGTAATTGTTACGTAAGGTGAAACTTTGATTTATGCTTACGACTTGGAATCACTTTTTTTTACCCAAGAACTAACTGAGATCGAATATAAAGATCTAAAGCGAAAATCATAAGGTAATAGGACAAGCTTCAAAAACTGTGTTTGTTGGCACTCTAAGTTATAGAGGAGAAATTCTCCGAGAATACAAACCGAAACGTCAGAATCTGGTTCAATTGTGTCGTTCTTTATTTTTCAAGGCGTTTTCTACAATTTCTCTTGACAGAACATAAGTGGAGGGTTCTCGGTCAATGACCTGGCCAGATGATCGAACTTACACAAAAGTGTATCGCAGTTATTCAAGTAATGTTAACGTTGCACAGTGGTGCACAAAAGTAATAATCTCTATGTTCATCGTGACTCAGAATCCAATATTTAAAAATAGTTAGTACGTCAAGGCATTTATGGCGCACTGCTACAAATCTAAGTAAAAAAAGTTCATGTCTGATGATGTTTTTTAAAATACCTTTTCGCCTTTTAACTCACTCACATTTCTGAATTATTGCAGCCTCCTACAGACCTTGAAATTGTACTGCTTCATCATTCCTTCATTCTTCGCTTTACTTCATATTGAGAAGCATTAGATAATAGGGTGTTTTTTTTCAGAGGTATAGAAATTTTAAAATTAAGTAAAGCAAACATTTCTTTTACAAAATATAAGTTTGTCAAGCTCTTTTTTTATCCAGCCTTCTGCAGATGGCTTAACATGGTTTGGTGACTTACTCCTATCTCCTGGGCGATGTCACGAGATGCCACATGCCGGTCAAACTCGATGATTTCCATGATTCGATGGGTATTCGTCGCCAGAGGTCTTTCGCCGGTTGGCTTATCCATGGTGTCGTTTTCACCGACTCTGAATCGTCGAAACCATTCCTCCGCGATTCGACGTGATAGATTACCATCCCTCAAAACACCATTAACCTCACGGAACGTTTCTCTAGCGGATTTGCCTTTAACGAAGGAAAATTTTAAAATAGCCCGAATTTCGGCGTTAGTGAACGCCATGCTTACACGTCTATAACTGTTGAACGCAATATCCAAACTAATCATGCATAGAGTTTGTAGGTTATGTCAAGACCTTTAAAATAATCTATAGTATTGCCAGATACGAGCTCTGTAGCGTTTTGTACATAGCCGGAAAATTTAAACGACAAAACGCCGAAAGGGAAATATTTGACAACCTTATATGTCTGAAGATTTCCTGGCATTGTAAATTGAATTAAAATTTTTCATTAAAATATAACCGCTATGGCTAGCTCCGTACTTTTTTCGGACTTCTTTTACAGCCAAAATTGATAATAATGCGGCAAACGCTGTCTTCCAAGTAGTCACTCACTTCGGGTCGTGGCCTTGCGATGATACACATGCTTGCAGAAAATAGTCAAGCTGCACGTTTCAGTAACCAAATTCCTTTCAACAAATCAACTGCGGAACGAGTTGTGTGAAATGTTGTGCAGCTGTGTTGAAAGAACTACTGCCCAATATCGTTTTGAAAGAAGTACGGACCAAAACTTTAAGATATTGTGATTAGACTTAAATTTCTAAATTCAAAATCACATTCGTAAAACTAAAGTTAGTGTCAATGAAACTACTGATTGTCTCAGAGTGCGTTTGGTGCTTTGGTTGTTACCAGACGTTTTGAGCGAACTGTGCCAAATGCTGGTTCAGCATATTGTCAAAAGCATCTATAACCTTCTTTCCAGGTCGACCGTGCGGAACAGGTTTTTGTGTGAGTAACGTTGCGGTTCGACTCCCAGTTCAACACCAATTTTTCTAATATTTCACGGCACCACCTCTTTCGAGCTGCTGACAACACTCAAAGAGTATTAACTGTCTAAGAAAGCTTCTCAAATTTCGCCGTTCGGAGTCGGCAAAAAACTGTAGGTCCCTTCTACTCGTGAGAGAACAATAGCGCGCACAACACGAGCAGTTGATGAGCAAGCTAGGCCCTGGTCCCCCTTTGGACTGTAGCGCCAACAATTATTATTATTATTATTATTAACGTTGCGGCGGCGGTATAAAGCCTATAAGCCGCAGAAATATTTAAAGTTAGTAGACTCTTCACCCTACTGACTCAAATCAGCCGAAAAGTGAACTTTACTGGTTAGTGCGGAGTTGTTTCCTCGACCGGGTGTTGCGAGCGACAGAGGTCGTAGAAAGACCTTAAGTATAAACTCAGTTAAATATTTGAGCGACTTTGAGCCGCCGTGGCGTAGTGGGTAGAGTGCGAAGCTCACACGCCGAAAGTCTAGGTTCCATTCCCAGCTCACCACGAATTTTTCGAATTTTTCACGGCACCACCTCTTTCGAGCTGCTGACCACACTCAAAGAATAATGCTGTGTAAGAAAAATCTTCTCAAACTTCGCCGTTCAGAGTCGCCAAAAACCTGCAGATTCCTTCTGCTCGTGGGAAAACAGTGGCGGGCACAACACGAGTTGTTGATGAGCAGGCAGGCCCTGATCCCTCTGTGGACTGTCGCGCGAACAATTATTATTATTATTATGAGGCGCAGACTTGCATTATTTATGACTGTATCATAAAGCCGTCACGACAGTTAATTCGAGTCCCAAATCTGTTCATTCCGATACGTATGGTAAATCTTTTTTTAAAACTTGCCCACCAGTCATTTGCATTTATGTAAATACATTTTTTCATTTCTCTTATGCCAAACCCAACCAAACTGGGGTTGTCCACAAACACCACCTGCATCGCATTGATGAGCTGGTACAATGTGGTAGTCCTACTCCCTCCGTTCGCATGTAAAATTCCACACTTGAGAGCACCCTGCCCAAACAGTACACGTGAACCATCTAACTAACATCACCAGCAAGCACAGTTTAATTGTTCCAGCTCTTAACAACTAATTAGGTAGGCAAAAAGAAAATAAAATTACGCATTTGGCCGTCTATTTATAGCGTCGTTCCAAAAATTAACCTCAGCCTTGGAGAAATACGAGACTTAGAAACGACCGACAGACGAACAACCGACCCACTCACGAGAACATTCCATTAGCGTGGGGTGTCAGTAAGCAGGTCGCGCACAAAGAGTAACAGAAAAGTGGCAAGCAACCCCCGAAAGATACACAATACTCCTCCATCTACAGCCTGTATACATCTACATTAATTAGATAACGTCCGCTATCTGAGCCAAAACACATGTACCCCGAGATACGGTCATAACGTCACCGAACCGACCACCCACCGCACAGCCTAACAAGGCGCCTTCCAGCAAGATTACCTGGTGTTAGGCAACTGAGTGACTCAGCTTCGATGGCAACGAAAACAGAAAAAGGTTTATTTTTCGAGTTGAACAAGAAAACAGCTTTTTGCTGACGAAGCCGGACACTGCGGTGGGGGTCCGAGAGAGGAAGAGGAAACCAGTGAATGGCGAGTTGAGACGAATATATATATTTTTTTGGTTTCGACTGGCAGAAGCCAAAGCTCGTTGTAGGGACGAATGACATTAAATCCTCCCTTTGGTCGCAGAAACCAAACATGTGGTGGATTGTCAAAGGCGAGTTATAAAGCAAAACCAGTTGGAAGTATAAATGCGATATGCAATGGAGACATGTTGTGGCTCCTGTATTTTTTTGTACAGTAGTTATTATGGCAAATCTGATGGATCATGTTCCTACTGACTCTGATTTGCTTTCATTTGGTTCTGGTTTCCCTGCTGCCATCATTGATCAATAGATTTGTATGTTATACGACGACAAGGGAGATATCAGATTTTAGGCGAAAGTTTAGAATATTCTGACTTTCAAAAAAGTGTTGTTGTCTCCCAATATAATGGAACAAAGCGCCACATATTCGACCACGAAAGCCATTGATGTATATTCGTATGCTTAAGCAAGTCTGAATGGGTAAACCCTGCATGGAGGACTATTTTGCTCTATTTATGGTTTAGGTATAGGCTTTTAAGCCACACCTTCATGTTGCTGTTAGAACGTAGCCAACTGTAACACAGGATTAATTTTTTATTGACTATCAGAATTCTCAGGATTGAAGAAGACAGTCATCAATTTCAGTTTTGAACAAATTCTAACAGATCATTCAATAAGTCCAGCGACGTAAGGGGGCGCCACTTACAGAAATTTTTAATTTAATGTCAATTCAATCAATTTTGTTGTTAGTGGCGCCCCCTTTATAACCCGGGATTTATTGATCACTGTTAATAATGTTCCTAGACATTTCCTCTATGGATGGTGACATTTCTTTTAGATGAATTGTCGCGATCATTTTCAAATCAAAGGCTCTCATCACCAAAACAAAATGTCTTGTTCTTTACTTTCGATTGGTTCCTGACCAAATAACAAATCATTATAGGTTTTGGGCGACGTTAGAATTGACGTAACTTTGCATTTCTCTTGCGTGTTTCGGTTCTGTGAGCTACTTTTGCCTCAGGTGGAGGGGACTCATAGTTTAGTATCAATTTCGAACGACGTAGGTTTTTACTATGTCAAAGCCTCTATTAGAAGATGGATTATATTAAGTTGGCAACTACGGGGGGCCTTTAATATATTCTCGGTATCGCGATGAAGCTGTGGTTATATACATAAGTTGACTTATTTATCAAGTAATACTGTTATTTTAGTGCATTCATATAAAATGACCCCCGTTCCGGCGCCTCGGCTACTGCTTGTACGGGAAAAAGCATCAAAGAAGTCGAAAAAGTTGTTCTTGAGGATGCCCAAATAAAGGTGAAAATGAAGGCAGAGATTACCAAGCTTTCGACTGGTAACATTCAGACCATTCTTCATGACCAACTTAGCCTTTCAAAGGTCAGTGCAAGGTGGGTGCCACGAATGCTCACAGCGCCTCAGAAAAAAGTGAGAATCGCATGCTGTACAGAGCTTTTGGAGATGAGTAGTGAGAACGCGGACGGTGTTATAGATCGAATTCTTACTGGGGACGAAACATTGGTTCACCACTATGACTCTGAAAACAAACAAGAGTCCATGCAGTCGCATAAAAAGGAATAGACCACCCGAAGGAGGTCAAAGTCACTCCGTTTGCAGGGAATCTTATGGCCACACTTTTTTTTGGACTCAAAGGAAAGCTTGCTCATTGAGTACAAAACAAAGGTGAAACCATCACCGCCACATCTTACGCTTCCATTTTGTATACTTTGCGGGAGGAAATTAAAAAGAAAAGACGGAGTAAACTCGCAGCGGGTGTGTTGCTTCTTCATGTCAACGCTCCTATTCACTCGGCGCGAGTTTCCAAGGCTGCTGCGCGAGCGTGTGATTTAAAAGAAATCCAACACCCACCCTATAGTTCAGACCTTTCCCTTAGTGATTATTTCCTGTTTCCGGATTTGAAAAAAATGTCTTCGTGGAAAAAGATTTTAGTATGATGAAGAACTCAAGTCTGCAATAAATTAGTATTTTGCAAATTTATTTTTTTGAGGGTTCAAAAAAGCTTATTTAAAAATGTAACAAATGCATTGCTGTTAGAGGAAGTTATATTGAAATATAAAAACAATTCGCATTTTCCTTCATATCGACACCGAGAATAAATTGAACGCCACTCGTATGTTAACATTTATTCGATGGCGGAATAGTCCACAAAGGGTCCAGAGCCTACCTTCCACAAGACATTACTGGCGGCTTGCGTGCTATGGTTCTCTTAATAATTTTTTTCCCAACTCTAAACGTTACGCTTTTCACTCGTCGGACTACTTCGCCTATTCACTCGTTTCTATATTCCCTTTTGAATTTAAACACCTTCCGGATTTTGTTTTATCAGTTTATTCAATCTATATGGACTACGCTTTATATTATATTAACTTATCCTAGCCTGACCTCGTCTTCAATCCTCTCTTTGTGGAATATGTACGTATGTTTCCTAATCTCTCTGTGTGCTCGTTTCTTTCATTTGAAATTATTCTTCTACAAAACGGTTAAATTTGAAAATCCATTTTTGACAAGCAGTATCCCAACAGTGTCGAAATTGGGGGTGTCGTGAAAAATGCCTTGTGTTCAGTCCAGGAATCGAATGTGGGACCTCCGACTTATGAGTGCCGCACTTTACCTATTTCGCAACGGCCGCTCCCTCTTGAATAAGTCATTCGAGTGATCCGAATGTAGACAGAAGAGGATTCAATTGAAACTTATCTCAATTATTTTAGCCGTTTTTAAACCATTTTCATTGCTCGTTTTGAATCAATTCCAGTTTGCTACCTCCCACCAACGTTTCACTAGTGAGTGAAATTTCTTTAAGCATTTCTAGGTGGCACTCTGTTCATTCTTCTATGATATTTTTTAACTGTCGTGACCATGCTGTATTCTGACAGCTTCCGCCCCGGCTTTGCTCAGGCATTTCTGCAAAGTTTGGACTAATTACGACACTTACAGTGCTGCAGTCTTGAACATTAAACACACAAAAATAGGTTGTCGCAAGACAAACCCACATCCGAGCCATTGGGACAACGCAACAGAGGACGACGTAGACTAAGGTGGCGTATACAAGTGGAGAAGTACCTCAGCCAACTTGGAGTGCGCAACTAGAGACAGCTTGCGAAAGATCGTGCTGGCTGAAGAGACATGTCGGTTGAGACCCAGGTCCACCTCGGACTATAGCGCCATAAGAAGAAGAAGTCAAACCCGGTTCTTTTTATGCCTTGTTCGCTCGAAATAAGACTGGGAAAGAGTCAAAGTTCAGCTTTTCCAAGTGCCTGTTTCGTAAACTGCAGAAGACTAAATTGTCGAATGCAATATTTGTTTCAAGTCGCAGGTCAGCAGCACGCAGAATATTTTCGGCATCAATTTTGAATTTCCACTTTTGGCAAGTTTGTCACTTTGTAATAAATTAAGGAACATTGCTTCATAAATATTAATTCTATGTACAGTTCCCAGCTCAACACCAATTTTTCGAATTTTTCAGGCACCCCCTCTTTCGATCTGCTGACAGCACTCTAAGTGTAATAACTGTCTAAGAAAGCTTCTCAAACTCCGCCGTTCGGAGTCGGCAAAAAACTGTAGGTCCCTTCTACTCGTGAGAGAACAGTAGCGCGCACAACACGAGTAGATGATAAGTAAGCTAAGCCCTGGTCACCCTTTGGACTGTAGCGCCAACAATTATTATTATTATGTACTGTTCACATTAGGACCTCGTGTTGTGCGCGCTACTGTTCCCTCACGAGTAAAAGGGACCTACATTTTTTTACCGACTATGAACGGCGAAGTTTGAGAAGCTTTGTTAGACAAATATTACTCTCTGAGTGTTCGAGCTGCTAACTCGAAAGAGGTGGTGCAGTGAATAATACGAGTGGTTAAGCCGGGAATCGAATCTAGAGGCGGCGGCCACTTCATGAATGTTCAAGTATATATGTATCTGTAGAACATTAGTTACAAGCGAAACGAAACCAAATATTTTTCACAGATGTCATAGCAAACAAACAAAAAAATTTAAGTGCTCGTTCACAACAAATGTTCCCAATCGAGACATTTATATCTTGACGCTCACTTCATACCGGTATACCTGGTATACTTCGGTTTTGATTACTTGCTGCTCTGAATTTATTGCTGCATCATCACTCAGATTGTACAATTAAGTCCCATTTTGAAAACGATTTGAATTATTCCATACAGGGTCAATGCAGCACAACAGTCCCAACTGGCGAAAAACAAATTATTTTCGTCAAAGCCATAGACTGACGAATGGGCAATTAAATGTACACCAGTTGACCCCGTTGAATCATCTCTTCTTTTTTTTTCATTACAATTAATTTGTTTACACGTGCATGCTGGCAGATAAACGCGGTCAAAGTTTGTGGCGAATTCATTTTGTATATGGTTCGCATGGCAGGAAATACCTCCCCCTTGCACATTCCATTCAACAGACACATCCGATTTAATGAATTAATGAATTATGCACTAAACCAACCGATTGACTGATAGACTATACCCCGCAAAACCACGACAGAGCGCTCGCTGAAAAAAACACACACGTAAAACAGCACCCACCACAGCACTTCCACCACCACCCAGTATCAATTATTTTCTGTTTTATAATTTAAACCTTAAAATCTCATTAATCGCGAATGCAAACTGTTCCATCACGCCGAAGAATTGATTTAAATTTAGGTCAACAAATTAATTAAAAATGAAAATATTTAAAAGCGAAAAAACAGTATGTCCTGCGCGTAAATTAATTTATTTACACATGCACCACTCGCGGGATGTGTATGAGGGCGCGTTGTACACTGGCAACGTGTCCTTGTGTAATTACTTGTTTATGGGAAATTTAAATCGCGCGCTGCATATTTTGTTTTTCTCTGGTTGCCAGTTACTCGCGCAAATCAATTTCAATTTATCTTATGTGTGGGGTTTTGTAATAATTTTAATTGTTTTCTTATTGCCGGCTAGTCGCATTGGCCAGCGTTGGCGCCAACAGGATGCTCGAATAATTCATAATTTTACGTGTGGTGGACACATACCGGTAGGGTGCTGTGCTGCGTTGGCGGCAGGCCGTCAATTAGTTATTGTAAATTTGTTCGAAAATTTATGATAGGTTTGATGAAATATGGATTGCGGAGTGACTGCAGTCGGAACTGGCGTTCTTTGGCGCACCAAACCTCAGGGGGGGTGTTTTTTACCTTCAACCGGTCACTCGTTAATTGATATTCGCCAGTGGTTGATGTATCCGGGGTATTTGAGTGGATGTTTTGTGCGTTAATGAGATTATTTGATGTATACTATATCACCAAAGGACTTATATTGGTATGAGTTAATTTGATGAAAAATCCTTTGTCTTCTTCGAACGAATTGGAAACAATTGAATTGTTTTCCTAGAATTCCTTTACAGTCTTAAATTTCATTTGAATTGAAAAAACGACACACATTGGGCATCGAAACAAATACAGCGGGCATAGAGTCAAAAAACTAAAAAAAAAATTAGTTCTGAAGCGACTAAAGAGTACTTCTTGCTGTCTTCTTGCTGTAAACTCGGCTGTGGTCATCTGTATGTTCGCATGTCTCTCTTGCATAAGTGTAGATTTAGTTAGAATTGGAAAAAACGCCGAAAAGTGGGCATGAAAACAAATACAGCGGGCATAGAGTCGAAAGTCCTATTTTTGAAAAATTTTAAAAAATTCTTACTTCCGAAGCGACTAAAGCGTACTTCCTGCTGTCTATAAGCTCGGCTGTGGCCATCTGTATGTTCGCATGTCTCTCGTGCACAAGTGTAGATTTAGTTTGAATTGGAAAAAACGCCGAAAAGTGGGCATGGAAACAAATACAGCGGGCATAGAGTCGAAAGTCCTATTTTTGAAAAATTTAAAAAATTCTTAATTCCGAAACGACTAAAGCGTAATTCTTGCTGTCTGTAAGCTCGGCTGTGGCCATCTGTATGTTCGCATGTCTCTCTTGCATAAGTGTAGATTTAGTTTGAATTGGAAAAAACGCCGAAAAGTTGGCATGGAAACAAATACAGCGGGCATAGAGTCGAAAGTCCTATTTTTGAAAAATTTTAAAAGTTCTTAATTCCGAAGCGACTAAAGCGCACTTCTTGCTGTCTGTAAGCTCGGCTGTGGCAATCTGTCTCTCAGCATGTCTCTCGTGCACAAGTGTAGATTTAGTTTGAATTAGAAAAACGCCGTACAGTGGGAATAGAAACAAATACAGCGGACATAGAGTCAAAAAACTAAAAAAAATGTAGTTCTGAAGCGACTAAAGAGTATTTCTTGCTGTAAACTCGGCTGTGGCCATCTGTATGTTCTCGTGTCTCTCTTGCACAAGTGTAGATTTAGTTAGAATTGGAAAAAAACGCCGAAAAGTGGGCATGGAAACAAATACAGCGGGCATAGAGTCGAAAGTCCTATTTTTGAAAAATTTAAAAAATTCTACATTCCGAAGCGACTAAAGCGTACTTCTTGTTGTCTGTCAACTCGGCTGTGGCCATCTGTACGTTCGCATGTCTCTTGCGCAGGTACTACGTGCACAAATCTAACGAGGACAGTGTCACCAATATAATTGTGTTTCTCGATCAAACAATCATTCACCGACAACGCAGCGTTGATAAAGTCTTGTGTCACGATTGGTTGATTGTTGATTCCTTACGAATTTCGGCGTTTTTAAGGACTGCTGATTTTGAACTCATGTTGTACCATACTTTTGTAGTTGGAGAAAACTTTTCACGCTTCTTGCAATCTTAGCTTAATGGCGTGTGTTAAGAAAATCTGGATTAAACATTCAATGACGCTCCTTAAGGATTAAGTCATAAAGCCTCTTAGCGCCGTTTATCCGATATAAAAATGTCCGAAGTAGACACATTTGAGCTAAGCACTGCCATTGCATGTGAATTAAAAATTTAAATTTAAATTTCAAAAGATTTCAAAAGTCATTGCATGTGAATTTAAAATTTGAACTTGGATTTCAAAAGAGTTTGAAAAAAAAAAAACAAACCTTATTTCGCTACAAACTTTCAAAGAAAACTGTTTCGGATCTTTGTGGTTGAAGAATCTAATTCCTCGTCGGCTCATTTGGTCATAAGGGAGTAAGTGAAACAAATGTATGTCATTTGTGTTGTCCCGACGTTTCCTCAGAGGATGCTGTCATCTTCAGGGGATCTTTGTTTATTGAGACGATACGAAATAATACAGCATTAGTGCACTTTGATAAAAATGAGATTTAAAAAACTTAACACTTTTTGGTTTTGGAACACGAATTCCTTAATATTTAACACTTAACATTAAATTTAACTAATAAAATGTATAACACACTATTTAAACTAAAAATGGCCGCCGTGGCGTAGTGGATAGAGTGCGACGCTCACACGCCAAAGGATCTAGGTTCAATTCCCGGCTGAACACCTCGAACTTTTCACGGTACCACCTCTTTCGAGCTGCTGACAGCACTCAAAGAACTGTCTAAGAAAGCTTCTCAAACTTCGCCGTTCGGAGCCGGCAAAAAGTTGTAGGTCCCTTCTACTCGTGAGAGAACAGTAGCGCGCACAACACCAGTAGTTGAGTAAGCTAGGCTCTGGTCCCCTGTGAACTGTCGCGCCATACAATTATTATAATTTAAACTAAAATACTAGTAATGCACGTAATGTTAGCACTTCGTTGTTGCGGATCCTCAACTGATGCGTGTAAAGGTTGAGAGCATAATCCATGAATGACTTTTGTATCATTCAAACCGAACGACTTTCAATCCTCGGTATGTGCATCAACTGAACACTAAGTTAAAATTATTAGATTTAAGATCGCAAAAGAAGTAGCAAAATGTCAAGGTTTCAGAAATATTTCATCATTTGGCTACAATATTAGAGGCGAATTTACGTCCAAAGTTTGAGTATAACGCTCATTTCTGGTTTGAAGCTCCCTCCCTGAACTAACAGATTGCTCAATAAATCCCAGGACATGTAGTGGGCTTCACTAACAAACCTTATTACTATAAAACTATTAATTTTTTGTCAGTGGCGCTTCCTATTGCTCCCGGGGTTGAGTGCGGTGCTGTTGGAATTCAAAACCAAACGATAAACGTATTGGGAACAATAATGCCTCCAAGGCAATTTACTCGCTTGACTATTGACGTAATGTTGCGTCTTTATCACTCGGTTATCACTCTTCCAAAAAAATGCTCTGAGGAATAAGCTTGCTGAATCCTCTTCGAAAATATACCCGCAATACAAGCCTCGCTAGGAATGCCCTCCCTTAAGCAAACCCCCTTACGTACAGTTAAGATATTTCTTGTTAAGCTGAATCAACAGAACATGGAATACTATTTCCAATTTTTCAGCTTCAACTCCTTCCTCTCTCTTCTTCTATAACACGGACCGTACTGTGACTTAATCCCGGGTACTTAAGGATATTACATAATCCATTTAGCACCATTACCAATAAAAGCAGCTGCATCTAGTGCATGAAATTCTCACCAAAACTCAGCAATCTCACATTGTTTTGAAGACTTAGACGTAATACATTAGTATTTATTTATTGATGCCTTAAAACGATATATTCGACTGAGAGTGTCATTCGTATTGAAAAGCGTGGCCTCACCTTGCACTCATCCGACAACGAAGTCGGCACGCTTATATGGGTCGTTGTTTTAAGAGGCATAGAACATTGAAATGGAATAAAACAAATTTGATTTTTTGATAATCTTACCCATCCCCTGCTGCTTTTGGCTCCGATGAAAACTAATCTTAAGTTCCAATCTTCTATAACTTTTTCCAAATTTTGAGACCGTATATCGACCGCCGTGGTGTAGTTGGCAGAGTGCGACACTCACACTCCGAAGGGTCTAGGTGCGATTCCCGGCTGAACACCTTGAATTTTTCATGGCATCACCTCTTTCGAGCTGCTGACAATACTCAAGTGTAATAACTGTCTAAGAAAACTTCTCAAACTTCGCCGTTTGGAGTCGGCAAAAAGCTGTAGGTCCCTTCTACTCGTGAGAGAACAGTAGCGCGCACAACACGAGTAGCTGATGAGCAAGCTCGCCCTGGTCCTCCTGTGGACTGTCGCGCCAACAATTATTTAATGAAAGCAGCTGCATCTTGCTCATAAAATTCTCACCAAAACTCAACATTCCCACATTGCTTTGATGTCTTAAACGCAATGCATTACTTTTTTTTAACGTATGTTTTGAAACAATTGATTCGATTGAGGGTGTCATTTGTATTGAAAAGCGTGGCCGCTCCTTGCTCTCGTCAATTAATGAAGTCAGCACGCTTATATAGGCCGCTGTTCTAAGAGGTATAGAACATTGAAATGGAATAAAATAAAATTGATTTTTTGAATTGATAATGTCATGTAACCCCCGAATCTGCGGGTCTGGCTCAGATGACAACTTATCTGGAGTTCCAATTTTCTGTATTTTTTTTTCCAAAATGTGTGACTGTACATATATCGGCCGCCTTGATGTAGTTGGTAGGGTGCAGCACTCACACGTCGAAGGTTCAGACTTGATTCCTCACTGAACACATCGAATTCTTTACGGCACCACCTCTTTCATGCTGCTGACAACACTCAAAGAATAATACTTGTCTAAGAAAAAGCTTCTCAAAATTCGCCGTTCGGAGTCGGTAAAAAACTATTGGTCCCTTCTATTCGTAAGGGAACAGTAGCGGGCACAACGCGATTAGCTGATAAGCACGCTGGGCTCTGGTCCCCTGTGGACTTTCGCGGCATCCTATTATTATTTTTTTTTACAGGAGGCAACACAGTGAATGTTGTCCTCCAAATAGTCAATCGCTTCGGGCTTAACTACGTAGACTAGTGACTTTACATATTCTCACAGCAAATTGAAAAGTGGTGTTAAATCGTACGATCCTGGAGGCCAATTCATGAAACCGTATCGTGAAACTGTGAAAATTTAATTAAACTTTTTTTTCAATTGTTGCTCCAGCTGTTTGATAAGCTTCGCAGTCTTGGTGAAATTACAACTCCTAAATACCATTTTTGTTCATTTGATGAACAAAAGCGTTAGTAATCATGGCTCCAGAAGCGCCACCATTAACTATTACATTCCAGCCGCCATGAGTTTTAAAGCAAAATATTACAATTCAAACTACAAGACACACCTAACAGTCAGTTTTTGTGAAGGTTTCGATCGAGGTCTTTACATACTCTTGATGATTCCCATCACTCAAACACGGCAGTTTTGTCAAATGACGTCTCCATTCAAGCAAAAGTGAGATTCATCGCTAATCAGAAGTCGGCTACCAATATTGGGATCAACAGAAAATCTAGTTTTGGGCCCATTTGACGAATTATGGCAATGCTTTCTTCGCGTCGGTTTACTCACGTTGAAATGCTTAAGCAAAAAAATATTCACTTGACAGCTGATGAACAGTTAAAAAAGTTTTCCTAACTTTAAGTCTATTCCTTTCAAAGAGAAAAATTGCACCCGTTATAACCACTTAATTTAGGCACCTCTGGCAAAGTTGGAGTTAAGGTGCGTTCCAAAATGACAGTGGCTTCTTTAAATAGGATAATGCTTCACTTCACGGCGCAGCTTCTTCTAGAAATGGGGTTTTGACAGAAATATTCCACATATGACATGGCCTATTCGTTCGTCAGACTCAAGCCCAATCGAAAATCTATTGGGTATATTAGTAAAACTGTGGCCGTAGAGTGCGACGCTCACACACTGAAGGGTGTAGGTTCAATTCCCAGCTCAGCACCAATATTTCGAATTTTTCACATCACCACCTCTTTCGAGCTGCTGACAACACTCAAAAAGTAATACTCTGATTTCGCCGTTCAGAGTCCCCAAAAAACTGTAGGTCCCTCCCCTTTGTGGGAGGCCATTATCGCAAACAGAACCAAAAATCGCACGCAAATTTTTTCTATCGAACAGACGAAGGGCTTCCTCATCTTAGAAGCTTCACAGAACTGTCTAAGAAAGCATTTCAAATTCCGCCGTTTCGAGTCGGCAAAAAGCTGTAGGTCCCTTGTGAGAGAACATTAGCGCGCACAACACGAGCAGTTGGTGAGCAAGCTAGACCCCCTTTGGATTGTAGCGCTAACAATTATTTTTATATTAGTAAAACTGGTCTTTGCTAAAGGACGACAATATAACATTTCTCAGCTTCAGAGAGCAATAATGGAAAATTGGCCAACAATTAAAAAAGAGACAAAATAGAGTCTACGAAGCAATTTTACAAAAGGTGGATTCATTGGATGTCAACTGTGCCCAAAGTGCAAATACAACCAATGGCACTGTCATTTTGGGACATCGACATTCATTTACTTTTAAATAATGTGGACTATGAAACTTTTAAACAATTTTTGAAAGGAAATACGTTTTCTATAGATAAAGGATACATTAATAATAACAATAATTGGGTGTCGCTAGAGTCCACAGGGGGATCAGGGCCTGGCTTGTCCATCAACTACTCCTGTTGTGTGCGCTAATGTTCTCTCATGAGAAGGGATCTTCAGTTTTAAGAACCATCTGACAAAATATATCCTTCTACAAGCTAGGCAGAGGGATTAGTTTAACAAATATCTGTGGAACCCAGTTTGTATCATATGTCATTGCTTCTGACCTAAGTATTACCGAAATAGAACCAAACCCCTACAGCCAACAAACAACAGGAAAAGTGTTGGTGTGCTAAGAGATTTTCCCACTGGTCTCTGCGCGATTCGTGCAATGGCAAGAAAAATGAGAAATCTCCTTTTAAGCTGACCATCTTTCCAAAGATGACGGTTTCTTTCTTCAAAGTTAACTTTCTTTCTTGAGCTAAGCTTGAGCTTAACTGGGAAAGGACCCTTTTCCAGACTTCACTCACTTATAATCCGGCTTAAAAGCATTTCGAACTCTGTACCCAGCCTTACAAGGCAATCCAAATGAGCAGTTATGGACACAGAGTGTAATTGCTGCTTGGTCCCAAAGCGTTAACTGAGGCACCGCCTTCATACCAATCCAGTTTGTTGGTGACAGAACTGTGTAGTTCTGCCATTTTGGCAGCAATGCCGGGTAATGAGGACTTTCGATTTTTGCGTGCGATTGGTTCATATGACCTAAAAATAGTGTGAGTTTCGGAATTCGATTCTCATGTAGGCAAGCACTATGACTTACAAATTTTAATTTCTATGCTTGATGCTCGTTGATTTCCGTCATTTATGTTACGTCCTTTTTGCTAGAAATCAATTCAATACCTCTTTTTAAGCGCTGTACCTTTGTTTAAAGATTATAAAGCGAAGAAAGCGAAGTGATGTATACGTTAGAGAAACGCGACGACTACTTTGAGAATGGAAGGATTCTTTATAAAAAAAATTTCACGGTGTGTTGTAAAGTGCGTGTCTGTTACAAAATTTGTATATATTTGATAAAGGATGCAACGTTCCTACTTTTGTTCTTTTCTTCAATTTCTGACCTAAGTTAAAGGTTCCAGGTTTGACACCTAGACCCACAAATCATCCCACGCATTGATTGATTCCAAATGTCTCAATGTATGGGCGTGAGGAAGCTTTTGAAATTGTTTGAAGGAGAGGGCATGAAAAGAAGGACCTGAAATGGATGGCATGGTCAATAAGGTCTTTCAATACTTTTTTATTCGAACGAAGAGAGCTTCCAAAACTAAAGCGTTTAAAAGAAACAGGCGTACAGTGACAAAAAGTGATCACGCCTTCTGCTGATGCGTAGTAAAGGAAATAGCGATCCCTCGTGGTACAAAGATATCAAGAATTTTTAGTTCTGCATGAAACGATGTGACGTCGAGTCAAATTAAAGCGTCTGTAAAGCGCAATAAAAAAAACTTTTCCGCATTAAGCAACAGATCCTCTTCATTCCTGACAGAACATAAACTCCAATAAACTCAACATCACATTTGATCACAGAGGGTGCAAGGTTTTTAGTGAGCTGATGCCGCAAAGCAGCATTCAACTCATTATTCATAGTCCCCAACTCACTCATCAGAAACTCTGTTCACTTATGAAGACATCAAGTGCCCATTGCTGCCATTTCATTTTGCGTACAGTTTCACTTCAGAGCTGTCCATGACATTTTTTTTTACGTCACTAAGAGTGTGTTTGGAAAATCAACTCCTTTTCATATCATCCAGGGCCAATCTCGGAGGCAGATTTCCGGTGCAGTGAAAAGAGACCCATTGAATATTTCAATTTTCTGTTTCTATTTTTGTTTCAGAGCGCGCCACTCCCCTCCACGAATTTTCAGAATTACGTGCAAGCATTCAAATCAAAACTATTTCAAAATAATGCGGAAATTCTTATGATGGAGACATTCATTGTCCTGGGACTATGTTTTATTCTATACGAAGCACTGGATTTCTTTCAGGGATGCATGCATAGCACACAACCGGCAACATCCGATCGCATCGAGTCCTACCGTCGTCAAATCACCGAAGAAAAACTTCGTTCACTTCAGCCAGTAAGCGAAGCGTCAAGTGCCTCAGTCTCACCAATAATTGGCAGTGGTACGACGCCAAGCAATGGTGTAGAAAACTCACCGAAATCAGCGAGATATCCAAACTTTCGAGAATCGTCTATTGATCAGCGTTATCACATAAACTACTATCAGCAGCAACAGAACACGGTCTCATCATCTTCCGCCTCGTTGCCCCAGCAACACACCCCGAATTTGCGAGATTCCAATTCGGCATTCCTTCCAGCGAACAATACAACGAATTTTTCATCTCTGCCGCGCGACTACTACTATCTGCAGCAGCAGAAGCATAAAAGCACTACTAAATTCCTGTCGAAGTTCTCCTCCTCCCTGTCGGATAATCGAATATTCCCCGAGGTGTGCAGTACTCCAGTGTCGGCGGTCATAGGTCCGGCTCCGGCAGCCACCTTCGACATAGTACCCCCCACTGCTGCTGCGGCCCCGCTGGTCTTGGATTTGAAACGAGCGATTTTCAGCGGAAAGAAATCAACATCCCTCAAGGAACGCCGCCGCAGTGAACTTCGAACAGAAAGTGAGGAGTATTCGTCGTCCAGCGACGGTGGCGATGATGATGATGCCGACGAGGATGAGTACAGTTGTAGCAGCGATAACGACGAACAAGTGAAACGAATTTATAGCATTTCAGAGAAATTTTAATCATCAAAAATTTCGAGAAAAAGAAAAGACTCTAAAAGTTCGAATTGAAAAATACGTCAAGGTAACTGGTTGGGGTGCTTACGGTGGTATTCAGCTCCTGCCGGAGAAGTGAACGCAATGATGTGTGATGCAGCGAAGTCAAATTCGAACAGATTTGCAATGTAAACTCATTTGTCTGTGCCTCTTAACGTTCTTTATCATCAAGACTAAGTTAGCTTATAGCCGCTCTGAATAAATCTATGTACTACAGGTTTGAACCCTCTTTCGATGTGGTTAAGCCGATGTTGTCAACGAAGTTCTGCCTTTTTGCGATCGCGATTTTTTTTTCCAATCGTTTCTTACCTTTTCTTCTGTTTGTTTGATTGGCGCTACAGGCAGGAGTGGACCTTGGCCTCAACCAAAAAACCTCTCCATCTGGCATAATCTCTCGCCAGCTGCTTTCAATTACGCAACTCCAGTTTATTGAGGTTCTGCTCCATCGCCATCTCAGCCTAGGCCGTCCTCTGTTGGGTTGTCCCAATGGCTCGGATTCGAACATTTTTCGGCCTGGACAGTGTTGTGCATACGCTCTACATGGCCTGGCCATCTTAAGCGTTTAATACGAAGAGCCCCGACCAGGCGCATGCCGTCGTACAGCCCATAAATTTTGTCTTTGAATCTTCTTCTCAAACGCCATCAACGCAAACAGCACCATCCTTATCCGAGGCTGGTCTCTGAAGCGGATTGTGTCTCCCGTTGTGAGGAAGTTATCCTCACGCGCAATTCACAGAGTGATAGCCCATTGATTGACCTCCGCTGCATTCAGTGTCTGTCCACACAATGGGCGTTGGGAATGCTTTCAGGGGATGCCACGAAAACGTTGCATGTCAACTTGATCTGTGCACTTGCGAGGGTAGCGCTGGCAGCTCGTCTTGTTGAGCGCGATTAATCACGTTGACGCCTTGTGTACACACACCCATGGCCTCCTTTTCTTTTCCTTTTAGAATTGTTTACATCTGAAACAAGATGTCTCAGACGGCCAAAAGATTTCGATCTTTTCTTGCTAGTTATCATCCACAATTCTGTTTCACATACTCGTAACTGGATTGTAAGAAAAAAAAAACAGGCCCATGGTTTCTATCCTCAGTGTTGCCTGTTTTGAGCTTTAGTTGAATTTGAGCTTGATCTGATGCTTGCTTCCCAAATGGTGGCTAATTTCTTGTGTCCATCTGGTCTTGTGCTCAGTTTCTATTTCAATGGAAAGATTCCATGAAAAAGAACTGACTGAAGGTGGAAGTAAATGCCGTGTCGCAGGGAGTACCTTTGCGATTCTTCAAAATTTCAAAATTTTGGCATCGAGGCTTTCATTCAAAGTAAACTAATACAGATTTGCGTTCTCTCGGCAACAAACTCCGGGTTCTATAACCACGACGCAGAACGAGAAGACTCGAAGCACCCCCTAATGAACCTGGATTTGTTCAATGACGAAGGCAACGACATGTAAAAGACATCTGTGTGGTCCAGCAGACGTAATGATCTTGAGTGGATAGTCATTCCTTTTGACATGTAGTTTTTTGATTATGTTCTTCGCTGGAAGATTGATGAAGTAATGCCGCAAAACATACAATCCCCGCATTGGAGTGAAGCTGTAGGTGGCTCTTAAGTCAGTAAATGAGCACTACACAGCTCGGTTGTAGTAATGTCGTAATACAATGCCATATTTGCAGAATGAGTCAAAGTTTGTCATAAATCCGCAATTTAAGGAAAACATTTGCTGCTTTTTAAACAACTTTGAGAGTCGCTTATGGGCCCTACTTAAAGTCAAGCTTGCACTCCCGGGAATGCAGTTCCAGCCAACAAAGGGTATTGTCCCGTGAATTTTAAGAAAACTAAATCCCACTCAAAAAATGAAACAGAAAAGAATTCAAACAGCGAAACATATTAGTCACCCTTGAAATTCATCCTTTGAAAAGAGCTCGTGAGCAGGAATGTTTAATATCAGTCCCTTACCCACATATGTTGAATTTACATTTAAATTCAAAAATGAAAAAAACAGAAAAAGAAAATGCAAACACCACAGAAATTCCTTGACGTCTGCCACACTGACTGAACCTATCATCCTGAATTCAAAATTGAATTCAATGAATTCAAGCCATAAATCTGTTGAGTTACACGCCACACAGATCCACTAATCACATCGCTTTGTCTGAAATCAAAAGCAATTTATATACAATTTCCCTTTTCCCCGACTTAATTAATTCAACAAAACCAATTGTAATTCTTTGAAGAGAGAGAGAGAGAGAGAGGGGCACACGCTCGTATTGATGTGCGCCATCTTTTGCCATACAAATCGATTTCGTGTACGATTTCGTTTTTCTCTTTTCAGCCGTAGTTCTGGCGTCGTCCTTAATGTGTGTGACGTAATTAATTTTTTTTTTCTTCACACTTCATGTTCGAAGATATTTTTCAATAATCCCTTCTACAAAGGGAAACACTTTAAATTGAGACGGAGCAACGACGAAGCGGATAAAGACAAGACGAAAGCAATTCATTTTTATAAGTACAAATTCAATTTCATTACTCTTAATGGAAATGTGTCCGTTTTTTGTGCTTTCGATTTTATTTTGCTGGGGATTTTTTGATTTTATTTATCTTTTCTTATTTCTCAGTGTTCTTATGGCGGATTTAGGAATTTGTTGGCGCGTGGTCCTTTGTTTGGCGATCGATGAGTTTGAGAAATTACAGCAACGAAATTTTATCATTCTGAATAGAAACCGATGACTCGTGATTCAGCTGATTCCTTGAAAGACGCGATTCAGCTGATTCGAATCGCGTCGTTCAAGGGCGTACTTCAAAGTGGGAGTTATTAACGTCGACCGACATATTTCAAATGTCAAGTGTCTGGTTCAATTTGCTTTTAGTCTTAAAAGAAGAGACAATGAAAAATTACATATGTCTGAAATATTCCAGACATCCAAAAGAAAACATTTCTCAATATCGACACATTTCTCAATTCTGACACGGACAAAATAATTCGCCATCACATCACAAGTACTCCCAGACTTAAGCTTCTATTCTCAGAAAACGTTTTCTATCCAAGTCTGTACATTTCTTGCACGTTGTTGCTTTTATGAACAGATATTTGACATTAAAGTATTTGTGAGCACTCGGTCTGGAGGTCTGAATTAAACCTGTTCGTTTATCTGCTCTTTCTTCGCACAATTTGTAAATTTTGAAATTTTTCAATCTTGAAGTTTTGAAAATTTAGAATTTTGGCATTTTGAAATTTTGAAATATTAAAATTAATAAATTTTGTAATTTTGAAATTTTAATATTTTGAAATATGAAAACTAAGAAATTTTGGAATTCCTTACAATTTTGAAATATTTTTATCTTGAAATTTTGAAATTTTAAAATGTTTGCATTTTGAAATTTTGAAATATTTAAATTTAGAAATCTTGAAATTTTAAAATTTTGAAATTTTGGAATTTTGAAATTTTGAAATTGTAAAATTTGGAAATTTTGAAAATTCAAAATTTTAAAATATCAAAACTAAGAAATATTGGAATTTTGAAATTTTTTAAAATTTGGAAATATTTTAATCTTGAAATTATGAAATTTTAAAATTTTGAAATTATAAAGCTTTGATATTTTGACATTTTAAAATTTTGAACTTTTTAAGATTTGAAATTTTAAAATTTGAAATTTTTAAAATTTGGAATGTTAAAATTTGAAATTTTGAAATTTTGAAACTTTGAAATTTGAAAATTTTGAAATTTCCATATTTTAAAATTTTGACATTTTGAAATTTTGAAATTTTGATATTTTCAAATCTTGAAATTTTGATGTTTTTTAATCTTGAAATCTTAAAATTTTGTCATTCTGGTATATTAAATTTTTTAATCTTGAAATTTAAAATTTGTCATGTTTTTAATCTTAAAATTTTTAAATTTTGTCGTCGGAACTTTAAATTTTATATAGAAGAAATTGTCAAATTTCGCGACTGATGCGTGGCATTAAACTGTAAGTTCTCTCCATTCTTATGACAATACTAGCATCAATGCCATGTGCAGCTTGGCCCCTGACTGTACCTTCATTTCAATAATTTTTCTCCTTAAATAGGGCTAGGAAACTGCAAACTGAAGTTATTTTTGCATCATACGTAGGCTATGCAAGAAAGTTGGTAACGCATTGTCCATCTAATCGCTATCTTACAACAATCCCAGGCTTGTATCGAACTAAGGGACATTAAATGCTCTGACAATTGGTTCGAAGACGCCTTTGCATACCCAACTGACGCGTTGCTGTCGATGACCGATGGTTGAGTGATCTGAAGATTTCGGAATGTATTGTGTGTCGCAAATGTAGCCATGTGTCGCTCGGAAAAAAATATTGAGGCATCATTTGCATTATTGCATTATTTTCAAAGAAATGTTAGCTTTTTAACCTTCGAAGCCGACAGTACTTTTGCATGCTCTATACGCGGGAGCCAAAAACAAAGTGATTGTGACTGTGCAGCATTTGGCATTTTAGGGACTGAAATATCACGAAACACAGGCATCTGAAATTGAACATCTTGACGACCAAAGTCCCACAACAGAGGTCTGAAATTCTAAATCCTGAAATTAAATGTCCTGACAGAGAAAGTCTAGAAAGTTCAAATATTCCCAAAAAAAACCCAAAGTTCTAAAAAGCCACAATTCGCACGATTACAAAACTTCCTAAATTCCTGAAATAGAACTAAAGTAAGCTTACAATAATCGTATTCGGATCGCTTTTCAAATGCCACACCCATCACATCCCCAACAAAGTGTTTGCAGGAGAACCTCGCCTTCCATACGGTTTCCTTTGAAATGTGTATTGTTCTTGCTCCTGTGTATTATAGGGCTTCCACAATATCTTGCGGACAGTGTATGCTATTTATAGCAATGTGTCTCAGTTTTCTAAACTTTTTCACAGTTGTTATGCTTCTTTGTTGACTGCTTTTGCAAGGCTATCGTAATTGTTTTCGCCATGTGTACACGAGTTTCCTTTTTGTTGGGTAGTTATTTTTATAAAGTTGTCCACATTTGAATAAGTGTGACCACAGCATTGCCGCTTGGACTCAAAGACGTTGGGTTAGGTCCTTTTCCACTTGTGTATGCATTCTAAAAAAAATAAGAACTCCTTCTGCTTGTCAGACTTAAAGATTCTTCTTCCCCTTACGAATGTATCTTGCGTGTAGACCAAAAAACCTGTTTTTGAATCTTCTTCAACCGAAAGGCGCCAAAATCGCATTCAGTCTCCCCAAATATTGCCCAAAAGTATCCTCATGCGCTTTCAATGAAGTTTCATGATTTTGTGAATAAGTTGTGGAACAAATTTTGTCTCATAATGCTTTCTCGACAAAATTCTCAAATCAGCTGCCACGACGAATCTGTGCATTTTCACTTGCAAGACCCATGGCTCCTCTAAGAGACATTATTAAATTGAATGTAAATGGTTTGAAAATTAACACCACCGACAGTAGGAAGGAGAAGTAAGGACAGTAGGAAGGAGAAGCAAGGCCTCTCTTGTTCAGAAATGGTTTTACAACTACCATGGTGGACAGTAGGTTGGTCAAAATGATCCCCAAGTGTATAATACAGAGAACAAGAAAACCACTTACTAACCTTCTCCCAACTTTCTCCATATCCCAGTACACACCTCAAATTAACTGCTTCCATGATTAAGGATATAAACCTCAAGAACAGCACTGCAGTCAATCAACTGCCACAAGTTGAAAGTGCCGTCAATCGTGCAACAAGCACCCGAGCACTTTCGCGTGTAAACTGTCGCAAATTACATTTTCATTGAACTTTTCCCCTTAACTACCCATTCGCGGAACAGCGGGAAGTATATTATGCGCTCATCGTGTGTGTTTGGGCGCGACAACCTTTTCAACTTAACCCACACTCGGCTCCCACATGCAAGTGCTCCCGGCCAAGTCTTTCGCAAATACTTCATCCCAGGGCCGCTGCTGCTGTGCACCTTATGTGGTTATATAAAGTTTAACGTCTCTCCGCACTTCAAAAAGAGATCTGTGTACACATACCATATGCTTTTGACGCAACGGATACACAATGCACCACTGCACTGGGCGGGTGGTCGATGCCTTCTTGCTGATCAACTGACAAAATATCCGCACACTCCTTGACTGCTTCGCCCTCCTATCGATTGAATGATGCGGTTTCTTTGTACGTAAGCAACTAAACTGTTTCCATCGGAAGTGTGGGGAAGTGAAGTGAAGTGTGGTGCGGGCACACCCAAGTCCTTTCTCATTTCACTCACCGTCTCACTATCGAAGCATGCTCCAAGAACGAACTGGAGAGTGTCTCTAAAGGAGTCCATTCAAAGTTGAGCACTTATTTAGTTCCAATACACATACACATGCTTCATAGCCTTTTTCCGGCCAGCTATCGGTATCCCCAGCAGGATAAGACAATCAATTTTGTTCTTGAGATACAGAAGCAAGCCATGGAGCTATCACAGTGACTGCATCTTTTGGCACAGTGGCACTCCGGCACTTGCAAGATAATGCCTACCCCACTCAGCTAGAGCGGGAAAAACTGAACATGAATTGGCAAGACTTGTAGCGAAGAACTGCAGCAAGGAAGGGTCTCCATCACCGTCTTGTTGCGGAGTTGCTTCCCCCCAAAAATGAATTGTTTCGGTTCGAGTTTCGTGCTCGGTGTGCTAGGCGTGGAAAATTGAAAAGTTTTCCAATATACATAGTTTCGGCACAGTCAGCATCTCAATTTAATTCTGCACCCCGTTCGCTCGCTTTTGCCGCTCATATTGATTTTAGTTGGTTTAAATGTGCCGCAGCGACGCTGTACACATTCTGCGTTCGCTGGAAACTCATTGCCTGCACGTTTCGTTTTACTGCAGCGTGTAGAATAATGAAGAAGTTTTCTTAGAAGAAAAGGCATAAGGATACCCTCGCCCCACCAGGATGGGGTTGAAAATTATGACAAAATTATACTCTGCAGTGCACGTTGTAGGATTGCATTCAGTTTTGTGACTTAAGAATAAAGTTTTTGAAGTTTTGCTACGACTTCCTTGGGGATCCGGGAGAAGTATAAATCACGTAACAGACATTTATCTACAAGTTAAAGTTTTATGGCTCGGACTATGACTACAGAGTTTATGATTAGAACGTTGTTGGGCTGTGTGGAGAGGTGCGGTGGCGGCAGGTGCTATGAGCAATTGCAAGAAGGGTGGTGTTTAGTTTATGTAATTATAAATTCTGCCAACGGATGGAATTGTTTTTCTCAAGGAATATGTATACAGGGTGCTAGGGTGAAGTTTCCCGGGGTGTTTGGCAAATCGCTGGAGGGATTGAGCTGTCTTCATATTCTTTGCGTGCCCCTACTTGTTCTGGTGTTTTCTTTCCCCTTCTGTTCCATTGCTTTTAATCCAAAGAACTCCATAAACTCTGGCGGTTGCAGACTCTCCAACTCTAATATGGATTAAAAGCGAGACATTTTTCAACTCGTGCTGACATCAAAATGAAGATAGAACAAATTTTGATCAGGTTGGTGGCTTGCCTAGGACTGAAGGCCCACCGAGTTTGAAAACCCACTGAAAAACATACTAACGAAACGAGACTGAGCCAAATAAGATTGGGATGCAGGTAAAAGTGTCATGATTGCCTCGCGACAAGAAACTGCGCGGCAAATAACTAATCAACATCGTCGCAAGAGATAAAAGGCTAGACGATCATCAACAACATCAACAAGCGATTAAGTGACCAGCAACAAGTTGTTAGTTACCTAAGCGACAAGCTACCCAGCAACAAGAAACTAAGCGGTTAAGGAACATACCGACCACGCCATGACAAGCAACTAAGAGACACCAACCAAACAGCAGGCAACTTAGTTATAAGCGACTTAGCTACAAGCAACTTCGTTTATAGCAACTAATTGGCAATGATCTAAGCGACAAGCAATGAGTCATCAAGTAACTAAGCGACTTAGTGACAGACAACCAAAGGACATGCAACTAACCTGTTAAGGGCAAAGAGATTTGGTGACAAGCTACGTAGCGAAAAGAGGCGAAACAACTAACGACGTGATTAAAAGTGACTCTACTACAAACGACTAAAGGACAATCGACTAAACAACAACAGGACTTACAGCATGCCAAAACCGACCTAACGACAAGCAAACTATTGACAGTCACCAAAGCGACAAGTAACAAAGGAAGAGGGGCGTACCAATAAGTGACTTCGTGACAAGCTACTAAGAGGCGGTTAGCATGTAGCAAACGACTAAACCACATGCAACTTAGCCACAAGAAGCGAAGCTGAAAGCTACTAAACTACAAGCTGCATGTGGCTGAGCTACAAGTGCTTAAGCTGTAAGTGAGTAAGCTACAAATGACTAAGCTACAAGCGACTAATCTACAAGCGACTAAGCTGCAAGCTACTTATGTACAAGGGACTAAGCTACAAGCGACTAATCTACAAGCGACTAAGCTGCAAGCGACTAAGCTGCAAGCGACTTAGCTGCAAGCGACTAAGCTATAAGCGACCAAGATATAAACGACTCAGCTACAAGCTACAAGCCCTTAAGCTGTAAGTGACTAAGCTAGGCGCTACAAAGCTACACGTGACTAAGCTACAAGCAACTAAGCTGAATGGTACTAAACTGCAAGAGACTAAGCTACAAGCGACTAATCTACAAGCGCTTATGTTGTAAGTGACTAAGCTGCAAATGACTAAGTTAGAAGCGATTAACCTGCAAGCGACTAAGCTACAAGCGCTCAAGCTATAAGTGAGTAAGGTACAAGTGACTAAGCTACAAGCAACTAATCTAAAAGCGACTAAGCTGCAAGCTACTATGCTACAAGGGACTAAGCTACAAGCGATTAAGCTGCAAGCAACTAATCTACAAGCGACTAAGCTGCAAGCGACTAAGCTGCAAATGACTGAGCTACAAGCGACCAAGCTGTAAGCGACTTAGCTTCAAGCGATTAAGCTACAAGCGCTTAAGTTGTTAGTTACTAAGCTGCAAATGACTAAGCTAAAAGCGACTAAGTTCCAAGCGCTTATGCTGCAAGTGACTTTGCTACAAGCGACTGAGCATCTGAGCAACAACTTATTGATAGACACCTTAGCGACATAGAACAAGAAACTTAACCATTAACTGACAAGCAGGCAAGCGAAATGTAACCAAGTGAAAAATAATCTAAGCAAGAAGAGTGACATGAAACTAAATGGCTAAGACACATACCGACAAGCGACAGAGCGGCAAGTAGTAGAGAGGCAACTTATGCCGAAGTAAGTAAACAGCAAACAACCAGGGACATATGGCAATCACTAAGCAACAATTAACTAAATAGAGAGAACTGACTAAGAAACAAGAAAGGCATGCAACAGACAGTTTTGTGGCAGAGTATTAAGTGACGAAAAAAAAGGAAATTATTGAGGAAGTTAGCTAAGAGCATATAACGAAATAGCAAATTCTGCACAGATGAACCGTAATAAGCAATTAGCAGTAGACTGAATGAATGTATAAATGGACAAGTGGCTAAGCTAGAAGCGATTAAGGGGCCAGTTACTCGAACAACGTTCGTCAGATAACTGAGTGAACAACTTTCGTCAGATAATAATGTTACTTCTGTCTTCGTAGCAGAAATGGATAAGTTTTGAGTGATAAGCGTTTGAGTGGGGAGTCCTTGAATCTATAATAACTAGATGGCAAGAGCCTCCACAACAAATGACAACATGAGGCAAAAATGCTAAAATGATTTGCGAACATTTTTTAGACGCCCAGTGAAGATAAAAAAGATAAAATTATAAAATTACTAAAGCTTTACAAATTCACCAAACAATTTATATAAATATCCTCTGTTTTATCGCAATTTCACACTAGGTTGCCCGAGGCAGTTCCACACATAATCCTATGTAATGTTCGCCAGTGACTTTTTGGGATGTCTGTCTTTCTTGTACACTGCGTATATAGAAGATGAATAAAAATGTGGGTATAGAGAGTTTTAAGAACCTCCTGGAAACTGCACTCTTTTACATAGACAAACTTTCGAAGGCTTCATTTTCAGAACCCAGTGCACATCAAATAAGTTCAACAAATAAGTTCAACAAATAAGTTCGAATAACGAGTTTTTCTTGCCGTGTTCCCACTATCTTTTACAATAACTGGCTGAGGGCAAGACAAGAATCGTTAAAATTTCAATAAATCTCAAACGCAATCTTTTTATAAAGAACGCCCCCCTAATTCACTAAACGACCAATATCACCTTCATTTGAATTTCATAAATGTCCTATAACTGCTGAAAATTCATTGCGATTAAGTCCGACTTAACTTCCCGTCATTTAGCCTTAATCGCTGATACATAAAAGACGCCAACTGCCCAGCATCTACACACTCGCATCCCTTCGCTGTCTCAAAGTTCTTAAAAGCTACAATAATGCAATAAAGACCAAAGCCACCCTAAACATGATAAATTGCCTTTTTAGTCTCTCACACTTCCACCGAGGTCCATCCTCCGTCCCCGTACCGGAGAGGAAGCCTTTTGTCATCTCTGTAAAGGCAATTTATCAGCTAATACTTCGAAATAATTTCAACGTTTAATCTCTCGTTTAGTAGAGTCTTTACATTGTTCTCGGACTGTCACTGCTTGCAGCAGCAGGACGAGAGATGGGCGAGATTTTGAGTTACGAAATGCTTAATCCCCACGAACTACGAACACCAAGAGTGGAGATGGGATGATGGGGAATTGAAGCAAATAAGTACCGGAAACCGGCACCGTCCTGAAGCGGTTTTGATTTTCTGGCAAGGAGACACAATGATATTCGTTAAAAGAGTTTCAGAGATAAACATTTACTTATTTTTTGTTGTTTTTTATGCCAAAATTTTTATTCTCCAATCTTATCTGTGTCCGGGGATACGCCAAAAATGTGTTTTGTGTTGGGCGCATTTTTGTTTTTCGTTCGTTTGCTGCCTTTGGCGGGGTGGCTAAAGAGCCCGAGGTAAGCGAACCACCCCCGTGCAGATACTTTGAACAACTTTGTTATTTATTGCTCTCAAAGGCAATAAGTGAAGTTTTATTGTTTTTTTTTCTTGTTCCCCATCTCCATGAATGATTTACCTTAAATGTGCTACAGGAGGCACTGACTTGAGGGTGGGCACATATGGCATTGAGTAATAATCTAGGGGCACTAGAAGGGAGTACAAAAAATGCAGAATTATTTGAAAAGTCATGTTTTATTATTAATTCAGAAGCTGACGTAGGCGTTCGCAACCTACTTAAATGATGAAATCCGTTTATTTGCTCGGACGCCTCGAAACATGAGTTCAGATACAAAATTCACCGAAAAACAATCGAAAAAAGGCCGTGGGTAGCTTCACATGTACATCGGCTCAGAACATTGGTGGTTAAACAGCGAAAGTTTGAGCAAACTGATGTTCAATCGCTCTTTGGTGGGTTAATTTTTCTCTCTCAAGGAAATGTTTTCAGAAATTGGAACAAATGGTTGTCCGAAAGCGTCAGGTCAGGAATTTCCTAAGGGTACAATCTTGCTAGCCATGTTATAATTTTTTTTTTCAGACCGTCACATACGTAAATGATGTTTTTTTTAAAGGTGTAGAACTTTAAAATTGAACAAAATAAAAATGATTTCTTCAAATTGACATAAAATTCACTTTGTTCTAAAGCTAAATTTGTGGCATCAGAATTCAAATATTACTTCTTGCAAAAAACTGCCGCGCCTTATTCGAACGCAGTCTGACTTTGATGGTCCAATCTCCGAAAACCTTTCCTAATATGTGTGACAGTATGGCGGCAACAAGGCCTCGAATGTTGTCCTTCAATCCTTTTAAACTCCTCTGCGTGGACTTGCGACTAAACGTATGCCCACAGAAAACATTTAAGCTATGTTGACTTGCACGGTCTTGGAAGCCAATTCACGAGATTGTATTTTAAAACTATGCGGTTACCATAGGTTTCCTTCATTAAATCAATTGCGACATGAGCTGATATTAATATTGCGCCGTTTTGTTGAAACTACAGCGCTGGCTCCTCATGGTTTTTTTATGATCGAGAAAGGCAGTTATCATGGCTCTAGAAAGTTATCAGTGAGATTCCGGTCAGCATTGTTGTTAAAAAAGTACAGACCAGTTATCCCTGTGACCACACCAAACAGACGATTTGACGATACAAACATACACTTGAGGATTTTCTCACTCCGGGTTCGGTACTAATAATCCTATTCTCTACACAAAATTCGCATTTAAAAATTGGGATCAATGGAAATCTTGCTTTTGTCCCATTCATCGAAACTGTGTCTTGCTTCTCTTGTGTCCGCTTTCTCATCTTGAAATGCCAAACTAAATTCAAAATAAATCACAAGACGGCTTGTACCAGTTAAAAAAAGTGTTGTCAATTAGAAATTCCAGTTCAATAACTCTAAAAAATCGTTCGTTATGTGGCCTGGCACTGTTATGATAGAAGACAATCCCATCTGTTGGGCATTCCTGGTTTCTGTTTTTTAATTACTTCATTCAGTCGTGTCAAATATTCACAGAGGAGGATGATATCATCGCTTCGCCATATTCTTACTTTTCATTCTAGAAAATTCAATTTTATTTCCAACAAAAACTCCACATGACTTTGCTCGCTAGTGCTCCGTCACTGCCATCTTGACCATGATCTGCTGCTTTGAATATTTTTGAATTTCTCGTATTTAAAGGTTGAAGAAAACTGCTTGCATTTCGGTACGTTTGAGTAGATTCTCTAGCTCTTGTAAATGTGGCAGCTTCACTTGGTTCTTCCTTCCTGCATGTTATTAATGATTCAAGATGCTTAATGACAAGGGCCTCTGGACGGTATCCATCCATAAACTTGTTCAGTGAAAATTGACTAGTGCGAATTTCGAAAAGAACTCTTCGTTCTGACACCTTCAAAAGACTGTTTTGTAAAACATTATAACATATCCAAAATTGTAGCTTCAGTTCCATCATACTCTTTATCTACTTGCACGCAGCAGCAACCCTTAGGAGAGATGTAGAACGGAACGATTTTTCCACACAATGCCGAAGAAATACACAATTTTTGTGTTAGGTTGGAAGCTGTACATTAGACGGCACTATTTAATAATAATTGTTGGCGCTACAGTCCAAAGGGGGACCAGGGCCTAGCTGGCTCATCACCTACTCGTGTTGTGCGCGCTACTGTTCTCTCACGAGTAGAAGACGAGACGGCAGTATTTACTTTTATTAATTAGACATAAATTTTAAAAATTAAGGCGAAGTTATCATATTAAAATTTTGTGAAGGTAGGAGAGGACCAAAACGTAGATCAAATTAAAATTAGCTAAACAAAACTTCGCCGTAAGGACTTCAGTTTCAAAATCAAGCGAAGAGAAACTTTGTCCGAGAAATGAAGTGCTTGCACTTCTGCAACTCTGCTATCTATGCACAAGAAATTAATCGCCCCGTACTGCTTTATGTCGTACAAATATGGATGTTATTGAAAATGGGTAAAAAGAGCGCATAATCAAATAATAATTAAATAGCGCGACAGTCCACAGGGGATCGGGCCTTGCTTGCTCTTCTATTACTCGTGTTGTGCGCGCTACAACTCTCTCATGAGTAGAAGGGACCTACACTTTTCGCCGACTCCAAACGGCGAAGTTTGAGAAGGCTTCTACTCAGACAATTAATACTCCTTAAATGTTGTCAGCATCTCAAAAGGGGTAGTGCCGTGAAAAAGTCGAGGTGTAAAGCTGGAAACCGAACATAAACTTTCGGTGTGTGAGCGAAAACCACCCACTACGCCAGTACGCCATTACGTCACGGCGGCCAAAAAAGGAGCACCTACTCTTTTCTAAAAAGGAGGTGGGCGTTCAAATTTTGATCCGTTTTCGTTGACAGTATCTGGAAAGTGAGATTTAACCACCAGTACGAGGCTTGGCTTTTATATTTCGAAATTAGAGAACAAGAACAAATACTAATCATAGATAATGGCTTTATTGTTTTTCAAAATATATCCCATTAAGCTCTATACACTTTTGCATGCGTTTAAACCAATTTGCGAAGCACCTTTGCCACTCTGATTGAGGTATCCTCAAAACATGCATTCTGAGCGCATCAATCGCTTCCTCAGGTTTCGGAAAACGTTGACCTCTCATTTTATTTTTTATGTACGGGAATAACAAGAAGTCATTCGGTGTTCCGAGTGCTCAAAAATGCAGTTGTTTGAGCCGATGTGTGAGAACTCGCATTGTCGTTGTGAAAAGTGATACGTCTTGGGTTGCTGGTTTCCCGGATTTCTTGGAAGACAACTGGAAAAAAAATGGTTGTGGACCACTCAAAAATGACGGTTCTGCGTTGTTCCAGTGGTACGGTTGCGACATGTCCAGTTTTGCCGAAAAAACTTCGCTTCTTGCTCGAGCAACTTTTGTTGGATTTGGCTCAATTTGAAACACCCATACAGTCGACTGCTGTTTACTTTCGAGCTCATTCGCGTAAATCCCCGATTCATCACCTGTCACGATGCCATAGACGTGTTTCGAAACAGCGCGATCTTATTTTTGGAACATTTCTTCCGACCAATCGACAGGAGCCTTCTTTGAGCGATTGACAAATTGTGTGGGATCCGACGCGAACAAATTTTTCTGACGGTCAAATGTTCATGCAGTATTGAATGTATGCTGGTCCCACTAATGCCTAAGACTGTCTCAATCTCACGATAGGTCGCATGACGAACTTGCAATATCAGTTGCGGCACAGCATCAACGGTTTCCGGAACAACAACTGATTTTGGACGATCTTCACCAAATTCGTCTTGGAGTAAACTACGACCTCCGTTGAATTCACCACAGCATCGATAAACACTGGTCCTTGATGAAGCTTCATCGCCAAAAGTTGAATTAAGTTCATCGATGCACTGTTGTTGAGTTAATTCACTTCGAAAGTTGTTAAAAATAATCGCACGTAAATTTTCACGATTGAATTCCATTTTTTGGGCGATATGAATCTTTAAGTTACTTTAAACAACACAAATAGCGCTCGTATGTCAAAACGTTCTGTGTACGTATAACCTCAAAAATGTCAAACTTTACGATAGGGCTGGCAGTTGCCAGATTGCAGCACCAGGGTTGCACAATACAGAAACATAAAAGGCAACCTTCGTATTAGAGGCTGTGCGCTATTGGTAACATTTATGCCACGCAGAGTGTATGTACCACAGAGCTCGAGCCCAATCCAGCCTCAAATACAAGAATTTCGGAGACTACAAAGAAAGCTCTAAGACGACAAAGACTTGTATCTAACTGGGTTATAAAATGAAAAACCTGTCCTAACTTGGACCAAATTGACAAGCCAAATTGACCATTCCCTCAGTCACTCGTGTTCCTAAGATCTAAATTCCTTTTACCTTTCTGAATATAAAATTCTCTTACCACCCTAATCGTTGTTTCGAATTACCATATACGGACACTTTTCAGCGCAAGACATACTTTATTCACTCTCTACTTGCTTGCAGTTGTAATCAACTTAAACTTTCCCCCAAAAGTAAATAGAAGAAAATTAAAAAAAAACTCAGTCTAAGACAAATACGAAAACAAGGGATATCTTTCAAGGTACACACCCCTGTCCACAAATGTTAGCTTGGCTTAGTCTCACACTCTGTTTTCGAGCAAACACACTGGCACCCGACAACGTTGTCGTCCGAAAAAATGACCAAACGACGATACCACATCCTATTCCCCACGGGTGACACGAGGAGGCTCGACAAAAATAATAAGAGTAGGCCCCTGCTCTTTCCTTTTGTTTCTTTTTAGGAATAATTATTAAGTTAGCGAAGATGGAGAGGACATTTCGACGAAAGTAAAGTGAAAATGACATTTAATTACATTTCGTCAAGTCCTGTGGGATGCTGATGGTACTGTTGGTATGGAAATTTCAATTTTTTCCACGCCCCCTCCCCAAAAGATTCGTTCATTTTTCCATTTCGGTTCATGTTACTACCTTGTCTCATTTCGAGGGTAGCGCCATGGTGGATTTTTGATGGATGGCAATTTCGTTTTCGGTCTAAATCAAAATAAAATAGATTTAATGGAGTTTTGAGAAAAAATTCACTCGCTGGGTCTTTCGAGGACATTTTCATTTTGTTTATTTATTCGAGATTAAGGGCGTTTTAATGTCGGGCGTTTCATTCTCTTTGATTTACTTTATGAACAGTGAATTCCTGATGGACTATACCGACTCTGAAGTGCTGGACAGAAAAAAGGCATCTCTGTTTTGAAAAGTGGGAAATGTCTCCTAATGTGCTTTGTGTGATGTGCTTTTTTTTATTTTCGTAGGACCTTGGATGGGGATGGGATTATGGCTTATTAAACATGGAAGACAACCTTTATTTTACTTTACAATGTCGGGAATAAAGCATGAACAGAATTTGTGTATATGTACAAATATAGCACATGAGATGTTTTAGGCCTAGTAGATGTCAATATGAAACATAGTATATTTCAGTGTGAATCTTCGTAATACCATATTGTGGACTTTCTAAAAGTTTTGATGCAAATTTGTTGTCGGATGTTTCGAGAAAGCTTCTTTTCGCGAAAAGACTTTACTGAAACAAGTCGCTGTACAGCCCACAGGGTTTGTCATTAAATCTTCTCCTCGAGATGTCATCAACGCGAACAGGACCAAAAATCACACGCAACACTTTAGTTTTTATTTAGGTTCAGAAAATTTTGAGAATTCTTGCAAGTATTTAAACTAAACCATTCATTTTTTCACTTCCAAAAATCTACCAAATTTGTATGCCTTTCGTTAAATAGTTAAAAAAAAACTCCGTTGCGAATGAAAAGTTACTCAGCATCGATTTTGATCCTTACATTGACTGACATAATGCATAGAACGACAATCAAAACTGTTCTTTTTAGTAGCAAACTTATTTGGATAGAGAATATTTACACATCACAGATAACTTAACTTTGAATTTTTGGTCTTAAATGACAAATCACTCAACTTATTTACATAAAAAAATTCATCGCTTTTCTTCTAAAAAAAAAGGTTTTTACATCGGACTGAGTTTTAAGCAGTCTTTGGGCTTTGCAAAGGACCCGAAGACTGCTCGTAGTCTCCGTGGCATGGAACACACCAAGTTCAAGGTTAAGACTTCAAGTACTTCGCATTCAACACCTTATAAAGGTCTTCACAATACTTTGTAGTTAAAGAACCTTATTCCTCTTCGGCTGTTTTGGTCATTAAGGAGAAAATGAAACGAGCTTATATCTTGAAATTTTTCGACGTTTTCGTGCTTTTGTGCTTTTGTACTACGGGTCTGTCATGTTATTCGTCCGTGAAGCAGACCGATTGTTATTTCTCTTGTGGTGCCGTATAAGCTGCCTGGTAAGTTCTTTAGGGTAGCCATTTCTTATCAGAATATCTTCGTAACTTTTTCTGAACACTTTAGTTATAGAACTTGACGCTGTGTTGATGTTTTTGTGGACGCCGTGGCGTAGTGGGTAGAGTGCGGCACTCACACGCCGAATTTCTGGGTTTGATTCCCGGCTGAACAGATGTGGCATTTGGTTTTATGTGACCACCTGCCTTAACGGCTAATATCACGGGGAACCTTTTTACCAAGAGTCGTAAGTAACGCAAGACTAAACGCCTTAGTTACCCAAGTACCAAACTGAGATCATGCTTGAGGAGCAATCACTCCACCTTGGTTTGGTGCGAAGCCTTTCTAAAACTTCTTCTTCTCTCTGGGTTGCAGCGCCCGGCTGAGAATGCAACTCCACACTGAGAAAGGAAAGTCCCCTTAACCGTCTTGCCAAGTTGTGCTTGAACAATGAACTAAACAAGTCAGCACAGTACAATATCCTCGACTCTACCCGCGATGCAAGGTGGTAAACTACAGCCATCACGATACTCCCACAAGGGGGCCTACCGCACGGTCAGGTTGGAACCGAAGTTCCAGGGGCCCCTGACCTCCCATTGCACCAGAATATAGCCTCTGGTTAAGCTGTCACTACCAGTCAGGTTCCCTCAAAGCCTGGGTCTGATAGCCGCCATCCCGCCCCAGATGGTCTTTTCTCCATCAGTGATTCCGTTGACACTATAAATAGTGATACGCATGTGAGTTTGAATCATGTGATTCATAAATTCAGTCGCATCATCTGGTCCCGGCTGAACAGCTCGAATTTTTTAGGCACCCCCTCTTTCGAGCTGCTGACAGCACTCAAAGTGTAATAACTGTCTAAGAAAGCTTCTCAAACTCCGCCGTTCGGAGTCGGCAAAAAACTGTAGGTCCCTTCTACTCGTGAGGGAACAGAAGTGCCCACAACACGAGTAGTTGATGAGCAAGCTAGGCCTTGGTCGCCTGTGGACTGTAGTGCCACCCAATTATTATTATAATTATTGTTGATGTGTTTGGTCTGGTTAGATCTGTAGGTGACTAGCCTTCCTGATGCTGTGTCCTTTTAATGCCAGTCGAAACAAATATAGTTAATTTCTCTGCGATGGTATTTTTATTTTCGTATTCAACTAAACTGTATCTTCCCGTGTTCTTTGTTTAAAGCCGAAATCAAATCATTCACTTTGTTGTGGTTGATTACCGCAAATATATCATCGACAAACTTGAAAATTGCCTTCGGTCTGCCTATACTGACAAAACAGTCATCAAGAAGTCCATCTAACACCAAATCTGCTATGGTTGGCTATAGTGGATTGCCCATTGGCATGCCATGCACTTGGTTGTTTATCCTGTTTTTATACTGCAGATAGTGGTTTTCTTTCAGACAGGATTTAAAAAGGTCGATAAATTTATTCTGGCTGCGTCTTATGCGCTAGCTTATGGCTGCGTCTTATGCGCAGGCTTATGGATGCGTCTTATGCGCAGGCTTATGGCTGCGTCTTATGCGCTAGCTTATGGCTGCGTCTTATGCGCAGGCTTATGGCTGGCCAACGCTCTTTTGTCATATTTATAGCGAGATTTGTTGGGATGTTCTCGAAGAGCGATACCGCGTCGTATAAAAGTCGCATGTGGTCGTTGCCCAATTTTATATGGTTTGCTTTCCCTAAGAAGGTAAAGGAGTTTTTCATTTTTTACTTTGAATCTTTCGTGATGTTCTGCAGTACTTGCCCAATGTATTTCATGAGTTCGTAGCAAGGTAGTTTCATATACGACGTTATGGGCCGTAGCGACATATTGTCTTTGTGGGTCCTGTTACTTGTGAGAGAACAGTAGCGAGCACAACACTTGTAGTTGATGAGCGAGCTAGACCCTGGTACCCCTGTGGACTGTCGCGCCATGCAGATAGTTAGTTAAGCGTGTAAAGTATTTTCTTGCAAAGGAGTAATGAATTATATTTGTCCGTTTATGTAACCTGGCAAAATCCATTCTGACCAAAAGTTTGTAATATGCGAACATACAAAATCACATAAGACAAGTGGTGCCGTTAGTAAGAGTCTTGATTGCTCTAGGGTTCAACCTTGAATCAGGACTCTACACTTTTCACACTTCTATGCCAATTTTAGTCAATTTGAATTTCTCCGTGAATTTTCTGATAGAGTTGCCACTTTATTTTTTTTTTCGTGTTTAATATTGTCAGCCGCTTTAACCAGTTTGTTTGACTTTGCCGCGCCAAACGTCAAAACACAACTTTAATGCACGTTCTAAAGACTTGACAAGTTTTCAAGTTTCCTTTCATATTATCTTTCCACGGCCTCCACTTAAGCTTGAAACGGGTCAAAAACTTTTTGATCAGAACTGATCCGTTGTTGTTTTACTCCAATTCAAATTCTCATTGCAATACAGACTCTCGAAAAACTGACGAGGAAGCCATTTGTCTTTTTGAGAAAAAAGTTCTGGGTGCGATCTTTGGCCTTGTTTACATTGACGGCACTTGAAAGAAAGGATTCAACAACAACATGGGCTGTGCAGTGTCATTCGTATGGTTAAGCGTATTCCGATACAATGCTTACGATGAGCGTATTAACAGCACTTTTCCGAATGAAAACGTCTTTCAATTCCAGCCATTGGGGCAACTCAACAGAGGATAGCCCAGGATAAGATGGTGCACATAAATGGTAAAGTCCTTAACCAACTTGGAGTGCTCAAGCATCTGGAGAGGCATGTTGGTTGAGGCGTAGGTTCACTTCTCACTGTAGCACCACGCAGAGAAGAAGACGAGGAAGCAGCCTCTCAATGACATTCGAGACAGAATTTCTTTCTTTTAATTCTCGAACAAGCATATGTATGGACTAATGCGGCTATTCTTTGATATGGGTTCATACTCGTAGAGCCTTTGCAAAAGCAGATTGCATAGTGGAAACTTAAAAAAAAATCAAATCTTAGAATTTTTCATCGATAACTAAGACAAAAAGCTGAGACAGCAGGGTATTTGGCACAAATCAATCATCTTTTCAACACGACTGAGTTATGTAAGCACCCAAGTCTTGGTCTGAACCATGTCATGTGGAACTATGATTCGTTTGTCATATTTGCGGTAACGTTAACTGCGTTGTCTGATTTGCAGAAGTTCCAAAATTCTATTCCACGACAAGCACTGTGGCTTATTAAAATCACTCAAAGAGTGCATGTTGTCCATAGAAATACCTAAAATTTCGCAATTCGCAGTCGGTAAAAATCAGAAGTCTTCTACCACGCACTCAAAACACAAGGGTTTAGTGTGAAGTCAGTCATTTGTGGCGTGTAGTGTTGTTAAATTTATTTACTTGAATTTAAAGGATTCTTGTACTAACTAGAATGTAACTGAAAAGGAACACTCTTATGTCGTCGAACATATAATTTGTCTCTTTGTGCCTTTTGTAAAAAATTAATCTGCTAAGAATTCCATTTCCATCGTGTCTCCCATTTCTAGATTTTAAATAACATTAGGACAATAAATAAACTGTCATGCTTCCGAATTATGCTTTACATAGTCTCTGTTTCACACTGCATTGTTTTATTTATTCTCTTAAATTAACATTTTGCATGCATGACTTTTGATTGATTTTCGTTTGAACAAATGCGAATAAACGCGCTTCACTTCTCCGGCAGTTTTCTACGCAGCAACACCATCCTTAGCACACACATAAAACCCACTTGTTCTCCTTACAGCTCATTCAGAAACCCCTAGTTGGTCACTCCCACTTCATTCTAATAAAACTATCTGTGCAGATGCACTATCCCCGGGAATTAAAGTCTCCAATCTGACTGCCCTTGCGCCAGAAAAAACTGAAATAAATTCAAAAAAATAACTAATTTCAAAGATAAAGTGAATTGAAGGAAAAATATTAATTAAAACCCATTAAAGTGTAATCTCTGAAAGAAAGTGCATTTCCTCCTTCGTCCCGCATTCACCCGGCTCGGATAAACGAAGCGAACTAATGCAAGTGCAAGGAACAAAAACATCGCAAGCAGTGAAATAACACAGGCTAAAAATTAGGTACACAAAGTCGTTCGTCCTTCGGTCCGCTTGGAAGGCACTAGTTAATTCAGATGCCCTTCGCAAAAACTTCACCCTTCGGGGTGATCGAATCGGATATCATACTATTTTGCAGATACCGTGGTTCCATTAAATAATCGCTGAAAAAGTGCATGTGAAAGGAAAATAGAAGAAAACGAAAACAAAACGGATAGAAAAACAAAACGAAAAAAAATTGCATTCATGAAAAAAACTCAGCTAACTATGGATTCTCTTGAGAGGCTAATGCGTGCCGCACCTCTACCTCGTGCTCTGCCCGGTACTAAAGGACAACAGCGAGCCCTGGTGCATGCATCGCTGGCGGCCGCAACTGTCGGACGAAAAGGACGTCATTTGACGGGGACCTTTTGTCTGACCGGTGACACAATGGAGGGGATTATACAGTGTCTGGTATTCCTCAAAGCCTTTTCGGTAAGTACATATCATATTCTCTCTTTCACTCTTTCAGAGTCCTTTTTCCCCTTTTGTGGTAAAATGGTGAGGGTCGGATAAAGTGTACACCCGAGTAGGGTCCACGGAAAGGGATGACGGGCTATTGCGAGTCTGCGATGCTCAGCAGAGTTCCGAGTCATTGAACTGGGAAAGAGAAGATTTATTTAAAAATATTCGTCATACTTTTTTCATAGCTTGACATGTTGACCTAAAAATCTTGTAAAATCATCAACAAGGTGCTGCATAGGGCGGGAGGAACAAAATGGGTGGAATTGAGTAAAAGTCAGTGAACCGTTGCAAATTGCTTCATCCTTTTTCCTGTCACAGTTCGGGTTGACGGCGGCTGTTATGGATATGTCAGTGGAGGAATTTTGAGAGAGATGAATTTTGATTTTTTTAATGTCCTTCCACCGAGCTGAGGGTATTTCATATTTGCGCTTGCGGATGAAATGGGTGCCGGGGTCATTTCGGAGGCGATTTGATTTAATGTAATGAAATCTAGTGTATTTTTTTGGGCAGGGGTTTTTGTTTATGGGCAGTAGGATGTCCTTCGTGGGAAAATTGGGAGTGGTCATGATATACTTTCATGGAGGTGGAATTTGTTGATTTACGAAGGACATTAGAATATCAGGTTAGGCCTTTTTTTTAATCTTTTAAGGGAAGTGGGCTTGAATAAGGTGGTAGCCTAGAATTCCGGGAATTTTGAGATGTCGCCTTGTTTTATATTGTGCTCCGAATGCCACATTCGTGTGGATGTATTTTGCTTTGGATCCAGAGACAACAAAGTGAAGAGATTTGGAAGATTAAACAATTCTATATAAGCAAACATTTTTATTTGACACACCATGTATCAACTCGGAGTCTCAAAGAAGTATATAGTCCTCCAGCTTTGGACTCTAAAAAAACCTAATGAAAGGGAGTACTGATCATATTATAAGCAAGTGTGAACTTTGCTAACACCCTGACAATATGCAAGCTTGAGGCTAATTTGATCCGATTCTAGTATGAATCTTACTGTGCCTCTATGAACTACAATTAGCCTTAGACTGCTAATTTCCAATACCAATTATGACAGTGAGCTCAAATGTTGACACATGACATATATTTTGATAGTTTGCATGTCTTTAAATTGTGTTGAAAAATTCTGACTTGCACTGGAGTTCAAACGTGATAGAGTCGTTGAAAATTGGTCCCGTGGTGTCCATATAAACGAAGTTGAGATCCGTTTTGTAGAAGATGTGTGTGTTTGCCGATTTAATTTTACGGACTGAGGAACGGGTGAAGTTATACTGCTCAAGTATTTATACTGATTTGGAAATTGACCATTGCGAGTAGATCACACGGTCAGATGGAAACAGCGACCATTGGTGCGATTTTGGGCCGGGCGTCAAAATTAATGCGACCGTATACCGTGAAATTGTCTAGGAGGCAGAAACAGTGCCTTGTTCATACAAACATTTCGGAGGGAGATCGTGGACATATTCATAAAACTCGATATCGTTTTGAAAAGCGCATGTCAACCAAGAATGATTAAAAACAATGTTCAACATTTCGTTTCATCGACACAATAGATTGCGAATTTTCCGGATGCAAATTATTCTTTCTGGAGTAATGGAATAAAACACCGCATAGCCACTTGCGTGCGATGCTTTCTTTAGCCGTCTCAAGGCCACGGCATAGTCATTTGCGTGCAGGGTGCGACGTTTTCTTCAACCATCTCAAGCCCACGGCACAGCCACAATCATGCAGGTTGTGATGCTTTCTGCGGCCATCTCAAGATCATAATTCACGTCGGACATATTGATCACTGCTGATACAATTTGAAAATTGATTTCTTTTCCAAAAATTGTTTGCTTTGGCACAATAAAATTAAAAAAACAAGGTTCCGAGCCATTCATCCTGTGTACCGTACAGGTACTCTTCACCGTACAGGGCTCTTCGATGATTGTTATGCTTTTCTTGGAATCACTAGCGCTGAAACATCATCAGCTCCGAACAATCGTACGACGGCCATGTTGAAGATTTCAGTTCCATTTTGTGTATGCTTGAGTTGCACAATGATTTGCAAGGAACACAAACAGCCTCTTATTTGGTTTTATATTAGGCTTTATCTAAGCCCCTTCATTAGCAATTTTTTTCGGTTCCTTTCTCAGCGCTTTCGGAAGATGCTACGATAATTTGGCTTTGCACCCATGAATAGGCACAATCATTTCTAGATGTATTACCTTTTTCTTCTTCTGCAGAAAAGCCTCCATGGCTTCGCGGAAAAATCAAACTGTTACCTATTATTAATGTAAAAACAAATGAATTGAATTAAAAAAAAATTGAATTCAATTCAATTCTTCTTCTGGTGGCGCTTCAGTCCGGAGTGGACCTGGGTCTCAACCAACATGTCTCTCCAGCCAGCACAATCTTTTGTCAGCTGCCTCCTATTGTGCACTCAAAGTTGGTTAAGGCCTTCTCCTCTTGTGTGTGCTTTCTTAGCCTAGGCCGTCCGATGTCCCAATGGATCAGATTCAATGGCTTTTCGGCTCGGAGCAGTGGTGTCCATACGCTCTACATGGCGTAGCCATCTTAAGCGTTGTATCCGAAGACGCTTGACCAGGCTCAAGTCGTTGTACAACCCATAGAATACGTCATTATATATTCTCCTCCAGATGCCATCAACGCAAAAAATCGCACGCAAAACTTTCCTCTCGAAAAGACTAAGGGCTTATGGGCCCTAGATGTATTACCAGTGAATCAAAATTTCTTAAGACGGAATATCAAACATTTTCAAATTTTCGATCAAAATGTATTTCGCTTGTACCTTAAAAACTTGTTTTGCAAGTGTGCGACTCAAAAGAATTGTTGTACACTGCTCCGTGAGACGCAAAAGGTAAGACTGATGGTCCTCGTTGTTCTGATGTGCAACCAGATGAAAGTATGAATGGAACTGGACGACTTTTCTTGGAGAATTCTTGTTGCTACACCATCAAACAAAATTGTTTCAACTTTGCCTCAGATAAAACAATGCATCTAGAAAATGACACGATACTATACAGATTGCGGAGGGTTGCATGTTGGAAAAAAAATTCTTCTTGCTTACAGGGGTACATGAATCTGACATTTCACTGAAATTGAAGACATGGACTTAGAAGCCTCTGGTTTATTTAGTTCGATGCATAGTGAATTTCATTTTGTTTCCTTATCAGGCCAGTGGCCCATGTCGGTTTTAAGACAGAGCTGTACTTTTAAATGGCCCAAGAACTGCTCTGTTGTTTTGATAAGCGTCCAACATGACGCTCAGGCGCCTTAAAAAGTATTCCCTTTGAATCAGCAGTTCCAACTGCAACTGTTTCGACAGACTGAAATAACAGCGGTTACAAAGGGCGCTTCTGCCTTGAATCTCTCTGGAGGTGTCGCTTGTGCAGTTGACAATTGCCCTTAAGGTACATCAGAAAGATAAAACAAGTTGACACGACTTCTTTTTCTTCTTCTACTTCTTGTGATGCTACTGTTTTGGGGTGGACGTCGGCCTCAACGAACATGTCTCTCTTCGCGATGGGTGGGATAAGTAATTAATTTTTTTCATCCGCATCTGTCGCTCAGATTTCGTCCTCCAGTCATTCTGAAATCTTTCTGATGCACATCCCCACACAGAAATGCACTCACACCAAAATCGGTGTCCTGGTGGCCTCGTATTGCGCACTCCAAATTGGTTGAGGACCTTCTCCACTTGTGTGCGCTATCTTAGCCTAGGCCGTTATCCCAAGGGCTCAGATTCGAAGACTTTCGGGCCGGAGCAGTGGTGTCCGTACTCTCCACATGGCTTATCCAACTTAAGCGTTGTGTCGGAAGACGCTTGATCAGACGCATGTCGGTGTACAGTCCATAGAGTTTCTCATTAAATTTTCTCCTCCAGATAGCATCAACGCAAACAGGACCAAAAATCGCTGGCAAAAATTTTCTCTCGAAAAGACGACGGACTTTCTCATCCGCTTTTAGTAACGTTCAGGTTTCCGGGCTATAGAATAGGACTGAGATGAACAAGCTGTTGTATAAATCGAGCTTAGTCCTTCCTTATTACTCAATAGCCTCTTCACCCCAAGGAACCAGCGATTGGCAAGAGTGATTCTGCGTTTGATTTCGATACTGGTGTTGTTGTTCCTATTTACCGCGGAGCAGAGGTAGACGAAGTCCTTGACTACCTCGAAGCTTATGCTGCTGATCTTCTGCAGGATGTACCGTAAAGTGAAGATCTCGTCTATCGTGGAATTCCCTGAAACCAAACTGATAGGCACCTAACAGGTTGTGGACAACAGGTTTGGCGCTCACACAATACGGCAGAGAGGATCTTGTGTGCGATATAAGGAAGGCTGATTCCTCGATAATTGGCGCAGTCAAAGGGGTGTCCTTTCTTTTGTACTGGGCATACCACGCTGGGATTGCACTCATCGGGCATGCTCGCCTCCGACCATATATTACAGATGAGCTGGTGCACACTCCCAACCAGGTCATCACCAGCTGCCTTAAATAGATCTGCGGGCAGTCTGTCTGCTCCGGCAGTGTATGTCTAGGGTCTTATTAATATGGGAAACCAACTTTGTTCATCTTTTGTGTGATTTTTGAATAAATTTGTATTTGACCATTTTTGTCGGATTAAAATATTTGTTTTGTAACTATTTATATTCCCTTAATCTTATTTCTAATTTCTAATCGCGATTATTTTCTTTTTTCTTTTCCAGGTAAGTCCCATTTGATGGCCAAGTTAAAGGCTGAGCGTGAGTACATTCAAATCCAGGTCACTCCAAACTATTCCAAAAAAATTGTAGACTGACCCAACCTACCACAAATCTGAGTCTCCAAAATTAGTCCAGATTTAAATGGAATGAAATTTCCATCACATTTTGCGGCATTTGATATAAATAATTTGCAGCAGTGACAAATTGGGTTTTGCAATTTTTCCCTCCTGCTCTGGTAAAATTGTGATTATGTCGAACTACGTGCGGTGGGACGATTGGTAGAGTTGCTGGAAGCTTGGTCACTGTGGTGGATGTGGTTAACTCCCGTAAAGACCGACAATTTTAAGCAAACAAATTTGTACATTAATTAGCACGTAATTGCAGTCAATAGATTTATATTAATTAACAATAGCAACTGATTTGAATCCTAATTGGCCGAAATTCGTATCAATTTGATAATTAATTTGAACGAATTGCAGGGAGATGGATGTGAACAGATTAATTAAAAGTTGAATGAGGCAGTTTTGGTCAGAACTTCGGATGCAAACAAGACAAGCACTCTCAGTGTTCATGTTTTTTGTGGTCGTGCTCAAACATTTCACTTTGTTTTCCAAAAAGGATAAATTCGTTGACACGTGTCAGTGAAATGAAACGAATGGCGGGCAGCTTCGAAAACTTTTTCATAGTTTTCCAACAAACTCCCGAAACACAACCGCGGCAAATTTTTGCCAAAAACTCTTTTAATTGATAGCGCAACAAAAGCGCACACATTACAGGCAAAAATGCCGGTACATAAATACCATCAGAGGGATGGGAGAAGAGTTTCCTGTTCCGAAATGTTCCGTCACTTGTGGGCTATTTCCTCCTGAATGGGGGCAATCATTTGTTCATTTGTGACAGCACGTAGGAGGGAGGGGAATATCTGTCGCGTTAAGTTTCTGCGCTTGTTAGCGTTTTTCGGCAAACTAATGACAGTACTCATTAGGAGCATGTGTAAAGGCTGTTCAGAGGGGAGCAAACACGCACAGGTAACGCACATCCGCGAGCGGCAACACACACAATCGTGTGTATGCGCCAACAACGAGTAGTCAAAATGAATCTCTGCGAAGAATGCAAACGAGAGTGTAGGAGAGAGAGAGAGAGAGAGTGTGTGGTAAGAAAACTTTGTATCTCAAAGCCATGTAGGTACATCCATATTCATGTAGATAGGAAGAGTGGCACTCTGCTGATGATAATGATTCCCTTGAGCGCTAATTATGCGAGATGCGAGCATAAAGGATAACAAGTTCTGCCATTAACCAACTGAATAAATTGTACTCCTTTATGAGAGGCAGGCTTGTTTCTCTTCATTTTTTTTTCTGCCACCAGAACACCAATTGTGGTGTGAGTGCGACTCTGTGTGAGGATGTGCATCAGAAGGATTTCAGAATGACTGGAGGACGAAAGCTGAGCGACAGATACGGAGGAAAAAATTAATTACTAATCCCACCCATCGCGAAGAGAAGGATAATTATTATTTCATCTTCACATTAACAAGCCACAAAGCATTATGCGCTATCCTCTTGCATTAGAGGCCGGCAGGAATGTGTGTTTGTTGTGCTATCGGGGACAGTGGGGTTGAAGTGTCTTCTTTTCGCGTTGGTTGTACAACTTTTTGACTCGCCTTTTAAATTAAGTTGCAAACTGTAATGCCTTAAAGAGTTCTGATCAAATAATGACAAGTGGAGGGGGCAAGGGGATGATTGAGGTTTAAGCTCAACAATAAGTTTGCTTTTGACTGAATTCGGCAGGAATTGGGATAGTCCTGGTCCTTGGTTGGCCGCTCTTTGATCTTGTGTGGTTTGTGTTCTATTCATGACGGTTGACGTAGGCAAAGCTTGGTCCTTTCAGAAATATGTGCAGTGCCTCCTTTAGTGATAAGGTTCACCTTGTTAGTTCGTGTACGGAACGTGTGGTCATTCAGTTAATTCGTCCTGAATTTCGTTTTTATAGTAATAATAATAATAACTCGTGTTGTGCGCGCTACTGTTCTCTCACGAGTAGAAGGGACCTACAGTTTTCTGCCGATTCCGAATGGCAAAGTTTGAGAAGCTTTCTTAGACGTTTATAACTCTTTGAGTATTTTCAGCAGCTCGAAAGAGGTGGTGCCGTGAAATATTAGACAAATTTGTGTTGAGGTGGGAGTCGAACCTAGACCCTTTGGCGTGTGAGCGTCGCACTCTACCCTCTACGCCACGGCGACCAATTGTAAAATCATGGTTTCCGTGGAAAATGAACCGCTTTGAGCTCTTCTGCCTGACATGATCCAAATTTCGTCGATTGTCGATTTAAAATGTCAATCGTCGAGCGATGGAGTCTACCCAAATTTTTCAATAAGTGCGTAACTTAGCATTGGTGTCTTTTTAAAGATGTCCTATTCCTCTGTATCTGATAGACGGCATATATATAACTTTCACTGCTCTTGTACATTGATGTGCACATTTGATTGGATTAATTTATTTGTGTGAGACGCCTCCAGGTAAAGCTTAGTGTGCTGGAAAGACCAATGGACATCCCCAGAGAAAGTGGGTATTGCGATCGAATTTAAAGGTAGATGAAAAATGCGCATACGCTTAACCTCACCGAATAAGAGTTCCCAATGAGCTTCATCGCGCACTTTTAAATTCTATCAACTATAAAAAAAAACTCCAGAATTGTGTTTGGAGAGTTAGATCAGGTTGTAGAAAAACTCTCAATTTTTGGGGAAATAAGCACATACCTCGAATTTTGTAATAAGAAGAAACAGACCGGTTCTTAGATCTTTTTGAGAAACCTTAATTTCCAAAGCATGGAAAGCGAATAAGAGGAAACAGCCAGCAGGTTGTTAATGACCACAGCCCCTTAGAAGACTCACAGTGAGTTCACTAAATGTTAGATTTGAAAAGTTTGTATATTGTTACCGTCAAATAACCGACGCGGGTTGATTGTATTGCCGTGTTGCCATTGTCAGCACTTATTCGATTACTTCCCCGTTGACGAAAATCACAAACAACCGAATAAACTGTGAGCAGAAGATTTTAGACCAATAAAAACGACGGATATTCTTCGTAACAGAATTAGCTCTATTCTCACTACTTATTGTTTGGAATATAAAACCGAACTCAGGTGTGCAATTTGCATTCATCTGTACTTAAAGTCTTTTTTTGGCTTATCTCAGCGTTTGGCTGGAGCGGCGATCGGTAATTAGATATTTTATTTTTCACGGCGGCTTGTGGGAACGGCGGCTGTTCATCGTAACAATATAATTCCGCGGTTCAGAGACAGAAGAAGATTTCGCACAAAGCAGAACTGCAATAGACTGTCAACAAAAAACACTCTGTCTCGAAAGTTTTTCGTTTTTCATTCGACAGGAAATCTATTCGACTTTGTATGCTGAGTGTTATTGGCTAAAAATGTAGATCAGGATTGATTAGTAATCTTATAAGTAAGTTGTACAGAATGGTTTAACTGACTACAAATCTTTTTTAAACTAAAGACGGCGAGACCATCTGTAAAGCCTACAACTTGAGAGGGTCTTTTGTGTCTTTTGTATTAACAGATCACTCACTAATTCCCGGGGCATATAGAGGGCGCCACTAACAAAAATTATTAATTTAATTTTAATTTCGTTTAGTGGCGCCTTTTATATGTTCGGGAACTTATTGATAGATCTGTTACTTAAATCCGGTCCATAAAGTCTACAACACTAATCTTATGGTTCACGCCAAGTCAACCCTGTAAAGCCTAGAACTTGGGTCGGTCTTGTGTCTTATACACCATAAAAATATAATAATATATATAATATAATATATATATATATATAGTATAATATTTTTCCATGCCAATTATTTCAAACACAGCGCTTATTATCTTATTCCCTTCTCTTTATTTTCATTCTCGGGCTTTGTTTTATTTACTTCTTCAGAGATGTGCTGAGTCCCAAAATCCTGGACCTAACATACGAGGGTTGTTCAAACTATTCTCGGTATCGAAATGAAGGAAAATGCAATTTCATTTATAGTGTTTATTTTTCAATAATCTCTCCTAACATCAGTGCATTTGTTACATCTTGAGATAAGCTTTTTTAAACCCTCAAAAAAATAAATTTCCTCTTTCTCTGCGAAATACCCATTCATTGCCGACTTGAGTTCTTCATCATCCGAAAATCTTTTTCCACGAAGACATTTTTTCAAATCCGGAAACAGAAAATATTCACTAAGGGAGAGGTCTGGACTATAGGGTGGCTGTTGGATTTCCTTAAAACCACAATCTCACGCAGCAGCCTTGCAAACTTGCGCTGTGTGAACAGGAGCGTTGCCATGAAGAAGCAACACACCCGCTACGAGTTTACCTCGTCTTTTCTTTTTAATTTCCCTCCGCAAAGTATGCAAAGTGAAAGCGTAGGATGTCGAGTTGATGGTTTCACCTTTTTTTTGTACTCAGTGGCCAAGATTTCCTTGGAGATCAAAAAGACTGTGGCCATGAGCTTCCCGGCAGGCGGAATGACTTTGAACTTCTTCGGGGGATCTGTTTTATGCCACTGTATGGACTCTTGTTTGCTTTCGGGGTCATAGTGGTGAACACCGTCCGCGTTCTCACTAAACATCTCCAAAATCTGTCTACAGCATGCGATTCTCACTTTTTGCTGAGGCGCTGTGAGCATTCGTGGTATCCACCTTGCACTGACCTTTAAAAGATTAAGATGGTCTTGAGGAATGGTATGAATGGTACCAGTTTCTCTCGGCCATCATTTTCACCTCTATTCTGGCATCCTCAATAACAAGTTTTTCGACTTCTTTAATGCTTTCTCCCGTAGAAGCAGTAATCGCGGCGCCGGAGCGGGGATAATTTTATATGAATGCACTAAGCAGTATTACTTGATAAATAAGTCAATTTATATACCAGGTATACCGGTATGAAATAAAACACTAATTTTTAATGGGAAAGTAAAACATTTAATTCAAAGTATTGGCCATTGTTTTCTACACACTTTGACCACTTTTTTGGCAATTTGTGAATACCACGCCAATAAAATTGTTCGTCTTTTAAAGCGAATCAGTCAGGCACCCAATTTTCGACCTCCTCGTAGGAATCAAAGTGCTGCTCAGTCAATGCATGTCCCATCGATGAAAACAAATGTTAGTCGGAAGGAGCCAAGTCTGGTGAATACGGCGGGTGGGGTAGCTGCTCCCAGCCAAGTGTTTTGATTGTATCCTGAACCGGTTTTGCTTTGTGTGCAGGTGCATTGTCATGGAGCAAAATTACCTTGCCGTGTCTTCTGGTCCATTCTGGTCGTGTCTCGATCAATGCATGGTTCAAATTGATCATCTGTTTTCGGTAGCGATCAGTATTAACGGTTTCACCAGGTTTTAGGAGCTTGTGGTACAGCACACCTTTCTGGTCCCTCCATACACACAGAATTGTCTTCTTGCCGAATCAATCTGGTTTTGCAGTCAATGTTGATGGTTGTCCCAGATTAACCCATGATTTTTTCCGTTTAGGATTCTTAAAATAAATCCATTTTTCATCGCCAGTAACAATCCCATGCAAAACCGATTTTCTTTCGTGTCTTTGAAGCAAAATTTCACAAGTGTTTTTTCGGTTTTCCATCTGTCTTTCATTCAATTCATGTGGCACCCATTTTCCACACTTTTGGATCTTTCCCATAGCTTTTAAACGGTCAGAAATTGTTTGTTGTGCAACATTTAACATTGCTGCCATTTGCTTTTGACTCAAAGTGTCATCTCCATCCAATATCGTTTGCAATTCGGCGTCTTCAAACTTTTTTGGTGGTCTTCCACGTTCTTCATTTCTCACATCAAAATCATTATTTCTGAACCGTTGATAGAGCATGATCACCATATGATCCAACCCCTTCCGCGGATGACATGCCTCTCGGAAATATTCGCTTTCTAACTTTTCGTGTATGGCGTTTTTGAACTTTTCATGTTACAAGGAGGACCGCGATTTTGCGTGTATCATTTGCTCACAATCTTCAAAAAATCGAAATGTCGAATTCATAGCGCGAGATAGTGGCTGATGGTGCTTGATATTATATGCTCTCATAGTATTGCATTCTGTTCCTATTCATCTTCCTTATCAAAATGTAGCAAAACATAGTGAAGCTTTGGTTGCTACAATTCAAAAAAGAATGTAAATAGAACCAAATGTATCATACGACGCCTAAATAGTACTGCACTCAAAATTTCGATTTTCATCCCTCATACACTTAAAATCTTCTGTCCTCCAAGTCTTGTGTGTGTCTCCCGCCTAAAGATTTTTATACAACGCCATATTATATACCGAGAAGAGGAAACTGCCTTAAAATTGATTATCAAGTGAACCGACATTTAAGTTCAAAGTCGAATCACTGACCGCAATAGAATCGAAAATGTTTAATTATAAAAAAATGAGTGAAAGTTCAGACAATGGTTCAGTTTAATCTGGATCCTGCAGAGACGGCTTCAAACATTCCGTGAACACATGATAAAGATATAGCTTTCAGGCCGTGCACTTATCCATTTACAGATGTACCACAATGCAAAGTTGCTGAAAATTACTGAAAGTAGACTCTCCGTTTAGATCTCATTTTGGACTTTATTGAAATAACTTAGAGTGTAAGACTTACCTACGAAAATCTTATTTATCTCAAACTTTCAAATGGATAGAATGTAATGGTAGACAAGTTCCATCACTCAAACAACAAAATCTTATTCAACGAGATTGCCGAAGAAGTGCTAGTTGTTTGTGCAAATTAATTGATTTGTTTCCAATTAAAATAAAAAAAATTGATTTAAAGACTGTACAATTTAGATATTTAAAAAAAAGAAGTGCTAAACACAACTGGGCCGTCCAAGGACTGGACCGTCCGACGACTAGATCTCGATGACTGGACGGTTCGACGTCTGGATCTCGATGTTTTTTTTTAGGATGCTGCTCGGAGTAAGTCACCTCGGTATTCTTTATCTGATGTGTTGTGGATGGGGGTTGAAATGTGAACCAATGCACATGTTTGAAAATCATTCCGATATTCAAGTGTTTTCTCGGATTTTGGGATCGCTTGGGTCATAAACCAACATTATGGTATGAATTCCAGTGTATTTTAGGATTGAATCGAAGGGTTAACTTGCATTATAGGTTCAAAATAATAATAATTGTTAGCGCGACAATTCATAGGGAATCGGGCCTAGCTTGCTCATCAACTACTCGTGTTGTGCGCGCTACTGTTCTCTCACGAGTAGAAGGGATCTATTGTTTTTTACAGACTGCGAACGGCGAAGTTAGAGAAGCTTTCTTAGACATTTATCACTCTTTCATTGTTGACAGCAGCTCGAAAGAGGTGGTGCCGTAAAAATTCGAGGTGTTCAGCTGGGAATCGAACCTTCGGTGTGTGAGCGTCACACTCTACCCACTACGCCACGGCGGCCACTATAGGTTAGTCCACTTATTATTCGGAGAATTTAGAAATATATATAACTTTCACTGCTCTTGTACATTGATGTGCACATTTGATTGGATTAATTTATTTGTGTGAGACGCCTCCAGGTAAAGCTTAGTGTGCTGGAAAGACCAATGGACATCCCCAGAGAAAGTGGGTATTGCGATCGAATTTAAAGGTAGATGAAAAATGCGCATACGCTTAACCTCACCGAATAAGAGTTCCCAATGAGCTTCATCGCGCACTTTTAAATTCTATCAACTATAAAAAAAAACTCCAGAATTGTGTTTGGAGAGTTAGATCAGGTTGTAAAAAAACTCTCAATTTTTGGGGAAATAAGCACATACCTCGAATTTTGTAATAAGAAGAAACAGACCGGTTCTTAGATCTTTTTGAGAAACCTTAATTTCCAAAGCATGGAAAGCGAATAAGAGGAAACAGCCAGCAGGTTGTTAATGACCACAGCCCCTTAGAAGACTCACAGTGAGTTCACTAAATGTTAGATTTGAAAAGTTTGTATATTGTTACCGTCAAATAACCGACGCGGGTTGATTGTATTGCCGTGTTGCCATTGTCAGCACTTATTCGATTACTTCCCCGTTGACGAAAATCACAAACAACCGAATAAACTGTGAGCAGAAGATTTTAGACCAATAAAAACGACGGATATTCTTCGTAACAGAATTAGCTCTATTCTCACTACTTATTGTTTGGAATATAAAACCGAACTCAGGTGTGCAATTTGCATTCATCTGTACTTAAAGTCTTTTTTTGGCTTATCTCAGCGTCTGGCTGGAGCGGCGATCGGTAATTAGATATTTTATTTTTCACGGCGGCTTGTGGGAACGGCGGCTGTTCATCGTAACAATATAATTCCGCGGTTCAGAGACAGAAGAAGATTTCGCACAAAGCAGAACTGCAATAGACTGTCAACAAAAAACACTCTGTCTCGAAAGTTTTTCGTTTTTCATTCGACAGGAAATCTATTCGACTTTGTATGCTGAGTGTTATTGGCTAAAAATGTAGATCAGGATTGATTAGTAATCTTATAAGTAAGTTGTACAGAATGGTTTAACTGACTACAAATCTTTTTTAAACTAAAGACGGCGAGACCATCTGTAAAGCCTACAACTTGAGAGGGTCTTTTGTGTCTTTTGTATTAACAGATCACTCACTAATTCCCGGGGCATATAGAGGGCGCCACTAACAAAAATTATTAATTTAATTTTAATTTCGTTTAGTGGCGCCTTTTATATGTTCGGGAACTTATTGATAGATCTGTTACTTAAATCCGGTCCATAAAGTCTACAACACTAATCTTATGGTTCACGCCAAGTCAACCCTGTAAAGCCTAGAACTTGGGTCGGTCTTGTGTCTTATACACCATAAAAATATAATAATATATATAATATAATATATATATATATATAGTATAATATTTTTCCATGCCAATTATTTCAAACACAGCGCTTATTATCTTATTCCCTTCTCTTTATTTTCATTCTCGGGCTTTGTTTTATTTACTTCTTCAGAGATGTGCTGAGTCCCAAAATCCTGGACCTAACATACGAGGGTTGTTCAAACTATTCTCGGTATCGAAATGAAGGAAAATGCAATTTCATTTATAGTGTTTATTTTTCAATAATCTCTCCTAACATCAGTGCATTTGTTACATCTTGAGATAAGCTTTTTTAAACCCTCAAAAAAATAAATTTCCTCTTTCTCTGCGAAATACCCATTCATTGCCGACTTGAGTTCTTCATCATCCGAAAATCTTTTTCCACGAAGACATTTTTTCAAATCCGGAAACAGAAAATATTCACTAAGGGAGAGGTCTGGACTATAGGGTGGCTGTTGGATTTCCTTAAAACCACAATCTCACGCAGCAGCCTTGCAAACTTGCGCTGTGTGAACAGGAGCGTTGCCATGAAGAAGCAACACACCCGCTACGAGTTTACCTCGTCTTTTCTTTTTAATTTCCCTCCGCAAAGTATGCAAAGTGAAAGCGTAGGATGTCGAGTTGATGGTTTCACCTTTTTTTTGTACTCAGTGGCCAAGATTTCCTTGGAGATCAAAAAGACTGTGGCCATGAGCTTCCCGGCAGGCGGAATGACTTTGAACTTCTTCGGGGGATCTGTTTTATGCCACTGTATGGACTCTTGTTTGCTTTCGGGGTCATAGTGGTGAACACCGTCCGCGTTCTCACTAAACATCTCCAAAATCTGTCTACAGCATGCGATTCTCACTTTTTGCTGAGGCGCTGTGAGCATTCGTGGTATCCACCTTGCACTGACCTTTAAAAGATTAAGATGGTCTTGAGGAATGGTATGAATGGTACCAGTTTCTCTCGGCCATCATTTTCACCTCTATTCTGGCATCCTCAATAACAAGTTTTTCGACTTCTTTAATGCTTTCTCCCGTAGAAGCAGTAATCGCGGCGCCGGAGCGGGGATAATTTTATATGAATGCACTAAGCAGTATTACTTGATAAATAAGTCAATTTATATACCAGGTATACCGGTATGAAATAAAACACTAATTTTTAATGGGAAAGTAAAACATTTAATTCAAAGTATTGGCCATTGTTTTCTACACACTTTGACCACTTTTTTGGCAATTTGTGAATACCACGCCAATAAAATTGTTCGTCTTTTAAAGCGAATCAGTCAGGCACCCAATTTTCGACCTCCTCGTAGGAATCAAAGTGCTGCTCAGTCAATGCATGTCCCATCGATGAAAACAAATGTTAGTCGGAAGGAGCCAAGTCTGGTGAATACGGCGGGTGGGGTAGCTGCTCCCAGCCAAGTGTTTTGATTGTATCCTGAACCGGTTTTGCTTTGTGTGCAGGTGCATTGTCATGGAGCAAAATTACCTTGCCGTGTCTTCTGGTCCATTCTGGTCGTGTCTCGATCAATGCATGGTTCAAATTGATCATCTGTTTTCGGTAGCGATCAGTATTAACGGTTTCACCAGGTTTTAGGAGCTTGTGGTACAGCACACCTTTCTGGTCCCTCCATACACACAGAATTGTCTTCTTGCCGAATCAATCTGGTTTTGCAGTCAATGTTGATGGTTGTCCCAGATTAACCCATGATTTTTTCCGTTTAGGATTCTTAAAATAAATCCATTTTTCATCGCCAGTAACAATCCCATGCAAAACCGATTTTCTTTCGTGTCTTTGAAGCAAAATTTCACAAGTGTTTTTTCGGTTTTCCATCTGTCTTTCATTCAATTCATGTGGCACCCATTTTCCACACTTTTGGATCTTTCCCATAGCTTTTAAACGGTCAGAAATTGTTTGTTGTGCAACATTTAACATTGCTGCCATTTGCTTTTGACTCAAAGTGTCATCTCCATCCAATATCGTTTGCAATTCGGCGTCTTCAAACTTTTTTGGTGGTCTTCCACGTTCTTCATTTCTCACATCAAAATCATTATTTCTGAACCGTTGATAGAGCATGATCACCATATGATCCAACCCCTTCCGCGGATGACATGCCTCTCGGAAATATTCGCTTTCTAACTTTTCGTGTATGGCGTTTTTGAACTTTTCATGTTACAAGGAGGACCGCGATTTTGCGTGTATCATTTGCTCACAATCTTCAAAAAATCGAAATGTCGAATTCATAGCGCGAGATAGTGGCTGATGGTGCTTGATATTATATGCTCTCATAGTATTGCATTCTGTTCCTATTCATCTTCCTTATCAAAATGTAGCAAAACATAGTGAAGCTTTGGTTGCTACAATTCAAAAAAGAATGTAAATAGAACCAAATGTATCATACGACGCCTAAATAGTACTGCACTCAAAATTTCGATTTTCATCCCTCATACACTTAAAATCTTCTGTCCTCCAAGTCTTGTGTGTGTCTCCCGCCTAAAGATTTTTATACAACGCCATATTATATACCGAGAAGAGGAAACTGCCTTAAAATTGATTATCAAGTGAACCGACATTTAAGTTCAAAGTCGAATCACTGACCGCAATAGAATCGAAAATGTTTAATTATAAAAAAATGAGTGAAAGTTCAGACAATGGTTCAGTTTAATCTGGATCCTGCAGAGACGGCTTCAAACATTCCGTGAACACATGATAAAGATATAGCTTTCAGGCCGTGCACTTATCCATTTACAGATGTACCACAATGCAAAGTTGCTGAAAATTACTGAAAGTAGACTCTCCGTTTAGATCTCATTTTGGACTTTATTGAAATAACTTAGAGTGTAAGACTTACCTACGAAAATCTTATTTATCTCAAACTTTCAAATGGATAGAATGTAATGGTAGACAAGTTCCATCACTCAAACAACAAAATCTTATTCAACGAGATTGCCGAAGAAGTGCTAGTTGTTTGTGCAAATTAATTGATTTGTTTCCAATTAAAATAAAAAAAATTGATTTAAAGACTGTACAATTTAGATATTTAAAAAAAAGAAGTGCTAAACACAACTGGGCCGTCCAAGGACTGGACCGTCCGACGACTAGATCTCGATGACTGGACGGTTCGACGTCTGGATCTCGATGTTTTTTTTTAGGATGCTGCTCGGAGTAAGTCACCTCGGTATTCTTTATCTGATGTGTTGTGGATGGGGGTTGAAATGTGAACCAATGCACATGTTTGAAAATCATTCCGATATTCAAGTGTTTTCTCGGATTTTGGGATCGCTTGGGTCATAAACCAACATTATGGTATGAATTCCAGTGTATTTTAGGATTGAATCGAAGGGTTAACTTGCATTATAGGTTCAAAATAATAATAATTGTTGGCGCGACAATTCATAGGGAATCGGGCCTAGCTTGCTCATCAACTACTCGTGTTGTTGCGCGCTACTGTTCTCTCACGAGTAGAAGGGACCTATTGTTTTTTACCGACTGCGAACGGCGAAGTTGGAGAAGCTTAGACATTTATCACTTTTTCATTGTTGACAGCAGCTCGAAAGAGGTGGTGCCGTAAAACTTCGAGGTTTTCAGCCGAACCTAGACCCTTCGAAGTGTGAGCGTCACACTCTACCCACTACGACACGGCGGCCACTATAGGTTAGTCCACTTATTATTCGGAGAATTTAGAGACACTGGATTCTAGAACAGCTTTTTCTGGAAGAGTTTTACATAAACGCGTAATTTCAGTTGGCAACACAATTTCAAAAGGTCTGCTGTTTTGTTGTGCTCGTAAGCGACTGCCACAAGGAAAGATTCGGTGAACTTGCCCAACACAAGATTGCTATTCATTTCACCTTCCTTAAACAACTTTTGTTTAGTAATGAAACTTACTGATGAAGCTTACTGGAGAGGCTGAAGAGGCATGTTTGTTGAGACCCAGATCCACCTTCGACTGTAGCGTCGCAAGATGAAGAAGAAGAAGAAAATTAAGCTTAATTTTGGTCCACTGAACATTGGAAACAACAGTGTATGTTGAGATACCATTTCATTCACAAAAATTGACTGCAGCGTGCTGTGCGTTATGGGTTTGTGGAATAATTGGCCCACGCTTCATAAAAGGATACCAGGAAGAACATCTCAATAAATTGTGACCTTTATAGAGCTTTGATTACTGTCTCTTCCGTTCCACAATGCTGTGTAAGAGCTGCGGGCTCAACATGATGACGCAACACTTCATACGCCTCGTGTCACAATTAAATTTTTTTTAAAAAGAAAATGCTTACTAGCCGAATAGGCCATCGTCACGGATCTGTGAATTAGCCTTCAAGATCGATAATGCCGCTTGATTGTTTTCTGGCAAGAATTTAGTTATCAGTCTTTGGTCCACGCCGGTAACCACGAAACGATTATCTTCTGGGAGGACAACATTTGCCGGATTGTTGCCGGTATTGAAATTGGACCTCCAGATGAGACCACGTCCGATCCAACCAAAGCGGCCGTATACCACAAATCATATTTATGGCACAATGCCACAAGATACGCTTTTGGAGAAAATAAATTTCAAGTCAATTTGGGGAACGATCTTTGTTTTCTTTGATTTCTAAGTTCTATATTTTTAAACAAATACATTTAACATAAATCGCTTTCTGTGTGATTGACGGTACAACCAGATCAAAGTCTGCCCTTCAACACAAGCCCCCTTAGCACACGCACTTTTAGCATCTTCCGAAAAATATAAATCCCTGAGGGGAACGCACAAATTTTAATACTATGTGCCCTTAATTGATGCCGCAAGTTTATTAAAAACAAACAAAGGACATGTCTTTGGTTCTATCTTGAATTGAAGGAAATGAAGAAACCTGTCCGTGGTTCTTCTCGGGTTTCAATAAAATACTTGTAAGAAAACTTCACGCTCTTTAAAGTTTGCTTCGAAAAAAACCAACAGATTGCATTCGACTTCTCGTTATTCTATCGAAACACAATTTTTCGAAAAAAAAAAAATAAACGACTAAGTGACTGAAATACTTATCGGCATCACTGTTGTACTCCTCACGCATTATCTGGAGGCTCAATGTTTGGTCAGGAATGTACGCCTCATTATTTCAAGGATCAAGTGTGTTATATGCTGCCCATACGATGTGTACCCAGGCCTTCTAGTGCCTGCAGTCGTCTGCTGCTCCAACAATAAATACATTTGCCCCAGGCGAGATGAAGCCCGGGTGGGGAGATGTGTGCGGTGGTTAAACAACAAACGACTGCCACTGCAAGTGCACACACGTCTATGTGAGTGGGGGAGCGATGTCGTTGCAATACAGTAAGCACGCAGGCAGACAGGCATCCTGCTCCATGTCTGAACGACGATGTTTGTCTGCGGCTTTGTTTGAAGAGTGTGGATAATTACAGTTTACCCAGGAACTGAGATGCGTTTACCAAACGAGCCAAGAGAACTCCCATAAAAATTAGACCCAACACCACACTCATCATGGACGCCCTCATCTCACTCAATCCGACATCATCCGTTCCCCATGCGGTGCGGGCATCATCAACGCCGCCAGACATTACTCTGTGTTATGAATTTGAATTACACATGAAGGATAGTTGAGAGCGCCATTCATGTTCATTATATCGCACTCCGAGGATCACCGCACCAACCGGGCGCAACCTCCTTGGCTCACAGCGGCTCCATTGTCCACAGAATGGTGCGATGATGACGACGGCATTTAGTGCTGATGAAGACGGTCGGACACTGCACGAGGCCCGGGTGATATCATAGCAACGGGACGAGGTGATTAATGACCATGCTTCGGTTCGTAGATGTAGTCAATCTTTCGGTGGCCGACCTAGGGAGACAGGTGATTAAGGTGGAACATGACCAGTGGACACGCCACATCGTCGCACAGAGCCGAAAAATATCCATGCCCGGGAAGATTGAAATATCGTGCAAACTGTCATGGATTAGAGAAGATTTAAACTCATCGGTCGTTGGCAGGATAAACACGGGGGTAGGGGAAAGTGATAAATGGACTGCGACTTCTCCAGTGGTCTGGAAAAAATGCACCCCTGCTCCCCAGCTCCAGGCATGGTCTTTCACTTGCCATCAGTCACATCTGGAAGCCAACCATGAGATGAGCGCCACCCGGTGAATCCATTAAATTTGTATCGCCCAACGCCCTTGGAGCGCCCGAATCAAATCAAATTCAAGCCACCCACCCATGCGGGCAACTTTTGAATGGAATTAATTTTCCACATCTGTAGGTCCAAAGTGACTGTCAAAATCACATCCAGACTTCATAATTTTCTCCTCGCCCGAATTTGAATGCGAGGCAAACGCAGACAAACAAAAATCTCCGAAGACTCTCACAGCGGCGGTGCCTTTGTTCGTTTCGCTCGCATAGATGTCCCGCTCGACTCCTCAAAGCTCTCACCCGTTATTCATTTTTCATCTTTTTGGTGCTGCTCCTGAATTGCTGTATCATTTGTACGTGCTATGAGTTAGTTCATTTAAAGGCGCACAGAACCCACATCAGCGACACATGTCACCCGGTAGGTGCCAAACTTTTGAGTGCGCCCCCTTTTCTCCTACGAACCACCCGCCAGCTACCGCCCGCAGACGCGGAGACCCAATTTGGCAGCCCATATTTATTCTGGCTCGGTTTCAGCGCTTTCATCATGCACTCCCGTAAATTCCATTATTCGGAGTCCTTAAATTGTCTTCACAGCAGTGCCGTTCTCTCTTGCGCGAAACGGAGTGTACTAACGCACACAACAAAGGTGGCGCTTATTATTCCCCTACAATTGCGTTCCTGATGCCGCTGTGTTAAATGTTAAATGAAATTGAATAGGGCTAAGAGTAGCAAGGGGGAGGCAGGTCCCTTGTCGTAGATCCGAGGATGTACACAGGAGATACACGTGTTAGGTTGTTTTGCGCGACTTCTTCTGAAGGCATGAATCAGATTTATTCGTTTTTCCTTGTTTCAACAGCTCTCGAGGCGGTAGCGGAAAAGTTGTGAAGTCTCTTTCTGAGTAGAGAAAGTTGAGATTCGCGACTAAGTTAGGTTTTGTCAATTCTAATGTAATTAACATGTAAATGAGGATTGCGGTCATTCGCTTCGGTGATGCCGGTGCCGGTGAAAAGTGGGTCAGTAGTTCTTAAGATTAGTCAACTGAGAAACTTTAACATTTTGCAAAGTATTGAGCTATGACAATTATTTTTAGGCAGCTTGCAGGACTGACCTAGAAAGCCACAATTTTGTTCTTGCAACTGGAGAGAACAGTCTTGCCATTCCTTTCTCACTCTAGCCACTAATTTTTGATAGTGGCTAGAGTGGGAAGGGAGACGTGTGTGTTTAAATTGTGTTTGTCGGCGAAGTCATGTAAACTCACATTGGACGATAAATCCAATTAATGGCTCAAGTTGTAGACGATATCCTTAAAGGGTTACACCCGTCATCATTACATGACTGTGCTTCAGTGATTAGATAAAAATTCATTGTGAGACGCCCAAGCCACACGCTTCTTTACAATCAAGCAGCGCATGAAAAACTGCCTGGCTTGCGCTGTCAACTTGACAACATATTCAGCTGAAATACATTGCCATTGAATCCATTGTTGAGGGCATTGATGGCAAAAGGAATCCTTCTCAGACTAGAGTTTCAATATCTGTGACGTAGAATAATCTAAAGCTGAAATCGATGTTTGAACCTTGGTCGTGAAGACAGTTGTGTGTTTGTCAGTAACTGTTATAAAGCAGGTGTGCGATGAGCTGCATTCGACTTCAGCAGAAGCCGTTATAGGCGATGTCCATTTTCCTTGCATGTGACCACCGCAGAGACAAAGTATCAAGTTTGTCAACTGACGGCTTAAACGTACAAACGCTTTAAACGAGGTTCAATTATCGGATTAAACGTTCATCGTGCATCGTCGTTCATGGAATCACCACTATCGGGTTGCTTGAAACACTCAAGTAGTGCTAATTGTCTCTTTAAGGAAATTATTCAAGTCCATGGACTATGGGCTTACCGAGACTGGTTCCAAGGCATAGACGGCTGCCTCGTTGTAATTGGAAATAAAGATATCCTAAGTTCATGCGGTATTCCTTGCTTGACAGTGTTGTGGCCGCCGTGGTCGGTAGAGTCCGACGCTCACACGCCGAAGGTCTAGGTTCGATTCCCGGGTGAACACCTCGAATCTTTCACGGCACCTCCTCCTTCGAGCTGCTGACATGACTTAAATTATAATTTCTGTCTAAGAGAAAGCTTCTCGAACTTTGCCGTTCGAAGCCGGCAAAACACTGTAGGTCCTTTCTACTCGTGAGAGAGCAGTAGGGGGCACAATATGATTATTTGATAATCGGGCTAGGCCCTAGTCCTCCTGTGGACTGTTATAAAATTATAATTATTATTAGTGCTTGACAAGGGGGCATAAATTGTGAATGGTTCATACCATTTAAAATATTTTCATGTTGGGTCATCAGTTTAGAAATCTTCCTTGCGTCAGGTTTGCATCTGATGAAAATAATCTTTGTAGTGCTTGAATTCAATTGAGCGAATTTGGAGTTTGCCTTTGTTTCAAAATTGCTGCTGAATGAGGATTCTTCTAAATCGAGACAAGTTTTAAAACTTTTCTCGCTCCGTTGCCTGGCATTAAAAGACAAAATTATAAGGATTGTTAATAAATCTAGATGTTAGGGTAACAGCCTCCCAGTGAGAGGCGATGTCTACTAAATGTCAACATTCTACCGCGCAGTAAAAAGAAGAAACTGCTCTTTGTACGTCCAGTACAATATAGATTCAATTCAATGAATATAAAATTCGCTGTTTCCTACACACATAGCGAGCCGTCAATGAGGCGTTTGCTGGCATTGAAGCGGAAGCGGCTAAAATGGGTCTGGTGGTTAATGAGGGCAAATCAGAGTACATGATGTCATTAAGAAAGGACACACAACATCGACGTCTCGGACAATGTGTCACACTAGGCAGCAGAAGCTTCGAGGTAGTCAAGGACGTCGACTACCTTGGCTCCGCGGTAAATAGGTATAACAACACCGCTACCGAAATCAAACGCGGAATCACTCTTGACAATCGGTGGTTCTTTGTGGTGAAGAGGCCATTGACTAATAAAGCCCGTTCTCGAAGGACTAATCTCGTTTTATACAACAGCTTGTTATTCCCAGTCCTACTCTATGGCCCGGAAGCCTGGACGTTACCAAAGGCGGATGAAGAAGCCCTTAGTTTTTCGAGTTTCTAAAAGTGGATGAGAAAGCCCGTGGATTTTCGAGAGATAAGTTTTGCGTGCGATTTTTGGTCCTGTTTGCGTTGATGGCATCTGGAGGAAAAAATTTAACCACGAACACTATGGGCAGGTAGCGACATGCGCCTGGTCAAGAGTCTTCGGATACAAGGCTAGACCATGGACAGCACTGCTCCGGTCCAAAAAGTCTTCGAATCTGAGCCATTGGGAAAACGCAACAGAGGACGGCCTAGGCTAAAGTGGCGCACAGAAGTGGAGAAGGACCTTAACCAGCTTGGAGTGCGAGACTGGAAGCAGCTAGCGAAAGATCGTGTTGGTTGGAGAGGCATGTTAGTTGAGGCCAAGGTCCAATCCGAGCTTTAGCGCCACAAGAAGTAGAAGAAGACTTTCCATAGACATACCTTCATTTATCGTTGTACGAGGGCTTCCTTTTATATTTCGGGATTAGAGAACAAAAACATACAATATCAATCATAGAAAATAGCCTAACTGTTTCACAAAATATTCCTCATTACAATCTATACACTTTTGCATGCGTTTGAACCAATTGTCGAAGCACTTTTGCCACTCTGATGAGGTATCTCCAAAACATGCATTCTGAACGCATCAACCGCTTCTTCAGGTGTCGAAAAATGTTGACCTCTCATTTTATTCCTTACGTACGGGAATAAAAAAAAGTCATTCTGTGCCAAGTCAGGACTATCAAATCGACCTTTTGAGTGCTCAAAAATGTAGTTGTTTGATGTGTGAGAGCTCGCATTGTCGTGGCGAAGAGTGATCCGTCTTCGGCGGTTGGTTTTCCTGATTTCTTGGAAGACAACTGGCAAATAAATGCTTGTGGACCACTCAAAAATGACAGTTCTGCGTTGTTCTAGTGGCACAGTGAAGTTTTACCGAAAAAACAGGCGATCATTTCCTTCGAAGTGCTTCGTGCGCGATCAACTTTTGTTGGATTTGGCTCAATTTGAAACACCCATACAGTCGACTGCTGTTTACTTTCGAGCTCATACTCGTAAATCCCTAATTCATCACCACTCACGATGTCCTAGACGTGTTTTGAAGCACCGCGGTCGTATTTTTGGAGCATTTCTTTCGACCAATCTACACAAGCCTCTTTGAGAGCGATTAACAAATTGTGTGGGATCCAACACGAACAAATTTTTTTGACGGTCAAATGTTCATGCAATATGGAATGTATGCTGGTCTAATGCCTAAGGTTGTCTCAATCTCATGATAGATTACATGACGATCTTGCAATATCAGTTGGTGCACAACATCAATTGTTTCCGGAATAACGACTGATTTTGGACGACCTTCACGAAATTCGTCTTGAAGTGAACTACGACCTCGGTTGAATTCACCATACCATCGAAAAACACTGGTCCTTGATGGAGCTTCATCGCCAAAATGGGAACTAAGTTCATCGATGCACTAATGCTGAGTTAATTTACTTCGAAAGTTGTAAAAAATATTCGCACGAAAATTTTCACAATTGAGTTCCATATTTTTGGCGAGATGAATCTTTTAAGTTACTTTAAACAACACAAGTAGCGGTAGTAGATCAAAACGTCCCAAGTACGTATAACCTCTAAAATGTCAAACTTTACGTTAGACCTGGCAGTTGCCAGATTGCAATAACCAATCCCGAAATATAAATGCAACCTTCGTGTCAGAGTTTAAAGCAAATTGATATGCATATGATAGAGGATAGTTCTACTTATGAATTTCGTTTACTTGCGTTTACACTTGTACAATACACTCTTCGAACTGCACGTAGGCATGAGCCCGGTCAGTTTCTCACTTGAAGAAAGCTCCTCTAGGTAAATTGATTCTAAACTCCTGCTTTGTCCCAAAATTAGGCAAGTTTTGACAACAACTTGATAGTTCATCCAGCAATGATAAGTACACATATAGCCAAGTACTTCTTTGTGCTAAGTCAATTAGAACGCCTAGGATAAACTTACAAAAGATATCAAAGAAGCTAAGGCATGTTAACAAATAAGCGAACGACGATAGCTACAGACTCTCACGAATAGGAAGAAAATAAATTAAAAGAACTACGCGACTCAAACCGGGATTTTGTCTTCCAGTCCATTGTATCTTCTCCAAAGTAGCCAGGCCAGGAATAGTTAGGACCAAGTTGAACTCAAGAAAACTATTGGGGTAAGGCTGCGATAGATGGGTTTCATATTTGAATAAGACTAATTCGTTCCAAATTTTGTTTCTTGAAAAAAATGAAAAAATTTACATCATTTATAGTACCGTCCGTCGGAAGCGGTTACTGTCATTCTCTTTGGTAATTTTAGAATTCATTCTGGGTTCTATCCAATCGTTCCATTCTTCAAAAGACCCGAAACGGTGGCTCCCTAAATCTTTCGTCCATTCATCGAAAAGACCGGTAGACGGAATGAGTAACGTCTTGAGAATACGGCGGGTAAGATGAGACATCCTTTCTCAGCACTACTTTACAGGTAGTTTTCGACCGCTAACGCCAGGTTAGGGCGGACGCTTTCATACTCCAAAATCAACTTGTTATTGCTGGCCATTGGTCAAGCAAAGCAGGGCTAAAACGCTTTAGTTGTAGTCCACAAGTTTTCCCATCAATGGCTTTTCCTGGCTTAAGCAGACCATAGTACGCCACACTCGTCTGATCAGATCATATATTCGCTCAGCTAAAGAAACTCATAGTACGCCACACTCGTCCTTCCATACTATATGCAGAGCATAACCTTTGAACAGTAGATGTTTTTGTTTTTCGTTGATATAGACTTCACTATGCAACAGATATTTTTTTTCTTGGTCTTATCGTAAGTGGTCCCCGTGGCGTAGTGGGTAGAGTGTGACGCCGATGGATCTAGGTACGACTCCCAGCTCTTTCGAGCTACTGACAACAATCAAAGAGTAATAACTGTCTCAGAAAGCTTCTGAAATTTCGCCGTTCAAAACTGTAGTTCCCTTCTACTCGTGAGAGAACAGTAACGCGCATAACACGAGTAGTTGATGAGTAAGCTAGGCCCTGGTCCCCCTTTGGACTGTAGCGCCAACAATTATTATTATTATTACTTATCGTAGTATATCAACTTTTCGTCTCCATTCACTGTCCAGTGTAAAAATGCCTTTCTTTGATGCCTGTCAAGAAGTAATCAAGGTAAAAAATTCCTTTTCTACATTTGTGGGTTTCAACAGATCAACAGCCTAATTTTCTCTAACCGAATGGAAATTCTTTGCCAAGTTACTTCGAACGAATCTGCGAATTCACTTAAGGCACTAAACTTGATCTAGTAAAGGCTCGAATTCATCACCATAAAACTTCTTGGGCTGGTCAAGACGCTCTTTGTCTTCGACGCTGAAATCACCGCTCCCTGCATGACTTATCGATTGGACCAAGCTCACCAAAACCTTCACAAGCATTAAATGGACATCATCTGCACCTTTCTTTATTTTTAAAAGTGAAGTAAAACTTTTGAAGAAGCAAAAAGCAATAGTGCCAGCACGTAATTTGAAACAATCAAGCTTGCACGATACAATCGAACATTGGAAGCACCTATTTTAATTCAATCGTCTATCCTTGTCATCGTCACAGTAGGCAGCATACAAATTGGAAAATGACGTTTGAAACTAAACATTTGAGTCGACAGAAAAATGTTGTCGTCTTCAGTAAATAAATCCTTTCTCTTTCAGCATGGAATAATAATAATAATTGTTGGCGCGACAGTCCAAAGAGGAACCAGGGCCTAGCTTGCTCATCAACTACTCGTGTTGTGCACGCTACTGTTCTCTCACGAGTAGAAGGGACCTACAGTTTTTTGCCGACTCCGAACGGCGAAATTTGAGAAGCTTTCTTAGACAGTTATTACTCTTTGAGTGTTGTCAGCAGCTCGAAAGAGGTGGTGCCGTGAAAAATTCGAAAAATTGGTGTTGAGCTGGGAGTCGAACCTAGACCCTTCGGCGTGTGAGCTTCGCACTCTACCCACTACGCCACGGCGACCACCTTTCAGCATGGAAGTAAAACAAAATATTTCCATGAATGGAAAGCAAATAGAAATTTCGACAAATTTCATGATTGAATATAAAGACAAAAGGCATTTTAAAAACTGCTGGAGGCATAAAGAATAGAAGATTGCTCTGGTAAGGCCCTTTTGTTATCTAACGCTAATTCATATATTCCCGATAAATGTCACATTTTTCCAACATAGTAAGTAATCCGTTTCAAAACTTGTAAGTGGCGCCATCTCTTGACAACGAACCAAATTTGCAGTCCCAATATTTGGTGCAGAGACTGAATACAGAGCACGCAATCACCGCATTCAAACCTGTAGGAGTCAGGAAAAGGAAACCATGGAACATGCACTAATAAACCACTCAAACTGTGATCGGGAAAGGGAGGCGTCCGAGAAATGTCTAGGGAGGATGTTAAAATTGATTGAAGGAGCCCACGCATCAAGAAGGGCCCACTGATGGCATTTTTGGTCCCGGTTTCAATTTAATTTAATTAAAGTGGAATCCAATTCGAGTCCAAATTCTGTACCCACGCACCTCACTGCACTCATTCCAAGTCGATTGCTCTCCTTCCTTACGCGATCATGAAATCGAACCTTTTTCCTCTGTTGTCATCGGAATTGTCCTTAAAATTGCCCGAATTGTCCTTAATATTTCCCGATACAAAGGCCGTAGGCGACCAAAGCTCCTTGGATATATTTTTAATACAGTTATCAACTCAAACAGGACCAAAGGAAAGTTTCAGACAAACCAAAATACATTCCCCTTCACTTCAAGGAGAGTGAGGAGTTTTTTCAACCTCCGTGTGCCTTCATGAATCACTCAAAAAGACGCCACCGGTTCCTGCGCTGAGTAATTTCTTTGGAAACATGCATATTTTCGGAGGAATCCTTTCCATCTGACTGATTCCCTGGCCAGGCGTGCCCTCTTTCAAGTGTGACGCATTCCCGGAAATGAAAGCATCGCTTTGTAACTTTGTTGCCATTGCCTCCGCTGCGTAACATGTGTGCCTGACTCAGACTCTATGTGCCTTCCGAATTGAATGCGAAATGGAAAGCATTAATAATGAAGGACTACGTGGGTTGTTTACATTGGTTCCTCTTTAAAGATGTTTGTTTTTTATTTTCAACCCAGATGGGTGTGATTTGGAAGAAAAAAACGAAAGTTGTTGGAAACAGAGAGTCTCATTCAAATTCGTGTCGAATTTTTCCCTGTTTGTTGTTGGTTCTTGTGTGCGTCTGTCATCTGCACACAAGGACACGAAACGAAAATTGAATTTTTGCTCCTTTGGTTGTTTTTCAGTTTGTTCTGCTGTATTTCTTATCTATTTCGATTTAGAGCGGCACTTCAATTTCGTTCGTTTCCTCTAACGGCGGCAACTTCCTTTCGGTTCAGAGGCGCTGTTGTAAAGGGAAGGGAAAAGTCCTCCTATCGGCATCGATTTGAAATTCCAGGAATCAGATAATAATTGAATGAGACAGATGTGTGACAGATCTTAGACACCGTTGGGGCGGGTACCGTCATGTAGTAGTGATGGCGCCTTGGGTCTGTTCTGTTTTGGGGACGGAGAAGAAAGTTGCGATGTGTTGTCCTCTGTGACTGTCATCAATCGGGAAATAAATTCTCGAAGACGAAGCTTTGAGTTGGTGTCCCTCGTGTTTTCTCGTCCGTCATCACCATCACCGTGTTTGGCATGAACGAGCGACATTGTCTGCTCTGCGGATGTGTACTCGTACTTTATATTCTGTGGAGCGCAGTGATGCCTTCGTTTTATGCCATCGAAGCCTGGCAGAAGGAAAATAGAAATAAATGAATAGGTAATGGGCTCAGATGTGTTGCTCATTTCTTATGAATGAGTCAATTTGGCATTGGTGCGCCTGCCCACACCTCTGCTGATGATGAAAGCGAAAAGGCCACGGCTGAGGACACGACACTGATGGTGGTGAGTGAGGTGACTTTGAATATTTATAGCAGCGTTAGTATGCCAATAATATCTGCACAGAATCACGTCGGAATTGAAGAGCGCGTTTTTGGTAGGTTCTGGAGAAGGGAACGAATTTCCATGACGACGTGATGGCGACTTTAAATTGAAAAGTCATTCACCCACTTGTCAGAAGCTGTGATGAATGTTGAAATTGTTTACTTTTCAGCTCTTCAGTTTGAGACGTGAATATTATATTCAAAGTTTCACCAACGGTACTGGTAAGGCCCAGCGTGAAATTAGTGGAATCAAATTTATGGGGGTTTGAGAACATTTCTAGGTACGATTGGGTAGGGATGATGGTTCCGACACAATGAGGGTGAAATTCACTGCCGCCATGACCAATGAATCTTTCCCATAAGCGACTTTTGTCAATGTCCACGGTATTTGATGCCGCAGTATTGCGGTGCTTGTTTGCGAGCGGAACTTTGACTTTGAAAAAAAGAGAGAGAGAGAGAGATTGGTCGGTGGTTGGATTCTTGACTATGGGTAACACATGCCGTCCGTCAACATTTGCTTCAAAGAGTGTCAAAGTCGTCGCGAACCAGTTTCAGCCGAGACGCGTCTGGGTGCTCCGGAAAGGGTTTAATGCTACAGTGGAGCATAACGTGCCCACCGTGAAATGAATCATATGATATATGATATATCAAAGTTCAATTTAATGCACACGCGTTCGTTCATTTACAATGACCAAGCGTTTGGCCGACGTCCGTACGCAAATTCAATTCAAAGAATCGCAACAAAATGATTGTGAATTATGCACGTCACATAGAAACACCTGAACAAGCAGAGTAGATTAGTCGATAGGTTGTTCTTTGTCAAGGAGAGTTGGATTTGAACCGCAATAAAGAACGAACGCACAAAGTCGGAATAAAAATACACTTTTTTATTTTCGCGATAATTGAATCTCGAAAGAGTTAACCAGGTGTAGAACGTAACAGGTATACCGGTATGAATGAGGAAAGTAAAAACATTTTATTCAAAGTATTGGCCATTGTTTTCTACACATTTTGACCACCTTTCTGAAAATTTGTTAATACCACCCCAATAAAATTGTTCATCTTTTAAAGCAAACCAATCGGACACCCAATTTTCGACCTCCTCGTAGGAATCAAAGTGCTGCTCAGCCAATGCGTGTCCCATCGATGAAAGCAAGTGGTAGTCGGAAGGAGCCAAGTCTGGTTAATACGGCGGGTGGGGTAGCTGCTCCCAGCCAAGTGTTTTGATTGTATCCTGAACCGGTTTCGCTTTGTGTGCAGGTGCATTGTCATGTAGCAAAATTACCTTGCCGTGTCTTCTGGCCTATCTGGTTGTTTATCGATCAATGCATGGCTCAAATTGATCATTTGTTGTCGGTAGTGATCAGTATTAACGGTTTCACCAGCAGCTCGTGGTACAGCACACCTTTCTGGTCCCACCGAACAGACAGAATTGTCTTCTTGCCGAATCGATCTGGTTTTGCAGCCGATGTTGATGGTTGTCCCAGATTAAGCCATGATTTTTTCCGTTTAGGATTCTTAAAATAAATCCATTTTTCATCGCCATTAACAATCCGATGCAAAACAGATTTTCTTTCGTGTCTTTGAAGCAAAATTTCACAAGTACTTTTTCGGTTTTCCATCTGTCTTGCATTCAATTCATGTGGCACCCATTTTCCACATTTTTGGATCTTTCCCATAGCTTTTAAACGGTCAGAAATTGTTTGTTCTGCTGCCATTTGTTTATGACTCAAAGTGTCATCTCCATCCAATATCGTTTGCAATTCGGCGTCTTCAAACTTTTTTGGTGGTCTTCCACGTTCTTCATTTCCCACATCAAAATCATTATTTCTGAACCGTTGAAACCATTTTTTGCATGTTGCTTCTGATAGAGCATGATCACCATATGCCTCGACAAGCATTCGATGCGACTCTGCAGCATTATTCTTCAAATGAAAACAAAAAATTAATGCTTTCCTCAAATCATCACTTTCTGGTACAAAAATCGACATTTTTAACACGATGAAAAAAAATATGATGTTGTCTGTTCAATGACTTGATGTATACTTAATATTTTGTCAGAGATGTCATAGCAAACAAACAAACAAAAATAAGGGCTCGTTCACAACAAATATTCCCTATCGAGACATTTGCATCTTGACGCTCACTTTATGCCGGTATACCTGTATACCGTCCCTTAAATACACTCCAGAATGTTGAGACAGTAGATATGGTATTTCAAAATATCGCAATAGTCGTTTCCAATATAAAAAGAAAAACCAGACAGACTATGCGATGTGAGCCACTTTCGCACAATCCGCGAAACAAACGAAACCGTAAAACCAACTCAGGGCAATGTTTCTCATCGAAACATGAATTGCTTGGGCACCAAGGCAGTGTATTTATAAATATGTATAGGGGCAGTCCATCGTAGTTCTCCGTCCTCATACAAATTGTAAATTCCAGGAACTTTTCTCTTTATATCCATCACAGAGTAACACAAAACACTACGTTCTCTAAGTGTTAACTCTCAGTATCGCTTTACACAGCAGATGTTTGCCGAGCGACTTACGATCAACTACCGACTCTTATCGTCTTACAGATTACTTCAATAAATAATATTAATTCAAATACGATGCAATAATCATGTTTTTAAATTCTTAAATTCTGGCAAGCTAAAATCAAATTCGTTGCAAAGATCATTAAATGTATTTATATAGCTTGTAATAGGTTCATTGCGACCATAATTGGTTTTGTGCCTTTTGTCAAAAAGTAAGTTTCTCACCCGTAGAAATCTTTGGGGAGCATATATATTTATGAGAAAAAGTAAATCTGGTGAATTTAATTGATAATCAATAATATCACGAATAAACATGGCTGACGTTGCCTTACGCCTGAAACTTAAGGTTTGCAAGCCATCTTCAAAGGAATACAACTTTCGGAAATCATATCTCGTGAAATTCTTTTGAACTCGTTTGAGTCTAAGTTCTTGATTATCGTAAGGTGAGTCCCAGACAATGGATGCATATTACAAATAGGGTCTTACTAATGAAACAAAGATGGTCTTTAAACTGGATATGTCGCGAAAACCTTTACTATTTCTTCTTAAAAATCCTAACATAGAATTCGACTTCGCAATGGTGTAATCATAATGTAGTGAGAAATCCAACTTGGGGTCGAATATTACTCCAAGGGCTTTAACTTCTTCTAGGCAACCCAGTTTATGATTATTGATAAAGTAATCATAAACAATTGGAGATGTTATTCTATGTGCCGTAAAAATTTTACATTTTGAAATGTTTGATCTAGAGCATTATGTTTACACCATTCCGCTAGGTTATGTATATCCGACTGAAACTTAATGCAATCAGCTATACTGTTAATCGACAAAAATAAGTTCAAGTCATCCGCGAATGTTAGAATTTCGCAGAATCTAAATATTTCGTGATCGTTTATAAATTAAAGAAATAATAATGGGCCCAAGTGGCTACCCTGTGGCACGCCCGATGTTACCTTTATTACGTCGACCTTAACAATTTGCTTCCTCTCCTTTAAATAATTGGAAAACCATTCTAGCATTGCTGAATGAATTCCCATTGATTTAAGTTTGTTTAAAAGCAAAGTTTAATGCACTTTATCAAAGGCTTTCGAAAAGTCAGTATAAAGTACATCAACTTGTAGGCGATGTTCTAAATTTGTAAATATATAATTAGTAAATAAAGATAAGTTAGTACAACATGACCTACCTCGCATGAAGCCATGTTGCCTATTTGAAATAATTTTAAGCAACCCTTAGGCATGTCTTTCTCTATTTTGTGTATAACTTAAGAGTATTGTGAAGGATTGCTTTGATATCCAAGACTAGAAAATCAGAGTAAGAAAATTTAATAATTTTTGCGAGGCGATGGTGTAGGTTAGAAATCGTGCCCACTTGGGATACAGCTGCGTTCCTTCAGGTCCTACTGCCGTTTGTAATGGACGACTCAGCTAACGAGTGATATACTTGCTTTAGTACTTTTGCAGTTCCGTAATGCTTAAGGTACGTCATTTCGAAAATTGAAGGCGCAGGACATGGATGTGCTCTCGCCAAAGATAATGTTTGTTGATGGTAACTCCTAGGTATTTAATTCTTCTCACAACCTCAATATCGTTGCTGTTTGTTGACAGCGGTCATATCGATGGAATATTTGAAGAGCTCTTGGTGGAGTACGAATGTGCATAACTTTTTTTTTAACCGAATTTCTGACCAGACCATAATGGTGGCACTTCTACTAGTGAGAGAACAGTAGCGCGCACAACACGTGTTGTTGATGAGAAAGCTTGGCTCTGGTCTCCATGTGGACTCTCGCACCATACAATTCGGACATACCGCTGAATTCGTCTTCTAACATACTATCTGCACAGCTGAGTGCAAGTTTTTGTGATTCACCACGCTAATTCGTCAACATTGGCATAAGCAGAACATGTTTCGAAAAAATTTAAAACTTCGTTTTTTAAAGAAGAATGAATAGAATTTGACTTATTTTCGAAACCTTTGGCACACCGTATTTACATCCATTTTCATCAGTTGCGAGAGTTGAAGTTTTTGAATTGAAGTTCTGAAGTAGGATGAACAGATGTGGAATTTGGTTTTACGTGATCACCTGCCATTACGGCTTATACCACGGGGAACCTTTTTCCCAAGAGTCGTAAGTAATGCAAGACTAAAAGCCTTAGTCACCTAAGTGCCAAACTGGGATCATGCTTGAGGAGCAATCACTCCACCTTGGTTTGATGCGAGGCCTTTCTAAAACCTCTTCCGCTCTCTGGGTCGCATCGCCCGGTTGAGAATGCAACTCCAGTCTGAGAAGGGATAGTCCCCTAACCGCCTTGCCTAGTTGTGGGTGAACAATAAACTAGACAAGTCAAAACAGTACACTATCCTCGACTCTACCCGCGATGTAAGGTGGTAAACAACAGCCACGACAATACTCCCACAAGGGGGCCTACCGCACGGTCAGGCTGGAACCGAAGTTCCAGGGCCCCTGACCTCCCGTGGCACCAGAATATAGCCTCTGGTCAAGCTGTCACTACCAGTCAGGTTCCCTCAAAGCCTGAGTCTGTTAGCCGCCATCCCGCCACAGATGGTCTTTTCTCCATCAGTGATACGGATGTGGTTTTAAATCATGTGATTCATGAAGTCACATCATCTGAAGAGTGCGATGAACAATTTTTTCTGGTTTTGATTTGAAGTGCTCTACATCGACTCCCTGTAAATAAAAAAGACGGCTTTTTGACTATTCGGCGATGAGCGCCAGAAAATTCGTTGATTGAGTGTGCTCTTTTGAGAATCGACTCACCAGCAGGCTCAGTCATCACCACTGCTGAGTTTGTCAATGAAAAGCTTGAATTTGTCTTCTTGGGAAATCATTTTATTCTTAAACTCAGCTGCGGGCTCTTGGAATACTCGTTGTTTCAAGAAGTTGGCTTATTACCACAGTATAGGATATTAATTTTCATTTTTCAAAAATGCCCAGTCTTCGGTTTTGCTCTCCTTTAAGTTGCATGTCTCCGTGTGATCCACATCGTTCTTCTCTAAATCCATGCCGCACTTGTGATTCTGATCTCTTAAAACTTGAAAAACTCTTAACGTTTGTATAGACGTTTCCATTTTTTCCTGCTTGTTAGTTTCATTCTGCAGCAAAGCGGTTATGTCTAATTTCGTTCTCCCCTTTTTCCCTTTTCTTCCTCTTAATGAATAATTAATGATATTTATTAACGAAGTTGTTTCATCCAGCACTCATCTTCCGGGACTATGACGATATCTAAATATTGACCGAGACTCTTATTAATGCATGCCCAGCTCCTGTGCAAAGCGTAAACAAAATCATTTCAAATTTATGGAAGATGGTTAAATGTCCTTACCGTCGTCAAGCATTCGAAAAAGATGATTTTTCTCCTTTCCTTTAATCAACTAAGTGCCCCACAAGTTGATGGGAAGCTCATTGCATTCCTGTGACAATCAGAACAGATTTCTATTGTGTATTTATTTTTGGTATCACGTATTTATTATTTCGAGTAATGGGGACCGTCGTTCCATTTATGAAGTCATTTTGGAGAAACCTCAATTTAGTCTGATGACACCCGGGATGGTCGCGTAACTTGCGAAGGAATTTCGTGGTATTGTGCGGGAGTTTGGAGAGAACTTTATCTTCCGCTTGCGATTGGAGATGTCATCGTTGGCAAAAAGTTCAAGAGGGATGATGTTATGGAGAAGTATTCTGATTACAAGTCTTTTTTTGTGGAAATGCTTTGACATTTTGAAATAGAGAGAAACACTGGAATTTTGTAAGATCAATGTTTATTTTTAAATCCAAACCATGTGGGACCAAGGTTAGTGACTCCGAAGAGCCTGTTTAGGAGAGGACACCACTCCTGTATTTAGTGGTAAAGTATTGTATTGAGTGGTCTACGAGCTTTTCCTTGTGTTAACAGGTTCCCAAGTTGTCCGGGATTGCTATTATTGATGTAATTTTATATCCCTTGGATCAATCTCGTTCTTCCAGAAATACACAGGTTTCCGAAAAGAAACTTAATTTTGCTTTGTCGCATTTAAAAATAAATGCAAATCAAATTTAGGAAAGCTCTACGAACTTTGAATGATTCTGCTTCTTCCTTAGCTTGGGCTACAGTCCGGTGTGAACCCCAGCGTATCAATCCAGCTCTCCTCTCCATCTCTCGTACCAGTTTACACCAGTTCTAATAAGATGTGTGTTTTTAGTTAGGAATAATAATAATAATTGGGTGGTTCTACAGTCCACAGGGGGACCAAGGCCTAGCTTGCTCATCAACTACTCGTGTTGTGCGTGCTACTGTTCTCTCACGAATAGAAGGGACCTACAGTTTTTTGCCGACTCCGAACGGCGAAATTTGAGAAGCGTTCTTGGACAGTTATTACTCTTTGAGTGTTGTCAGCAGCTCGAAAGAGGTGGTGCTATGAAAAATTCGAGGTGTTCAGTCGGGAATCGAACCTAGACCCTTCGGCGTGTGAGCATCGCACTCTACCCACTACGCCACGGCGACCACGAAAAGTCAGCTGGGTGTTGAAAATAAACCGATGTGGTACCACTCTCGCCTAAATCAGTTCGAAACCCAGACCAACTTCAGTCACCAGGGCATTCTAAACTCTGAAATGTGGCCAGTTCTTAAATCTAAATTAGTTACTCAATTTTCATAATCCTACAGAAGTGTCTAAAGTTACAAAAATAAGTTGGGTTTCATTGCAATTCACAAGGCCAAAGAACTTGAACAACTTCAACTACTTGCGTAGTGCGTAATATTGTCCTCCTGTGTGAAGAGGACACTTGAAATTTACACAATAGAAGTGATTCAAGCCAAGAGGGACGTTGAGATCTGTAATCGAATTTATGGAACTTCTACGGGTTGTGGGTGGTCCCCACGAGTGCTCAATTTTCCTTAAAAACAAGGTATCTGTACCACTCCGTAACCTATGTGGAAGAGCCACGCAATCAGTGATACATCAAAAAAAATTTAAAAAAAGTAGAAGATGGAAGGACTGTGTGTAAGGGAGAACTCAAACAAAGACAACGTTTAAATCAGTCACTTCTTTGTGTTGTGCCTGTAACCCGATATGTGTTCAAAGAAGTTCAACCGTCCTTACAGATAACCATCAAATCGCATCCCTTCGCTCGAAAATGAAACCAGGCCTATTACTTAAGAGCGTGCTGCCCGCAGATAAAAGGAAAACATCAAAGCCGACTTAAAACCTATTCCCAGATACCACACCTATTTCATAGCAACGGATGCCTTTTCGCCTATTTGCGACACACGCCCACTTGAGAACAGCACCCGGTGATGTCCACTTTTCTCAAACAGAATTAGAAAACGACTCGAACCCATACAAAAGAAACTTGTAAGGGATCACAAAGCAGGACGCTCAGAAATTCAAGTCAAAAAGACGACATGTTGGTCTTCCTCAGCTGCGGACTAAGATGTCCATTCGCATGAATTCCATTTGCCCCACGACCAATGATTGATTCGAAATGTCTGAAAATGAATCCGTTTAATCGGTATTTATCAATTTTTTCCCGTATTGCATGATCCCTGAACTATTCACTTTAATCCGCAGAAGAAATCACAACAAAACTCGGATTTATTGATTGGAATCATCCGGCTGCTGGCGCTGGTCCGAAACTATGTCGACGTGCAGCAGTTTGTGTACGGGATCAGGATAAAATCTATTTATTGCCCGGTCGTGGGCAGCCTCGCATACACGTATCAGTGTCGCATAATGCCCTGGTGCGAGGACGGATTAGTAGGCATTAGGTATCGAGGGGATGATTGATTAGGTGTGTATTGTGAGGCCCAGAGAAAGCAGTTAATCCAAATAAATTGATGAACGTTTTTCTTTTGATGGGGAGATTATTTGTTTTGGCCGTGATTTTTTTTGCCACCTCTCGCCGCCTTGCCCCTCCCCCTATTGCGTTAATCAATCACTTTTGCTAGTGATGGTGGGAGTGTAGAAATAAAATAAAACTGCGAATCCTGCAAGGAGGACGGGTCGTGATGATGAGAAATCGATAAACGTTTAATTTAACTAACAGAACTGCGAGACATTTCGGCATTGCGTCAGAGAATGGACAAATACAGATGGAGCACATCAGTTTGCTGTGACACCGTCTGGACACTTGTGCAAAGAAGTTTTTCGCATAAATGTTGTAACTTATGCTGAGTGCGGTTTTGCAAGTTAGTTTTCATTTAGTAAGAACACATATTCCAGAGCTAATATTGATCGGCTATAGCGGTTCCACTCCTTAAGAGAAAGGAACCCAAAGAGGCGCAGTTTACTTTTCACTTTTTTTAGAGAGGCACTGCAAGATCGTCTGCCAAGTCTGAGCTTGTGCGGTCTCTGGTCTGGAGCTCTGTAGCCTGCTTCTGCTCTCTTCAACTCAAACCTAGAGAAGTCGGTTCTTCCCTGACTGTTAGAGGCACGATTATCACGACTGTCTTGTACCATAGTTTTTTTCTGCCTCCGTGTTGCCATTCTTCCCCACTGCTTCACAATTTCTCCTTCGAATTGTGATGTTTAAAGGTTCCTGCGCCGTTTTCATGTACAGCTCTGTGAAAAAAATAGCACAACGTTGAGCTCTGCACTTTGGATGCTAATTACTTTTCTCCATGCTCATGTAAGGACACGATATTTATTGTAGGACATCTGTTGGGTATCAGTAATAAAATGCAAAAAACAAGATAAGTGAAGATGCATTTAAGATAAGAAAATTCCCGTTATACGAAATGAAACCGAAATTTTGGTGTGCAAAATAATAGCACCACAAGTAAAACGTCTTAAATAAAATGCAAAATTTAGTGGAATAGTATGGTTTTTATTTTGTTTTTATGTATACTACTGTTCTAGTACTTCGTCTTATAACCCTTATTTTTGAGCACAGCGGCACAACGTCGATTAGTGCCTGACATCGCCGAATTGAAATATCCCCCCAAGCAGCCTGCACAGCTTCCCATAGCTGTAGTGTATTTTTTGGTTTCGCTTTAAAAACAGCTTTCTTAACATCTGTCCAAAGATTTTTAATGGGGTTTAGGTCTGGAGATTGCGGCGGCCATTCCATAACTTAAACCCCATTCCTCGCAAAAAATTCCTTGGCCAATTTTCTCGAATGTTGTCTTGCTGCAGGACCCATCTGAGAGGCATATTCTACTCGGCGTAGGGCAACATGGTTTCCCTCATTATGCCAAGATAAACTTCGGCGGTCATCATTGGTTTTATCCAAAATATAGGACCAGTACCGTTGTAGGAGAAGCATCCCCAAATGTTAATTTTCGCGCCGCCGTGCTCAATGGTTTTTAAAGTACACTCCGGTTTAAACTCTTGGTTTTTTACCTGCGAACAAATGTCCTGGTCCCAGGAGTTCCAAATAAAACAATTTTAAACTTATCTGTCCATAATATATTACGCCATTTGGTTACTTCCCAGTTCAAATATTCTTGCGCAAATTGTTTTCTTTTATGAAGATGGACCTTTGTCAGCAAGGGTACTTTTCTGGGACTTCTGGCAGGTAGTTCCTTCTCTATCAACTTCCTTCTTATGGCTGATGTTGATACGGGCAGATTTAGTTCCATGGAGAAAAGTAATTAGTATCCAAAGTGCAGACCTCAACGTGGTGCTATTTTTTTTGCACAGAGCTGTACAACTGGTCGTTGGAGTAAAGGTTCGGGCCGAAAAAAGTTTCGGGAACATCTGTTTACAAAAATTGCAACTTTTATAGTGCAATTTAATTTCCAGGTTCTGCATTCCTACGATAGCACTGACTTCGCGTTGGAGAGCAACAATCGTACCTTAGTCCTCAAGCTGATGGCATTGCTTTACCATGTCGTTGGTGGCACTTGGGGCGCATTCTGCTACTCACATCCAGGGCGATGTCGCCGTGATTAACCGAGACCACAATTCCCAAACAACGAGTGATGTTTACTTTCTTTAATTCCTGTCGGCAATGTTCAATGTTTTATGCTTTGCCGATCATCAGAAATCACTCGTGTCAGTCTCCGTTTCATTGGCTTAAGAGGCAACTTAATAACTAAACCCTCTCCCGAAAGACTAAGTTTGCTTTTAAAACAGATTAATAAGCCTAGTCCTGCTTTATGGTGTAGAAACTTGGATTTTTACTAAAAACGGATGAGGAAAATGAGTGAAAACTTCTGCGTACGAATTCGGTCCTGTTTGCGCTTATGGCATTAGGGAGAGAAGATTCAACGAATAATCTTGCTGGCTGTACGGCGGCATGCGTCTTTGTCTAGCGTCTTCAGATTCAACGCTTAAGATGGAGAGGCCTTATAGAGTAAATGGACACCACAGCTCTGGCCTGTCATCAAAACCGCGCCATTTGAACAACACAGCAGGGGACGGCCTAGGCTGAGATGGTGGACGCAAATGGGTAAGGATTTCAACTTGGAGTACGTAGTTGAAGGCAGCCAAAAGGAGATCGTTCTGGCTGAAGAAGCATGTTGGTTAAGACCCAGGTCCACCCCGGGCTGTAGCGCCAATCAAAGAAGAAGGCGATCATAAGTAATGCTAAAGGTTTTAGTTTTCGACACATTAATTGTGAACTGCAGTCTATATGCCTCACCTTTCAGATTATGGGCCATCAAATGAAAACCCATCATCTGACGCTGCAGTACGGATGCGTGGTGTAGATTTTCGAGGTTAGATGTGACTGTCTATCGAATGACATAGTTTCCGACTGTAATTGCTGGATAGAGTACATGTCACAGTGGTGGTGACAGTATCCACCCTTGACGCTTTGGACCTCGAACTCCTTTGAGAACTTATCATTGTGACACCTATTAATACTGAGCGTGTATGAGCCGTCAGAAAAAGAATTTGAAAAATGCATCGATTTCCGGCCGAACACCTCGATTTTTTACGGCACCACCTCCTTCGAGCTGCTGATAACACTCAACGTGTAATTTTTGTCTAAGAAAAAGCTTCTCAAACTTTGCCGTTCGGAGCCGACACTTCTTTCTACTCGTGAGAGAATAGTAGCGCGCACAACACAAATAGTTGATGAGCAAGCTAGACCCTGGTCCCCGTGTGGACTGTCGCGTCGTGCAATTATTTATTATAGATGTTCATTCGTTTTACGAATGCCTTCGCTAATCGGATACAGCTCTCCAGCATTCGGGTATAGTAAGGGAGGGACAACGCCTTCAACTTTTGCATTATGATTTCGTTCACTATTTGACTAGGTAAGCTGTCTTCAAATCGGTCTCAAAACTTCAAAACTTGAATGTTGCACTTAAGGTCCCAAAATCCTTTCATTCTGATGACTTTTTTTTATTTTGGATTTTGGATTCGTCAAGGTGTTAACTTTTCGAAATTTGGCCATTTCTGAATGTTGGAACATTTGGATATACACATCTGTCCCTTTTCTGATAAATGCCTTTTGGGTTAGAATAATTTTTTCGGTTTTGGGATTTTTGTAGTTTCAAATCTTCAAAGATTCTTTTAGCGTTGCAGACCTTGCATATTCGAGTTGTTGGGTTTGTTTACTTACTTCTTGACTTTATCTTCACTCTAATCCCATTCAGGTGAGGTATGGTTAGACAGACTGACGCTCAACATACAAGAGCAGCGTAGTCAAACGAATAGAGCATGGCTCCGTTCGCTTGGTGATCGTACACCATTTTCGTCACGTCATTCAATTCTATCAAAAAAAAACTTTCGTTTGTGGGATCCAATAAAAGTAGTTTAAGGAGGTTTTTTTGGGTTCCAGCAAACTTTGAATTAATTAAATCCAATTGTTGAGATACGTGAAGGACAGAAGAAACTCCAGGTGACTGACAACAACAATTGAGTAGTTCAAAACATACTGTGAGCGTCAAAAGTGGGCAAACAAATACCTGATTACTGTATAAAGATGAAAATTGGGTCATAAAAACAACAAAACTCAAATTTCATTGATACACAAAAACAGCTCTATTCAATGTGATCAACTATTCAAGACATTTAATTAAGTGATGAAAGCAAATTCGAAATTATTAAGAGCCATATGAATAAAAAAATTTGGAGAGCAAAAAATGAAAAATTTACTGAAAAAAATATTAGGCCAGTCGTGAAACATGGGGGAGGTTCAGTGATGGTGTGGGGGTATGTAGCAGCATCTGGGGTCGGTAATCTTGTGTTTGTTGATAGTACAATGAGGAAGGAGGACTATCTAAGTATTCTCAGGACCAACTTGCAACCGAGCGTAGATAAATTAGGTTTAGCTAGGAATTGGATCTTTTAGCAAGACAATGATCCTTAGCATACCTCACGTCTTGTTAAGGAATGGTTACTTTATAGGACCCCAAAACAGCTTGATCATCCCCCGCAATCACCGGACCTTAACCCAATAGAACACTTATGGGAGCATTTGGAGAGAAGAATTCGACAGAGTACTATTAACAAAAAGGAAGACCTGAAAAAAGCTATAACAGAAGAATGGTCAAAAATTTCCCCCGATGTTGCCAATAAACTGGTAATGTCCATGCCACGTAGACTCAATGAAGTAATAAAGTCTAAAGGAGGATCAACAAAGTACTAAATTTAAGTTTTTAAGCAATAAATAAGTACATACATTTGTTGATAGAAATGTATACTGCTTACTCACTTTTGACTGGTAATATATGAAGAAGTTCTAATTTTCATTACAAAAAATGTATTTGTTTTTGTTTTTACCAAACTGTATTTTTTGAATAATTGACCACAATGAATAATGCTGTTTTTTTTTTTGTATCAATGGAATTTTATATTTGTTGTTGTTTTGACCCAATTTTCATACTTATACAGTAATCAGATATTTGTTTACTCACTTTTGACGCTTACTGTATATCGCACTTGGAACTGTGTCTAATGATGGTGGCAGGATTACAATATGTAAGTTCAATTAAATAATTTCTCAGAGTTAGCCCGCGAGACTAGTTCCTCTACCATATCGAATCGTTCCAAGTGTATTCCGAAAAATATTTTGCAACTATTTTGCAACTATTTTGCAACTATTTTGCAACTATTTTGCAACTATTTTGTGGAACTTTAGAAATATTCACACTTTTGCCATTTCGATCGCTATTTGACTCCTCTGACTGTTGTTTGTGCAAAAAATTAAATGACATTGATCGCCGCCTACTTGTGTATGATGAAAAAAATTTTATAAGTCACTGACTCAAAGAATGGAATGGACATTAAACTGTGGGTCTTGTTCGCTCGTGGCTCGTGAAATCGGAAACTAGACAAAAGAGAAACTGGATGAAAATATGCGTGATTTGTGGATCCACTATATCAATGAAATAGACAGTTGGGTGCTTAATGAAAATCAATCCGAAATAACATTTCCAAAAGAAATATTTGCGATCCCTCGAAAAAGACATTGTCCGAAAAAATAATTCCTTGAATCAAGTACATTTTCTCACTGATATTATGATGTCTGAAGTGAAGAAGAAGTCATTCATTCAAATGCCGAAGGCACAAGGTTGTCAAATATCTCCCTTCCGATTTTTTGCTCTTCATTCAATGCTTTGGATTTAATTCAAATATGCGCCGTTTTGTTCGACAATCTGTTTCCATCTAGACGGCAACTTCATAATACCCCCTCGTAGAAGCTCCCCTTCTTCGACAGCCACTTTTCACAAGCCTCTTTTGAGTTCAACTTCACACCATCAACGGCATTCGCCATGGACAGAAACAGGTGGTACTCACTTGGCGCTATGTCCGGGCTATATGGTGGATGCGATGAAATCTCCCATCCGATATCCCGGAGCTTCTGAAGAGTCATCAACGAAGCGTGTGGTCTTGCGTTGTCCTGGTGGAACACTACAAACTTCCTGTTGACCAACTCTGGACGCTTCTGGTCGATCGCTTGCTTCAAACGATCTAGTCGTTCACAGTAGTTGGTACAATTAAGCGCCTTGCCATATGGGAACAGCTCATAGTGGATGATTCCCTTTCAATCCCACACAGCAAAACCTTCCTGGCCGTCAATCTCAGCTTTGCCACTGTTTAGAACGATTCACCGGCCTTCAAACACGACCGTTTTCGCTTGTTATTGTCGTATGTGATCCATTTTTCGTCGCCAGTCACCAGCCGCTTCAAAAATGGGTTGAGTTCGTTCTGTTTCTGCAGCATATCGCAGGCGTTGATTCGGTCCAGAAGGTTTTTTTGCGTCAAATCATACGGCACCCAAACATCAAACTTGTTTTTGTATCCAGCTATCTGAAGTTGGCTTAAAATGGTTTGATGACTAACTCTCATCTCCTGGTCACGCGATGCCACAAGCCGGTCTAATTCCATGATTCCTATGATACGATCGGTATTCGTCGTCACAAGTCTTCTGCCGGTTGGCTTATGCATAGTGTTGTTTTCTCTGGCTCTGAATCGTCGAAACCATTCCTCCGAGGTTCGAAGTGATAAAGTACCATCCCTCAAAACATTATTGATATCACGGAACGTTTCTCTAGGGGATTTGCCTTTGACGAAGGAAAACTTTAAAATAGTGCGAATTTCGGCGTTAGTGAACTCCATGTTTACACGTCTATAACTGTTGAACGCAATATCCCAACAAACCAGGAATAGCGTCGTGTTGTAGGTTATGTCAGGACCCTTCAAATGATGTATAGTATACCATATACGATACGGGCTCTATAGCGCTTTGTACATAGCCGGAAAATTCAAAACACAAAAAGGCGGAGGGAGATATTTGACAACCTTATATTTCTTATCAACGTCTCCTCCCAACATCATCACTTATCAAAACAAATCCCTTGACCTTTCACTAAATTAGAATTTATATGGCCATTTTACAAGAAGTTCCCCTTCTATTCTTCTAATTCTTTCCTACATGTCCATATCCTAAATCGTCCCACACCTTAAGTTGACCCCCTTTCAGAGCATCACAACCTGAGATTCAACACAAAGCCAAAGTTAGTATTCCCAACTTTCTTCATTACGAGTACCATTCAAACTCCAGGCGTTCGCACACATAACAGGACAATGTTGCCTTCCACGAAATTTTCCAAACTTTCTGGCAACTCATCACGGGAACATCTATTTTGGCGTTATTGATGGTCCGCGCAAGTTGTCGTGTGCTCACTGGATGAAGCCCCTTAAATATTCAGCAGACATGTGAAAACTTAAATAGAAATCGTCAAGAGAGTGCGCCAGCAATCAACTTTGCAAAAATAAACGTCTAACTTCTGTGAGTGGGTCGCACAACCCTCACCCTCGGGAATTCCCAGCGAATGGTGAAAAGTTCCCTCACCATACCCCCGACACATACGACAACCTGCCAACATGAACTCCTAATCGTAGTAACTTTAAAGCCGTAGATGTCCAAACTAGATTACCTGCAAAGTTGTTGAAAAGTAAGGTAGTTTCCCAGGAGATATGATGCCACTGAGGGACATTCTGTCGACAAGACATGCGTTTCGCTGCCGACCCGGGGTACAAATGTGCTCTAAGCACACACATCACAGCCAGGAAATAAGCGCTTGTGTCAACATAAATGCACAACTCAGCGGTATATCGATGTCCTCGTTCCTGTTTACCTACTCAACGAGATAGTCTGTCATAGGTCGTTTGTTGGATTGATTGCCTTTCCTCCTTTGTCGCCGTCGCTTCTACTATAGTCTTCGCGTTTTTGCATACAAGAGCGACATTTAAAACGAGGACGACGACAAGGACAAGCACAGAGCAAGTCCCGCACAGTGGTTTCTGCTGCTGGCAAGGGAATAACGGCAGGCACCGGAGACAGAGAAGGAAATAGTTTTCTTTGCGAAAAGCTGTCACCACTTCCCTTTGATCGACTGAAGAGATTGCAAATCGCTGCAGCAATCTTGGATTAAGGTTCAGATTGAATTTGTGCGCCTTGGGCACGATGCCATCGCTCCAGCTGTGCTCAACGATTGATGCTGATTGGTAATTCCACGGTTGACTGATAACTGGTGGCGGGCGGATGGTTTCTGTTTGGGCCGTGCATTCTTTGTCACACGTAACAGTGCTCGTGGTTCCCGTAGACAAAGTCAGAGAATGACTTATGAAGTCGCAGATACTATTTTTTCTCTAAAATGAGTTTTTCATCTCTTCCTTTCTCCACTGACATTTGGATTCGATTTGTGCGCTGGTGCAGTGAAATGTGGAAATGGGATTTTTAATTTCTGACCAATTGAAATAATTATGTTGGTTTAGGGAGATCTGGGAATTATTGTACTTGACTTGAGTCCATGTAGTTGGCGGAGTCGTTTTGAACAAATTTTATATTTGACGACAAGCAGCAGATAAATACTGTTCTGTTGGTGGGAAAAGGTTGGTACCAGTGGCCTCAGTACTCTTTCCGTCAATGTTGAGAACATTTGTCGAGCTTTGCCAGAAGCAATTTTAAGTTAAAAAACCAATCACGTCAGGAGCAAGTCCAACGCCATTTAAGATGTAAACGGAGAAGAACCCGCTGCTTCAGAGTGAATGTCTCCAAGTCAATCTTTTTGAAATGGTAAAATTTTTAGTATTTGATAAATAATTTTGTGTCAAATCAAAAAATGTTGGAAAATACATAAATTCATTATGAAGTTGCCATCTAGATGGAAATAGATTATCGAACAAAATGGCGCATATTTGAACTAAATCCGATCACTAAATGCTTTTTATGAAACATTGACTGAAGAGCAAAAAAGCTGAAGGGAAGGGAGGAATTTGCCAACCTTATACCATACATTCTTAAATGTAATACATTTTTCTATGTTTAAGCTCAAAATGTTGAAAAATACATCAGTTTTCGAATTGTACTCTTTGTTTTCACTTCTGGTGCTAATGCTAATGCGCAAGAAAGTGTGTAAGCGCAAGTAAGTGAGCAAGTGGGTGTACGGTATTTTGGGCGCCCCTTTCGCGAAGAGCCTGCACGAGTTGGTCCACGCATTGGAATATTTTTAGTGTCAACCTTCACCCTTAAAATACTCCAAATAGAAAAATTAAACGGATTTGTCTTAGCTTAGTTAGCTAGGAAAATTCTTTTTAACCAGTTTTGGTTGACGCGCTCTTTGTGAGACGATGCCGGGTCTTTTTCAAATATTCACGGTTTCCAACCGAAATGTTTGCTTGGTCAAGGCTTCAATTTTGCCTCTTAGATAGTTCCATGATATACAGTCGCATGAATTTTGACAGTCTACAAATACGAGCATATAGCGAATATCGGCAGTAACGGCGGCCCAAACCGTCACAATTGTTGCTACCTGCTTTTTGGTACCGAATTGTGAATATTTTGGAACGAACTCTGTGTTGTGTTAACCTGGTTATTTTATTTCTTGGCACATTGCTCGATTTTTGGTCCCGGTTGCGTTGATGACATCTGAAAGAGAAGACTTAACGACAAACTGTATGGGCTGTACAGCGACATGCCCCTGGTCTACGGATACAACGCTTAAGATGGCTTGGCAATGTAGAGAGTAAGGACACCACTGCTCCGGCCCGGAAAGTCTTCGAATATGAGCCATTGGGAAAACGAGAGGACGAGCGCACGAGAGGACGAGAGGATAAGGTGGCACACACAAGTGGAGAAGGACCTCAACCAACATGGAGTGCGCAACTGGAGGCAACTAGTGAAAGATCGTGCTGGCTGAAGAGGTATGTTGGTTGACGCCCAGATCCACCCCGGACTGTCGCACCATAAGAAGATGACATTACTCGGTAACAAATGGCGTCCGGAAACCGAATTCGGCAACTGGTTCAGGCCCAGTATCTCCTTCACTTTTTAATTTTTTATATATTTCTGCTGCTGCGACACATTATGTGCTTTTTGCAATTTCAACATTTTGAGCCCACTTCCATTTTTCATTATGTGTTGCATCCGACCCAACGATATGTTGAGCTCACAAGAAATTGTTTACCACTTCGAAGAGAATTTCACTCAATTCGAGCCTCTCCCTGTCGGTCGTTGTTGCTGTTTTTCTTACAACTACCTCCATGGCGTTTTGTAGCAGTGTCGCATTAACAAGCTGCAATTCGAGGCATGATATATTCACGTTGAGGTGCCTGAGGGCTCTAACAAATAAAGGGTTTTTCATAAGGACTTGAATTTTTGAATTGAATTTTTTTAAGTAAGCGAAACGCATTTAAAATTTCTGAAAAGCTTTACTTGAATGACAATTTAAATATATACGAATGGAACTCCATTTTATTTAAGTGGCCAGCGCGAGAACATCTGCAACGGTCGATTCATTGCATTCAATTTTCAACGACTCTTCTTCTTCGTGTGGCGCCACAATCCGAGGTGGGCCTGGACTTCAACCAATATGCGTCTCCAGGCAACACGATGTCCCGCCAGTTGTCTCCAATTGTGCATACCAAATTGGTTGAGGTCCTTCTGCACTTGTTTGCGCCATCTCACTTCAAGTCGTTCTCTGGTTCGCTGTTTGAATGTCTCGGATTCGAAAATTTTATGGTGTCCATACTCTCTACATGGCCTAGCCATCTTAATTGTTGAATCCGACGACACTTGACCACGCACATGCAGCCCATAAAGTTCGAGTTTGAATCTTCTTCTCCATGGCATCAACGCACGCCGAACAAAAAATCGAATGCAGAACATGTCTCTCCAAAAGACTCACGGCTCCAGGTTACTCTATCACGTTTGAATTCCGTTGAGGATAAACATTCTTCATCACGACAGAGGCATAAATCGTTTAAAAGGCCTGTAAGCATTACATGTGATGTGTCAAAATTTGTGTTTATTGTCATGAAGGGTTTTGGAAATTATAGCAGCAATCAGTTGGTTCCAGTGTGAGTCAGTCAACAACAGCTGATATAAGGAAGTAATTCACCACTAATACTTTCTAAGGCAGGCAGTCTCAGTATAAGGCGACAATTGAGTCTGCGGGATATACACATTAGTAGGCTCCCAGAAAATTTCGGTTCCGGTTTATGGCATCTTTTCACGCCAAGATTTGCTCCCAGTTACGCAAATTATCCACAAAGTCCAAGTAATCAAATAAAAGCTTCTCTCCTCCACGTTCCGTCAGAGGGAAGAACAGATGAAACATGAAAAGAAGAGTGCGCTTAAGACCTGCAATTGTTAGTAAGTCTTGCTGAAAATGTTGCAAATGTCCAGAATTGAAGCTGTCCTCATTATAGTTTACATATCAAAACAAGTTGGCAAATTGGTGCTAGAGTGTACATCCATTGTGAGGGCTTTCGATGAGAATAGGGGTCTGTCAGGGATTTTCCATCTCAGTTGAACGGACAGGCCGACAGTTCTTTCATAAAGTCAATGCGTACAAAATTAGTACTACAGGCTTCAATTTAAAATTTTCAAAACTTCAACAACACAAACCACATTTCCACCCACTTCCTTAGAGTGCAGTAAAGAAAGCTATCTCCACAACAAAATGAAATGATTAAAACTACCTACAGAAAGAAGCTTTCAACAACAATTGCTTAAAATTCGCAGACACATTCATTTGTCGAGAGCAAATTGCTCACGCAACAAAGCCAAATCGCCGCCAGAAGTCAGCAATTCATATCTCTGCGGAAACTTAATTTAAAATCATCTCCTCCTTCATATCACCAGCCACGCCCAAGCTGGAGGGAAAAAAGTGTGTTTTTAATTAAAACGATTCACACGACAAAAAGCTTCCGCCAAAAGGCCGTGGCGATAAGCCAGTCCGAGCAATCTGCACTTACTTCAGCCACGATGTAAATTAAAAACAAACAAAACCGTGGCATTGTTTGTGTCGCTGCGAGGGCATAAAAAATCATCCTGTTAACCATGTGAAATCAAACAGAACCCTCCGCACCGGACACTCGGAGGGATGACTTGCAGTTCATCGTCGCCTCCATGGCTTTGAACGTTTCATTTGGTGCTAAATAGGTTGGTCGGCGCTAAAGAGAATGGGAAAGGAATAAAAATAATGCACACCCCCAAACTACCCTCGGAACACTCTCATTAATCACATCCACACTTAGTGCTTGCGTTTAGCTGCCGGCAGTGTTAAAAATAGCATCAAAGAAATTTAACGAGTATCCCTTGGTCTTCCTTTCTGCATGCTGCTGTTTGCCACCCGGACTCGGGCAGTCCGCCGCTTCCAAGTTTCGCGGCGGAAGGAGTTTGTGAAAGTTCTTCTTATTAACATTAAGCTTGGTTGCGCGGTTGCTTGGTTGTTCCGTGGCTCACTCTTTCCGCCGTCGCCACCGCTTGGAGTTTCCTAACCGCATAATGAGTTTGTGTGCATTCAGGACCTGCCGCTCTCACATGCTAAACATAACAAACAAGCTCTGTGAAGATCCCCCGCTTCGCTCCGATGTGGTAGTGTGGCGGAGAGAAAAGTAAAAACAAACTTTAACCCATAACAAGGGGGAGGCGAACGACTTCCATTTCATTAAAAAAGTTAACAGCAACATTTGTGTTTCCCATTATGCCTGCTTTCCGGGGCACACCCCAGCACTTCAGCGCCACACACACGCGCACAGCACAATCTTCGCAAGGATGCCGTATAGTGTTGGTCGATAAACAATTTTTCCCCCTAAATATTCTTGCAGAGCATATTTGGATACATGCAGGAGTTAGGGGGGGGACCAAGTTCACAGCACACTTCCGCCCCCGAATATCGTTAATGCTCAATTACGTTGGAGGCTGTGTATGTACGTGCATGTGTGTGCATCCTTAGCGCTGACGTAGTCGGTCGGCGAACTGCTCCAAGGTAGTGGCAGTACTTGACTAGTGCCTGCCACATGACTCGTAAGTGTCTTGCTTTTCTGATCCAAACGAAGCATGAAAATGTTCTCGCAATACGCTCACTTTGCAATTTGCGGCTTTTGGGCCTTCCTTCTGCTGTCGGATAGACAGATGAGTCCCGAGCGCTCGAACACACTCATTCGCTTTTAAGAGGTCGTCGTCGGCGTGTTGGCCGCTGTGAAGTTGCAACGTCCTCTTAAAATTTGAAAGTTAAAAACTTCTGCCAGTCAGGCAGTGTGCGAGAGACACCAGAACATGCAAAGCAATTACGTTCGAATTTACACACGGTGTCTGTGCAGATCTTTGCGTCAGCGCCTGGGCGGCAAGATAGAATAAAATGCAATTTTTCAAGGATTTTACGTTTCACCGAACCCTTTATTCGACTAGTTATGCGTTGGGTGGTGCATCTGTGTCTGAGCCATGCGTGTGTTACTTTTAGAGCTCGTGGTCGAGTGCGGAGTGTTTTGGCATAAAATTTAAATTAGAACACATATGGAAAATATTCTATGCAAAAGGACACACAACATTTGTTATCCCGAAAACCAAATCAGCATACTAAGCACACAGCCAGGAGTCAAAGAGCATTGAACATTTAAAATGCAGAGAGGTTTTGTCGGTTTATACTTCTGTTTTATTGCTTTTCGCATCGGGACCCATTTCGAAAATGTACGACGTGTCTGGGCTATTGATGCCGCAAGAGCCGAAGCGCTTTAATGTGATGTGCGCTCGAACGGAGGCAGTCGTGGGCTGCTTTCTAAATAAGATGAATTTAATTCTCGTTTTAAAATGTAATCGCTGGTGGATTAATCAGTCTAGTGTTGGCTTGGGAAGGATCTGTTACCAATCTGTAGAAATGGACCAGTTTTTAGTTTATTTTCATGAGAACTCACAAACTTTTGTGGAATTAACTGTTAAGAGAGGGAGCATTCTATTGACTTAAATGGTACTGTTTTCAAATGCACTTACTGGGAGTTTCATTATGAGCAGTCATTTGTTATACTCCCTGGACTGGATATGAAATCTCAAAGAAAACACGCCTAGTTCCTACAATTAAACTTTCTGTTTCCATGGCCGCTCCTTACCCAATATTTTTCACTTTCAAGGGGTTTCTTCGAAAACCAAATTCAAATCATTCCACATATTTGCTTCCAAAGAAAAAATGAATGAAACAATTCAAGGGCTACCGACGAACTGTGTTCCGAGCTCTACCTTCGCGACGAGTGACAGTTTGATCGATTGGGTTGTTTTTCAAAATGAGCATGCTGCGTCCGTTTGAAGGATTGTATTGCATTTTCCAACTGCTTGGAGTGATGGGTTAACTTCAGACTGACGTCAAAGCTTTGGACAGGGTTGGCGTTTAATTTCGGTGGGGTGGCACAAACTGTTTGTTGAGTGTACTGTGCTATTGATAGACAGATGAAGAAGTGTGCATTGAAATTTCAATGTGTACGTCAATCAGGCCCTATTGGATGTCGAATTCAAACGTTGGTATTGATGTCTTACTCAATTGAATGTGCTAAGTACATATGTAAAAGATGTAATCAAATTGTTATTAGATATCAAGAACCTGGGAGCACCTGTAATAAATTTGAAAGGATCTCATCCCAGCCTGTCATCACTGATACCTTACGATTTATGAAATAAACTGATAAGCTTATAAAAGACAAGTATGCTGGAATGAGGAGTTAATTGGAGTGAAAAAGAACACTCAAATAAACCTCTTCAACTATAGTCGTAGTGGCCGTCATGACGTAGTAGATAGAAGGTTCTAGATTTTATTCCGAGACTAAGCAACTGCCACTCTTTCATGATGCCCCGTATTTTGAATTACTCCAAGTGTACTATTTGCTTATATGGAAAAAATTTCGGATTCGGGAATAAACTGTAGGTCCTACTTATGAAAAAAAAAAACAACAAAAGCACGTAAAACACAAGCCGTTCCTGAAGAATTAAGGCTCTGGTCCCCTTGTAGACTACGGCACTATCAATGTACAGCCGAGATCATTGCTCTTCCTCTTTATATGATCAACCCGAAAATTTATAGACTTTTCACGTCACTAGTTCTCGATGGATAAAGAAAGATGCAGACCTTGATATCCCAAGTACCAATAGAGAACTGGTCTTTGTGGATAATCATTTCTCCGTTGGTCAGACAGTTGCAATTCTTCGCTCGTTTGTGGTGCAACTCCATTCTGTGTAGAGTAGTGAATTCCTTAACAAAATTTGGTTGAAGTCAGCAAACTAAAGTTTCTCTACTATTCCAACTGTCACTACAACGAACCTATACAGAGAGCGTACACGGAAAGGTGGATCTACGGAAAGTGCTTTATTGAAACTGACTGGAAAAATAAAGTATATTGTAGTTTATAATCATCGTTAGTCCCTGCTTGTCTTTTTATCGACATAACGAAGGCTCTTCATATGGTAAACCACAATAAAGTGCTAATAAAATTTGTTTAATCCGGGCTTGAGAGGTTTCATTTATGAATGGTTTACTCCGTACTTATTAAATCTTAAGCAAGTGCTTAAAATTAAAAAAAATATTCAGTTCCGTAAGCGTTTCTAACATTGGTGTTCCTCAAGGTTCTGCACTGGGCACGATATTGTTTCTTGTACATGCGAATTCATCATTCGTTCTACCTTTTATTGGAAAAATTACAGCTTTCGCTGATTATACAGCAATTTCCTATGCAAACAACAAATATCTAAGTCTCCTCTCCGATGTAAATAATGGTTTAGATCTTTTGAAAAGATGATTCAAGAAACATAATCTACATATCAGTGATGAAACCAAGTTTATGTTATTTAACATCAAGGGCTTAATACCAAGTATACCGGTTTGAAGTGAGCGCCAAAATACAAATGTCTCGAAAGGGAACATTTTTTGTGAACGAGCCCTTATTTTTTTTTTGTTTGCTATGAGATCTGTGAAAAATATTTAGCATACATCAAGTCATGGAACAGACATCATAATTTTTTTAAAATGTCGAATTTTTTACCAGGAAGTGATGATTTGCAGAAAGTATTAATTTTTTGTTTACATTTGTGCTGCAGATGGTGATGCATATGGTAAACATGCTCTATCAGAAGCAACATGCAAAAGATGGTTTCAACGGTTCAGAAATAATGATTTTGATGTGAGAAATGAAGAACGTGGAAGACCACCAAAAAAGTTTGAAGACGCCGAATTGCAAACGATATTGGATGGAGATGACACTTTGAGTCAAAGGCAAATGGCAGCAATGTTAAATGTTGCACAACAAACAATTTCTGACCGTTAAAAAGCTATGGGAAGTATCCAAAAATGTGGAAAATAGGTGCCACACGAATTGAATGAAAGACAGATGGGAAACCTAAGAAACACTTGTGAAATTTTGCTTCAAAGACACGAAAGAAAATCGGTTTTGCATCAGATTGTTATTGGCGATGAAAAATGGATTTATTTTAAGAATCCTAAACGGAAAAAATCATGGCTTAATCTGGGACAACCATCAACATCGACTGCAAAACCAGATCGATTCGGCAAGAAGACAATACTGTGTGTTTGGTGGGACCAGAAAGGTGTGATGTACCACGAGCTCCTAAAACCTGGTGAAACCGTTAAAACTGATCGCTACTGACAATAAATGATCAAATTGAACCATGCATTGATCGAGAAACGACCAGATTGGGCCAGAAGACACGGCAAGGTAATTTTGCTCCATGACAATACACCTGCACACAAAGCAAAACCGGTTCAGGATACAATCAAACCACTTGGCTGGGAGCAGCTACCCTACCCGTCGTATTCACCATACTTGGCGCCTTCCGACTACCATTTATTTTCATCGATGGGATATGCATTGGCTGAGCAGCACTTTGATTCCTACGAGGAGGTCGAAAATTGGGTGTCTGATTGGTCTGCTTTAAAAGACGAACAATTTTATTGGCGTGGTATTCACAAATTGCCAGAAAGGTGGTCAAAATGTGTAGAAAACAATGCCAATACTTTGAATAAAATGTTTTTGCTTTCCCATTAATAATTAGCGTTTCATTTTCAAAAGAATTTCATACCGGTATACATAAAGATTTACGTATACACTACCACTCCCCTCATTGCCAACGTTTTTATTGGACTACTTCACATGTGTCTGGTGTATGGACTTTTAATAAAGCTTTTATTTAGGCATCATTTTGGACAGCTAATTATCTTATACAGCACACATAATTTATCTTAAACGATATTTAAATAAAATCGTTAGACAGATGTGCCTGAGCCTTTACTGCAATTTGCAAATGGTCTTCTCAACTCAAAAATACAGTTTGGTATAGCAAGTTGGGTTGGTGCCTATTATAATAAAATATAACCCCTTTTCAACTAAACAAAAAAATATGCAATAAGAATTATGACCAAAGTAAATCGTAGAAAACCCAGTTTTGAAATTTTCAAATGGCTTAATATTATCCCACTAAGTCACCTGTACTTGCTATAAGGTATTAAGAATATTTTTTGACAACTCCGGCTACTACCATGAAAGGTTTAATTAAATGTACAAATTACGCACTTTTTTTTCAAATGCATTGCTGCTACTCTAATTACGCATAGGACACATTTGTCACTTTTCTTTTATGTTACTGCTCCACGCTAATTTAATTTATTACCTGTGAACCTTAGGAATGAGAGAAGAAAATCAGTATTTTTGAATTATGTTTCTCTTTCAATCATTTCTTTTTTTCGTTCCTTGCTGTAAATTTCTTTTTTTGTTATATTTGCTGCTTTATTTATTTTTAATAAATATTGGTTTTCTTTTCAGTATCTATAATCTTCTAGAAGGTACTGTCGTCACTTGTCTTTGACAATAGAGAGTACGAATGTATTCCTTGTAAAGTTTCACAAAGTATACAATTAATATGAACTTATGAAATTGTATTAAAATTGTATATATTGTTAATTTTGTAAAGGTATAAAGTATTATTATTGTTCTTATATCTATAAGAGAAACGGCCAGAATGCAGTTTCTTTCACAAGCAGTCACAAACCATATGCCTAGAGCAGAAAGGTGCTGTGGTATCAAGTGGTTTTGAACAGGGCCAGTGAATTCACTAATTCACCCCTCGTTTTGTTCAAGTCTTCAAATTATTTGGGATGGTCAAAACGTTCCTGATATTAATCATCAATAATGATCACCCTTTGAAGCGTCGTCGAAACCATTCTCTGCATGATTTATGGTCGGAGTAAATTCCCCATGAACCAGCTGGGGGAATCTCTTCTTCCAATTTAAAGCTCTTCTTCCAATTTAAAAAGAAAATCAAAACTTTCTGCAAATGCGGACATTTTCGAGGAGGCAATAAACAATGTTGTTGTCTAAAATAGACGCTGATAAACTCTGACACCATTCCGAAGAAAACAGTTTCCGCTCTTAAGCAACATATTTCAGCTTGTGCCGTCTTTTGAATACGAACGTCCAATACTCGTGTACTAAAATTGCAACTCAAATAGATTAGTGAACCGTAAAACCTACGGAAAACACAGACAAAATATAAAAAATGCGCATGCCCTAAAATACCAACATCCTGCAGATGCATTGTTTTTGAATCATTCAGCACTACGAAGACACTCAACATGATTAAATATGGGCTTGAACTGTCTTATCATTCGCACTTAATCACTGTCTTCTACGAAAAACTTCGGAAATGTCAGTTTCTCGCGAATTTCGTGAACATCCGTAGTACTTCAGAGCAATTGGAACAGACCTAATATGCAATTTGGAATTTTAGCCTTTTTCAAAAGTTTTTGTTTTCAGGATAACTGGTGTCATGATATCAAATACGGAATTTCTTCTTCTAATTCAATTTATTTCTTTTGAGCAGCAATATATATTTTTATATGATTGTGAAAGACTATAACGTATAACATATAAATTGTAATAAAAGGACTAAAAATTAATTAATAAGAGTGGTTCACTGCGAGTAATTCGAAACCAAAGCTAAATTATTATAAATATTTTGTTCCCTACATTGTATTTTGGACGTTTTTATGATGTGTTTTTTTCTTCTTCTCGTTTCAGGTAAGTGCCGAAAGTAATTGTACTTCAAGAGTGTGCAAACTAGTATTTTGCAAGTCGCAAATAAGTAAGAACTAGAGAAAGGTAAACGAAGTAAAAAATATTACAGGGAAAAAGTTCAAATCGGGAATGACGAAAACTTCAAATCCATAGTCAATCGATTCACGTAGTAAATAAGAATCTGAATAGATTATTCTTAACCTCAAAAGCATGTCTGTTACAATGGACCAATATTTGAGTCCAATTCAGTGTATCCCTCTCTCCAATAAAAATACAAAATGTCTGTTACAATGTCGAGTGGTGTATTTAAACATTTTTATGGTTTCGTCTTAAGAAGACACTGTTGTGAAATCGGTATGTGCGCCAGTCTGCGTTTTTTGTCGTTGCTCCACATGTACCTCCTAAATTATGGTGTTTTAATGAAATTTTTGGAACCTTCATATGAGCACGGGTGCATTGGGGTTTTGTACGATCTGGCCTACGGAGTGGCAGTAAAAGTGTGAATATATGAATATATGTTAAATATAACTATAAATGTGGCCGAGAGCATACGACACGCACACGTTGAAAGTCCCAAATTCGATTCAAAAAGTAAACACCTCTCATTTTTCACCGTACCAGCTCTTCGAGAATCTGAAAACACTCAGAGGTTGTTAAATGTCGCAGTTGACAGTCATCAAACAACTACAGGTCCCTTCATAAATATTTACTCCGAAACCATTGGACCTTATATTTCTCGAAAATTAAAACCGAATGTGAGCACTGCTTATCCAATTTATTTTACAAGGATATGATTTTATTCTTATAAAACATTGTCTCATTTCTAAGCACTCGAAAAATGTATCCAGCTGAAAAATAATTTGGCGAGCAAACATTTCCTGAACTTCTGAGCTTTGGTTTCTGTAGGAACTACTTCTTAATGCCTTCCCCACTGGTATATAAAGGGTGTCCCAACAAGATCGCAAGATTCAAATGACTGATGCAGCAATTGAATTGTTTCTGTGGATGTATGAGATGTGGTGCCGTCTTGTTGAAACCACTTCCCCTCCACATTCATTTCTTCAATTCTAGGCAAGAAAAAATTGGTTATCATGATTATACCGAACACCATTGACTGTTTGCGCTTGACCTGACTCATATTCATAAAAAAAGGTCCAATGATTCCTCCAGCCCAAAATCCGCACCACACAGTGACACGTTGAGGATGCATTTGTTTCTCGTAAATCACTTGAGGATTTTCCTCACCCCAAATGCGACAATTCTGCCTATTGACAAAGCCATCAAGATGGAAATGGGCCTCGCCACTAAATATGACCTTATCGGCAAAATCAGCATTTTCATATTCACAATGAGAATGCGTTATTCATTCGTGTAGCACTCCATTTTTGTTACCCTGATGCCTTCTTCTAACAAACAATAATAATTGTTCAAATGTCAAACGATGACAATTTGAATGGCGCCACATTTAAATCTTGCGTTCTTGTTGGAACACCCTTTATTTCTCCTAAAATCTTTTCGAAATAGCGTATATAAGTAAAGTGTGATTTTTCAAAAGCTATAGGAAAGGTTTTCGAAAGAAATTCAGAAAAATGCATAAAATCTTTATCTGAATCGATAGTACGGTCCATATAATTTTATGCTTGAAGATTATTTCGTGCACATGGTGACCTTGACTGCTCCTCTTGACAACATTTCGGCCGGTATCTCACGAATAAATGCTTCAATGTTGTCTTCCAATGCGTGAATTTAAGCGGGAATGCCTGTTTAGACATGAGCTTTAAAATAAGACATGAGCTTAATAATAATAATTGTTGGCACTTCAGTAAGTGTTGAGTGTTGTCAGCAGCTCGAAAGAGGTGGTGCTGTGAAAAATTCGAGGTGCTCAGCTGGGAATCGAACCTAAACCCTTCGGCGTGTGAACGTCGCTCTCTTCCCACTACGCCACGGCGGCCACTTTCTTAAAGTCCTCTCAAGAACTTCAGAAGCTATCCAGGCCGTTTTGTTTGCTTCATAAGTAACAGGTAAATATTTTATTGAAGCATCGAAGGTTCTTTGACTCACCGATGATAAGCAACTAACCCTTTCTTTTGACAACTTACCACTCGTACATTTTTCGTCCTTTAGCTTACATATTCTATCAGGCGTTAGTTTAAAAAACAATCCTATTTCATCTGCTTTCAAAATCTCAGAATTATCTTGTGAGCCATCTGCCTTCTCGTAATTTGGGAAAAACATTTTTAACCATTCACTGCAGTCACCGAGGTCGATATTGGCGAATTTCACTTTATTTCTGGTTTGTCTGTTTAAAATTTAAGATGTCTAAAACTTTTACGGATGAATTTAGTCCACTTAAAGCCAAAATTTAGGACTTCAGAGGAAACAGGGAAAGGAACGTCAACACCGACCTTAAGCGCGGAATATTGCCATCGACAGCCGCTGATTCTTTGAACATGATGTATGTCTGAGCAGCAAAGACATCTCTTGAAAAGCTTGCCACCGATACTGCTCTTTGGCGTAGAAACTTGAACGTAATTTAATTGCTAAGAGAAAGCTCGTCTTTGTGTCAAAATGAAAGTTGCAATGCCATCACGTGATTGCTGTAGAGCGTTATATGTTCAGACAACCGATAAAATGCGAACAACGCATGATAGAACTGCTTGGTTTGAGATGACGCAAAAAAAAGATGAGATAAGGACCTTTATCAATTTGAGGAAATATAGGCAGCTGCCTAGTTGTCAGTTGGTTACCTGCAGTAGCGTATTGACAAGGGCTCACGTATTTCGGCAGAAATGTCATTTTGATGAGCTTAGTTTTGAAACATATGCACTGGGACTTTTGAAAAGCCCGAACATTCTCATTCAATATATGGACTGGCGACCAAGGTTCGCCCGACATTTCATCCCGAAACCGTGCGTTCTTTGCGTTGTTTTACAGCCACCTTGTTATTCTCAAGACTGCAGTTTCTAGCTAGCTGATCAAAATTCGCTAACCGCCTTTCAATTAAAGCTTCCTTAAAAATCTTTAGTTCTCTGCTGGAAGTCCTTGTTGTACCCATCTACAACAAACAAAATTTATTCCCACACTTAATCCGTTTAAGCCAGACAATTCATTCGATTCTCCGCCGCGACCATTAGAGGAACATAACAAAAAATACTCATCTCATAGGGCCGCCGACGCTTAGGAATATATCCTGCCACTTGACTTATGATGACAAATAACCCGTAAATATCGCCGTTGTGCTTTTTATTTGCATTTTCATCTAACCATCCCGACTCGGCATTTGGCCTCTCAATCACCCCGGAGAATGGATTATTCGTGCGGCTCATCGTTATTATTTTACCACGATGCGGAGAGCTTCCGCAATTTTTCGTGGTCTCGCGTTTCTTCTTTTGCTGTGCCATGTCATCTGCCTGTGAAACTCCACACAGCAGCAGAGGATGCAAACGCCGGGCGTGAGGTAGGCGGTGGTTGCAGAGAACATTCATCCGTCACAGAGAAAGTATCCAATTCGGGGTTTCCAACCCAGATACCATTGTACCTTGTGGGAAATAGACGGCTCATGTTCGTGATCTTTGTACACGAATGTTGTTCATGTTTGCATCGGCGGTATCGCCCTCTCACACTTGTCGACACCGCCCAGGCGCCATGCATAGGCGGGCTGACTCCGGGCACAGCATGGGCGCAGCCTATGTGAGTGTATTTTGTTAGAGGGGTTTTTGGAAGTTTGCGTTGTGCTTGTATTTTTTTTTTCTGCGCCCTTTTGTTTGGGGCCACATGCTCATTGTACGTGTTTTGAGTTTCGGAATCATGGTGGTTGTGTGTGATTTATTGACAAGGGGATACATTTTATTTGGAAGATTTGGTGATACTACTCCGCAGGGTGAATGCGGGGGTTGTGTGTTAAGAGATTATTTTTCAAAGTTCTGTCAGTGTGGCGAAATTTAATTTTCTTTTGCTAGGTTTATCGGTTAAGAAATATGACACTTCTTCTAACTGGTGCTCAGTGACTTATGCTTTGTCAGAAATTCTAAAATTGATAGCCGTTGGGCTTGACGTTGAACTTATTTTGCAGGAAATGGTTTGGGTTGAAATTTTGGCACTTAAAACTCTTATAGCGCCAAATTGTGCTAAAAGCATCATGATTTACTGCTACCTGACTCCACATTTTTGTACAACACCGTGCTTATGCTAGAGGCGAAGATTGATGACAAATAAGTTGGACTCCCACAGTCCGACGAATTGACGACATCAATTTAAGATCCTATGAGATTTTGGTACATTATGGCTACTGCAGTCCAAATTTGGAGTAGTCCCTCAATGTCAGTCTTCATTTTTGATGTGAGATGCGCTGCAGGCTTAATTCAGTTTATAGTTGGAGGGACTCCTTAAAGAAAAGGCAGAATAACTCGAGATGACAGTTACCAAGTGCAAACATTTCGAAATAAAGTGAAGGTCCCCAGCAGATTCAGTATTAGAAAAATGTACACTGCCATGGGACAGTATGCGTATGCCTGGTTGTTGGGCCAGAAAGATGTAACTCCATGCATCCTTAGAGCTTTGTTCTTAAAATAAAATTGACCAGAAATGTTCATGTCAGAAGTTAGTTCTACCCAAGAAACAAAATTTTTTCCCACACCTAATCCGTTTAAGCCAGACAGTTCATTCGATTCTTCGCCGCAACCATTAGAGGAACGTAACAAAAAATACTCATAGGGCCGCCGAAGCTTAGGAATATATCCTGCCGCTTGACATTTGGTAACAAATGACCCTTAAATATCGCCGTTGTACTTTTTATTTGCATTTTCATCTAACCATCCCGACTCGGCATTTGGCCTCTCAATCACCCCGGAGTATGGATTATTCGTGCGGCTCATCGTTATTATTTTACCACGATGCGGAGAGCTTCCGCAATTTTTCGTGGTCTCGCGTTTCTTCTTTTGTTGTGCCATGTCATAAGATCAAAAGCAAAGAGATTTCTAAAATTTTACCACAGAAACCTTTTTTTGAACATTATATTTTTCTGAATGCAAGCATTAAGAGCGTGTTTAGTTGTGGGCTTCTCAAGAACTTGAGATTTTGTTACATACACTTTTGAGATGCTTGGATATTTCAGAATTTTGCATTTTTCTCGTTTTTGAATTGGATTAATTTGGGTTTTGTTTTGAACACTATACTCTTTTTAATGCAAGCGAATTTTACTTTAGAACATATCAGGTTTTAAGTTCCTAAAGAATATAAGTTTTTTTTTGGATCTTTGGTTGACTTGGGTGCTTGAAAGTTCCGGAATTTTCTATTCAATTAATTTTTGAATTTTTGACTTCGACGTCTGTCCAAATACAGTACTGTGCAAGATAATAGCACTGTGTTTGACTTTGTCACTATGATGTTAATTACTTTTTCCTATGGACAGAAAGGAGCCTCATATTTATTGCACAACATCCTTATTATATCAGTCATAAATATCATATACAAGACAATAAAAAAAGGCATGTTGTCATTGAGAAAGTTCCTGTTACCGGAAATGCAGTTAAATTTAAATGTTCAAACTAATAGGACCACGTCATTCTGAGGAGCGTTTTCGAAGTTTACACAAGTCTTTTGAATTGTTTTTGGTTATAAACTAATTCTACACATATTATTGTAATTATTAAACGATAATATTGCAAAGTGCGATGTTATTAGCAAAGCAGAATGGGTCGCGGTTTGCATTGTACTCTTGAGAAACGAAAAAAAGCACTTCTGTCAGAAATCAACCTACTAAATTGAACCAAATTTGCGAAACAAAACCTGAACTGGGAACCCTCTAAAGGTCGCAATATATAATGGACGGACGAATCCAAAATTGTTTTATTTGGAACTCCTGAGACCAGGACATTTGTCGCAGGCGAAGAAACCAAGAGTTTTAACGTGTAAAGACTGTTAAGCACGGTGAAGCAAAAATTAATGCATTTCGCGTTTCCTATTGTGGTACTAGTCCAATTTTTTTTTTTTGAATGATGATGATCGCCCGAGTTTATGTCAGCAACCATGCTACCCTACGCAAAGTGGAATTTGCCGCTTCGATGGATTACAGCAACACAATGTCCCCAAACATACGAGTAACATGGCCAAAGAATTTTTCCAAAGCAATAGAGTTCAAGTGATGGAGTGGCCGTCTCAGTCTCCGGTCCTGAATCTCATTGAAAACCTTTGGACAGATGTTAAGAAAGCTGTATATGAAGCAAAACCCAAATATACAAAACAGCTATGAGATGTTGTGTAGGTTGCGTAGAGGAATATCCCTGTTCAGCGATGTCAGGCCCTAATCAACTCTGTGACGCTGTATTTAAAAATAAAGGTTATAGTACTTATCTAATAAAAAAAAATTAAAACAAACAACTTTTGTAGGCGTCTTTAAAGAAAAAAAGCAGTCGTGAGTGTGGTTATCCGTTGACTAGGCACCGCTTCTTGGTAAGCAGAGAATTAATATATTTCCAGTACAAAAGAGTGGAGAGTTCTCAGGTCGTTCACCTAATCAGATGATCGAATACAGTCATACAGCAAATAACTAACTGGAACGAAATAGTGGTGTACAAAAGTATTGGTTCGGATAACGGAACTTTTCTAAGTTCAGAATGCATTTTTTTCTTGTCTTGTTTATAGGTTTAATTCCTAATAGAACAAGGATGTTGTGCCATAAATATGTTGTGTTTACGTGACGGTAGGAAAAATTTACTAACAAAAGAGTGACAAAATGTGTCAAGTTTGAACACAGTGCTATTATTTTGCACAGCGCTGTAGTTAGTTTTAAAGTCAACATCTGCTCCATTCACAATACTTACAATTTCAGGAAAACATTTCCACGGGAATGAGCAAGATACTGCTCGCCTTAAGAAATACAGAGTTTTGTTGCTGCACAAACTCAAGAAAAGTAACAGTATTGAAGTGATACTCTAGCGATGCCAAGTCGAAAAAAAAATTACTCAAAGTTCGAAAATGCTCTAGTCAGTCAGTTGAGATTGTGCATGCATAGAGAGTAGAGGATTTTCTCTTTGAATTTAGCTGAAAATGTAGACCATTTTCTGTACTGTTCGGGGCTTAAACCGAGATAGCTGTTTCTCTCTCTCTCTCTCTCTCTCTAACATATAAGGGTGTCTCAACAAGAACGCAAGATTCAAATCTTAAATAAAACGCAGATATTGAGAAAAAAATCGTGAATTCTTTCTTATGTCGTAAAGTAGACAGGATGAGGTTATGTGTGGAATAACACATCGACCAGGTGGCCGCCGCGGCTTTGCTGGCACATACGCGATCTTTTAATGAAATTTTGCATAAATCCTGCGGTATTTCAATAATCCAGCTCCCAATTTCCTCTTTTAAGGCGTCGTCGGCTTATTCGCATAAACCATCGACTTCAAAAAATCCCAAAGAAAAAAGTCCAATGGGGTTAAATCGCACGATCTAGGCGGCCAATTCTGGTCTCCAAAACGCGAAATAACGCGACCGAGAAATGACTGATGCAGCAATTGAATTGTATCTCTGACTGTATGAGATGTGCCACCGTCCTGTTGAAACCACTTCCCCTCCACATTTAATTCTTCAATTCTATGCACAAAAAATTTCACGATATCGAACACCGTTGACTGTTTGCGCTTGACCTGACTCATTTGTATAAATAGGTCCAATAATTTCTCCAGTCAAAATCCACACCACACAGTGACACGTTGAGGATGCATTTGTTTCTCGTGAATTACTTGCGTGTTTTCTCCGTCCCAAATGCAACAATTCTGCCTATTGACGAAGCCATTGAGATGGAAATGGGCATCGTCACTAAATCTGGCGTTCTTATTGGGACACTCTTTACAAGTATGCAAACACAATTCTAAAACGACATCGTCCATTTAACTTTGAACACAATATGTCTTCTGTGGTCGCCGTGGCGTAGTGGGTAGAGTGAGACGCTCACACGCCGAATGGTCTAGGTTCGACTCCTAGTTCAGCACCAATTTTTCGAATTTGTCACGGCACCACCTCTTTTGAGCTGCTGACAACACTTAAATACACTTAATAACTGTCTAAGAAAAAGCTACTCTAATTTCGCCGTTCGGAGTATGCAAAAAACTGTAGGTCGCCTCTACTCGTGAGAGAACAGTAGCGCGCACAACACGAGTAGTTGATGAGCAAGCTATGCCCTGGCCCCCCTTTACACTGTAGTGCCAACAATTATTACTATACGTCTTCAAACAAAAAAACTTGAAAATGGACTTTAGAGCTAATTCTTTTGTCGCACTGTCAAGCTTACCGGATTCGGACAATGAGGACATTAACTGCGATGAAATCCTAAGACCTAAGCCCTTCCTTTTTAACTTCCTCCGACAAAAAATGCAAAGTGAAAGCGTAGGATGTGGCGTTGATGGTTCCACCTTCTTTTTTGTACTCAATGAGCAAGATTCTCTTTGAGTTCCAGAAAACTGTGGCCATGAGCTCGCCGGCAGACGGAGTGACTGCGAACTTCTTCGAGGAGTCCGTTCAGTTTTTATGCCATTGCATGGACTCTTGTTTGGTTTTAGGTTGATAGTGGTGAACCCATGTTTCGTCCCCAGTAACATTTGATACACAACACCGTCCGCGTTCTCACTACACTATCCAAAAGCTCCCTACAGCATGCGATTCTCACTTTTTTCCAAGGCGCTGTGGGTTTTCGTGGCATACACCTTGCACGGACCTTTGAAACGTTAAGTTGGTCATTAGAAATGGTGTGATTGGCACCAGTTGACAGCATGGTGATCTCTGCCATCATTTTTACCTTTATTCGGTCATCCTCAAGAACATATTTTGTGACTTTTTTGATGCTTTCTCCCGTAGCCGGTGCACCGGACCGATGATCGTCTTCAATGCACCCTCTGCCTCTCTTGAACTGACTTGACCACTTTTGCAGAGTTGATAATGAAGATGCGGAACACGGTAAACAGCCACCAACTCTTCGTGAATAGTTTTTTAACTTTTTCCTTGTTTAGTGAGAAATTTAATAAAAGCGCAATTTTCACCATCATCATCTCAATTGCCATTATGATTGTGTTTAACTAGAGATAAAACGCGAATCAGTAATCACATTTATTTGAAATTCTACATGGATGCACTAAATAATAGTATTATTTGATAAGTAATAAATAAATTTATATATAACCACAGCTTCACCCCCATTACCGAGAATATATCGAAGACTCCTCATTTAAACATTTTCTTCTGCTCGACTTCAATGCCAATGTCATTAAGTATGCCTTAGCACCATTTTTCTTGTCCCTACAATGGATTAATACTTTGATTCTGTTTTAAGGAAGGTTTTTACAATGGCTTTTTCCTTAAAAAATTTAAAAAGATCTGTGATGCTATTGTTACCAATTTTACCAATTTTGTGGTAGTAATGCACATTAACCATATCTTTCAAAACAAATTTTGTAAACTACAGAAATTGTTAAATTGAATTGCCAAGAAGATAAAAATAAAAAGTCTACCATATTCCGTGGATTTTGAAAAGGCAGTCGATAGAAGCAAATATCATTCATTCCACCATGAAAAGAGGATAAAAGCATGGCTTAGACAAGTGGACACGAGGCATCTGCCTAACCCTATATATAATATAAAAAAATAAAATAAAAAAAAAACAATAAAATAAAAAAAATAAAATAAAAATTTAAAAAAATATAAAATAAAAACATAAAAATAAATGTTATGTATGTGCTAATAAAATAATAAAAAAATATAAAACAAGACAAAAAATAACAATAAAGACTTTGAGCATCTGCATTACGGCTTTTTGACGAGTACAGTTGAGAAAGTTATTTGAGGAACTAAAGCCAATGACTCGGATTCGGCGAATTGTACCGCACATGCGGTTTCGAGATTTAAAATTTAACCTAAGAGCTAGTAGGACTGATTGATGTTGTATGTCGCGTTAATGATGGGTCGGCTTAACCAATTTCCTCTTCTTTGATTGGCGCATATAAGATTGACAAGAATGCCTCTTCAACCAACTCGTTAGCTCACCAGCTGCCTCCAATTATACATTCCGAGTTGGCTGAGCCTTTTTTCCGCTTGTGAGTGCCATCTCAGCCTAGGAAGACCTCTGTTGCGTTTTCTCAATGGCTCGGATTCGAAAATTTTTCGGACCGGAGCTGTGGTGTCCATACATGGCCTCCCTACTTCAATCACTGAAACCGAAGATGCTTGACATGGCGCTTATCGCCGTCCAGCCAATAAAGTTCGTCGTTGAATCTTCTCCTTTAAATTCCATCAACTGATCCTTGTCTGCGGAATGTTGTTTTCCCTGAAACGGATTTTTTTTACATGATGAAAGGGTACACTTCACGCGCAACTTAGTCCATTATTTAGTCCTCGGACAGAGAGGTTCGCTACATATATTGGTTCACCACACAACGGGCTGTGTGATGGCTATCCAGGGGGCTCCTCGAGAAGGCTGTGTGTTATTTGTCCTGGTACTTGTCACTAGTACGATAGTATTGGCCGCTCACTTTGTTGAACGCGATCAACGGCATTGCGCTGGAGATAATAATAATAATTGTTGGCGCTACAGTTCAAAGGGGTACCAGGGCCTAGCCTGCTCTTCAACTGTTTTCTCACGAGTACAGATAGAGTAGTACAGATTTTTGCCGACTCCCAACGGCGAAATTTGAGAAGCTTTTTTAGACAATTATTACTCTTTGCGTGTTATCAGCAGCTCGAAAGAGGTGGCGCCGTGAAAAATTCAAAAATTCGTGTTGAGCTGGGAGTCGAACCTAGACTCTTCGGCGTGTGAGCGTCGCACTCTACCCACTACGCCACGGCGAACACTAGAGATGCCCCAGTTTAATTAATCTTTTAAGTCGAAACACGTACCGCTCCAGTGCAGTATATCTCAACCTCTAACAAATTAAAAAAAAGTGGAAACATGAACTTCATGGTCATGGATAAAGCAGTGTCTTGCTGTTCTTCTCACAAGTCTTCTTCTTATGGCGCTACAGTCCGGGCGGACCTGGGTTCTCACAAGTCAGTGACCGAAAGTGTGTCCCGCAAATGACCTTACTTATAACCTGAAGCATTCGAAATTTATCCTTCTACCACTTATAACACTGTTCATATCTAGGTACAGCTTGTCTTTCATATTATGGACCTTCTGGAAGAGTGTACAAAATATTTGACAAAAAAGCAAGCCCCGGGCAATTTTGGTCACTTTGGGGTTCTTAAGTTCCTTTTGTTCTGGCTCGACGGAGTCTTTAAAAGCCCAACTAACGCCAAACTGCGGTTTCTGTAAAATATGACTCAGAATTAAGTTGAAGAAGGAATTCAAATGAGCTGGTGGCTATATGATCTACAAGACAGTTTCAGCAATGAAAATCTTGCAGAAGCTTTAGACCAGTTTACCTACTTTCAACAACTGCCGATGGTTACGTTCTGGTTTGTGGCTACCGCTTCAAACAAACAACAGCTCCGACTGTAATTATTGCCACAAAGTGAGTTCTAGAGACCATTCACCACTCATGTCAATTTTTACTTTGTTTCTCTCCGCCCACGATCATTCATAACTCTCACTGCTTTGAACCTACATTTCCTGTGCACATCCGCATTCTGTGTGTGACACAAATTAACCCATTTTCATTCAGGAAACTCCATCAAGTGGTATTGTGCACTCGGGCAATTGCACTTGTCAGCACTTTATTTTAGCTGTGATTGCTTCCGTCATCCTCCCTATATGGCGTCATCGCTCAGGCAATTAAAGAATATTCAACCGCAGGACAATGGGACTCGAACAACAAAGCTCCACTCAAGTGCTACGACCATACACGCGTAAAGACTTTATTTTCAATTCCCACTGCTGGGTCCTATTGTGTTCCATTTTCAGAATAGAGCGAAAAACACAATCCAAAGGAGGATTGTCTAACGAAGAAGCAGCAAAAAAACAGAAACTGCTGCAAAATAGGAAATATTTCTTCGTTCTCCCTTTGATGGTCTGATTTTGATGACTGCGTCGATGTTCACGACGGATACTCGCGCACAAACAGACATTCTTTTCCGCATTTACCCCGAGGATCAAGGAAGTTGCTTTCGTTTTGGGGCGGGAGAGTTGTCCTCATTTTTGAGTTGTTTTCTTCCGATATCTTCGTAACCATAAACGATTAAAACGACGGGAACCACCAGAGTCGCGTCCTGCGATTCAGAAAAGATTTTCCGTAAATTGAATTTGAAAAGAAAGCCGCTTCAAATAAACCACAATACGAACTCTTTTTTCATTTCGCTGGCGTTCACATTGAATATGACATCCATGTGAGCCTTTAGTGCCAATTCAACACTAGCTTTTCCGTCAACCCCGCTGGTTCCTGTTGCAGTTTTACAACCGTCAATGAAGGGAATTTGCTCGTTTATTGCCACGTCGTCATACGGGAAACTGTGAAAACACCCTCACGAGGGTAATTTCGGGCGCAAACGTGAGCCAACTTTCGTTCATACGCAGCAAACGAAAGGACGACTATAAACATCCGTCGAGTGAAAGGAAAAATGAAAAATCGACGAAATTCAGCAAAGAACGGCATACGTTACGAGCCACCGAGGACCCATGAGTCGTGCCAGAAAACCTCCACCAAACGCGTGCCACGACTCGATCCTTAAGCGCCGCCCTTAAAATTGAGTAAAATATGGAAAAAAAAAAATAAAAATATAGGCGGCCCGGTTGGAGTACCAATTTTACCTTAAAAAACCTTAAAAAAAACTTTTCACAGACCCCGGAAAATTGGTGTGAAAATTGAAGAGTGAAGGAGGGTGTGTTGGGGGATAGAATGGACTTAACACTTCGTTGATATGTGTGCACCCCTTCTTCATCAGGGACGAACGAAGTAGAGTTATTCTTCCCGTGCAAGTGTTGAAAGCATGTCACTGATGAGGTCTCCTTTGTTTAGTTCCTCTTCACGCTTCGTTTTCCGTTATACAAGAAAGAAAAACCGTGTTTTCATTCTCTGGCAAAACACAACAAATAGACAAAACCTGCGGGCTTACTTTACCGAACACACAAGTCCCACGCCCACCTTGTATACAAACATTCGCCTGAGAAAGGAACCATTTTTATTGCTAATGCGGTACTAACAGTTTTCTTCGACGTGTTATTCTCATTCTTTCAGAATTTTTCTTTACTCATTTCACTTGCTGCGGAAGAGTGGAACAGGGAACATTTCTGCCTTGGTTTCTGGGGTCCTTTCTTCAGAATTCCCTCATTCTTTTTTGTTTTGCGCCTTTTGTTACATTTGTGTGCTGGCAAAGTATTCATTAGGAGGAAAACTTATGTTTGCGTTTGTGGTTGCGTCGTCCTTCGCTGCTGCTGGCGCTTGTCGTTGCTCAGACGCGAGGTCGACTGGAATGGTGGTTTTGATGGGTGGGGGAGAATCGTTCGTTTTTGTTCTTTCCTTCTCCGCTCCTGTGAGTGTTTGTCTTTCGGGATTCTATGAAAAATCAATATTCTCTCATTCGTTTGGGTGAATTTTCAATTTCTTCGTGAGAGGATGGTGCTTGACGAATGTGATACTGTGTCAGAAATCGTGACATTTAATTTGAATTGAACATTTATTTTCAGTTGTTTAATGCGTTCGAGGTGCCGGATCGGATGCGGCGGATATACAAACCTCATTTCATTTGCATATCCTAGATGAATAATCCCTGATAATGGTGTTTTTTCATTCTCGGAGGTTTGATATCAACGTAACACATGTATTGTACCTTTAAATAGATGAAACAGAAAAAATATGTAGTTGCTCACTCCAATGGGCTGTCTTTTGTGTATTTTTCTAAAATGGCTGAAATTTCTTAGGGGCCTTTAAGAGAAAAGTTACGCATTATGGGGGTTGTCTACAGGGTTTCCGGCAAAATAAATAAACAACGGTCTCTCTGAAATATTTGTGTTTGAAATTTGTTCCTTGCACACTGCACCAAGCAGGCGACCTTCTTCTCAAAAGTGAACCCCCCTCCGATTAACTGCCGAGAGCAAACAACGATGTTTTGTCCTGAATCAGAAAAAAAATGTGATTCAAACCATGATTTGTCGATTATTGGCTTATCAATCGCAGATTAAAAAAATTTAGGATCATTTGTTTGGAAGTGCTTCGTGCGGGAGCAACTTCGGTTGGATTTGGCTCAATTTGAAACACCCGTACAGTCGACTGCTGTTTACTTTCGGGCTCATACGCGTAAATCCACGATTCATCACCTAGCCCGATGTCATAGACGTGTTTTGAAGCACCTCTATCATATTTTTGGAGCATTTCTTTCGGCCAATCGACATGAGCCTTTTTTTGAGCGATTGACAAATTGTGTGAAATCCAACGCGAACAATTTTTTTTTACGGTTAAATGTCGATGCAATATTGTAAATGCTGGTCCCACTATGCCTAAGGTTGTCTCAATCTCACGATAGGTCACATGACGATCTTGCAATATCAGTTGGCGCACAGCATCAATGATTTCCGGAACAACAACTGGTTTTGGACGACCTTCACGAAATGCGTCTTGGAGTGAAATACGACCTCGGTTCAATTCACCATACCATCGCTAACCACTGGTCCTTAATGGAGCTTCATCGATAAAAATTGTATTAGGCCCATCGATGCACTGTTGTTGCGTTAATTTACATTGAAAGTTGTAAAAAATAATCGCACGAAAAATTTCACGATTTAATTCCATTTTTTGGGCGAGATGAATCTTTTAAACAACACAAATAGCGCTCGTATGTTAAAACTTTCTGAGTACGTATAACCTCAAAAATGTCTAACTTTACGATAGAGCTGGCAGTTACCAGAATGCAGCACAAGGGTTGCCGAATCCCGAAATATAAAATGCAACCTTCGTAATTAGATCTTTCATGTTAGTAGCCGGAGTTGTCAAAAAATATTCTTAATACCTTATAGCAAGTACTGGTAACTTAGTAAGAGAATATTAAGCCATTTGAAAATTTCAAAACTGGGTTTTCTACGATTCATTTTGGTTATAATTCTTATAGCATATTTTTATTTAGTTGAAATATATAAATAGTTATATTTTATTATAGTAGGCACCGCCCTAACATGCTATACCAAATTCTGTTTTCGAATTGAGAAGATCATTTGCAAATTGCAGTAAAGGCAGCACATCTGTCTAACGATTTTATTTAAATATCGTTTAAGATAAATTATGTGTGCTGTCCAAGATAATTAACTGTCCAAACTGATGCCTAAATAATTGTTTAGGTTAAAGCTTCATTAAAAGTCCATACACCAGACACATGTGAATTCGTCAAGTAAAAATGTTGACAATGAGGGGGGTGGTAGTGTATAGGTAAATCAAAGGAATCCAAATGCTCCTCAGCCAATGCGTGTCCCATCGATGAAAACCAATGGGTTTCGGAAGGAGCCAAGTCTGGTGAATGCGGCGGGTGGGGTAGCTGCTCCCAGCCAAGTGTTTTGATTGTATCCTGAACCGGTTTTGCTTGGCATTGTCATGGAGCAAAATTACCTTGCCGTATCTTCTAGCCCATTCTAGTCGTTTCTCGATCAATGCATGGTTCAAATTGATCATTTGTTGTCGGTAGCGATCAGTATTAACGGTTTCATCAGGTTTTAGGAGCTCGTGGTACATCACACCTTTCTGGTCCCACCAAAAACACAGCATTGTCTTCTTACCGAATCGATCTGGTTTTGCAGTCGATGTTGATGGTTATCGAAGATTAACCCATGATTTTTTCGGTTTAGGATACTTAAAATAAATCTATTTTTCATCTCCAGTAACAATCCGATGCAAAACCGATTTTCTTTCGTGTCTTTGAAGCAAAATTTCACAAGTGTTTCTTCGGTATTCCATCCGCCTTTCATTCAATTTATGTGGCACCCATTTTCCACACTTTTGAATTTTTCCCATAGCTTTTAAACGGTCAGAAAATGTTTGTTGTGCAACATTTAACATTGCTGCCATTTGCTTTTGACTCAAAGTGTCATCTCCATCCAATATCGTTTGCAATTCGGCGTCTTCAAACTTTTTTGGTGGTCTTCCACGTTCTTCATTTCTCACATCAAAATCATTATTTCTGAACCGTTGAAACCATCTTTTGCATGTTGCTTCTGATAGAGCATGATCACCGTATGTCTCGACAAGCATTCGATGCGACTCTGCAGCACTTTTCTTCAAATGAAAACAAAAAATTAATGCTTTCCGCAAATCATCACTTTCTGGTACAAAATTCGACATTTTTAACACGATGAAAAAATATGATATTGTCTGTTCAATGACTTGATGTGTACTTAATTTTATTCACAGATGTCATAGCAAACAAACAAAAAAAAATTAAGGCTTATGTTTTATTTCTTATTTTTAATACATTTTTATTTCCAATTCATTGCAGACTTACGTACTAGACAAAAATGCTTAAAACTGGTTGAACGTACTTTGTTTTCTTTTTCCTACAATCTAATATACTGGCCCTCGACGGGCACTCTAAGCTAATCTTATCCTTAATATATTGTCTTTCGACCTGAACTTACATTTCATATATTTATGGTGTTAATTACCGTTATGTTTACTACTTATTATTGAGAAAAATTTTAAAGAAAAAACTTAATAACTGAACCTTATTAAAGGCTCGTTCACAACAAATGTTCCCGAGCCATTGTTTTTTGACGCTCACTTTATACCGGTATGCCTGGTAATTCCGCAACATCTGTCATCAGACTTTATCGCAGAGCGTCGCATTTCTGATAAGTACTCAGTACCTCATTATAGAGCAACATAAAAGACTCAATTCGACATGGGTGTTGTCCCAATCATATCGACATTCTCAACCCAAACTAGTTCTGGAACACTACACATTTTGTTATAGCTCTACCATTTTACATTTGATACTTCCAGTGCCAAACAGACATCCCAGTCCTCGTTATGTATTGCACGACTCTTGCTTCGGAGGAACATTAATCCCCCTCCACCATCTCACAACATAACAAAAACTCATCTCCTAGGAATCCGTTTCGCATTACTCTCCTCATTGCACGAAGTCTTTGTCAATAGCCCAACATTTCCTAATAATGACTTCATTAGACACACATCAACGCATCCGTCCCAACGAACCCTGAAATTCGATCTGCAATTTGTTCCGAATTCTATCGAGCTGCAAATGAAGCCTGCACATGTTCACAGACACCACAGCTTGCACGTGAGATTTTAATTAGGCAATATCCGTGTGTGAATGACAAGGGCACATGCTCAAGTGTAATAACAATCAAACAGGAGTACTCCTTTTTCATTCCCTGGAAACCGAAGCGAATGGTTTTCGCTGCAAGCAGTCATTTCCACGCATATGTTGTGTGAACCTCTGATTAGATTCCTTTTGCGGTTAACAGATGCCAGAAAATATAGAAAATGTATCCTCTGCAAGCAACCACACTTCCATCCAGCATGAAATTCAGTGCAACTAATTTAATTCCTTCGACGAACGATGCAAGCGGAGTACGCTTCCGGGAACGAACCAAGCCGAGACCCACCTCGTTCCTAGTACGTTGTCAAGTAATGCAGTCAAAAATAAACTGACAAAGACGACGACGTCGGATTCAGATGGAAAACCTTGCAAGGATACTTCCTCACGTTCCACTTTGAACAATCAGTGAATTGCTCGTTAAGTGCACTTTCCGTATTCGAAGTGCAAATGAATGTAATGACACGGTAAGCATTGTTATCCTCCCCCAACCAGCTCTCCCTGCTTGCTCCACCTATTTTCAATGGCCCCGCAAATTGCTCACTTTTTCCGCATTCATATCTGCACACATCCCCGCACACCGACGGGGATAATCATAAATTCCTTCATTTTATGAATATCATTATTTAGATCCCAACGAAAAGAAAAAAAAAACAACGCAGGAAATCGCTTCCAGGACATTCTGGTTATGGCTCCCGTATCGTGTTCGTTGTGCAAAATTTTCCGTCGCCTCTGAAATCAATTTACGCACTGTTTGTAGGCGTTGATGTGTGCTGTTGGTATACTTGTGTAGCGTCATATCCGTTGAAACCACCCTCTAGCCAGCTGCAGAGATGGATTTATGCTCAAGTTTGAAGGGGTGTCGAAAATGTCAAAGGGGAGAATGGTGGCAATGAGAGAGTGAGAGAGTGAGAGAGAGAGAGGAAGGAGAGTATGCTTTAGATTTCATTTCATTTTTATTTGGCGGGTAATGGGGCTGAAACATTATAAAGATCGTTATAGCGCTTTGCGTTGATGTCTTCCGCTTCGAAGAGGAAGCCGAAAGATGTAGACGGTGAGATAGCATACTTTATTGTTCACAATTCAGACAATACCGGAAAATTACTGAACTGCAGGGGGGCCAGAGGAGTTTGTTTTATTTAAATTCATATTTTTTTCTTCTTACGAAAACGACGACGGCAGAAGGGGATGTGAATTCAGACGAGAATTTTCTAGGCTGGTAATTATTTGAGGTCACGATTCGTAAACTTTGAGTTTTAATTTTGAATCAAAGAGAAAAGTAACGAACATTTTGCCACCTTGAGGTGTCGTCTTGAATTGTATGCTTAAACTGACACTTCTGAGGAGAAGTTTTCTTGTGCTCTTTCCATATACTGTAGAGTGTCGTCCTTAAGTCTACTCAACTCCATTTTCTTTTAGAGATATACCTGTAGCAAGATATTTAAACAATTTAGAGGGATTGTGAATTGATTATTCAAATTGATTCTCTACTGCTGGGTACAACCACTCAAAAGGGAAAACTATCACAAACTGAACCCTGAGGTGATTCTAGGAGATGTAGCAAACAATAGCTCCTGCATAATCAGCAGAATAAATTCAACCCCCCCCCCCCCCCCCTCGACTCGTTCTTATGTCCCAAAGCCACACTCAACTCTTTCGTTTTCGAAAATAGCTTGTAATGCTAAATTGCTCCTTTGTGCCCGAACGGCACAGGAACTCCTTTGCCTTGTAATTAATACTTTCCTATTCGGAGCCCCATCAAAAGTAATTTATTCGTCTCTCCCTCTCTCTTTGTGATTCTAATGATCATTCCCTCTCATATCTTTCTCAGTGGATATTCCATTGTGGCAGCCCTCCGCTGTCTTCCAATCAACCGCGGAAATCTTGTAGCTGATTTGGCTAAAATTTCATCGACCCACCCATTCCCATAACTCTCAGCCGACCTTAACCCATAGACTCGCTCACAGTCACACTCACACTCACATACACTCTTTTGTTTGGCACAAAGTTTCCACTGCTGAATTGAATGAAATCCTTTAACAAGCATTACTCAACAAACAAAAAGGGTGGAAGTTTTGCCTATGCAAAATGAAGATAAAAAATGACGGTTGATCGATTGAACGGGCGAAACGATATGCCTATAAAGAAGCGCCGCGGCTGAGGCAAAGGCGAAAGCAAAGGCGAAGGCGAAGGCGAAGGACTCACCAAACAGAGTCTTTATAAAGCAATAACATCTAAGTGGTCGTTCTTTTGAGGCTCAAAATGAAGTGGCTTTCTTTGGGGAACTGTAAGGGGATACCACCTCAAGATGAGTGGAAAAATATTTCTTAAACGTGGCGCAAGCACCACTCAAAGGATGCCCCGGGGTGGGCGAAAAGAGGATAAAGAATCGGAACAAATAGAAAACAATATCTGAATTGGATGGGGGAGAGAATGGCGAACTTGGCAGAGAACGTTTTGATGGATGCCTGAATCAATGCGCTTTTTTCATTTTATTTTATGTTTCAGATGGGAAAGATGAAGCTTTTCAAACAGTCACTAGTTGAAGAACGTCAAAGAAATGTGGTATAGTCTCGAGCGGAGAGGCAGAATGGTGATGGGCTTTATTTCCGTCTAGTTTCCCATGTCTGTCCCATGGTGGAGGGGAGGGAGGAACTCGGTTCTGTTTTAGCTTTGAATCAGAGGCGAATGTCCTGGACACAAAGAAGGGGGTCAAAATTCGAGGACCTCTGTTATGGATGCATTAGTCATTCATAAAAACATATCTCTTGCGAGAATCTATGGAGTTTAAATCAATATTTGACCTTCAATCTATCAAACCTTGTTTATAGGGCTTCATCAAGTGCGGTAATGTACTAACCGAGAACTTCACTGTCAACAAAGGTTTTTAACATATAAAGTGACATATGCAATACTGTTCTTGAAAAGATCGCGCGTAACTCACCAGTTAACACCAGAGGTACGATCTTTTTAAAGTCAGCTCAATTATACGAATAAGATTAAGCTGACGACCTTGACGAGATTGGATAGACACAGCCAACCGTCAATAAAGTCTTTCTCTGACATTGAAGTGGAAGCAGCGCAAATGCATTTGGTGGTAAGTGAGAGCAAAATAAAGTGTACGCTGCTGTCAAGGAATTACACCCAGCTTCGACGTTTCGGACGCAGCTGCAAATCAGGCGGCAAAAGGTTCGAGGAAGTAAAAGGCTTTGTCTACCTCGGCGTCGCGGTTAATTAGGAAAACACAACACACAACTAATGACTGTTTCTTTGGACTAAACAGGCAATTGACAAATAGAACCCTTTCTCGGAAGACTGAGCTGGCTTTCTATAACAGCTCGATTGTTCCAGTCCTTCTCCATGCCGCCGACCGCATGCTTTTCGTACTCCTTCATCTTTCTTCTTAGAAGCCGGTGCTCTTTCCTTCTTCTCTATTCGTAGAGCTCACGAACAGTCCTCGTTGTTCGATGCAACATCGCCTTTTTTGGCTGCATGCGCTTGTCTGCACTTGTCGTCATACCATGGGTTCTTTCCAGGTGCTGGTGTGAAACACAGCAAATCAGTGGATGCTTCTTTGATGGCTTGTTATCTTCTTCTATGGTTAGTGCAGAAAGCGTCGAACTGTGAGTGAGTTTCAGAAAGACTCGGTCGGCAAAGTTCCTGGTGATCAGTCGCGATTGCAGCCTTCCAACGTCAAACCGTATTGGCTTCTCATGGTCTTTCTTCTGTGAAACCGGTTGTCTTTTCTTCCTCATTGTTCGTAAAGCTAACGAACAGCTCTCGTTGTTTAATGCTGTCTACCTTATGAATATGTTTTTAGCTGAATCTGCTTGCCTGCACTCGTTGTCGAACCATGGGTTGCTGCTCGGTGGCGATGTGAAACCCAGAACATCACTGGCAGCTTCTTTGATAGCTTCTTGACAACGTTTCCAGTCTTCTTCTATGTTTAGTGCAGGCAGCGTCGAATTCTCAGCGTGTTTCATGGAGACTCGATCTTCAAAGCTCCCAGTGATCATTTGCGATTGCAGCTTCCCGATGTCAAACCGTATTGGCCTGTCTTGACTTCGTTGATCTCTCGATATCCGGGTTCTTACGTTGGCCACAACAAGGTGATGATCAGAGTTGATGTTTGCACCTCGGAATGTTCCGACATCGAGGATACAGGAGGAGGGTCTGACGTCGATCGCAACGTGATTAATCTGGTTGACGGTGGATTGGATTGGTTCCTTTGGGGATGTTCAGGTTTGGGAACCACATAAATTTTCCGCCCTGAGGCGAAGTCCAACAGCCTGAGTCCGTTGCCGGATGTGTTGTCGGGCAGGCTGTGTTTTCCGATGACCCAGGAAAGATGTCCTCCTTTCCCAACTGAGCGTTGATGTCTCCTAGAAAGATCTTGGTCTTGTAGCTGGGTTATCTATTGTATGTTTTTTCTAGGAGATCGTAGAAGTCATCCTTGGTGCTGTCGTCCTTCTCCTCCGTCAGGGAAGGATGCAGGAGTCCATCGAAGTTATCCTTGTTGTCCTTCTCCTCTGTCAGAAAGTGAGCTGAAATTATGCTGATGTAACCGAATTTAGCCTTGACGAGGATCGTCATGAGGCGTTCGCTGACGAAGTCATGCCTAGGTCTAACTCGAACCGAATCCGCATCCGTGTAAGCGCTGCCTTTTCTCTCTGCAGCAATCGCTGTAGTAGATATCGCAGGTGTTCATCGTTTTCTTGCCGGGCCCATCCCATCGCACTTCCTTAATGGCGATGATATCTGCTTTCTGGAAGTGAAGGACCTCCGCAAGTTGTTCGGCTGCTCCGGTCTGTCAAGGGACCTCACATTCCACGTGTAAAACCGATAATAATTGTCCTTAAAAAGTTTGCGGTGTCGTCAACAGTTAATCACTCCTTTTCCGAGACATGTCGTCGTCTCTGAAGTGGTGTTGGTTTACGTGGTGAGGAAGTTACCCTCACGCATAACCTACAGACCGGTAGGCTAGACCCATTATTTAAAACACGGTCAGAGGGATTAGTTTTATACATTGGTTCACCACACAACGATTATTGTGTGGGCTATCCAGAGGGCGCCACGAGAAAACTGTACGTCAACGTGAGCTATGCACTAACGACGATAGTGTTAGTAGCTCACCTTGTTGAGCGCGAACAACGACGTTACCTCGTGTGGACAGGACAGAAACTTAGGCGTTACTGAAAGCGGATGAGGAAGTCTTTGTGGAAACAAAGTTCTGTGTGCAATTTTCAGTCCTGTTTTTGCTAATGGCATTTGGGGGGGGGAAATTTTGCGACGAACCTTATGAACTGTGCCGCTACTGCCTGCGTGCATCTGGTCAAGCGTCTTTGAGTACAACGCCTGAGATATCAGGGCCATGTAGAGCTTCTGGGCATAGCTGCTCTGGCCCGAAAAGTTTCAAATTCGAGTCACTAGGACAACGCAAGGTAAGACGGCCTAGGCTTAAACGGCGCAAAGGAGAAGAACCCTAAATAGTGAACCTCGAGGTAGCTGTCGAAGGGTCGTTCTGGCTTGAAAGGTATGTTGGTAAAGGCCCTGGTCTACCCTGGGTTATAGGGTCATACAAAGACATAGAAGGAGAACGGCCGATTATTTGAAAGCAGTTACCGCAACACTCTTGATTTTTTAACGTTTCCAAAAGAACAATGGGCGGCCAAGTTGACAGGACTGTGAAACCAAAAAGAAGGCAGGACACACTCGAAATTCCAAGGGATTGGGATCGATATATCTACCAATTGGCTCACTCGGGAGGAGCTCCCTACAACTACAACGTCACGCTTTCAATGTCATGCCATGTTTGAATTCAACCTACACCCATAAATATTTCCAAAATAAAGAGTTTCCCCAAAATGATTGACTGCCAACAACTGCTTACTTTCATCCCAGCCGCATAACAACTCGTGAAAATTCAATTTCCTCGTCAGGCAATTTTACAAATTTCCCACACCTCGTTAAGAAAGTCCCGCTAATTTCCTATAGAGCTGTAATGTCCTTGATTAGCAATAAACCCTCAAATGACGCCTCTGTAACGGACATTCCAAAGATAATAAATTTCAATCATTCCACTTATTACGAAATCAACTTTAAAAGTTAAAACAGCACTCCCAAGTGGAAGTAAATTTCAAATTATTTACCCCCGTCCACCCTCATCTGCCTTGGCACGCACACACATTAATACGTTTATGTGCGCCAACCAGCCAACTTCTGACTTCCCCTTCCGTCACTCGTTCATTTTTTCACTTTTTTTTAAAACAAAGAGGATGCGGTGGTGTTCAGCGAAAGAAAAAGATCATAAAAAGAAACTTTCTCATCACATTGAAATTACTTTCTCTGGAGTCAAACAAAAAAAAAAAACAAAACAAAAAAGCGAAGCAGCGAATGTCGGGGTGGAAATTACACCAAAATGGACTGCTCTTCCGGGAAGGACCTTGCACGCCGGCGTTTATGTTGTGTGCCGTTCTCGGGTGTTTCTTCTTCGGTTTGTGGCGCTCTAAAGTAGGGTTCCTTAATCAGTTTTCTTAACTTTTTATTTCTTATTTGTGTTTATGAAGCGACTGACGCCACGCCTCCCCTCCACCGGCACTCACAAACTCCTCTGGCTGTACTTTTTCTATTAGAACATATTTTCGGGCGCGCAATCCAAATTAGATGCTTCCGCTGAAGTAGCAGATCGTAATAACAAATTTTGCTTTACGACCCATAAAATTGTTAGGGAAGATTTTGAAGAACAAAAAACGGAGGCCACTCCTCGACGGCGAAGTGCATTGTGAAGCGTGTCGGATGGCGGCATTAGGGTTTGATTTTATTCAAGCACCCATTGTTGTAAAAACCGACACAATGAATGCCTTCTGGCATACCATACGTGGGGACGGACATGAGATGTGTGCGAGTGATGAATTCTTGGGTGAAAAATGGCTTCTTAGCGACACATTCGCAAGATGTCCGGAAGGTCCTTCAATGAGAATTTCGATTTTGTTGTGCGGGAAGTATCTACTGCATGAATTGAAGTTTCAATATTTCCTCGTGTATGAAGCATTTTCTGAGGTGACAAAGAGGAGAGACCGAGTTTTTTTTATATTAAATTTTGATTTAAATTACTTTATTAGTATTTTTAATTTGTTTTTTTTTTTTTTTTTTTTGGTGAACATTGAAACTTTCCCTGACCGCTGGTTTCTTCTATGTGGGCGTCAAAGACTTTTAGGTCTCTATTTGTTGAGGGAACACCCTTGTCAGACACAGCGATTCATGACTTTAGAAAACGTCTGAATCCATTGGAGTGGATATAAAAAAAGAGTTTTTCTTATTTTAAATCGAGTAATGAGCTGATGATTTGTGCAAAAGAGGGACTTTCGAATTGGTGTCAGAATTTAATTAAAAATTGTCTACTAACTTAAAAAATTCACTTGCATTTCAAAAATTTCAAAGTTTTTTACGCCAATTAAGTGGTTGGTCATTGTCTTGCTACAGTTTGTGCATACAGTTTTTTTTTTTTTAAAGAAACATTTCACATTATAAAAGGTGTGGCCGCCGTGGAGTAGTTGGTAGATTGAGACGCTCACACCCCGGAGGTATTCCGGCTGAACACCTCGAATTTTTCACGGCACCTCTTTCGAGCAGCTGACAACACTCAAAGAGTAAGAACTGTCTTAGAAAGCTTCTCAAATTTCGCCGTTCGGAGTAGGCAAAAAACTGTAGGTCCCTTCTACTCGTGAGAGAACAATAGCGCGCACAACACGAGTAGTTGATGAGCAAGCTGGGTCCTGGTCCCCCTGTGGATTGTCGCACCAACAATTATTATAATTTATTATAATAATTATTACATTAATATGCATTATTAGCGTGGTATGGGTCGAGCTGCAAAAAGGCTATCAGGTTGAGAGAAATTAGCTTTCGGACTTTCAAAGCCAATCCTTCTGAGGAAAACCGGAAAAAATTCAAAAGGGCTCGAAACGCCTGCAATGCATTAATAAAACGTGTTAAATTCTCCTATGATCAAAAGTTGAAACGAAAAGTGCTGCATTGCCCCAAGAGCAGTAAAAACTCTTTGACATTCGTAAAAAACGTAAAGAACTCCACCTCAATTCCAACGCTCAAATGCAATGACATTCCAGTTATCAGCTCTTTGGACAAAGCAAATCTGTTATCTGTACATTTTGCAGCCAACTCAACGCTTCAAAGTTGTACTTTGTCCACGAGTGTACTCAAGAGCGTACACTTTTCCATGGGATTTAATAATTAAAGATATAAATGTGCACAATCCGCTGGCCCGGATGGTATCCCTCTTCCCCCTGTTCTTCGGAAGGAGTGATCTTCTACGCTGCCAAAACCACTGCGTAAGCTTTTCCATTTGTCCTACTCTTAAGAGCTCTTTCCGAGTACGTGGAAAACAGCATTTGTCCAGCCCGTCCCTAAAAAGGGCAAACTATCATCACCTACATCCTACCGACCAATACCACTTACGTCTTTACTGCCCAAGCTCATGGAAACGCTGATAAAACCTCAGCTTATGAAATATTTTGAAACTTTTAATTTCTGCACCTGTCTAGTAGAATCCAACAGCGAGCGATAAACCTTATTGGTAATAATAATGTTGCAAAGTCAATCGACTCTCTTGAAAATCAACGAAATGTTGTGTCTCTTTCATTATTTTATCGCTATTTCAACAAAAGATGTTTTTATAAGTTAGCCAGTTGCAGTCTCCCCCTTCAAGAATTCACGCACAATACCCGCTCACCAGTTTACCCTGAAGCCCACTTTCGGATGAACAGTTAAGTTGAGAGACTCGCTTTTCGGCCGCACCACACGAATATGGAATAGTCTTCCCAGCCCAACTTTTCCTCCACATTACAATCCACAGGCATTTAAAACCAATGTGCATTGGTACCTCCGTTCCTTCTCTTCCTCTATACCTTCAGCCCGGGATGTGATTTACTTCCGGTCACTTAAGGGTATCAACAATCCCTATAGTGCACGCCAAATATAAAAAAGCTGGCTTATTCCTGAAACTTAAAATACCCTAAAATGTGTAAAATCGCTCCAAAACGGCGACCAACTATTTTAGGCATGAAATTTAGTGTTAATTAAAAATATTCCTGTTTCAAGCTCTGCATAGCTCGTTACTTGGTTTTTGATACCAGACTCACCTAGACTATCTAACTGAATTTCCAGGAGCACAAGAGTTATTCGATGACAGTTACCACAGAGTAACATTCTGACTTTCGTCTTTTTCGAAGAAATATGAACCAAAGATTTCTCCAACCCATAATTCACGTGGTCGCCGTGGCGTAGTGGGTAGAGTGCGACGCTCAGACGCCGAAGGGTCTAGGTTCGACTCCCAGCTCAACACCAATTTTTCGAATTTTTCACGGCACCGCCTAACTGTCTAAGAAAGCTTCTCAAATTTCGCCGTTTGGAGTCGGCAAAAAACTGTAGGTCCCTTCTACTCGTGAGAGAACAGGAGCGCGCACAACATGAGTAGTTGAAGAGCAAGCTAGGCCCTGGTCCCTCTTTGGACTGTAGCGCGCAATTATTATTATTATAATTCACACTATATCGTTGCTTTTATTGGTTGTATTGACAGTTCTTTGTGGCTCGTTTTTCGTAGTGTTTCCAACTGGACACTCAATAGCCGAAAATCACAGGTTCGACTCCTAGACTGAACACCTCCTACTTTTTCAGGGTACCACCACTTTCGAGGTGCTGACAACACTCAAAAAGTAGTACCTTTCAAAAAAAAAAACTTCTCAAACTTCGCCGTTCGGAGTCGATAAAAAACTGTAGGTCCTTTCCACTCGTGAGGGAATAGTATCGCGCACAACATGAGCAGTTGATGAGCAAGCTAGACTCTGGTTCCTCTATGAACTGTCGAGCCATACAACTATTATTAACATTATAATTGTCGTCCAATGGAACTGACGCCGAGTATTGGCTTCTCCCGCGCAACACGATTAACGTCCAACTTCGACTAATCGCCTCCTAATCTCGTTAAATATCCCTTGCACTTTTTTTTTTTCTCGTTTTTTGAGTCTTCCTATTATTTTGCGATTTTTGTTTTCCTATTTTTTTTCCTATTTATTTATTTTCTCCTTTTTTTCTTCCTGGATATGTTGGCGTAAGTGCAAAAATGTTTCATTGCGTTATTCCAGACCTTCATATCTCAAAAATAGCTTTCTGCTTTGCTCGACAACTGCTACACTACTGAAATTAAAATTAAAAAAAAAAAACAATTTTTACCGAGCAATATTTTTTTTTTATTATTATAGCAGCAATTGGTGGTCGCCGTGGCGTAGTGGGTAGAGTGCGACGCTCACACGCCGAAGGATCTAGGTTCAACTCCCAGCACAATACCAATTTTTCGAATTTTTCACGGCACCACCTCTTTCGAGCTGCTGACAACACTCAAAGACACACTCGGAGTCGGCAAAAAACTGTAGGTCCCTTCTACTCGTGAGAGAACAGTAGCTCGCACAACACGAGTAGTTGATGAGCAAGCTAGGCCCTGGTCCCCCTTTGGAATGTAGCGCCAACAATTATTATTAGCAGCAATTGGGCGTTTCCCTTGTGTTTACAGTTTTTTGGAAAAACAAACAAATAAATTTTCTTATCACTTTTAAGGGACTGAAGGACCAACATTGCAATTCAGAAGTAACCAGATGAATAATCACAAGGCCGACAGACTGATCGGAAGTGTAAAAAACAACGCCACATTACACATTGAAGGATTAACTATAAATCCATGATCGGTCCATGGTTTTTAATTAGTTGCCCAAAGCTGTATATTTTTCTCGCCTCAAATCCCGCATACTTCTAAAATTGCAACATGATTGCAGTCTTCCACTGTAAAGGACAGTTCTGTCTACTTTAAAATCAAACAGACATATGGTTAACGCTAGTTAAAGAAGAACGCAAATTGAGTTCAGGTATCGGTGAATGGTATCGAGGATACGTAACCATTTTTAGGAGATAAAGAGTGAAACTGGAGGATCCTTCATATTTCCCAAAAATTAGACACAGGGACCAAAATTAATTTATTCAAAATAACTGAAGAAATCGAAAAAGGACTTAAAAATAAAACGGTCATGTCAATCTCAGAAAGATTTCTTATTTGCCCACAGCAGCTTAGCTGCATCTTTCCTCCAAACAACCAACTGACCCAAAGTGACGCGTCTCAATCTTTCCCGTATTTAATCTCCTTGGTGCAAGTAATGAATTTTTACTTTCATCAATTATTCTGAAGTAAGCTTAGAAGGGAAGGAAAGTGCAACATTGGCTTACAGAGGAAGAGTGTTCCTCTTCAGTTGGTAGAATTACTGCCCAAATCCCGATTATATTTCTGCCCATCTTGAAGTACAATTCGTAATGCCTTTGAAACAACTTACAAATGTTGTGACAGATATGACAGAAAACATAAAACCCAGCCATGACAGACAAACTCACAAGAAAGCAACTTATGTGGCAGTGTGTCTTTACCTGCTTGTCTTTCGCAGCTAATCGAAAACCAACAGAAGTTCAATTTATTTGCACATTCCCTACCCCACTCCATGCCGTGCAGAAATAACACGTAATGGCTTAAGCATGTGAAACAAATTTACGTCTTCATTCATTTCTATGTCACAGTCAGTTGGATAGTTTTAATAATAACTTTCGGTCTCCAGCAAAGACATTCCATTCTCAACGTGTGTAAAGCGTCAGTTGCAGGCAGTGTTCGGGTGTGCACACATGTGGCCTATCTCATGGACATCTAATGAAATTTTACCCAATAAACTCCAGCTGAGCTGCTGTGACCACTCGGCACATCAGCAAGGATATTTTTGAATCCCAATAACCAGCAACACCATCGCCATCATATGCCTGACTAACACACACATGTCTCCGGACAAGTATGATGGCTAAATGTATGAAAACAGTTGAGTGGTGTTATCAGAAATTCATTTCAGCCAGCACTCGCCCTCAAAGGGACACGAAATGAATTTTCAAATTAGGATGTGAGCGGCGGCCAAGGGACGAGCGGCCGACAAACAGAATCGACCACATGCCCAGACCAACGTGTCCAACTGTGTCGAAGAGAGGGCTCATAACAGCGTGAATCTTAGGTAACCAATGGCGGGTGGACAAAAAACATGCGCCTCCTGTACGTGAGACCGATATGCTATGAATGTTTATGTGTAATTCTCATCAAATTTTATGGTTACTTCATTTTTATGATGACAACCCCCGCACACACCACCAACTGGCCGGTCCAACAGGGGTTTATTCAATTCGTCCTGATGTCGGACCATTCCTGCAAACTGGCCATTACCCAATGATTATGACCAGGACAAAGTCATCCGGCCGGACGGAGTCCCCTAAATCCCTCACATAATCAAAAGCAAGCAGAAACTATGCCATGGAGCAACTCCCCTCTGCTTTCTGCTTTCGCTCTAAATACGGCCAGTTTTTGCGTGGTCGCTTCAGCAATGTGCTGGTGAGGGAGTGGAAAAAACAGTAACGGAAGCAAAACCAGTCCAGGCGTATGAGATATTGGAATTTTTCGAAAGATTACAACATTCGACACAAAGTTCTTGTGCTGCCATCGCGGCAATCTGAAATGTTTTGTCAAACAAGGAAAGTGTAGGGCGGGGGAGGGTGAAATGGTGCGGTGCTCAAATATCACAAATCTTTACTTACTCCCATAGCTGGCCACTTCTTTCGATAAATCACCCTGATGCCATCGTCTTCTTCCACATCACATGCTCCCTGAAACCCCAACTAATAGCTGTGCGGTTCACTCCCTCCAGAAATGCACCCCTTGGGAGGCTTTCCATCACCAAAGATGTAATTAATGAAAATCATCAACCAACATCTCCATCCCCATACCCGCTGTGATTCTCATTTCGAGCCCTCGGTCGACTGATGAATATTCAAATGAACCTCTCGAGATATGGAAAATAAAGAAAAACGGGAGCAGCACAAAAACACTCGTTAAGTTAACATATTCCCCTTAACCACCAATCGCACTCCCCACCGAACGGGAGTGAACGAGACAGTTTGCCCACTTTGAATCATTTTCATTTCATCACTATTCCAAGTAGGACGTGATGTACTTCACCCTCAGTAACGGCAATGCACGCCCCAAGTAAATATGATGGCTTATATACACACACTTCCGCTACCAGAAAACCGAAAGCAAATGCCATCCTTAAACAGACGGAAGGACAAATATTGTGTGGGACAAAAACGGACCTGATTCCCGCAAAATTGCAACAGTGCTCAGAGGACAAAAACAAAAAAAACACACAAAAAACATACGCACACACAAAACGACCCCAAGCACCACACCACTGTGGTGTGGGATCAGAAGGGCCAGTGGTTGGCGAGATTCTAGATTAATTAAATCCAGCAAAGTCAGAAAAACAACAAAAACCAGGACACCTCACTCGCTTTTGAAATCCAGTAGATCTGTGCTGCGCACAGCAGCCGGGAGAACTCTGTTTGTGTGGTCAATAACATGCCCCAGTGAACGTTCCAAGTTGTCCACTTTAAGCATCCGGAATTAATTAGGACGTATGTGTGACGATCTGCGGTGTACTTCATATCCATGAGCACACACACACGTACTTCTGCTCTATTTCTTATATATTTGAACAAGTATCAGCATCATTTGAAGCTCTATTTCCACCCCTACTCTCTCGACCGCAGGGACCGCATGCGAGCTACGAAGTAGGACAGGTTCTTTTATTTATCCTATCGGAAATGGCTGTCGTTCACTTCCTGGGGTAATGCTGCCGGACGGACTATTGTCACTTGGCTTGAAATCGGGGAGTGGTCTGTAGGCAGTTAAATGCATTCGTCCAGTTCGGGAAATTTGTCCTGAACGACTGAGTTCTGGGTCTTCGGGATGGTATTTTATCTGAAATCGCTTCAATGACTGCTGCATAAAATGGTTAAGGTAAGCACATAACTTCTTCGAACAACTACATTTATGGTGAAACTAGTGTTGGAGTCTTCGCCTGCTTTCCAGGAGTATCTCGCTTTAGAGATCAGGTGCTGAAGCCATTGCATTGTTAGCCACACAACTCTAAGCTTCTGGGTTACACACTCAGTTGCTGATTTCTGTTCAATTTATAATTTTCACTTGTCAGTGAGAATCCAATGAGAGGTGTAGTTGGACATAGCTTGAAAATCGGATTGAAAATTTCAATAAAAACTGAATTTAACAAAAGTCCATGGTCTACCCATTCCCATCAATCAGACATCTTCTCCTTCTGGTTCCTCAGTCCTGGGTGGACCTGGACATAAAGCAGTCTAAAAAGAAACACACTTTTCACAATCATTCTGCAGGGAGTGTGTAGTGCGAGTATCACTCGCGTTTTGAGGGTTTCGTCCGACTTGAGAGTTGACTAATGGAAAAGCAATTAGATTAATGCTCGGCTAAGGGAACTCTTATAAAAGTAGAAGTTTCGTTTTTTTTTGAAGGATCACATGGGGCACCAATGTCGTTTTTAATAATTGTTGGCGCGACAGTCTACAGGAGGACCAGGGCCTAGATTGCTCATCAACTTCTCGTGTTGCGCGCTACTGTTAGCTTTCTTAGACAATTATTACCCTTTGAGTGTGGTCAGCAGCTCGAAAGAGGTGGTGCCGTGAAAAATTCAAATTGTTTAGCCGGGAATCGAACCTAGACCCTTCGGCGTTTGAGCGTTGCACTCTATACATTACGCCACGGAGGCCACTTTTTTTTATTTCTTCTTCTTCTTCTTCTTCTTCTTCTTCTTCTTCTTCTTCTTCTTCTTCTTCTTCTTCTTCTTCTTCTTCTTCTTCTTCTTCTTCTTCTTCTTCGGATGGCGCTACAGTCCGGGGTGAACCCGAGCCTCAAACAACATGTCTCTCCAGCTAGTACAATTTTTTTTAATTATTCAATATAAATTGGCAATTCATCATGGAATAATTTACAGCGCTTTTACATTGATTGACTGAAAGACAGCGTTATAAACGCTTTTTGTTAGATTTTAGGAACTTTCGAAAGACTGCAACCACAATTGCCACTGCCATTCACAAAGGTTGCATTTAAGGGTGGTACTTGCCTGGCTGTTTCACGTCTAGTCAATATACAGTTGTCAAATATCTCTCTTCCGCTTTCTTGTTGCTCATTTAATGCTTCATAAAAAGTGTTACAGTGATCGGATTGAATTCAAATATACGCCGTTTTGTTCGATAATCTGTTTCCATCTAGACAGCAGCTTCGTAATACCCCCCTCGTAGAAGCCCCCCTCCTTATTTGCGAAGAACTCGAACACCCACTTTTCACAAGCCTCTTTAGAGTTCAACTCCACACCACCAAGGGCGTTCGCCATGGACTGAAGCAAGTGGTAATCACTTTTTGCTACATCCTAGCTGTATGGTGGATGCGATAACACCCCCCATCTGAGCTCCCGTAGCTTCTGACGAGTCATGAACGAAGTGTGTGGTCTGGCGTTGTGCTGTGGAACACTACACCCTTCCTGTTGACCAATTCTGGACGCTTCTGGTCGATAGCCTACTTCAAGCGGTCCAGTTGTTCGCATTAATTGGTAGAATTAAGCGTCTGGCCATATGGGAGCAGCTCATAGTGAATGATTCCCTTCCAATCCCACCAAACACACAGCAAAACCTTCCTGGCCGTCAATTACAGCTTGGTCACAGTTTGGGACGATTCATCGGCCTTCAACCAGGACCGTTTTCACTTGATATTGCCGTATGCGATCCATTTTTCGTCACCAGTCACCATCCGCTTCAAAAACGGGTCGTTTCGTTTCAGCAGCATATCGAAGGCATTGATTGGGTCCATAAGGTTTTTCTGCGTCAAATCATGTGGCACCATGTATCCAGCCTTCTGCAAATGGTTTAAAATGGTTTCGTAACTAACTCCCATCTTCTGGGCGATGTCACGAGATGCCACATAACGGTCTAACTCGATGATTTCCATGATTCGATCAGTATTTGTCGTCACAGGTCTTCCACCGGCTGGCTTATCTATGGTGTCGTTTTCACCGGCTCTGAATCGTCGAAACCATTGATCCACGGTTCGAAGTGATAGAGTACCTTTCCCCAAAACACCATTAATATCACGGAACGTTTCTCTAGCGGATTTACCTTTAACGAAGGAAAACTTTAAAATAAGGCGAATTTCGGCTTTAGTGAATTCCATGTTTTCACGTTTATAACTGTTGAACGCTATATCGACTCTAGTCATGCATAGCGTCGTTTTGTAGGCTATGTCAAGACCTTTGAAATGATGTTTAGTATTGCCAGATACGAGCTCTGTAGAGCTTTGTACAAAGCCGGAAAATTCAAAAGACAAAAGGGAAGATATTTGACAACCTTATATTGCAAACTTAAACAGCTAAAATTGAGATTGTAGCCAAAAACTGGGACATCGTCTTTTTCAACAGCATTGCTTGGCGCATTTGACCAAATTGTCAAAAAGTATTTTGAGTAAGGATCTAAAACGTGAGAAATTGAACTTGTGCTAGAATTGTAAATGAGTTCTGAAGAAATTGAATCAAACACCAAATGTTTCATTATAAGCCACCGTTCCTTGATGAAGATTATTCTTAGCTCAAATGATTTCTTAAGAAATGGGATTAATCTTTTCGGGCTGAGGAGAGCTACCTGAAGAGTACCAGAAACCATCATTACATTGGATGACACAACAATCCACAAAATGATCAGGTCTTTTGCAATAGCTCTTACCCTTCATTTTTCTCTCTCTATTATCCTTGAAGGAACCTACACTATTCTTTGCTGACTTCGATCGGCGAAAACTGAAAATTCTTTTTTGTAGACAGTTAGCACCGCTTGACACATTAGCAGAAGCTCGAAAGAGGTAGTACCCTGAAAAAATGTGAGGTGTTCAGTCCAGGAGTCGAACCTGGTACCTTCGGCATTTGAGTGTCCCCTTATAAACACTGCGAAAAGGAAGGTACAATGAACTATCACTACAACAATTAATAGCAACCATATAGAGGGTTTTATGTGATGAAAAAATGTGCGAATTGTGCGCGCCACTGTTCTTGGAAGGCACCTCCAGTGCCGACTCCGAACGGCGAAGTTTTAAGAAGCTTATTCTTAGACAGTTATTACTCTTCGAGTGTTGTCAGTAGATCGAAAGAGGTGGTACTGTGCGAAATTCGGTGTGTTCAGCCGGGAATCGAACCTGGGCCTTCAGCGTGAAGCGTAGCACTCTACTCACTACGCCACAGCAGGTTGGACAACGAAACATGGGAAATTTGTTCTTTGGAGCTACAAAGCCAAAATTAAACGTTTCAGAACAGATGGTAGGCGATTCGTGTGAAGACTAAAACACAGCTCACCTGTTGTCAAGCATGGCGGAGAATCGATGAATGTATGGAGTTGGTCCAATTCATGGGATCATTTCCAATTGATGGCATCCTCACGAAATAGAAATACGTGAACATAATGTTAAGCGTGAAGGAACTATGGGCTGAAGAAGATTAAGCAGTTATTTGAAAACTTTAGCAGAACAACTATTTGGAGCGTTGCAAACTAGAAAGCTAACACCATAATTTTGCGCTGACCTTTCCATTGCCAGGTGATCTGACTGGATATTATGAATCACGTGAATTAAGATAAGACATCCGTAGCACTATTTATAGTGTCAATGAAAACACTTGAAGCCTTGTGGCGGAATGGCGGCTACCGGACCCAGGTTTGGAGCCTTGACTGGTAGTGACAACTTGACCGAAGGCTATATTCTGGTGCCACGGGAGGATAGGAGCCGCTAAAACTTCGGTTTCAGCCTGATCGAACGGTAGGCCCCTTGGAGTATCGTGGTGGCTGTGGTTTGCCACCCAACATCGCGAGCAGAGTCGAGGTTAGTGTACTGTGCTGACTTGTCTGGTTGCTGTTCATCCTGGACTAGGCAAAGCGGTTAGAGGATTATTACGGCTCAGTATCGGGCGTTGCGACTCAGAGTGCGGCAGATGCTTTAGGAAGAACTCACATCAAACCAAGGTGGGTGATTGTCACTCAAAAATGATCTCAATTTGGTACTTGGGTAACTAAGGCGCTTAGTCTTGCGTTATCTACGACTCTGGGGAAAAGGATCCTGATAAGCCGTGAAGGCAGGTGATCTCGTAAAACCAAATTCCACATCTGACTATTCCATCGATGCTTTGAACTGGCCATCTTCAAGTGCAGACCTGAATCCCATCGAACACTTATGGTGTGATGTAAAATCTAGCTTAAGCCAAAGAAATCTTGAATATCAACGAAATTTCCGAAAAGCTTAAGGCTTCTTGGTATTCCATAACTGTTAAGCAATGGCGTTCGTTAATAGTGTCCAGGAAGCCTCGTTTTAAAGCAGTTATAAAGAAAAAGGGTTGTGCTGCTCAAGATTGAATTTTCTGAGCGCAGATTTGACTTTCCTTGTCGCAGATGTGACTTTCATTGCCCTTATACACTGCTCTTCAAAACTTAGTAAAAGTTTAAAAAGAAACAGACTGCCGGTAAGGGGAGAGTTAAATAAGATAATTAGGTCTAGTTTGTAAAAAAGGAAGGAAGAGAGAGACAAGTAGAGGGAGTGAGGCAGATGGAATCAGAGAGAATAAGAGAGACAAAGGGAGCAATTACTCAAACGAATGCCCCTTACAAAACATTGGCCATGTTCTTTAAAAAGCGCCCGGCTGAAACTTACTGCATGGCGGAAGAAACTGGTCAAGAGCATAGAATGAATGAAAAGAAATGAATGGTTGAATGTCCCCACCAACCTGAATTAGTCAAACAAGGAAGCAGAACAATCCACACAACTTGTCATCATAAACCGAGAGCCTTGCAAGTAAACTAGGGAGTAGTAACCATTAGGAAGTACCTTCCTACATCACTTCATCTATGAGGACACGTGGCGAAGGGAATACAAGAACACAAAAAATGCATGCAAACCACGTATCCAGGTCATAATCAACATGCCCCCCATCATCGTCATCATCGTGCTTCGCATTCTCATCGTTTACATATCTACCTATCCAGGCACTAGCCTCCGAAGGACCTGTGTGCACAAATGAAGCACGCATACTCCCGGTAATGCCGACACGCAGCACGTTCTAGAAAGCTCCTCTAAGGAAAGAGCACAAAACTCCCTCCGTTTGAAACTAATTATCATGCGAACTTTCAACGTGACCACATCCCCACTTCTCCTCTGCATTTCTGCTCCACGCTTTGATCCGGAATTCCTGCGGGGAAGCAAATTTATTCAGTTTTTTTCTAGCCTCCTTTGGTCTGTCTCTATGTCTTTTTCAAGTCCTGCAAAGTGATTTCTATCATGTCCAAGAACATCCCCGTCCAACAACAGGGTGAGTGTGAAGGACACCACAGTGCTCAACATGGAAAATTACTTGAAAGGTCTTCGAGCACCCTTACCCATCCCTGTGCGAGCTGGTAAATGTCCAGGAACATGAACAGGATAATTACCATAAAGCAATTATGAGATGACATCGAAATAAAGGTGAATCTCTTTGCGTTAGTTAACGGCCGAGAGGGGAGACCATGGTTGTCCCTGCTGAGTTGCCGACAGGCGGGATATGTACAGGACAACCCCTCTGCTTACAAAAATGATGAATGGAAGGCAAATAATTAACAAAACGTTGCCCCATTTGCAGATGAGCTCTGTGGGGATTTCCTGCGGACTGTCGAAGAGACATAATTAGGTTGTTCGTTTCAAAAGGCAAACGAAACGAGGTTGTACTAGACCGTAGTTACATGTGCTATTGTCTCAAATTGCGTTGATACTACTAGTTGGTTTGATACTAGCTTGGGGTTCAGATTTAGTCCTTAGAATGCCCTCTTTGAGCATTTAGAGGATATTGTCATTCATCTGCGATTTCTAAGGGATTCGTGGAAGTACTCGTATATTTCCTGTTTCCTCATCAAGATTTTATTCCATCTAAAGCATCTTTAGGGCTTTTTTCTCAAAAAGGATCATCTTGTCCTCTTGTCTCTTACAATCCCAAGGAACTAGCAACGGACGAACAAAAACGAAGAAAGATCTCTTTCAGATGCCGAGCCCACGACCTCACATCCAATCGCTACCACCAGCGTATAAAGATTTAAAAATGACGGCGAAAATATTTCTTCGGAAAATATTTATCTTTCATCTTCGGTACACCGCTGGCACATCATTAAATAAATTAACTCCCATCCGCCGGCCTTCATCAACCAGAAACCATTTCAGTGTCTAGACAATCAAAGCACGGAAGATTACAAAGCAGCCGGGGCCTCATAAAACTCCCAGCAACACAGGTCACGTAATTAATGTTTATATTCATTGCCCGTGCAGCCCCAAAAAGGACATCCCTCTGGGCAAATCACAATCACCAAAAAATATCAAGATGTAAAAGAAAAGAACAACAGAAAAAAATCCCGCCACTCAAGTCGGAGACAATGTTCATGGAAAAGTTCATTTCACTCTCCCACACTGTAAGCGCACTCGTATTCAAGAGCACTCTCTCAGATCATGGCAAACTCAACTCCATCATATCCACTTCACGTAACTCCAGTGATATCAAATTAATGAGATTATCTTTGTGTTCATTCACAACTCTCACAGTCGCTTAAACTTCTCCACCAGTCGTCCTTGAGACAATTCCTGAGCTCAAGTGCAAAGCTAAAGTGCCACAAATCGAAGGCAACAACTCACAGGGAAACTAGACGGCCGAGCACAGGCTCTTTGCCGGCAAGTCAAGTAGAAAATGTGATTTCTTTCTGAAACAAAAAAAAAATCAACTTAACTTCACCAACAAAAGAAGCAAACAAGTCCAGCGGGATAACGAAGGTCTAAAGACTAACCAATCTTAGTTGGTAACATTCTGCAATTTGTCTTGCGTCGTTCTGTGATTTGAGAACCTCGCAAGAGGGGGAGAGAACTACCCTTAAGAAGGATAAGTTTCCTTTAAACTTTAAACAGGGACGATGGCGGGAAGGAAATTCTTTAAAAGTCTTCTCCAAGAGATGTTAAAGTTTATTTCTTTTCATTTTCCGTTCTCCCTTATCTGAGGGGATATCATCCCGAGTCCTTGCAATTCTGTGCCGTCCAGGATATTAGATCATAACTTTTTCTGCAAATACTTTTCTCAAAATAGTTCCAAAGTGCGGGGATGGGATACAAAAACAAATCGCAGGGCAAACGGGGGGAGAGAAACATTTTCAACAACCTTTCCAAAGGGATGATGCTAAATGTGAAATAAATTACATGTTGTGCCTTGGAATCAGGGGTAATTTAAGGGGCTTTCAAAGATGGTTGTGGTATTTCTTTTATTTTTTGAGAAATCTGTAGTTTTGCGTCTTCTTTCAAATGTACAGGAGAGGTCTAATTTACAGATCTGCAATGTGTAAGAAATACGTGTGTGGTGGATACAATTTTAAATCGCAATTTAACCACGGAGCAGAGGTGAATGCATTTTTCTGAAAAATTTGCGTAAAGATTCGGCGCTTTAAAGGATTCATCATTTCGACGTCTATGTTTACCAGGTATACCGGTAAGAAGTGAGCGTCAAGATACAAATGTCTCGAAAAGGAACATTTGTTGTGAACGAGCCCTTATTTTGTTTTTGTTTGTTTGCTATGACATCTGTGCAAAATATTTGGTATACATCAGGTCATTGAACAGACGAAATCATATTTTTGCATCGTGTTAAAAATGTCGAATTTTGTACCAGAAACTGATGATTTGCGGAGAGCATTAATTTTTGAAGAAAAGTGCTGCAGAGTTGCACCGGATGTTTGTCGAAGCATATGGTGATCATGCTCTATCAGAAGCAACATGCAAAAGATGGTTTCAACGGTTCAGACAAAATGATGTGAGAAATGAAGAACTTGGAAGACCACCAAAAAAGTTTGAAGATGCCGAATTGCAAACGATATTCGATGGAGATGACACTTTGAGTCAAAAGCAAATGGCATCAATGTTAAATGTTGCACAACAAACAATTTCTGACCGTTTAAAAGCTATGGAAAAGATCCAAAAGAGTGGAAAATGGGTGCGACATGAATTGAATGAAAAACAGTTTGAAAACCGAAGAAACACTTGTGAAATTTTGCTTCAAAGACACGAAAGAAAATCGGTTTTGCATCGGATTGTTACTGGCGATGAGAAATAGTTTTATTGAAAGAATCCTAAACGGAAAAAATCATGGGTTGATCTGGGGCAACCATCAACATCGACTGCAAACCCAGATCGATTCGGCAAGAAGACAAAGCTGCGTGTTTGGTGGGACCAGAAAGGTGTGCTATACCACGAGCTCCTAAAACCTGGTGAATCCGTTAACTGATCGCTACCGACAACAAATGATCAATTCGAAGCATGTATTGATCGAGAAACGGCCAGAATGGGCCAGAAGACACGGCAAGGTAATTTTGCTCCATGACAATTCACCTGCACACAAAGCAAAACCGGTTCAGGATACAATCAAAACACTTGGCTGGGAGCAGCTACCCCACCCGCCGTATTCACCAGACTTGGCTCCTTCCGACTACCATTTGTTTTCATCGATGGGACACGCATTGGCTGAGCAGCACTTTGATTGCTACGAGGAGGTCGAAAATTGGGTGTCTGATTGGTTTGCTTTAAAAGACGAACAATTTTAATGGCGTGGTGTTCACAAATTGCCAGAAAGGTGGTCAAAATGTGTAGAAACCAATGGCCAATACTTTGAATAAAATGTTTTTACTTTCCCATTAATAATAAGTGTTTTATTTTCACAAAAAAAACATTAATTTCATACCGGTATACCTGGTATTATTTAGTTTGGTAAGAAGCTTCATTTCTTGTTTTCATGTTGGTAACGGTGACATTTAATCTCTGAAGAATTAAGCTGTCATTTGACTTTGTCAAAACGTCTGATGAATTCTTCAAATTTGTTAAAATTTCCTAAAAAAAAAATGTGTGATTCAATCTTATATACGATTTCGCGCGTCACGCAATGAAAATGAACGTCAGAGTCTACCTTTGTAAGACTTAAGAGATTGGATATGTTTCAGTTGCTAGTGCAGCAGCGTTTTACTGGAATTGGGAAATATAGCGGATTTAAGTGCAGCTGCTGCTAACGATCCGATTGAGCCCACAGTGCACTATCTTTCACCCCTTTTACGTTCAACGCAACAAATGACGTCTGGTGAACATTCACAACATTGCAGATGTGCCTTTGGGCTGTTGGAAACACAGCGCCGAATTTTCACACAACACTCTCTCCTGTGATAAGGCACATTTCCCTCTTATTGACAGGTACGTTAGCAACCAAAATTGCAGTATACCTTTTGGCTATGAGTACGTATGCTTCCAGTAGTGCTTCTGTATACAGGCAATCAAACTGTTCCCTGCACTTTAAAGGTGAAAGGTGTTTTCGGCTCATTTTTCTCGAAAAATTACAATTTGTTATTTGGTCAAAAATTACAATTTTTGTAACAGTCACTTCAGCCGTTTTTTACACAAATTAATTCTTTCGTTTTTTTTTTCAAAAGATGGCGCCACTTGCAAATTCTCGTTGATCTTGGAAGTAATTACCTATTTCATTGGAAAGGATTTACTTTTGCCTGCAAAAAAATGTGAATCAGCTTCTTTTATAGGCAACGAAACACTTTCTTACTTTATCAAGGTTGTCCGTATTTCTCTGAAATGAACAGCATTTGTAGGAAGTTTTTTTTTTCTATAGTAATTGGGTGGAAAGTGTAGCTTGGGTACTTGATTTTAGTGAATCTGTTCCGACCTATTAATTATGTGGAGAAAGCCGTTACCACTTCGAAAGTGGTGACTTTAATGCCAAAAGCAAAAAGCATCTTAGCCAGCCAAAAAGCTTGGAAGACGAAGAATTTGAAGCTTTACTGGGTCGAGTGCTGTGCCAAATTCTGGCTCTGGCTACGCAATGAGAGAGTAAAGCGGCAGAGTGGCAAGTATAAGCGGCAGCTGGTCATTAAGCGAGCGATAATTCTTACGCGGCTGAGCGGTTAGTTGTAAAAACGCCGTTGTCAATTTCAAGCAAAAGCGTTTTAAGGGAAAGTCAGCTTAAAGTTTGGGATAATATAATATTTACGTTTAAAATGGAATTTTGGCTATTAAACTTAAAATATGTTTCGTTGAAATAAATAAAGTGGTCGTCATGGCACATGGCATAGTGAGTAGAGTGCAAAACTCACAAGCCAGAAATATAGATATTCCCCGCAAAACACCTCAAATTTTTCACTTCACGATCTCTTTCGAGGTGCTCAAAACACTCAAAGCGTAATATTTGTCTTAGAACAAGCTTCGGAAACTTCACCCTTAGGAGTCGGAAAAAAACTGTTGGTCCCTTCTACTGGTGAGAGAACAGTAGCACGCACAACGCGAGTAAATGATGAGCAAGCTAAGCCCTGGTCCCCCTGTGGTCTGTCGCGACATCCAATTCTTATTATTATTAAATAAATAAAGTAAAACTTACCTGAACAATTCCAAATTTTTAACGATTTTATTTTTAAAATCTTTTAGCCTGTCTTGCCGTAATGCAGGTCAGTTTGAACAGCTGAAATTGGAATGTCTGTATTGATTTTTTCTATGATTATGCCTTGCCGCTCAGCAATACACTAAAATAATATAACTTGTAAGCTGAGTGCCACCACCCTGGCAGTGAAGCATGGTGGATTTATCATGGTGTATGTCAAGTTCTGGTGTTTGCAACCTTCATTTCGTGGAAGGAAAATTAACCAACAGTCATACGTCACAATTTTGAAAGAACATTTTATTCAAGACGATTTAATTCTTTGCCATAACAACGATCCTAAGCATACTTCCTACACTGCAAGATCGTTGTTGTTGTATGATTGTCCGAAGATGCTCAGATGCTCTGAACGCCTGCTCAATCTCCACATTAAAATGCTATCGAGCATATTTGGGGTGAACTGGGATGTCGAGTAGCACAAATGATCTTTAAGCACATTCAGGCTCTCAATTTCCAATAGAGGCAAAAAATCGGATCAGAAGTATGTTCCAAACTGTTGCTTTCAATGCCTCGACGCTTCGAAACAGTTATCAAGGCAAATGGATACGCAAGAAAGTATTGAACACTAAGTGTCTGATTATTCATGAGACTCATAATTAAGAAGAAGTTTCCTTCTTTTCACAATGGTGGGGCCAGATGAGTGTGGAGTACCATGAATGGCTAACGCGAAGCGTGAAATTTGTCCAGAAGTGGCCGAAAGGTCTAACAAGTTGAAGTCGCAACATAATAATGCTTGGCCTCAGGTGTTTGTAGCGCTCAAATATGACCTGAAGACGCTGACTTCTTGCTTTTCCGACGGATTTAAAATTATTTGTGGGCTTCCCGGTTCGGGTCTTTTGAAGAAATGGAATAATAGCTCAATAATTGAGTCGATTCCAGAGACGACTGATTTTCAGAGATAGTCATGCCTATCATTGAATCCGGCGGATCGACCGCGACGAGACTTCGTCCAGTCCGCATCACTTGACTTCCGCAACCAAACCCTATGCAAACATAAGCACTGCTGAGTTCTGTCAGTGTAGAATTTTTGTGAAAGAGAAATTGTTTTGAATTCAAAAGAAAACCAAATAAATAAAAAGTTATGGACACAATAGCATTTTTTTTTGGATTTGGAGGAGGACCAAAGTGATTGTTGACATATCTGCCAAAAAATTAGGAACATGACAAGTAATATCTTTTCGCTACCCGATGCTCAGTAAGTTAAGAACAATTTCCTTACTCAACTTCAAGTTAATATTCTTAATTATAGGTTAATCAAGCAGTTCAGTTGGTTTTCAATACATATTGGACGTGTTGAAAGCTAAATTACCACCTGTTGTCAGATCATCATCACTGACCCCTGAGGTAAACTTAGCAGCATGCCTGAGATCTTTAGCAGAAGGTGGAAACAAAAATGGCACTGGACAAGATTTCAATGTAGGAATGGCTTGATCAACTATTTCTGGTGTCCTCTCGGATATATATATTTTGGAAGAAACTCTGTGCCCAAAGTGGATTACGTTAGCGATGTCCGAAGAAGAAAACCGTGAGGCTATACGGTTTTTTTTACGAAAAGTCGAGAATACCGGGAGTAGTTATGTGCATTGACGGCACATACCTACTCTCTTGTTTTAGCACAGTTTCTTCCGGAGGGCAGACTTGTGGTCCGACAAAACCTAAAGTAAAAGTATCCAAAATGATCATCCATAGGAAAACAGCATCTATTTGTTTAAATTTACCTTTTTCCACTCAGAAATTTCTTTGTAGGGGACCCCAAACTATTTAACTCTTGCTGCAGGTTTAACCAGAACATTTGGACGGTCTCTGGATCTTTCTTTGTAAAATATTTTGCTATATCTGGATTTTCCTTCATTAAGTCGACCAACATTCGAAATTGCTACCGATTTGTTTGCCTATTTTATTTAAGTATCACTTAATATATGCAAATTTGGGATTATTTTACTTACTTCTTAATTTTCATCATTTTGCCGGCGGATACACATCAAATGTGTTGCGGATGAGAAATGTCGCATTTGTATGGACGGCGAATCGACCACGGTTTCAATGATAGCTAGTTTTTTGCACTTCTTTACCGACTTCTATTCACTTGCGTTTTCAATGATACCACTTCGCGGAAATTTTAACATTCTCAGACCGCAGTCAATCCGCCGTATTTGGAAAATTATCAGAGTGATGGAAAAAAGCAATCACTTCCGACGGACCAGTCTTTGAATGCTGTACTTTTTAATTTTTTTGTCATACAAACACGGTTTTTTCATGATATGTATACATTTATAACAATCAACTCATTGACTTAGAAAATCGCAGAACTGAAATCTCAGAGAAGGTTGTCTTGAAGAATATCCTGCATATTTAATATGAACATAAATTTTACCACTTTCGTGTTCTAAATGTTTCAGATTTTAGTTTCTAAAGTTTCTTTCAGTTTTTCACCTTTGTTTGAAATTCGCCTGAATCCCCTTTATATTACAGCCTTATTTCGTCATGTAAAAAACTCAAATTTGACACCAAACTTTACTGTAAAAGACGAACGTGAGGAAAAGCATTCAAAGTAGCTTTGCTTACTTTCGATTTTTGCTGCAAAAGAAAATATAATTCTACACTGCCAATTTCATATCCAAATTAATTCAAGTGACTCACAGCCCCTTCCTAGTAAGTAAAGTAAAATAGTATTCAACTCGTTGATGTTTTGTTTCCGAAGTTAACCGAAGCAGACCCTTTACATAAACACAATCTTTTGCAAAGCGTCCTTTTTTCTTACCAGCACCTCAGAGAGGAACAAAAAGTGAAAAGTTTATGTCTTTAATAGGGATAGAGATTGATTATGAAGTGCGTCTTTGAATATGAGAAGCTAGCTAATAATGGGCTTGTGGAAAATTTGCCAACAAGTGCCTGATTTCATAAAATTTTTACATAATCTTCGACTTCATTAGCCACCTCAGATTACTCCAGTACCTCCCGAACGACACTTTCATTCATTTAAAAACAGATTTCTTACAATTTTAAACGTTGTTTGAGGAATTACATTCCGAGACCATTGTTCCAAACTCCTGCTGCTTAGCTGGTTCTTTCAATCGCATCCTGCTATTGCGGAATCAAACTTAAATATTCGCAAGTAATCCCACTAAAAACTGACACAAAAGTTTAATCAAACCCGCCCACAGCATAAATTTTCACTTCGAAACTATTGTTGCATTGGCCTATCGGCTTAGAGTACCTGGAGAGCAGGACTTGCTTTTACCTAAAAGCCTCCACAAACAACCCTATCAATCTTGTATTCCATTTGAGAATGAAAAATTGACAAATGTTTAGTCCCCATCATATTCCGCCACAACCGCAAACGGCAAAATGGCCACAGAGCACATCGCCAGTGTTGGCTTTCCTTGTTAACTGTCAAACCTAAACAAACCAGGTCGGCGTATAATTATTTACGAGGGCACTCTTAGGGCGCATTAACCTAATTAGCAGAGTGGCATGTTTTAGTGAAGCACAGCCAAGGCAAACACTCCCCTCCGCCACTCTGCGCCTCTCAACACTCAGTTGACACAGTTGCATTCCAGCGATTAGTGTCAAGGTCCAAACCAGGTCATTTCCACTCTCAAAATGCACTCCACATTGAAGACCTCGTTTACACGCTCTGTTTAGCGCCGCGTTGTCATTACACGGCACTTACTGCACATCAAGGTATGGTTGAATGCGAAAACAATTCGGTTTTGTCGCTTTACTCCCGAGTTGGTTCTTGGTCCTAATCTGGGTTGATTCATTTTCTTTTCAAATCACTTAAGTCGCTCATCAAGATCAACACAAAGGAAAATCTTCGCCTCAAAAGAGCACAATGAACACACGGAGGGCGGCAGAAAACTGAAAGGAATTCTTGAAAACCGCGATGGCGGTTTTGATCACAAGGCAAGCGTACGTCCTTGTCATTTTATTTCTGCTCATTCATTCAATTCATTAAGAAATTGCACTCACTTGGGGTGCTTAGAGTGTAGGGGGACCGGCAGACAGACACAATCTCCACAACAATTCATCTCCACCCGTCTCACCGCATGTCGAATGAACTAAGCGGACGCCACCGCATTGCCTAACCCCTTAATAAGAGAAATTGAAAAGCGATGTGGTAGCGAACAAAAATTATACGACGCCAGTCATCCTGGCGAGGGATCCGCTTTTAGAAAACCTCCACCCCGTCGTTCGCCTCCCGTGAGATATTCATGATACAAACAACGCGGGGAAACTTTCGTAAGAAGACATCAGCCGGGCAAAGTACCAAAAGGAGCAAAAACGGAGACGACGGCTACGACGACGACGATGTCGATGGGCCAACAGTGATTTGTCTGGCAACCTTAAGGATATTTTATGCTGTATTTGTTGTTCTGTTTCTTCTGCTCCTGCTTTAGACCCTTCAACACTACGGTTGGACGGGGGAGAAAGGATAAAGATTCAGTGCCATAAAAATGTGTATGGCGTCGTGTTTGCTACACAGTCGTCTCTTAATTTTTTTTGCCATCTTCTGCCGCCACAACCGATGTTATCCTTCTTAAAAGTGTAGCGCTTTTCTTTTGGTTTCTCTCGCTTTTCCCTTTCTCCGTCCTTCTCTCCACCATTTTGAGATTTTCAAAAAGTCTCCTGAGTGACGATGTGATGGACGGAGGTGTCCTTTGGTCAGGAAAAAAAAAGTGAACCAAACTAAAATGCACATCTACGAGAAGAGCTGTGTACAAGGACGATACTCTGCAAACGCATACATGTGTGCGATGACTCTCTAGAGATGAAAAGCCCTTTTGCACGCCCCCAGCCATCGCCCACTCTGGGTCAGAAAGGGAAAGTATGGTTTGTTTTAGTTAAATGAAATTTTCCTAAGTCGCAGAATAAACCGAAACCAAATTACTTTTCGTAATAGGATTATATGCGTCTACAAGTGTGCGCTGGTCAAGGACGAAATAAAGTTTTATGGATCCGAAATGGCACAAGATAATGGGGTTAACATCTTAAAGTGACTTGTAACGACAAGGAGTGTGAGCTCTAGTAATTTTCATTAAAATTCTCCTTCTGCAAAGTGAAGGTGGATCCGTTTCGATTTTTGCTTTTCCCTTTGTCATAGAAGCTGAAAAGATGATTCTAATCCGCACACGCACACACACACGCACAAAACTTTGCGTGTCCTCTTACAAAATAGGGTAAATTCTCAGAATGGACTTGCAATGTAATGGCAGGAGGCCGACCGGCCCTGGGGAGGCTCATCAAACGATTTTAAATGAAAACGTTCCTCGTTTATTGGCACCCAAAAGTAGGGGAATCCACACCAGGGCAGCCGGAGGCTTTTCCTGAAATTCGACAGGGGCTTAGTTTCATGAAAGTGAAACATGAATTGATGATGATTCTATTTGAGCTGCAAAAGGTTTCTGCCCGTTTCTGTGGGCTCCAGGACAAAGTAATTTGCTCTGTGAAATTGATATGATCCTTAATTTGGAATAATTTTAGAGCTAACTAAATTTTTTCTTATAATTTAAATGACTTTATTCGACCAGGCACATCGACACAGTGTGCATTTTGGGGAAATGTTCAGTTACTGCATAATCTATGTCTCAGAGCAGAGGAACTGATCTGGGCTGTAAATGCGGCTCGAAGAACAATGTGAAACTTGATAAGTTTGTTACATGAGGCAGTAGAATGCTGCCAAAAGTCTGAATAAATTCGAAAATTATTGAAACAAATTTCAAAGTGGTTAGAAAACATGTGACCAAGTTAAGTATTTGCAGTGTTGCAGGGTGTAAAAATCTCCCTTCACATGTCACTTTAACTATTTTGACTTTCCATAATAATAATAATAATAATTGTTGGCGCTACAGTCCAAAGGGACCAGGGCCTAGCTTGCTCATCAACTACTCGTGTTGTGCGCGCTACTGTTCTCTCACGAGTAGAAGGGACCTACAGTTTTTTGCCGACTCCGAACGGCGAAGTTTGAGAAGCATTCTTAGACAGTTATTACTCTTTGAGTGTTGTCAGCAGCTCGAAAGAGATGGTGCCGTGAAATATTATAAAAATTTGTGTTGAACTGGGAGTCGAACCTAGACCCTTCGGCGTGTGAGCGTCGCACTCTACCCACTACGCCACGGCGACCACATGACTTTCCATGAAAACGAATAATCGCAGTATGAGGGTTCTACTACCACCCAGGAATTATGTTTTCTCTTTTCTTTTCAATTTTTAAATTTGCGGTTCGGTGGCTAAAGTATGATAAAGTTGTTGTTTTTGACCAAAAAAATACGAACAGATATAGACGAGTGAATAGGTGCATTATCGTGATGCAAATGCCCTGAATTGTTTTTCCACATCTCTTGATGTATTCTTCGCATTGCTTCTCGCAAGCGGGGCATAATTTGAAGATAAAACTCCTTATTGTCGAACGGTAAGAATTCCTCATGCACTACGTCACGGTAATCGAAAAACAAAAAAAAACCGTCAGTTCAGATTTTTTTTTCAGAACTTGGTGTTTTTTTGGCTTTGGTTCTCCTCTTCCATTGCAAAGACTGGATTTTGGTTTCGATGTCATAATTATATACCCGTGATTCGACACCAGTTATGAACCTTTTAGGCTTATCTGGATCGCCATTGACGTCATTCAACAATTAGGGACTTTTTTTGGCCAAAATTACTGCAGCACTCTTCATGCCCAACATTTCTGAAAAAAATGCATGACTTGAGCCAACTGGTATGCCGACATCTTCTCTTATCCTGATTCAACACATCTCCATAACACTTTTCTTCACCTTCACATCATTTTCATCGGTTGTTGATGTGCTGGCGCGTCCAGAGCGAGCGTGTTCATTCACCTTCTTGACACGCAAAACAGTTTTAACCTTTATGCCGCTCACAAATAAAATAAATATATATCCTTTAAAACAGAAACCGTAAACATATACTCAAGACGAGTGTACCAACATAACAAAATAAAGCGTATAACATCGACAACCGATTTCGAAAGAGGACAGAGATGACATCATCCCTACAAATCTTTGGACTATGAATTTTTCTTTCGTGCAAAAGCAAGGTCTTTTAAAAAGATCATCATTAGAGCGTAAAAAATGGGGTCGAAGTTATACGCACAACCAATTTGTTAGGGCTTTCGGGCAGTGCATGACACCAACATGCCGGGGCAAAATTTGTCTCCGACATTCAATGAAACAAGGATAAGACCCAATGCACAGGTTGCCTGCCTGATAGACATCGAATAGGCGTTCGATGCCGTTTCTTAAAAACGTCACGTTGGTCAGACTCGGAATAATTAAAACACTGCTGTATATTATCTATGGTATGGTTACAAACATGGAGTTTCCTGTGAAAAAGTAAAACGTAAAATCTACTGTATCACAGTATTTAACATAAGAATTGGGATACAACAGGGGGCAGTTGGTAAAAGGTTGATGGCATACGTATTCTCGTACGCTGAGATCTGTTAGCGTGCAGGTTAGGTATAAAAGTCGACGTATTCTACAACTTGTTGTTGCGTGACTTCGACGAAATTTAGCGATTTGTCAACAACTAACAAAAGCTAAGAAAGTAATTGATGCGGTAAAGCAAGCAGACAACGTGATTCCAGGGTCAAGGTGATCTGGTGAATGTGATCTGGTGAAGGTGATCTGGTGGAGGTGATATGGTTAATGTGATCTGGTGAAGGTGATTTGGTTAAGGTGATCTGGTGAAGGTGATCTCGTGAAGGTGATCTGGTTAAGGTTATCTGGTGTAGGTGATCTGGTGAAGGTGATCTGGTGAAGGTGATCTGGTAAAGATGACTGGCCATTATCTGTCCAGTCATGGCGCCCGTTTGTCCGGCGTGGTTCCACTTAATCGTTCGCAGATAGAAACATGAGGGTGTTCGAAAGGTACCGTTTTCGGGCCTGCTTCTTTTTTTATCAAACATCTCAATCCGATTTCAAAAAAACTGTATCCCAACTTGTACAACATGGTAAACCTAGTCGCGATAGATAAATTCATTATTAATTCGACTCGAGGGCACATTGCCCGAGTGATAACTTCGTCCAATAGTCTGATACATCAGGCGTACTACCCAAACACCGCCTTGGCATAGTGGGTAGATTGCGACGCTCACGCGCCAAAGGGTCTAGGTTCGATTCCCGGCTGAACACCTCGAATTTTTCACGGCACCACCTCTTTCAAGCTGCTGACAACACTCAAAGAGTAATAACTGTCTAAGAAAGCTTCTCAAACTTCGCTTTTCGGAGTCGGTAAAAAACTGTAGGTCCCTTCTACTCGTTAGAGAACAGTAGCGCGCACAAAACGAGTAGTTGATGAGCAACCTAGGCCCTGGCCCCCCTGTGGACTGTCGCACCAACAATTATTATTACTATCACTACCCAAACACCTTCATCACATTTTTTTCTAAATCCAAAGCGCTGATACAGAAAACGGAAGGATATACTATCATATTTCATGTCGTATGCAAAAAAGTGGATGGCCGACACCAATACGAACCAAACGTTGTTAGCAGCAACGAAAAACTTCAGTAGGGCGGTCTCCGCCTGAAACAGGACACAGTCCACCAAAGAACGTTTCTTTTACTGGTGGCTCTTCCAAAACCACCATCATCTCGCCATCGAATGTAACAAATTCCGAAAGTTTACATTGTGGCCAGCTTAGAAAGCTTTTAAAGATAGTTCGTGAGGATTGAAAAAAAAAACTAAAACTAAAAAAAAATATATATTCGGTAGATGTATTAATCCGTGTGGTTTTTTTTCTTAAATTTGAACGTTTATTTAAGAAAATTATGTACTGTAAGTATTGCCCATCTGACTTTTTCCCATCTTTCTGGCGATCTGTGGATCCCATCCCGATAGAACTGAGCCGGCTCTGCAACGAAGAATGAATCTTAATAATAATAATATATTTTACTCTGATGTTAACAGGGCGTTCTGCGGCAACCGAAGGAAATGGTAGATAGTCAAGGCTTAGATTCAAGGCTTAGTGAAAAACTTCCAATCCACTGTTGTCCAAATATTTTTTAATCGAAATAGCAATGAGGGGTCGAGCGTTGTCATGATGGAAAATGATTGCCTCCTGTCTGATCGCATATAATTGACGTTTTTCGGGTACTGCTCTCTTCAAGCGGATTAATTATGTATGAAAGCGTTATTTAATGATGGCTTTACTCTGTTTTAGTAGTTTAAATACAGCACACCCTTCTGATAACACCAAATACAGAGCATTACCTTTCAACCATGGATATTTGTACTTGTCGCTCATTTGGCTTGTCGGCGAGCTTTCACATACGAGTTTTTGCGCTTGGGGTTGTCGTAATGGGTCCATTTTTCATCAGATATAACAATCGGATGCAGAAATGCCTTCCTTTTGTGGGATTCCAGCAGCATTCCGACATGCAAAACCGCCTGTCGACGTGGATTCATGTGGAGACCAATTATCTTGCTTTTTAAAATATACTTCTGTTTTTTGAAATTTTGTAATGGTTTTTGAAACGCTTCAAATGTGTGATTTATAGTAAAATAACGTACAATGAAAGTAGCTTTCTAACGCATGTTCCAATGAAATAATAAGAATGGAATAATACAAGTAACGCCATCTCTTGGCGAACCGCACAAGACCCAATATTAAAAAATAATAAAAATACAACACCTTAGAAAACAAATATAAACGCCGTATACGCTGTGATGAACATGTCCGCTTATTACGGCCATTGTTAAGAAATTTAAGTACTTATAATTTTTTTCTAAGTTTTTGTTTTTTTTTTTCTAGTTTAGGATATTCCAAAAAAGGCTACTAATTGTTTTCTTACTTTTCTTGGGATTTAGATGAAAACAAAAAATTTACACGTCAAATATGTACAAAGGCAATGGAAAGTAGAGTAGATTTGTATACGATACATTAGCTTAGAGTTCCTTTTTAGGGTCAGCTAATTGAATTGTATAACTATTGTTAAGAAATGAAAAATGAATAAATATTAATAAAGTGTGCAAAAGTATAACGACCAACGGTGTTGCCACTTCAAATGAAAATCTTGCAATGAGATTGAAGTGACAAAATTGTCTCATATTCAAAATAAATACTTTTTATCAAACACTTCAAATGACACATACTAACGCCAGACTATCTGATTTCTCTCTTTGCAGCTTGTGGGCGGTGAATTTGATATGGAACTAAATTTTGTGATACAAGATGCACAAAATATAAAACACATGCTAGAGCTGTTGGACCACTGTCCTCCAAATCTCCAGGTAAGTTAAGTCATCTATTCAAATCATTATCTCTTCCAATTCGTCGTCAATTTCCTGATAATTAAAACAAAGTCCCTTGAACGATACCACATCTCCAAGTTAGAATTTGCAATCGCGTATTTTCTCTAAGAACAAATCAGTTTGCACGAGGGGAAATTAAATGCATTGCATACAGGAAATTCCAATCGAGGAGACTTTTCCGTGTGATTGCACGTATTGCCTCCTGTGTTAGTTTCAAACTACGAAAGTTTCTTCGCAAGTATTTGGGAGATATCAAATCTGAAAGTCATTCAAATTTGCAGGGAAACTTTCCCAGGGAATGCTGCGATATGCCTATAATCCCGTTCAAGTGTACACCCTAAGTCATCAGAGCTCGTCTTGCAGCCTAGGGATTTGTTTGTTTAAAGAAGCCTTAAAGTGTAGTCACAGACAAGGAATTTTATCCTGTTTTGTTCCCTTGTTCATGACCTCAAGCACAAAACAAAAAGCTTGTTTATCCATACATATCCGGTTTGCTTGGTACTTGACAGGAAAAAGAAGAGCCTTATTTGATATTTTTTTGTCAGTCGCTGTTCGAGCAAATGGAGAAAGTTCTACGGGACGAAACTTTTTTGCATAATTTTTTGTGACTATACTGCGGGTAGTATTCAGCTGTTATGGCAACATTATTGCTATAAGTGGCGGGCCGTTACTGCGAATGGCTATAGCTTTTGTAAAGGAATTTTAAGGGATGGTCCGTACATATGCAGGAGTACAGAAAATGGTCAGTGAGAATGGGGTTGTCATAAATTGATGGAGACGTCAGTTGCATGGGACGACAATTAAATTAATAATTGTGAAAACTTTCACTACAATCTGTTCAATTTTTGTGGTGTAGCGAGAGACTATCTGGTCAAAGGGGAAGTTTGAAAAATTCAGTAAACTGGTATTCGTTGCCTGACGATGGCTTATTTTGGATCAAATTGTGCAGGGAATTAGATGTTGCATAGAGCACTTGTTACTTGAACTTCGACAAGTTTGCTTGTTTTGACTTTCCTATGGAGCTTCTGTTTGTGTTTATAGAGCTAAATCTGCTAACAACATCTTTTGAACCTTGTTTATCAGTTCCAGTAAGTACTCTACTCTTTCTATTTTTAAACTTCATGGAGTAAGTAAGTTTTATTGAAAAACGTTGTCACAGAATTCTGCTTATCATCATCTCTTTTAAAATTCTCAATGAATGCATCACAGTTGAGTTTTCTAAAAATTGTTTAAATATGAATGTCTTCCTAAATATACTTACTGCTTGCTTTCATTGCGACTGGGTTCGCTTTCTTGTTTACAATGGACCACTTTTTAAGTTTGAGTGCTGTAGTGTACCGATTTCCAACATCCAAACTTCTCTATAAGACTTGCAGAGTTAAGAAAAAGGAATCATATCCTAACTCCTTTGTTCAATTATTAAACGCAGAGGAACCTTTTTGGCGTGCGAAAAGTGATTCCCAATTTATGGTATGTTTTTTTTTTAAATTGACGCGTGCAAAAGGGGTTGCGAGTACCCTTAAGTGACCGGTTCAAGTCCCAGCACGGGCCGTAGGTATAGAGGAAGAGAGGGAGAGGAGGTACCGATGCACATTGGTTTTAAATGCCTGTGGATTGTAATGAGGAGGAAAAATCGAGCTGGGAAGAGCATTCCAGATTCGTGTAGTGCGGCTGAAGAACTAGTCTATGAATTTGACTGTACGTCCGAAAGAGGGCTTGAGGGTGAATTGATGGGCATTCCTAGCGAGGCGCGTATTGCGGGTGAATTCTTGAAGGGGAGGAATGCAACTGGCTAATTCATCTGAGCATTTCTTGTTAAAATAGCGATAAAAAAGTGACAACGACGCGACATTACGTCGGTGTTCTAACGAGTCAATCGACTTCGCAATATTACTGTCACTTATAAGTTTTATCGCTCGCTTTTAAATTCTATCCAGCAGGTGCAGGGAGGTCTTAGAAGCACCTGACCAGATAGGAGCGTTATACACAAGTTTTGGGCGTATGTATGCCTTGTATATTGTAGCCAGATCAGAGGGGGTGAAGTACTTCTTGCATCGTTTAAGGAAGCCTAGACATTTCGCAGCATTTTTGGCGACCTCAAATATGTGATCGTTCCAACTAATTGTTGGGTTGATACACATACGGAGGATGGAAAGTCTTTCGGTTTCAACAACGCAACTGCCGTTCATGGATAACGGGTGATTATTTAGTGATCGCTTTAACGACAGTAGACAGCACTGTGTTTTGGAAGCATTAAATTCCACTCTATTCTTATTTCCCCAACCGATGTCACGGTCGGAATTTAATGTGCTTAACATACGCTGCCGTTCCGAGTCTAAGGCCGAAGTGGAGGGACGTGAGCCAAGGAACGAATATGAAAAGCTGAGGGTACTGTCATCAGCAAAGGAATGAATAGAATTAGAAGTAGCAGACAAGAGATCATTTATAAAAATGAGAAAGAGTGTCGGAGACAAAACAGAGCCCTGGGGAACACCAGCATTAATATGGTGAATATCAGACTTGAATCCATCCAAAACGACTTGTATTGAACAATTCGAAAGGTAATTTCTAATCCATTGAAGAAGAGACTCATCGATCCCAAAAGCTTGCATTTCCGACAAAAGAGCCTGATGCCAGACCCTGTCAAATGCCTTTGAAATATCAAGCGCAACAATCTTATGCAAAGATTGGTTCCACTTTTCAGTGAGATATGCCATCAGATCACCAGTGGAACGGTTGCTTCGGAAGCCGTACTGCCGGTCATTAAGAAGCTTCCGGGACTCAAGATATTTCATAAGCTGACGATTTATCAGCATTTCCATGACCTTGGAGAGAAGGGACGTTAGTGCTATGGGTCGGTAGGAGGTGGGTGACGAACATTCGCCCTTTTTAGGGACGGGCTGGACAAATTCAGTTTTCCACTTACTCGGGAAGAGCCCTGAAGAGTAGGACAGATGGAAAAGCTTACGCAGTGGTTTTGCTAACGTAGAAGAACACCTCTTCAGAAGAACAGGGGGTATAACATCCGGGCCAATTCAATTCAATCAATTATTAAACGCAGAGGAACCTTTTTGGCGTGCGAAAGGTGATCCCCAATTTATGGTATGTGTCATCAAAATATGACAATAAGTGCCAGCGTTCCCAACAGAGTGACACAAAAAAGAGACAGCTTACTGCAAACTATCCTTTTACAAACGAAGAATACCAGTCCCCGAAGATTTCTGGCAAGAAAACAGACATGAGCTGAGGGTCAAATGTATTTAAAAACTTTAAAGAATGATAACTCTTCTGGTACAGCATTGATCTACTGTAACAAAAAGTTGCATCATCCTTCCGGTAATCCCATTCGATGCTTAAGTACTCCACTCGCATGACTGCCTGAAAAGCCAAATCAGAGAGGCGTACAGAATATAAGTGGCCCATTTCATAGCACCGCCAGTCAAGGTTCGCTGCCTCCACAACTCTTTCCAAGCAACGCACACTGCATCCGAACATACATGTTCCCTGTTATTACTCCAAATCAGTTTCGGGGATTCCCCACTTTATGCTGCACCGGAGGAGGAGTCCGGAGAATAGTTAATTGTTGCGGTGACGATGCCATTTACGTCGACACGGCACAACGAGGGGATCAGAGTTATGCACACGGCTGCATTCAACCAGCCAACAGAAATCACAGATTGAAGGGGAAAAAAATGTGTTCCCATTGGTTTGGTCGTAATTAAAAGGATCCCGTTCAGTTCAGTGGGGGAAAAACCGTGTGCAGAGTTTCCGGATTTTCAATTATTTCGTGCACTCTCGGTGGTTGTAATACTTTTGTGTGGAGGGAGAGCATTTCAATTTGCACAACACACGCCTAAGTGGTTTCGAGTGGCAGCGCCCTTTGCAATGGCAGTCGAAAAAGGACGAATTTCCCATAAAAATCATTTGCATACAGACTTTTTGCTTTTGTCTAATTTCCATTCAAATTGATGTGTTGGCTGGATCTAGTCATCATATCCATCACTCGCACAATCGAAAAGTGGAGCGTGTGGAATTGGCAGTTGTCGGCTGGGATACCAATTCAAGTGATATCACGCCATAATCATCATCGTGCCCTTTCTCGTTCGCTGACTCTCGTCCGGAATTATCATTTAAAGTGGAAATACCAATTTTCTGTTCCGACTTTTGCCATTCACACACCCGTCTGGTAGACAACACACATACCACAGACTCCAGCTGGCTGTCGGAGGTTGTTGTTTGCCATGTTCGTCCCTGATTGTGCCGTGGTGAGGGTTGTGAATGTCATGTCTTTTGGCAGTTTTGCTCGCTTGCTGTAGTGTTCGGATTCGGGCAGGCATTCTTCGGGTGCTTAATTGGCGTTTCTTGTTTTGTGGTCTGTCATCAGACAGTCAGTTATTGAAATTCTTTCGCAGAAATTGGAAAAGTGAAAAAGAAAAGAAGCGAAAACTGATCATGAATATGAGTGTTCTCAGCCAGTCAAAATCCGTCGGCCTTTCGATGTTCTGCTTCCAAACTTCACATCAATTTGAGCGTCTAAGATATCACTGAGCGTTGAGTGTGGTGGCTAGCTCGTTGAATCACAAAATTTTTCGATGAGGGAGGTAAGCGTGGCGGACTTTGTTTATCTGAAACTAGAAGTTACCTTTATCTTTGCTCAAAGTGCTGCCTTTTGAAATGCTAAGTAGGAGGGCTTTCTCTCTAAATGGGTCATTAAGTACTCTATAGCTTTGTCATGATTGAGTGTAGTGAAAATGCCACAGAATGATTGTTATCCCAGATAATTCTCTTTAAATATCGGGATTTGAAAGGCGAAATTCTGGAGGGGAGGGAGCAATTTTTTTGAAAGGAAAATGTTTGCACGATTTCTAGACGTCCCTTTAATTTGGGTATGCGGTAATGGCATTGAAACCAAAGTCCAATCGTCAAATTGAAATACCCCAGAAGTGCCAAGGCCAAAATCAAATGTGAAGGTCTTGCTGACTTTTTTTCTATTACCTTTGCGTGGTTCATCAGGAGTTCTTACCACATACTGGTACGGTCTTGAGGCTTTGCGCCGCTTTCAAGAAGCAATACGAAAAAACGCAAATAATTGTGAAAAACATGCATCACGCAAGTGCACCTACTCACTCATCATTTTTCTTCTTGTTGTCGTCGCGTCCAGTCGCGCACTCCAAGTTGGTTGAGGTCCTTCTCCACTTGTGTGTGCCACTTTAGTCTAGGTCGTTCTCTGTTGCGTTGTTCCAATAGCTCAGATTCAAAGACTGTTCGGGCCGGAGCAGTGGTGTCCATACGTTCTACATGGCCTAGGGATCCCCAATTTATGTGTCATCAAAATATGTATAATTTGACATAACTGGTCTAATGGTCTTCTTCTTCTTGTTGTGGCGCTACAGTCCGGGGTGGACCTGAGCCTCAACATACATGCCTCTCCAGCCAGCACGATCTTTCGCTAGCTGTCTCCAGTTGCGCACTCCAAGTTGGTTGAGGTCCTTCTCCACTTGTGTGCGCCACTTTAGTCTAGGTCGTTCTCTGTTGCGTTGTTCCAATAGCTCAGATTCAAAGACTGTTCGGGCCGGAGCAGTGGTGTCCATACGTTCTACATGGCCTAGGGATCCCCAATTTATGTGTCATCAAAATATGTATAATTTGACATAACTGGTCTAATGGTCTTCTTCTTCTTGTTGTGGCGCTACAGTCCGGGGTGGACCTGAGCCTCAACCAACATGCCTCTCCAGCCAGCACGATATTTCGCCAGCTGCCTCCAGTTGCGCACTCGAAGTCGGTTGAGGTCCTTCTCCACTTGTGTGTGCCACCATAGGCCGTCCTCTGTTGCGTTGTTCCAATAACTCAGATTCAAAGACTTTTCGGGCCGGAGCAGTGGTGTCCATACACTCTACATGGCCTAGCCATCTTAAGCGTTGTTGTCTTAAGCGAAAAGACCAAGGGCCTCTTCATACGCCTTTGGTAACGTGCAGGTTTCCGCGCTTTGAGTAGGACTGGGATGATCAAGCTATTATATAAAGCGAGCTTAGTCCTTCGAGAGGGGGCTTTAATACTTAATTGCCTCTTGAGCCCAAAGAAACAGCGATTGGCAAGTGTGATTCTGCAATTGATTTCGGTATTGGTGTTGTTGCTCCTATTTACCGCGGAGCCGAGGTAGACCAAGTCCTTCACTACTTCGAAGTTTCTGCTGCCTAGTGTGACGCTCTGTTCGAGACGTCTATGGTGTGTGTCCTTTCTTGATGACAGCATGTACTTCGTTTTACTCTCATTAACCACCAGATTCATTCTTGCAGCTTCCGCTTCAATGCCAGCAAACGCCTCATTGACGACTCGCAATGTTCATCCAATCACGTCAATGTCATTCGCGTAAGCTAGCAATTGAACTGACTTCTGGAAGATCGTGCCTCTGGTGTTGACTTGTGAGTTTCGCACGATCTCCTCGAGGATGATGATAAAGAAGTCGCATGACAGTGCGTCGCCTGGTTAAAAACCTTTTTTGACATTGAAGGTCTCGGTGAGTTCGTTGCCGACCTTGAATGAGCAGTGAGAGTTCTCTGACGAGTTTGGTAGGAATACTAAAACTAGACATGGCACTTTATAGCTCGTCTCTATGCACACTGTCAAATGCGGCCTTCAAATCGAATAGGTGGTGGGTGTCGATTAGCACTTCTTGGGTCTTTGCCAGGATCTGCAGAAATGTAAAGATAGGGTCTATTGTGGACTTCCCTGGTCTAAAACCACACTGATAGGGACCTATCAGCTCATGGACAAACGGTTTCAGACGCTCACACAATACGGCAGAGAGGATCTTGTATGCGATGTTGAGGAGACTAATCCGTCGATAGGTGGCGCAGTCAAAGGGGTCTCCTTTCTTGTGAACTGAATAACCGACGTTGAGAAGACTCATCATTACTTACTTACTAGACTCATGCCTCAGCCAGTGAATCCTGCTATTTTTTCCAAGACTAGAGAGACTCAAATATGGAGATTTTTGTTTCGTTTTTGAATTGTATTTTTTGGTTAACTATTTTTTCTTATTCCTTAAGTCTAGCTATAAAAATACTTAAACCAGTTACATAATTATCAAGCACTATCTTGCTGGCCTTATGCAGGCACTATAAGTTTATCTAATATTGTGTATTCTCATATTTAATAGCCTTTCAGCATATTACTCTTGTTTGTTTTTTGTTTTAATTTAAACGACAATTTTCAAACAAACAAAAAACTTAGTAATCCAACTTAATACTAAATCTGCCTAAAAAGTACCTTTTACTATGAAAACTAAATTACAAAATTTTGTTTTGATTTTTTTCCTTTTTAAAATTTTTCTTTTCTAACGTACTAACTCTTCTACCTTACCGAACCTAAATGTAAATTGTTCCTAGGGGACCAACCATCAGCTTTATAAGCTAACAGCAGCTGGGGCACTTGATGTGGCTCTGGCCACCAATAAAAGTGCCTACCCGTTTCCTCCGCATTTCTGTCGCGAATGGAGATAGATGTGCTGAACCGAAAATCACTCGGACTTGCAATTGTTACGTTACTCTCGTAGAACAGCCGCTTGTTCACTGTTCCTCTTATGACGTGGTAGAGAAGTGAACATCAATCAAGCCAAGTCGGTTCAGGTACTCGTACAAGAACGCTTCCGGCAGAATGAATCCACTTCGGCGTGCGCTCTCATGATATGCGTCGTTGAGGTAGCAAGCTCCGAATATCGCTCTTATGACATGCGTCGTATGGGTAGTAGGCTCGGAATATCAGCTCGTTTTCCGAGGTCATTTCTCGTGCAACATGTCGTCGAATCAGCTTAATAATAAAATTATGCAGTCTATTCACGTTTGCTGCGTTGTATAAGATTTCGTTGTACTCGGAGTCTGAGGTTCCGTACATCTTAAGGCAAGCCCGAAGACATTGCCTCTCGAAGACCTTTATCCTCTCCTGGGAAAGGCTCAACGCCATGTAGCAGATAACTTTCACCCTGGAGTCAAGTTGGCTGCTACAACTTGCTTGCTAAAGCGAAGGCTTTTCTGGCTTTTGCCAAACCCGTTGCTGCATGGATATTAGCATACAGAAACTGATCCAACTTAATGCCCAAATATCTCACCACACCTCTTACCGCTAAGGGTCGTGGTTTGCGGTCCAAAAGATGCCGAATTTACGCCAATTTTTATTCGTATCATTTGAAGCTTTGTGCAACGGAGTTCGAACTTGGTAGTTGATTTTCAACTTCCAGTCATCGAAAAGTTGCTGGATTTTCTAGAAGTCACACTGCAAGAGGATAAATATGTCTTTTATCCTCGTCGCTGTCCTGTACGCGATCCAATCGTCAGCATATGCGATCAGGTACTGCATGTAGCCAATTAATTCATTGGTGAAGTCAGTAAAAAGAATTGATGAGTTCACCGCGCCCTGCTGGAGCCCATTTTTAATGGAAAGGACATTAGTAGAAATCTTGTTGCCACTCTTAACAACAAACATTCTACCTGTCACCATATTGAAGATCACGTAAAGCAGTTCTTTGCTTATATCCAACCGCGTCAACTTGAGGAAGAGAACTCTAACCAGACGGTGTCGAATGACTTCTCCAAGTCAAAGGACAGCCTCGGAGGAGCGGTAGGCAGTGCGTAACTCTCGGCATAAAAACGACCTCCGTTTTGCGACAATTAAGGAGATACAAACCGAGTCGCTGAGAGATTTCAAGGGCATACCAAAAAGCGCAAACAGACGCTGGCACAAGCGTATTACATCCGAGGGGGACTACATTGACGGGAACAAAAAAGAAATTAATGAATAAATACCTTTGTCTTGAGAAAAATGAAAATTGTCCTTAAACAGACATCGTATTAACATCCCAAACTGACATTGACATCCTCTTCCAAGTAAGAAGAGACTCTGATGGCAAACGAGCAGAGTCTTAAGTAACGGTCACCTTTGTTTCTTATAAGTATGTGTTAAATCAACACAGGACTTGCCTCCTTATGCTTGTGCCATATAAGGGTGTCATCACGTGAAAAATCAATCCCATAGCAGAATGAGTATACAAGACAGTTCATTGTCCATTCCAAAACCGCAATCCAAACTCGTTGCGAACGGTCATGTGAAAAATGAAAGGCGTGCGACCACAAACCCACAAACTTCAGGGTCAGCGCTGTATGATGTGTGTGGATTTTTGTCCATCAAAAAGGAGGGGGAACTGGCTGTTCCTTAAAAATGAGGAACTGAGGTCATCCCCACGAGCTCTATAAATCGTGGATAGCTAATCTGTACATATTTGAGCGTTTGATTAAGAAGCATCTTCTTGACAGTCGCTTCAAAAGTCGTTTCACCTCAACACTTGTTCTCTGCAGACTTATAATAATAATAATAATTGCTGGCGCTACAGTCCAAAAGGGGGACCAGGGCCTAGCTTGCTCATCAACTACTCGTGTTGTGCGCGCTACTGTTCTCTCACGAGTAGAAGGGACCTACAGTTTTTTGCCGACTCCGAACGGCGAAGTTTGAGAAGCTGTCTTAGACAGTTATTACTCTTTGAGTGTTGTCAGCAGCTCGAAAGAGATGGTGCCGTGAAAAATTCGAAAAATTAGTGTTGAGCTGGGAGTGGAACCTAGACCCTTCGGCGTGTGAGCGTCGCACTCTACCCACTACGCCACGGCCACCACCATCTCTGCAGACTTACCATACAGAATTCTTTTCAAGTGGAAATGATTCCTAATTAATTTGGCAGACTTCTCGAAAACAATGTGTCTGGGCAACCGTAGATCAAACAGCAAGCGTCAGAGCATTGATCTCTTTAAAGGCGTGGTAGCTTCCACATTAGGCGAGCCACAATCATATATGTATCCCTTTCCCCAAGATATTACGGCTTTAAAGCAACCGCGGCTCATCGCTTCGCTTCGCGCCAACGAGAAGATGAATGCAACCTCCAGCACAATGCCACAAATTTAATTTATTCCGAACTCATTATTCCACAAAAAAACGTGTGTTCGCAGGCGGGATTGGATTCGTCTGCCACCCTCTTGAGGAATCCGAACTGAATGGCGTTGTCATGGAATCCGTCTCAAGGATGAAGACCGCCTCAATGTGAGTCGTTTTCGTTCCCGTCTGCAATCACAGCATGAGCCGATAAACTCGCAAGCAGAAGACGTCTTCTTCTGCGTCGTGTGAAACCGTATATTAAAAAAAGCCACATTCAATGCGCCTCTCACCGCCGCTGCAGCAGCAATTATACAAATATATTCCATTATCGCACGCAAGGACTCGCCGTCAGCCCACGACATCTTGTAGCCGTCAGCTTGAGGACGCAAACGTGTGTCGGTTGCTAGTGACAAACAATTTTTTCGTTTCCTCCCACACACTAACACCCGCAGCGTCGCCATCCCCTGCAGCGACTACGAATTGTGCGTGGGTGCGATATGTGGAGAGATATGCGCTGGAATGTGATGGCAACCCTCGCCTGCCACTCGCAATTAGTTCACTCACTACATTAACCCGGTTACGGGTGAGTTCGCCCTTCCACGCACTCGCCTCAAACCAACAGCAGGCAGACAGGATGACAGAATTTATTGCGGTACAAGTAATTTGTAATTTGTAGTGCGTATCCTCTGATTTTTATTTTATTGTCGCTACGGGGGAAGCCGACGAAAAAGAAAACACGGGAGGGGGCACTGAGCCCCCCCAACCGAAAATGGAGTAAATTTCACATCGGCATTGCCACAAATAATTCCTGTTGACAAGGGATAATGGACGGCAGGTCCTTCCTGCGGACATGTTGTTGTTTTTGCTGCACAACTCAAGGGTTGAAGTGAATTGTGCTCCTTCATGAATTTTATGTAAATATGCGGCAATACTTAAATATTTATGCTCCAGCAGAGGGTGGAGGGAAACAGCCGAGAAGACGGAAAGCAATTTATGGTAGGGCGTAGCACCGGCGGCGGCGGCATCACCAGGCAGGCTGCGTGAATCTGTTGGCAGCAAAACAAAAGTAAGTGATCCTTGTAGTCCTTAAATGGAGAATAAAATCGAGATACTTTGCATGCTGGCGAGTATGAAAAATTGGGCAGAGTACACTAACGGCGACGCCTCTCACAACCCTGATCGGAATCTGTAATGAAGTGTTGTGTGCCCCACCACGTTCGGCGGTGATACCAGATCCCAGGGCCCGATTTAAACAGGTCTGTCGTAAAGCATTTAACATCCGCACACTGGGAGGGGCCGGGTAATGTGTGGTTTGGCCGCTAAAGGTGCTCGCATTCGACTTGTCTGTGCTTCAAGGGGTTGCGGCAAATGATCGTGGAATTGCATTTTTTCACGATACACTTACGCTGAGCTTTATGGACTATTTTGGGGTAAGGTTATGGGCGGCAAAAGAGTGAATTTAGTGTCAACATGTATCGCTTTGGAGGGAACAATTTTGTTGCCTTAACTTTACGAGCGACTGTTAGTGCCGGTGTGGACCGCCCTAATTTTCATTCAGGGATTACACTCCCCTGGAAGCTTTTAAGAGTTATGTGAAGGGACTTTTGTGCTGATGCATGTTTACAGTCACGGTCTGACATGTAATCTTATGTTCAATGACCTAGAAGAGTCTTAATTCTGCTTGCTGTGTGATGGCTTTAAATTTATGGTGGTGAACACTTTGCCAGTTGTTCAGTTTCAGGTTTGAATGGGTTGTATATCAAGCTTCTGCTTCGTCTTCTTCTTCTTCTTGTGGCGCTACAGTCCGGGGTGCACCTGGGTCTTAACCAACATGCCTCTCCAGCTACGTGATCTTTGGACAGTTGCCTCCAGTTCCGCACTCCAAGTTGGTTGCGGTCCTCCTTCACTTGTGTGCGCCAACTTAGCCTAATCCGTCTTTTGTTGCGTTGTTCCAATGACACAGATCCGAAGAGTTTTCGGAAAGGAACAGTGGTGTCCATACGCTCTAAATGGCTTAGCCCTCTCAAACCATCTTGTATCCAAAGGCGCTTGACCAGGCGCATGTCGCTGTACAGCACATAGAGTTCGTCATTAAACCTTCTCCTCCAAATGCCATCAATGCAAGCAGGGCCAAAGGTTCCACGCAAAACTTTTCTCTAAAAAGACTAAGGGCTTTCTAAGAGCCCTGAGAAACAGCGATTGGCAAGAGTGATTCTGCGTTTGAGTTCGGTACTGGTGTTGTTGTCCTTTTTTACCGCGGAGCCAAGGCGGACAAAGTCCCCAACTACCTCACAGTTTCTGCTGCCTAGTATGACGCTCTGTCCTAGAAGTCGATGTTGTGTGTCCTTTCATGATGACAGCATGTACTTTGGTTTGTCGTCATTTACCGACCCATTTTAGCCGCTTCTGCTTCAGTGCCAGCAAACGCCTCAATGACGGCTAGCAGTGTTCCTCCAATCAAAGCTAGCAATTGAGCTGACTTTTGGAAGATCCTGTTGACTTGTGAATTACGCACGGTCTAAAAAGTCGCATGACAGTGCTTCGTCTTGTCTGAGACCTTTTATGACATTGAAGGTCTCGTGAGTTCTTTAATTACCTTGACAGAGCTGCGAGAGTTCTCCATCGTCATCCTACACCATCTGACAAGTTTGGTAGGAATGACAATACTACACGCTTCTATGCACATTGTCATATGCGGCCTTAAAATCGACGAATAGGTGATGGGTGTCGACTTGCATTGTCTTTTCTAGGATCTGCCATTATGTGAAGGTCTGGTCTATCGTGGACTTTCCAGGTCTGAGACCACATTGACAGAGACCTATCAGGTTGTGGACAAATTATATCAAGCTTGCTCTGTTGATAACACTCTTCGACTGCTATAAACGTTTAACTTCACTCGCTTCAGCGAGTCAGGACGCGCCTAATGAAATTTGTCTTCGATTTGAAACAGAAAGCAAATCGAAGGCACGTGTGCAGTTTTGGTTTCTAGCGCTTAAGTCTGGCGCAGGTATGTGGCGGTGCATTGAGGCTTATTTTGACACATACAGCGCTTAGTAGTCTTGTAAGTGATCATGCATATATTTCCAACTTGGAATTCGCATACATTGTGGTGCTCTGTTAGTAAGGATTCGATTCTGATGCGACAATACGAGCTATCATGGTCCAAGACAGTTGACAGTTGACAAACGAGCAGAAGTAGGGCTATTTTAAGTTCTGGTTGGGAATGGGAACTAGATCATGTTGAAACGCCCATCATGATTCTCTGCAAAAGCAAAACGAGGGTTGCCATCATTGGTCACAAAAGCAGGCAAATCCGTTCACCATTGATGCTTTTCAGAACTGATTGCAGAGTTGCTTGCATCGTTGCCCGCTTTATTTTCAACGCTACAACTTTTCGCTAAAAGTCTCTTATTGGTGTGAACAAAGAAGATGTTCTGTATGCACACCTTCAAGCGAAACTTTCTTTTTACCTTATGAACTTGGCACCACCACTACCAACTCAATTATTTCTGCACCTTCTCAAATTTGACAAGGATTTTTGGCACAGTGGAGGACATTAAAGAAATTGTAGCAACTTCGACCAAAGATTGACAATATCGAAAAATACTGAACTCAATCCATCAATTAAAAGAGCTCTACTAAAGCGGAGTATGATTTCTGTGAACTTTCTGTCCCGCCAAGTGCACCAAACCATTTGCTCAATTGATAATGACGGCTCTTCGGAAAATAACTTTCTTCTGAATAAAATAACTGACTGAGATTTAGGGTGGGGCTAAGAACAAACGGCAGAACGAGAAACTTTTTGTTCGGAACTGCAGGAATCGTCTTAGGAAAAGTGTTGGAATTGCTTAATTAACTTAAACCCAGTACTGCTGGATTTGTTTTGCGGTGCAGGTCGCGCAATTAATGCAGGAAGACAAATTATGTTCACCCTACCGTACGGAAGGACTTACTTTGTAAATTTTTAATGAAGAAGTAATTTAGAGACTTCGCGCTTAAAGTCGTGGGCAGCTGTTGGTTTTGGAAGTAAAAGGAATTGTATAATGCCATAGTAGTACGGGCACATTATTCGTTTTTGTCTAGTTTGGGTTTTTAAGAAGAAAAAGAAAACGAATTACGGCTTGCAGTTGAACGTTGAAGCTCCAAAATAAATATGAGAAACTCTGTAAATAAAATAAGCTTCGACTTTGCGTTTAAAATGGTAAAGTCACTTCTGAGTTAATAATAAAGGAAATAATGGCCAATGGAAACAAACCGATTTTTGTTTAGAATATATTCACTATCACATTGAAACGATCCTTGTTCTGATATCTGCCGCAGGCAAAGTTCACCAGGCAAGTGAATTGAATGTAGAAATGAAGAGGCAGTGTCGTGAAAATGCGAAATGTTCAGCCGGGAATTGAACCTGGGAGCTTCGACGAACTAGTGTCGCACTTATTCACTACTCCACGGTGGCAACAATTCCCAGCGATTGTCCTGGTATTCTATCTGAAACTACTAAGCTAGTGTGGCAGCTGTCCTTCTTGTAAAGGCGAGTAGGATTGTTAGTCCAAGAATGGCTTCTAAGGATAATGTAAACGTGGTGCGCATGAATCACTATACCATCTATAAACACTGGTCCTTAATGGAGCTTTATCGTCAAAAATTGAATTAAGTTCATCGATGTTGAGTTAATCCACGTTGAAAGTTGTAAAAAATAATCGCACGACAATTTTCACGATTGAATGCGATTTTTTGGGTGAGATGAATCTTTTAAGTTACTGTAAATAACACAAATAGCTTTCGTATGTCAAAACGCTCTGAGTACGTATAACCCCGACGATGTCAAGCTTTACGATAGAGTTGGCAGTTGCCAGATTGAGACACTAGGGTTGCCCAAACCTGAAATATGAAAGGCAATCTTCGTATTTCAGAAAGAATGATTTCACTGTTCACAAACAGGAGTTCAGTTAACGTGCCAACGTCTCAAGATAGCAAGAATTTGTTGCTGTGCAATCCAGTTATTTAAATGACTTTACTTTTCAGATGAATTCTGGCTTATTTTGTTTTCTCAAAAGCCCCCTTATCAAAAATAAGTGCTTATTACGTATGCCACAGACTTCAATTACAAAGCGGAGCATATTTCGCAGATAATTTTCGCCATCGCATAGGCGTGTTCAAGCATTTTTTTCACGATCTCCGATAAGCCCACTTTATCTTCAGTCATCCTCGGTCTCGGCATTGACGTAAATTATCCAACTTTTTGCGGCTTATCGACCACCTTAGCACTGATATTTATTTGCAGCACGAATGTCCTTGAGCATAAATTTCATTCCAAAAATATACTACACCCCTAGCGCGCGCACACAGCCTATATTCCTGTCACGTAAATTATTTCTCAATATCTTTTGTTCATCGTCCGGGTGGAGGTTCACCCAAACCATCCCCCTGCCACCATCAGTGCTGATCCTTGATTATGGAAATGAAATTTTACACAGACTTTAATTTAGCTCTCACTCACTACATCTCCAATTAACACACTTGAAGCGCGCGATAAGGACGTTGTAATAGTGACCCCTTGACATGCCATAAAAAACACCAGAGTACCACTGAACTGTGCGGCTAATAAAGCATCCGCAGAACTGATGCAGGAGTTTGAATTTATCGTTCCAATCCCTACCTCATCCGACTACCCTTGGCTAGTGATGTCCTTTTTCAATGGGCGCTTGGTCGTGGGGGCTATGAGGCGTTCATTCAAACGAAAGCGGATACAATTTGTAAAAGTACTCATGTCGGAAAGTAACGATCGACGAGTAGTTTTGCGATTTCTTGTTTTATCTCTTGTTTACGGAAACTTTGATGGGGCTTAAAAATCAATTTTGCGGCATTTTGAGGTTAATGACGAAAGGAAAGCTATTAACCGGGTAATTAACAGCGAATATTGAAAGTTGCCGACAAGGATTTCATTCAAATTATGTTTTAATGGATTTTGTGCGAAGGGCTTTACCAGTGAGAGAAAGAGATTAATTGACGGTTCTATCGCCAGTAAACAGTCAGTTAAAGTGTGTTAATAACTGTATCACTCATTTGATGGGATTTATGCTGCTGGGGATAATTTTAATATCACTTTAGCATTTTGAAGTGTTTTTTGATGTGTCTGAAGATTTGATCTAGCTGAGTTCTCTTGGATTCTCGACCAATTGAATGATGATGGCAACGACACCACTTACAAAGGCATGCGTACTTTGGACCAAAGATTGAAGAAAATGCCATCAAGTGGAGCACAAAATGCCCCTTGAATCAATTGACAAACAACAACGAATTTGCTGATGCTCAATTGAATTTTGTCACGTAGGAAACGATATGTTCTCCACTCAAATGGAACCGTCTCTGATCGGATGATGCGCCATAAACTCTCTGGGCGTCGTGTGTACATAAAACGTAGACACAGGCATCTACGAAAACAGAATTTGGCGGCATCGTAAATTAAAATCTTCAGAAACGCGACCGTCAGCAAAACGAAAGCGTAGTCAATAAACTGGATTTCATCATGTTGTGTGAGGATATTGAAATTGAAAAGATCAACACTGTCTAGCCAAGTGCGAGGTCCGCCAAAAAACACGACACATGTGATTTGAGAGTGCATCACGTACTCTCTCGAATATGACACCCCAAAAACCAATTTGAATCATGCGGATGACAGACAGATTCTTTGCCGACTAATCGAATTATGAATACAATAATTTTCAAACTCCTCACTGGCATTCTTCGTGACACTTATTTATCGTAAAGCTAAAATTCCCCACAGTCTCCTAACTTTAGGTAACGGGAAAAATGGTATTCACAATGAAACTCAGCGAGGTACTCTCCGACTCAAAACGTCTTTGGGGAGCAGAATTTTTGCAATTCCGTTGAATCCTCCTCTTCTGCCGACAACCTCACGGGAAGGGCACTCAGGTATAGTGTAATTTGTTACTTCATTGCGGGAGGCATGCCATAAAGGAATGACTCACAACTCCTTTGACAGCACTCGCTTAAATTGGATAATTATTTTATGACTTTATTGGCGAGCATTATTTTTTGTTATTCCTTGGGCGAAAGTAATTGAAAAGCAGCAGGGGGTCAGGAAGGGTATTTGAACTGTGTTGCGACGGGGTTGTTGGTTGTAGGGCAAATAGCTGGGGAGTTTTGAAGTTATGACGAAGTGGAACAGGAACTGGGAAGAATAACGACATCATGCGAATGGCTGGGTTGTAAGTATGTAGCTTTGGTGGAGCTGGAAATGAATTGGATTAGAATGAAGATGCAACTTCTAGTAGTGAACAGAATGTCGATCGGTTTATACCATAGTCTACAACCTTACCGACCCAAACGCACTTATCATGCTGACAGAGAGTGCAGCATCCTTCATATATTTTGCTTATGTTGGCGCCCACTGGTTTTAAGTTTAGTTGGTTCCGTGGTGTCACAATGATACCAAATGTAGCCTAAGTGTGGTTTTTGTGCGTACAAGTTGTGCGGTCCGTAGTTTGTTATGGCCTTTGAATGGCGTTCTTTCAGAGTTATTTTTATAAACAATCATCTGGAGTCCAGTTGAAAAAAATGTCGCCACCTGCACACCGCCGTGTAAAGTTCATGGTCTGCCTATGGTGAGACTAGAGGGGTTCTTTGGGCTGCTAAAATCAGACGAAACCATTGATCGACTACAACTAATGACTTGTGTTGTGCAATGCTTAAAAAATGACCCGAAATGACCGAAAGCATGACAAAGCAATTTTGCAATCTGACAACACTCGGCTCTACGTGGCTTTTGTGGGCAAAAACTAGCTGATATCGTAGGTCTCACACCACCTGCCGCATTCTCTACACCTAACTCCTTCCGACTGCTATCTCTTGCAACAGAGGCGAAACGATTTTCGATGGCACTGGCTAGGATCTTTTGAAGAAACCGAAGACTTGCGCAATGATTTTATGCACACCAGGGATGACCCATATTTTAGGGACAGTATTCGAAATTTCCCAAAGAGGTTGGAAAATTTATCGCTTTCAATGTTGAATACTTCGCTTTAAAAAAAATTAAACACAAAATTGGGTCCCAATAGTTAGTTTGTATTTCCAATGGTACTCTCAAAGAATTTTCACCATTGTCGAAAAAGGCGAATCGATAGTCACACATGTGACCTCTTTATTTATGTTCTGCACCACGGAAGCACCTGCCAGCAAATACATCTGCCTGAGACACAAAGGTCTGGATCAAGAATCCTTAATTTGGTCGGCAGGCTGAATTCGCTAAGACTTGCCTGGGTACCGGGACATCACGGGATAATTGGGAACGAGATTGCCGATGAACTAACTAGTCAAGGTTCAAAAGAGGCATTCGCAGGGCCCGAACCGCTGCATCCTTGGTCAGGGCCTCCGTCGACGGTTGGGTCTCCCTACAGCACAATTAGAGATGTATAATGTAGGATGTAGGATGACCAAGTGCATGCTCCCGAACGTTAGCAAGAAATCTTTTCTGCTATCTCCAGACAAAAACGAGTGCAAACAACTTGTAGGCGTACTAACAGAACACTTTACATTCGCTAAGTCGACTTGGGCTTGGTGATGTCACTCTTTGTAATGCCTGTGAAGAAGTTGAAGACACGTCAGACACTCCTTGTCAGTGTCCCGTCTTTGCTCGTATCAGGTGGCAGCTGTTTGGCGCTGATGTGGTGGGAACTGAAAACATAAAATCTATATCACACAAGCGGAAACCAAGAAGTTACATTAAATGTCGGTCACTGCTTGGTAGTATAATGGACCACTATTTGAGTCTAAGCACTCTAGTGCAGTATATCCCAAACTCTAAAAAAAAAAACAAAAAAGGTTTGAATCAAAACAGCAAGGCAGCTAAGCGCCCAAATGCCTTTTGAATCTTTGCTACGTTGTCGCCGTTAACTGAATCCTTATTTGCATACTTCGCAGGCACTTCTCAGGCACTTCGCAGCCAATATATATACCGGTACATATATATATATATATATATATATATATATATATATATATATTTAACACTTTAAACATGATTATTAATGTGAAAATAAAAACATTTTATTCAAAGTATTGGCCATTGTTTCCTACACATTTTGACCACCTTTCTGGCAATTTGTGAATACCACGCCAATAAAGTTGTTCGTTTTTTAAAGCAAACCAATTAGACACCCAATTTTCGACCTCGTCGTAGGAATCAAAGTGCTGCTCAGCCAATGCGTGTCCCATCGCTGAAAACAAATGATAGTCGGATGGAGCCAAGTCTGGTGAATACGGCGGGTGGGGTAGCTGCTCCCAGCCAAGTGTTTTTGATTGTATCCTGAACCGGTTTTACTTTGTGTGCAGGTGCATTGTCATTTAGCAAAATTACCTTGCCGTGTCTTCTGACCCATTCTGGTCGTTTCTCGATCAAAGCATGGTTCAAATTGACCATATGTTGTCGGGAGCGATCAGTATTAACGGTTTCACCAGGTTTTAGGAGCTCGTAGTACAGCACACCTTTCTGGTCCCACCAAAAACACTCAGCATTGTCTTCTTGCCGAATCGATCTGGTTTTGCAGTCGATGTTGATGGTTGCCCCAGATTAACCCACGATTTTTTCCGTTTAGGATTCTTAAAATAAATCCATTTTTTATCGCCAGTAACAATCCGATGCAAAACCGATTTTCTTTCGTGTCTTTGAAGCAAAATTTAACAAGTGTTTTTTCGGTTTTCCATCTGTCGTTCATTCAATTTATGTGGCACCCATTTTTAACACTTTTGGATTCTTAACATAGCTTTTAAATGGTCAGAAATTGTTTGTTGTGCAACATTTAACATTGCTGCCATTTGCTTTTGACTTAAAGTGTCATCACCACTCAATATCGTTTGCAATTCGGCGTCTTCAAACTTTTTTGGTGGTCTTGCACGTTCTTCATTTCTCACATCAAAATCATTATTTCTTAACCGTTGAAACCATCTTTTTTATGTTGGTTCTGATAGAGCATGATCATCATATGCCTCGACAAGAATTGAATGCGACTCTTCAGCACTTTACTTCAAATAAAAACAAAAAATTAATTCTTTCCGCTAGGCTAGGCCATGTAGAGCGTATGGAAACCACTGCTCCGGCCCGAAAAGTCTTTAAATCCGTGCCATTAAGGCAACGCAACAGAGGACGAGAAGTGGAGAAGGACCTCAACCAACTTGGAGTGCGCAACTGGAGACAGCTAGCGAAAGATCGTGCTGGCTGGAGAGGCATGTTGGTTGAGGCCCAGTTCCACCTTGGACTGTAGCGCTACAAGAAGAAGAAGAAGTACACTGTACGTTCGTTCACTTCAGATTATGCGAATGATTTATGAATCACATGATTCAAACTCACATCCGTAACAAGCGATGTTTGCCACGAGACCTAGGTCTTGAGGGTAGCCGGACTGTAAGTGACAGCTATTTTCTAGTGCCATGGCATGTCAGGAGCTCTGGAGCTTCGATTCCCAACTGACCATAGCAGATGTATGGCGGTGGCCCAGATAATAAAATTCAATATTTTGTTCAGAGCCGAGGTAAGTGTTCTTTTCTGACTGCTGTGAAAAAAATGTTTCAACCCAGACCCGGCGCGGACCTTCCCGGCAACGTTCACGATTGGGTTCTCAATCGAGTGCAGTGACCCACAGAAGATCTCGCTTCCTACTAAGATGAAGTGACTTTTCCTCCAGCACCATCTCAGCTCCGTAGCCGCCGTTCGACGCTCACACGCCGAAGGTCTAAGTTCGATTCCCGGCTCAACACCTCGAATTTTTTCACGGCACCACCTCTTTCGAGGTGCTGATAGCACTCATCGAAAAACTGTCTAAGAAACCTTCTCAAACTTTGCGGCTCGAAATCGGCAAAAGACTGTAGGTCCCTTCTACTCGTGAGAGAACAGTAGCGCGCATAAAATGAGTAGCTGATTTGGAAGCTAGGCTGGGGTCCCCCTGTGGACTGTCTCACCACATAATTATTAATTATCATCTCAGCTCGGTGCTTGGATAACTTAGCCGTCTAGCCTGACGTTATCTACAGCTCTTGGAAAAATTGACTCAAGTGCGGTACAACCCAATAACCCCAAATCCCCCTTCTGTACATTCTTTTAATACCACTTCCTTAACTGCATTAGCAATCATTGATTATCGCAACAAAATTCCGGCTCTCATGTTTGACGACGACAAAATAAATAACTCGACTGCGTTGCTGATATACTTATTTACCCACCAACCGACATCTATTTTTCATTTCCTCCTTTGTTGCAATCGCAAGGAATTTCAATATCCCCACGAACAATAGATGATGGCTAGAAGGACTTTAAATATTCCACCACCACTGCCCCCGGATATTCTCCCTCACTCTCTCCCACTCACCCACTCCCACCTCCTTGCACAACATTGCTAAGGGTATTTGCCTTTTGATTAAAAATCGCATAAATTATACACCCCGGATGGGGGTGGGGAAATCGCAACGGAAAACGTTTCTCTATGCCAGGACGACGATATCGGTTTATGATTTATTCATCACGGGTTTCCTGCAGCTGCATTCCTTGCTTACTTGCTGCTTGCATCGAATGCAAATATGATAAGCGCATAGGGAAGGGAACAAGACGGAAATATCGATAATGATGGGATACACTGAGTGATTTTATTATGTTCTTCTTAATTCTATTTTCTCATGGCACGGGCGCAGCATTAGCAATTTCCTTTCACACAAATTCGATTTGCGCATTTGTAGTGATGCAACTACGGGCAACTGGATATCGGTTTACGGGTTGCTTATTGTGGTGGAAATATGGTGAAATTCGAAACTATTTGAATTTAGTTTTCCAGAAACAGCAAAAGAACAGACCAAATTGTGATCTGAAAATAAAATAATTTTATTCAATTATTCCTTTGAAATGCGACTGCTTGAGCTGAAGAATTTCAGCTCCTTTGTTCGGGCTTATTTGCGTTAATGATCTCAATTTTAATGGGTAGCTCAGGTGTGTGGGTTCCATTGGACTGGAGTTTCTTTCTTCTTCTTGCTACACAGCAGAAGGGTGGCAAAAAATTACTCCATCTTCAACAATTATGTTTTTCTTGGACTTGGGAAAGTAAAATCTCCGTTCTTGTTTTTTGGAAAATTTCTTTCAAGTGCTGCTCAGCGAGTGCATCACCGAACGGCGAAAATAAGTGACACATCTAAGGAGTAAATTTCCAAGACGATAGACCGTCTAGAGTTCCCGCATTATATTTTCCTGCGTTGTCTTGAAGAAAATGTGTTTCTTCTACTCCTATCGGTATTCAACCTATTACTATGTAATCAAAAGTTAAAGTCGGTTGGAAGTTGATTATATTGAGCAATATACAAATTTTAATACATAAAGAGCATCGTTTTTCTGCAAAAGCATGTTTGTCGTGTGGTCGATGGGGAAAGTTCTTTGAGTCATAGTATTAAATTGGAGTAGAGTGATAGACAGGAGATCATTTATGAAAGTGTGGAAGAGTGTCGGAGACTAAACGGAGGTTTGGGGAACACCAGCGTTAATATGTTTATTTTATTTATTTATTTATTTATTTATTCATCATCAATGGATTTACAATCTGCTAATTACAATATTTTTTTTCTTAAGAAAAAAGTAAGAGTAAGAAAAAAAAAATAGTTCTATGTGTAAATAAATAGTATATAAAATAATTTTACTTACATTTAATGAATCTGCATACATTTATGAATCAAAATGGATCGATTGTGAAAAATGTTTTTGATAATATTTTTAAAAGAGTCTCTGCTCATTGAAATGTCAACTTCAGAAGAAACAGAATTAAATAACATTAAAGACCGACTTATTGGATTATTTTGACCATAATTGAATGAAGGGGATGATAGAAAACTTCATATCTATGTCTTAAACTTACGTCTGGGACGTACAAAGAAATTAAGGCGAGTAGCTCTTCAGAGTTTATAGTGCAACTTAAAATGTCTTTGATAAGTAAAACACTTTGAACTTGTCTTCTACTTTCAAGACTTTCTAAGCCCAAAAGAGCACATCTTCCTGCATATTCAGGTAAACCGTCAGACCACCTCAGATTTTTCAGAGCAAAACGAGTGAATCTTTTTTGAATTCTTTCAATTCTAATTACGCTATTCTCATAATATGGTGTCTAAATTACACATGAATACTCTAATATAGGGAGTACCAGTGATGAGAAAATTGACTTAAGCGTATAGGGATCCTTAAAGACACTTGATGTTCTTTTAAGGAAACCTAACATAGAGTTTGCTTTACATATAATAAAGTCATAGTGTGCCGAAAAAGCAAATCTTGTATCAAAGTAGATACCGTGATCCTTTACTTTCTTGACTTGTACTAGTTATTCGTCTCCAATTCTATAGTTAAAAGTCACCGGGGCCAACTGTCTATATACGCTAAACGTCGTGCACTTCGCTATATTAAGTTCAAGGTGATTCTATTTACACCAATTACCAAAGAAGTCAAGATCAATTTGTAATTTTAAACAATCAGAGACACATGAAATTTGTCGAAATAATTTAATATCGTCTGCATACATTAGAATTTCCGCAAATTTAAGAAGTTTTGGAATATCATTCACGAACAGAACAAACAAAAGTGGGCCTAAATGACTCCCCTGAGGAAGACCAGATATTACGTCTATATAATTAGATCTGAAACCATTTATTTGGACGACTTGTTTCCGATATGATAAATAGGAACTCAGCCATGTTAAAAAGCTAGGGTTAAAACCTAGTTTTTAGAGTTTTTGTAATAATAGTCCATGATGAACTCTGTCAAAAGCTTTAACGAAGTCAGTGTATATAACATCAACTTGCATTCGCTTCTCCATGAAGTTCAAACAGAAATGCGAAAATATACACCAATTTATTGTGGTTGAACGACCGCTTATAAAACCGTGTTGTTTCGATGTAATGGAGTTTTTACTAGCAAATAATAGTTTTTGAGTAACTAGTTTTTCAAAAAGTTCGCTTCGATATCGGTCTGTTATTTTTAATAAGGTGTTTATATCCGCTTTTAAAAATTGGAGTTATAAAAGAGAGTTTCCACTCATCTAAGAATGTGCCAGTTGATAGGGATTTGTTAAATAAAGCTTTTAACGGAGAGCAAAGTGACGATGCATAATTCTTTAACAATAATGGGGGAATTTGGTCCAAACCTGCATTTTTGGTTGAATCTATGCTGATTAAACCTTTGTACATGTGCTCATCTGCGAGTGATGTTAAGTTAAAATCTGTGATATTTACAATATCTGGATATAACAAATGAATATCTGATATTAATCCCGCATTATAGTTAGATTGAAAGAATTTTTCAAAAAGATCACAAGGAGATCACCTTCGAGTTTCATTGCCGATGGATACAGCGAACTTTCTCGTTTAGAATTCAAAAAGATCCAAACGACTTACTATTTTTTTAATATTTCATTCAACCGTATTAATATGTTGATGGTATAAAAATTTGTTTAAAAAATCAAATTCTCTCGGAGCTGGAGAAAACGATTTCGGTCCTCTATCCTCCCCGACTTTATTGAATGTTTAAGCGCTATATTTTTCACATTTTTTAGATGTTTTAGTCGTTTGTTAAACCACGGACGATTAAAGAAAGATCTTTTTCCAACCACAGGGACAAATAATTCAATGCCACGAAATATGATCTGTTTAAAATCATCATACATGCGATGAAGTCATTGATGATGATGTCTATATTCCCAGTCAATTAAACTGTTAAAATTATTCAATCCTATGAAGTCAGCTTTTTTAAAGTTTAATTTGAAGTTATTTTCATTTAAATGAGCAGAGTTAAATTCATAGGTTTCAAAAATTACGTATACTGCTGTATGATGTATTTGATTGCTTACTAAAGAAAAATCAGATGTATACTGATAATGTTTCACGTCATTATTACAAAATAAAAGATCTAATAATCCAACCTAATACATTTCTGGAATTATTTATTTGAAACAAACCTAACTCGGCTAATATGGTGAATATCAGACTTGAACCCATCCAATACAACTTGTATTGAACGGTTGTAAAGGTAATTTCTAATCCATTAAAAAAGAGATTCATCGACACTAAAAGCACGCATTTTCGACAACAGAGCTTTCTTGCCAGACTGAATCAAATGTCTTCTCCTACATTGTTCACAGATTGGTTCCATTTTTTGGGGAGTGTGCCATCAAATCACAATTGGAACGGTTGTTGCAGAAGCCATATTACCGGTCATTAAGAAGCTTGCAGGTTGCAATATATTTCAAAATCTGACGATTAATCAGCGTTTTCATGAACTTAGAAAGTAGGGACGTGAGTGCTATGGGTCGGTAGAAGGTGGGTGGCTGATGACGGTTCGAACTTTTTCGGGACAGGCTTGACAAACACTGTTTTTCACTTGTTCGGAAAGAGCGCTAAGGAGTAGGATAAATGGAAAAGCTTACGCAGCAGTTTTGCCAGTGAAGACGAACACTCTTTCAGAAGGAGGGACTTGAACGAGTCGAATCCAACTTGTACTGAAGTGCTTGACAAGGGAGCCGGATGCCAGACCCTGTCAAATGCTTTTGAAGTACCAAGCGCAACAATCTTGCTAACGCAAATATTCTTTCTAATCTTCTTCTTAATCACCAATGGACCTATTGTTGCGGAAGCCATGCTGTCGGTCATCAAAAAGCTCCCGTGATTCAAGATCTCTTCTTTCTTAAGTCATGGAAACGTCATATCTTCATCTGATGGTTTAAAAGCATTTCCATGAGCTTGGAAAGATGAGACAAAAGTGATATGTGCCAGGAAGCGGTGAGTAATGAGGGTGCACCCGTTTAAGAGACCGGCGAGACAAACACTGCTTTCCACTTACTCGGGAAGAGTGCTTAATTGTAGGAGAAAGCTTACGCAGTACTTTTCATTATTGGGTGGCGCTACAGTCCACAAGGAAACCAGGGTCTAACTTGCCCACTGTTCTCTTACGAAAAGAAGGGACCTACAGTGTTTTGTTAACACCGAACGGCGAAGTTTGAGAACTTTTTTCTTAGATAGTTCTAAACGGTGTCCCAACAAGAATGTAAGATTTAAATGACTGATGCAGCAATTGAAGAATTTCTCTGGCTGTACGAGATGTGGAGCCGTCTTGTTGAAACCACATCCCCTTCACTTTCATTTCTTCAATTCTAGGCACGAAAAAATTAGTTTTTATTATCATACCGAACACCATTGACTGTTTGCCCTTGAACTGACTCATTTTCATAAAAAAAAAGTTCCAATGATTCCTCCAGCCCAAAATCCACACCACACAGTGACACGTTAAGGATGCATTTGCTTCTCGTGAATCACTCGAGGATTTTCCTCGCCCCAAATGCGGCAATTGTGCCTATTGACGAAGCCATCAATATAGAAATCGGCCTCGTCACTAAAGATGATTTTATCGGAAACATCAGCATTTTCATGTTCACAATGAGAATGCGTTGTTCATTCGTGTAGATTTCCGTTTTGATTAATCTTATACCTTCTACTAACAAACAATAATAATTGTTCAAATGTCAAACAATGACAATTCGAATGGCGCCAAATTTGAATCTTTCATTCTTGCTGGAATACTCTTTAGTAGTTTTGTCAGTCAAAAAAAAAAAACGCCTCTTCAGAAGGATAGAAGCTGATGATGAGGATTTGTGCAAGTTGAGGTTATTAAGAACCTTTCTAACTGTGGGAGGGGAAATAGGTGTTTGTCCCATAAAAATTCTAAAATGTATCCTCTCTTATAAAGGAGAAATCGAAACAAACTCTGGGAGCATCGGACTGGCTACGAAATGTGCAGCTAACAAATTAGCTTTGACTGGAGCCGACAGTTGGTAATTGAGTAATTGCATTGACAGACAGTAATTGAGCGTTGGGATGCAAGGCGAGGCGGAATTTTCGTGTCTTGATCTCGTCCTGCAATGATGAAAATAATTCAGTCCTTTATGTCCTATGAGTCAAAAGCAAATGACAGCAGTGTCAAATGTTGCTCAACAAACAATTTCTGTCCGTTTAAAAGCTATGGGAAAGATCCAAAAGTGTGGAAAATGGGTGACACATGAATTGAATGAAAGACAGTTGGAAAACTGAAAAAAGACTTGTGAAATTTTGCTTCAAAGACACGAAAAAAAATCGGTTTTGCATCGGATTGTTACTGGCGATGAAAAATGGATTTATTTTAAGAATCCTAAACGGAAAATATCGTGGGTTAATCTGGGACAACCATCAACAATAATAATAATAATAATTGTTGGCGCTACAGTCCAAAGGGGGACCAGGGCCTAGCTTGCTCATCAGCTACTCGTGTTGTGCGCGCTACTGTTCTCTAACGAGCTGAAGGGACCTACAGTTTTTTGCCGACTCCGAACGGCGAAATCTGAGAAGTATTCTTAGACAGTTATTACTCTTTGAGTGTTGTCGGCAGCTCGAAAGAGGTGGTGCCGTGAAATATTAGAAAAATTGGTGTTGAACTGGGAGTCGAACCTAGACCCTTCGGCGTGTGAGCATCGCACTCTACCCACTACGCCACGGCGATGGGTATGATGGTTTTATGTTTCCATTAATAATTAGTAGTTTACCTTCAAAAAAAAAAAAAAAAACAAAAAAGAAGTTTCACACCGGTATACCTAGTAGAGGTATGAGTTCGAATGACTTGTTCGATAGACAATACCAGCATGCCAAAGACTGCAGTCAATGCGTCATCTCTAAAGGGAACATGCTTTCACTTCAATAAAACGCCAACGTTAAACTTCATCCTTCAATCAATCTTTCAATCCAGCACAAGGATTGCTCTATGTGAAAAATAATTGACTCTTTCCCTGGCTGAAATCATGTCTTCCTTCGCAAAAATGATATGTCACCTTAACACAGCGACTTTTTTTCTATCAACATTTTCCCTGCTCTTCATCTCGGTTCTCTCGCCAAAGAAGCATAAAATCGAAACACGAATTTGGCGCCGTCACTCTGTCAACCGACACACAATAAGGCTCCATACATTTAGATCCAATCTAGGCCAGACACGCGCCGAAGCAAAAAGAACACGGGATAAGGAGAACGCTAGACAGGCTGACATTAGTTATGCCAGATGGTGTACAGCAGCTCCTGTCATAATTTGCATACATCTCACCTGTAAGGGGGCTGCAACGCCAGCAGGGAAACACACGTAAAAACGGTGGAAAGAGTAAATCAACGTGGTGTGCAGCAGCCGCCCGTGGAGACGCTGCCACAAAGCTCACACAGTGGAGACGCTGCCACAAAGCTCACACAGTAAGGGCAATTTGAATACCCAAACCTCCTCCATACGTTACACCGTGTGCCACTGTATCTTTTCTTCTTTCCTCGGGATGCTGTGTTTTTTGTAGGTCCCCGAAAAAATATCTTGACATGGTTTTATTAGTTTTTCTATCCTGCCTCCATTCCAGTGCCACCATCATTCCGCGTATGTGAATTTTGAGTGGAGTACAATTTGAATATTGCATAAAGCATCTTCGGGCGGCACAGGGCTACGATGGTATCTTTGCAGGAAGGTGTGACTGTGGCAAATTGCCTTCGGGAATAGAATCAAATTGTATACATTTTTCTCGTTTTACCTCTCTGGGCTCCTCTTAAAGGATGTCGAAGACTGAACGAAAAACCAATCTCTATCGTCAAAAGTCGCAAGATGACGCACAATCCAAGCAAATTCTACACTCATCCATATTTCAAAAACCCTGCCACAAGCAAAAGTATGATTTCCACTTCTAATCATACACTCATCACGTGGAATTATCGAAATAAATCAATCCCCCAGGGCACGAGGAAGGGCAGCAGCATTACGAAATTAAGCTATCCCATCCCTCTCGGAGAAATTCTGCAAAAATCTTTGCCCGAACCAAATCCCAAAAGAAAACAACACAGCCAAATTCGGTCGTAAAATCAATTTTCCTTCAGCATCCATCTCCGCGTGCAAACAGTCCTAATCCCTACAGCACTGTGCATATTCTCTCCCCCTCTGGCCGGGATAAAGAAAAACTACATGACCAACAAATTACACGCCAAACCAGCCACCCATCCACCTCTGGCTAGGCATAATCCCACAACAATAGCTATCAAAAAATATGTACTCACATCCGCCCCGCACGGCTGCTGGAACAGAAAAAAAATCGTCTCGGGACCAGTGCGCCAACAACAACAGCGCAGATGAAATTTTCTTTGGAAAATCCGAAATTCCCCCTCGAAAAGGTTAACGCATGTCAGAGTGCTTTGTTATTTGCTCTGTCAATTTGTCATTTATCCTCAATCTTGTGTACACAGCCACATTGATGATGTTGTTGTTGCCATGACAAATATGGCAAACAAAACTGCAAATGAATGTGTAGCAGGATAAAAAATAAAGTTGGTCCTTTGTTTGCTCTCCGTCCTCCCAGGGCCACCCACTGCCGTTCCGAACACAACAAACAAGCTGTCACTCTAGGTATGACGGAATTATTATCTCCAGAGCGCCATTCCCTTCGCTCGACCCCACACCACACAAAGAAGATACTTTTCGATTAAAGCGAAGAATAACGATCGCAGCAAATTGAATGTACGTTTATTAATAATAGCATATTGTGTGAGCGAGCGCCAATAGCGGCCGGGTATGGACTCATATGTCATAATCACTTCGCAGCGATGTCAATCAATGGGCTCTCAAATTAATGGTTGTTGTTATTGTTTGGCCTCCTTTCAATTTTTTGCCGAAAATTAATGATGGGAAAGTGTGTGTGGGCGGTGGCGACAGTGGGCAGTGGAGAGTGTTATTCACCTTTTAGTGTATTGAACACCCACTTTGTTAGCTGGCAGGTGGCTGGTGATGGCGGATGATGGGGGAATCTATCACGCAGCTCTGGGGACTGGGACAGAATGGAATTCTACGGAATTCGAGATTCAACTGGGCGTTGTAGCCTTAACGTGAGCGTCTTAATGGACAGTGGGATAGAAATTCGTTTCTTTTTCACAATGAGTAGCCTGCAGTTGGTGCGAAGTTCTGAGGGTTGAGGAGGTGTTAGTGGAACATTGTCATTTTTCAGTTTTCAACCTCACACAGTGACCTAGTGATGTACTGAATCAGAGGACTTTAATTTACATCACAGCCCTTAAGCATTCTCCGGAACCTCTGATGAACAAAGGACCAGATCAAGGTATTGAGAGAACCTTACTGATGAACTAAGGACTATGTAAAGGTATTGAGAAAATATGGCTAATGAACTAAAGATCAGAACAAAGTATTGAGGGAACCTGACTGATGTTGTCATGAAAGTTCAGAAATTCCTAAAACTCTGTTACAGTTTGGAACTACAGTAGGTGATCGTGGCCATAAGTAAACGACATAATCTCACAAAGGCAGGAAGCTTTTGTGCCGTGCAGACCGGGTTTAGAAGTATTTAGCCCAGGAATCACGTGAGCTTACTCTCTATGCTACGTCGGCCAAAACTCAATGACGTGATTGAATCTACCATCTATTCAGGTTCAATCACGTCACTGAGTTGTGGCCGACGTGCCATAGAGAGTAAACTCACGCGATTTCTGAAATAAATACCTCGAATTTTTTAGGCGGCTTCATGCAATGGAGTCGGTTGTTGTCATTATTCGTAGAAGAACGGCACAATGTGGTGGGAGACCGCGCGTATAGTCACGTGCTATTGTTGAATCATGAGAAAATGGAACCCTTGGCAGGAGCCAATATTCATCCAAGTCATATGTCAATGGTGGGCTCTGTTGTTCAGGGTATCTATCACAAGTTGAAATCCCGACGTAAATATGACAATAAATCAGAAGAACTTGAACAACGAGCTGCCTCTTAAAAGAACTGCCCTTCATCTAAGCTTCCACCCGCAAATGTGTCCCACTGGAAGTTTCACGGGCTAGCATTATCAGCTCGAACACAGAAAATAAGTTTCTGGATGTAAAAATCAAAGACGACGTCCACTGTTACAGTGTTTCTCTTACTCCACGCCCTAGGGCGCCAAAAGTGCCTAAGATTATCGTTAAAAAAATAACCGCCGTGACGTAGCGGGTAGATGGCGACGCCGAAGATCCAGGTTTGATTCCTGCCGAAAACATGCGAAAAATTGTTTAAAGTTCATTCGGACGTCCAGGAGGCCACCAGTGGTCGAAGAAGAACTTTAGGCTAAAAACCCAAATTCCGCATACCCGGATATTGCGTGCCGCATACCTCGAAAATCATGACATTTTCAATTTCGGTAAAAAGTGACTGGATGTACTCGTCGGCATCCGAAAACATGCGAAAAATTGTTTAAAGTTCATTCGGACGTCCAGGAGGCCAGCAGTGGTCGAAGAAGGATCTTAGGCTAAAAACCCAAATTCCGCATACCCGGGTATTGCGTGCCGCATACCTCGAAAATCATGAAATTTTCAATTTCGGTAAAAAGTGACTGGATGTACTCGTCGGCATCCGAAAACATGCGAAAAATTGTTTAAAGTTCATTCGGACGTCCAGGAGGCCAGCAGTGGTCGAAGATGGATCTAAGGCTAAGAACCCAACTTCCGCATACCCGGGTATTGCGTGCCGCATACCTCGAAAATCATGAAATTTTCAATTTCGGTAAAAAGTGACTGGATGTACTCGTCGGCATCCGAAAACATGCGAAAAATTGTTTAAAGTTCATTCGGACGTCCAGGAGGCCAGCAGTGGTCGAAGAAGAATTGTAGGCTAAAAACCCAAATTCTGCATACCCGGGTATTGCGTGCCGCATACCTCGAAAATCATGAAATTTTCAATTTCGGTAAAAAGTGACTGGATGTACTCGTCGGCATCCGAAAACATGCGAAAAATTGTTTAAAGTTCATTCGGACGTCTAGGAGGCCAGCAGTGGTCGAAGAAGAATTATAGGCTAAAAACCCAAATTCTGCATACCCGGGTATTGCGTGCCGCATACCTCGAAAATCATGAAATTTTCAATTTCGGTAAAAAGTGACTGGATGTACTCGTCGGCATCCGAAAACATGCGAAAAATTGTTTAAAGTTCATTCGGACGTCCAGGAGGCCAGCAGTGGTCGAAGAAGGATCTTAGGCTAAAAACCCAAATTCCGCATACCCGGGTATTGCGTGCCGCATACCTCGAAAATCATGAAATTTTCAATTTCTCGTTCGCGCTAGGTTCGATTCCTGATTTCCTGGAAACCTCCAATTTCTCACGGCACCACCTCGTTCGCGCTACTCACAACGAGTAATAACTGTCTAAGAAAGCTTCTCAAACCTCGCCGTTCGGAGTCGGCAAAAAACTGATGGATCCCTTCTACTCGTGGGAGAACAGTAGCGCGCACAACATGACTAGTTGATGAGCAAGCTAGGCCTTGGTCCCCCTGGTAACTGTCACGCCACTCAATTATTTCTATCCTAAGATCAATCGTTTGCAACATTGAATCACTAAAGAAGCTTCTCTCTGACGCACTAACTCAATTATAATTGAATGACTGAAATGAAACTAATTAAAAAATAAAATCTACTTCTTGACAACTCAGAGGGAATTTAATACACCGCCATTCTGATATCCTAGAAGATCTTCTTGAAGGTATCATCCATCAACCTTCCCTTTGTTGTTTCCTGTTCAACGCATTGCCATATTCCCTTCGGCATAATTCTATTTTAGAATGTATATTCGCGGAGCGAAATGTCTTAAATTACAAGGTAAAAGGAAAACAGTCAACGCCAAAGTGAATGGTTTCTCTTGAATTCAATGTAGTCATGAAGAGGGGGATATCTTCTTTAAAAAATTGTATTTCATGCTTACATGCGTATAATCATAAGTTTCTTCCAACCAGGAGTCAAAAACTCGTCACCTAAAGTAAGTCAAAACGAATGAATTGGAATAAAGACTAGTTGAAAATTCGTCACATCGCTTATATCAAAAAGAATGATTTGAAATAATGATAGTCACACATTCGTCACATCACTGAAATTAAAAAAATGAGTTGAAAAGTATGAACGATTGCAGCTCAGTGACCATTTATTTTCATTACCAAATTAATGTCCCGATGAAAATGTCGCTGAGTGTAATGTAATTTTCAATCGTTTCCTTTTTTATATCTTTAATCATACAGAGCAGACAATATTGGAAAATGACGAAAATCCAACCTTTCACGTTTACCATCGAAATCCCAATCCGCTATTACATATGTGGGTGTGTGTTTGAACGGCCCCCGTTTGATCAGGTGTACCTTCCTCTTCTAAGTCTATGTTTGTTCTTGCTTTTCGTGTTCTTTCCAAAGTCATTTGTATTCTCCTGGATAGACAACATTGCCTCTTTTGCGTTTGTTGGCTTGTCTCGCATGTTAGGCCGTGGGCGAAAATGTTACGCCAGACAGGTTTAATTAGATCAAAGTAAGATTTAATTGAAAACGATTTTCGTGGTTTTTATTTTCTTCTTCGTTTGATGGTACTTGGAGATGGCACCCATCCCCCGCTTATGTGAATGAACGTACTTGTGCACAGGCGGTGGCGAAGAGGTGCCTATGAGTAAAGGGTGGGAAGTGGGTAAGCAATTTTCGAAAGTATTTCGAAGGTGTGGGCGGCGTGAATGGGGATTGTGAAAAAGTGGCAATTGGTGAGTTTATTCGATTTTTCTCAGGGAATTTTTAACATGCTTCAAAAGAAAATTTCGATGTGTCCGACACTCAATTTCATTTTCATCTTCAAAGAGTTCGTCAGACGATTTGAGTTTAGTGTAGTCTTTTTTTTTTATAATTGCCGGGTGGGGGGTTTTCTCATTCACGGCTGGGATAATCAAGCTGTTACACAAAGTCTGTTAAGTCTTTCGAAAGAGGTTATTTGCTTGCCAAATTTTACAGACGTGACGCTTCTTTGAAGCATACTGGTTATGGAAAGTAAATTGCTTACAACAATGTAAAGCGCATAGTGAAAAAAGGATCAACCAACTCAAAGCACTTCGTACGTCGATATTTTCCAAAAAAAAAAGTTAAGCTGTTTGTTTGGTGGAGTTTCAAGGGAATCATTTATTTCTGACTTTTGCTGGACAGTGCCAGATTAATTCTGAAGTGATTGTGATCAGCTCAACAATAAAAATGATGCAATCAAGCAGAAGGTGCAAGAACTGATAAAAAGAAAATGTAAAGTGTTCTACCAGGATAATGCGAGACTTCATACAAGTGCGAAGACTCACCAAAAGCTTTTGCAACTTGAGTGGTTTGTGCTACTATACTCATCATATTCCCCAAACCTTGCATGCTATGACTATAGCCTGTTCTTTTTTCTCCAAAGTTTTTGGATGGGAGCCCCTTCGTCTTAAATCATGAAATTGAGTTCCGTTCGGACTAGGTTTTTGCCAGCAAGGATCAAACATTTTATAAACGCGGAATCAATCTCTTGCCAGAAAGGCAAAAGGCAATGGTATAGAATGGGGAATATATAATAGAAAATCATGTTCACATTTCACTAAAAAACGAAATTGCTTAGTGAACGACCCAATACGTAATAATAATAATTGGATTTCACGACAGTTCACAGGGCGACCTGGTCCATAACCTGCTCATCAACTACGAGTGTTGTGCGCGCTACTGCTTTCTCACGAGGAGAAGGGACCTACAGTTTCTTGCCGGCTTCGAACCGCTAAGTTTGAGCAGCTTTTTCTGAGACAATTTTCCTCCTCCAAAAAAGTGGTGCCGTGAAAAACTCGAGATTTTCAGCCGTAAATCGAACCTGATCCTTCAGCGTGTGAGTATCACACTCTGCCCACTCCGCCACTGCCACCACCGAACACTTACAGAACCTTTTATACGGCGTAAAGCCTAAACCGCTAGTTTTCAGTCATTTCAGTTTTTGGAATAATTTTTATTGCAGAAAACAGTCTCACAAATCAGCACCTCTGTTCGAAAGTCCTCCGAGCAAAAGATGATCCGATAAATTTTTACCCACCAAAAAGACCTCAAATTCCCGCATAATAAACATCACAAATTTCAACGTAAATTAAAAAAAAATCAAGGAATGGCAGCAACCTTGCCCACCACACTGATGCTGTGCTCCTCGTCATCTACCCGCAAGCTTCCAAACGCCACTTTCTTCCTCCAGCCAGCTTATTCCACTTCAAATGCAATTCACCTGAATATATTTGCACAAGTCCTCCTCGCAGCGCGGACGCAGTTAGTCATTGGGTATCACATCATCGTCGCCTCCCACTCACTCGCTCACTTTCTCCTCAGAGTGGCACAAAAGCTACTAGATTACTAGGTCAGTCAACGACTTGTGTATATATTTCGCATCAAAACCGAAAGAGTCTTTTTCCTGCCGTCGTCGTCATCCTTTCTGCCTTGTCCCCATAAACGAAAACAAAAACTAAATCTCTTGCATTTACGCAACATGTAAGTCCGGGGGGCGAGGGGTGTGCAGTGGCGTCAAGTTAGCAGGGCGCAGCAGACTCGTGTATAAGTTTTGCAACTACAAGTGGCATGTTGCTGGTAGTGGCGTTGCTGTTGCCTTAGGTCGCTGGAGGTTGCAGGCACTTGACTCGGTCCAGTCCCTTTGAAAGTTCTCCGTCCCCAAATAGGATTTAAATCTATTTTGATTTTCTGTGTTTTTACTTCTCGGTTTTTATGCAAGTTTCAACCTTTTTTTCGGTCGGGGGGATTGTGTCTGAGGCAAATGTGTACGCTGCCAGTTTTCAACTTCCCCGTTAAACCGAGTGGGAAGGGGAGCTCAAAGTTTAGGTTAGTGACTGTTGGCGGGTGACCTGGCACCTGCCTCCTTTGACAGTGTTCTTTTGACGGCCGCTCGGGAGATGGGTACTCATCATTTTCTGGATGAGAGCGATGCTAATTTAGGGTAATAGGTGAAGAGATTTTAGTTTTTCACTTTCTGCTCTTGGCTAGTGTGACATGAATGGAAATTTACAGGCGGGAGGACTCGTTTGGATTGCATGGGATCTTAGGTTCTCTGTTTTTATTTTGAAGTTGAAATGCTCTTGTGCTCCAGTGGCAATGGGAGTCTTTTCAATGTTAAGAGGGAAAGTGCATCACACTCGAAGAAGTGTAAAATGACTTAAGCTCTACGGCAGTCATCGTTAATTGTTCAACGGTGCATGTGGTCGATTTTTTTTGGTTTTTCGGAGCTGAAGCATGTTGATGCCATAGAATGCGGTAAACGGGGGAAGAGTACCGGTATGAAGATCCGATTAAAGCCACTTTTTTTATACTTTTTTTTCCAAATGCTGTGAAGGACATAATCTGCGTCACGAGTGACGAGTGACTTGTGACAATTTTTCACTTAGATAAACTGAACTGCGGTTTTATTGCAATATGACAAGCTGATGGAGCATGTGAAAGCTTTGCTTTGATATGAAGCAAACGTAATTCACTCCTTTGTGACTTCTTGTTCGAATCCTGCACTGAACGCATTTCTTAAAATATTCACAGCTCTAGCTCGCAAGCTTCTTTTTTATGCGAGTTAACACTTCGATCCAATCGTAAATAACTGGACAAACAATACAATCTGGAATTCATAAACATTATGGTTCATGCTCCAAGAGTTCCCTAAATCCAAGAAACCACTTGAGCATCGGAATGATTTTCAAAAATGTGGATCGGTTCACATTTCAACCCTCATCCACAACACATCAGATTAAGAAAGCCGAGGTGACTTACCCCGAGCAGCATCCTATAAAAAGCAATCGGGACCCAGACGTCGAACGGTCCAGCAATCGAGACCTAGTCCTCGAATGATCCGGTCGTCTGACGGTCCAGTCCTCGGACGCCCTAGTCGTGTTCGTTTTAACTTTGAAACAAATAAATTAGTTTGCAAGTAACTGAGTTGCTGCAAATGTGGGAAGGCGTGGGAAGTTGGTTGCATCTTTATTCGTGTTTTGAGGATGAAGAGCGGTTGTCAATGTAGTCCAAGCCCATCTAAGCCCAGAAAATATTTCGATTTAGATTTCACTCGCTTAATCTCAGAAGATTTGTGCTCCGAAAGGGCGGACCTATGCAAGAACGCGTGCATCACACTTTTTTCAAAAGCAAGAAAAAAAACATATTACTCTTCATTTCTTGGTCGACCAGTTAGAGCTTCAAAGTGGGCTTTGAGCAAACGCATAAACAGTGATGAACACACATGTATATGATTGTGTGTGTCCCAGTCCAAGAGGGAAACACGTGTACATATATGTAACTCCTGCAGAGGTTGTATGTGGTATCCCATATACTGCCGGTTGACATCAGCTACCATCCGAAGCAAGTGACGAAACCCAAGTTCTGGAAATAAGGTGAAATAAATGTTCTTCGGAAAGCGATATGCACTGCAAAAAATACGTGCTGGCTGGTGAGCACGTTTTGTAATATTTGTATCGCGTGACAGTCCATAGGGGACCAGGGCCGAGTAGAAGGCACCCACAGTTTTTTGCCAACTCTGAAAGGCGAAGTTTGAGAACCTTTTTTTAGACAGTATTATTCGTTGAATGTTGTCAGCAGCTCGAAAGAAGTGATGCCATGAAAAATCCGATGTGTTCAGCCGGCAGTCGAAACTGGACCTTTGGCATGTGAGCGTCGCACTCTACCCACTGCGCCATGGTAGGCACAGGAGCACGTTGGTCGTGATTTAAATCCCTATATAGTAGCACTGTGAAGAAGAATCGGATCATGACGATGACAAATTCTTCAACAATTTTAGAGGTTGATCGCATTTCTTTCATATCCCATCACAGCAGCAATATAATTTACTATCGTCCCGGGGCAGTAATCTTTAGACCACTATATGTTTTGTACGGTGCTTTAGTCCACGAGGCAACACGATCTCCGGATAACTGTCTTTAATTACGTACTCCAAGTTAGTTGAGGTCCTTCTCCACTTGCGCACCCAATCTCAACCTAGGTCGTCCTCTTTTGCGTTGTTCCACTTGCTCGAAATTCAAAAGTTTTTCGAGCTCGAGCAGTGGTATCCATACGCTCTTCTTGCCCTAGCCTACTTAAGCCCATAAATTTCGCAAATAGGACGAGAAATAGCACGCATAACTTTTTTCTCGAAATGACTAAGGGCTTACTCATCCGCTTATGGTAACATCCGTGTTTCAGCGCCATAAAGCACAACTGGGGTAATGAAGTTGTTACACAAGCCCAGTTAGTCCTTCAAAAGAAGGCTCTATTAATTAATTGGCTCTTAAGCTAAAAGAAACAAGAGTAGACAAACAGAGCCGAGGTAGACAATGTCCTTGACTACCTTAAAGTTTCTGCGGCCTAATGTGCTGCTTTGCCATCGGTTTTGTATATTTTTCCTTAACGATTTCGTTTTACCCTCGTGAATAACTTGTAATTGATTCTTAGAATGAAAACAGATCACAAATTAGTTCTCAGAAGCAGTTAAAGCCGATTTCCCTTTTTAAGCCAGAGGGCTGGTCGAAGATAAATCAAGCGAACGACACCTAAAACAAACCAACGTCTACAGTTTTTCTTTCTGAAGTATTTCTGGTTCAGAGTGTATGATTCGAAGTACTTGAAACAAGGACATTTAGTTCCCAGTCAACAATATAAGAAAAAAATTGTTTCATTTAGGGGATCCGTCTCAAAAGGGCATAAGTTTAGTTTCTCATTGCTTCCGGCCCTTTTTTATGTATAGAAAAACTTAATTTTGTTTTAAATCAACCAAACCATAAAAAGGGGTAAACACTTATAGAAAACGAATTTACCCGGGCCAATGACCAATGTCGACTCAAACCGTGCAACAACCTTGTAGGCAAAACCGATGTAACGAAACAAATAAACTGTAGACAGCATTGCCTGGTACGGGCATATGATGTCGAAACAAACAAATTCGCAACAATACAAATCAATTTGTCGTCTGCTATATTGATGCGGGCACCCAGCCTGTAGCTATTATCATAGTTAGCAGCATTTCCTACAATTTCGACTACTGTCTGCACAGACTCTGATTTTTTGTTGTTTAATGTATTGACACAACGAATTTGCGTTGCAACTTGCGGGCTGCTACTTGCCGGTTTAACTTACTGCGAATACAAGATTTTTGAGTTTGAGTTTGTAACGCATTTTTATTAACACTTTACAATTCGTTAACTTAGTTGCTAGACAAAAATGCTTAAAACTAGCTTAAATATTTAATCTGAAATATTAATCTTATGCCTAACTTACTGACTCTAAACAATCTAATCTCTGTTAGTTTTTTTCTGCCTTTCGACATCTTTTGTATTCTTATTAAATCTTAAGTCTAGTGGTTTTGTTTTTGTTGCCCAAGAAAATTAAAAAAAGACTTGGGCATTCCTTACTCAATGTTTTTAACTTACTTGCTAACTTAACTGCGAATACAAGATGCTTTAATTAGAAAGAACACACAACCAATATTGGCAAAACCATGCGCAAGCCACTTTCTCCGCCGCTAAAAATATCTCCCAATACCATTAACCAGTAACACCAAAACCTGACAGAAACAAAAATAATTAGTACTTTTTAAAGGTATTGAGATTGGTTTGAAAATTCAACGTGAAACGACTGGATCTGTGCAAGCGAGGCATACATTTGACGAATAAGCTCAAAACAAAATTCTCACCAATTCCAGTTTCCATAGGCAACTTTTGTGAACCTCACTTTTGGTTGAGTAGATACATCAAAACACAAGTTTGCGAGAGTAAGAAGATCCTCAACTGTATCTTAGCAAATAACTGACTTGTGTGACGTGCTTTATAGGCTAGTGAAGTAGTGGGTCCGTTCTTTTTTAAAAATGATATCGGTTAGAATGTAACAGTCAATGACGACATGATTGTTGAATTTTTCGTTCGTTACAATAATTAAACAACACTTATGTGAAGGAGCTGCGTTTAAGAAGACGCCGCAACACAGCTCTTGCCACAGGTTATTGGAAGAAATGTTTAGTAAACCCACAGTTCCGAGACACGCGTGGTTATTGTAAGAAATGTTTGGTAACCGCACAGTTCCGAGACACGCGTGAATATGTATCGAAGATCATATGATGCAACCCCGCTTGACTATCTCATGTGGGGATATATATGCTTTACAATTCTCGAGACGATTTGAATGACAACATTCGCTACGTAATTGTTGATATATGGCCACAAGTGTTTGAAAAAGTAATTGAAAGTTGCACCTCGAGATAGCATTGCGTTCAAACTGAACAATCATATACCGGATATCATACTGATATATTGCCACAAAATTGTCTTTCGACTAAAGTAAATCTTAAATTAATTAGGTGAAAACAACTTTATTTTATTCTATTTCAAAGTTTTATACCTCTAAAAAACACAACACAACTCAACGTGGACAATTTTTACATAATTTTGATTTTGGTTCCCCATTATCGGATACACAAACCCGGATTGCTTGTACTTTGGTCAGGGTTGACTCGGTTGTAGAACTTTCACGTACGCATATAACTAGTCCCAGTAGGACAACCGTTTGCTACAGAGACCAATAGGGAGACAGTCGACTCCCTCGTCTCCCGCCCTTGAACTCATTTTGGCAGCGTTTTTTATAACATTTCCCCTCCTGAACAGCTGATTCACAGACATGATATTTTTTTGTTTTTAAATGAGAATACGTGTGAGCTGCATATATGGTGGTTCTCCTCACCCTTCAAACTGTTAGAAAGAGGGGGCACATAAATCAAAAAATTAGAAGAGAGAAGTTATAGTGTTTTCCAAGGCAAAGTAATGGTTGACGATAGCTGCGTCCAGAAATGATGTTTGTAAGGCAGAAGTTGCATCACAAAAACAATATACTGAAAAAAATTATGATTATTTCAAAAACAAAATAAGTAAATAAAATTATAAGTAAATAAATAAGTAAATAAAATTCCTTATTGGTTTCTGGTTTGCACGTAACAAAAAACCAACTAAGCAGTTTCAATTTTCTTTCCAAATTTAAAACATGCAAGGCAATATGAGACAGAATTTACTCAGTGTGCGTTTGCAGAAGGAACAAAAACAAAGGTCAAAGGAAATTCGAAAATCCCTGTCATTAAATTAATTATGGCTGCCTTCGTTTGTGATTTGAATTCCTCATCTTTCTCGATTCCGGATAAATTATTGAGCCTGTTCCTTTCCATCAAAACAAATGCAAACAATGGATGGGACGCGAAAGACGAACCAGAGCGTAATAATAATCCATTCCCCGAGACCAGAAACAACGACGTGGGAGTACGAACATTACTTCTATACCGAGCAGAAGGAAACAATATTTACATCATTACAATATCCGCCCGCGAACGTGATTCTTAACATCCTTTCGTTTACCTTCCCGAAAGCAAACACGAATTCCTGCTGCCCCCTCTTACTGCGCCCCAAAATCAATCATTTTCATTTAAATAATTTCATAATGTTTTCAATTTTACTCGTTCCTCATCGTTTCCGCATACTCAAACTTTTTTCTCGTTTCTTACAGGCTGAAATCTGGAGTGTGTTCATTGCGATCCTGCGGAAGAGCGTACGAAATCTCCAAGCATGCACGGATGTTGGCTTAATCGAGCACGTCCTCGTCAGGCTCCAGCGTTCCGAAACAGTTGTCGCAGGTATGTTATTTTCATCGTGTGTGTCTGTGTGTTGGTTTTCTTTTTGTAATCCCCGCAGCAGGATATACATACGTAACGTTGAATTTGCTTCCGATTCCTTAACGTTCTCTCCATGCTTGGCATGCAATAAAATTGATTTATTGTAGCGGTGAAATTCATGTTGCTCCCAATCAACCGCCCACCCAACTTGCAACTGCTTCCAATCTCCGCCAGCTCCAATGAGTGAAATATTGTAGCAGGACGTGCTGCTCAGTCTGATGGCGATGGGAGTATGTGCGTGTGTGTGTATGCATATCTGATCCATCCGTGCCGAGGAATAGGCAATTACGAAAGTTTCTCAAGCACGGATGGAACAGAGCGAAATTAACTGCGAGAAGGAGATGATGTCTTGCTTTTTTCGCTTCATTTCCTTCGCAACTTCCTCGCGCGAAACTGCAAGACAATATGTAATCCTGCACGGTTCCTGGTGTGTAATTGCAGGAAATTTTCACTTATAACCCATGAATCGGCAATCGTGTATTATACTTCACTTGGTTGGAAGTATTTCAAGTAAGATAGTCTGCTGCTTTTTGAATCGGAGCGATTTGCCAGGAGTCCCCACTTCATTCAGATGTGAAGATGTATTGCTGCCTGTCGACGTCTCAAGACTTTTGTGGAGATTCAGATCTATGGAGAAAGCCAAAATAAGCAACGAAAGAAAGACAAAATAATATTTGATAACGATTCCGACAAAAGACTGATTGGAGTGAGAAAGGAGAACAGAACTGAAGAGGCGAAGTGGAATGTGGCAACGCGTGATTCAAAGCACACGAGAAAATGCCTTTAATTGAGCTTCTAGGAAAATTCAACTGATCATGCCTGCGGTTGCCTCAGTTCGTTGGGAATGTTGGGTGCAACAGCAGAAGACGGAAACAATGCGCCTGGAAGCAGATTATTTTCGTTATTAAATGTGTGGGGCAAGGCAAAAGAAAATTTCATACACTGTAAGGACAAAGTTAGCGTCAGTGCTTGTAAGGTGTGGCAACAGAAATAGAGGTTGCGTCATCAAACAACGCGAGATGTTAAGATATAGCCCACAGAATAGTAATGTTTATAAGAGTGGGAAAAGGTTCTGGAAACCTTAATAACTCGAAGGACAAAGTGACATCTTAACCGAAACGATCGTTTTAGCTTCACAATACTTCATTTTATTTGATTTCAAGCTATAAGTGCTCACGTCCTCACAATGTTCACAATTGAGAGCCGCATGTCGCGCCAGGAAGAACTTCAGGATGTAGTACAATTTTCCCCATTTCTGCTCGACTCGGCAAGCGGCCTCACCCGTGGCGGAAACGTGCATTTATTAAAAAGCAGGACATTCTTCAGGATACAATGATTTTATTAATCGTATCCTCTTCAATTTTTCAACTTCCCCCAGCGCATCCATCGGGCCAGTGAAATGCTTCGAGGAAAAATTGAAAATAAAAAACAACAACAAAAGCAAAACCGAAATCCTTTAAATATTCACTTCAGTTAACAGGAGATTACATTAATCGTCATGGCATGCGAAGGAGTCATTCCCCGTCGTCGTCGTCTAGGGTACACGTCCCCGCACATATCCACGAACATGCCACCACGTACATATGTGCACATACGGATCAGATGCGTTCGTGATGGGAAAGGATAAAGTTTTGTCCTCATATGCTTGCGATACGTGTAGGAGAGATGGTGTCTATTTTTTCAGACCTCAACTATTGTGCGAACGTGACTTGGAAGTTAATAGACTCGTCGTTGGCCCCGTGCAAACTCTGACAGTCGGAATGGGACGTCTGTAATGAAGATACATTTTGGAATGAGACGAGTGCGACCCTACAATGGCCCCCGCCCCTGCTCCGCCCCAACGGTTCGACACATGTCGTTTTACAGCGAAAATGAAGTGAAACTTTTCCTTGAAGAAGCGAGTCCAATGCACAAGTGTGCGGCTGTGTGTGCGAATGGATTTAGTTACATCAACAAAACTTTCTCTGAAACTCCGCAGAGTTCTTTATCAGGTGGAAATGGGATGTATGTTCTGAGCACAAAAAAAAGGCAAATATCCAATGAACCCTTAAAATAGTTTTTAGTTGTCAGGGAGATTTATGCTGGGAAAAGCGGCTGTGTGTGTGCGTGCTTAAAAGTTCAATTCAGCAAGAGGTGACGGTTTCCTGGTTGCGAGTGTTCTTATTTGATTTTTGGAGTGGCGCACGGAGTCAATGTGTGAATGAATTTTCAAAGAGTTGGAAAGTTTAGAGTTTGCTTTCGGGTTGAGTTGTGCTGAGATAAGGGATTTTTTTTGTCGATTTTATGCAAGAACTGTCAGCGGAGCCAAATGATCACATCAATGGAAGCCATCGGATTTTGTTCTGAATTTTAGTCTTTCTAGATTAAGTGCTTACGGGTCAGCAGCAGTTGATGTTTAGAATGTCCTTGTTGGTTTTTATTTCGTACACGTTTTTCATGTTCTCTGTAGATGAAATACCTCATGATTGGGTCAACAAGTGATGTCTTCTGATTTTTTTATTGAACCCTCTCTTTTATACTGCTGGGATAAGTTCATTTTGTAGCTTACGTAAAGTGTGATATGCTTACAATTCCTAAAAATGTCGTTCGTATCAAGATGCGTGTTTGTCTTCTCAACGGTTCTTTGTGGAAAAAGTTCGATATGCTTCTATACCCTTGATTAGATTAAGGTCCTTGTGAGAAATTAAGGGGCTGGGCAAGATCTCTGGAACTTGCTCCATGCTGGAGAAGTTTTGAAGAACCGATTTCCAAGCATGCTTTTGCGAAGACCTATTTAATGTTCTTAGTTTGTTCTGTTGTTCGTTGAGATCTTCTACATGCTTGAGTGACTTAATGCCTTCAAACTTTAGAATATAGCAGAAATTTAATTATTTTATTTCAAAAATTATGCCCATTGCAACCAGAGATTTTGATCTCTTCATGAATGTATCGTTTGACGTTAGTTGTTGCTATTATTCATAAGTCGCCATCCTCTTTGAATTTTGAAAATGTGTTCATTCCACCCAGCAGTGATGAAAATTGGACCACTTCGTTTGTTTAAATTTTGAAAAGGTGCTTATTCCACCCAGCAGGGATGAAAATTTGATCACTTGGATTCTTGGAAGTTACCAAATGTGGTTCCCATGCATTGGAGCTCCACTTGAAACAATTTTTTTTTTAATTGAACCAAACTCTCTCTCTTGTGTGACTGTGTTGTTCGTGGTAAAAACTAGGCCCGTCATGTCCTCGATTGTAATGAGGTAGCTGGCTTTAAAGAGATTTGAATCAACATTTATTCTTTAGCACCAAAGGAAACCTTCTCAATACCACGACCAGAAGCATTTTTCATATTTCAGCTCACGCAAAAGAAGTATTGCAAGCTATGGCGTTGTTCCTTTTTGTTTCATTCTGTAAAACCCGCTCACGACAGCAAACCTTATTCAATGAAATATTTTCTCAAATTGTGTATTCACATCATGCTTGACGAACACTTGTCGATAAATAAAACCTTTTACAAGACCTAGAATTCAAACATTAGTGTTTTCTATAAAACTCGGGCGCAAGGACTTATTATCGCCTGGTCTCTGTTTGGTGAACGGCCCTCGAAAAGTTTGTGAGCCGCAATATTAAAGTTCTTGTACAAAGATCGACAGACGCACAGTGAGCAATTCACTAATAACTGTCTTCTTTTGTTTGTGAATAGTTCCATCAAGAAAGAAATAACTCATCTGGGATTCATTTTATTTATGAATTGACATAAGCAAGCCGATAATTTTTGTAAAAGACTCCAACTGGCTTGAAGTCATTGCAAAGAGGACCCTGTGGTATGACGTTGGTCCTTATTTTAGCACCTTTCACAGTCCACCATTTCTAAATACCTAACGACCTAGTCCTGAAAGGAGCACAGATGAGCACCTTCAGGTTTGACGACTCTTCTCAAAAACTGTCATACAGTCAGAACAGAAATTGTTCAGAGAAGACTAACAAAACCAGTTCCTGTATGGTGGTATCCATGCAGCAACAGTTTTGACCAGCGCTAAGAAAGCCTTCGCTATGGCAAGGGGGCTGTTTTACAGCAGCCAACTTGATACCAGAGTGAAGGTGATCTGCTACATGGCCCTAATACGGCCAATTATGGTGTATGGTTGTTCTGTGTGGTTCAACGTGAGTCCTTCCCAGATGGAAAAGATGAGGGTGTTCGAGAGACAGTGTCTTCGGGCCTGTCTCCGTTTATATCGTACACCCGAATCCCAGTACAAAAAATTCTATCCCAACGAGGTTTTGTACAATGAGGCAAACCTGATCAGAATAGATAATTTTATTATTAAATTAATTCGGGGTCACATAGCTCGAGCCATGACCTCAACCAACAGTCTGATCTTTGGGGCTTACGACCCTAATGAAATGTACCATGAGAAGGTGCGTCTTAACGGCTTTATCCCACCTGAGGCGTTCCTCTATTTGGACACGAAAGGCCTGATACAAGATAGGGAAGGCTGCCCTATCATCTTCCATGTCGCACGCCGAACAGTGGAAAGGCGACTTCAATACGAGCCGGACGTCGCTCGCAGCCACGAAGGCCTCTTACGGTAGATAGCTATAAGCTAGATTAAGACAAAAAAAAAAAAAAAAAAAAAAAAAAAAAAAAAAAAAAAACGGTGCACCACGGAGTATTCGATATATATGCCAAGCATATAAAGAGCATATACTCCCTGGTGCACGCGTCCGTATTGCTTACGGATATAGTTGTAAGATATCTGTAAGTATGTTTAAGTTTGATTTAGGATAAGTAAGTTAGCAAGTAAGTTAAAAACATACTAAAAGACGTCCAAGTTTTTTTTTTAATTTTCTTGGGCAACAAAAACAAAACCACTACACTTAAGATATAATAACAATATAAAAGATGTCGAAAGGCAGAAAAAACTAACATAGATTAGCTTAGAGTACTTGTTTAGAGTCAGTAAGTTAGATATAAGATTAATATTACAGATTAAATATTTAAGCTAGTTTTAAGCTTTTTTGTCTAGCAAATAAGTTAACGAATTGTAAAGTGTTAATAAAAATGCGTTACAAACTCAAAAACAAAACAAACTAACAAAACTTCATTATCATACAGGACAATACCACCTTGTGCCTAGCCATCTTAAGCGTTGTATCCGAAAACGCTTGACCAGACGCATGTCGCTGTACAGCCCATAGAGTTCGTCGTTAAAACTTCTCTTTCAGATGTCATCAACGCAAACAAGACCAAAGATCGCACGCCAACCTTTTCTTTCGAAAAGACTAAGGGCTTCCTTATCCGCTTTTAGCAACGTCCAGGTTTCCGTGCCAAAAAGTAGAACTGGGATGATCAAGCAACCAAGGGTCTCTTCATATGCCTTTGTTAACGTGCAGGTTTCCGCGCTTTGAATAGGACTGGGATGATCAAGCTATTATAAAAGCGAACTAAGTCCTTCGAGAGAGGGCTGTATTACTCAATTACCTCTTAAGCCCAAAAAATAAGCTATTGGCAATAGTACTTCTGCGTTTGGTTTCAGAATTGATGTCATTGTCCTTATTTACCGCGGACCAAGGTAGACGAAGTTCTTGACATTTTAAAAATGTCAATTCTCTACTTGGCCTCTTGCGATCAAACTGTTTCTTCAATGTATCCTAGAACGCACTTACAGTCTTTGTGCTGTAAAGCATATCACCTCGCGTGGGTTTTGTGTCTACATTTTGAATAAGAAGGTCTGGTCTCCCCAGCCTTCTTGGTCGGAAGCCCTTCTATCTCTCTGTCAGCGAGAAATTTAGATAGATACTGCAGACTCCACTACAGAAAATTACTTCGTGCCACTGGAGAATGTTTGTAGCAAGTTCCTTTCAAGTTGGCTTGCCACATTGCTATGGATGCTGCTCGTTCGGCTCCTTTTAAAATTTTGACTTGATACCGGTCCAGTGGCCGCCGCGCCCACTACGTTGAGTGCGACTCTAATACGCCGAAGGGTGAAGGTTCGATTCCCAGCTCAACACCAATTTTTCGAATTTTTCACGGCACCACCTCTTTTGAGCTGCTGACAACGCTCAAAGAGTAATAACTGTCTAAGAAAGTTTCTCAAATTTCGCCGTTCGGAGTCAGCAAAAAACTGTAGGTCGCTTCTACTCGTGAGAGAACAGTAGCGCGCACAACACGAGCAGTTGATGAGCAAGCTAGGCCCTGGTCCTTCTTTGAACTGTAGCGCCAACAATTATTATTATTATTATTATTATTACCGGTCCAGGGTTCTTCGGTGCAACACCCGCATAAGCTCGTCTGCAAGAATGTCTTTGAACGTGGAATTGGCTCTTAAACCACTGATAGTCCGTACTGCCCAATGTCTGTACTCTGACGTCATCATCGATCTCAGTCGCCCTAAGGTGAATGCTTCATCCCAAATTGGAGATGCATGCTGGAGAACTCGGGTGACAATTCGTGAGAGTAGGATTCTGCGTGCATAACCGTTTCCAAAAAATTAGAAGGATTCGAGAGTGTTCCTTGTACAAGTGATGCCTTCTTACTATTACTAGCATGACTTACATGTTCCCTGAAGGAAAGTCTATTGTCCACCATGACTCGTAGGTACTTCATGCACTCCTTGGACCTAATTGTGTGGTCTCCAACTATTCAAATGGGATATTCCCTCTTCTTGCGACTTGTGGTTAGCTCCGTTTTGTGTGCCGCAAGTTCCAGACCGGCCACTCTTTTAAATTTGAGATCGCTGTATTCGTACGAGCGTCCTCTATTTGCTTTGCCACAGTGACGATAGCGATATCAAGCAGTTAAGCCGAATACTTTCACTCCACCTGGTAGCGCTAGTCGTAGTAGAAGTCCGAGGACTGACGTTATGCCGTTATATTGTAGGATCTTACGCCATAGTCGGTGTTAAACATAAGTTTCCTGGTCGTAAAGTAGTTCACAACTATCTTCTCAAGGGAAGCGGGTGTGACCATACGATAACAGGCGTACGTATATGCAGCCAGTCGCTGAGTTGAAAGTATTTTTAATATATAGTGTAACAACAGCACAGTACCTTTTTACACCCTCTCAATCTCTTTTCTTTTCCGCCAAAATTGCCCTAAACAACAGTCCCCCAGATTATGATACAAATCACCAACCTACCCTCTAGAACAGCAACCATTAATTTGATTTCCTCTCTTTTCATTACAGACCTGCTCATAGAAATGCTAGGTGTCCTAGCTAGCTACAGCATCACAGTGAAAGAGTTGAAGCTGCTCTTTGGAACGATGAAAGCTGTAAACGGCAAATGGGTATGAAAACAAAACCGAACACGCATTCAATTTTCAGACAAATGTCAATGTTCCCTCTGTGTAATTTTCAGCCACGACATTCAGCGAAACTATTGAATGTCCTCCGTCAGATGCCACACCGGAACGGTCCAGATGTGTTCTTCAGTTTCCCCGGCCGCAAAGGATCCGTAAGTAGCCAACAAATGAATTTATTTACAGAAACTCCTCTCCTAAACTATGCTGATGTATGCGCTCTTTCAGCGAAAAACTTTCGTGGTCCTTGCGCAATATTTTCCCTTAATTTCTCCATTTCAGTGAAATGCAAACAAGAATCATTTTTTATGTGTTACCCATAAATACCAAAAGTCAATCTCTCCCCTGCTCTCTCTCAGCCTCCACCCCCAAACATGAAAACAGAAAATATCTCTGCAAAATAAAAGCCGGAGCAGAAAAATGTTGACTGTATGTTCACATGTACATGTGTGCATCTTTGGAATGCATAACATTTTTATTGCATTTTTTTGTCGTTGTTTTTGTTGTTTAACCTTCTACCCATCCGAGAGCGGCAGCGGTTGTGGCGGCGATTCGATTCGCTGAATCTTGCGTCGAAGGACTTCGACGAATGCAATCGGAGCTACCCATTCTGAGCGCATGTGATAGAAAAAGTATTCCGATTGGTAAACATGTTTTAATCCTTGTGGAGGGAGCAACGCGCAGTGTTGTGTGCGATAAAAGGCATTAAAACAACAGGACTCGACGACTTTCGAAACGAATCAGAGAGATAAAAAGAGACGACACATTCGAATATTTCAGACTTTATTGCCCGCGGAAACATGTTGAACCGAAGAGGACAAATGGGGATGAGAGTCAATGGCTGTGTCGTGGCAAAATACGGATATCAGCTTGCTACGATATTGCTTCGCTGATTTGAGGGATCGATTTAAGGACTTTTGCCATCATGGCCTTAATGGAGTTTGATTTCTTTGCAAATGAATGGTGCAGTGTGGAGATTCAAAGGAACTGTACTCTGGAGTTTTTCTTCTCAAGAGTTATGAGCTTTTATGGTTTCGTCAGCTGAGATTGGACTTCGCTCGTTTTTTCGTCCCATCACTTCGTTTGTCACTACTACACTTTGCCCTTACAGAGTGTTGAAATTTTATGGAAATTAGTGTACAAGTGACACTCAATAAGTTTCGTCTTCCTTTCAAAATGCAACCAAACTTCAAATGTTCTGATCTGGACCAAAACATCACTTCAAAGAACTTTGATGGGGATTGATAATTCATGTATCAGCAGACAAGATTAAAAAGAAATCGAAAAGTTTTTAATAACTCACAAGTTTGTAGCACTTTTACTAAGCATTAGTCGGAGCCTTTGGTAATTTGCGACAACTCCCCCACCCATGTCCACGCAATTTGACATATATTTCCCACCGGTAAGTGGGTTTTTCAACTAAGAAATTAAAATGAAGTTCGTAGAGCGCTCATTTCAATAGAGCAATTATTGGGTATATAGATTTATTCAAGTGTGTAATCAAATTTTCCTGCTTTTAAATATATCCACCTAATTTTAAACGTTTTGAAATGGCTGCTTGGGTGACGCCGTAAGATTCTGTGAGCTCTTCTTGTGCTTGAAAATAATCATCATGGAGTAATGCTTCCATTACAATAGGTCAGTTTTTGAATCTGAGCGCTCCAGTGCAGTATATCTCAATCGCCAACAAAAAAAAATGCATCCAGTTTTGCATCTTCAAACTGTTTTGGCTGCCCAGGGCGTTCATTGTCTTCCAAGCCAAAATTACAACTTTTAAATCGCGGAAACAACTTTTGGCACGTTCGCTCAGCTAGTGCAATTTCAACATAAACTTCCACCAAAATACGATGCCTTTCGACTGCAGTTTTCTTCATATTGAAGTAATGAAGAAGAACTCCCCGTAAAAACAATTTTCAGGCACATCTGTGGTTCGGTGGCCCCCATGGCATATTGGGTAGGGTGCGACACTCGCGTACCGAAGGTCTAGGTTCGATTCCAGTTGAACGCTGGAATTTTTTCGGCATCACCTTTTTCTTTTAGTGGTCGCCGTGTCGTAGTGGGTAGAGTGCGACGCTCACACGCCAAAGGGTCTAGGTTCGTCTCCCAGCTCAACACCAATTTTTCGCATTTTTCACGGCACCACCTCTATCGAGCTGCTGACGACACTCAAAGAGTAATAACTGTCTAAGAAAGCTTCTCAAATCTCGCCGTTTGGAGTCGGCAAAAAACTGTAGGTCCCTTCTACACGAATAGTTGATGAGCAAGCTAGGCCCTGATCCCCCTTTGGACTGTAGCGCCAACAATTATTATTATCCTTCTTGAATTCTTTTTTGGGATTCAATTTGCATTTTTTTGTTCGGTTTTCTCTTGTTGTCGCTGTAGCTTTGAATCCCTTCTCTCTCAACAATCGCAAAAGCTCATGAGAAGTAAAAAAGTTGTCAAAATATACTATGTGGTCAGAAGGAAGTGCTATCTTTTCCAGAAGCTCAAGTACAACTCAGTAGCAACAACTACTCGACAGCATCCAGTTCTTGAAACCAAAACGAACAGGTTTTCCTCTTATGAACTGTTTCGAAGAATGGTGACCAAAATACTTGATCATTGCTTCATCAATGGATAATTTCTCATACATAAAGCCCCACTGCTGATATTTTTGGCACAAGAGATTGATAAGCTGTCTGAGCTTTGCCACCTTGTCTCGAGCATCTAATTTATTATTATCTGCGAAATGAATCTATTTTTTGATCTTATAAAAACGATTTCGCAACATGTTGTTTGCTACCAATGCGGTTTTTCTATCCTCATCTAATTTCCAATACATGGACTCCGTGGGCATTGAGTGGTAAGCGCTGTAGAACATAATGCCTATGAAAATTTCCAAATTTTTTAATTTTAATTATGTTATCAATGGTAAAGGAACTTCGTCCTCGCTATCGAAATCATCATCCTTCATGAAAAGCTCAATGTTACCTGGAACATCTTTGGGTATGTGAGTCTAGTCTAGTCTGTATTGTGGTATAAATGCAATGTTAAATGCAGCGTTTTGATCATTTTCTTCGATTGCATGTATTGCATCTGGAAGATTATCGAATCTCCCAGGCGGGTACACCTAACATTACGCGTACTTACCTATCGCAAAAATAATGAACATTTGATTTTTCGCTTTTTTCTGACTTTATTATCAGTTCTTTTAACTATATTCAAAACATGAAAAGAAAATTTATATACGAATATGTTTTCTATTTGTAAACACAACACAACCTCCGACAAACCAAGAAAATCGCAATCGCACCCAATGTCGAATAATAAACAAAAATTCCGTTCTTTCTTTTACAATAAACTCAACGCCTACTTGTTGAACACATGTTAAGGAACAGAAAAAAATCCAAATTTAATGAAAACAAATTTGAAGAAGGGCAATGGTAAAACCATAATGTTGTTGAATTTTCTGTACCCAGTGGTAGAAAATGGGTTAAGGTTTTTTAAAATGGCCTTTTCCTTCAAAATTTATAAAACAAAATATCTGTGATATTATTGTAAGCAATCTTATTAATTTTGTAGTTTGTTTACAAACAAATTTTGTAAACTACAGAAATTGTTAAATTGATGTCAAAAAATAAAATACAACAAAAAATAAACTACGTGAACAAAGTGCTTATTTAATGCGCTCTTCTGGAAAATCTTGGCGATCTGTGCGTAGTGCAAGTGCGTAGTGCAAGTTCGTAGTGCTCAGGCGTTTATGGTATCTACGCGGATGCCTGATACCCTTATCAGTAACAGCAACCAGCAATTGGGGAGAAAGAAATTAAAGTGCACCATCCTCTACTGCTAACATTAAAAATCAAACTACTGTAACACATTACACGCTAAAGCTGAAACGGAATTCACTCTCCAAGCGATTTACCTTAACCTCTTCAAGCTGGAAGAAACAAACAATTGGTTCCTGGCTTCACTCAACGAGCTACGGATAGAAAATGCGCAACTGAAAACGAGGGCATATTCACTTCAGATGTTGGCAGCAGCAGCATCTTCTCTCCAACTGCATCAAAATTGTTGGTGTATCGAATGTAAACAACAGTAATGCTATGAAGAGAGCCCAGACAATATTTAGGAATGCTTTGTCATGAAATGCCATGTAAGAATGCTTCTAAATAAATCGATCATCTGCATAAGATTTATTGACTTCATTCATTAATTGACTTCATTGAATCAGCCGATCATGAGTGCGAAGAAGAAGAAGAAGGGAAATCTTATTTCTAACGCAACAACGATAACGAGAGCGTCAACCGCGACAAAAGGTAAACCGTGATATACATCAATGATGCTTTTACATCATACTCGCTTCATGCAAGCAAAAGAAGTAAGAACGCTAAATTAGTATAAGTTCGTGTGGTTTCAAAACAATCAAATATTTGTAAGGAAGAAAGAGGGTACGAAAATCATATAGGTGAAATCTTTCAAAGACCTTGAACTTGTCTAAATATTAATTCTGAATAAAATTCAGACACAACTAAGGACTTTTTTGCAATTTGCAAATTTTGATAATGTCCTTGAAAGTAGTTCATTGTTATAGTTTCCACTATTAAAAGGTTGTCACCTAGAAATTGGCCACTGAGGCGGTCGTATGGGGTGTATGGTGCATGGCGGTGTGGCCCGGAAATCATAAGTTCAGTAGTTAGCTTAGTGGGTTGGACGTATGGCTTTCGATGTCAGAAGTGATGATACGACCACGGGCTGGGTCGCCTAGGTTTAAGTGTATGTTTTGGTATTTTTTCAATTTGTTTTCCTGTTTTCCATTTTCATCTGTCATAAGGAAGTTAGGGCTAGCTGGTTCTTAGGTGGCGCGATGAAGAGATAGGTGGTCAGGTTATCACCGAAAGAAGTTTGAGAAAAATCTTCAATTCTTTTGCTACCGACATTAATTCTTTTCATAGCACTCTGGATGCTATTGCTATTTCAGAAATTTGGATTTATGTGTTTGAAATAAATAATTATCACCTACGGGGTTTTGAGTTTTTCGCGGATCCATATAAAGAATATGCAGCGGGCGGATGTGTGGATCATATTTATGGGCGATTTTCAGACATTCCACTAGATGCCTGCGAAAGGTGCACGCATGAATTGCAATGTCGGGCTTATTGATATAAACTTTTTAAAGTAAAACGAACAGTCTTATCCAAGTAAATAGACAAAAGCAAAAAACAAGAATCGGTTTTGTAAAACTAACAAATCTTCTACTTAATGAATCCTAAAAAGTGATGATTCTGCTTATTATGATATGTCGATGAATAGCCTGAGTAAACATATATAAAACTGCTCCTCTATGGAACCACTGAGTAAATATAGAAAAAGAGTCCAACCGACAGAGCGTCACACTAGGCAGCAGAAACGTTGAAGTAGTCAAGGACTTTGTCTTCCGCGGCTCCGCTCCGAAATCAAACGCAGAATCACTCTTGCCAATGTCGCTGTTTCTTTGGGCTCAAGAGGCAATTAAGTAGTAAGGCCCTCTCTCGAACAGCTTGATCATCCTAGTCCTACTATATGACGCGAAAGCCTGAACGTTACTAAAAGCTGATGACGAAGGCCTTAGTCTTTTCGAGAGAAAAATGTTCCGTGCGATTTTGGGTCCTGTTTGCGTTGATGGCATTTGGAGTTGAAAACTTAACGACAAACTCTATGGGATGTACAGCGACATGCGCCTATTCAAGCGTCTCCGGATATAACGCTAAAGATGGCTAGGCGAAGTAGAGCCTATTGCTACCTACGCACCGCTGCTTCGGCCCGAAAAGTCTTCGAATCCCAGATATTGGGACAACGCAACTGAGGACGGCCTAGGCTAAAATGACACACACAAGTGTAGAAGGACCTCAACCAACTTGGCTAGTGAAAGACTGTGCTGGCTGGAGACACATGTTGGTTGGGGCCCAAGTCCATCCCGGACTGTAGTGCCATACGAAGAAGAAGAAGAAGAACCCCGTTACCGTGAAAAGTCAATTTAGATCTCACCGTTTTGATCCCAGAAATTGGGGAACATCGCATATTAGACGAAGACAGTAGTTCACATGTTCTTCGGAGTACGTTGTTCGTGAAAAATTCACTGGCTCTTCTCTCTGATGAATTGAACTCATGTTTCGTTCTTTGATACAGAATGATGGAAAGGTATCCTTTCGTTCCTTTTAAATCCTAAAGGACTACAAAAATTGTCGCATGTCGTTACAATTGTTCAAACTTGAACTAGGTTATGTGAATATGCTTTTCAAGCACACTTTCGAAGTATGAAACAGAAGATGAGATTCGCGCCATTGTGTTTCTGTTCGTGCGCTTCCTTCGATTGGAAAGCATTTGAAATCTCTCGTAAATTCCCAACTGCGGTATCCTGGCGCTCCCTGGCGGTATGGCTAGTAAGTATATGAACATTCTAAGGAATGAACAAAAGAAATAATAGAATGAATAGTAATTGACATCATAAGCACCTGTCTGTCTGTAACATAAAGGATCTGCCCCAATTTCAGGTGGTAGAGCAGGCAGAAGAACTCGAAAACATACATTTTTTGGGAATCAAAAGAACACTGCATCTACCTGTTTAATCTTCTGTAACATCAATTTATCTCATACCACGTACCAATACAACCAATAACAAGAACAAAGAAACACCATAATGTTGAAGTATAGACTCACATTCATCTGCACATGTGCCTGCCACGTCCGAATACTTTTACGATAAATAATGCCCAATTAGACTCCAATACAGTATAAGGACATCATCATGTTTCTGCTCTTGCCAATAAATTCCTAACGAATGTTGAAATGTCCGAAGCTGTTCTCAGCACTCAATTGCTTGTTTTTCTCCCCAAACAGATGTCCAACAATGGGAACGTGCACGACATGCGACATTCTGCTCTGAGAACAAAACAAAGAAAAAACGAAAATACCAACACTTCCTTAACGACAGAATCAGAAATTGAATTTCATTAGAACTCAATTGTTGTCAGTGCCAGTGCCACTCATAGTTCCATATCAAATTCATTATCCGAATTTTTCTCGTATTTCTCGTTCATTCCATCAGCGGGAGGACATTGTTCTTGTATTGTGCACATCATTAAGGCAGCGCATGGAAAAAATATAGGAATCGTACAAGGGTTCGATTCCCTGAAAAGGAACAATCTAATGAAGCAATCAATAATTCAAACGCCGAAGCGGATTTTCGCTGTCCGCTGCTGTGAATTGTGGCGAAATGTGTTTACAAAACAACGAGACAAATACTGCAGCGGAGTTGGATGTGATTTGAGAATTACAAAGGATTGAAGGAAATGTCACTTGAATTTTAAAATTTTGTACAACATCAACTTGCATATGGGTGGTATTGAATATCGAAAAAACATGTTTTCCTTCAAATGTGGGCAAAACTTATTACAGCTGATTGCCTTTTTGTTGGCGTCTTTGAATTTTTTCTTCTGGCGCAGTAGTGCGTTTCCTAGTCCCAAAAATTTCATAGGGATGCACATATTCTTTAAGATGCTCTAAAAATAAAAGGCGCACTAAAGCTCCCGTTTCTTACACCCAATGAATACACTTGGTGAATGCATGGTCCCACGGTCGATTAGCTGAGTAAACTTGAAAAGCGCGTTTTTAAAGAAATGTCCCATATCCGCCTTTTTCATGTTTTTGATTTCTTTGGAATATATTTTTAAGGGCAACATGTTATCATTAGTCAATGCCAGTGTTGTATCACAACAAACAATTAAACACTTAATAATTATAAATGCAAAAATTCAATACCTCCCACATTTGAATCAAAACAAACTCAAATGTCAAATGTGCGAAGTATAGGAGTCGATCGCATATGACCTGTCTCTTTTCAGCTCCTGATCAATTCACAATGAGTTTTACGTAATTGTTATACTAAGTGTTATATTTGAGTGTATCTTTAGGTCTGTTTCAAGTGTTTTGTGTGCAAAAATTCGTAGTTAAGTAGTTTGGGTAAAAATCTCTCTAGCAGAGAATAACACTACCGAAAATTATGAACCGACTTTTCGTAGAAATTCTTGAACACCTATCAGACATATGAAATGTCAGAGGTTTTTTTTATATTCGATTTGACAGCCATCTGCTGCCGTGCTGCTGCACACAGTTTATTTCGTCGGCAGAAATTCGTAGGGAGGGGAAATATTTTGCTCTTTCGTGAGCTCTCTCTTCTACGAAAAAATCAGCTAATGGAACGCTATTTCGTAATTATTCGGGTAAATTCGAAGACATTCGTAGCAATTCAGAGCAATTTGAATGCACCTTTTGTATAGGGAACCAATAAGCGAAGGAGACCCACAGATTCCTCGTCTTCCGGCATTGGATTCAATTTCACAGAGTTTTTGTTTTTTTTATAAAATTTCCCCTCCACGGACAGCTGATTCACAGATAGGATTTTTTTTTTATTTTTAAATGAGAATATGTGTGAGCTGTATAAATAGTACATCTCCTCTCTGGTCAAATCATTAGAAGGAGATGGAGTATAAATTATAAAATTGAAAGAGAAAAGAAATAGTTTTTTTTTCACAACAAATTAAAGGCCGGCCGTTGCTGCGTTCATAAATTATATTTGTAAGGAAAGTTGCATCTGAAAAGCAGTATTCTTAAAACTTTACTATTAAATCAGAAACAAGCATATGAAAAACTTATTTTGAACGCAATAATTTACTAAATAGTACTTCCTTATTCACTCCTGACAGTAATTACAAACCACCTTTAGGTGGCCTAAGTCAGTTATTCATTTTTCAAACACACAGTTTAACTGTTTGTTCAATCTTTAGACATAACAATTAATAAATACTACACACTAATTGTTGCGCTAAAACGTTTGTCTTAAGGAAAAATGCTACCTAACACAAAATCATGAGATAAGTACTTTATATTGGAAAAACATTAATTTTATTCATATCAGTCAGCTGATCTGTATAAATAGAAAATACAAATAAAGAGCGCCAACATAAGAGAAAACCAAAATAAATCATTTATAACGTGTCTTAAACTAGTGTTTTAACTGTTGAACATTATACCGGGAAGTGATACAACTTATTGGCATTTAAGCCCGTCTGAGGACATCTTCTCTCACCATCAAATAGCGCTTTGGGTACACTTTCACAATGACCAGTAAGCCGGCAACGATAAGAGCTCAGACCAAATATTGAAAGTAAAATAGCTGGACTTTCTCTTAATTAATGGGATGAAGGTGGCCGCCGTGGCGTAGTGGGAAGATTGCAACGCTCACACGCCGAAGGCTGGGTTTGATTCCCGGCTGAACACCTCGAATTTTTCATAGCACCACCTCTGTCAAGCTGCTGACAACACTCAAAAAGTATTCATTGTCTAAGGAAAGGCTTTTCAAACTTCTCCGTTCGGAGTCGCCAAAAAACTGTAGATCCCTTCTACTCGTGAGAGAACAGTAGCGCGCACAACACGATTAGTTGATGAGCAAGCAAGGTCCCTGTGGACTGCCGCGCAACTTAATTATTATTATTACTAATGGGACAAAGTTGGTGAAGTTGGTTCTACTAGAATTCTACAAACGTGTTCTTGGTGATCATAGAAGAAAATTGAAGTTCAGTAATATTTACCATTTAATGTTGTCGAACGTATAATACATATTTATATATCTGTAATCTTTATGGTTTTACAAAAGAAACTGTAACCGCCCCCAATGGCGACCCTTACTAAGAATAAGCACCTCCAAATGTTCAACCCCAAACGACCCCCATTTTGAACCCAAAACATGGACATGGTTAAAGAAAAATCCGCTTGCTAAGTTTCGAGCCTTGTTTTGTTTGCTCTATAATCACGATTGATCGATCGATTGTGGTGAACATACAATAAAACAAAAGAAATCATTATAGATCAGTTTTCGTTGACTCTACATGTGCACTTATGTACTTATAATGGGTCACACTGTAAAGCACCCTTAGACCAACCTCCATCCACAGAGGCACAAGGGTTAAGTTGCTTGTCAACTGTTCTCTCAGGATTAAAAGAGACCTACAGTTTGGTGCCGAGGAAACTGCAAGTTGATCGGCCGAAAATCAAGCTTGGAACCTCGGCGTGTGAGATATTTACTTATGCTATCTATCATGTCACGGCGACCAACCTCCAAGAAGTATGAATTCCGACTGCAAATTCTTCTTCCAGGTGATGTGACTGGATTCTATGAATCACATGATTTTAAAGTGACAAAGGAAACACTAATGAATAAAAGACCATCTTGTGGCGGGATGGCGGCTAACAGACCCAGGTTTTGAGGTAGCCTAACTGATAGTGAAATTTTGACCAGAGGCTATATTCTGATGCCACGGGAGGTCAGGAGCCCCTGGAATTTCGGTTCCAGCCTGACCGAGTGGTAAGCTCACTTATGGTAGTCTCGTGGTTCTGTGGTTTACTACCTTACATCGCGGGTAGATTCGAGGATAGTGTACTGTGCTGATTTGTATTTATTAACCCATCGCTAGGCAAGGTGGTTAGAAAACTATGCCGGCTCAGTGTGGAGTTGCATTCTCAACCGGGCGCTGCGACCCAGAGAGCGGAAGAGGTTTAAGGAAGGCCTCGCATCAAACCACGGTGGGGTGATTGCCCCTCAAGCATGATCTCATTTGGTACTTGGCTAAGTAAGGCGCTTAGTCAACGTAACTACGAAAATGGACCCTGTGATATAAGTTGAAAAGGCAGGTGATCACGTAAAACTAAATCCCACATCTGCACATTATTCTGCCAATGTCCTCTGTATGATGACATTCGGGACCTTGGGGCTATGAACTATGCACTGATGGGACTTACGACGTCAGCCTGGTTCCCCAGATCAGACAAAGTACAGACAACTAGGAAAGTTTTCAGTACATGACGAGTTAGAATGACTGTCATAGAGTAGTACTATAGACCATCGGTCCGGGATGTTAAGGAATCCTACCGAGAGCTATACAGTTGCGAAGCCCGACCGGAAGCTATATTCTGGTACCAAGAGAGGTCAGAAGCCTCTGGAATTTAGTTTCAGCCTGACCGTACAGTTGGCTCCCTTGTGGGAGTATCGTGGTGGCTGTGTACCCAAAACGCGCGGAGAATCGAAAGTAATCAACCGTGCTATATGATCTGATCTGCCCCAGTCAGTTATGGGAATTTACTTCTGATTCTATGTGGAGTTGCATTCAACCGGGTTCTGTGACCCACAGAACAGCAGAGGTGCTATACAGGCCTCGGTCCTTATCAAGGAAAAGTAAATGTCCCTAAAGAAAAGAACTCAGATTGGTACTTGGGATAGCTCCTTAAGCGATAGTCAGAGTTCTCCTGACTATGGGTGTATGGCCCCGTGGTATTAAGCCTTAACGGCATCATTATCATCACGTAAATTCAAATACACTCGTGCACATTGTTCATATATAAAACTATTTGGGCATCCTTGGAGAGGATAATATATCTGAAAGCGTAGAAAATTCCATTTGGATGATCAATTTTCTGATCTGCTTCTCAGCCCTCAATGCCTTGTCCTGGCACTCATGCAGAACTTAATTTTTAATACTTCTAATCTTTATGAGTAAAGAACCTTTAACTGATCGGCGTTTCGTGTCGTTAGGGGTAAAGGTCTAACAGTCTATCAGCTGATTTTAGAGTTTGAAGCCTACAATAAACTGAAACTTCCCACACAAGTAGTTGCTTATGGTAGAGCAACAAATATAGCAATGATATAGTATTATCCTGATAAAAGCCACACACGAACATTTTTTTAATCCAGACAAATGGGGCTATGCAACAAAAATTATCCTTTAGGAAGAGGAGCAAAGAAAATCGTCAAGCAACTTAATTCAATAATTGTATGGCGCTTAAGTCCATAGTAAGACCAGGGCCTTGCTTATGAACTACTCGTCTTGTGCGCGTCTACTGTAGAAGGGACCAACAGTTTTTTGCCGATTCCATATGACGAAGTTTGAGAAGCTTTCTTAGACAGTTATTAATCTTTGAGTGTTGCCAGCAGCTCCAAAGAGGTGGTGCCGTGAAAAATTCGAGGTATTGAGCCGCGAATCGAACCTAAACGTTCGGCGTGTGACCGTCGAACTCTACCCACTACTCCACCAGCAACTTGATGCGAGAATTAGGTGGCAGCTAACAAAAGACCGTGTCATCTGTAAAGTTAAGTGTTTTGAGGGCCAGGTTCAATTGCTCGGGGTGTAGAACGAGCAAAAGAAGAATGCTTGCTTTAGCCACTAAGTGCGATGACGACTTCTGTCTGGAAGATGTGAACTAAAAAAATTCTAGAAATCATCGTCTTCTATAGAATCTGGGCCAACATACTTTGTGAATGTCAAAAGCTGTTTTGCACTGCACTGATCGGCACGTTGAAGCTATGCTTACAACTCGACAATTAGAAAACAGACCAAATCGGCACTTTAGGGCTTATCTTGAAAAAGATCACAGATTTCCAAGTCGAAACACGCTTCCCCTTATTCGACTTTAAAGGCGCATGTGATAGACTTCTGGGCTTCAGGAACACTGATCCGGCTCTATCGCACGATTCAAAAAAGTTCACAATGCATCGTGCGGACTGGTTTAAGAACTTTTGAAGCACTTGGATCCTGCGCCGAATTTCGAAAGGAAATTCCCTTTCGTGTGACTTCTTCAATCTTGTAGTGAAATGGATAATGCAGAGAACAGAGATGCTGGGCACCTAGTTGAATTCTACAATTGTCGCGCACTCCCAGTGGACCAGCATAGAAGCTTGCACGGCAAGTGAAAACCAAGTAAAGCAAGCAGGCTTTTAAGTCAATGAGGATGAAACCAAATTTCTGCTATCGACCAAAAAAGCCAGCTGGAAAGAAAAGTTACTCTAGACAGCGACAATACTGTTTAAAAGTTTGTTCGCAACAGGACGACCGAAAATGCTGTAAACGACAACTAATCTGGGATCCGTTGTACGGCGCCCCTTGGTATCTGATTTTCCTTCGAGTTATCTAAACAGCTAGGATCGAAAACCACAACGCGAAGAACCTAGACCATGCTTTACAAAACCCTTATCTTTCCAGTCTTATTAGAAGCTGAATGATAAGGTAAAACTGGGTGATAACTGAAAAGGTTAAGCGGAGGGTGGTTCGCTGATTGTTTGGAAGATTGAATCGGCTTCCAACATAGGCGCTATGACCAATGTACTTTCAGCCCTGAGCAGCACTATCCACATTCAGTGCTGTTCCTAGTACATCTGTCCATTTCAAAAGGAGTAGAAATTTATTCACGCAAAGGTAATGGGAATAAAAGGGGCGACTTACACAATTTCATTAACCCCGCACGCATCCAATGGACTTCACTCGATTCAGACATTTTTCTCAACTGTTAATTGGCAAGTGGACTGAATTGCCTACATCATTCTACCCCATTAAGAACCAATTGACCGACACCTCATTAGCCCACCACATCCTTTCAACACGCATTTATAATCGGCTCCCAACATCAGCAACAACTTGCACTCTTTTTCAAAGCTCTCATTACATGATTATCGGGGCAAAGTTATTACCCACGCTAACACTGCTTTCCCTCTAATTACCCCAGACACTCGTTAACTCATTATTCATAATCCAATCTTTAGTATCATTCAAAATTCATTGAACTAATAAGTTCCGGTTGCGAAGGAGGGCTTAGGTGCAACAACAAAACTGAAAGAAGCCACAACAACAAAAAAAAAAAAAAACAAGCGAGCAACAGCTTCTCATCCTTCTATGCCAGTCTCCTCTTCGTCTACGAATCCAATTAAAACTTCGCACTCTCATAAATAACCCTTGAAGTTTTTGCCAACTCCTCCCGCCTCCTCCGCTTCGTCCCCGCCTCTCAACCATTACCGACTGAACTGCTGCCACTTAAAAATTCCAATCAAGCGTCAAAGTTACTCACTCCTCAGGAGAACACTTCAAATACAATTGCGCTTCATTTTAATTACCTGCCCACCAGAGACCTTCTTTAAAGTCACCATCCGCCCCAGTCCACCCGCAAAGTCGATTTGCTTGGACTCTAATTAACTTTGGTCAAAGTTGCCAGCTAACCAACAAATTGAGAGACGCCCAGTCGATGTTTGCGGTTGCGGGACATTCGCCCACAATTGGCCGTCACAGCAAAAGAAAAGAGCTGGAACCCCGGCATAACGAATTCTTCCTCGTAAGATGGCGTCATTCACGAATCCTTGTCATATGCTCTCATGCCATTGTGGATGGACAACGGAAGGAGTTAAAGTGTCTCCAGCGCGGCACGTACCTGAAGCAAGAAAACTATAATCAATTAGAGCTTCCCTGCTGCAGTCGACTAGGAGGAGGAGCCAGCCAAGTGGATAGGCTCTCGCCGTTCCGTGGAACAAAACAGAATTAAATGGCGGATAATTAATCAACATCTCCGCGCAAAAGGTTTAATTAATGACCCCATTCCTGAATAAAATCAGGTTAAATGAAAGAGGAAGTGTTTAATTGCAGAGGCGAGAATTTTTTGTTTCTTTCTTGTTGCCGTCCTTTGAAGACCGCTTCGCTGCTTTCTTTGTGCTGTGCGACTCTGCTGTCATCTGCTTGTTGTTCTTCTCTCGCTGCTACAATTAAGGACATTTGCTTGCGTCCGTGTTTACTTGTAAGTCCTTCTTGTCTTCTTTGATTAATTTCATCGGATGCCCCGTGACAGTGACACTCAAGTTTGCGAGGAAGAGCTCAAGCAATCTGACATTTGTACGGGCCTGTGACAGGGATCGCTTCATTTTTCAAAGCAGATTCGTTCTGTCGTTCGTGAGCAGGGCGATGTGCTGCAGCAGTTCACGACAGTACGTCAATTCTTTCTTTTTTGTTTTCACGTCCGCCAGAGTTTTAACGAACCGGAACCACCTTTAAGTGCAAAAATGTGTCAAAGACAAAACTTTCAAAAATATTAATGACACCCTGTCGGGCAGGGACTGCGAAAGATGATGATTTTATGTGCGAAATAGGAGGGTGCGTTACTTTTTGTTGGGGATGGGGGAATGACAAATGTTGATGGTGAGATATGATGGCATTCAGCTGTCAGTGCTGGGTGCGTCATTTTCTTTAACAATCGGGTATCCTTTAAGAGTTGCGTCGTAGGAGGCATATTCTCCCAGAATTCATTTATAAGCGACTTACATGACAAGCCTGCAGCTTGCGCCATATTGAGTTGTTATAAATGTTGCCAGTGGATGAGGTGGGAAGTCTGGACTATATCCCTGAACATGCATTTTTTTAAAGCTCTCGAATCATTGACGAGTAATAAAAAACTGTAGTTCCTCTCCACATATGGGCACATACAACATGAATGGTTTCTAAGAAAATAGACTTAATTCTTTCCAAACCTGAGTCTGACAAAGTTCAATCATTCGATTAGAAATATAAAAAGTCATGTGCCACTAAGAGTGAAGTGGACACCAATGCACTTTTTAAAGGATTAGAAGTTTCAAGAAACAAAAACAAATGTAACTTCAGCCTTGGACGCCGTGGCGTAGTGGGTAGATTACGATGCTCACTCGCCGAAGGTCCAGGTTTGATTCCCGGCTTAACAACTCGAATTTTTATCGGCACCACCTCTTTCGAGCTGCTGGCAATACTCAAACAGCATTAATTGTCTTAGGAAAAGCTTCTCAAACTTCGCCGTTCGGATTCGGTAAAGAAGAGTAGGTCCACAGGGGGACCAGAGCCTGGAAATTTTATTTTACGCACGTTACTACAATTTAGTGATTTTACGTCTACAAAAGGAATACTTTATTACAGACGCTTATTTAAGAAAATAAAAACTCACTAAGAAGAATCCTGTAAACATGTATAATGTCTTCATATAGATTTCCTGGCAATTTTGGCTGTAATTGCAGCTAATTCACGTTCAATGGTTGTTCTGACCTTAACAAATCCCATGCAGAGCATACCTCATTCGCTTATGTAATGTCTAAGTTTCCACTACGTTTAGCAGGACTGGGATGATCAAGCTATTACACAGAGCTAGCTTAGTTTTTCGAGCTCTATTACTCCATTGCCACTCAAGCCTAATGAAGCAGCAATTGGCAAAAGTGATTCTGCGTTTGGTTTCGGAACTGATGTCGTTGTTCCTACTCGCCGCAGAGCCGACGTAAAAGAAGTTCTTGACTTTCTTAAAGTGACTGCTTCCGAATATGACAATCTCTCTCAGATGTTCACCGTTCTTAACGACATCATACACAATAAATCGGTCCAAAAAATGTTGATTCCTTTCAAAAGTACAGAAACGCAAAGGCAAAGCCTATTTTAAAGAGAAATGGATTAAAAACGGATTTGGTTTCGATAAAGTAAATCGATTCGTGATTAAATCTATGTTGTTCGTATTTTAAAAGAATTGTCTTTATTTTTAAATTCTTTCTTTAAATCCCTCCCCAAAATATTTCACAGCTCTCTTACATCCCTTTTTTCTTTTTTTCTTTCCAGGCAATGGTTCTGCCGCCATTAGCTAAATGGCCATACGAAAACGGTTTCACATTTACGACGTGGTTCCGTTTAGATCCGATCAATTCTGTGAATATAGAACGTGAAAAACCCTACCTCTATTGGTAAGTTCCACACAATCTCAAGGAGAAACAATCCCAAAAAAGCGGAGGAAGAAACAAAAAATTCTGAGACATTCCATTGCATTCTTTTCAGTTTTAAAACATCGAAAGGGGTTGGATATACAGCGCATTTCGTTGGTAATTGCCTAGTCCTGACATCAATGAAAGTCAAAGGGAAAGGCTTCCAGCATTGTGTCAAATATGAATTCCAGCCGAGAAAGGTACGTTTGCAACTTACATTGTCGTATCCGTTAGCAATTAAGTCCTTCAGCATTCCTTCTCTCTGTGTCTGAATTCTTTTAACATTGTTCTCTGTTTTCTCTTCCATTTTGCATTGTCTCGCAGTGGTATATGATTGCCATTGTGTATATATACAATCGTTGGACTAAAAGCGAAATAAAGTGCCTAGTTAATGGACAATTAGCGTCCAGTACGGAAATGGCGTGGTTCGTTTCAACAAATGACGTAAGTACAAGTTGCTTAGTCAGCAAAAACTTTGCGGAAAATTGTAGCCATGTGTGTATATTTCATTTTTTTACTTTTTTCATTTCCTTAGCCATTCGATAAATGCTATATTGGTGCAACACCGGAACTCGACGAGGAGCGGGTTTTTTGCGGGCAAATGTCGGCCATTTATCTATTCAGTGAAGCCTTGACAACGCAACAGATTTGTGCGATGCATCGTTTAGGTCCTGGATATAAGGTAAGGTCTCTCATTCGTGCTTGTATTTCATTGAACTTTTTTTTGTTTGGTTTTTGTGGGTTTCTTTCATATTTACTCTCAATTTGGTTGGGTTTTGGTGTTGATTTTATCACTCACTGTTGATTCTTTTGATAACGCTACTTAATTGCTTTTGGTTTTTTTGTTTAATTTGAATATACTGAAAATGGAGGAAAAGATTTGAGAAGTTGGCAAGGAGACTGACAGTTTTTTATTTTAGAACTCTTCAAGTATTTGCACTCTGGAGCATCCTTTTTGTTGGAAAAGTGGGCGTACGTTGTATTAAAATTTGCAAACCTCATGTGACAGTTGACGAGTTCGCCAATTACGAGGGTTACCTTTTATATTTCAGGATTAGAGGACGAAAACAAATATTAATCATCGAAATAGCCTAATTGTTTTTCAAAATATTCCCCATTAAGATCTAAACACTTTAGCATGCGTTTGAATCAATTTTCAAAGCAGTTTTGCCACTCTGATTGAGGTATCTCCAAAACATGCTTTCTGAACACATCAACCGCTTCTTCAGGTGCCGAAAAAGTTAACCTCTCATTTTATTTTTTACGTACGGGAATAAAAAGAAGACATTCGGTGCCAAGTCAGGACTATACGGCGGATGACTCATCAAATCGATGTTTTGAGTGCTCAAAAATGCAGTTGTTTGAGCTGATGTGTGAGAGCTCGCAATGTCGTGGTGAAGAGTGATCGGTCTTCGGCGGTTGGTTTTCCTAATTTCTTGGAAGACAACTATCAAACAAATGGTTGTGTACCACTCAGAATTGACTTTTCTGCGTTGCTCTAGTGGTACGGTTGCGACATGTCCAGTTTTGTTCCGAAAAAACAGACGACCATTTTTTTTGAAGTGGGCTTGGCTCAATTTGAAATACCTATACAGTCGACTGCTGTTTACTTTCGGGCTCATACCTGTCACGATGTCATAGACGTGCTTCGAAGCACAGCGATCGTATTTTTGGAGCATTTCTTTCGACCAATAGACATGAGCCTTGTCTTGAGCGACTGACAAATTGTGTGGGATCCAACGCGAACAAATTATTTTGACGGTCAAATGCTCATGCAATTTTGAAACTAATGCCTTCGGTTGTTTCAAACTCCCGATGGCTCACATGACGATCGTGCAATGTCAGTTGGTACACAGCATCAATGGTTTCCGGATAAATCACTGATTTTGGACGACCTTCACGAAATTCGTCTTGCAGTGAACTACGACCTCGGTTGAATTCACCACACCATCGTAAAACACTGGTCCTTGACGGAGCTTCATCGCCAAAAATTTAATTAAGTTCATCGATGCACTGTTGTTGAGTCAATCCACGTCGAGAGTTTTACAAATTAATCGCACGAAAATTTTCACAACACAAATAGCGATCGTATGTCAAAAAGTTTTGAGTACGTATAACCTCAAAAATGCCAACCTTTACGATAGAGCTGGCAGTTGCCAAATTGCAACACTAGGGCTGCCCAATCCCGATACATAAAAGGCAACCTTCGTACAAAAATTGTTCAATTAAGAATGATAAACTGATTTGGTAATTGATGGAAAGTCTCTACAAACTGCACAAGAAGGACTTGTATAAACAGGATATAGCAAAAACTCCGAAGAGATCTGTTTGACACTAGAATCTGCAATGGTTTCGCATAAAAGAGAAAAATGCGTGTGCCACAATATATGGCGGAACAATCACAAGTAACGACTTTAATTGAGAAATCAAACGTCATTTTCTGATTTTGGCTATAATTTTTTAATAACCAACTAACAGACCTAAACAATGTCTACATAGCCTAACTCTTCTATCGCCACTTTTGTACCTATCCTTTGGAAAAGTAATTTTGCTCTGAAATACGTTAGAAAAGTATTCAAATGTCTACCTTGCAGACCTTTAATTGTCAATTATCAACTAGGCATGGGTTTCGTTTTACCAATTTTGAAAATGTACGGTTTCCTCATTGGTGGCCGCCGTGGCGTAGGGGGTAGAGTGCGATGCGCACACGCCGAAGGGTCTAGGTTCGATTCCCGGTTGAACACCTCGAATCTTTTACGGCACCACCTCTTTCGAGCTGCTAACAACACTCAAAGAGTAATAACTGTCTAAGAAAACTTCTCACATTTCGCCGTTCGGTGTCGGCAAAAAACTGTAGGTGCCTTCTACTCGTGAATGAACAGTAGCACAGCCCTGGTCCCCCTTTGGACTGTCGCGCCAACATTTATTATTTTTAAGGTTTCTTCATTCCTTGCAGGGAATATTTTAACGATGATTCCTTCGCAAAGTAAATTTTTGATGAATAGAGTTGCTAACGAAATGATCCAAATACTCTATATGTTTTAACACATCGCTGAATAAGTTCAGGGACTGACATATAGAGGGCGCCACTTACTTACTTACACTTACTTACTTTAAGGAAGTACAAAAGTTTAAATGATACCTGTCGAATATTCTTGACAATCTGATTATGAGGTAACAAGTTATAGTTCTTCAAGTGACTCTACTTTGGCGAACAATAGAAAAAACAGAATTCCATGTGTTGATTAAACACTGTTTTTTGATGAGACAAGATACCCTGCAAGCTCAGCAATGGCTTGAAAAGTGTTACAGGGACTCTGCTACATCAAAAACAACTATTTGTCTGTGGTATGCTGACTTTAAACGTGGCCGATCACACACTAACAATGCTGAACGCTCTGGAAGGTCATTTGAAGTGGTTACATCTGAAAACGTTAAAAACGTACACAGAATCGTTTTGGAATACCTCAAAGTGAAATTGCGTGAGGCAGCTTATACCTTTTTTAGATTTCAGAAGGCAGTGTGTAAATTATTTTGAATGATAATTTGTTCATTAGAAAGCTGTTTTCGAAACGGGTGCCGCTTTTGCTTACAATGCATCAAAAACAACAACGTATCCATGATTCTGAGAGCTGTTTGGAGCTGTTTTGCTAAAATAAACATAACTTTTTGCACCTGTATGTAAGCATGGATGAAACTTGGATCCACCCCTACTAAAGAAAAAAAAATTTTTCTAAGACAATGCACAGTGTCACAAGTCGTTGCCTACCATTGCCAAAGTGCACGAACTGGGCTTTGAATTGCTTCCGCACTCACCGTATTCTCCAAATCTGGCCCCTAGCGATTTTTTCCTCTTTTCAGACCTCAAAAAGATGTTCGCCGGAAAAAAATATGACGCGAATGAGGAGGTGATCGCAGAGACTGAAACCGATCTTGTGGCCAAAGATAATCGTTCTATAAAAATAGTATTGAAATGTTAGGCTTTCATAAAAATGTGACAGGTATCATTAAAATAATTGTACTTCCTAAAAATAATATGGAGGTTTTGTTAGTGGTCCTTTATATATCAGCCCCGGGACTTTTTAAGTGATGTGTTATGTTCAGATAATGTTTTGTTCTGCAGTTTTGGAGATTGCTATATTTTTGCCCTATTTACTGGAAAAACAAGAGTTATCCCAATGGTCCCCAAATTTATTTGTCTTCTCAGCCTTGTTTCCATCGGACTATCAGTCTCTATGAATTTTATTACGATACTAAAGAATAAGGCGAATTTTTCAATTTAATGGGTCATTATCGATTTTTACATATTGTTATGTTGGTGCACATATGGAATAGTGGGTAGAGTGCGACGCTCACACGCCAAGGGTCTAGGTTCGATTTCCGGCTGAACACCCCGAATTTTTCACGGCACCATCTCTTTCGAGCTACTGCTTATTATTATGCGTTAACCGATACGCCGTCGCCGTGGCGTAGTGGGTAGAGTGCGCCGCTCACACGCCGAAGGGTCTAGGTTCGACTCCCAGTTCAACACCAATTTTTCTAATATTTCACGGCACCACCTCTTTCGAGCTGCTGACAACAATCAAGCTTCTCAAATTTCGCCGTTCGGAGTCGGCAAAAAACTGTAGGTCCCTTCTACCCGTGAGAGAACAGTAGCGCGTACAACACGAGTAGTTTGATGAGCAAGCTAGGCCCTGGTGCCCCTTTGGACTGTAGCGCCAACAATAAAAAAAAAAAAATAAAAAACCGATACGCCAACATCTTTAGGAACTTCATCAATCCTCTATAATAACTTTCTTTATTCTCTCAACATTTCCATCGGCTGTTTCTTATATGCTGGGGCGTCCGGGCCGAGCGTCGTCATCCACATCTTCTCGGCCTTCTTGGGAAAGCTTGTAACACTTGTAAACATTTTTTGACGTAGAGTGCACACACCGTATGCCACTGGCATCACTGCAAGTATTTTGAGCACCCAATTCTATTTATCTCACAAATTTTTTAGTCCAATTTTTTGTCAGCAGGAAATCGCCGAACACCCGGAACTAGTCTAACTTTTATGCTTCTCATCATATAGCAGAAACTGAAGAAACGAGTGTACCGACATAACCAAATAAAAAAATCTATAATCGAGTAAACGTAGCCCTCGAAATTTGACCGTCACCTTATTTTGGATCAGACCTCCTACGTATCCTCATCTACAAAGGTGTATTAGTTCTAAGTTCTCATCGGCATTTATTAGCCTTCAAAGGCGCGCAAAATGGGAATCATCATATTTTCATATTGCCCTGAATCAGCAGAAACAGTCCTTAATTTAAATTATTCATTCAATTTCACTTTGACCTCCATGAATGGAACATCCTTTTGCTTTTTTCGCTTCTTTTCAAACCGAATCCACAGTTGAACTGTTCGTACTTCATTCATGAACATTTTGGTGAGAGGATGTAGTAGTGTCCAAATGAAACTGAAAAATGTGAAGAATGACTTTGACCGTTTGTTTGTTTGTAACTTACTGATGTTATATGTTTCGTTTTTTGTGTGCCACAGTTTATTGAAAAGACGCAAAAAATACAGCACTCCCTGTTTATTTTCGAATACCAGCTCTAAAAAATGAGTCCTCTCTGGCTTTGATCCAATCATTTCTCCATTCTTCAGTTACTTCAAAAGACTCGAGCCAGTGCACTCAAATCGTTTTGCATTCGTCCAAAAAGCTAATAGTCGAAAGGACCAAGGTCTAGACTATACTGCGGATGGGGTGGTAGTTTTCATTTCCGATTGTCTAGGTGGATTTTGAAAGCTGAAGCCACTTGGGCCGAGCGCTGGAAAACTTTCAGGATTTTCGGTCGTTTTTGACCACTTTTTACTGCTCAAATGAATTAGTTGTGGTCGATAACGTTTCCCATCAATGGTTTCTGGATTTAGCAGCTCATGGAATACCAACCACGTCTGCACACATGTGCAGATTGTGAATGTTTTTCCTTGACATGGATGCAGACGGTGATGGAATAGTTTCTGCAGCCTTCTTGGGGTTATTGTAGTTTATCCACTTGATGCGGTGATGCTTTTCAAAAAAGAGTTTTGTGGTGAGAAATCGTCAGGATACGGAGGAAAAATTCTTTGCTTTGGTATTTTTCAAGAAACAGTTTTGTGGTGAGAAATCGTCTTCCGACCTACTTCGCTTTCAACTCGCACAGCATCCAGTTTCCTTTCTCTCGAATGAATCCAAATTTCTTAAACCAGACGGCAATTATTTGCCGAGCCACTCTCAACGATTCTCTGAGTTCACTTTGCGTGTAGCATGAATCTTGATTCAAAGATCTGAATCTATATCTTCAAATTTTTCGAACTGGTCAAGTCTGTTTTAAAAATCACCACTTTTGAGGGTTTGAATCCACTCCCTGCAGGATTCACTGTAAACTTTACACTACAAGCATTCGATAGGCCCCAATTGAAAAGAAAATCCGGACACTTGCGAAGATGCAAACAAAAATGTTGTTGTCTTAATGCGCCTAGGCTAAGATGGCGTACACAAGTGTAAAAGAACCTCAACCAACTTGGAGTGCGCAATGGGAGGCAGCTAGCGAAAGGTCTTGCTCGTAGAAGAGGCATGTTGGTTGAGGCCCAGGGCCACCCCGGACTGTAGCGCAACAAGAAGAAGAAGTTGTCTTAATGCACACTTATTATTGGTGACAAATGCCACATCCTTCCAAAAAACTAGGTGATCGCTTCCAAGACAAGCCACCACTTGTACCTAGCGCCACCTTTTGAAGACAAACCGAATTCAAAGTTCTTCTCCGGATTCCCAATTATGTATACGGTTTATATTAGCTAGCGAAGTGCTTGAGTTCATAGAAATGTGTGAAGGTATGAAACCTTCTAGTCCCAACTCTGCTCTATATTTAAGACTATTGAGGGCCTCCAGCTGCAGAAAAATAAAATTTGCTGTGGGTACAGTAAGTATTGCTAAACACTAAATGGAACTTTTTAATTTCAGCTCTTGCCAATTCTCCAAATTTTTTTCAAATTTGATTTTCAGTATATTCAATCGAAGTTCGAATTCCTTTTGTACCATAAACTTTCATTTGTTTTGTTTTTTTTTTCAAAAATTTTGCAGAAATCAAAAAACGAACTTTTGATTGACATTGAATTAATTGTTTCTCTTTATTTCCTTTATCTCTCTTTTCACGCTGCACCATAACTCATCTGTGTCTTTGTCGCAAATACACACTCAACTGGCAAATAAATTTTTCAAAAAAATAATATATATATACAATTAACTTTTTTTTAAACTCTAATTTTCATATTTTTTTAAATTTTGTTCATCACATCTTTCGTGTGCATAAAAAACTATTGATTTTGTATTCTCAACACAGTCACAATTTCGTTTTGACAACGAATGTTATCTCAATCTGCCGGACAATCATAAACGGGTGAGTTTACACGCCACATCCACGGGTGATGGCACTGAAGATGATCCTTCAGCCGATATCGATTTAACTGCGGCTGTTGCCGAAGCATACGCACTGGTTGGTGCTCGCATGCAGGCTGCAGCTCGTGCAACAGCAGCAGCGCACACACTTCCCAATTCCTCCTCTGCGACTGCAACCGCAACAACAGCAACAGCAAATACATCAAGTGGCAATGCAAAAACCGACACTGATTCCTTGGCGACATCCTCATCCCTGGTCTATCCCTCGGGAAGTTCTTCTTCTTCTTCTGCTGCTGCTACCGGTAGATATTTGTTTTGCGAAAATGAATGCAATTTATTTTCGTTTTGTTTGATTTTGATTTTTATTTATTTTTGTTTTTTGTGTTTTCTATGTTTTGTGTTCAAAAAATTTTCCTTGTTTTGGTTCGCGACGAAGACTCTCGTGCCCTTGCTAAGCTACGTAAAATGTCGACCGCTGATAACTCTGGAGCATCAGCTGGCGGATCCACATCTGGTGAAACCGAAGAGATCAATCATTTGAAAACTGTAAGCATGTTTTATTTATTTTGTTTAATTTGTTATTATTTATATTTTTTAATTTGATTTTCTTAATTAGCTTGCTTTGATTTTGTCTAGTCTTAGTTTGTCTAAATTTACAAGTTTGTTCGTTCGTTCCCTTCCCGGCTTCACGATGTAGTTACTGTTCACAGTAGGTTCAAAGGTTTCTGATTTGTGGGAGGATTTGTAAAGTTATCAGTTTTCGTCTGATATGTAGAGTGCTTTAAACCATTCAAGCCGAATTTTCTTTTGTAAAGTTTTAATGCGGGATCAAATTGAGTTTTATTCGTGAGTATATACCCAGCATCCTGCTAAGGGAAGTAAAGAAGAACGTTAAGCAACTCGGTGTTTGCTCCTGGTCCACATCGGATATTCCACCAGAGCTCCACTTTGACGATGGTTTCCTTAGATTGCCTTACCTCCGGGGAACTGAACTTTGTTCAGATAGCCGCATTATTTTTCTGTGCTGGCTACACACTTTTGAATAAAACACTTTCATTGCAAGGCATTCATTTGCTTCCCCTTCGTCAGGCAATTTTCCGTCATTTCGAGTTTCAGTTTGCTAACTTCAATTTCGTGTACCTTCTGCATAGTTACACAATATTTTGGACATTGGTGTCCTTCAGTGATCTGTAAACTTCACTCATCACTCAAGTATTGCACGTCGTCGTCACAGCAACACGTTCCCCAAAAGCAGCTGCTTCTTGTTTACGGTTTTTGGGCGCAGTCAAGAGCTGACTATGATCCATCCTGACTTTCTCTCCACCACCACGGCGCTCGGTCTGAAATAGAAAATCCCCTGAGCTAATTCCATTGAATGACTGCATCCCTACCTACCGAAATTCGAATATGACTTCACTCATCCGGTTGCAGAGCCCTCCAAGAACCAGTGGGAGGCAATTCGCAGGCGACTGAGCTTAGGCTGTTTCCCATTCACCGGCACATGGCACTTGCTTGGTTTGGCATTGACGATGAGAGCTCGAGATGGGGATGGGAAGTATTAATGATTGCACTTGTTGAAGCGTGAAATTTCTCAATCGATTGAGTTTTAGAGTACTAATTGATCATTTACAGATCGATGCGCTTCTGAGTTTTTTCTTCTTCGTCTATTTTGTTTGGTTGGCTGCTTAAACTTGCTCTCGAGTTTCCTCTCATTCTCTTTCGTTTTTTATATTTCGTGCTCTATAGCCACTGTTCGTCTCTCTCAGCTCGAGGAAGTTAATTAGAAAAAAAACTGCTTCAACGGATAAAGAAGTGTTCAAGCGGTTAAAGATAGATCCCTGAGGGTAGGGTGTTGATGACAGGGAAAATGAAGCGGGTAGCTTGTAGCTTGGTGACTGCAACAAGGTGATTTTGGTTTACCTTAAAGTGAGGAGATGGATAAATTTATCCTATTGTGGGGAATCGTTTCCGCGTGGGAGTGCAATATGAGGACGTTTGTGTGAGGGAGTCGGTTGATTAAAGAAGCCTGACGCTCTTAAGAAAGGTCAATGGGGTGAACGAAAATAGAATATGAGGGGGTTGATATCCAGAGGCGTCATAAATGTAAATTTCGTTTGTTGTTGTTATTCTCAAGTTTCAGTTTTACTCTCGGGTGTGAATGGGGAGGCGAGCGCAACAAGTGAAGGCAGATCAATGTTTGGTCTGCAAACATGGAGCGGGTTGAGAAAAAGTAAGAAGTCGAATGAAGCACTTCGCTATTTATAACCATTCCAGAAAGAGGGTGGAATGGAGGTGCTGTACATAATTTTAAAATACAAGAATGTCTAAACGACGAGAATACTTTTTGTCTGAAAAATACTTCTTAGAGTATGTTTGGTGTTTTTTGTAGGAATATGTTTTGTCAAAAATTCAAGGAAAAAACGTGCGAGTACCACTCACGTATGGAAGGTTTCGTTTGGTTTTTCTTTTCTGAAGTATAATACACTAGATATGTAACAGGCATGCAAAAAAGAATATATAGAAAAGATAAAAAAGGTACACACATGAAATATGATACAGTTGTAGTTTTTAATGAGAGTAGAATTATTCAATACTCTAAAACTGGCAAGCAGTGAAACAGTGATTTAATTATTGTTCAGGCCGTTTCTTATCCATAAAAAGCACTTAGACAGGAATGTCACTGGTGTTTATCGATTTATTTTATTTATTCATTTATTTAATTTTCATTCTCTTATCTGATTAAGCAAAGACTTTGTGCTTTGTACACAACTTTTTCCTCCAAAAGTTGAATATCGGTTAGTCCGTGGCATTAGCTACAGCCCACTCTATTGCTTTATCAAACGTTTGAACAGCTGCAATTGGTAATGTCATGAACCGACTTTGATCAGCAATTCGAATCGATCCAACAATTCGTCTTCAATAGAAATGAACTCGTTACATTAAGCTGTGTCTGGCGTTTGTTGTATGGTATCTTCGGAGTGTGTTACCTTAATAAAACTAAGATTTATTGTACGATCGTAAGCATTGAAGAATTTCATCGGGGATAATAATTTGATATTCCAAATGGTGAAGCCCATGTATTGGGTTGGCAACAAAGTAATTGCGAAATTCAGTAATAGTTGGCTCTAGTTGAATTTTTAGGTTTGCTGATGTTATAGAAATGTCAAATACATTTCGTTAATTGACAGTTGATACTACAACTGTCAATCAGTAAAATAAAATAACATTTTTTTGATCGGTTGTGTAGTATTTGTTTGACGTCTGTCAAAAAATGGTAAATCAAAACGAACATTTGCGTCATATTTTGCTTTTTTATTTCCGGTAATGAAAAAACGACAACGCAAGCTCACAAAAAGTTGTCCACTGTTTATGGTGACGAAGTTTTAAAAGAATAGCTGTGTCAAAATTTGTTACCAAATTTCGTTCTGGTGATTTTTCGCTTTAAAATTAAAAACGCTTTGGTCGTCCGTCGAGGTTGATGACGATAACCAACTCAAAGCAATAATGGATTCGGATCGTCACAGCCCTCTTCATATATCACATCCATGTATTGAAAATCGCTTAGAACCACTTGGCTTTATAAGAAAACTTAAAATACAGGTTCCTCATGAACGTTAACAATGTCATTTAATACAACGCATTAACATCTGTAATTTGTTAAAGAAACGTATTGAAAATGATTCATTTTTTAAGCGATTGGTGCTGAACTTGCTGGGTTGTATACAACAATATATATCGGAAAGGATCGTGGAGCAAGACAGGTGAACCACCTCAAAAAACGTTAAAAGCTGATTTTCATCAAAAGAAAGTTATGTTATTAGTTTGTTGGGATTAAAAAGGAATTATCTGTTTTCAACTTTTATTACCAAACCGAACGATCAATTAAGATGTCTACATTGAACAACCAACAAAATTGAATAATGCAGTTGAAGAAAACGACCCGAATCGACAAATCGAAAAGTTGGTATATTCCGTCATTACAATGAAAGATAACACACACCATTGGTGACTTGGCAAAAATTATTGCAGCTTGTTTGGGATAATTTGCTGCATTCACCATATACCAGGTATACCGGTATGAACGTCAGGATACAAATGTCTTGATAGGGAACATTTGTTGTGAACGAACCCCTTCATTTTTTTTTTGTTTGTTTGCTATGACATCTGTGAAAAATATTTTGCATACATCAAGTCATTGAACAGACAACATCATATTTTTTCATCGTGTTAAAAATGTCGAATTTTGTACCAGAAAGTGATGATTTGCGGAAAGCATTAATTTTTTTGTTTTCATTTGAAGAAAAGTGCTGCAGAGTCGCATCGAATGCTTGTCGAGGCATATAGTGATCATGCTCCATCAGAAGAAACATGCAAAAGATGGTTTCAACGGTTCAGAAATAATGATTTTGATGTGAGAAAGGAAGAACGTGGAAGACCACCAAAAAAGTTTGAAGACGCCGAATTGCAAACGATATTGGATGGAGATGACACTTTGAGTCAAAAGCAAATGGCAGCAATGTTAAATGTTGCACAACAAACAATTTCTGACCGTTGAAAAGGTATGGGAAAGATCCAAAAGTGTGGAAAATGGGTGCCACATGAATCGAATGAAAGACAGTTGGAAAACCGAAAAAACACTTGTGAAATTTTGCTTCAAAGACACGAAAGAAAATCGGTTTTGCATGGGATTGTTACAGGCAATGAAAATTGGATTTATTTTAAGAATCCTAAACGGAACAATTCATGGGTTGATCTGGGGCAACCATCAACATCGACTGCAAAACCAGATCGATTCTTCAAGAAGACAAAGCTGTGTGTTTGGTGGGACCAGAAAGGTGTGCTGTACCACGAGCTCCTAAAACCTGATAAAACCGTTAATACAACAAATGCATTGATCGAGAAACGACCAGAATGAGCCAGAAGACACGGCAAGGTAGTTTTGCTCCATGACAATGCACCTGCGCACAAAGCAAAACCGGTTCAGGATACAATCAAAACACTTGGCTGGGAGTAGCTACCCCACCCGCCGTATTCATCAGACTTGGCTCCTTCCGACTACCATTTGTTTTCATCGATGGGACATGCATTGACTGAGCAGCACTTTGATTCCTACGAGGAGGTCGAAAATTGGGTGTCTGATTGATTTACTTTAAAAGACGAACAATTTTATTGGCGTGGTATTCACAAATTGCCAGAAAGGTGGTCAAAATGTGTAGAAAACAATGGGCGATACAAATCGCTCAATTCATACCGGTACACCTGGTATTCACCACTTTACAACTTCCGATTACCTTTTAATTCTATCTGCAAAACTCATTGAATGGTAAAAATTCTAATAATGAAGATGATGTCAAATCGGACTTCCAATCAGTTTCTTGTTGATAAAAACCAGAAGTTTTATGAATGTGGGCTTATGATGCTTCCTAAAAGATGACAAAATGAGCAATATACTTCAAAATAAGTTACTTCGTTTCATGAAAAGATTGTCTTATATTTTCTAAAAGAATTCCGCTATACTTAGCCCCCATCCCTACATTATATAATTAATTGCGTCTTTGTGTTTAAAAGAAAATAAAACACGTTCTACTATTTTAGCGTTTTTTCATCTGCCTTCTTACGACACCATATTTCCACTGACACCGATGCGAAGGTCGATCTATCCCACATCTTCTCAGAGAGAAGATATAAGAGACCGGTATTGTGCTGAGAGAGCACCAACGTACCCTCAACGCTGAATAGATCAAGCAATTGGGCGTTGCGAGGATACAACAACTAGCTCTTGCATCGGTGTGGGGGCGAGTGGCAGAATTATGCCTCTAGGGGAAGTCATCACTTATGTGACAATATTCTCCAAATAATTTTTGAATTGCGCAACTGCGTCACAACCGAATGAACTTATATTTCGCTAGAGATTTTTAAAACGTGACTTTAACTCACTTAACCAACCAGAACTAGCATTAAAAGTCACTACTCTTTTTTTTCGGATTTATCCACTAACTATTAGATTTTTACCACGCTGCCTCGAAAACGATTGACTTAAAGCTCTTTTAATACGAGGATAGGCGCTTTGCTTGAAAGTTATTCCGATTTCCTAGTGGTCACTATTTACCTAGTGGTCACTATTTTTAAATAACCAATTGTCTACTCTACGCTGTTCTAATTGCAAAAATAAACGTGTGCGTATACTTTTGATTCATGTTTTTGTAGCTCTATTTTGTTCCCTTATAATAAAATGGGTGTTCAGGCCAGCGGAGAATTTATGGAATTAGTCTTTCACGCTACCCAGACGGGTAGATACAGACTGTAATGAAAAATAGCTCGTCACGAGCTATTTGTCATTCGTAAAGGTTATGAAAGGGACACCTCCTTTATTGTCTTACGCCATGAAAATATGTCTCTAAGGAAAACCTCAATAGAGCACTATCTTCGCAATAGATCCCAATAAATCTATTTTCAATTTGCTTCATTTCAACTGCATAGAAATTTCTTTATTCAGCTTCAGAACTTAAAAAAGGACACTTTTCCTATTTCGCGAAAATTCCATGTACAGGCCATGGTGCACAATTTTTGCTGTAAAAAAATTATCATAATGCTGTGATGACAATTACATACTAAAAACTGACAAGTAGGTGGTTGAAATAGTTTTGGAAACTTCAGTTGCTAGACACAAGATAGAGGATAAGACAGTTTTGGTCTCCAAGTTACATAACCAATATAAATATGTTACACAAATATAAGGTTATCTCCCTTCCGCTTGTTTGCTCTTCATTCTAAGCTTCATAAAAAGTGTTGCAGTGATCGGATTTAGTTCAAATATATGCCGTGTTGTTCGATAATCTGTTTCTATCTAGACGGTAACTTCATAATACCCCCCTCGTAGAAGCCCCCCTCCTTATTTGCGACGAACTCGCACAGCCACTTTTCACAAGTCTCTTTTGAGTTAAACTCCACACCACAAAGGGCGTTCGACAAGGACAGGAATTGGTGGTAATCACTTGGCGCTATGTCCGGGCTATATGGTGGATGCGATAAAACCTCCCATCCGAGCTCCCGTAGCTTCTGACGAATCATCAACGAAGTGTTTTTTGTCTGGCGTTGTTCTGGTGGAACACTACACCCTTCCTGTTGGCCAATTCTGGACGCTTCTGGTCGATCGCCTTCTTCAAGCTGTGCAGTTGTTCGCAGTAGACGGTAAAATTAAGTGTCTGGCCATATGAGAGCAGCTCATAGTGGATGATTCTCTTCCAATCCCACCAAACACACAGCAAAACCTTCCTGGCCGTCAATCCCGACTTGGCCACTGTTTGGGACGATTCATCGGCCATCAACCACGAACGTTTTCACTTGATATTGTCGTATGTGATCCATTTTTCGTCGCCAGTCACCATCCGCTTCAAAAATGGCTCGAGTTCGTTCCGTTTCAGCAGCATATCGCAGGCGTTGATTTAATCCAGATAGTTTTTTTTGCGTCAAATCATGCGGCACCCAAATATCAAGCTTTTTTTTGTATCCAGCCTTCTGAAGATGGCTTAAAATGGTTTGGTGACTAACTCCTATTTCCTGGGCGATGTCACGAGATGCCTCATGCCGGTCTAGCTCGATGATTTCCATGATTCGATCGGTATTCGTCGTCACAGGTCTTCCGTTGGCTGGCTTATCCTTGGTGTCGTTTTCACCGGCTCTGAATCGTCGAAACTATTCCTCCGCGGTTCGAAGGTAAAAAGGCGGAAGATATTTGACAAAGTTATATTTCAAAGAAACTGTCTTCCGTCTCTTTTGGTTGTGAATATCTCTATCATGGTAAAAGCAATTCCCGTGGGAGCATGAACGAAATGAAGCCGATAATTTTTGTAAAAGACCCCAAGTGGCTTGAAGTCATTGTAAAGTGGACTCTGTGGTATCACGTTGGTTCTTATCCAAGCAAAGTGGTTTTGTACCTTTCACAGTCCGCAACTTCTAAATATCCAACGACCTAGCCCTGAAAGGAGTATGAAGCGGCTCCTTCAGGTTTGAGACTACTTTACGAAAACCGTCATACAGCCAAAGCAGATATTGCTTAGAAAAGACTTACAAAAGTGAATTGCCTCATTATATAGGCCATTTCTCCTTTTCTTCTTTTTCTCATAGCGCTACAGTCCGGGGTGGACCTGGGCCTCAACCAACATGCCTCTCCAACCACACGATCTTTCGCTAGCTGCCTTCAGCACTCCAAGGTGGTGAGGTCCTTCTCCACTTGTGTGCGTCACCTTAGCCCTTAGCCTTAGCTATCCTAATTTGCGTTTTCCAAATGGGTCGGAGCAATGGTGTCCATACGCTCCACATGGCTTAGCTATCTTAAGCGTTGTATCCAAAGATGATTGACCAGTCGCATATCGCTGTACAGCCCGTAGAGTTCGTCGTTAAATCTTCTACTTTAGATGAGGCCAACGCAAACAGGATCAATTTTCGCACGTATTCAACACTTTCTGTATTTTTAGAGGTTTCTTTAATGTACTGAATGGTTAATTTGCCTTTTCCAACAAATATAGCAATTTCTGACGATGGCTGCTGATCGTTCAAGTTCAAATTCGCTATTCAGCTGATATGATCACTTTGCGCTGTTCAGCTGGCGTTACTTTACACTTTTTGGAGCAAATGAAGCTTATACACTAAACACTGATTTAAAAATATGATTTTTGCGCAAGATAAATCAGCGTATGACAAATTATGTCCTTTGTCTGCGTCATTGGTTTATTGATTCTAACTTCCTGGGGTAAAATAAATAAAAAGCAAAGGTACATATAAGTGATAAAATGGAATTAGCTCTTGAAATTAGAAATGCAAAAAAAAAAAATAGACATTCATCTACATTTATAGAAAATATTTCAACTTTATCTGTCGTACGATAAAATATGTCAAGCTGTGTATGTCAAGAATGCGAAATTTGAGCTTTTATATCCCGTCACTAGTCCATCAGTCATAAATTCATGAACAAATCTTCTTTGAATTTTGAACATTCAAAATACTTTCGACTTTGAGCGCGCCGCTTATAAGCGCAAAATTTAAATATAAAAATAGAAAACGTTTCGCTACAGGACTCAAAAATGCAATCAGTGAACCGTTCAAATTGAGGTATCTTTAATAATTTAAAAAATATATATTTTTGTTCTTCCATTACAGAACAACAGAGCAAAAGAAAATGTAAAAAAAAACAAAATCGAAACCTTAAATGATTGATTATAACTCACTCCCGTTCGGTGTGTACATTAAATTGCTTAGGATTTGTGTGTATATACCTAGAAAAGTAAATGTTAAAATGTTTCTGGCAGCACCATAAATCTTCTTTACAGAAAATGTTTTGCACAAATATTAAGCTTCTGCGCTGTTTGGAAAAATTAATTTATTTCGTCTCCTTTTTTTCGATATTATGCTTCAGGTTGATTTTGCTTCAGTTATAAGTTTTTGTTTGAATTCGAATTTTGTTCGTATTTTTTTATTTATTTCTAATTGCATTCATCTGTAAGCAGCGAAACGCGTAGGTATTACTTCCTCAGCAACCAACGAAAATGTATTAAATTTTTTTTTTTACATTTTACACAAATTTTACATCGTGTGTGCGTGTGCTCTTCTGTTTGTGCGTTTTCATTTATCTCTGAAACACTCTGTTTTATTGCATTGTTGCGTTGGGACTTAATTCAAAGTGTAAACAGAACATTTCCCTCCATACCACACCCCTCCCGCATACCATAACTCCAGTGATTTATAAATCCACTCATGCGTCTAAGAATACCGTGTATACATGTGGCACAATATTGCTGTGGAGTATCCGATTCCACATTTTCAAAAATGTGTCGTAGCCTCAGCCAGAGCCGTGCCCCCCGATGTGTGTTGGCTAGAGTGTATCCGCTATCCACTTTCGATATCAAATAGAACGTGTTGTAGTTTCTATGAGCAAAAAACACATCCCCTCACCCCTGTGTTGCACCATCCTGTCTGGTTTTCGTGTGCAGTAGTGTGCCCGGACAGCGAAGGCGGTAGCAATTTCCTACGTCACCATATGTTTGTGTTGTCGTTTGGGTTTGTTTCCTTTTTATTTTTGTTTCGCCCTCAAAGACCTTTGCTCCTTATAGTGCAATCAAAAATCAAAGCAATCAAAAAGAAACAAAAAACGAACACGAAACAGAGAATTATAGCCACCCTCCATGACAATGCAACTCAATCTATATAAATAACACACTTATATCCTTACAGGTCCTTTACGATGGTAAACTATCGAACGCTATCGTCTTCATGTACAACCCAGTCGCCACCGATGGGCAACTGTGTTTACAGTCATCCCCGAAGGGAAATGTTTCATATTTTGTACATACACCGCATGCTCTTATGTTGCAGGTAAGTCCGTGAAAAAGTTATGAACTCACTTGTGTCTCTCTGTGAGTTGTTGGCGTTGTGTTCCGGCTACAAATTCTTCCATTTTCTGAAACTGGAGATGGTAGTCGGAATGGGTGTAACAAGGATATTTATTGGGGCATGTGTGCAGCAGCCCTCCTGCTGTGCACATGCACTTTATCGAATTTATGGCTCTCTGTTCTAATGCATTTTGTTTCTTGTTCCTTTTATGTCGATTTTCACGTTATCCTTGATCGTGTACCCACTCTCCTGGGTGCGCAGGATGTTAAGGCTGTTGTAACACACTCGATACACTGTACGCTAAATTCCATTGGGGGCATTCAAGTGCTGTTTCCATTATTCTCCCAACTGGATATGGCACATGAAGGATGCAGCGATGTGAAGCGTGATCCGACGTTATGGTGAGTATTTTATTGCGTTTGCTTTGGCTGCGAAAATCTTCGAAGCAGTGGCTTTACTTGACTTTCTCTTCTTATCATCTCTCGGTAGTTCGAAACTTCTTGGTTTCATATGCGAACTGGTAGAGACTTCACAGACTGTGCAGCAGCATATGATACAGAATCGGGGGTTTTTGGTAATTTCGTTCATGCTGCAGCGCTCCTCTCGGGAGCATCTGACACTGGAGGTGTTGGGATCGTTCTTGAATTTGACAAAGTATTTGGTGACGTGTCTGTCGGCGAACAGCGACTTGCTCCTGAAGCAGGTAAGTCTAATAATCAAACATTGTGATGGAAATTTTGAGATTTTTATGCGACATTTTGATTGTTGGGAAATAGAGGAACGTCCTGCGGGTTTGAACCCTTCGGATAATTTTTGCTTTTGTGTTTATTTTTGCTAAGACCTGTTGATGTTGTTTCAATGCCTGGTTTGATGTTATCCATTAAAGAGACTGATGTTCCAATTTCGAGTTCGTACTAGTACTAGTACGAGTACGAGTACTACTATAGCCAGCTGGTTCGTACTACGTACCAGCTGGCTATAGACATCTGTCTACTCTTTTCTTGAAGCGTTGTCTCGCTAAATATGTAATGTACAAAGTTCCTACCGGGGTCGTGCGAACTTTTTTTGAAATGCGAATATGTGGTCATGGAGGTATTGTAGGCTCCTAGCTGTCATTCCGCCCTTCAGTTAATGACAAACACGTTTTTTGGGCTAAAAACCTCTCAATTTTATTGAGAGGGAAGCTATTAATCCTAGTTTTTTGTGAACTGTAGCGCTACCCAATTTGTGTGTTTTAGAACAGAATTTGTAGCCAATTCAGAAGAATAATTTATTTATGTTAACAGACTTTTCTGCAGGCTCTGCTTCATGTATAGTTCTTGAGAGCAGTAAATTCTTGTTGAAGAAGGCCAAGGCATCCTTAATCCAACACATTGTTTACTGAAATTCTGTTTTTGGTAATCTCTTGTTTTTTTGTGGTCGTCGTGGTATAATGGGTAGAGTGCGACACTCACACGCCAAAGGTCCAAGTTACATTCAAGGCTGAACACCTCAAATTTTTCACGGCACCACCTCTTTCGAGCTCCTGACAACACTCAATATAATTGTCTAAGAAATAATTGTCTAAGAAACTTCTCAAGAAAAACTTGGCTTTTCGGAGTCGGCAAAAAATTGTAGGTCCCTTCCACTCGGGAGAGAGCATTACCGCGCACAACATGAGTAGTTAATGAGGAAGCTAGGCCCAGGTCCCCCTGTGGACTGTAGTGCCACCCAATTATTTTATTATTAATCTCATGTCTGAAACTATTCTTATTCTCCGATTTATGTCATTTTTAATTTTTTTCGTCAGAAGTTCTGTACGTCTAGATTTTTCCGAGACAAGGCTTCATAATTTTTACGCAAAGATGTTTCAGGAATAAAGAAGAGAGGAATCTTTTCATTGTTCATTCATTATTTACATAATAATAGGGCCTTTCGGCGATTTATAAGCCAGCTTTAACTATCCCCACTTTACTCTCAGTTGCTCTTTTCAATTTAATACTCTTTTTAGAAACAAAACAGCAAACAAAAAACTGTTCCACTTCTTTTTTCTCTAAAACGTCGTAAACGTATATGTATCTTGCCTAAAACTGTCGCAGGGGTTAATTGTAGGACCCGTTGTGGTGCTGTGGCTCTGAGCAAATCTATTCTTTATCTACTTTTTCTGGCTTGTTGGTGACAATGTGTTCCATTGACACCTCCGGCATGTAATTCACACCAGACATTGATTATTTTTCGATTTGTAATAATGTCTCGTGAAGTACGTGTTGATTTCCCATTTAGCTATTTAGCCAGTAAGCTGAAGGCGGTGAAAATCAATTTCAGGCCAATTTACAAATTTGCGGCAATTTTTATGGTGTAACTACTTCAGTTCTTACGTCAGTTTCATCTAGTGCAAAATCTTCTTGCGTATACCGCCACAGAGATGGCCAAATCTTTTGGTCTGGAACGAAAACTTTTACTTCTTTGTTTTACTGGCATTCGAACATTGTGTAGCGAAAATGTCGATTACAATTTTTCGTCCAATTATGTATATATGTGGCAAGCAAGTAATGGCATTGAAAAGGCCTCAATGTTCTTAAAGTGGTTGTGACCCAACGCGTTTTTTGCAATAAATGCAAATTACTGGCAAACGCTCTTTAAGTGTGTAACTCTCCGCATAGAGCTGACAACTAAATATGGGTAGACATGTCAGAAAACTAAAAAAAATATGTGTCGTTTGCCCTTCCTGTTAAAAGAAGGTTTATGCGTCCCTTCAAAAAAAAAAAAAAAAATTATGTGAGAAAAGGCTTGGTTTTGTGGACAGTAACAGACTACAATATGTGGCCGCCGTGGCGTAGTGGGTAGAGTGCGACAATCACACGCCGAAGGATGTAGGTTCGATTCCCAACTAAACACCAATTTTTCGAAATTTTCACGGCACCACCTCTTTCGAGCTACTGACAACATTCAAAGAGTTATAACTGTACAAGAAAAAGCTTCTCAAATGTCGGAGTCGGCAAAAATCGCAGGTGCCTTCTACTCATAAGAGAACAGTAGCGCGCACAATACGAGCAGTTGATGAGCAAGCTAGGCCCTGGTCCCCCTGCGGACTGTAGCGCCAACAATTAATATTATTAACAGACTACAATAATAATTGTGCGACAGTTTACAGGGGGACCAAAGTCTAGCTTTCTCGTCAACTACTCGTGTTGTGCACGCAACTGTTCTCTCACGAGTAGAAGGAACCTACAATTTTTTTTACCGACTCCGAACGGCGCAATTTGAGAAGCTTTTTCTTAGACAGTGTTACTCTTTGAGTATTGTCAGCAGCTCAAAAGAGGTGGTACCGTGATAAATTCGAGGTGTTTGGCCGAGAATCGAACCCGGAACTTCAGACGCGTGAGCGTCGCACTGTACTCGCTACGCCACGGCGGCTACAAATGGCGCACTTGCGGCGGAAATATTTTCGTTAGAGCGTCACACTAGAGCGTCACACTAGGTAGCAGATACTTCGACGTAATCAAAGACTTCGTCTACCAGTGCCGAAATCAAACGCAGAATGACTCCTGCCAATCGCTGTTTCTTTGGGCTCAAGATTGGGCAATTGGATAATACAGCTCTCTCTTGAAGGACTAAGCTCGCTTAATGTAACAGCTTGATCATCCCAGTTCTACTTTAGAGAAGATGAGGAAGTCCTTAGTTTTTTCGAGAACAAAGTTTTGCGTGCCATTTTTAGTCCTGCTTGCGTTGATTGCATTTGGAGGAGAAGTTCTAACGACGAACTCCAAGGGCTGTTCTTCGACATGCGCCTGTTCAAGCGTCTTCGGATACAACCGTAAATTGGTAAGGCCATGCAGAGCGTTTTCCGGCCTTAAAAGTCTTTGAATCCGAGCCATTGGGACAACACAACAGAGGACTTTTTTATGATTTGACGACTAATATGAGTAGAAATGTCAAAAACTGGCTTCATATGCCGCTCCAGTTGATAAAAAATTTGAGAGTCTCCATTAAAAGTCCCTTATGAAAAAAGCTAGGCCCTTGTTATGTGAACAGAAGTGGCATTTACTCACTCACTTACTTCATAAGATTTATTTTGGCGAACTTCAATGCTTCTTTACATTTCGCACAACAGAGAAACAAAACATTTCAATGCTTGTCCTAGATTTCAATAAAATTTGTTTAACTAAAACAGTCCCCAGAGTACATCAACGTTTCCTAAAGACGTGTGTAGAGCCGACAATTTGACAACTATAGCATTGTTATATGAATATAATGACTTTACTACTGGAAGCTACGTCAGTCCATCTAAATTTAAAACACTCTCAAGAAGTAAAGGAGTCAAACAACCGACTGCCTCTTTCTGTCAGGTCACATACTGCATCGGATCCTTTCCCTAAATCGAAAGCAACTTTGTGTAAAATCTAAATTTGTACAGCATGTTTATATCGCTTTGTGATCTTGTCTCATTCCCAACAATCAAAATGTGTTTTTAAACAAAAAGTTTCACAAATCTACCAAACAACATACAAAATAAAATGAAGCAGCATGTTTTTAAAAGTTACAAATAAAAAACAATAAATGTATATTCGGTATATTATGAATTTTGTAAATTTGTTTATTGAAATGCATGACAGTTATAAATATTTATATCGTCAGATATCGCTGCAAAAGGCCTTTTTTACTTAAACAAAAAGACATCTTATTTTATATTATTATTTTATATTTACAAATGTTTTATTGCTGAAGAGAATGACTTTTTTGATTTCTTTTGTTTTACTCTGTTTTCCGCAGTTAAACTTGGGCTTTCGCTTAAATTATAAAAGAGTAATGTGTTCTGAAAATTCTTTAATTGTTTATTGCTGTGATAAAATATTAAGTGTGTGATGAGTTTAATTGAAAAGTTTTTTATGATCATTTTACGGTGTGCCGCATTTATGAGAGAACTTAGAACTCTTTCAAAAGTGCTTGTAATACCATTTGTAAGGTGTTGGAAAACTTATTTCATAGTTTGTAGGCAAAGCAATGAACGTGTCATCATCTCCATCCTATCCTTGGTCGTTTCATCTTTCCATGCATATTTCCTTTAGGAGGAGATTGCAAATTAAAGAATGTCATCCGTCAGTCAAGACAGTCAAGACCATTAATTAATTTTGTATCATTTTAATGTTCGTATTTTGCATAGTCGCTATTCGGAGATGTTATCTTCCCATAAAGGCTTCTCGGTTATTTATAATGTTTGTCCTAAATGCCGAAGAATAGGTTCCTCTCTAACTGTGAATGTCTTCAAGGATTAATTTGCGTTAAGACATGTCATCTGCCATTTGCAATGAATGATTCACACCTTATGTTCGCTTTTAATGGAGTTGACCTTAATTTTCTTTCCGCCAATAATTTAGCTAAGGAAATGATATTCTTTCGTTTAGTTGCGCATATTAGAAAGCAAATGTTTCACCATAAGGCTTCACTTTATCGCAGCGACATGCGGACAATCGGTGAAGAAATACAAATGCATCGTTATAACTTTAGATTAAAAACGCAGTGTCATGAGTATCACCAAGGACACCTTGTACATTTCGGGGTCCAAAGCAAATGCAACACCAGATTAAAAAAATGAAAATAGAAAATAAAGTTATAGGACATGCTCCGGATACCTTTAGAACATTCATGGTCGTGTCATTATCTGTGTTTGAATTGAGTTTGTTTTACATTGATGTGTCTTGCATTGAAATCTTATTGAGTGTGTGTACAATTTAGTGGTCTCAGTAAACATAGTGTTTCTCGTTAATTTTCTGTTTGTTTTTAGACAAAGAAATCGAATAAATAAATTAAATTAATTTCTGTTTTTTTTTCCAAAACTTTCTTCTACTCTTTAACTTTATACTATATAAAAAAATTACATCATTTTAAAAAGTTCTACCAGGTGACTAAAATGCTCCTTTCCTTTAATTTTGGTTGTCTATGTGATGTTTGCGTTTTATTAATAAGAATCAACATTTAAAAAATTTATATAAATGTGCGCTTCAATACATTAAATTCGTTTCATGCGTTACAAGAAAAAGAAATATCTGTTTGGTTGACCTCATATTTGTTTCATTTAATTTTCTATGAGTTGCTTCATTGATTGCCAGTTTTTTTTTAATCGTTGTGGACTTTTTTTGTTTTTTGCAATTTTTCAAATATTATGCTTTCAAATAATTAATGTCAGAAAAATTATTTGTTTGCATATTTTTGTTGTGAAATCGTATTGACACGGTTGTGGTTCTATTTCTTATAAAGCAAATTTTTGGGACTGAAAATATTTGACTGTGCTATAAGATTGCTTGATGCTTATATGCTTGTTTCCACCATTAATAAATGACCACATAATAACGACGGTGTCTAACGTAGCGGGTACATCGATTATTCTCTGCGCTAACCAGAAAGCTTAAATTGCTTGAATATTCAAAACGTTAAGGCTTCGTTCATTGCGTCATACCCCTTAAACTATTCCAATTTAAAAAAAAACTTAAAAACATCTTTTCAATCATTTCTATAAAAAAAAAAAATAAACACCCACGAAAAAGTGCTCTTTTCCAAATTCTTGTGTCATACAAAGGGACCATAGATTAATATGGCACAACAATAAGACCAAGGCTTCGCTCCCGCCTTTTCTCTCATGTAACACATCACTGAATAAGTCCTGAGAGTGACATAAAAGGTCGCCAAATATCTTTTGCTTTTTTGCTCTTCATTCAATGCTTCATAAAAAGCGTTACAGTGATCGGATATAGTTCAAATATGCGCCGTTTTGTTCGGTTATCTGTTTCTATCTAGACGGCAACTTCATAATACCCCCCTCGAAGAAGCCATTTCCTAATTTGCGAAGAACTCGGACAGCCACTTTTCACAGGCCTCTTTCGAGTTCAACTTCACACCACCAAGGGCGTTCGCCATGGACAGGAACAGGTGGTAATCACTTGGCGCTATGTCCGGGCTCTATGGTGGATGCTATAAAACCTCCCATCCGAGCTCCCGTAGCTTCTGACGAGTCATCAACGAAGTGTGTGGCCTGGCGTTGTCCTGGTAGAACACTACACCCTTCTTGTTGGCCAATTCTGGAAGCTTCTGGTCGATCACCTGCTTCAAGCGGTCCAGTGTTTCGCAATAGATGATAGAACTAAGCGTCGGGCCATGTGGGAGCAGATCATATGGATGGTTCCCTTCCAATCCCACCTAACAAACAGTAAAACCATCCTGGCCATCAATCCCGGCTTGGCCACTGTTTGGGACGATTCATCGGTCTTCAACCACAACCGCTTGACATTGTCGTATGTGATCCATTTTTCGTGGCCAGTCACCATCCACTTCAAAAACGTGTCGAGTTCGTTCCGTTTCAGCAGCATATCGCAGGCGTTAACTCGGTTCAGAAGGTTTTTTTTGCATTAAATCACGCGCTACCCAAACATCAAGTATTTGTTTGTATCCAGCCTTCCGCAGATGGTTTAAAATGATTTGGTGATTCCCATCTCCTGAGCGATGTCACGAGATGCCACATGCCGGTCTAACTCGATGATTTCCATGATTCGATCGGTATTCGTTGTCACAGGTCTTTCACCGGCGGGCTTATCCATGGTGTCGTTTTCACCGGCTCTGAAGCATCGAAACCATTCCTTTGCGGTTCGAAGTGGTAGAGTACCATCTCCCAAAGCACAATTAATCTCACGGAACGTTCCTGTAACGGATTTGCCTTGAACGAAAGAAAACTTTAAAATAGCGCGTTAGTGAACTCCATGTTTACACGTCCATAACTGTTGAACGCAATATCGAAACTGATCATGCATAGCGTCGTTTTTTGGCTATGTCAAGACCTTTTAAATGTATAGTAGTTTTTAAAGGTCTTGACTATACATGTACGTATAGCATTGCCAGATACGAGCTCTGTAGCGCTTTGTACATGGCCGAAAAAATCAAAAGAGAAAAAGGCGAAAAGGAGATATTTGATATCCTCATGTTATTTTTAGGAAGTACAAACATTCAACTGATAGTTTTCATTGAAATTTCATTTTTATAGAACGGTGTATCTTCGGCCACAAAATAGGCTTCAGTTTCGAACACCACCTCCTCATTCGCGTCTGAAAAGAGGTAGAAGTCGCTGGGGTCCACATCTGGAGTATACTGGAGTGCCAAAGCAATTCAAAGCCCAATTCGTGTAATTTAGCTTCCCGACGTAAAACCGTTTTGGTCTACCTCGTTGCTCTCTCGATGGCCGGGTTCTTACCTTGGCTACAAAAAGGTAATGATCCGAGTGGATCTTTGCACCTCGGAAGGTTCGGACACCAAGAATACTGGAGGAGTGTCTGACGTCGATCGCAACCTGATCAATCTGGTTGACGATGGATTCATTTGGAGATCGCCAGATCCTTTTGTGAATGTATAGGTGAGGGAACCACCTGCTGGCCAAAGAGAAGCCCCGCCTCGAGGCGATGTCCCACAGCCTGAGTCCGTTTCCGGATGTGTTTTCTGTGTTTTCCGATGATTCCAGCAAAGATGTCCTCCTTTGCCAGCTGAGCGTTGAAATCTCCTATAACGATCTTGGTGGCGTAACTGGCACATCGATTGTATATTCTTTCTAGGAGATCATAGAAGTCAGCCTTGGTGTTGTCATCCTTCTCCTCTGTCGGGTCCTGAGCGCATATTAGGCTGATGTTCCCGAATTTTGCCTTGATGTGGATTGTCATGAGCCTTTCGCTGAATACTTTTCCTAAGTCTACATTAAACAAGAAATCCGCATCCGAATAAGCGCTGCCTTCTCTCTCTATAGCAATTGTTGTCCCAGTCTACCTCAAACAAGAAATCCGCATCCGAATAAGCGCTGCCTTCGCTCTCTGTAGCAATTGTTGTCCCAGTTTCTTGTCGTTCTTTTACCGGACCCATCCCATTGTACTTACTGAATGGTTGAATAGCTGAATGGCAATAATGTCTGCTTTGTAGCAGTCAAGGCCATCCGCAAAGTTTTTCGACTGCACGTGGCCTCTAAAGGGAGCTCACATTCCACGTGCAAAACCGAAAATCGTAGTCCTCGAAATGGTTGCATGGGTCGTCAAAAGTTAGTCCGTCCTTTTCCGAGGCATAATATCATCTCTGAACTCGTGTTGTTTTACGTGGTGAGGAAGTTCCTCTCAGGCACAACCCACAGACTGGTAGACCAGGCCCATTATTTAACCCTCGGGCAGAGGGGTCCGCTACATACATTGGTTTACCATACAACGGGTGTTGTGATGGCACCGCGATGGTGTCAGCTATCTCACGCAATTTCACGTTAAGGTTTGCCAAAACAATTTTTTGTACTTTTTTGACGTTTCTAGCTGTGATCACCTTAATTGACCTTCCAGAGCGTCAAAGATCGTTGGTGTCTGTACGTTTAAAGTCAGCATACCACCAACAGAATGTTGATATTAATGGAGAAGAGTCTTTTTTTCACTTTTCTAGCCATTGCTGATCTTGCACGGTATTTCTTTTTTCATCGAAAAGCTGTGTTTAATCAACACAATTTTGTTTTTTCCACTGTTCGTAAAATCAGAAAAGTAGCCTCACTTGAAGCACTCTGACCTTATAATCAGATTGTCATGAGAATTTGACAGGTTCAAATGATACCTGTGTGTACTTTCTAAAAGTAATACGAATGTTTTGTTAGTGGCACCCCCTATGTGTCAGACATTGGACTTATCGAGTGATATGTTAGAAGAAGGGCCCTTCAGAATTTCTCTGAATCTAATTCGGGAAATTTGAAATTGAGGTTTTTCACAAACAGTTAGTACTCATTGAATGTTGTCAGAAGCTAAGAAGAGGAGGTGTACAAATGCGAGGTGTTCACTTCAGGAATCGAATCTGGGATTCTTTGCATAAGTCAGTCTCTCTTCACCCAAAAAGGCTTGGCACACAAAAGGAAGAAAGAGCGGCCACTACAATCACTAGTATTATTTCCCAGACCTGATAGAAGTGACAGATATATAAATAAATTCATTTCGCCGAGCCACAAAAGCTTACTTGAACTTTTTGATTTATTATTCGCTCAACGTTGCTTTTTAGAAATCCCTGCCATTATGGTAGTGGAGAGAATCTGCAACGTCCGTACGAACTACAAATTTTGCGGGACTGATGTTTTTTTACAGGTTCGATTCTGAGTAGTGAGGTCAACCCATTGTACTTCCGATGGTTTTCACACGATGCAATTTTCCATTGAAAGCGGGATATAAGTTGGTACTCCAGTGTACCATGGCCCCGATCGCCTTCCAACTTCCAAATGGAAGTTGACACCTCATTATGGGTTGCAAAGCGAAGCAAATGTGGCATCAGTAAGTTTTTTGATCTGACGCTGTTATAACTCTAATTCACATATATATGTTCATCGCAAAAGGAAGGAACCCCGTAGAGCAAACTCCCGCGACCCGATCGATGATTGAAAAGCATTGTTGATCAATATGTCGGTTTAATAATAATAATAATAATTGTTGGCGCTACAGTCCAGAGGGGGACCAGGGCCTAGCTTGCTCATCAACTACTCGTGTTGTGCGCGCTACTATTCTCTCACGAGTAGAAGGGACCTACAGTTTTTTTTTGAGAAGCTTTCTTAGACAGTTATTACTCTTTAAGTGTTGTCAGCAGCTCGAAAGAGGTGGTGCCGTGAAATATTGGAAAAATTGGTGTTGAGCTGGGAATCGAACCTAGACCCTTCGTCGTGTGAGCGTCGCACTCTACCCACTACGCCACGGCGGCCACAATATGTCGGTTTGCCAAATTGAATATTCATATATGGCGCAAATTGTCAAGCTGCTGAAGGCACTCTATTTGTCAGCGACAGAAGTCCTTTCCAAACAATGCACTGGTTCCTCTTGGACTTGTATATTTCTTTGAGAATTGTTTAAAAGTCTAAAGAGGATTCACTGCAAAATTACCTTCGATCTCAGCCTCAACTTCATGTCTCGGCGTGAGTGGGGACACCAGAATTCCTGTGGTAAGAACTAAATGCAGTTGAGGGCATCATTCTCTGTGCGTTACTAAAAACCTGTAAAAATATGAACCTGAGGGGCAATCACTTCCGCTGACGGAACCCGCCAAAGACCCCTTTTCATATTCCCATTCAACGATACATCTTATTGGCGAATAAATTCGAAGCGATATGAGGTCAACCATTTTCCCAGTTAATTATGCGTGGAGTGCGTGTGTGTTGTTTTACAGCTTTATGCCTTGTTTTCCTTTATCCGTGTGTGCAATATGGATTTAACTTGAATTCATTTTTAAGTATATCATTCTTTCATAACAAGATTCGACGCCATTCTCATTGCCTTTGCATCCCGTTATGAATATTTATTTTCCGCTAATTACATCTGCTTTATTTTCCTTTTATTTTCAATTCAAACAATTTTCCCATTGATAGGGACTACGTTCAGTCGAAAATCTTTCCACAGGATCTTTTATTTTTCCTCCATCCTACACAAACATCCGCCTGCCGCCTACATTAATGATTGAGTGTTATGGCTCCGGCGGCGGATGTATTGGTTAATGGCGGAGTATGGCCGGCATCGGCTTAATTATTGCTACTCCCCCAAGGAATGACGTCCTCCTTGGCAACATGTAACATTGCGACTAATTACCCAAATTGGCAGCCCCCAGGAAGATGGGACTGACCGAATCATTAATCCGTGCAGGGACCGTTAATCGTTAATTTCGCGGTACCATCAAGTGCGGAGACGTGACTAACGCACCAAGGCGGTCGGTTAACGTCGCCGCCGCCCCGACCACGATATAAATAAGTTAGAACGGCACAGCAGATGAGTCATAGGAAAAACTGTTATGATCAGGGAAATATAATATTTGCATTTGTGTTTAGCTGCTGTCCGTGGCGGCGTTGAACTCTTGATGGGGTCAATAAAATAGCAATCTTCAGTAAACAGTCAAAATGAAAGTGTTCCGGCGAAGTACTTTCGGTTCAGTGAGTTCGTCCTTCAGGCACTGGGCGCGTTTTTATGAGTTTGCAAATTTGACGAGGCACTACAAACGAACGGCATCAGTTTTCGCCACATTGGCGTATCAAGTTTTGTTGATATTGATTCCGATTCATAGTCACGTCTCATCGAAGACTCATCATCATCAGACAAACGACGGCGAATTTTATGGCAGGTTTGGTAGTTTGTTTTTATGGGGTGACAGGTTGGTGTTGACTACTGAAATATTTTTCCGTGGACGGGATTTCTCTTTGTTTCTGTTGGCCATTAGGAAAGGCCAGATCACTGTCACATATTCGTGCAAGGCGAAGGCGTTTTCTTTCAATTGATTATTTTTTAGTAATACGGAATCTTTGCAACGCTGATTAGAGTTGTCGTTGGTCGAATGAGCTTTTTAAAATAAGGGAATTTCAAACCAACATTAGAGTGTAGACGAACTTTCCACAAATTTAAATCGATCGCGTAACTTACTCCCATCACCTGCTAAGTGTATGTTTCTTGATTTGTTGAACATTTATTCTGCCAACAGTTGGCTCTTTTAATTTAGCGCCTTTTCAGGATGACTTGTAGCATTGACGCCCTCGTTTCAATTTAAGAAAAACTTTAAGCTGCACTTGCTTTATACAAATATCCGTCCGTTTCCGTTGCGAAACTTTTCACTGCCGCTGAGAATGATGATGAGACATGTAGATAACTTCATCCGTTAAAATATTGAGTATATGATATTCTTAACCCTGTGGCCTGACAACCAATTGACACACAAATGTTATGGCCCAAATGTAACAAGAATGAATCTTATCAAGTGCTATTCATAATAATTGGAGTATATTCGAGTTATAAATGATATTATAAAGGATGTTATAAATGATATCCTGACACACGCAGCAAAAAATCTGCCAGCATCTGTTCCATTTATGATTTAGAATGCTTGTCAGTCACTGCTTCACGATAAAATAAAGCTTTTAGATCTGGCAAAGATGTCAAACACACAGCATATAATAGTTGCAAAGCCACTGTAAAAGGTTAGCAGGATGCCGGCGACATGATTGTGATCGTTGGCTAATATTTCGTGCAGGCAGTTTTAAATTTCCCTCAAATGCTATCTGTTTGTTTTCCTACTTTCTAAATTCAGCCTACGGTATGAAGTTGGAGAGCAAGCTCTTTCCGTTCACGTTCTGTTTCACAGCGTAAATTATGGCACACTATTCGACTTCGTCTATAGTAAGAAAACACAAGGAATTTGTGTATCCCGAGACATCGACTTCTAAATCCGCAAAGAGCATTTGAAAGGGGCACCACTATACCCCCGGGACTTATTTTTTTTATTCAACGTTTTGTCATTTAATTAATACATTCATTGAAAAAATCCATCCAGCTCAACAACATAGCAATATTGGTCAATTCAAAACACATGCACATCCTCTTTCGAAAAAAGGATTTTTGTCTAAATTGACGACAATAACACGCCCAGTCATGGCCGCCGTGGCGTAGTGGATAGAGTGCGACGCTCACACACCGAAGGTCTAGGTTCGATTCCCAGCTCAACACCATTTTGGTCGTGCCCTCTTTCGAGCTCCTGACAACACTCAAAGAGTAATAACTGCCCTAAAAAAGCTTCTCAAATTTCGCCGTTCGGAGCCGGCAAAACACTGTAGGTTCCTTCAACTCGGGAGAGAAAAGTAGCGCGCACAGCACGAGTAGTTGAAGAGCAATCTGGGCCTTGGTCCCCTTGTGGACTCTCGCGCCATACATTAAAAACTCGTTCAGTGTTAGAAGAACAAACGTGCACAAAATCGCTAGCCCTGATGGTATTCCCCCTATCATTTACGCTGGCAAAACCACTGCGTAAGCTTTTCCATTTGTCATATTCTTTAGGGCTCTTTCCGAGTAAGTGGAAAACAGCATTTGTCCAGCCGATTCCTCAAAAGGGCGAATCATCATCACCCACCTCCTACCGAACCATAGCAATTACGTCCCTGCTTTCCAAGGTCATGAAAACGCTAAAAAATCGTCAGCTTATGAAATATATTGAAACCCGGAAGCTTAATAACCGGCAATATGGCTTCCGCAGCAAGAGGAATTTGTCTATGCTGTCTACTGCCACTCAAGTGATGCTAAAATAAAATCAAATGCTTATCCATTCACTCTTAAGCCCAATTTCGGAGGTACAGTTAGGTTTAGAGACGCGCTCTTCAGACGCACTACACGAATATGGAATGCTCTTCCCAGCCCAATCAATGTGCATCGTTACATCTTTCCCTCTCTTCCTGTATATGTTCAGCTCGTGCTTACCTCTCTTCCTCCATACCTTCAGCTCGTGCTGTGACTTGATTTCAGCCCGTGCTATGACGCGGGGGCGCTCCAATTATAAAAAAGCTAGCTGGCATTGAGACCCTGTGCAGAGGCTGTGCTTAAGTGACTGTTCCTGAAAAATTGTTTTAAACAGATTATGAGGGAAGAGTATATTCTGTTGGCTGGGGTTTTAACTTTCTCACTCAAGAATTGAATCGCACTCACAACGCGATTTTATGCCGCACTCGCTGATGTAACCCGATGCTCGGTGGTCGTCGAGGCGTAGTCGGTAGAATGCGACACTGACACGCCGAGGTTCAGATTTGATTCCCGGCAGAACACCTCTAATTTTTCACGGCACCGTCTCTTTTGAGCTGCTGACAACATTCAAAGAATCTAAAAAAAGGCTTTTTTAATTTCGTCGGCAAAAAACTGTAGGTCTGTGGGCTGTAGCGCCATCCGACTATTATTATAACTAACCCGATGCGCGGCAGTCACTGCTCACGTTTTGACACTTCGGCACGAGTCCCTACGCTCTTCTTGTATTATCTTATGAAGTGTGAAGTGGCATTCTTTCCAATGGAAATAAAACTCCATTATCTGAAAAAAGGACGCAACCACAAACCAAACTCTAGCTTCGATCTAAGTTATATCTTGACAACAGTGGCTGTGATTGAACTAGAAATGTTGAAGTTTCTGGTCCCCATCACCATGGAACGCAATAATGAAATAAGCTCTAGTGAAAATGAGTTTGATTTGAATTCGGCCGCCTTACTTGGAAAACTGTACAACATTATAATAGGAGTTGAGAATAATTGCAAAGTTTGCAACATGCCTCTCCAGCTAGCACGATCTTTCACTAGATGTCTTCAATTGCGCACTCCAAGTTGGCTGAGGTGCTTCTCCACTTATGTGAGCCACCTTAGCCTAGATCGTTCTCTGTTTCGTTGTCCCAATGGCTTAGATTGGAAGTGTTTGCGGGCCGGAACAGTAGTGCGTATACGCTCGCCATCTTAAATGTTGTATCCGAAGACGCTTGATCAGGCACATGTCGCTGCACAGCACATGGAGTTCGTTGTTAAAACTTTATCTCCAGATTCCATCAACGCAAACAAGACCAAAACTTTTCTCTCGAACAGACTAAGGGCTTCCTCATCCGCTTTTGGTAACGTGTAAGTTTCCGCGCCACAAAGTAGGTCTGGGATGATCAAACTGTTATATAAAGTGAGCTTAGTACTTCAAGAGAGAGCTATATTGTTCAGTTGTCTCTTAATCCCAAAGAAACCGCGATTGGCAAGAGTGATTCTGCGTTTGGTTTCGGTACTGATGTTATTGCCCCTATTTACCGCGGAGACGAGGGAGACGAAGTCCTTGACTACCTCGAAGTTTCTGCTGCCTAGTGTGACGCTCTGTCCGATACGTCGATGTTGTGTGTCCTCTCTTGTTGACAGCATGCACTTTGTTTTGCTATCATTAACCACCAGAACCATTTTAGCCGCTTCCGGTTCAATGCCAACATACGCCTCACTGACGACTCCCAGTGTTCGTTCAATCACGTCATTGTCATCAGCGTAAGCTAGCACTTGAACTAACTTTTGGAAGATCGCGCATCTGGTGTTGACTTGTGAGTTACTCGCGATTTTCTCGAGGATTCTCGATATTGCTCTCAAAGACCTTAAAATATAAACGTTTTGTATGTTGCCTTGAGTGTGTAATTATCTTATTTTAGAGGCAATAAGGTCTCGAGCTGCTGGTTGATCCGAAAAGAAACATTTCACTAATCCGAATCGGCTATCGAGCTTGCAATTGGGTCTGCCGTACCCACGGACTTGATACAGTGCCTTGTATATCAGCTGGTTATGGAGATTTTAATCCGTCTACAAGAAAAAACTGCTGTGTACAGCAGAAGTGTTTGAAAAGTATAACTCCCAAGCCGCAAAGGATTAACTGCCTCCTAGCACAAAACAGAATTTTATTTGGAACTTAGCATTGTGAAAAGATCGCGTGCCAAGTACTAGTTTAAGGTAAAACAATGATCACATCACTACGTACATTTTTTTTTGGTTTTAATTATAAATTTCATTTCAAAGCTCATGTATAAATGTCATGCATTTTCAACAAACAACAAAGTCGACTATATTTTCTTTCAGGTCACTGAGAGCCTCTAGAGCCCTCCAGACATGCTCTCAAATTTTATTGTTAATTTTTTCTTTCTACTTTTTGGTGTGAAATTTTTTGTGCATTTGTTAATTTACTTACGTGTTGAAAATTTCATATGTCCGCTTGCTGCATGCCATAAAAAAAAAGAGAACAATTTTTTTTTCATTTTTATGAAAAAAAAAGACAAAAATCGGCTTGTGGCAGGACAGAGGTGTTACAAGACTAATGGATAGCTCTTCTGTTTCTCATTTCTCACGTGGCAGCTGCTCGATCATGTGCTGTTCAATCCGTCGCTGTGGATATATACGCCAGCGAATGTTCAGGCACGTTTGTATTCGTATTTAGCCACAGAATTTCTTAGCGACACGCAGATCTATAGCAACGTACGACGCGTCAGCACTGTCCTTCAAACTGTGCACACATTGAAATATTATTACTGGGTTGTGAATCCTCGAGCCAAGAGTGGTATCATTCCAAAGGGATTGGGTAAGTGTTAGAAGACCACCGATAGATGCGATTTTAATGGATTTGAACTGCAAACAGATGGACCACGACCAGCGCAGAAGGATATTTTAGCAATACGTGCGTATATACTTTTGTTTCTGAAGCAACTAATCATGATCGGCAATGGGGTTAAGGAGGACGAGTTACAGAGTATATTGAACTACTTGACGACCATGCATGAGGTAAGTGACGTGTGCTGGAGGGAGCCTTCTGTATTCACTTGCTCTGCTCTCTGCTTGCAGGATGAAAATCTCCACGATGTCCTACAAATGTTGATATCTCTAATGTCCGAGCATCCGAGCTCAATGGTACCTGCTTTTGATGTTAAACATGGTGTTAGATCTATATTTAAATTACTGGCCGCCGAAAGTCAACTGATTCGACTGCAGGCGCTAAAGCTGTTGGGATTCTTTTTATCGCGCAGCACACACAAGTACGTATGCCTTATGTATGTCCATCTGTGGCGGATGGTCGGGAAACTTTGCGGAGTTTTTCTCACTTCGAAGTGCACTGAACCTGCAGCCACGCTACCAGTGACTGCAGGTTCAAATTAAGAATCAACTAGACTATCCACAGGACATTATGGTGGATTAGTGCTTTGAGAGAGAGAGAAAATGAAACAAAACAGTGAAAAAATGTTAACTCCACGAACTTTCCTTGCCATCTCCGATCACAACTTGCACGTTAATAATGCAAAAAAAAAGAACAAACTGTACTTTATTTCCATTGACCTTATGTATAAATCTGTCTTTCTCGTCTTCTGCCCTCCCCTTTATATTCCTTTTTACAGACGAAAGTACGATGTTATGTCGCCGCACAATTTATATACGCTATTAGCCGAACGCTTATTACTTTATGAAGAATCACTATCCCTACCAACGTATAATGTCCTTTATGAAATTATGACCGAGCATATATCACAGCAAATCCTGTACACAAGGCATCCAGAGCCGGAGAGCCATTATCGACTGGAGAATCCAAGTAAGTTAAACATTCCATTTTTTTTTGTTCCTTTTTTCATTTCTCTTGCTTTAAAGTTTTTCCTCTGTGGTTAGCCATTTTGAAAGGGAATGGAAGGATGTCTTCCTCGATGTGTTCTACTTGTCGCATGTTTTTTTTGCTCCATCATATTTTTCAGTTAATATGAGTGGTGAGTCGGGCAGGAGGGTGAATTAAGAAAAATTGCCCGCACAGTGTGGCTGGAGGTGATTTTTCTCTTTTCTCCTTCTGCCTGTGTCCTTTTTTTTCCAATTTCAACTAAGACTTTGTGTGACTAATGTGCGCTTAGAGTGTTAGGATGTTTACTCTGCTTCACAATAAATCTACGAGACACGGCGACGTGTCAGCAAGAAATGCAGTGTCACTAGTTGGAATTTATTGTCAGTGATTATGAAGTATTGTCAAGTCATGTAAGAATTTTCATTTAAAATGACTCACAGAGACGTGGAAAAGCAGGCTATAGGGTGTTCCTAGATTTTCAGTCATAATTTACCTTTTGCGAATTCAAATTAAATTATACGTATTTTTAGAATACCTTTAATATAATGCTATACTGCCTATTTAAAAGGAAAATTGTTTAATTTGTTTAATTCACTTTTAAGTACTTAAGAGCGTACTTAAAAGTGGGGCAAATCCACTTTCGCACTCGTACAGTAGCAAGAGTACTTAAAGATCGAAACATGCACAAATCCCCTGGCTCGGATGGTATCCCTCCGTTCTTTTGAAGAGGTGCTCTTCTACGCTGGCAAGACTTTTCCATCTGTCCTACTCTTCAGGGCTCTTTCCGAGTAAGTGGAAAACTGCATTTGACTAGCCCGTCCCTAAAAAGGGCGAATCTTCGTACCCACCTCCTACCGACCCAAGACATCCCTTCTCTCCAAGGTCATGGAAACGCTGATAAACCGTCATCTTATGAAATAACTTGAGTCCCAGAAATATCTTGACCGGCAGTACGGCTTCCGAAGCAACCGTTCCACTGGTGATCTGATGGCATATCTCACTGAAAAGTGGAACCAATCTTTGCACAATGCAGGAGAAAGCAAGATTGTTGCGCTTGATATTTCTAAGGCATTTGACAGGGTCTGGCACCAGGCTCTCTTGTCGAAAATGCGTGCTTTTGGGATTGATGAGTCTCTTCTCCAATGGATTAGAAATTTCCTTTCGAATCGTTCAATACAAGTCGTTTTGGATGGATTCAAGTGTGATATTCACCATATTAATGCTGGTGTTCCCAAGGGCTCTGTTTTGTCTCCGACACTCTTCCTCATTTCTATTCTATTCATCTATCTTATCCTATTCATTCCTTCACTGATGACAGTACTCACAGCTTTTCATATTCGTTCCTTGGCTCACGTCCTTCCACTTCGGCCATAGACTCGGAACGGAAGCGTATGTTAAGCACATTAAATTCCGACCTTGACAGCATAATCGATTGGGGAAATAAGAATAGAGTGGAATTTAATGCTTCCAAAACACAGTGCTGTCTACTGTCGTTAAAGCGATCACAAAATAATCAGCCGTTATCCATGAACGGCATTTGCGTTGTTGAAACCTCGGTATGTGTATCAACCCAACAATTAGTTGGAACGATCACATATTTGAGGTCGCCAAAAATGCTGCGAAATGTCTAGGTTTCCTTAAACGATGCAAGAAGTACTTCACGCCCTCTGATCTGGCTACAATATACAAGGCCTACATACGCCCAAAACTTGAGTATAACGCTCCTATTTGGTCAGGTGCTTCTAAGACCTCCCTGCGCTTGCTGGATAGAATTCAAAAGCGAGCGATAAAACTTATAGGTGACAGTAATATTGTGAAGTCGATACCGATAACGATTGACTCGTCAGAACACCGACGTAATGTCGCGTCGTTGTCCCTGTTTTATCGCTATTTTAACAAGAAATGCTCAGACGAATTAGCCAGTACCATTCCTCCCCTTCAAGAATTCACCCGCAATACACGCCTCGCTAGGAATACCCACCAATTTACCCTCAAGCCTTTTTCGGACGTACAGTCAAATTTAAAGACTCGTTCTTTAGCCGCACTACACGAATCTGGAATGATTTTCCCAGCTTGATTTGTCCTCTTCATTACAATCCACAGGCATTTAAAATCAATGTGCATCGGTACCTCCTCTCCCTCTCTTTCTCTATACCTTCGGCCCGTGCTGTGACTTGATCCGGTCACTTAAGGGTACTCGCAATACCTTTTGCATGCGTCAATTATAAAAAACAGTGATCCTTTCTTTGCAATTTTTTGAAAAAGGAAAGTGTAACGGCTTCAAGTTGTCATAGGAACACGAAGATAGATTCTGTTTTAAGGCGGTAGGGTAATATGGTGGAAAGGCAATATGATGCGAGGGGTATGAAAAGAACTTGGATGAAATTGTAGACAAAAATTTAAACAAAAACACGAATAAAAATAAAAATATATATATCAACTGGATTACGTAAACATTGGGGTGAGAACTTGAATCATTCTCCACAAGAGCTTGGAAAAAGCCCAAGAAAAGGTTTTGATAAGAACAACAGATGCGTGGATAGGAACTGGTTGATTTAACCTTTTTTGAACCAAGATCAGCGAGTGATCTGCGAGATGTACGAAAGAAACAAAAGTCCGAGACGATGTTCTCGATAAGAAGTGATTCAAGAGAATGAATTTTGATTTTTTCTTATTTCAAATGCAAAAATCGCACCTCTACTCTACACCACAGTAGTGGTGTATACGATGAAAAAAATAATATTATCCCAAAGTTGGAATGAAGAATTGGGTGATGAAGCAAAAATATTATCGTAGGATGTCAAAAAAAATACATATGGTAACTAGACTATAAATAGATTTGGGACTATAAGCAGTAGTGAGCAAAATTATTGTTACATAAGTTAATAAACGCGTTTCCGTTTATTATAGAAAAAACGATCTTTACTCGTCCAGTCTACTTATTCAACTAAAACATTACAATAATTATCTTAACACCAAACCTTCGGACGCTACGTGCACATTGCCGAATTGCAGATTTCGGCAAGGCGTCGATATCGGCGAGACGCAAGTTAGCAGCGGATGTCGTCGTCCGGTGTTGACCCGATTGCAGGTTGAGCAATGGGATGTGCGATGTGCGATGTGCGATGTGCGGCACTTGCTCGTGGCGAATATTGCTAACGCTTATGTTGTTGCTGTTGTCGAGACCGTGGGAGTCCTGTGTTGGATAAAGACATTTATACAATTCTGAACAAGATCTTTGACACCACAATTTAGACAAGACATACGGTTGGCACACTAAGTAATTACTGGATTTTTGGAAAATAAAGGCAATTTTTTGATGACATGAAGCGGAATATATTTATTCTGTAAAGTGTTGCCTATTTTGAGAAATGCAGCCATCTTTCAGGTGGCATCATAATTCTTTGATCATAAAACTTATGGTTTTTTATTAGCAAAAACTTGAACCAGGTATAATTTGACATCATGCTGATTTTTGAAGTTTCTTCCATTCAAGGAGTTTTGCAAAGATCGAAATAAAAAGTTATCAGATGGTAGAAGGTCGGGACTATATGGTGGATGTGGCAAAACATCCTAACCAAGTTCCAATAATTTCTGCCGAGTGACCAATGGTGTGTGTGGCCTTTCATTGTCATGATGGAATACAACACCTTTTGATTTGTCAATTCGGGCCGCTTTCTCTAACTGCCTTGTTCAATTTTGTTAGCTACTCAATGTAGACACCTGGATAGATCGTTCGGTTGGATGGTAGGAGTACAAGGCAGACAGTTCCTTTGTAACCCCTTTAACCCAATAACATAACTTTCCTTTCATGAATATCAACTTCTTATGTAGTTTGAGCTGGTTCACCTTGCTTGACATTGTTGTAAACAACCCATTTTTTATCACCAGTTATCAATAGTTTTAAAAACGAATCACTTTTTTTACGTTTCTTTAACAAATCGCAGATGTTAATGCGTTGCATTAAATGACTTTCTTTCATGAGGAACCCAAATATCGAGATTCTGTACATATCAAAGCTGTTTTAAGCAATTTTCAATGCATGTACATATGTGATACTGGAAGCTTCTCTGCATTTCTCTGTCCACTTTGAGCAATGAACTGTTGCAATCTTTCAGGCAGCAGGTTTTTATCAACAAAAAACTGATTGAGGTTGACATCATCTTCATTATTTAAATTTTTGCAATTCAATGAGTTTTGCAAAGATCGAAATAAAAAGTAATCAGATGATGCTAGACCAGGACTATATGGTGGCTCTGGCTAAACATCCCAACCGAGCTCCAATAATTTTTGCCGAGTGAACAAAGATGTGGCTGGCCTCGCATTGCCATGGTGGAATACAACACCTTTTCCAATTGTCAATTTGGGCCGGTTTTTTTCCAACTGCATTGTTCAATTGTGTTAGTTCAATGTAGACAACCGAATCGATCGTTCGGTTGGGTAGTAGAAGTTCAAAGTAGACAATTCCTTTGTATTCCACGAAACTGATAAGATAACTTTCTTTTGTTGATGTTGTTTAAACTCGTTCATTTGGCTTGTTCCACTATCTTTTCCGTTTGACAACGTACTTTTATCACCAGTTATCAGTCGTGGATCTTTTCTTCTTTAGAAAAACGCAGATGTTAATGCGTTGTGTTAAATGAATTTCTTTCAGTTCACGGTGAACCCATATATCGAGTTTTCGTGCTTATAAAAACTGTTTCAAGCGGTTTTCAGTGTATATAAGCTATACATGAAGCTTCTCTGCAACCTCACGTGTTGTACTGTGATGATCCGAATCGATAATTACTTTGATTTTATCGTCATCAACTCAAACTAGACGACCAGAGTGTTTTTCATCCTTAAGTGAAAAATCAAACGAAACTTGGCAAACCAATTTCGACACTGCCGTTCTTTTGAAGCTTTGTTGCCATAAACAGCACACAACTTTTTGTGAGCTTGTGATGCAATTTTTCCTTTCCTGAAATAAAGAAGCAAAATATGACGAAATATTCGTTTAGTTTTTTCCAATTTTTAACAGGCGTCAAAGGGAACTTTTTTCTCATTAACAGTGAAAGTACCAATTATCAAATTATGAAATGTATTTGACATTTCGATTACGTCAGCGATCTCAAAAGATATTTTTTTTGTTTTTTTTTGTATGACATTCGATATTTTTATACAGTAGGTAATAAAAATAGTGTTAAATGTTACCTCTTAACCTGAGATACTAAAACTAATAAATTAGGGTGGGGTGGCCCATGCATAGCTTAACAAAGAAAAAACAAAAATTTAAAAGGTTAAAATTTACAGAAGAAGCGCGAAAGACAAGAGAACTAATACATTCATAATACTTTACTTTTTCGTTACCTTACATCAGAATGCCAGAGAAAACCGTTCTAAGTGAGAGTAATTTAAATCCAATAGCCAATTTCTTAAATGCTTTTCAAAACTTCGAGAGTCAGCTAAAAATCTTATAAAAACTGGAAGTTTATTAAACATGCGGCATGATGATACCAAATAAAAATTACGAAAGGCAGTGGTTCAGTATTTTGGAACAGGTACAACAAAAGAAGAATTCGAACGTAATCCAAAGTTTGAAATTATTCTCAAATGACCTGATCTCCCGAAAAACACTTTTAATACCTTAAAACAATAAAGATGTCAAATTCAACTAAAGTCAGTTATGATTGAAGTAAGCAATTGCAAAGTTGCCAACCCAATTGATCTAGGTCTTGGACCAGGAATTAAAGAAATACTTGGAGTACAACTCAGTCGAGAACTTGAAGAAGAACTCAAAGGTGAACTTTGAGCGGAAATTGAAACAAAAATTTGCCAGGGACTTGAATAATAAAACTTCTGGTGAAACTCTGGTGAAACTCTAGTGGAAATTTAAACAAGTATTCGGTAATTACACGCACAAAATCTTGAATAATTGCTGGAACACGGACTTGGAGGAAAACTCAGACAAGTACTTCAACAAGAGCATAAATAAAAACTTAGACATGGAATTGGACATAAGTCGAACGAAAATTTAGTAAAGACCTCATCCTAGGACTTGAACTTGGACTTAAAAGAAGACATGGGAAAGAACTTGAACGAAAACGTGGACAAGGGAATATACAAGAATATAGCCTTCAATTTGGTCTTGGAATAAGGATTAAAACAAGAACCTACACAAGGCTTTAAAGAGTACTTTAGAAAAAACTTAGACAAAAATTGGGACAGGGTCTTGAAAGTGAATTAGGACAAGGACCTAGCATGGACTTGAAAGAGGACTTGAACAACAATTGGACAAGAATTTGAAAAAGAACATAAACTTGGACAAGAATCGAACGAGAATTTATACATAAACTATAACAAGGACTTGAACAAGAGATATTACGTAGACATCGAAAAGAACTTTACCGACGAGCAAGAAGATCGACATAATAATAATAATTGTGGGCGCGACAGTCCACAAGGGGACCAGAGCCCAGCTTGCTCATGAACTACTCGTGTTATGCGTGCTTCTGTTCTCTCACGAGTAGAAGGCACCTACAGTTTTTTGCCGACGCCGAACGGCGAAGTTTGAGAAGTTTTCATAGACAGTTATTACTTTTTGAGTGGTGTCAGCAGCTTGAAAGAGGTGGTGCCGTGAAAAAAATGAGGTTTTCAGCCGGAATCGAACCAAGACCCTTCGGCGTGTGAGCGTCACACTCTATCCACTACGCCACGGCGGCCACAAAGATAGACATAATATTGGAAAAAAATTTGAACAAGAATGTGTGCATGGACGTGAAAGAAAACTTGGAAAACAATTAAATAGGGATAAAACTTAGAAACGAACTTGGACAAGAGCTTGAATAGTTAAACAGACGCGGACTTAGACAAAAATTAGAACAAAGACTAAAGCAAAGACTTGGACGAGGATCTGAAGCAGAATGAGAAGAGGAGCTTAGATAAGTAGTTTGCGACGAACATGTATAATACATCATGCAGAAGACAAAAAGATCTCTTCAGAAACTAGAACAAGAACTTCAACTGTAGGGTGGATTTGAACAGAGATTTTTAGCAGAACTTCGGCCAGAATCTGGAAAACAAATTCAACATTGATTTGGAAAAGGTCCAAAGGAATGTAGTGTTTACGTAACACAAAATTTTCTAATCATTGAAATCAAGCAATGCGAAATTGGTCATGAGATAGGCGCGAATTACCTATTTCCAATCATTTCTATGGAATCTGCTTTCCTAGAGTAGAAGGAAAGTATTAAGTCTGAATCGGAATTTCTCACTGTCTCAGCTAAATTCTCCTTATAGCGGATATCGTCGTGTGAGCAACTAGAAAGTCTTAATTCATATCTTCGTTTTGGAAGCGCTCCATTACCTTGAGACTCTATTCGAATCGGCGTACTCAACGAATGTACTATGCGATCTGAATTCTTAAAGAACTAGAGCAGTGTGCGGCATCTACATGTATTGCTGGGTCTAGGGCTAACCTCAATCCAATGGGACTTAAGTTTGACCTGCCTAATCACATAATAAGAACCACATGGTAAACATTTCGCAATGCTGGTGATGTAGTTTCTTTCTATACCTCAATATTTTCCCTAGATTTTATTTCAAGTAAACTAATTGAAATATATAATTTTGTAATTTTTAAATTTTTTTTTCATTCACAGTGATCTTGAAGGTGGTTGCCACACTGATCCGCCAGTCGAAGCAAACAGAATCGCTGATCGAGGTGAAAAAGCTCTTTCTGTCCGACATGACCCTTCTGTGCAACAGCAATCGCGAGAATCGTCGTACAGTCCTGCAGATGTCCGTGTGGCAAGAATGGCTAATCGCCATGGCCTACATTCACCCCAAGAACAGCGAGGAGCAGAAAATATCCGACATGGTGTATTCCCTGTTTCGCATGCTCCTGCATCACGCCATCAAGCACGAGTACGGCGGTTGGCGAGTGTGGGTGGACACCCTGGCCATCGTCCACTCAAAGGTATCGTACGAGGAGTTCAAACTGCAGTTCGCTCAGATGTATGAGCACTATGAACGCCAGCGAACGGACAACATAACAGACCCCGCTCTGCGTCAGGCACGGCCCATAAGCACAATCAGTGGATGGGACAGGGAGGAACAGCAGCAGCAGCAGCACGCGATCAGCTCCGAGAGCATTACAACGCCCACCGATGTGGAAGATATTGAGAAGCCATCCACACCAGTGGCCATCGCCATTGAGCCCATGGTCAATAAGAACGAACAGGTAACGGAGGAGGAAATACACATGGAGAGCCTTAAATGCGCATGCGAAGAGGAGGAGGAAGAGAAGGACGGCGAACCCATCGCAGCCACTACCGATCAGAATGCCAACGAGGAAAGGGAAAAGGAGAAACCCGTACAGTCGTCGACAGTCTCCAATATCACAGACGTCTACAACGCACAGCTCAAAGGCGAAGCGGTCTGCAACGGAAACGCGAACGAGGCCGAAGAACACGAAGATGAGAAGCTAACACCCAGCGCAGGCGGACAAGAAGCCCTGAAGCAAGTACTTGAACTGGACACAGACGACCTCGAGGAGCCATACGGAGAACCGAAGCTAGACGAAGAGAAAATCGTCTCTGAAGTGCTCGACAACTCCGAGAAACTCTTGAGCCACTGCAAAGCCGTCTCCGACGAAATTCTGGTTCAGAACGCCGAGGAAGCCAGTTCTTCTGTCATCAAAGACGAGGAAATTGAACTGGCCGTCAACGAAGTTGTGCAGGGCGTGCTCAAAATTGAGAAGAAGCAGCAGACCACCACAACTGCCGACGAAGAGGCTGAAAAGATCAACCTGCTGAACTCGAAAAATCTCAGCAACAACAACAATGAGTCCGAATCCACACCAGAAATCGACACCATCACTCCTGCAGCCACAGACGAACCCACACCCCTCGACAAAACCATTGATAATCAAAAGACTGATTTATCACTATCAAGTGCAATGCTTATCACAAACAACAACAACAATGAACCGGATGTAACCCAGAGCGTCAGCACCACCACAGACGTGAACACGAACGTCACCATCGCTGGAGACAGCACAAGCAGCGAAGAGAGCAGCAGCAACAAACCGGCCACAACCACAGACCCTTCCGACAGCCCCGCAAAGCCAGGCGAAGCCCAAGAGGACGCACTAGTCGCGGGCATTGTCAGCGAGGTCATTGACAACTGCCTGAAAGAGGACCTGGGCGACAAGCAAGCCACTGCCACGACGACCACAGGCGAGAAAAATAACAACGAGGTCAAGGAAAAGAAAGACACCGAGCTTGATAATCAGCCGCTTGAGCCTATGGACGCCGTCCAGTCAACACCGACCACGGATGAGCCGAGTGCGGTTGTCGAAAGCGGCCCCGCCGCCATTATCAAGGAAATAATCACGGAAATTGCCGACGCCGCGGTGTCGCCAACGCCACCCCTATCGCCGAAAGTAAACGGCGACAAAACCCCTTCAACGGGGGGCAGCCCTTCCCTGGCCAAGGTCGGAGACAAAGTACCGACACCACCAGCGAGTCCAGCAAAAATCGTCGAGGAAGAAGAGAAACCACAAACTAATGACGTGGCAGTTCCACAAGTCGTTGAATCTGCATCCGTCAAACCGATCCCATCTGATGACGTTGCGAAGGACGCAGAGGATGAACTCGAGGAGGATGTGGCGAGTGCGGCTGACGAGGAAGTGGCGGACGTCACCCCAAATCCGCCCTACAATGCGAATCAAACGAGTGCGGTCACGAGCCCCGTCCTAGAGGTGGACTCGCAAACGCAAACATCCCCATCTGTACAAGATAGTCGCAATAACCCGGTCGGCGGCTTAAATGCCAGCATCGGTGACGAGCAGCAGCAACAAGATGAACGTGAGCAATCACAGGGGCAGCCACAGAGACGCTCCCAGCACAGTGCCAGCACCCAAGTGGAGAACAATCATTTCGGTGAGTGCGAATTTAACATGAATACATATTTCTGTTTAAAGCGTTGTGTGTTGTGTCAACGGGTAGAGAAAGCCGAGTAATTTTGGAGGCAAAGAGGCGCACCGAACGAAGGACGCTCTCAGCAGAAGGATTGACGCGTGACGGATGTCAACTCTGCCCTAAGTGGGTCGTCATCTCATGCGTTCAGTCATTTTGTGCGAAACGCTTCGTGCGTCCTTGAAAATTGCCTCTCCATTTGCACCAAGCAAAGGAAACAAATGTCACGTAAAAATATACATATCCGCGCTGAAGTGTAAGTTATCATTTATTGTCTGTGGCGAGAGTAATTACTCTTAGCGTTTACACGCGGCGGCATTATGAATGTATGCGATAAAAAGGGAGCTAAAAGTTTGTGCGATGTGAAGGGGATGAGCTCAGTGCGTGTTGACGGGACAAGGTCACAGGGGTGACAGAAGATGGGAAACATAACGCAGATCTGAAACGTTGTTGAAATGCTTTTGAGTGGTGAGAGCAATTTGATTGTTTTTCGTCTTTATGTCCTTGTTAGAAGTGTGTTTGCAGGGTGGGCCAAATACACTATTGGTTTCAAAAATGCAGCAAAACGAACAAATTAAATATGGTTCAGTGCGTTACATATCACCCAATAAGTTCAGGGGCACATACGGAGCACCACTATCAAAAAAAAAAATTATTTTTGTTAGAGGGGTTTTTATGTCCTTATTATCCACTAATTGAGTGGCCGCCGTGGCGAAGTGGGTAGAGTACGACTCTCACACGCCGAAGGGTCTAGGTTCGATTTCCAGTTCAACACCAATTTTTCGAATTTTTCACGGCACCACCTCTTTCGAGCTACTGACAACACTCAAAGAGTAATAACTGTCTAAGAAAGCCTCTCAAAAAACTGTCCCTTCTACTCGTGAGAGAACAGTAGCGCGCACAACACGAGTAGTTGATGACCAAGCTAGGCCCTGGTCCCCCTTTGGACTGGAGCTCCAACAATTATTACTATTATAACTTATTGAGCGATCTATTGACGACTTTCTAATTGGGAGAACCGATTTTGGTGTTCAAAAACCATTTTCAGTAAAAGAGACATCGCTCTGTCGGAAGCCATCTCCCTATTAAGTTTTCAAATCTATCTCTAAAAAGTGAGTCTTCTCAGGTATTAATCCAAACATTGAACAATACTTCGATTTCTTCAAAGGACTCAATCCAGTGAGCCCCACATCGTCTTGCAAACAATAAAGCAAGAAGTCGTAGTAGAAAAAGCTTAGTCTGAAGAAAACAGCGGTTGGGTAAGACTGCCGATTTCCGCGTTTTCAAGTAGTTTTCGGCCGCAACAGCCACTCGTAGCCGAGCCTTTTCAAATCACCCTGGCAGCCTTTCGCGTAAATGCAATTGTTGTAGTCAATAACGACTTCACAGCAATTATTTCATCTGGTTATGCAGTTCATATAGGCAACACCCGTCTAATCCATAATCATAGCAAAGCTTTTGAACAGCGGGTGTTTTTCTTTACCGTCGATATACCATAGACGATAGTGGAACGGGTTCACCAGACATTGCATTGTATGTTTTCTTCGTGGTGTCATCGTTGTATGTACATACATATATACACTTTTCAACTTCAGTCACAATCGGCTGCAAAAATCCTTTCCTTTAATGTATTTCTAAGTGAACACTTGCTTATCGACATCTCTCAGTTTTAACTCGAACGGCACTCAATTTTCTTTCTTTTGAATAAATGCCAATTTTTTTAACCGAAAGGAAATTGTTTGCCTGATCATAACCAATGAATCAGCGAGTTCATTTTGTATTTGAGACGGATCCAGTAAAGCCTCAAATTCTTAATTTTCGAACTAGATATCAAAATCATAACTTTTGAAGCTTCGTAACACTCCCTGCATGATTTATTAGTCAGAGAATATTCAACATAAGTTTCTACAAGGCTTTAGCTGCTTTTATAGTCCAAATATATAAGAAAATCAAAAATGTGCACAAATGTCTTTATTTTAGACAAATCCGGGGTTTTTTGAAGGGACCAAAAAAATGCTGATGTCCAAAACAGGCTCTGCGGCACACTAAAGGCTCCGCGACATAGAATACTTTACGTGCCTCAGCGTCAGCAATCATTTGACAGATACAGTTGAGTGCAAAAGTGAGTCACTTGGACCTAAAAACTTTGTTATTTTCCAAATTGTAAAAATTACAAACGTTTGTTCAAATAAATTTCATGATTTCTTTTCATTTAAATCTTACAAAGTGAATCAAATAAATTTAACGAAAACAATAATTCATTTAATAATAATTTTATCAAAATCTCCATGACTCACTTTTGCTCCATGTTGATATGTCACCAACGTGTATGACATTAATACTTTGTCCACAGGCCTTCTGCTTTTTTTTAATTTGATTTAGTCATTTTGGGAGGCTGTTGGATAACCGAGAACAATAATATTGTGTAACTTTTTCCCATTGTTCTTGCGCTCTTTCCCATGAAACAGGTAAGGATGATGGTGGCGAGTCGTAGTCTTTGGCAAGAGATAGGCCCAAAGATTTTCGATTGGGTTAAGGCCTTGGCTTTGCGCTGGCCAATCAAGCACATCAAACGGCTGCGTATTAAGCCAATCCTGGACTTTCTTAGCCATGTGCTTCGGGTCCCTATCATGTTGGAAAACAACTTCACACGGAGGATAGGGCATGTTGTTCACTGACTCTATGAGATTTGACTTTAGAATGTCCAGATACATGTGTTGGTCCATTCTACCCTCTATGAGGTGCAATTTCCCCACACCAAAAGAACTCATGCTATTTGACGAGCTGAATTTCCCTTTTGGAGTAATTTAACAATTACTTTTTGCATTTCTTTGTCGATCGATGACAGTTCTACAAACCGCAGATAGAAATATTTTAAAAATTGTAATATACTGCAACTAAATTCTTTTTACTTTACCTGATTCCCGTTTTAGAAACTAAACAATATTTCCAGAACTATAATTAAAAAAAAAACTGGTAATGTGAACACTTTCGTTTCCAATGTGCAAATGCCGCAATACGTTCAGAAATACTGGTCCAAAAGTGAGTCATGGGAATAGCATCTGCACAACAAACATAAACAGAGTAAATTTAGGTAACACATCTGTCGTCGATCAGAAATCCCGTACGTACATTCCCGTGAAGCTCCACTACTTAGACTAATATAGAAAAGGATATATGAGAAAAAATGCAAGCCAAAGTATAAATCCGACTCACTTTTGCACCCAACTGTACATACGAGTAAGATACATGTGTTCTTATGGGAGGTGGCACATAGACCAACGCTGCCGCTCATGCGACGAATACGTTTACTCAACTTTTAACTTTCCTCACTCCGTCAGCGTTGGCAAGCAGCACATTAGGACATTTCAAAAGAATTTGTTTGAATTTTAAATCAACGTTTGTTAGGGTTTGAATGCTTTGTAAGATCTTGATGTACGAAATTGAATAGTAAAATTAAGATTTCCTTTTTCTTTCTCACAGCCGTGAAATATTATCCCGAATCGTTATTGCATAGTTTCTCAAAGTTAAACACAAAAAACCGATCTCGATCTGTGTATTAAGCCAGGACCCAAAATTGACGGTTGCGGTTTTTTGTATTAATATATTCATTAAGTTCGAGCAGTATCATCAAGCACATTAGTAAATCCAGTAACTTGTCTGTCACACCGCTCTACAGTAAACCTAAAACCAATTGAATTTGAAGCTACTATCAACCGAAATCAGCTGTGCTTTGAAGTATTCATTGTGTCATCCCTTTCCTTCAGGTACTTCACCGTCAACGGATACCTTGACGCTACGCATGTAAAGTAATCGAATAATAACTGGATGGCGCTAGAGTCCACAGGGGGACCAAGGCCTAACTTGTTCATCAACTATGGTACTAGTAGTATTCTCCCACGAGTAGAAGGGACCTACACATTCTTGCCGACTCCGAAAGGCGAAGTTTGAGAAGCTTTCTTAGACAGTTTGAGTGTTGTCAGCAGCTCGAAGGAGGTAGTGGCGTGAAAAATTCGCGTTATTCAGCCGGATATCCAGCCCAGACCTTCGGCGTGTGAGTGTCGCACTCTACCCACTACGCCACGGCGGCCACAAATATTCGATGTGCCTTAATTATTGCACACAAATATCACAACTTTCCGATGAAGAAGGTAGTCGCTTCCAAATTCAGACATAACTCGCAGATGGCGCCATCTTTTAAAAACGGATTGAATCCATTTGGCAGATGGCGCCATTTTTTTAAAACGGATTGAATCAATTTGTTCCCCAATAGCGAAAACAGAAATTTTAAATTAATTGGCTCTACATCTTTTCGGCCTTACCTTCATAAACATTGTTGTTGCGTCCTGGCTTGATAATGGCTCAGGATTACACAAAAGCGGCGAGACTGCAGCTGCCAAGTAACCGACTGTCTTTCTCGAGCCGAGTGATCCGTGCTTTGGACTTGTAGTATGTCGTTCCTGTATTTGCACATTTGTGAAAACAGATTTGTGCTCAATAGACGGAGATGACTACGAACTGAACACCGTACAGAAGCAGAGCAGACCTTGACACCTCTTTTCGGAAAATATTATTTTCCAACATCGTTCCAGCGAAAAAAAACTGATTTGGAAAAGATGAGGTTTCACATTAAATTGTTAGAAAACATTTTCAGACTTATTTACCAGTGCCCCACCGTCTGCAATATAAATTAGCCGGAATAATTCTCACTCACTCACTCACACTTGCGTTCAATTTTGTGTAAAACACAGAAACACTTGAAATGTTGACAGTGGCATAATGTGAATGAACTCTGAGTCAACAAACATTTTTACAAGCGGTACAGTCTTTTCAAAGAAGATCGAGGTCGCTCGTTCCGATGAAAATGTCGAGAAACTGAAGAAAATTGTTATGGAGAATCGTCGAATCGCTGTTAAAGAGGTTGCTGAAGATGTCGGTTGCCTTAAGCTATTCAAATTTTTTGAAAATTACTGTCATGAAAAGTTTGGCTTTTTATCATGACAATGCACCTGCACACTTGTCATTGCGTCTTCATAATTTTGTTGGGCAAACACAACGCCATAATCACGACTCAGGTACCGTTTTTTAAATGATTTTCCCCTCCGGGATATTTTCTTTTCCAAGATTGAAGAGACTCACGCCACGATAAGATCTGTGCACTTTCCAGACGTGTTACGTTGTTTCTTTTATCATTTAGCACTTTCTTATATTCGCTTTGCTCCCGTACTATATGCAACAAATTTTACAAAAATTGTTTTTTTAAAAAGAAAATAGAAAATAAATCATTGCACTGTGATGTAGGAACTGCCAACAGAACGAAAAGACGCTCAATTACAATTCCGAGAAAGTTTTTCTGCATAACAGAATAATTAAAGTTGTGGGCGCGATAGCCCACAGGGGGACCAGGGCCTAGCTTGCTCATCAAACCTAAAGTGGACCTAAAGTTTTCTTTCGTCTCTAAACGGCGAAGTTTGAGAAGCTTTCTTAGACAGATATTACTCTTTGAGTGTTGTCAGCAGCTCGAAAGAGGTGGTGCCGTGAAAAATGCGAGGTGTTCAGTCGGGAATCGTGCCTAGACCCTTCGACGTGTGAGCGTCGCACACTACCCACTACGCCACGGCGGCCACGCATAACAGAATTGAAAAATGAAGAAAAGGATTCATAGAATTAGTAAATGGAAATAAATCCATTGACCAGGTATACCGGTATGAAATTATGTTTTTTGTGAAAGTAAAAACATTTTATTCAAAGTATTGGCCATTGTTTTCTGATTTCTACACATTTTGACCACCTTTCTGGCAATTTGTGAATACCACGCCAATAAAATTGTTCGTCTTTTAAAGCAAACCAATCAGACACCCAATTTTCGACCTCCTCGTAGGACTCAAAGTGCTGCTCAGCCAATGCGTGTCCCATCGATGAAAACAAATGGTAGTCGGAAGGAGCCAAGTCTGGTGCATACGGCAGGTAGGGTAGCTGCTCCCAGCAGCTAGTGTCGCTCCTAGTGTGAAGTTGTTGGTTTCACACAATCTCTTGATCTGCTTTATATATCATTGTTGACACTTTGCGTCTGATTGAGTCCATTATCGACTTTTAGAAAGCAACAGAAGTGATTCTGCGCACTGAGAGTAGTTTGGCAACAACCATCCAGAAATGCTTAGAGTATTTTGTCGCCGTTTTTGGACTTGCACTCAAGTCTTAGGAATCGAACCTACATCACCAATTCTTTAACCCATCAGGCCTACAAAACTTCACCTTGTTAGAGCCTGTGTTTCCTTCATTCCTTCACGGATAACTGCACGCTTCTTCCAATCGTAAAGACCAAACTACCTTAACCCTTTCTAGTTTTTGCTTTTCAAATTCGATCTTCCAGTCTTTTTTTGGACCCTTAAGCTAGCATAAGAAAGCGGTTGACGCGTCGTGTCCACGCGCTCGATACTGCCTAATCTTCTTCGGAATAGAATTCTCTAAGAATCTTCCTACATATTCCAAATTGAGACGCAGAAAATTTAGAAACCGAAAACGTATCCCACGTAGCATCCACTCCCTCTTAAAATCCTATTTCTTCCTTGCGCAATGTCTGCCATCCATCAATGAATGTAAACAATTTCAATTCGTGTGACAGTTTTCATTCCATACGGCGTACTGCACAGAGAGCTCGCAAAAATTTCCAATTAAATCATCGCAATCCAGACCCGTAATTGCTGCACCTGCGGAGGTACCTCGAAATGGGTCGTTCAATTAACTCCAGCCCCACTGCACAGGCATGGCGCTGCCAGTGGTTTGTATAATTAAGTCGTATACTCCCATCTCGACGCAGAGTGATTCGTCTTTTATGGCATACTAAGATGACGAACGAAGAGCGAGCTCGCACAAATGACAGGGGCTCGCTGTAAAAGGCCGCATTAATTCTTCCCCGCTTGGTGCGACCGTTTACGACCCTGGTACTGGAGACAGATAGGTACAGCACACGGCTGCAAATTTATGTCGGCTACTGAGCAATCAAAACAACGTAAATCCCAGCGACACACAACGTACATACCACCATCCACCGCGCCACGCAATGAATGGAGTAAATTTTAATACCCCCTCCCCACTCAAATCTTTTCTTCGCAGACAATAAGAGAGCAAAGTCGGGTTCGACACGTCCCATGTTCAGCCCGGGACCCACACGCCCGCCATTCCGCATACCTGAGTTCAAATGGTCCTACATCCATCAGCGCCTGCTGTCGGATGTGCTCTTCTCCCTGGAGACCGATATCCAGGTGTGGCGCAGCCACTCGACCAAGAGCGTCCTAGACTTTGTTAATTCCAGCGAAAATGCGATCTTCGTCGTTAACACGGTCCATCTAATCTCTCAATTAGCAGATAACCTGATAATCGCCTGCGGCGGACTGCTGCCATTGTTGGCTAGTGCAACATCGCCAAATGTGAGTACACAGTACCCAGACCGGGTGCAGTTATCTTCTGCCTACGTCATGTTGTTATTTTGCTCTCCATCACCCACAGTCTGAACTGGATGTCCTGGAGCCCACACAAGGTATGCCACTCGAGGTGGCCGTGTCCTTTCTGCAGCGCCTGGTGAGCATGGCTGACGTGCTAATATTCGCCACCTCATTGAATTTCGGTGAACTGGAGGCGGAGAAGAACATGTCAAGTGGAGGCATTCTGAGGCAGTGCCTGCGTCTGGTGTGCACCTGTGCTGTACGCAATTGTCTCGAATGCAAGGAGAGGACGAGATACAATGCCGGTGGCATTGCCAGAGATGTGCCCGGTGCCGCACACTTACAAGCGCTCATACGTGGTGCGCAGGCATCACCAAAGGTGAGTAATTCGATTCAGGTGGTCTGAAGGGCTGAACGGCCAGTTCTGACGTACATCAGAGACTCTGTTGCCACTGAATGTTTTTTGTTTTCAATTCTTGCATGTGTGTGCGTTTGTCATTTTGCAGAACATTGTCGAGTCGATAACAGGTCAATTATCCCCAGTGAAGGACCCCGAGAAACTGCTGCAAGACATGGACGTCAACCGTCTCCGGGCGGTCATTTATCGTGATGTGGTGAGTTTATTTGCTTTTCTTTATTACCTTTGCCTTTGTTTCAGTCGTTTCAGTTGATACTGGACGTTGGGTAACATTTTAAAGGGCCATCTAATGCAGGTGTTTGCTGCACGCAGCTGTGTGCTGGATGAAGTTATTTTTATGCCCTTCTTTATGTTATTGCACGGAATATTAACTCGAGAGTAGACCTTGTTGCTTCAGGAGTGTGTTGCACTTTGTTGCTTAGGTTTCTGTTCGTTTCTTTCTGAACAAATCTTGTTTTCAGTGTAAGGGAGAGTATTGCCAGCTTATTTACCCGGAAGCAAATTCACAGTTGCATCATTCTGACTAGCGATTACTAATTTGGACGTTACTCGAGAACCGTAAACGTGGAATTTCGTATTCCCTAATGAAATGTTTGGACCCATATCAAGCAAATAACTCATAGCGCTTTCTATGAGAGTTGCAATCTGGTATCGCAGCATCCACGGATGAGGCCAAATTCCAATGCCTGATACTTATTTATGACATATATTGCGAACGTTCAAATATTCCGAATTTTGGGAATTTCTTTTAATTTGTCTCCCGATTCCGCGGCCGATTTTTTGTCCTGCTTGCGTTGGTGGCATTTGGAGCAGAAGATTTAACGACAAACTTAATTAGCTGTACGCCGCGGCTCACCGGCATACGTCTTTCCCACGTAAAGTGTAAAAAAAAAAAAATTGTGAATCCGAGCCATTGGGACAACGTTCGGGCTGAGATGAAGTACACACGTGGAGAATGACTTCAACTAAATTGGAGTCCGTAACTGGAGGCAGCTGGCTCAGGTCCACCCGGAATGTAACGCCACACTTAGAGGAAGTAGAAGGTCTCTCCATCATTTTGGATTGAAACAAGAAATTTGGAAACTCAAGATTTTGTTTCCACCCTTTTACGGCAGACAAAAATTGTCTCGCATACATTTGGAGTTAGCATTGTAATCAAGTTGCTTGCCAACTCAGACGCTCAACAAAATCTTTTCTTGTAACTGTAGACTTGAACCACTGGTTTTGTGCTCGACTTACACAGATTTTACTTGAAATCTTTAAGAGCGCAGTCTCTACTTTAATCTTCCGTTTCGAGACTCATGATGATTGCTTTTTCTTTTGAGATGTAGGGCTTTGAACTCCGGTCCTTGGATGTTTGTAAATGTCCAGGTCCAGGAAAATGATCCTGGACAGTTACAAACAATAGTGCTTCATTGGCTCTTTTGTAAACAGGTTTAGATTTTTTCTTCGTTTTTGTTAATGTCCCTTCTGTGAAATTAAACCGGGGTGCGCTGACATGTTCCTTGAGCTTATTACAATTTTATTTCCGCCACTAAAATCAAATCAAAATGTCCTTTCGGTCACTGTAGTCAAAACAGAATGAAATTCCTTGATGGCCAGCACCATCCTAAATGGTTTAAAACTTGCAAAAGTTAATTTTGATGATGAGTGAAAGAAACAAACAACTTTTGGACAATTATATCTTAATAGTAGCGTGAGTTTCAGGACTTGGAATTTGTGAAACGATAGAGGCAGGAAGTACCCTCTAGATACAGGCTCCACAAAACTTCTGCTGGTTTGAGTTCACCCAGCTAGCTATGAAATCTGTGTAAGTTCCAAGCTAGCACCCACCAACACACCCAGATTTATAAAAAGAATCACACATCATTTTTTTGTTTTTTGTTTTTTTTTTTTTTGTTTGTTGAAGGTTGAGAAACACAGCAGTGGAGCGCTTAGACTCGAAAACTGTTTCATCCACTACCACTGCCTGGGAGTGCAACCTGCCTTTGATGTGTGCTGTTTGAGTGAAAACAAAAACAATCAATACATTTCAAGGGCAAACGGGTGGAGGGTTGTTGGGTCATTCATCGGTTACAGTCATACATATGATTGCAGTAAATAACTGACTGGAATAGAAGCACTGAAGTGCTTAGCGAATGTGTCCCATTTTTATGACAACAAGTTATCTGCCATGTTTCCTATATAGAGATAACAGAAAAGCCGTGGATTTCTTGCTGACGCATGGGAGCATTCATTTGGTTGGCGTGCATGTTGGAGACTCATGCGATCATGGGTTTGCTGCCTTGAGACCCAACCGCCGACGGAAGCCCTAACCAAGGACACGGGCAGTTTCAAGGTGGGTTCGGGTCTATGAATGCCCCTTTTGATCATTGTCCAACAAGTTCATCGGCTGTGATCCCACTTGATCCCGGGACTCGTATAATTTTTAACGAATTTAGTCTGCCGACCAAATTACGGTAAGACATGTATTCCTGTACTAGCTTGAAATCGGTTATAATATAGAACAAGGCCTTAAGGACAGCTTGGCTCGCCCCTTCCGCTTGTTCTTCACAATATAGTTTCGTTGTCCTTAGAATGCCTTTCTGCTTGGAAAAAATACTCCAAGTTAACTTAAGAGCTGGGGAAATGGCATATGTTGTCGTTTACAACGAAGACCCCCAGCTCCCGATCCTTACATCGACTTTAAGCCATCCGTGAAAAGCTAAGTTCAATCCCTTGCCAGTTCAGTTTCTGACCAGAGCCAGTCCTGGACACAGAGAAAGTCGACTTTGTACGAATGACGAAACCGTATTGTTGGTGTAAGACACGTGTCATGGGAGATTCGGTGCCCGAAGTCACTCAATCTCCAGTGTAAGTAGAAGCAAAGATCATTCCTTTTTGGTTGCGAAATGGCCTTGATTGTGCATCAAAAGATGTGAATATCAAGGGAAGGGTATTCAGGAGAGCACCAGGAGCAAAGCCAGATATGCTAGAGAAAGCCTCTGTAAAGCCAAGACAGGCTGTTCTTTGCAACTTGGTGGAATCAGCAGTCACATACTTGCACGAAAATTTATTCCACCTAATGACTGATGCATAGGAAGAGGAGGGAATCGAGTAACAGGCCGTAACGACACGATATGGCTCATCCAGTGCCATTTTCTTCAGAAAAGCTTTAGAACTCCCTTGATTTTCTTCCGCAAAATGTAGTCTGTCGCAGAATGCAGTCCAAAGCGACAACCTAACAACTACAATTTTCAGCAGAACATCTAACAATCGAACGTGTTTACATTTCAGGAGGAAACAAAGCAAGCCCAATTCCTGTCACTCGCAATCGTTTACTTCATCTCCGTTCTGATGGTATCGAAGTACAGAGACATCCTTGAACCACCAGCCGAGCCACAAATCACACGTCAATCACCAATCATGCAACGAGGTACCGCCGCAGGTGAGTGCAAATTTCGATTCTTCCTTCAACCCTCTCACCAAGTGCTATAAAATATGTTGTTTTGTTTTTCTACATTTTCTTTTGATTTTCAACACTGTGTCTCACTAAATTGTAAGGCAAACCAAGACAATAGATCCAAACTTAACACAGAAAACCAAACTCCACTTCAGTTGTGTGTTTATTTATGACATTTCAAACAGAAAATTATTTGTTTTAAGTTTTCAAAATTCTGCCCCCAATGAACCCATAGTATGGTCATTTTTATTTCTTTCAATTAAATCAAAAGAAAAGAAACCTCCCGTATCGCTAATGAGAGTTTTTTCCCATTTTTCTTTTGTTTATTTTCACGCTGCTTTGTTCGGATCTATAAAAAAAAACCTAACAAAACCGTATTAACAAAAAAAATTATCAAACATTACTTTTGTTTAAATTAAAATTATTAAAAAAAAACATTAAAACCATACAACAAACCCAACTGTCAACCATTTTGTGTATATTTTGTAAATATATTCGAAAAAATCCAATTTTTTGTATATAATTGTGCGCGCGATGTTTGTTCCGATTTTGTTTTTGTTTATTTCTGTTTCTTTGTTCTTTGTCTCTCACGGAAACGCACAAAAATCACACGTTCACTTTGAATCATTTCCGTTGGATATGTTCGTTTTTCATTTGATTTTGTTCATTTTCGATAACCACCTCAATTGCACCTTAAATTTTCATCCTTTGCATTATTTGCTCTGTTGTGCGTGCATTTTCACCATCGCTAGAACCAACGGCTAGACCGCTCTTTCCGCAATGGTCACACCACGTGTACCCGCAGTTCTTGCCTGGCTCAAATCAGCAATCCGGCCAGCAACAGCAACAGCAGCAGCCACCACCGCCACACATGAATAGCAACTCGCTTCAAATGCAGCAACAGCAGCAGCAGCACAACCACCAGCACTACTACCAGCAGCAACAGTTAGGCAGTGGCGGCGGCGGTGGTGTTGGTGGTGGGTGTCCTGTTCCACCACCGCCTGTCGTTGGCCATCATAGTCATCAGCATTATCATCCATCTGCGTATGGTATCGGGCCCATAGACCCTTCATCACCACCCAATGGGGGTGGGGGAGGAGGCTCCTCGTCCCTATCCTCATCGTCACAACCCGCCTCATCGTCATCTCTGTCAAGCGTCGCGTCTCAACCTCAGCACCAGCATCATGCACACCATCACAGCATAAAGCAGCAGCAATCATCTCACTTTATGATGAACGGCTCCTCGATGAAGATGCCGCCGATGAACAACAGTGGCGGCCATCACATGCATAACAATCACAGTGGCGGCTACGGAAATGATATGTCAAACGCGAATAGCTACTACTTACGTGGTGGCGGCGGTGGTGGTGGCGGGGGTCTAGTGAACGGCGTGGGGGCTGACAGTCATCATCTGCACAATGGCGGCGGCCCTCAGCCCCTGAATTCAATGCGCAGTCGCAACGGCATGGATTCCGGCGTCATCCCGCCCGGCAGTCAGATCGGCTACAAAGCCACCAACGGAATAAACAATAACTACCGCTATCGCAACAACACAGGTAGAGAGGGGTCTTGAAATAACAGAACATATGCATAAATGGAGAAGAACAAAATGGAGCGACTTTTTGTTTTGGTTTCATTTTCGTTTTTTGCGAGTTGTGTGTGCGTGTGTGTATGATTGTGTGAGTTTTTGCGATTTTTTGGTTCTTCATTTGTAAGCGTAGACTTTGTTTTGCTTTGTCACATGCACGCTCTGGCTGGAAAGTCAAATGTCATTCGATGCACCACACACCGACCACCCACCGACGCGTCACCACAAAACACACACCAAAACATTTTTTTTGTTTCGGTTTCCCTCGATTGTTTATCACTTTAAAAAATTTTGCTCCTTTCCACTTCTCCCTGTTTTCATTTTGACTGGCGTGGCTTTATAGAGACATCACCCCTCCCGGCGCACCAGACACATCTGTTGACTGGGCGGGCTTTCAGACATCCGGAATAATTATTGTTTATGCATGCAAATTTCAGTTTAGGTGATGATAGGAAGTTATGTACGTATACGACACTTGAGTCTGTTTGGATTAATTATCGTCTATTCAAGGACTTGGGCCCGAGTGGGTCGCGTGGATACTTTTGGAATTGTTCACCAGGGTGGTCACATTGCATATCCCCCTCCGTGAGGGGATGAGGCCAATTTGCTTGTGTGAAATTTGATTACCGTCGTATTATGTGGAAATTAATGAGGGCTGTGGATGGATTACGTGGCGTGTCGATTTCACGAGTGTCTGCCATGTGATGATGACTGTGAATTTTTTGTTCACTCGATTGTACAGTGCTGAATAAATTTGAATTTTTGTAGAATTGCTTTAAAATTGCCAGTCATCTCGATCATTTCATACAATTTTGATGAAAACACATCACACATGACTGGCGTGGCGTAGTGGGTAGAGTGCGACACTCAGACGCCGAATCGTCTAGGTTCGATTTCTAGCTCGAATTTTTCGAGTTTTTCACGACACCAGCTCTTTTGAGCTGCTGACAATACTCAAAAATTAATAACTGTCCAAGAAAAAGCTTCTCAAATTTCGCCGTTCGGAGTGGGTAAAAAACTGTAGGTCCCTTCAACTCGTGAGAGAACAGTAGCGCGCACAACACGAGTAGTTCATGAGCAACCTAGACTCTGGTCCTCTAGTGGACTGTCGCGCTAAACAATAGTTATTACATCAGGGTGATATTTTCTGGGCGTGGAAACTGGAACTGACACCGCAGTCTCTTTATTGGTTCCTCATTCAGATTGGAGGTCATGGTCCTACACACGACCATTGTTAAGCCTCTGAGTTTGATTCCCCTATTTTTCTTTTATTTGTAAAGCCGGACAATGATATGCAACTTCGTCACCTGAATAAAGTGCTTGTCTTAAAACCAATCCGGAATTAATAGAAGTCCAAACCTTGATAGCAACTCAACTTTCAATGAGTTTGATGCGCTATCCGACTCCATCACAAGAATTGTATCCCTGTATCCCCGCACTGAAATCGTTATTGCGGGCGATTTCAATGTACACAATTTTTCTTGGCCTCCACATTCAGGCCAGACAACACTCGAAGGAAGGTTTGTTGAAACCTTTGCTGAGGTAAACAATTTCACCCAGCTTATGAATGAGCCAACACGGATACCTGTCATTGCAGATCATACCGCCAACACCTTGGACCTATTTTTCACATCTCATCCTGAGAAATACTCATTTGATATACTTTCGCCTCTAGGCTCGTCAGACCACTGTGTCGTATAGGCCAATTTTCCGTACTCGTCCCAACCAGTTAGAGAACAAGTCAGTAAAAGAACAATTTGGCTCTACGAATGGGCTAAACATTTTAACAACTTTTTTAGGGATTTGAACTGGTCACTATGCTTCCTCGATAGTGACGTGGATGCCGCAGCTGATATGATTTCAAAAATAATTTTGTCAGGTATGAAATCCTTCATTCCTCACAGAAAGTATCAAACGCGTGGTACTTTTCGAGCTGCAAAGAGGCTATCAGGTTGAGAGAAATAAGCTTCCGGACTTTCAAAGCCAACCCTTCTAAGGAAAACCGGAAGAAATTCAAAAGGGCCCGAAATGATTGCAATGCTTTAAAAGGACGTGTTACATTCTTCTATGATCAAAAGTTAAGGCAAAAAGTGCTGCATTGTCCCAAGGGCAGCAAAAGCTTTTGGTAATTTGTAAAACTCGCATAGAACTCCGTCTCATGCGGTCATTTGCAATAACATTCCAGCTGTCAGCTCTTTGGACAAAGTAATTCTGTTAGCTGCACATTTTGCAGCCAGCTCAACGCTTCCAGATTGCGCTCTGTCCGCGCCTGTGTTTAAAAGCGTAAATTTTTTTATGTTATATCTTGAAACCCGGAAGCCTCTTAATGACGGGCAATACGGCTTCCGCCAGAGTGGGAGCCGTGGCGTAGAGGGTAGAGTGCGACGCTCACACGTTGAGGGGTCTAGGTTCGATTCCCAGCTCAACACCAATTTTCTAATATTTCACGGCACCACCTCTTTCGAGCTGCTGACAACACTCAAAGAGTAATAACTGTCTAAGAAAGCTTCTCAAATTTCGCCGTTCGGACTCGGCAAAAAAGTGTAGGTCCCTTCTACTCGTGAAAGAACAGTAGCGCGCACAACACGAGTAGTTGATGAGCAAGCTAGGCCCTGGTCCCCCTCCGGACTGTAGCGCCAACAATCATTATTATTAATACGGCTTCCGCAGCAATAGGTCCACTGGTGATTCGATGGCTAATCTCACCGCAAAATGGGACCAATCTTTGCACAATGTAGGAGAAAGCAAGATCGTTGCGCTTGATGTTTCAAAAGCATTTGACAAAGTCCGGCATCAGGCTATCTTGTCGAAAATGCGTGCTTTTGGCGTCGATGAATCTGGATTAGAAATTACCTTTCAAACCGTTCAATACAAGTTGTATTGAATGAGTTCAAGTCTGATATTCACCATATTAATGCTGGTGCTCCCTAGGGCTCCATCTTGTCTCCGACACCCTTCCTAATTTTTATAAATGATCTCCTGTCTGTCACTTCTAATCCAATTCACTCCTTTGCTCATGACAGCTCAGCTATTCATATTCGTTCCTCGGCTGTCGACCCTGCTCTTCGGCCATAGACTTGGAACGGCAGCGTATATTAAGCTCATTAAATTCCGATTCTTGGCAGCATAACTGATTGGATGAAAAAAAATAGAGTGGAATTTAATGCTTCCAAAACTCAGTGCTCTCTACTGTTACTTAAGTGATCCCCAAATAACTAACCATAACCTATGAATGGCTCCTGCTTTTTTGAAACTGAACGACTTTGCATCCTCGATATGTGTATCAACTTGACACTAAGTTGGAACGATATTCGAGACCGCCAAAAATGCATCGAAATGTGTAGGTTTCTTAAAGAGATTCAAGAAATAATTCACACCTTTTGACCTGACAACAATATATGAGGCGTACATCCGCCCAAAGCTTGAGAATAACGCTCCTATCTGGTCTGGTGCATCTAAGACCTCACTGCACCTACTAGATAGAATCTAACAGCGAGTGATAAAACTTATTGGTGATAATAATAATAATAATTGTTGACGCTACAGTCCAAAGGGGGACCAGGGCTTGCTCATCAACTACTCGTGTTGTGCGCGCAACTGTCCTCTCACGAGTAGGAGGGATCTACAGTTTTTTGCCGACTCCGAACGGCGAAATTTGAGAAGCTTTCTTAGACAGTTATTACTCTTTGAGTGTTGTCAGCAGCTCGAAAGAGGTGGTGCCGTGAAAAATTCGAAAAAGTGGTGTTGAGCTGGGAGTTGAACCTATACCCTTCTGCGTGTGAACGTCACACTTTACCCACTACGCTACGCCGACCAGTGGTGATAATAATGCTGCAAAGTCAATCGACGCGCTTGAACATCGACGAAATGTTGCATCTCTATCACTATTTTATCGCTATTTTAACAAAAAATGTTCTAACGAGTAAGCCAGCTGCATTCCTCCCCTTTAAGAATTCACCCGCAATACCCACTCGCTAGGAATGCTGACCCGTTCGTCTTAAGCGCACCTTCGGACATACAGTAAAGTTTAGAGACTCGTTCTTCAGCCGCATCACATGAATATGGAATGCTTTTCCCAGCCCAACTTTTCCCCTCCATTACAATCCACAGGCATTGAAAATCAATGTGCATCGGTACCTCCTTTCCCTCTCTTCCTCTTTACCCTTGGCCCTTGCTGTGAGTTGATTTCAGCCACTTAAGGGCATAAACAATCCTTTTAGTGCGCCCCCATTATATAAAAAAATAAAACATATCTGTCTAGAGCATTTTACATCAAGATAAGGTCAGGGTCAGATGTGATTGAACCATTTACTAGCGGATCGCTTGTCACATACCTGCCTGCAATGTTTCTATGGTCTTTCGCCCAGCATAGGCTCCGACATAGCACATCCAAAGTTCTTCAGTTCTTCCTCTTAGACAGTTTCACGGCAAACGTTCGCCTTAATTTTAACGCCATGGTCCACAAGAAAAAGCAGCGAGTAAATATGGGTTGTAATGGCGGTCCAAACCATTGCCATCAGTGCTGCCAACCTTCTGAAGACCACCCGCAGTTAAAAATTTACGAAGAATCTCTATAGAAAGAACACTATGATGAACATGCAACAAATGCATAACAAATGTCGATTTAAAGAAAAAAACAAATTCGGCAACATACCATTTTCAAATAGCATTTCTACGCGTGCAATATTTTGACTCTAACTTGTAGCTTTTGCGGTGTAGGATCGTTATGAACTTCAATGGCTTGTACCCAACCTCGTATTCCACTATGTGCTGCATTCGTTCCTATCATTGTGCTGAGCTCACGAGCAATTTTTTTTAAAATTTGACGCAGATTTTGCTCTATACTTCCGAACCATTCCCGCTGAAGTTGTTTCAAATTTATGACCAGCTTGATGTAGCCTTGTATTGTCTTTTTGTTTGTTGGACGTTGGGCTACACTGCACTGGAGCGCTCAGACTGAAATACTAGTTCATTGTACCACCAGGCAACAACCTTAATTTAATATAAATTCCTTTTTTTTTCGAAGAAAGAGTAGGGGGCGCTTCTCTGATATAGAACCTAGGCTTTCAGTTCCCACCACATCAACGCCAAACAACGAGCAAAGGCGAGGCACTGACAGAGAAGTGTCTTCACCTTCTTCACAAACGTCGCGTAGAGTGCCATCGCTAAGCCCAGGCCTACTTAGATGTTTGGTGAAGGTTAGGTGACCCGTTAGTACGCCAACAAGTTGTCTGCACTCATTTCTGAGCGAAATTCTTGCTAACGTTCGGGAGCATATACTTGGTTAACCTGCATCCTGAAGAGTCACGTTATCTCTGGTTGTGTTGTTGGGAGACTCAACCATCGACGAAGGAACTAACCAAGGATGCAGGAAGTCCCAAGGTGGGTTCGGGCCCTATGCATGCCTCCTTTGAATCTTGCCTAGCGTTTTCCATGATCCCGTGAAGTCCAGGGACCCAGACAAGTCTAGCGAATTCGGTCTAGTGACCAAATAAAGGAAAGACTTGCATTCTGGGACTATCTTGGAAGTGATTAAAGTGTGGTTACTCACAGCTTGGCCGTCGCTACAGACACAGATACTTCGGCCCTTCCATCTATTCGACACAATATAGTTAGAGGCCATAAGGATCGCGAAGGCTTCCGCCTGGAAGACCGACACGAAGTTACCTAAAGAGGTGGGAAATCTGATGTTGTCGTTTTCCACGAAGGCCCCATCTCCAGATCCCTCCGTCGTCTTGGAGCCATCCGTGAAAATCCAACTACATTCCCTTCCCGGTTCAGTTTCCGGCCAAAGCCAGTCCAGGACACGGGGAAAGTTGACTTTGTAAAGACGTCTCAACTGTATTATTAGCGACCTCGCATCAGATCGCACGTCTATTAGGCTAGTGTCATACAAGATGCGGTGCGTGGGGTCATCAAAGCTCCAGTGCGAGTTGAACCGAAGACCATTCCTTTTTAGTCGAGAGATAGCTTTGATCCGATGATCCAATGATATAGATGTAATGGGGAAGGAGATTGATCAGTGCATCAAGAGCAGAGAAAGGCATGCCGGGGAAGGTCCCTGTGCAGCCGAGACAAACTGTTCTTTGAAGCTTAATGAAAGCACGTATTTGGGCGAAAGCTTGTATCGTCTTAAATCACAGTAAAGAGCTATACTTTAAAACACAAGAAATTTATTCACGTTGTTATGAAAAAAGACTCTATCGATAGCTAATTGTGGATTACAAGACAAATTTCGCCTTGTCACGTTTGAATTTTATCGAGGATACACAGTTTAAACATAACTGAAACACAAATTGTTTACTTGTCATGTGTCAGAACTCCATCTTAAGCGCTGTATCCGTAGACGCTTGAACAGGCGCATGTCGCTGTACAGAGAGTTCGTCGTTAAATCTTCTCCTCCAGATGCCATCAACGGAAACAGGACCAAGAATCGCACGCAAAACTTTTCTCTCGAAAAGACTAAGGGCTTCTTCATCCGCCTTTGGTAATGTCAACTCACTGTCGTGAATGTTTTAGAAATCAAAGTATCTTGAAATTGGTTGGTTAAAGTCAGAACTAAGGCCTTTTGGCAATCCACAACGCCTTGGGTGTCTGTGCTTCTTGGGTGCTTAAACAACAAACGATTTCTGGAACAACATTTTCTTCAGTGGTGGGGCTATTCTCTCACTCACTGGTTACATAAGGAACGATGATGGCGTTTATGCATAGGTCTGCGGAAAATGTAAATGAAATAGAAAAACTGACTGTTAAACGTGCGCTAAGGACGAGAGGTGTCGTTGGTCCATTGTTCTCAGAAGATGCAAATGGGAGGCCAGCAACAGTCAATTCAGTGTGACTTAGGCGAAGATTGAGGGTTATGACTAAGAATTTATGTGAGAAGTAACAACAAAACAAATCAAACAGCACGGCCAATAATGGCGATATTGGATGAGAAAATTTCGTGACGAAGTTTCGGCGACGTCAGCTGTAGATCAAAAGTAATTGATTTTAATTTTCACGTTGGCCTCTGCCCAAAATTCTGTTACTGGAACAATCCCCGAAATGTAGATGAATGTAAAACTAACTAAATTCATCAAATTTACGACATACCGCCCAAAATATGGGAAAAGGATGTGCCAAAAGCATCACTCGCCTTTCTTCCCAAAGTGTCATGTCACTTGAATAGTCTTCACGACATTTAATGCTACTGTACAATGAATAATAATAATTGGGGGGTGCTGCAGGCCACATGGAGGGCCAGGGCCTATCTTGCTCATTAACTATTCGTGTTGTGTGCGCTACTGCTCTCTCACGAGTAGGAGGAACCTACAGTTTATTTTTTTGCTGACTCCGAACGGCGAAGTTTGCGAAACTTTTTCTTAGACAGTATTACTTTTTAAGTGTCAATTGCTCGAAGGAGGTGGTGCCGTGAAAAATTCGAGGTGTTAAACCGGGAATCGAACCTGGACCTTCGGGTAGGAGGTACAATAACTGTACAATTAGAGAACTTAAAAAAACTTAAAAAATCTAAATTTTCGAAATATGTATGCATATCTCGTTGCATGCCACTTGTAAGTTGTTTAAAGAAAGAACTTGATGAAATCAATTGAATTAAATGGTTCTTAGAGTACAAGTTCCATTTGTAATTATCCATGCTGCATACTTCTCCAAAGACAAAAGTCATTTTCAAAATAAATCTCCATTACCCACAAACTGTTAACATATGCGACCCAAAGTAATTGCTGTTTTGTGTTCAGGACTCATCGGCCTACAGTTCATTCAAATGTGTACAACCATTCAACCTGTCACCAGCAGTGACCATGTCTGCCCACCTTTCCTCCTCCGCAATGTACTTAATTGACTTGTGTGCGACGAAATAATTAAAATGTCCGAGTCCTTATTTCGTCTTTCCCAAGTTAACACAACCGCACCAGAGTAGTAGTCATTGTTAAATATTCGATTAAAGTCATTTATTTCGTTAATTAACTGAAATTACGAGAATTGTCAGCCATTGACATGTGGAATTGTTGCCAATGTGAGATATTCCCTTATGGGGTGTTTATCGGAGCGTGCATGTATTTTGATTCTTGACTCGTGCCACAAATTTGCCATCCGTAGGGAATCGAAAACATATCGCACATTCTGTGGTTATTTCATTTTAGTGTAAAGAATGTGTAAGGGGTGAACAATTCGCGAGAAAAATGCTGTCTTAAAAGAAGGTGTTGATGGGTGACTCCAATTAACACGTTTTAAATTTTTGAAACCTTATTAAATTGAAACGCGAAATCAGATTTCTTCTTTTAGACTGCCGCTACTAAGTGGGGACAAAATGGGCCTCAAAACACATGTCAGTGAATTTAATAAGAGTTTACCATAATCGACTACTTGTGCAATCTACCATAAACTTCTTAATGCACAAGCATCGCAGTTTGAATTTTTATTTTGTTTTTCCAGAAATAAATCGTTTTTAACACATATCTCGTTAAAAGATTTGGTTCGATTCTTCTTCTTCGTGTTGTTGCGCTACAGTTCGGGGTGAGCCTGGGGCCCAACCAACATGCCTCTCCAGCCAGCACGATCTTTCAACAGTTGCCTCCAGTTGCGCACTCTAAGTTGGTTGAACTCCTTCTCCACTTGTGTGCGCCACTTTTTCTTAGGCCGTCCTCTGTGGCGTTGTCCCAAGGGCTCGGATTCAAAAACTTTTCGGGCAGGAGCAGTGGTGTCCATACGATCTACATGGCCTATCCATCTTAGGTGTTGTATCCGTAGGCGCTTGAACAGGCGCATATCGCTGTATAGCCCATAGAGTTCGTCATTAAATTGTCTCCTCCAGATGTCATCAACGCAAACTGGACCAAACATCGCACGCAAAACTTTTCCCTCGAAAAGACGATGGGTTTCTTCATCCGCCTTTTGTAATGTCCAGGTTTCCGCCCCATAGAGTAGGACTGGGATGATCAAGCTGCTGTATAAAGCGATCTTAGCCGTTCGGGAGAGGGCTTTATTACACAATTGCCTCTTGAACATGAAAAGACATCGATTGGCAAGAGTGATTCTGCGTTTGATTTCGGTACTGATGTTGTTGTCCCTGTTTACCGCGGAGCCGAGGTAGACGAAGTCCTTGACTACCTCGAAGTATCTGCTGCCGCATGTGACGCTCTGTCTGAGACGTTGATGTTGTGCGTCCTTCCTTGATGACAGAATGTACTTTGATTTGCCCCCATTTACCGCCAGATCCATTTTAGCCGCTTTCCCTTCAATTCCAGCAAACGTCCCATTGACGGTTCGCTGTGTTCATTAATCACGTCAATGTCATCAGCGTAAGCTAGCAATTGAACTGACTTCCTTAAGATCATGCCTTTGATGTTAACTTGTGAGTTACGCACGATCTTCTCGAGAATGATGTTAAAGAAGTTTGATGTTCAGAAGTATTTGGTTGATGTTCTAGAATTTAGCCTTTATGCGGATTTTCATGAGGCGTTTGCTAACGTGGTCGTAGCTCAAGACTTTTTGCCTAAGTCTACCTCACACAACAAATACGCATCCGAATAAGCACTGTCTTCTCTCTCTGTAGCAATCGCTGTAGTTATGTCGCAGTCTTTCATCGTTTTCCTTGCCGGGCCCATCCCATCGCACTTCCTGGATGGCCCTAATGTCTGTTTTGTTGCAGTCAAGAGCCTCCGCAAGTTGTTCGGCTACACGTGGCCTATTATGGGACCTCACAGTCCACGTGCAAATCATAGTCCTTAAAACGTTTGCTGGGTTCGTCAACATTTGATCCGTCCTTATCTAAGGCATATCGGTTTTTCTAAACTACAGAAGTTTTACGTGATGAGGAAGTTACCCTCACGAACAACCCACAGGCTGGTACGCCAGGCCCATTATTTAATACCTCGGGCAAAGGGTTTCGCTGTATACATTGGTTCACCATACAACGGGTGTTGTGATGGTTATCCAGGGGGCGCCGCGAGGAGGCTGTATGTCAACTTGACTTGTGCATAATGTTGGCAGCTAGCCTTGTTGAGCGCAATATTATTTAAACCGTTAAGACAATTGAAAACTCTGCATAACGTTGAGTTTCTCTGTCTCATTTAGTTCAGAAAGGGGGTCAAAATGTGTAGAAAACAATAGCCAATACTTTGAATAAAACGTTTTTACTTTCCCATTAATAATAAGTGTTTTATTTTCTTTCTTTTCCGATTGACAACGTATTTTCATCACCAGTTATCAGTCGTTTTGAAAATGGATCAGTTTTACTACGTTTCTTTAGAAAATTGAAGATGTTGTGTTAAATGACTTTCTTTGAGTTCACGTAGAACAAATATATTGAGTTTTCGTGCTTAGAAAAGCTGTTTCAAGTGATTTTCAGTGTATATATGTTATACATGAAGCTTTTATGCAACCCAACGTGTGACGATTCGAATCAATAATTGCTTTGATTTTGTCGTCATCAAATCAAACAAGATGACCAGAGCGTTTTTCATGCTTTAGTGAAAAATCACCAGAACGAAACTTGGCAAACCAATTTCGACACTGCCGTTCTTTTGAAGCTTCGTCGCCATAAACAGCACATAACATTTGGTGAGCTCTTCATGCGTTATTTCCTTTCGGGAAATAAGAAAGCGAAATTTGACGAAAATGTTCGTTTTGATATTCTATTTTCAACAAAAACTACGTAACCATTAAAAAAAAAAAAATGTTTTCTGATTGACAGCTGAAGTACCAACTATCAAATAACAAAATGTGTGCTCCAGTGCTATTATTAATATTTTACTCCCCTGAAGGAGCGCTCATTTGACGTAAGAAATTGACTTTGGTTGATTTGTGTGGTTTGTTTCTGGTACGTTAACACACCTAATATGTGTTTGACATTTCGATTACGTCAGCAAGCTTAAACTTAAGTCATCTATGAGCTCTCAATTATTTAGTTACCAACCCTAAAGTCTCTGCAGCGGAACAAAGTCCAGGAACTGTGAAGGACCGGAGCGCCACTAATTTACTAGAACAAGCTACTCCACCCTAAAGAGTTTTCATGTACTTATCATTTCTTCAGCAGAACCTCACGCAACGTGACGTCCCTAAGCAGTAGCTAAACAGCCGATTATTTGAATGTTTAAGCACTGTCGTGTTATTGTAATCTTCATAATTTGTAGTTCTATATTGACTCTTTCCTTGTACATGCTAGCTATGTTTCTCCTTTCTTCTTTTTTCGAAACCACTGAATGTTCCCCTTCATCAGTAGTCCTTGCATCTGTCCCCATTCACCATCAATTTCCCCCTTTTCCAAAATTCAACTACACTTTCAGTACTTTCACTTTCTTCAACTATTGTTGCTATTTTGTTTGTGAAGCCACTGTTCTGCTTTCCCTCTGTTGCATTGCTTGTTGCACAAAAACTAAAATGTTCACATTGGACCTGTGTTCTTTCTCTTTCTTTCCCGCTATCATTGTTAGTTGTTTTGGTTTTAATGTTTTTTATTTTCGTTCTCAGTCGAGTTGGAGTTCCTAAAACTCAAACACTAGTCGTTCTTACAAATTAATCCTTAATCAGGAAGTATTTCCACATACTTGTGCATACATGCTTTTTATTTTGTAAAGAGAAAAACAAAAATTGAGAAAACTGTTGTCGGCTTACTCCACAAATACACACATTATTTGAGTTGTTTCCTATTTTGCGTTGTTACGAAGCCGTCTGTATTTTCGAAGCTTTATTTCTTAATGTGTTTTTCGGTTTGTTCAATTACATATGAATACACTTCTCACACTTGAAACTAAATTGCAGATGAAGCAGAAAAAAATAAAGATAGACTTTCAGAGCGAGTTTTATGTTGTTTTTGTTTTGATTTGGTTGTTTAACTGCAAGCATTTGTTACTCCAGTTAGTGTTCGGAAGGACGAATCAGCTTCATTTATACAAATGTGTTTGTTGAATTACACACACACACACTCAGATGCGTTGTTTTGAACACAAATTCACTGATGCTCTATGTTTCCCTGCCCGTTTTAGGTTCACGAACTATCCAGGATGGCGACTATGAAATCATTGTTGTCGACGAGAACAATCCTTCGGTTCTGGCGGACAATGACTCCCACTCCAGTGGGCCCCCATCAATAAAGGTGAGTAAGCTGTTTTTCAATTTATATTCGAGGATAATGTGAAAGTTTGTAACAATTGAGAAAAAGAATGGAAGTGATGTTTGTATTTGTCGCCTCCGTTACGCAAATTTTTTCATATTGAACAATTTTTCACTACTCAACTCAAATAAATGCAAAACCAAACAAAGAAAGACAACCAAACAATTTTAAACTAATAAATTGCATGTTAGAATAATTTGGGTGTGACCTCAGCGGGTGGTAAGCATCTTCAGCAGCAGCCTCTGTCTCCACCAAAACCAATTATGCCAAAAAAACTACCAAAGGTAAAGGATTTCAGAAAATTTTATTTTCATTGTTAGTTTACTTCTTTTGTTTTGTGTTGTTTTTGTTATTCACCGCCTTTTTTGTCGCACACAGGAAAAGAAACAAGTGAAGGATTTCATTTCTTAGCTTTTTGCATACCCACATAAAACTGCATTTTGAGACAAATAGACAAAAATCAGAAAAATGAAATAATAAGCGATGAACTTAGATACGCGCCTATAGTTGAAAACATATACTCTGTCTTTTCTTTTTGATAAGTTTGCGCGTTTTATGTAGATTCCCTCAAAGATAGACTTTAATGGCATAGATCCATTGTGTGCAACATTTTTTCCCCAAATTTCACGTGTGTATATATTGTTGGTCCCTAGTTACGATCCATGATCTGAATGAATCCGATGATTTAAACTAAAGTGCGTCTATATGGTAAATTTCATTAGAAATGAGATATAAAGAGTGTCGCGGGCATTGCGACAAAGTGACAAATGAAGGGACCGGCGGAGGGATAGACGGCCAACGACAGGACTAATGGGCAAACGGAGGGACAGACAAACAACAGACCATTGCCTTGTACCACCTTGTCCTGATTTTAAAAACAGAAGTGAGGGAAAAATGCTTTTTCTCTCGACAAATTTTCTGCGAAAATGTTATCCCATAAAAAGGGTGTTTTTTTTAGAGGTATAGAACTTTAAAGTCCAGCAAAACACAGGTGACTTCTTAAATTGGCATAATCTTTACGTTTTTTCAAAGCCCAATTTTCGGCTTGATATGTGATTATTAGTACACAGCCACCACTGCTGTAGTTTAATCTGAACGTCCAATTTTCGATTACTTTCTCGCACATTTGTGGTGCGGCTCAACACCTCGAATTTTTCACGGTATCACCTCTTTCTAGGTGCTGACAACACTCAAAGAGTATTAGTTGTCTAAGAAATAAGCTTATCAAACTTCGCCGTTCGGAATCGGCAAAAAACTGTAGGTCCCTTCTACTCATGAGAAAACAGTAGCTCGCACAACACGAGAAGTCGATGAGTGATCTGGTCCCTTCTACTCGTGAGAGAACAGTAGCATGCACAACAGGAGAAGTTGATGAGCGAGCAGGTGCCTGGTCCTTCTGCGAACTGTCGCGCCATGCAATTTTTAATAGTATTATTATTGTGTGAGCAAGTGTTCTATCATATCCGGCCTATCGGTGTTGACTAGCGCCTTCACACATTCCTTCAGGAAGTAATCCATTGGAGCTAAAGGTCACGAGGTTTAAGACCATTCCACAGTTCCTAACGTGAAACTTTCGATTACCCAACGTTAAATGAATAAATCAAGCAATAAGTTGCGTGGTTTGGTTTAAACTGCAGCTTCTACATGTCATAATTGTTTCATGGTTCAAAAGTCAGAAATCATGGCCTAACCTCGGTCACCATTCACTTCAACTTTCTGGCTAGCAATTTTTTTAAGCAAATAAAGACCTAACCTTTACTGGCATCAAACAGGCTTTTTTTTATAGATGGGGCTGTCTCCTAATCCACACTTGAGGATTAGCATCATTCCAAATACTACAATTTTTTTTATTGAAGAATTCAACCAAACAATATAGAGCTTCATTGGTAAACAAAAATCGATCTCGAAAACTAGGAACAAAGGCAATCTTGTTGTTTGTCCATATACCGAATCTTCCCTTACAGGCCTTCTGTCAGCCTGTTCCCGTTGAAAGCCCAAACCAAGGTACAAATTAATTATTTGTAAACTAAAAAAATGAACGCCAAGCAAAATAATAAGTGACAACTTAAATTTTTGAAAATCTAATATAAACACGATGAGCAGGTTTTTTGCGATATTTTATATTTAACTTAACCTGCAAATGTTTTTTTTTTTATTACATAATATGAGCGCTCTTGCTCTTCTTCTTCTTCTTGTGGCACTACAGTCTGAGTTGGACTCAACCAGCCTACTTCTTCAGTCAGTTCGAGTTGGCTTCAACTGACCTACCTCTTCAGCCAGGACGATTTCATTTTAAGAACGCCAATTGCAATTGTCCCCCGAAGACTAATTTCAGAGGTAAAGGCTTAGGGTCCAACACACATTATATTATTTTCAAAAGGAACAGCGAGGGGTTGAAGATTTGAAAATTTAGAGAATCCTGCCTCTATACGCAGCGGTAATGCGAAGAGAAAACGCAAAAGCGGACAAATTTACGTTTTGTATATAGAAACCTCTTCATCTTCTTTTTATTGTGCCGCTGCAGTCCAATGATTGACCTGGGCCTCAACCAACATGCCTATCCAGCCAGCACAATCTTTCGCTGGCTACCTTAAATTGCGCAATCCAAGTTGGTTCTGGAGATCCTTCTCCAAATGTGTGCGCCACTTTAGCCTAGGCCGTCCTCCTTTGCGTTGTCCCAATGGCTCTGATTCGAAAACTTTTTTGGCCGTAGCAGTGGTATCCATACGCTCCACATGGCTTATCCATCTTAAGCGTTTAATTCAAATACGCTTCACTAGGCGCATATCGCTGTACAGTCCAAATCTTCTCCTCCAGATGCCATTAAAGCAAACAGGACAAAAAATCGCACGCACAACTTTTTTCCCGAACAGACTGAGGGCTTCGTCATCCGCTTTTGCTAACGTACAGGTTTCCGTGCCATTAAGTAAGACTGGGATGATCAAGCTGTTATATAAAGCGAGATCAGTTCTTCGAGAGAGGGCTTTATTAATCAATTGCATCTTGAGACCATAAAACAACGATTGGCAAGAGTGATTCTACGTTTGATTTCGGTACTGATGTTGTTGTCTCTATTTACCGCACATCCGAGGTAGATGAAGTCCTTGACTTACTCGAAGTTTCTGCTAAGAGCGACTCTCTGTGCGAGACGTCGATGTTGTATGTCCTTCCTTAATGACAGCATATACTTATTTTGGCCCCTGTTTACCGAAAGACTTATCTTAGCCGCTTCCGCTTCAATGCCAGCAAACGCCTCATTGACGTCTCGCTGTGTTCACGTCATTATCATCAGCGTCAGCTAGCAATTGAACTGACTTTTGAAAGATAGTGCCTCTGGTGTTGACTTAGAGTTCCGCACGATCATCTCGAGCATGATGTTAAAGAAGTCACATGACAGTGCGTCGCCTTCCCTTAAACCGTTTTTGACATTGAAGGTCTCGGTGAGTTCGTTAGCGACTTTGACGGAGCAGCGAGAGTTCTCCATCGTCATCCTACACAATCTGACCAGTTTGGTAGGAATGCCAAAACTAGACCTGGCACTGTATAGCTCGTTACTGTGCACACTGTCATACGCGGCCTTAAAATCGACGAATAGGTGGTAAGTGTCGATTTTTACTCCATTGGTCTTTTCCAGAATCTGTCGTTAGATGGAAATCTGGTCTATCGAGAACTTCCCTGGCTTAAAACCTTACGGATAGGCACCTATCAGGTTCTGGACAAACGGTTTCAGACGCTTACACAATACGGTAGGAGGAGATATTGAGGCTAATCCCTCGATAATTGGGGACTCTTTTCTTGTGGACCGGGCAAACCACGCTGAAATTGCACTCATCGGTCATTGGACCTAAATCATTTAGTAATAATTATAATTGTATGGCGCCACAGTCCACAGAAGTCCAGGGCCTAGCTTTCACTACTGTTCTCTCACGAGAAGAAAGGAAAGGACGGCTAAATTTGAAAAGCTTTCTTAGACAGTTGGTAGCCGTGGCGTAGTAGGTAGAGTGCGACGCTCACACGCCGAAAGGTCTAGGTTCGATTCCCAACTCAACACCAATTTTTCGAATTTTTCACAGCACCACCTCTTTCGAGCTGCTGACAACACTCAAAGAAATAACTGTCTAAGAAAGTTTCTCAAACTTCGCCGTTCAGAGTCGGCAAAAAACTGTAGGTCCCTTCTACTCGTGAGAGAACAGTAGCGCACACAACACGAGTAGTTGATGAGCAAGCTAGGCCCTGGTCCCCCTTTGGACTGCAGCGCCAACAATTATTTTGAATTATTATTATTCTTAGACAGTTATGACTCTTTGAGTGTTGGCAGCAACTCGAAAGAGGTGGTGCCGTGAAGAATTCAAGGTGTTCAGCCGGGAATCGAACCTACCCTTCTGCGTGTGAACCTTGCACTCTACCCAATACGCCACGGCAGCCACTAAATCATTTATACAGTTAGAAAAAAGAGAGAGTCCAGTAAGTCGTGTCTTTTTGTTAATTGCCAAATGCCCCACAGTTCTGAAGGAGTTCTGAGTATTTTCTTTGCCCTCCTCCGTATTTAAATATCATTTATAGAAGGCATAAAGATCAACCCGAGTTAAAGTTTGCTTGCAGTGTTCAGAGACTGTACATATGTATGTAGTACTAATCCCAGTTCTTCGAAACGATATCGAACCATACATTGTGTAAATATGAAATTGCACTCTTGGTGTAGACTGTTCTGTTCTTTATATTGTTTTAAACAACTCCCTACCTTCTGAGAAATGCCATTAACATACTTTTGAGTGCATTTCAATTTCTATTCCAGTCTCCAATGGCACGTCCTTACAGTTGAATGAAGTATTTCTGATTCTTTCTATCGAAAGTTGAGAAATGAAAAATGCACAAATAGTACCTGTGGAGTGTTGGACGCTTCTCAAAAGAGACGTTTAGAACGCAATATATGCGTTCAGTGAGTTAAGACATTTGTCTTCCACTGCAGACACATAATTTGTCGTTTTTCAAATTTCAAAGCAATCAGTCTAGTCTGCTATTTCCATCGTCATCATCTGACTCACGCGAAACTGAACTGTCCAGTTCTTCCTGTTTAAGACCTTTTTCTGCAAACAGAATTAAATCAAGTTCAATATGATGTGGTTTCCAGTGTAATATTTATTTTCACCGGAAAACACTGATCTGTGACCTATGGTAGTGATCCTTACACGCGTAAAAAGTCTTACTCGACAAAACTGATTTTTTATTATGGATTTGTCTAAAACCTTCTTCGACGGCAAACAATTAATACATAACGCAAACTAAATCGCTCTCGTAGTCCTTCCTCTTTGAACAACGTCTGACGGCTATGACTTAGTACAAGATCAGTGCTAGTTCTAGGAGTTCTCGTTTGTACATCGCTTGTTTTCAAAATATAATACTGTCAAACTTGTCGAGATATGATAGAAGTCCCTTACACCCCATTTGGTGGTATAAATTAAATTTTCCAGTCGACGGCCAGATGGTTCTTTCTTTCATTTGTCACAACACAATTCAAACTCACGTAGATTCTCGACATAGATCCATCTCATTCTGAATCCAAAAAAAGTACTTAATTATGCGCACAACCCACATGTGCTCCACGCAAAACACCGCCTGTGTGTCTATCGAATGCCCAATATTTGCATATGCACTCCGAGCCAAGTCCCATTCAACCGACGACAATGCTGAAAATCAATACAGCGCCCATCAAAAACATATTTCGCCTTTTGCGCCTCAACTAGGCTCTCTTTTCTGTTTGTTATCCTTCCACCACCTCCACACCGAATGCAAACTATGGAATGTATCTGGCAGTCACCCGTATCCAAATGATACTCAGCTGTGCATTCTGAAAAAAATAGAAAATGAAGAACATTAAATGAGACCAACTGTCATTGACTTTTCCACGAGAGGACACTCCTGGGTCAACAGCATGGCACAGCAGTGCCATTCTAAGGACCAGTGTTGATTTTGTCGCTTTGAGTGCTTAACGAGTTTTAATTAGAAAATGCATAATTCCTCAGAGAGTGTGTGTTCGAGTGGGAATTGATCCCAATCGATGGGAAGGACCGTATAGCCCCACTCCGTGTGCTCCAACTGCCATTCGAGACCGTAATTGAAGCCACAAATTGAAAATCATCACCCAAAAGTACAATCAACAACCACCCTTGCGGCTAGGTTCCATAAAATCAAACCCGAAAATTAAACCAAAATCTCTGCTCCATCCTTTTAATTATCCCCACACAAGCCCCACAGCGAGGATATCCGTGAACACAAACTAACAATAGCCGCCGCCATAAATCACAAAATAAGTGCGTCTCAAGGGATCCGTTTCGCTCTGTGTTTGCCGTGCGAGTGCGCTGGCTCGTTAGCTCCTATCGAAACAAAGGTTTTCCGGGATTTTGGCTGCGAATCGGGGAATGGGTGCACAGCGAGCGAATTGAATTAGACACGACCACTCTATTTCACGCTGGAATTGTTCATCGTTTCCGATTTATTAGCTGAAGAAGAGCTGGCGAAAACATGCCTGATTAATGGGGGGAGTCCTGTTTTGCTTTTTAACCACTAGGTGCATTTGCATGCTTTTTTGTTTGTCATTTGTGTTCACTTTTTGTTTTGTTTTGTGACGCACCACGTAGTTTCGCGCCATTCTCTGTGTTGGTGATTAACCTCTACTCACTCGCATACACCACCGCCACCGTCCACATCGGGAAGGTAATTGCCATACTAGTTAAACAGAGATTTCACCCACACATACATCAAGCAAAAGTAGCAGCCACCATCGAGGATGGGAGGTGGCCTACAAAAACTAGAAAACTTCCGGTCACTCACCACCGCGTGCCACTCGTGTTTTGTTTGAATGCAATCAGAGTTTGTCCTACTCCTCACAAGCGTGCTACACCTGCGTACTGTCCGAGACAATATTAGAACTTTGGCACCGATTTGGCGGTCTGATTGATTGTTTGTTTGGTTTTCTCGTTTTGTAGAGCGTTGACTCGGACGTGGCCTCGCTGAATATGAACTCAACGGAAAATGAGGTGCAGGAGGTGGAATCGTCCAGTGAGATTATGGTGGACGACAACAAGCCGAGCAATTCGAACGACGAAAGCTGGACGGACGTGAACTTGAACGAGGACGGCAACGATAAGATGCGCGACATAGAGGGCAATATGCACCACATGGTCGCAAGTGGAGAGCGCGGCGATAAGCCTGATTCGGAAATTTCCGTGGTCCGAGTTCCTCAGGATAACTTTGGAGGCGGATCGTCGTCGGGACAACGATCGAGACCCGAGGAACTGCCAATCAAACCGCCACTAGTCGGCCAACTGCCGCTGACCACTCCATCACGTGAGGCCAGCCTGACCCAGAAACTGGAGGTCGCGCTTGGTCCTGTGTGCCCGCTGCTGCGTGAAATCATGGTCGACTTTGCCCCGTTTCTTTCGAAGACTCTCGTGGGCTCCCATGGACAGGAGCTGTTAATGGAGGGCAAGGGACTCACAACCTTCAAGAACAGCCACTCGGTGGTGGAACTGGTCATGCTGTTGTGCTCACAGGAGTGGCAGAACAGCTTGCAGAAGCACGCTGGACTGGCCTTCATCGAGTTGATCAACGAGGGGCGTCTGCTGTCGCACGCCATGAAAGATCACATTGTGCGCGTTGCCAATGAAGCCGAGTTCATTCTGAACCGCATGCGAGCCGACGACGTCCTTAAGCATGCCGATTTTGAGTCACAATGCGCGCAGACTCTGCTGGAGCGCAGGGAAGAGGAGCGCATGTGTGACCACCTGATCACTGCCGCTCGCCGGAGAGACAATGTCATCGCCAGCAGGCTGCTGGAAAAGGTACGTAACATAATGTGCAATCGGCACGGCGCCTGGGGCGAGTCCAGCGGAAGTGTCGTTAAGCAGACATTCTGGAAACTGGATGCATGGGAAGATGACGCACGCCGCAGAAAACGTATGGTGCAGAACCCAAGAGGATCGAGCCATCCACAAGCCACTCTAAAGGCCGCCCTTGAGAATGGAGGTCCCGAGGACGCGATCATGCAGACCCGCGATGAGTTTCACACTCAAATCGCGGTGACCCGCTCTCACCAATCGTCCCAACACTCCACAGACTTGCTAGATGACGCCGAGCTGCTGATCGAGGATCGCGAACTTGATTTAGATCTGACCGGTCCGGTCAATATTAGCACCAAGGCGAAGCTGATCGCCCCTGGCCTCGTAGCGCCGGGAACCGTGTCAATCACCAGTACAGAAATGTTCTTCGAGGTCGACGAAGACCACCCAGAGTTCCAAAAGATCGAACAAGAGGTGCTAAAGTACTGCGACCACCTGCATGGCAAGTGGTACTTCTCAGAGGTGCGCGCGATCTTCTCCAGGAGGTATCTGCTGCAGAATGTCGCGCTGGAGATCTTCCTCGCAAGTCGGACGTCGATCTTGTTCGCTTTCCCCGACCAGCACACGGTGAAGAAAGTCATCAAGGCTTTGCCGAGAGTAGGAGTGGGCATTAAGTACGGAATACCTCAGACAAGGCGCGCCTCGATGATGTCCCCTCGGCAGCTGATGCGCAACTCCAACATGACGCAGAAGTGGCAACGCCGCGAAATTTCAAACTTCGAGTACTTGATGTTCCTGAACACGATCGCCGGTCGCACATACAACGACCTCAACCAGTACCCCATTTTCCCGTGGGTCCTCACCAACTACGACTCCAAAGAGCTGGACCTTAGCCAGCCATCCAACTACAGAGACCTTTCGAAACCGATCGGTGCTCTGAACCCTAGCCGTCGCGCCTACTTCGAGGAGCGCTACGAGAGCTGGGAGAACGACACCATTCCGCCATTCCACTACGGCACGCATTACTCCACATCCAGCTTCACTCTGAACTGGCTGGTGCGTGTGGAGCCCTTCACCACGATGTTCTTAGCCCTGCAGGGCGGCAAATTCGACTACCCCGATCGACTGTTCTCGTCGGTGTCAATGTCATGGAAGAACGCCCAGCGGGACACCTCTGACGTGAAGGAGCTGATTCCCGAGTGGTACTTCCTTCCAGAGATGTTCTACAACTCGTCCGGCTACCGACTGGGGCACCGGGAGGACGGCACACTCGTATCCGACGTCGAGTTGCCACCCTGGTCGAAGACGCCCGAGGAGTTTGTCCGCATCAACCGCATGGCCTTGGAGTCAGAGTTTGTGTCGTGTCAGCTTCACCAGTGGATCGACTTGATATTCGGCTACAAGCAACGCGGGCCCGAGGCGGTTCGGGCAACGAACGTCTTCTACTACCTCACGTATGAAGGCAGCGTCGAGCTGGATGCCATCGCTGACCCTGTGATGCGCGAGGCGGTCGAAAATCAGATCCGAAACTTCGGACAGACGCCATCGCAGCTGCTGATGGAGCCGCACCCGCCGCGCAGCTCCGCCATGCACCTCTCGCCCATGATGTTCAGTGCGATGCCCGACGACGTGTGCATGTCCATGAAATTCCACCTCAACTCGCCGATCATTCACATCTCGGCGAATACATATCCGCAGTTGTCACTTCCCTCCGTGGTAACGGTGACGGCCGGCCATCAGTTCGCCGTAAACCGATGGAACTGCAACTACACTGCATCCGTCCAGAGCCCGAGCTACGCAGAGTCCACGCAGTCGCCGGGCTCCAACCTTCCACTCACCATGGATCCAGTTTTGTGTAAGTTTAGCGCGCCGCCAAGCTGAGGCAGAGATATTCATTCGTTTGAATCCCACAGCGACTCAGAACACGGGCCACAACAATCCAATGAACCGCCGCCACCTGGGAGACAACTTTAGCCAGATGCTGAAGATCCGGTCGAACTGCTTCGTGACGACCGTCGACAGTCGATTCCTGATCGCCTGCGGCTTCTGGGACAACAGCTTCCGGGTCTTCTCGACAGAGGCTGGTAAGTGGACACGAGCCGCCCTACATTCTTTCTTTCTTACTGGTTAACGTTTCATTTCGCAGCCAAAATTGTCCAGATTGTCTTCGGTCACTTTGGGGTGGTCACGTGCCTCTCACGATCAGAATGCAACATCACCTCGGACTGCTACATCGCGTCTGGGTCGGCGGACTGCACTGTGCTGCTGTGGCACTGGAACGCGCGCACCCAAAGCATTGTCGGAGAAGGAGACGTGCCGACACCCAGAGCCACACTGACGGGCCACGAGCAGGCCGTCACATCGGTTGTGATCAGCGCTGAATTGGGACTAGTTGTCTCTGGATCGATAAGTGAGTTTCAAATTCGACCTCCTTGGGGGTGTCCTCTGAAATATTGTGTCTTCCACAGATGGTCCCGTTCTAATTCACACTACCTTTGGTGACCTGTTGCGCTCCCTGGATCCCCCGTCGGACTTCTACTCGCCCGAGCTGATCGCGATGTCACGGGAGGGCTTCATTGTGGTCAACTACGACAAGGGCAATGTGGCCGCGTTCACAATCAACGGCAAGATGCTGCGCCACGAATCCCATAACGACAATTTGCAGGTAAGTTCTGAATGCCGCTTGAAGTCCCTGTTAGCATATGTGAAAAGTTTTGAGTTACCCCGCCATGACACTAAATTCGATTTGTTTGTTTTTTGTTTTCTTTCTTCAGTGCATGCTGCTGTCACGCGACGGTGAATATCTGATGACTGCTGGTGATCGGGGCATCGTTGAGGTCTGGAGGACGTTTAACTTGGCTCCCCTGTACGCGTTCCCCGCGTGCAATGCCGGCATTCGGTCTTTGGCGTTGACCCACGATCAAAAGTGAGTAGAAGACTTAAAAAAATTTCGTTTTGTTGCAAAATGTTCAATGAGGTATTTGGAAAGGGGCTAAACCCTTTTGATGAATTTGTGTTCATTTGCATTTTATAATGGTGGCTGAAGAGCCATGTCGTAAACCTAGTCAGCCCCTTGATCATCCAGAAACTGAGAATAAAATCAGATTGTCGGTGCGTTCTTGTCTATTTCACATCCAAAAACAAAGAGGTTATGCTGAGTGAATGTGAAACTAAATTTATGTCTAAACGGAGCATGGTTGTCAGTTCTTCAAACCGGTAGGATGGATAACAATTTCGATCAGCGCGACATCAAAGTTCCACCTTCATCTACATTCGCCTATCCTACAAGATTGCAGAGTCATCTTTATTTTTATTGTCTGAGAACGCATTCATCCCTTGTGTTTCATGTGGCTTAATGTAGGACAACTCTTCCTTCTAGCTGCATGGCTTTTCCAAATTAAAGTTAATACAGAATGTCAGATTTGTTTGATTTGCCACCGCTGTATTTTACAGCCTTAGTCATTGTTTCTGGCTTTATAAGTAATGTCACCAAGTTGTACTTAACGTGAAATTCGACGGAGCTTTTGATATGAAAGCTGGACTGGGCAGCATCTATAAATTTTCTTTGTTTTAGAGGACCATCGTTTTCATCGTTTTCATCGTTTCCATCGTTTCCATCGTTTCCATCGCTTCCATCGTTTCCATCGTTTCCAACGTTTCCATCGTTTCCACCGTTTCCATCGTTTCCATCGTTTCCATCGCTTCCATCGTTTCCATCGTTTCCATCGTTTCCATCGTTTTCATCGTTTCCATCGTTTCCATCGTTTCCACCGTTTCCATCGTTTCCATCGCTTCCATCGTTTCCATCGTTTCCATCGTTTCCATCGTTTCCATCGTTTCCATCGTTTCCACCGCTTCCATCGTTTCCATCGTTTCCATCATTTCCACCGTATTCATCGTTTCCATCGTTTCCATCATTTCCATCGTTTCCATCGTTTCCATCGTTTCCATCGTTTCCATCGTTTCCATCGTTTCCATCGTTCCCACCGTTTCCATCGTTTCCTTCGTTTCCACCGTTTCCATCGTTTCCATCGTTTCCACCGTTTCCACCGTATTCATCGTTTCCATCTTTTCCATCATTTTCATCGTTTCCATCGTTTCCATCTTTTCCATCATTTCCATCGTTTCCATCGTTTCCATCGTTTCCATCGTTTCCGTCGTTTCCAACGTTTCCAACGTTTCCATCGTTTCCACCGTTTCCACCGTATTCATCGTTTCCATCTTTTCCATCATTTCCATCGTTTCCATCGTTTCCAACGTTCCCATCGTTTCCATCGTTTCCTTCGTTTCCATCGTTTCCGTCGTTTCTGACAAGAGATTTTGAAATATATTAAGGCATTTGCTCACAGACCCAGAAATAATTTTCAATGTCGTGCAGCTTCGAATTGATATCCGTAGAGGTATATATTAGAAATAGCTTTCAAACGACTGCTTTACCTTTCTAAAATACATCACCGTCCGCCATTCCTTAACATCCAAGATGGTATCACCCACAGCAAACAAATTTCTCTGTAACCTCGATAGGCCTCAGTGGCCGCGTTTTTTCTTCTTTTTGAAGAAACTGTCATCAACTGAAGATTATGTGCACATCAAAACATTCCGCCTACCATTTGCCTCTAGCAAACTCAGTAAACGATCATATGTGTTAGAAGCAATAGTCGGTTGCTGCTGGAGACGTCCAATAGTTTGGTGCATCTGAACTTCCAGATCCGAGGTCCCTTTTAAAAAGACATCATCTGGCACAGAGACCTGTAGGTTTCGCGTGAGTTCTATTCCTAGACAAACTTTTTGAGATTTTCGACAATACTCTCCCGATGAGTGGAATCTCAGCTTCATTTGCCCAGATCACAAGAAAGAAGACCCCTTTGACATACACGATCCTCTCTGCCGTATTGTGTGAGCGCCTGAAACCGTCTGTTCATAACCTGATAGGTCCCTATCAGTGTGGTTACAGGCCAGGGAATTCCACGATAGACCATATTTTCACTTTACGGCAGATCCTGGAAAAGACTCAAGAAGTGCAAATTGAAACTCAAAACCTATTCGTCGATTTTAAGGCCACATATGACAATGTGCATAGAGATGAGCTATACAGTGCCATGTCTAGTTTTGGCATTCCTACCAAACTCCTCAGATTGTGTAAAATGACGATGGAGAACTCTCGCTGCTCCGTCAAGGTCGGTACCGAACTCACCGAGACCTTCAATGTCAAAAAGGTTTTAGGCAAGGCGACGAACTGTTGTGTGACTTCTTTAACATCATCCTCGAGATGAGCGTGCGTAACTCACAAGTCAACACCAGAGGCACGATCTTCCAGAAGTCAACTCAATTGCTAGCTTACGCTGATGACATTGACGTGATTGGTCGAACTTCTACTTCTACTTCTAGCAATGAAGCGGAAGCAGTTAAAATTTGTCTGGTGGTTAATAAGGGCAAAACAAAGTACACGATAGCATAAAGGAAATACACACAATATCGACGTCTCGGACAGAGCGTCACACTAGGCAGCAGAAACATCGAGGTAGTCAAGGATTCCGTCTACCTTGGCTGCGCGGTATATAGGGACAACAACATCAGTACAGAAATCAAACGCAGAATCTCTTTTGCCCATCGCTGTTTCTTTGGGCTCAAAAGGGAATTCAGTAAAAGAGCCCTCTCTCGAAGGACTAAGCTCGCTTTATAAAACGGCGTGATCATCCCAGTCCTACTGTGTGTGGCGGAAACTTGAAAGTTACTAAAGGCAGATGATGAAGCCCTTAGTCTCTTGGAGAGAAAAGTTTTGCGTGCGGATTGTGGTCCTGGTTGCGTTGACGACATCTGGAGGAGCTGGGCTGTACAACGACATGCGACTTGTCTAGCGTTTTTGGATTAAACTTTTAAAATAGCTATTCAAAGTAGAGCTTATGGACACTACTGCTGCGACCCAAAAAGTCTTCAAATCGGGGCCATTGGGACTGCGCAAAGGAGGATAGCTATGCTAGGGGCTAAGGTGACGCACGCGAGTGGAGAAGGATCTCAACCAACTTGGAGTGCGCAAATGGAGGCAGCTGGCGAAAGATCGTGCTGGCGAAAGATCGTGCTGGCTGGAGGTGCATGTTGGTTGAGGCACAGGTCTGCCCCGATCTACAGCGCTAGAACAAGAAAAAGTAGAAGAAGACTATACTCGCCTACACCTGCGTTTGAGAACGAATGAATCTTTGTTTTAGCCAGAGGCACAGAGACGTTTACGTTTCTAAACGTTGTTGAAATAGCACTTGAACTGTTAAGTCATGCGTGTGGTGTTCAGTTCTATTTCTGGAGTTTATGGCTTTAAAAGAAAATGCATACATGACAAACTTTGTAGGCTTTCCACCAACATGCGCTTCCACCCGCACCTCAGAACGTAAAAACAGAGAATCTCCGAATCTGAGCTACTATATTCGGACTACGCAACAGAAAACATTCTGGGTGTTAATAGCGCACACTATTGGAGGTAAACTGCAACAAACTTAGTGCAGTGCTGTTGTCCAAAAATCATGCCTGTTAGAAAATCGTGTTGCTATACCACGGACTGAAGGATAAAATCCAATTTCTCTCCCTCTTTGTTTGGCAATAAATTGCAGAGTGGACCTAGACCACAATCGGTGAGCTTCTCCAACTATCATCATGTTTTGCCAGCTGCACCCAGTTTGTTTGGTATCCTATGGAGACATTCTCTATAACGGGTCCCAATCAGAAACACTTCTGGTCGGAGTTGTCCAGCCCATTCGATTTATGTAAACCAGCCATCTTAAGCATTTGATCCGAAGACTCTTTACTAGGTACAGGTCGCTTTGCAGTCCGTTTAGTTCGTACTTTAATCTTCGCCTTCATATGCAATCGACGTTAACAAGACCAAGAATCGCATGCAGGACTTTTCTCTCAAAGACAATCAAGGTTTTCTTCAGTCGATTTGTAGAGTCTATGTTTCTACGTCAAAGAGCACAGCGGAGATGATCAAAGGTAAATATAAAGTCAGCCAATTCAACTGCTACTCAATTACCTCTTGTGCCGAACGAAGCAACTAACGGCAAGGGTAACCCTGCACTTGATCTCGATACTGGTGTTATTTACCTTATTTATCAGAGCAGAAGTAGATGAAGGACTAAACTAGCTCATGGTTTCTGCAGCCTAATGTGGCGCTCTGTCCGAGACGTCAATATCGTGCGACTTTCCATGACGACAACATGTGCTTTGTTACCGCCAGACCCATTTTGGCTAACTCCGATCTTAAGCTGTCAGAAGCCTCTTAAACGTCTAGCCGTGATCGTAAAATCACGTTAATGCTGTTTTCGTTATTAAACGGTGAAACGCATTTTAAGAAGATCATGGTCGTGCTGTTTACATTTGAGTTTTGCAGGTCCTTAACGAACTCACGCTTTTAATGTGAAATAGGTACTTTAGTGAGAAGGCGACAAGCTGTCATGTGCCTTTTTTAATTTCACCTAAGAAGATCATGTAAAACTCAAATGTAAACAGCAGGGCTATGATCTTAATGAGTATGTGTAAGGTCGACGAGCTTAGTAGGAATGCCAAAACTAGACATGGCGCTATATAGCTCATGCCAACACACGCTGTCATATGCCTCCTGTAAGGGCTCCATCGAAAATTGGAGTCGAACAGCATCTGTTGGGGCTTTTCCAGGACCTGCTTTAGTGTGAACTCATTTGGACGATGGTGGCCTTCCCCGGCCTGAGACTGAGCTGACTAGCATCTATCCGACCATTAACGAATAGTTTGAATCTTTCACACATAAAGCTATCTCCCTTCCGCCTTTTTGTCTTTTGAAATTTCCGGCTACAAAGCGCTACAGAGCTCGTATCTGGGAATACTCTTCATCATTTGAAAGGTCTTGACATAACCTACAAAACGACGCTATGTATGATTGGTAGTTTGGATATTGTGTTCATTGCGAAATTCGCGCTTTTTAAAGTTTTCCTTCGTTAAAACCAAATCCGCTAGAGAAACGTTCCGTGGGATTAATGGTGTTTTGGGGGATGGTACTCTATCACTTCGAACCACTGAGGGATGAGTTTGACGACGGAGCCGGTGAAAACGACACCATGGATAAGCCCGCCGGCGGTAGACCTGTGACAACGAATACCAATCGAATCATGGAAATCATCAAGTTAGACCAACATGTGGCATCTCGCCCAGAGGATGGGAGTTAATCACCAAACCATATTAAGCCATCTGTAGAAGGCTGGATACAAAACAAGGCCTGATGTTTAGGTGACACATGATTTGACGGAAAAAAAACCTTCTGGACCGAATTAACGCCTGCAGTACGCTGCTGAAACGGAATGAACTCGACCCATTTTTGAAGCGGATGGTGACTGGCGTCGAAATATGGATCACATACGACAATATCAAGCGAAAACAGTCGTGGTTGAAGACCGGTGAATCGTGTCAAACAGTGGCCAAGCCGGGATTGACGGCCAGAAAGGTTTTTCTGTGTGTTGGGTGGGATTGGAAGGGTATCATCCACTGTGAGCTGCTCCAATTTGGCCAGACGCTTAATTCTACCACAAACTGCGAAAAACTAAACCGCTTGAAGCAGGCGATCGACCAGAAGCGTTCAGAATTTGCCAAAAGGAAGGGTGTAGTGTTCCACTAGGACAACGCCAGACCACACACTTGGTTGATGAGTCGTCAGAAGCTACGGGAGCTCGGATGGCCGGTTTTATCGCATGTACCATGTAGCCCGGATACAACGCCAAGTGACTACCACCTGTTCCTGCCCATGGCTAATGCCCTTGGTGGTGTGAAGTTGAACTGAAAAGTGGCTTGTGAAAAGTGGCTTGTGAAAAGTGGCTGTCCTAGTGCTTCGCAAATAAGGAGGGGGGCTTCTACGAGGGGGGGGTATTCTGAATTTGCCGCCTAGATGGAAACAGATTATCGAACAAAACGGTGCATATTTGATCTAAATCCGATCACTGTAACACTATTTATGAAGCGTTGAATGAAGAGCAAAAAAGCGAAAGGGAGATATTTGACAACCTTATATTACTGCAGAAAGGAACCTTTTCTGCGGTGTTTAAGGAGATTATGTATTTAAAGCAGACCTAGTCAAAACGAGTTTTACTATTTGAGGACTGGACAGACGACGTTGAGATTCTACTCATCAGGAGTTCTTTTTCTCGACCAAAAGATGAGGTGGTTCGCGGGCCTAATGAAGCGCAAGTGCTACCATTCTGATTCTGGTCTGATAATACCAGATACCATTCTGATACGTCTCATAATCGAATTGTGTTAGATTATCTCGGCCGTCATTTTTCAATATCTCGCTTGAATGCCGGACCTTCGAGTTGCTACGAGCAATAAAATCACATTTTAAATTTCATTTATCAGGTCTCCACGAAAACTTTTTTGACAAGAGTTGAGGAAAATCAAAAAGTTATAAACAAACAAAAAGCATGGGATAACTCAACCGAATAAATAATTCAACATGCAATGAAATTTTAAATATTTTTCTCTGATAGAGAGACAGAGAAACAGAAGCGGTGGCATATAATTGTGTGACAGGCGGTACTCTCCAATTGTTTGTGGACGATTTTATGTAAGGACCCTGGCTCGTGTGTAAATAAAGGAAACAGCCGCACAATAAAGGACGAGTAAATTGGCAAAAACGGATACGACGAAAAAACAGAAGAAAAATCCTTTGAGCCCGGCAGCAGCGTCAATCCAATTGAAAGGACGCAAATTGCTAATTGGGTTCACGCCACGCAGATGCTGCTCTAAAAATAAGCGCAAAGCATATTCAATATTTCACAAAAATATAATTGAATGCAAATTTTTAAAGGGAACTGAATGTAACCCAGGAAATTTATCCCGTGCACAATTCGAGGAAAGGATTCATTTATTTGATGAATTTTTTTTGTTACTGAACTCACAGTTGAAATGAATAAACGAAAATCGCATTTAAATTTCACCGCGCCCTGTGAAAGGGGATTAATAATAAATGCAAAATTATGGTCTGCCCACTAATGCCACTCATAGATATGGCCAAATGAATGCACAGACGCCTGCAACGAATCTAATCAAAAAACCAATATTGAAAACATATTGGTATTTAAATACCGCTCTGATAGTATCTCATTTCAGTTTGTACGCATGACATGAATTATTGCTAACATGGGTCGTGAAAGGGGTGTTTTAAATTTAAACAAATTTTCATTTTAAAGCCTTGCTATGCTAGATATCGAAATGCAAAAGAGGAATAGTCGGCAGTTAATATAAAAAAAATCCATTTGTATGCAGAGCAAAGGCAATGAGTGCAGACAAAAAAGCAATTTCTACTCAGCTACGTACACGCCAAATTGGAATGGAGTGTACAGAAGTGTAGAACATTGATTGATGTTAAGTTTGCTCTCACTTCTAAAATTTAATTGTAAGATCCAGTTGTTGTTGTTGTCTGAAATATCAAATCAACTACATGATTGGATCGAATGAGAAATCGGCTTAAGAACTCATTGGTCGTTTTTGAAAGAAAAGCGTGCGATTATTGGTCCTGCTTGCGTCAATTGCGGCTGATGAAGAAGATTCAATCACGAACTGTGTGACAGGGTGTATGTACAGATGTGGGATTTGGTTTTATGTAATCACCTGCCTCAACGACTTATATCTTCTTCTTCTTCGAATGGCGCTACAGTCCGGGGTGGACCTTGGCCTCAACCAACATGCCTCTCCAGCTAGCAAGATCTCTTGCCAGCTACCTATAAATGCGCACTCCAAGTTGCTTGAGGTTCTTTTCCACTTGTGTGCGCCATCTCAGTCTAGGACGTCCTCTGTTGCGTTGTCCCTGTGGTTCGGATTCGAAGACTCTTCGGGCCGGAGCAATGGTGTCCATACGCTCTACATGGCCTAGCCAACTTAAGCGTTGTATCCGTAGACGCTTGACAGCCCATACAGTTCGTGGTTGACGATATATATATATGACGCCTTATATCACAGGGTTCTTTTTCAAAAGAATCGTAAATAATTCAAGATTCAACGCCTTAGTTACCGAAGTACCAAGTTGAGATCATGCTTGGGGGATAACCACCCGACATTGGTTTGATGCGAGGCCTTCCTCCAACCACCTCCTAAGACTACTTCCTACTACTACTCTACACTGATCCTGATAGTCTCCTAACCACCTTGCCTAACCCAGAGTGAACAAAAACTAGACAAGTCAGCATAGTACAATGTTAGGTGGCTACCCACAGTCACCAAGTTACTCCCACAAGGGGGCCTACCTCTAGATCAGGCTGAAACCGAAGTCTTAGGAGGTCCTGACCTCCCGTGGTACCAGAATATAGCCTCTAGTCAAGTTGTCACTACTAGTCAGAACCCCTCGAAACCTGGGTGTGTTAGCCGCCATCCAGCCACAGATGGTCTTTTCTCCATCAGTGCTTCCGTTGACACTATAAATAGTGTTACGGATGTCATTTTTGAAAGTGTGTGTGAGCGTTTTTTTTTTTTTTGAAAATAAAACACTAATCATTAATGGGAAAGTAAAAACCTTTTATTCAAAGTATTGTCCATTGTTTTCTACACATTTTGACCACCTTTCTGGCGATTTGTAAATACCACGCCAATAAAATTGTTCGTCTTTTAAAGCAAACCAATCAGACACCCAATTTTCGAACTCCTCATAGGAATCAAAGTGCTGCTCAGCCAATGTGTGTCCCATCGATGAAAACAAATGGTAGTCGGAAGAAGCCAAGTCTGGTGAATACGGCGGGTCTGATAGCTGCTCCCAGCCAAGTGTTTTGATTGTATCCTGAACCGGTTTTGCTTTGTGTGCAGGTGCATTGTCATGGAGCAAAATTACCTTACCGTGTCTTCCGGCCCATTCTGGTCGTTTCTCGATCAATGCATGGTTCAAATTGATCATTTGTTGTCGGCAGCGATCAGTATTAACGGTTTCACCAGGTCTTAGGAGCTCGTGGTACAGCACACCTTTCTGGTCCCACCAAACACACAGCATTGTCTTCTTGCTGAATCGATCTGGTTTTGAAGTCGATGTTGATGGTTGTCCCAGATTATCCCATGATTTTTTCCGCTTTGTATTCTTAAAATAAATCCATTTTTCATCGCCAGTAACAATCCCATGCAAAACCGATTTTCTTTCGTGTGTTTGAAGCAAAATTTCACAAGTGTTTTTTCGGTTTTCCATCTGTCTTTCATTCAATTCATGTGGCAACCACACTTCCACACTTTTGGATCCTTCCCATAGCTTTTAAACCTTCAGAAATTTTTTGTTGTGCAACATTTAACATTGCTGTCATTTGCTTTTGACTCAAAGTGTCATCTCCATCCAATATTGTTTGCAATTCGGCGTTTTCAAACTTTTTTGGTGGTCTTCCACGTTCTTCATTTCAAACATAAAAATCATTATTTCTGAACCGTTGAAACCATCTTTTGCATGTTGCTTCTGATAGAGCATGATCACCATATGCCTCGACAAGCATTCGATGCAACTCTGCAGCACTTTTCTTCAAATGAAAACAACAAATTAATGCTTTCCGCAAATCATCACTTTCTGGTACAAAATTCGACATTTTTAACACGACGAAAAAATATGATGTTGTCTGTTCAATAACTTCATGTATACCAAATATTTTTCACAGATGTCATAGCAAACAAAAAAAAAAATAAGGGCTCGTTCACCAAAAATGTTCCCTATCAAGACATTTGTATCTTGACGCTTACTTCATGCCGGTATACTTGGTATACAGCGGCCTATTCAGACCGTACATGCTTCAGATTCATATATCGGATGGACAGCATACTTCTGGCTTGAAGAGCCTCGATTTTAAGCCGTTGGCATAGTGTTATAGAGGACGTCGGCGGACTTAATGGCGTACACAAGTATAATAATAATAATATTAATAAGGCTTGGCGCGACAGTCCACAGGGGGACCAGGTCCTAGCTTGCTCATCAACTACTCGTGTTGTGTGCGCTACTGTTCTCTCACGAGTAGAAGGGACCTACAGTTTTCTGCCGACTCCGAACGGCGAAGTTTGAGAAGCTTTCTTAGACAGTTATTACTCTTTGAGTGTTGTCAGCAGTTCGAAAGAGGTGGTGCCGTGAAAATTCGAAAAGTTGGTGTTGAGCTGGGAATCGAATCTAGACCCTTCGGTGTGTGAGCGTCGCACTCAACCCGCTACGCCACGGCGACCACTTGCTTAGTGAGAAATTTATTTACAGCGCTATGCTCAATTTCCACCATCAATGTCTCAGTTGCCATTATGGTTCTGTTTAGCTAGAGATAAAACGCGAATTAATAATCACATTTGTATGAAATTTTACATGAATGCACTAAAATAATAGTATTACTTGATAAATAAGTCAATTTATATATATAACAGCTTCACCCTGATACCGAGAATATATCGAATGCGCCTTGTATGTTGCCTAGCGTTGTGATGATGAAAGGCAATTTTGTTCATTTTTTTTTTTTGTCACGACAAATTAAAAAAAAATAATGAACTGTCTACACAACAAAAGTTATTAAAAATGTCGCCTTTCGGGTCGCACTTGAATCTGCGACGGACCTGAGATTCAATGAGCGTGCTTCTCTAGGTTTGTAATATTTTTCCAAGTGCTTAAAATTCTGCACACCCGGCTGTAACATTACAGTAACATTACAAAAGTCAATTGATACATGACGACATCAAAATTGAGCATCCTCAAAATTAATGCTTTGTTTGCAATTTGATATATGTTTCTTATTTTCCTTTTGTACTTTTACACTTGATATACAGAAGAAATCTCAAATTCCTGACTTGGATAAGGATGTCTCTTGTTCAGTTTCCGCTTCCGCATTTTGTGCTTAATGCTTGTGCGCTGAATATAAACTTAAGTTTTCCGAGGACATTTGACTGAGGGCTGTGCAAAGAGGATCACGAAAACAACTATTCACTCCTTCATAATCCATAATCAAACTGTTTAGTGCTACATTGTTTCCTATGTTTAATCGGACCATTCTACTTTACAAGCTTATACATTTCCATATTTTTGATTTTTCTTATTCACAGATACCTGCTTGCTGGACTCTCAACAGGATCAATTATAGTATTCCACATCGACTTCAATCGGTGGCACCATGAATATCAACAAAGATACTAATGCATGTATAGGATATTCTGCAGACATCTAAGGTAACCGTTGCCTGTACAGAAACGACCCAACCAAACAAAACAAACATACTAAAATGTTAAATGAAACATCTAACATACAACACATCTCCATAGTGAAGCCAAAATTATTCTTATCACCGAAGTACTTAATGCAAACCCTAGAGTAAATTAAAAGAAAAACAAAACACATAATTCTAAGAAACTTTCTTTTGAATCACAATCCTAACTATAAATTCTCCAAGTAAAACAGAAATATTCAAAATGTATTGCTGCGTGATGAAAGAAGCAACCGATTACTTAATTTATCTTTTTAAAAACAAAACACAATGGAAAACAGCGGCCAAAATTCTTAAATTTAAATTTAAATAAAAACCGACGAGTAAACAGAACACAGAAGAGCGTATTTTAAATAGTACTTAACAGAAAAAAAGTATTTACTTATATTACAAATAACAAATAGCATCTATTAGAGAAGACAAAAGCGTTCATTCATTCGTTCGATAGGAAGGTTTTTGGTTCTGTCAATGATAGACGCTTGGTTCATGATAAAATTCAAAAACAAAAGTGAAATACTTAGTGCTCTCGCTTTAGAGAAAATGATAAACAAAATATATTGCTAATGTGCATTGATAGATTTCCCATTAGAGAAGCAAACAAAAAATGAGAGGAAAAAAAAACACAAGAATAAAAATTTACTTAGAAAATATTTTTCATAAATAAAATTAAAAAGCGGCAGTAGACTTGTTTGATCGGTGTGACACGATCACTGAAGACAATGTACTTATGATGTAAATATTGTGCTAAATAAGGGTAGGAGAGAACATAATTCTTTCTTGTTACAAAAAATAGAACAGTTTTTTTTTTTTGGCGAAAATTTAATTAAAGTCAAAACTTATTTTGTGAAAACTAAATGAAAGCTGTAGAGCGTTATTCGACCTAAATTGATGCCCCGCTTTTGTTTTGTGACACTCGCCTTTTGGTAGTTTTGGTGGGTACATGCTCAGTTGGCCGCCACGTTAGAGTTGATTAGTTATTTTTTGTAACGAGTGTGTCAGGCATAAGCTTGTAGATATCTTGACTTTTCTGTTATGAGAAGCAATTCTTTGCACTGCTTGTAGCTCATCTTGAACTCTGATTGAAGCAAATCCCAGGCAAATATCCCCAATCATCTATTTTTTGTTTTATGCGATAAGTTCGCACATTTCACTTTCGTCCAACTATCAAGGAAACGTCCCCTTACTGTGGTTCTTCAGTTGACCCCTCTGTGAATTCATTTTCCATGTGTGCAATTAAAGACTTTTCAACTGTCCCACTTTCTATTCCATCCATTTTATTTCTTCAATTGTCTGTTACACTGAAGAGTAACATGTATCAGCATTGTTTCTTCGATCATTTTGTTAGGCTCAACAACAATCATTAAATAAAGACAAAAAAAAAAAGAACTTACCGAGTATATACACACACATACAATTATATATTTAAAAAAAGGTGAAAATAAAAAATAAAAAAACACTATTTTTGTGAAAATGTTAACATTCCGCCATCCAATATTATAAAATAAAATAAAAAAAATAAAAACAAAAGAAAATATTTAAAAATAAATTGATTATTTAATTAACGCTTAGCTAATAATTAAATAAATAAAATTTAAGTTTAAAACACGAATTAAATTTAATATTATTATAAATAACTCAATAACAAAATATGACGCATTTGATTACATTAGAAAAGTAAACAAAGGAAAATTATTGAACGTATTTTAAAAATGCGTTGTCGCTATTCTGTCCAATCCAATTTAAAAATAAATGAAAACAATTAAAGGCAAGTTTGTAATGTTAAAACCTAAATTTTACATTTATATGAAATACTTACTATACATAAAAGATTATACAAAAAAAAAAAAAAATGATGTGTAAATAATTAACTAAAAAACAAAACTGAGTGTATTCTTGCGTTCCATAAATCTTATGTCAGTGTGTAACTTTTTTAGTTAATTATTTGGTTATGGACTTGTTACTTTTCTTTGTCAGGAGTTATGTTCCTTTGTTTTTTTGTTTACATTCTATAATGTAAATATCGATTAAAGCAATTTAAAATTAATTTCAAGAACAACAAACAAAAAGCCAAATAAAAATCACAAGAAAAAGAAACATATTTTCAAAGGTATAGATGTAGTCTATAAATAAATAAAATAGAAAAGTATTTAGTGAAAAAAATAACAAAAAAAAAAAAAACATAAAATCAGCAGACACTATTTTCTTTTGCAGTCATTTTAATATTAACAAAACTAAAATTTACAAAAAAGTGAATAAAAACAAAATTTTTGTATGCATTATCAATATTTATATAGAAGGAACTAAAATGGAAAAACAAAAATCATGTTCATATCTGGGCATAGCATAGTAAAACATTTTTTTAGATCTAAGCCTACAATTGATTGCATTTGCACGAAAATAAATTCAAAACACACACAGAGACAGAGCTACACAAACCACACCGATACTGAACAGAAATATAAATCCCAAACACACGAAACACAAACACGTTAAGTAAACTACGCGCGGCTAAATTTTAATGAAAAAAAAAAAGGATTATATATATATTATAAAAAAAATATTCTTATTGATACAATAATAATTATTATATTTTGTCAATAATGTTAAATATAAATAAAATGAGAATAAAATAAAAGTACACAAACAAAGGGCAAAGTAAAGCACGAAATGGAGAAAATGCAGAAAGAGAAATACATAACAAAGAAGTCAAAATAAAATAAAAGTAAATGATCTTAAATTTAAACACACAAATGAAGGTAATTATTATGAATATTGATATGGTGAATAATGAAATATTATTATGTTCAATAAACGAAAAATGATTTAAAACAAATTGGCGCTGTTTTAATTGATTTTTTTCCAGGAGAATGAACAAAGTGGGTGTGCAGAGCGGTGATATAGAAATTTCTGAAAATGGTTTGTTTTGGGATATTACCTCTGAGGTTATTCTGCCAATGGGGATAATTGCCAAGGTTAATATATTCCTTAATTCCTTCCCAAGTTAAATATTTCCTTATGGATAAAGATCAAAACAATTTACATAAAAAATTATTAGTGACACAGTTAAGAATATTATAAGAAAATATTAGTGGCACTCTGTTTTAAAGAATGAATAAAATAGAGTCGAGTGACACTTCAATTACTTAAGAAACTAATAAAAACCGAAGGGTTGGGAAATACAATTCAACTAGAAATCAAAATATAGAGAATTTGTGTAAATTAATAAGCGGTGACAATTCAAGAAAGGAAAGAAAAAACACAAATTTGTTAACTAAGTGGATATAGAGTAAGCTAAACTAGAATATTATAAAAAAGAGATTCGAGACTTTCAATATCAAGGATCAAGACCCACAACTTAACGCCTTTGATAAATATTCCAGATGATTGTATAGCCTGCGGTAATACATTAACATTAAATAAACGTTATGATAAAACAGAATAAAAATTTTGGTAGACAGTGGTGCGGAAGGTTGGTACTGGCATGATATTTAAATGGTCACTACGAAAATTGTAACGTGAAATTAAACGAGAAGTACGGTTACTGGACATTAAAAAGAACAATTTTAACACTTTAAAGCAATACAAATGACGAACAGGCAGAATTTTTAATAAACAGAATAATGGATAACTCGGATGTCAAAACTCGGAGTTCTACGACATATCTTTCGTATGACGTACTTTTGTATAATCATCACGGATTGAATTCTTTTCCGATACACACCTCCCCAACAGGCAATACCATATTGTAACTTAGATTGAAAGATGTCATAATAAAATGTCTTTAAAAGTTTGGTGGAACAAACTTTACTCAGATAATAAAAATGGCGAAGGGTACAACGGAAATAAGTTTTCAATATATTAATGTGATTTGTAAACCCGAGTTTAATAACAATAATTGTTGTCCAGAGGGGGACCAGGGCCTAGCTTGCTCATCAATTACTCGTGTTGTGCGCGCTACTGTTCTCTCACGAGTAGAAGGGACCTACAGTTTTTTACCAACTCCGTACGGCGAGTAAAAAACTGTAGGTTATTACACTTTGAGTTACAGTTATTACACTTTGAGTATTATCAGCAGTTCGAAAGAGGTGGTGCCGTGAAATATTCGAAAAATTGGTGTTGAGCTGGGAATCGAACCTAGACCCTTTGGCGTGTGAGCGTCGCACTCTACCCACTACGCCACGGCGGCCACAAAAACCCGAGTTTAGAATCAATTATTGTACCCAAATATTTAAATTCAGAAACACTCTCAATTAAAAAACATTTAGCACAACGGACTTTTTATTATGACAATGGGAGGGAGACAAATATCGAGATGAACAAATTCCGTTTTGAATTAGCTTATATTTGTTGCAGTCAGGGAAATGAAATAAAAACTAGCATCAGGCAGATATGAGGAAGACAGACTGAAGAACATTATTTTAGTTTGAGAGCTTATTATTAAACTGTGTTGGGAAAACCATAGTCGCAGTAGATAAAGGTAAGTCTAAAGCATTACTTAGGCCATATGTAAAGCCAATGTCATCAGCAAAAGCAGTCTGTGCACCCTTAAAAGGTAGAGCAAAAAAATAATTGATATAAATCAGGAATAAAATTGGCCCTAGCACCGAACCTTGAGGGACACCTAGGTTATAGTATCCAATTTCACTTCTTATATTATCTAACTTAACTCTTTGGGATCTGTTTATGAGTTAGGAAGCTAACCATTCTAGAATAAAGCCACGAAATCCTGCTTTTTCCAGTTTTCTCAAAAGAATATTGTGGTTTACTATGTCAAATGCTTTAGTTAAGTCAATAAATAATCCAGCAGTGCATTTTTTACAATCAATGTGTGACATGAGTTGAGTGCAAAACTTCAAGAGAGCATCTCACGCCGATTTATCTTTAAAAAACCATACTGTGCCTTATTAAAAAAAAACTATTTTTTTTCTAAAAAATTCATAATTCTATTCAGTTTCAGAAGTAGAACTTTTTTTATGTAGAATAAGCTCATCAGGGAAAACACCATACAACACACATCGATTATAAATAAAAGCTTAGACACCAACTAAGAAATAAGCAATCTTTTTCATTACAAAATTCGATATACCATCAGGTCCATTTGATTTAGAGTTGGGTACACTACCAATAATTTTTAAAACTTCAAGGGCTGAAATAGTCTGAGAGACAATACAACTATTAAGCGAGGACTCAGAACGCTCACATAAAGATACTCATAAACGACAATTTGAAGATACATTACTTGGCTGTAAACTGTTAGAAATATTAGTAAAATAGGAATTAAAAGCATCAGCAATGGCAATTTTGTCACACACATCAGAATTATTGACACGTAAGAAAGTTAGAGATTTATACACAGTGGACTTATTCAGTTAGGCAGAATGTTCCACTCAATTTGGACGATGATAGACAAGCATTCCGTCCCCCGACTTCGACGAATTCAAAATAGCAATATCCAAGCTGAAGTCGAACAAAGCTGCTGGAGCGGACGGACTGTCCGCAGAACTATTTAAAGCAGCTGAAGATGACCTGGTTGGGCGCATGCACCAGCTCATCTGTAAGATATGGTCGGAGGAAAGCATGCCCGATGAGTGGAATCTCAGCGTCGTTTGCCCGATTCACAAAAAAGGAGACCCCCTTGACTGCGCCAACTGCCGAGGGATTAGTCTCCTGAACATCGCATACAACATCCTCTCTGCCGTATTGTGTGAGCGTCTGAAACCGTTTGTACATGACCTGATAGGTCTCTATCAGTGTGGTTTCAGGCCAGGGAAGTCCACAATAGACCAGATCTTCACATTACGGCAGATCCTGGAAAAGACCCAAGAAATGCAAATTGACACCCACCACCTATTCTGCATATGACAGTGTGCATAGAGACGAGCTATACAGTACCATGTCTAGTTTTGGCATTCCTTAGCTTATAAATAAAAGCAAAGACATCAACTAAAAATAAACAGTCTTATCATAATTAACATTTCTTGTTTTCTATTTATTTCACATTCGACGCGGAATTTTCTTAAACCCAACTGTCTGATAATTACTGATTAATTCTCATTAGTAAGTAATAATTTTCGAAACCGCCCTCTTTACGTCAAATCCCAGAAGTAAAATGTCAGAAGTAAATGGCTTAAACGTTCATTAGGGCGCATTAAATTAGGTATCGAAAGACATACGTGGTATGCACAATTCCCCATGGCACGTTGAGTGTGCAGAGCAGAAACTGGGGAATAGACTTAAAGTTTATGTTGTCTCCTCTGTTTATTAGTGAGTGACGGAGAATTAATCTATTCTTCCGCAATTTTTAAAAATATGTGTTCACCTGCAATTTTCTTTTTAAATGGTACAAAAAATTCGCAATATGATAAAAGTAAAAGAGAAGCATTATACACAAATCAACCGTTATACACTTTGAAAAAGAAAATTTCAATTTCAATGCATTTTTATTTTGCTTAATTCATTTTCTTACATGCTAGACAAAATACTTAAAACTAGCTTACATATAATCCAGCTCACTATAATCTACTGATTTTAGTTCTAGTAGATTAGGCCGCTTAAGATGGCTAGTAGATAAGGCCGCTTAAGATGGCTAGACCATGTAGAGCGCATGGATACCACTGCTATGGCCCGAAAAGCCTTTGAACCCAAACCACTGCGACAACGCAACAGAAAACGGCGTAGACTAAGGTGGCGCACACAAGTGGGGAAGGAGCTCAACCAATTTGGAGTGCGCAACTGGAGGCCCCTGGGGAAAGATCGTGCTGGCTGGAGAGGCATGTTGTTTGAGCCCCAGGTTCACTTCGAAATGTAGCGCCACAACAAGAAGAAGAGGGATCAAACCAAATCTTTTAACGAGATATGTGTTAAAAACGATTAATTTATGAAAAAAAACAAAATAAAAACTCAAACTGCGATGCTTTTGAAATTAAGAAATTAAGTTTATAGTGCACAAGTGGTAGCTTATGGTAACTCTTATCAAATTCACTGACATGTTTTTTGATGCCCATTTTGACCCCACATAGTAGCAGCAGTCTAAAAGGAGAAATCTGATTTGTTCTTTTTAATTAGAGTCACTCCCTTCTGCTTTTTTGCTCTTCATTCAATGCTTCATAAAAAATTTACAGTGATCGGATTTAGTTCAAATATGCGCCGTTTTCGATATCTGTTCGATATGACCTGTTTCCATCTAAACGGCAACTTCATAATACACCCCTTGTGGAAGCCCCCTCCTTATTTGCGAAGAACTCGGACAACCACTTTTCACAAGCCTCTTTTGAGTTCAACTTCACACCACCAAGGGCGTTTGCCATGGGCAGGAACTTGACGCTATGTCCGGACTATGTACAAAGCGCTGCAGAGTTCGTATCTGGCAATACCATACATCATTTGAAAGGTCTTGACATAACCTTGACGCTATGCATGATTCGTTTGGACATTGCGTTCAACAGTTATAGACGTGTAAGCATGGAGTTCTATATCGCCGAAATTCGCGCTATATTAAAGTTTTTCTTCATTAAAGGCAAATCCGCTAAAGAAACGTTCCGTGAGACTATCGGTGTTTTAGGGGATTGTACTCTGTCACTTCGACCCGCGGAGGAATGATTTCGACGATTTAAAGCCGGTGAATACGACACCATATCGAATACCGATAGATTCATGGAAATCATCGAGTTAGACCGGCATGTGCATCTCGTGTCATCGCTCAGGAGATGGAAGTTAGGCACCAAACCATCTGCAGAAGGCTGGATACAACAAAAAAGCTTTATTGTTTGGGTGCCACATGATTTGAACGAAAATAACCTTCTGCACCGTATCAACGCCTGTGATAGGCTGCTGAAACGAAACGAACTCGACCCATTTTTGAAGCGGAAGGTGACAGGTGACGAAAAATAGATCACATACGACAATATGAAGCAAAAACGGTCGTGGTTGAAGGCCGGTGAATCGTGTCAAACAGTGGCCAAGCCGGGATTGACGGCCAGGAAGGTTTTGCTGTGTGTTTGGTGGGGTTGGAAGGAAATCATCCACTATGAGCTGCTCCCATATGGCCAGACGCTTAATTCTACCATCTACTGCGAACAACTGGACCGCTTCAAGCAGGCGATCGACCAGAAGCGTCCAGAATCGGCCAACAGGACGGTTGAAGTGTTGCTCTAGGACAACGCCAAACCGCACACTTCGTTGATGACTCGTCAGAAGCTACAGGAGCTCGGATGAAGCTTGTCCTCAAAAGAGGCTTGTGAAAAGTGGCTGTCCGAGTTATTCGCAAATAAGGAGGGGGGCTTCTACGAGGGGTGTATTATGAAGTTGCCGTCTAGGTGAGAACAGATTATTGAACAAAACGGCGCATATTTGAACTAAATCCGATCATTGTAACACTTTCAATGAAGCATTGAATAAAGATCAAAAAAGTGGAAGGGAGATATTTGACAAAATTTCATCGCAAAATTATCTTAAGTGGCAAAAGTAATTTTTGACTCAATGGGAGCGTCTGTAAGCAAAATATTGGTACTGGCCGGGTGAAAATTCACATGTGCTTCCCGAATTACCACTTCATGAACGGTAATTAACTGTTTGGTGTAGTTTACATACCGGCGGCGTATGTAAAGCACACCGTCCACCACAGCGTTCGTTGCGTCGCTGTGAATGGATGGGCTTATCGTGGCACGCTTACTGATTATGGTATTTAACGCCCGAATTGGAAAATATGAACGTGGACGAAATGTAGTTTCAACAGAACACAGGTTCGTTGATTGGTCGCCTCGTTCGTGCGATAAAACGACATGTAACAGTGTTCGGTAGAGATAAGTTGATTTACTGGTCAATCTCAACAAGCCGATGACGTTAGTAAAGCTCAGAGCCAACATTGAACGCGAAACAATACCCATTCTGGCTGAAAAGTCGGTTAAAGTTCAATACAATTTATCAACCGAAACGAAATTCAGTTCCATTCCATAGTATTTTAAGCCAGTTATAACATTTTCGAAATATTTCGAATGATTTGCGCTTCATTCGAAAAAAAAGTTATCCCCTTCTTCTTGAAAAACATTTTGCTTGCTTTAAAAAAAATAAAAACAGAAGTTTTCAACGTTTTAACCAAAGCTGGACTGCACTTTACTTTGGTTGATTGAAAGTGTCCATAGAGTGAACATTTCTTCCAAGGGATGTTATGTTTATCAATCAACAACAAGCAAACAACGCCAACCGCACGGCTCGCTTAAGTAGACAGACAATGCCAAGTTTAGTGGAAATGTTTGAATCTACATGCTGTGTGATGTCGCCGAGACAGTGAGGCAACAGGTCGGCCTGTAGCAAGCGATTAATAACAATAATTTAATGGCGCGACAGTCCACAGGGCACCACGGCCCTAGCTTGCTCATAAACTACTCATTTTGTGCGCGCTACTGTTCTCCCACGAGTAGAAGGGACCTACACTTAAAAAAAACTAAACTTTTTCTTAGACAGTATTACTTTTTGTGCGTTGTTAGCAGCTCGAAAGAGGTGGTGCCGCGAAAAATTCGACATGTTCAGCCGGGAATAGAACCTGGACTTTCGGCGTGTGACTGTCGCTTTCTACCCACTACGCCACATTGTAGCAAGCGATTGAAAGCAGTCAATTTCACGTTCTCATGAATTGCGTATCGCTCAAACCGTATTTGTATTAGTATCTTGGATTAAGTCTATTCAGGATCACTTTGGAATTGAAACTGATGGACTATTTGAAGCGACGTTTAAGCGAAGTTCGTTGCGAAATTGCTGAATTTTAACCAGAAAATGTCGCACGAGCATCGCTTGGGAATTGTTGAATGGCATCAACAATGTTACGATTCGTGGGTATATGGTTATGACATCGAAACCACAGTCCAATCGTCCCAATGGAAGAGCCCAGGAGAGCCAAGACCGAAACACGTATATCTTGTATGCCTCTCACAAACAAAATAAATATGCCTCGAGACGAGCATGCAACACAACAATATAAGAAAATCGATATTCGAGCGTACGTATGCGTATGTATCTCGCGAAATTTGAAAATTAATCTTATGCTTTGAACAGACCTCGTTCATACTCCGATTGGGGTCTCACTCAATTTTGCGTAGTGGTCAGGTGAAAATTTACATGTGCTTCATGAATTGCCACTTCATGCACAAAAATAACTTGGTGAGTTTTGTATATTAGTGGCCTTATTAGGTTACATATGTTATGCGTGGCCGCTGAGGCGTAGTGGGTAGAGTGCGGCACTCACACGCCGAAGGTCCAAGTTCGATTCTCGGCTGAACACTTCAAATTTTTCACGGCGGGACCCTCTGTCAATCGACCGTTTGACTATTATTTACGTGTTCTTGTAGAACAAAAAAGCAATTTCTGAAAGTAATTTACGTAACATCGAACATTGTCTCATTTTACTCACACATTTTTACGTTTCCCCTCCAAAATTGGCAAAATGGCGGGTAATAAGTCAATTGTTACCCTCAATAGTGTCAAACACTCGTAAATTACCGTGAATTCGTCAGCCATTTTGTGTACATTCAATTTAACGCGTTCGAATAAATGTATAATTTAATAGCATTTATATTTATAACTTATGAAATATGTAGAAAAACAAGAGAGTAACGCCTGCCGAAAAGTCGCACATTTGGAAAAGACTCATTATCAATTGATATTCCAACTTACGCGTATTATAATTAAAATAAATATTTGGTGTTACATATTTCTATTACAAAATGTTAATTTTATTGTACAAATGACATCAATGCAATATGAAAGATGTTGTAATCAATAAAAATAATGAAACCTAACCCACGCGGTGGCGTAGTGTGTAGAGTGCGAAGCTCACACGCCGAAGAGTGTAGGTTCGACTACCAGCTCAACACCAATTTTTCGAATTTTTCACGGCACCACATCTTTCGAGCTGCTGACAACACTCAAAGAGTAATAACTGTCTAAGAAAGCTTCTCAAATTTCGCCGTTCGGAGTCGGCAAAAAACTCGTGAGAGAACAGTAGCGCGCACAACACGAGTAGTTGATGAGCAAGCTAGGCCCTGGTCCCCCTTTGGACTGTAGCGTCAACAATTATTATTATTAACCCAAAAAAAAAAAAAATAATAAACATGCTTCGAGCAATCAAAATAAAAACAATAATAATAAAACGAATATATTTAGCGAAACACTTTTATCTAAAACAACTCAGAACGATTATTTATGATAATTGTAGTACAGTGAATGCACTTAAAACAATTAAGTTGGTTCGAAATAAGAACATTTTCACAAAGTTGGTTCGAAATAAGAACATTTTCACAAATTTAAGACAACTTTTAGCCTAAGGCCCTTTGGTGCTATATGATTTTGTGTGACCTTATGTGGCATTATGATTTGAATCATAAGGTAGTTATTCAATAAAAAAAATAAATAAAAAGATATTTTTGAGTACCATTTCAGGCAATAATAACAAAAATAACTTATAATATGTAGTGAAATAATTCCTTTATTTCAACTCGATGTTAAGGGATCTTAAAATGAACACCACCGATGTCTTCAAACTCAAATTTTTAATAATGTCCTCTTTTTTTGACAGTTCTTCATAAAGGGTAAACAGCATATTTCATTACTCATTACAGATACAGATCTACTACAAATATTATATTATTATTTATTAACAACAGTTATAACATTGACTCACATTTATAGAAAACTAGTTTTAGAATTTAAAATCAGTAGCAGTGTTTATTAGTTTATAAGTACTATTTAGTGAATTATTGCATTCAAACTATGTTTATGTCCTCATTTTGTTTCTGAAATAATCATAAAGTGTTAAGAATATTGCTCTTCTTATGCAATTACTGCCTTATAAACATAATTTCTGAACGCAGTTAGCGGCAACCATCACTTTGTGGTGGATGAAACTATTCCTTCTCCCCTTTAATTGTCTGATTTATATACCCTCTCCTTCTAACAGTGTGAAGAGTGAGGAGATCCACCGTATAGGCAGCTTACACGTATTCTCAATTGAAAACAAAAAAATCCATTACTGCCCTAAGTTCAGATCACATTCCAGTTGTTTGCAACATGTACCAAACACCTGAATTAAACAACTAGTACTATCTTGATATCAAACATGCCAACTGGAATAGATATAAACGAGAAGTAAGAAGGGAACTACTTAATCACGACAAAAATGTCCAAAATGTGACGGATACGTCTCAGATTGAAGCATCCATTTCAATTCTTGTTGAAACTATAGAAAATTCCGTTAATGTTTCTATTCCCAAAAAACCTTCTATTAACATCCGCAACGCAAATCTCCCCAGTTCAATTATCAACTTTATCAAAATAAGAAACCGCTCTCGAAGAAACTGGCAAAGAACTCGTGCTAATATATTCTTGGATCAAATTAAACTATACAACTACATGATCCAAAGGGAAATAGAAAAATTTCGTAACGCTAAGTGGAATAGAAAACTACAAGATCTCGGAAAATGAAGCAAACCATTTTGGAACGTTGCAAAAGTAATGAGGAAGAAATATATCACAATTCCTGCCCTTGATAACCTCCCTAAGTACATTAATCGAGAAAAAGCAGATACTCTAGCTGTCTCGTTCTATAAAAATCATATAGTGTCTAGTTCATTGTCCGACGTAGAAACCGAAATGACTGTTAGTAATACAATTAACGTTTTAAGTTCAATATCCACAGAAGTTGAAGAAGGTCATTATGCAACTTTCGATGATATGATGGATATTGTGGCACGCCTCAAAACCCGTAAGTCAGCTGGCTTGGATAACATTAAGAATATATATATTAAGCGATTACCAAAAATTGGTATCGAGTATATACTTTACATATTTAACTCTTGCATTAAACTGCAACATTTTCCAACAGCGTGGAAAAAAGGGAAGGTTATTCCTATATTGAAGCCTGGAAAGCCACCGAACAGTTCCGCAAGTTATAGACCAATTAGTCTTTTGAGCTCTGTAGGAAAAATTTTTGAAAATCTCCTCAAGAAAAGAATCCAGAACCACCTTGACTCGAGGAATATTCTACCCATACAGCAATTTGGATTTCGTAAACACCACAGCACAATACACCAAGTAGATAGATTAGGCATGGTTTTCAGTCGAACAAGTCAACTGGATTAGTACTACTGGACATAGAAAAAGCGTTCGATTCCGTATGGTATACAGGGTTAATACACAAATTGTTTGTATTCGATTTCTCGGTATATCTTATTAAACTTATTCAAAGTTTCCTGTCTGAGCGTACTTTTATCGTTTCTGTAAATAATTCGTTATCCTCGGAACACAACATTCCGGCAGGTGTTCCCAAAGGTTCCGTCTTAAGTCCTGCCTTATTTAACATTTAATTATCTGATTTTCCTCAACTACCAAATTGTGAATTAGCTATGTTTGCTGACGACACAGGGATATATTCCACAGATGTTCTTGGTATCGATGTTGAAACCAAAATTCAATCTGGACTGAGTATCATATACCCTTATTTGAGCAAATGGAAAATAAAACTAAATGCTTCCAAGACCCAAGCTATCTTTTTTACAAGGAAAAGAAAAGCTTGTTTTCTGCCAAGCAACAACTTATCAATTAACGGTATTAAAATTGATTGGACTGATGATGAAAACTTTTATTTAATAAGCATATCTCTAATACCGTCAACAAAGTCAACCAAACAATTCGTGTTATGTACCCATTGATAAATAGAAAGTCCTTACTTAGTAATGAAAACAAACTAATTATATTTAAAGTAATCTTCCAATCCTTTATGTTATATGGCAGTCCTGTTTGGGGTAGCTGCGCCAAAACTCACATCCAAAAGCTCCAAATAGCACAAAATAAGCTATTAAAACTTATCCTGAAGCTCCCATGGCATTTCTCGACGAGGGAGTTACATGATAGGGCTGACATCGACCGTATTCAAGATAGAGTACTTCAACTCAGAGAAAAATATCGGTCGAGATGTGAATTATCCGATAATATTCTCATCAATAATCTTATCCGTTCATAAGCATATTATTGTCAGACGATTTAAGGGTTCTGGTTCTTACATGTTATAATCTTCATTAATTAATTAAATTATTTATTTACTTATTTATTTATTTATTTATTTACTTATTTTTTTATTTGTTTATTGTTATCTTATATTATATATTTACTCATCTGCATAGACACAATAAATGTTGATAATTATTTGTAAACAAATACATATTCATACTTCTTTAAACTGTGATATTTGTATACATATACACTTTTTTTTTTTCTTTTTGGTTAAATGAAAGGTTTTTATCTCTTAGCACTTTCCTTTCGAATAATCTATGCACTAGATCCCTCATGAAATGTTTACACTAATTTTTTTCAGAAGTAAGATAGATCACTTATCGTATCTCTGTATTGTATATAACTTATGTAAGACAAAATTTGTAAACTTTACTGGCTAAATAAACTTGTAAATAAACTTGTAAAAAAATCCTATCTGTGAATCAGCTGTTAAAAGAGGGGTAATGTTATAAAAAACGCTGTCAAAATGAATTCAAGTGCGGGAGGCGAGGGAGTGGACTGTCTCCCCATATGTCTCTTGGCACTATATCGTGCGGCTGCCAACACAATTATTTGTCTAGAAAAAAGCTTCTCAAACTTCGAAATCTGCAAAAAAAACTGTAGGTCCTTTCTACTCGTGAGAGAACAGTAGCGCGAGTTACGTCATCCACCTACCCCCGCCAACCCCACCAACAGGAATACACGCCGAGCTAATGCCTAGAAGCCCCTTCAACCCCTCATACTAAAGCGACGCACACGGTGACCGCCCACTCAACTGTATCAACTGTACAAATGCAGCATAAACACTATTTCACAATAAAATGTAATCGCACAAGTGACCGCATGAACTGTACACTTTGCCTACTAAGCGCCTGAAGTTTCTGACCTAAAAAAGTGTAAGCTACGATTCGTCTGCAAAAGTGAACATAACCCTTTGATGGAGCAATACGCCCCTTATTAAGGTGTATTCTAAGTAAAGCCTGGAAGAGAATAGGGTAAAGGAAAAGAAGTGGAGTTCGTGATGTAACAACACTTCACCTCTGAGAAATTCCATGGAAAGGGAATTACACCAAAATTAGTGCGGAGAGCAAAACCACTTTGTCCATGGAGCAGTCAACCGTAGATCAAGTAGATCAAGCTACTGTACTTAACTCTCACAGCTTTCCTGAAGAAACTGCACGCCACTTCCCCCGATCAGAGATCTAAAATTTTTTATTGACCCGTAAGCCGAGGAGACAACAATTGTCGGAGAAGAATTTGATTCAGAACAATTACAACTCCAAAGTTCTAAGGCCGGCAATGGGGTAGCAGTGGGCAGACACCGGAAACATCTCCAGATCAATCGATGTTAGACTTTAAGGTTATTGTTGCATCTACACCAAAGCTTTTCAAACATTGGCAAGGGAACGTCATAAGGCCTTCACTTTTCACAGTCGAGAAGAGAAATACTTTTCAATCAGAAGTAAATCTTCCAGACGTTGTCTCAGCATCCTTAACAGGTTTTCCGGTAAATTGGAAATAAAGGCTTTTCGTGAGATCACTGAATGGCTTTTGATAAGAGCACTATTCATCGTCATTTATACCGGAAGTCGAGCAGCAATTTGCAATCAATTTTAATTTTCAAGAATATATAAAAAGCTGAAGGAAAATAAAGTAGAGAACCCAAGGTCATAGGGTCCACCTAGTTGTGCTACCTTTATATCTAATCCTTCAAAATATATACAGTTATTTACTTTATTTCACAAAAATAGTAATAATAATTGTTGGCGCGACAGTCCACAGGGGGGCTAGGGCCTAGCTTGCTCATCAACTACTCGTGTTGTGCGCGCTACTATTCTCTCACGAGTAGAAGGGACTTACAGTTTTTTGCCGACTCCGAACGGCTAAATTTGAGAAGCTTTCCTTGACAGTTATTACTCTTTGAGTGTTGTCAGCAGCTTGAGAGAGGTGGTACCGTGCAAAATTCAAGGTGTTCAGCAGGGAATCGTCTATGTTCGATTCCCGGCTGAACACCCTCCGGCGTCTGTGCGTCGCACTCTATCCAATACGCCACGGCGGCCACAAAAAGTTCTGCGAAATGCAGAATATTATTATCCGCCAAACGCATATCTCTACTTTACACTCCCAGTAGAGTTGTCAGACTCCCAGTCCGAGTTGTCCCAAAAATAAATTCAACAATGATTCGGATGCAATCTAGTCTATATTGGACCAATTTCCGATGGCCCTTTCCAACATACTCATCGGCATACGTTTCTTGTCTCTCTAAGTGGTCAATTCTGTGGTGCTTATCAGCATAGATTGCAACTACACATACAGTGCCTCCAACAAGTAATCGGACAAAGGTTAGGATTACTTTTCCAGCAATACAACTAATAAAGTAAGTTGAAAGGTGTATTGGTTTTTTCTTATATTCACTCTTTGACACATCTTCTTAAATAACAAAAACAAACATTTTAAGAAAAGCTCAACATAGTGGCTAAAAACATGATAATAGAAAACGAACTAAATTTTTAATGTGCCACAAATAATCGGACAATTGAACAAATATTGTTAAAACTATCGCTACGTGCCCGATTCATACTGGCATTGAGTAATAGACTTCCGTAGGCAGGTAGGTAAAGGTGGCTGATGAGTACATTTAGTCCTATAAAGGACCATTGTGCTACCACGTGGGAAGAACCTAAAACCAGCTGGAGCTGATGATAAAGTTTAAAATGTCGGCGGAATGGGTTTTATTGAGGTCATGTAGGCCGTTGAGGAAATAGCTTCCAAAATGTTTGTGTCTGGGGCGCAAGAGTACCGGGCATGTGCATAACAGGTGTAGGAGGGTTTCTGGTTCTTCCTCATCCCTGCAGCTTCTTCAAAAATCGTTTGAGAGAGCCCCTAGCCTGCTAGCATGCTCGCCGATCAGACAGTGCCCGATTATGGCTCCCATGACCAGGCTTATGTCTGATCTTTTGAGCGATAGTAGCAGTCTGGAACGTTTGGGTTCAAGAGAGGGCCACACCTCCCTGGAGACGCGAAAAAGGTTATGGTTAGACCACCTTTAATTAGTCTGATGGATCGTGTTCAAGTGCAGTGGTGAGAGGCATACCGATGTGTTCGTGTTCCTTAAGTAGTGGTTGCGTTGTGGCAAGCCTGGCCAATTCGTCTGCTTGACAGTTGCCCGGAATGTCTCTGTGACCTGACACCCAGCACAGGCGTATGTTGAACTGCTCAGCCATCTCATCTAAGGATGTGCGGCAGTCATGACCGTCTTGGAGTTTGTTGAGACAGATTCCAGGGCCCTAAGTGCTGCCTGACTATCCGTAAGAATAAGGATATCAGCTGAGGATATACTATTCCTATTCAGCCAAGACAGTGCTTCGCGAATGGCCATTACTTCAGCTTGGAAAACGCTACAGTGATTGCGAAGCCTAAGTTTTAGAGTAAGGTTCAGATCCTCAGAGTAGACTCCGCAACCAACGCCTTCGTTTGTTTTTGATCCGTCGGTGTAGATGCACGAAGCGTCAGCAACCTATTGTGGGTTCGCCGACCACGCGTCTCGTTCAGGGATCATAGTGCGGAAATTTTGTATCAAAAAGACCTTCGGTGCCGCATAGTCAAGGTTCTGGTATACAAAGTTTACTTTTTGAAGAATTCTTGAGTGTCACTGGGACACGGTCCATTGTAATGAGGAGATCAGTCTTATGGCTCTACTAGGCGCCGCCTGTTGGGCAAACAGATCTATGGGCATAAGGTTGAGAAAGACGCCCAATGCATCTGATGGGGTGGTTCTTGAAGCACCGCAGATACATATGGAGGCCAGTCGCTTCCGTAACTTAAACTCCTGTTTTTGAAAATTGCTCCACGTGGTAAGCAAGCATCTTTCGAAGTTAGACAATTGATGGTAAAATTAACTAGTGAAGAAGATATATTAAGAGAAGTTTCTGAATTAGTAAGGAAGACCAAATCTGCTGTCCTGGACATAATAACGAGCTACAACAAATAGTTTAGATTGTCTTATGAAAGTAGGGTGGGGCAAGGCAAAATACTCAATGAAAGAAAGAAACACTCAGTTTTAAAAGAAATGCAAAAATATTCATTTAAAACAACTAAAGACTTACAAATTTTGTTAATAGAAAGGAGTGGAAAAGATGTTTGCTTAACTACCGCCCGATAATGCCACTTTTGGTGGCACGTGTAACGCGGCTAGGGAGCAAGGCGTAGAGGAGTCATTGTCATTGTTGACTATAATCGCGGAGGCGGAGTGTGACAAGTTTGTCTACTCTCAAGGCGGCGTCCTGCCACCTCTCCTATGCTGCATGCTGATAGATTCTTTGTTTTCGCTTTGAATAGCTCTAACACCTACGCCCAGGCTTATGCAGATGATGTAGCCCTACTGGTTACTGGACCATGCCTTGAGGCCCTTTGTGCAAGTATACAGGCGACATGATCGATAACTGGTGTACTATTAATGGGCTCTCAGTCAACCGTCTTAAAACTTACGTCTTACTTTCCGCTTTGAATAGCTCTAACACCTACGCCCAGGCTTATGCAGATGATGTAGCCCTACTGGTTACTGGACCATGCCTTGAGGCCCTTTGTGCAAGTGTACAGGCGGCATGATCGATAACTGGTGTACTATTAATGGGCTCTCAGTCAACCGTCTTAAAACTGGGGTTGTTCTCTTTATGGGAAGAAGGAATCTGACTGGCCTGACGCAACTGGTACTTAAAGGCGTACATATCCCACGGAAATACCCCAATGAAACCAAATATCTAGGTATTATCTTAAACAGAAAACTTCTCTGGAATGTGCCTTACATTGAAACAAAAATCTCCAAGGCGCTATCAGTCTTCTGGCAGTGTAAGAGAGCTTTAGCAAAACCTGGGGTCTATCACAAAAAAGATCCGATTGGATCTACACGGGAATGATAAGATCCCCTCTCTCTTATTCGTATGCATCAGTGGTTTGGTGGAACAAGCTTTTGCGCGAATACGTGACTGCTGCATTCACCAAGCTCCAAAGAACTGTTTGTCTCGGCTGCACAGGGGCCTTCTCCAGCACGCCTGGTTCTTTTCTTTTTTTTAAATTGGAGCTCACTAAAGGGATTGCTTATACTCTTAACTGACTGGAATTAAGTCACAGCAACATTTCATCGATGTTCAAGCTAGTCGATTGACTTTGCAGCATTATTATCACCAACAAGTCTTATCGCTCGGATTGGATTTTATCTAGTAGATGTGGAGAGGTCTTAGGAGCACCGAACCAGATAGGAGCGTTATACTCTGCTGTACACTGCTCTTGATGCGCCGATGAGGCGCGCCTAAGATGAGGCTCCATCGTGCAGGCGACCTCTTGGCAGACCCAGAACGAGGTGGTTGGACCAAGTCCATAAACTCGCCTGGTTACGCCTGAGCATTGCTTCTGACGAGATAGGGTCAATGGCGGAGGATTGAGCGGCCGTGCGTTGCCTTCGCGACCCCAGTAGTGGAACATTCATTAATGAATGAATGATAATGAAATAAATGAATGAACAGCTATACAAATAAAAACAAAGGAAAATAGATGCAGTTATGCTGCAACAAAAACGAAAACATCATAAATAATTGTTTTCTTCTTTCGAGACCCACTGCGTAAACAAACAACGGGTGCAATTCTCTTACCAGTTGAGTCATTATCAGTTGCTTGAATTCTGTGGCGCGAAAGTGTTGTGTATTATTAAATTAAACTAAATTTGTGGTAACCAAGAATGGAAGTGAAAGGTGACTTTTCATCACATGATTACGAGGCTGATCCCAATTTTCGCATTGAAACCGAAAGTTCAAACCGTAAGAGATCCTTCTCAGACGATAAACCTTCTGTTAAAGGCGCAGAACCGAAACAACACCCTCGGTCATCAAAATCAGTGGTAGTGAAACAGAAGCAAAATCTTCACAACAATCGGAAGAATCATTGGGAATAAACTTCTTTTATCCAATAAATTTTTTAAAATAATAAAGCAAAGCATCAGCCTTCCAGGTATGTTCAAACTTGAAAGACTTCAACGAAATCGTTTGAAGTCCCAAAGACTTCAACCAATATTATTGAAGTCCCAAGGTATGCACCGAAATTTTTTGAAGTCTCAAGGAATTCAATTGAATGCAGGTGACTTCAAGTGAATGCAGGTGACTTCAAGTGAATGCTGAAGACTTTAAAGTGACTTCAACGACTGCAAGGTAATTCTAAAGACTTGCATTCAATTGATTTCAGTCATAAGATTGCTCGGAAGGAATAATCCAGTCAAGACTTCAGAAGTGAGTGCAAATTTGTTTGTTGAAACCTGAATTCCGAAGCGAAATCATGAATTGAAAAATCATATACATGAAGTCAATTGATTTCCTAAACCAAAAGATTTCTTTTCCAACTCTGCTTGATAGCTTGGCCGCCGTGGCGTAGTGGGTAGAGTGTGACGCTCACACGCTGAAGGGTCTAGGTTCGATTCCCGGCTGAAATCTCGAATTTTTCACGGCACCACCTCTTTCGAGCTGCTGACAACACTCAAAGAGTAATAACTATCTAAGAAAGGTTCTCAAATTTAGCCGTTAGGAGTCAGCAAAAAACTGTAGGTCAACAACGAGTAGAAAGCTGTAGGTCAACAACGGTCACACGAGTAGTTGACGAGAAAGCTCGGCACTGGTCCCCCTATGGACTGTCGCGCCAACAATTATTAGCTAAATAAAGGACACCATTGTCGCACCCTAAAGTTGTATACTTCCTAAAAGAACACTGGTACATGATCACAGGCTCTACAAGAAACTGACATAGTGGTAGCTCCAAATTTTGCTCCTTTTGAAAAAGATTAGGACCTTACAAACAAGTTTTTTGTGTGTCAGTAGTCTCAAATAATGCTGGAGTAGCATGTCAGCCACACCCCAAGTCGTCTTGTAACGAATACTGAACGATCGATCCGACGGCGGATTTCAAAACACCGCCTCATCGCATTCCTTCCTAAATGTCACCAGTTCAACTTTAAACAGATTTTGATCATCAATCGCTTCTAGAATGCTTCACAAAAGGGAGACAATGAAAAATTGTGTCACCCGACGAAGTGTAAATTTCGGAATACTTTTGCACGACCAACCTTCAACTGAAAAAGTAGCACACATCCAATTGAAAATGTTCTTGAATACCACAAACGTTCCTCCTCCTTTCCTCCGCACATCACTAAAATCTCATTAGACAGCCTTGAAACACATCCCATTGTGCTTTGGAGCATGTTTCTGCCTTTGACAATGCAAGCAATTGTTTTTGTTTTTTCACTTGGAACAAATTCTTCGTCGCACCCCCGACACACAAAAAAAAAACAGAAAACCAATGAATTGAGCCAATGAATGGAAAAATAACATACACAGGGGGAAACTGTGAGCACAGAGCACGAAGAAAAGTGCCGCATTGTTGATTATGTTTGAAAGGAAGGAGGACAATTGGAAAACAGTTTGACAACAGTTTGCTTTGTTTTCCTCACTTGTGTCTGCCAACAATGAAGAGGGCGACACTGACACACTTATGCCTGCCAGGCAATAGGCAGCATTATCACCTTAAAGTGTCACAGAAGACAATCATTCGAGCTTCCAATCTAATGCGATAAAGAACAGGGGGCTGAATGGGCAAAGAGTGCATGTCATGCCATTGATCGTTGTGCGACTTCCACTCCATTAAACCCGTGTTGATACATTCAACCGAAATAGAGCTCTCGTTGTGTGTTGAATTGTTTGCTGCAATTCAAATCGCTTCGCACACCGGCTGACGACTACTGCAGGTCCTGACAAAGAGCTTATTCTTTGCACTCACCTTTACGACACTCATAGTGTTGTTATACGTCAGGACTTTGTGTCCCACTCAGGCAAGGCACTCCTGCTGTAGACTGAATGGTAATGATACACCGAGTTGATGATGCATTGTGGTGTGGGGGTGGGAGAGCTCCATGTTTGCACTGGTTGGCTGAAGAATTCATTTACGCCACAGGAGATATCATGTGAATTCAAGTGTTGGGGATGCGCTGCAATTGCTGCATTTCCAAGGAACAGTGCGGGAGATGAACAGATCGTGGCTTGTGTCTAATTGAGTCTTGTTTCCTCAAATTTTTCGCTCTTGCATCGGTTGTTCCGCCATTTTTGGTTCAGTAGCATGCACCTTCTCAAGTGCCTTTGCATAAAGGAGGCGGCGTGACATTGCCAGATACGAATGCGGATTGTTTTCGCACTGCAGATGGGTTACGAGCATGTACTTGTTTTCGATTTTAATGAATGCAATTCACAGACCTTAGAGTATTGGAGGTAGACAGCATTCCCATCTATTAACCGAAGAAAAAGTTAAAAGCGTAAAAACATATATAGTTTTAAAGTACAAACGTAAGCATTTAAAATTATTTGTGTTGTTTTTCTTGGTTAATTTATTAATTTTTCAGGAGGACTAAGGCATTCAGTGACTCACAAGATAATCGAAAACGAATTTTGGTGCAAAACTTGTTGGAACTGAGGATACAGATTTAAGTCTTTTCGACTTAAATCTTCTACGACAAGTTTTTTTTGGCTGTAGAGTACTGCTGGGAACTTTGCCGACCCAGTATTCGTGAATCACTCAAACTCTGGGTTCGACGCTGCCTGCACTAACCATAGAAGAAGACTGGAAGCGTTGTGATGAAGCCATCAAAGAAACTGCCGCTGATGTGCTAGGTTTCACCCAGAAGGAACATACTGTTCGACGACGAGTGCAGGAACGCACACGCAGTCAAACAGGATGCCTATAAGGCAACACTGCATCGAACAACGAGGGCTGTTCGTGAGCTCTACTAACAGAGAAGAAGGGAAGAGGACCGGCTTCTCAGAAGGAAAAAGAATTAGCATGAGAAACGCGCGGTTGAAGAAATGGAAAGGTGCTATGGCAGGAATGAAGTCCGAATGTTTTACGGAAAGTTAAAGCAGCTATGCGGAGGATATAAGGTTCGGACCAAGGCTTGCCGGGACCAAAACGGACAACTCGTAGTAGAGTCGCAGTCTGTGCTGAGAATCTGGAAGGATCATTTCTGCAGATTTCTTAACGGCGATGAGGGCCCAAATACCGCTGCTAGGCAGAATGTTCCACTCAATTTGGACGATGATAGACAAGAATTCTGTCCCCCCGACTTAGACAATGTGAAGATAGCAATATCCAAGCTGAAGTCGAATAAAGCTGCTGGAGCGGATGGACTGCCCGCAGAATTGTTTAAAGCAGCTGGAGATGAGTTGGTTGGGTGCATGCACAAGGTCATCTGTAAGATTTGGTCGGAGGAAAGCATGCTTGATGAGTGCAATCTCAGCGTCGGTTGCCCGGTCCACAAGAAAGAAGACTCCTTTGACTGCGATAATTCTCGAGGGATAGGTCTTCCTAACATCACAAACAAGAACCTCTCTGCCGTATTGCGTGAGCATCTGAAACTGATTGTTCATAACCTGATAGGTCCCTATCAGTGTAGGTACAGGCCAGGGAAATCCACGATAGAACAGATCTTCACTTCTTCACTTTGTGGCAGATCCTGGAAAAGACTCGAAAAGTGCAAATCGACATTTACTACCTATTCTTCGTTTTTAAGGCCGCATATGACAGTGTGCATAGAGACGAGCTATACAGTGTCATGTCTAGTTTTGGCATTCCTATGAAACTCGTCAAGTTGTGTAAGATGACCTTGGAGAACTCTCGCTGCTCCTTCGAGGTCGGTAACGAGCTCACTAATACCTTCAGTATCAAAAAAGGTTTTAAACAAGGCGACGAAGCGTCATGTGACTTCTTTAACATCGTCGTAAAAATGCAATTAAACAAAGGAACAATAGACTACATTAATTGTGTTGTTGTTATAAGTTGTATATGTTATTTAAAATTATTGTTATGGAAAAAAAACTCTATATCTATCTAGCACAGAGTAATTAAACAAAATAATGAGCAATGGATGACTAAAAATTTTAATTTTGAGTTTAATACAACATGTCTAAGCTGCTACAACAAGGGCTGAATATACGGCTGATATATTCTGTACGTATGTCATGTTTCCTATTAATATTGTTGTAAGTTTCGATTTTGCGAAGGGTTTTCAGAGTGTACATTTTGCGGGTATGTTTTTCCGTTTGCAGGCTTTTGACGTCATCAAGGTAGGGTAGATAGTCAGTCTGAACGCAATTATTACGACGGATGTTGAATATGGTATATTCTCAGTTTCGTAGTGAAGCTGTGGTACCGCTTCAGGTATACCAGAATGGACCGAGCGTTTTGCTTATAAATAAGACACTAATTATTAATGGAAAAGTAAAAACATTTTATTCAAAGTATTGGCCATTGTTTTCTACACATTTTAACCACTTTTCTGAGAGTTTTTGAATACCACGCCAATAAAATTGTTCGTCTTTTAAAGCAAACCAATCAGACACCCAATTTTCGACCTCCTCATAGGAATCAAAGTGCTGCTCCGCCAATGCGTGTCCCATCGATGAACACAAATGGTAGTCGGAAGAAGCCTAGTGTAGTGAATACGTTTTGATGGTATCCTGAACCGGTTTTGCTTTGTGTGCAGGTGCATTGTCATGGAGCAAAATTACCTTCCCCCTATGTACAAGGCGCTACAGAGCTCGTATCTGGCAATACTATACTATACACGCTATGCATGATTAGTTCGCATATTGCGTTCAACAGTTATAGACGTGTAAACATGGAGTTCACTGACGCTGAAATTCGCGGTATTTTAAAGTTCCTTCGTTAAAGGCAACTCCACTAGAGAAAGGTTCCGTGAGATTAATGGCGTTTTAGGGGATGGTACTTTATCACTTCGAACCGCGGAGGATAAGTTTCAACGATTCAGAGCCGGTAAAAATGACGCCTTGGATAAGCCAGCTCGCGGGAGACCTGTGACAACAAATAAGGATCGATTCATGGAAATCATCGTGTTAGACCGGCATGTGGCATCTCGTGACATCGCCCAGGAGATGGGAGTTAGTCGGGAAAACAATTTTAAACCATCTGCAGAAGGCTGGGTACAAAAATAAAGCTTGATGTTTGGGTGCCGTGTGGTTTGACGCAAAAAAACTTTCTGGACCGAATCAACGCGTGTGATATGCTGCTGAAACGGAACGAACTCGAACCATTTTTGAAGCGGATGGTAACTGGCGACGGAAAATTGATTACATACGACAATATCAAGCGTAAACTGTTGTGGTTAAAGGCTGGTGAATCGTCCCAAACAGTGACCAAGCTGGGATTGACGACCAGGAAGGTTTTTCTGTGTGTTTGGAGGGATTGGAAGGGAATCATCCACTATGAGCTGCTCCAATATGGCCAGACGCTTAATTCTACCACAAACTGCGAAAAACTAAACCGCTTGAAGCAGGCGATCGACCAGAAGCGTCGAGAATTGGCCAACAGGAAGGGTGTAGTGTTCTACCAGAACAACGCCAGACCACACTCTTCGTTGATGACTCGTCAGAAGTTATGGGAGCTCGGATGGGAGGTTTTACCGCACCCACCATATAGCCCGAACATAACGCCAAGTGATTACCACCTGTTCCTGCCCATGGCAAACGCCCTTGGTGGTGTGAAGTTGAACTCGAACTTGAAAGAGGTTCGTGAAAAGTGGCTTTCCGAGTTCTTCGAAAATAAGGAGGGAGGCTTCTACGAGGGGGACATTATGAAGTTGCCGTCTAGATGGAAACAGATTATCGAACAAAACGGCGCATATTTGAACTAAATCCGATCACTTTAACACTGTTTATGAATCATTGAATTAAGAGCCAAAACGCGGTTGTCAGAACCTTATATAAGCAACAACTGTCTTTCTGTTAAGCATCAGTTGGGCCTTGAAAGTTATTTCTTTCCTTGAAAATTTTTTCCCTACAGATGTGAGGATTCTTTATAGGTTTTTAATAAACTAAAAGAATAATTTAAAACAATCTCGTGTAGAGTTTGCTTTATATGCACAACCATCCCCTATCTCCGATCTAGCTACAGTCATGGGATCTTCAATATTGTACCTTGAGCCAAGCTGACATGTTTATTTGAGTAATTTTTTCGTAGAACTAACTCATAATAATCTAATAATCTACAGGAACCTCCCAGAGGCAATCAAGAATCGTACGAATTCCGTTGCTACACATTTTACTCACATCTCAGGAAACTCAAGTGAATTTAATTCTCATTGTCATCTGTCGCTACAATTATTCTCACCCACACGCGAATTGCTGGCACAACAAATCTGTGCGTCTTCTGGCGCCTCGGGCACATCAGAATAAGTTCTTCCAAATCATTTGTATCCTCTCTGCTCATTTTGGATACACTTCACACACATCTGCACACCATAGCCTCAACTAATTACGCTCGAGCACACTAATGTGAAGGGATTTCTGTTTTGCGTGCAGGATCATCATAAACGTCATTACCTTTACCAAATTCATTCAGCAATGGAACGCCCTTTCCCGGATGAAAGAAACGTTTCACGGTAATGCGAGTACACAGGCAAAGGTGGAGGGCACCCGCGTCGTCGTCACATGTGCCGTTTCCCCGAAACCCCAGTGGCTCAAGTGTCATTTCTCTTTAATTTCGTACGCCTCGGAGCACACGGTAAAAATAATTCGGAATATGCTTCCCAACTATTCTTGGGAAATTTGTGTGCGGCAGGCCTGTCGCTTGCCTCTGGAGCTGCTCAATTGTACATAGTTCGTCGGGCCAACTCACATGTGTGGGTGCTGCTTGTCGCCGGGGCGGTTTTGCGGCACCAATCCGCCCTGGATATGATGTGACATATTTAATTTAACAGTCAATGCACAGCACACGGCTTTAAATCTGTTTCTGAGGCGCTACGCCTCCTCGTCGGTTTGTTTATCCATTTTTTTTGGCAGACATCCCTCTTTGGTGCTGACAAGTATGTGTATGTAGGGGAGGAGCACAGGTTTTTTTTCCATTCTTGTCATATCTGGTGTTTGCTGATGGTTGGCGGCGGTCGGTTGTGGTGTCGTACCTGCCAGACGCTGAGTTGGCAATTGATTTGATTGATGACATGCCAGATAAAATATTGAGGGACAGCAGATGAAAGGGGTGAGCGATTGTGCGGAAACTGAGGACAGAACAGTGAGGCGCTTGTATCTGCGTTAACCAAGGAAGGAAAAATAAAAAGGGACATTCCGGAATATTTTTTTTTTGCCGGGCTGTGAAAAATGTGAATAAGGACAGAGGGATTGAAATGCTATGACATGTGTGACATGGGATGTGATTAGACCCAAGTGGGTCAATATTGGCTCAAAGCAGGACATATCTTTGATTAACTGTGGCTACGACAAGCGCTTGAATGTATTCTGGGGACAAAAGTTTTCGTGTTTTTTGTTGATTGGGCGCTTTTGCAGGTCTGAACTTATAAAACTAGTGTCCAGTGTCTTAACATAGTTGTCTCACTGACGGGACGAATTTTTTAAAACCAAAACAGAGCAGTCTTGCGTTTACTGCATGTATGGATGAACCATTTTAGATGAGGATGTTCAAATAAAGGCGAAAATGATTGCTGAGATTTGTAAGCGCTCGACTGGTACCATAAACGTCATCACTTATAACCAGATTGACCCTTCATAAATGTGAATCGCGTGAATAAAGATCTTTTGAAGTTCTACAGTCAAAACCTGGGAGCTGAGTCCGAATAAATGGCTACCGAAGACAAAGCATGGGTTCGCCATACCGACGACAGCAAGGTTGAAATAAACAAAAGTTCGGATCCACTTCAGGAAAGCTGCACGGAAACTCATAGCCATCTTGTTTTGGGAGTAAAAGGTTTCTTTTGATGTACAAGATCGCATCACTTACGGTAAAACAAACTGATGTGTTGTTTATTGCGACGACGCTTCCAATCACGGCGCCTACAATTTATTTTCATTATTGCCTTTGTTCTTCAATCAAAGCTGGGACCTAACTCTCCTTTTTGACTGGAGCTCGCAAGATTTTTCAGCGCCTACCGGACAGAAATCAAAAGCTAACGGAAAAACTTCTTCTTCTTGTGGCGCTACAGTCCGGGATGGAGCTGGGCCTCAACCAATACGCCCATCCAGCCAGCATGATCTTTCGCCAGCTGCCTCCAGTTGCGCACTACAAGTTGGTTGAGGTCCTTCTCCACTTGTGTGCGCCATAATAACCTAGACCGTCTTCTGTTGTGTTGTCCCATTTTCTCATATTCGAAGACTCTGTGGGCCGGAGTAGTGGTGTCCATACCCTCTACATGGCCTAGCCATTAAAAGCATTGTATCATTGCATTGTATTGAAGACGCTTGACCAGGCGTATGTCGCTGTACAGCCCATAGAAATCATTGCTAAGTCTTCTCCTCCAGATGCCATCAACGCAAACAGGACCAAAAATCTCACGAAAAACTTTTCTCTCAAAAAAACTAAGGGCTTCCTCATCCGCTTTTGCTAGCGTCCAAGTTTCCGTGCCATAAAGTAGGACTGGAATGAACAAGCTATCCTTCCAGAGAGGGTGTTTTTTACTCTATTGTCTTTTGAGCCCAAAGAAACAGCGGTTGGCAAGAGTGATTCTGCGTTTGATTTCGTTACTGATGTTGTTGAACCTACTTGTCACGGAGCCGATGTAGACGTATACACCGACTAGCTCGAAGTTGCCTTGTTTGACGTTCTGTCCGAGACGTCGATGTCGTGTGTCCTTTCTTGATGACAGGATGTACTTCGTTTTGTCCTCATTTACAACCAGACCCATTTTAGCCGCTTCCGCTTCAGTACCAGCAAACGTCTTATTGACGACTTGCTATGTTCGTCCAATCACGTCAATGTCAACAGCGTAAGCTAGCAATTGAACTGACTTTTGGAAGATCGTTTCCCTGGTATTGGCTTGTGAACTACACACGATATTCTCAAGAATGGTGTTCAAGAAATTGTTCGTAATACCCAGTCTTCACGTTATTGAAAGTTCACTGTAGAGCTTGTGTACTCGTAGAGCACTTTTGTCTTAAAACTCCGCCGGAATAGTTATTCGAAAAATTTAATTCAAGTATACTTGAGGGCTACTTAACTTACCTTGTTTTATTGAAAGGTGTTGCTGGGTATTCTGCTGAACTGAAAAGAAATTGAAACCAATTCAATATTGCTTCTGTCTTAAATCAATCATAAGTAGCGGAGTTGATATTAAAAACCACAAATCGAAATATCAAACCCATACATGGGCGAGCATCCACTCTTCCATCACGTTCATCATCATGTCAATACATAACAGATAACGCAATCGTTATCGCCACTAACAAAACATATTAATTAAATATTAATTTTTTTTGTTTTTTTTGTTTGGCGCCCCATATATGTCTTTGTGCCTATTGAGTGATGTATTAAATGGCCGTGGTGTAGTGGATAGAATGCGACACTCACACGCCGAAGGTCCAGGTTCGATTCCCGGCTGAACACCTTAAATTTTTCACGGCACCAACTTTTTCCAGATGCTGACAACAATCAAAGGGTAATAACTGTCTAGGAAAATGCTTCCCAAACTTCGCCGTTCGGATTCGGCAAAAAAAACTGTAGATCTCTTCTACTCGTGTAGGAACAGAAGCGCGCACAAGGTAGGCTCTGGTTTCCCTTTGAACTGTCACACTATCCAATTATTGGGAAATTATTTAAGTTTTGGTTTTTTAAAATGATTTTTATTTCTGGCAGCTTTCTCCCATCAATTGCAGTTTTCGCTATAAACTTGCTAACTTTGATGGCTTTATAGTACTTACTCAGTGCAAAACATGGAAACAAAGGATGTGAATTTTTCTTATCACAAATACCGTAGACATTGTGAAAAGAAACGGTTGATTCTTGTTAACCTATGATCTGACCTTTCACGCACTGATCTCTATGGATGCAGATTCTGCCCCGCTATACAGCGGTTTCCTGTTCGAAAGAAAAACTTAAACTTAATAAAAATCTACCTTTTAAATACTCAAGATACTGCAGCTCACGCAACGCAGGTTATCCAGAGGCGAAGTCTTTCCACAGGTGGATGCCGTATGTGGCGTGGTCGTCTATTTTTGCACCCGTCGAATAAGACCTGACCAAACGAGGTAACGTTGTTGATCTCGCTTAACAAGGCGATCTGCGAACACTATCCTCGTTAGTGCATAGGTCAAGTTGACATACAGCTTCCTCGCGGCGCCCCTTATATAGCCATCAAAACAACAATTGTGTGGTTAATCAATGTATGCAGCGAACTCCCCTGCCCGAGGGTTTAAATAATGGGCCTGGTCTACCAGTCTGTGGGTTGTGCATGAGGTTAACTTCCTCACCACGTCAAAATATATAGTTCAGAAAACCCGATATGCCTCGGATAAGGACGGATCCATGCAAACGGTTTTACACGTAGAATGTGATGTCCCTTAACAGACCAGGACATCTTTACTGGTGTCATCGGAAAACACAGTTTGCACGACAACACATCCGCAAACGGGATCAGGCTGTTAGACGTCACCTTGGGGCGGAACCTTCCTGTGGATAGCATGCGCTTCCCACACCTGAACATTCACAAAGTAACCTGACCGGAGGAAAATATGCCCGATGAGTGGAACCTCAGGGTTGTTTGCCCGGTCCACAAGAAATAATACACCTATGACTGCACAAATTATCGGGGGATCAGCCTTTGCAACATCACGTACAAGATCCTCTATGCCGTATTGTATGAGCGTTTGAAACCTTTTGTTGACAGCCTGATAGGGTCCTATCAATGTGGTTCCAGACCAGAGAAGTTCACGATAGAACAGATCTTCACTGCGGTTCCCTGTTCGAAAGAAAAACTTAAACTTCATAAAAATCTACCTTATTAATACTCAAGATACTGCAGCTCACGCAACGCAGGTTATCCAGTGGCGAAGTGTTTCCACAGGTTAGCGCATATTGTGTACTAACTTGTTTACTATCCCATAAATGTGAATATGTAATCGTCTGTGGACATACCCCAAGGCAGCACGACCAAATCCGCGACTGGACGACGACACAAATGGAGAAACTATGGACCACCACCAGGCAATAGCGACAGCCACTTCCCTAGAAATGTCCAGCACATGTTGCTATTCTATAAAAAGAATTAAAAACAAACATACCATACATAGCACATGAAGCTCATTAAACGATGGCTATGAGGACTCTACCGTAAGAACTACTGCATAAATAATGCATTCGTACATATGAATATTCGCAAAAATTGAAAGCACAGCAATGGCATTGTCCACAGATGCCAATGCACTGAATCCTGGTACACACGAATTAACGGCACACAATTGTTTGCCGTAAAGTGGCTATACATTTTTTCAGTTCCTTCACTTTTGCGTAACTTTCACAATAATTTTCAAATTTTTAAGCGCGAACAATTCGCACCGTTCCCAAATATGAATTTTCCGAAACTCCGAATGCGTATCGAAAAAGAGAAACATCTCGTTAGGTTGCACAGCATGTTGCCTATTAAAGTTTAATTTTATTACTTGAACATGTGTGCCGTGCACATAACGGTTCGATATTATTTTTTTTTTTTCTTTGTACTTCAATGCTGATTCAGCACCAGTTGGCGTGAGAATATTTTTCGCTGTTAATCGTGAAAGTTGGCCGTTTTAAAATTTTAATGCATTTGCGAATGAGTTTTAATTATTTACATTTTGCGTGGAAGTAATTCGCTATAAATGAAACAATTGATGTTATAGCTTTGTGCAGCGGCATCGAGTTGCATACAGTGGTAACGTTAAATGGGACAGTGGAAAACAAATTAAGAACCGGTGAAAAGATCTGTGGAATGGAATTTGATTTTTAAAAAGCCATTTTATATTAATAGTTTTTTTTTCTGAGTATTTTGTGTTTAGAGTGGCCGCCGTGGCGTAGTGGGTAGAGTGCGACGCTCACACGCCGAGGGGTCTAGGTTCGATTCCCAGCTCAACACCAATTTTTCGTATATTTCACGGCTGCTGACAACACTCAAAGAGTAATGACTGTTTAAGAAAGCCTCTCAAATTTCGCCGTTCGGCGTCGGCAAAAAACTGTAGGTCCCTTCTACTCGTGAAAGAACAGTAGCGCGCACGACACGAGTAGTTGATGAGCAAGCTAGGCCCTGATCCCCCTCTGGACTGTAGCGCCAACAATTATTATTATTTTGTGTTTAGAACAAATTTAAATTGAAAAGAACATATTACCTATTATAGGTACTTACTTTATTTTGTGTATACTTTCAGGACGGTGGCTTTTTCACAATCGAAGAATGATTTTTGGAAATGTGAGTTGAAAGTTCGACAGACGTAAAGATGTCATTCTACCTTTTTGTTTCTATACAACGTATTTTCTATCCGAAATCTCCCCTTTCCAGAATTTTTGAACGGGTAAGTAATTGATTGAACAACTATTTGACTTTATCTGACTTTTATTTAAATTTCAAAACTTTAAACTTTAAAAATTGTTTAACAAAATAAATACCAGGTATACCGGTACGAAATAAAAATAAAACACTAATTATTAATCGGAAAGTAAAAACATTTTATTCAGAGTACTGGCCATTATTTTCTACACAATTTGACAACTTTTCTGGCAATTTGTTAATACCACGCCAATTAAATCGTTCGTCTTTTAAAGCAAACCATTCAGATACCCAATTTTTGACCTCCTCGTAGGAATCAAAGTGCTGCTCAGCCATTGCGTGTCCCATCGATGAGAACAAATGGTAGTCGGAAGGAGCCAAGTCTGGTGAATACGGCGGGTGGGGTATCTTCTTCCAGCCAAGTGTTTTGATTGTGTCCTGAACCGGTTTTGCTTTATGTGCAGGTGAATTGTCATGGAGCAAAATTAACTTGCCGTGTCTTCTGGCCCATTCTGGTCGTTTCTCGATCAATGCATGGTTCAAATTGATCATTTGTTGTCGGGAGCGATCAGTATTAACGGTTTCACCAGGTTTAAGGAGCTCGTGGTGCAGCAGACCTTTCTGGTCCCACTAAACACACAGCATTGTCTTCTTGCCGAATCGATCTGGTTTTGCAGTCGATGTTGATGGTTGTCCCAGATTAGTCAATGATTTTTTCCATTTAGGATTTTAAAAAAAAATCCACTTTTCATCGCCAGTAACAATGCGATGCAAAGACGATTTTCTTTCGTGTCTTTGAAGCAAAATTTCACAAGTGTTTTTTCGATTTTCCATCTGTCTTTCATTCAATTCATGTGGCAGCCATTTTCCACACTTTCGGATCTTTCCCGTAGCTTTAAACCATCTTTTGCATGGTGCTTCTGATAGAGCATGATCACAAAATGCCGTTACAAGCATTCGATACGAATCTGCAGCACTTTTCTTCAAATGAAAACAAAAATTTAATGCTTTCCGCAAATCATCACTTTCTGGTACAAAATTCGACATTTTTACTACAATGGAAAATTATGATGTTGTCTGTTCAATGACTTGATGTATACTAATTATTTTTCACAGATGTCATAGCCAACAAACAAAAAAAAAAAAAAAAAATAAGGGCTCGTTCACAACAAATGATCCCTATCAAGACATTTGTATCTTGACGCTTACTTCATACCGGTATACCTGGTATACTGCGAAAACAAACTGATTCTGTCGGGTTTTGTTTTTGTATTAAAAATTTATAAAAATTGTATGGAGCGACAGTCCACAGGGGGACCAAAGCCTAACTTGCTCATAAACTACTCGTGTATAAGGGACCAACAGTTTTCCGAACGCCGAAGTTTGAGAAGCTTTTTTAGACACTTTTTATTCTATGAGTGTTATCAACAGCTCGAAAGAGGTGGTGCAGTGAAAAAAATCGAGTTGTTCGGTAATCGAACCTAGAAATTCAGCGTGTGAGTGTCGCACTCTACCCACTACGCCACGGCGGTCACCAATTCAAATTTTTTTTTATTGAAAAAACGTAAAAATTCACCACTTAAAGTATTGTCCCTTTTAAGCGAACACCATCATTTTGTTCATTTTTGGAAAGCATCCTTAGAAATGAGTCCTATCGGGCGTCGATCCAATCATAAAGCTATTCTTCAATATCATCAAAGGAACTGTGCCAAAAGCGGTTCCCGTCATATATTTTTGCAACCGTCGAATAAGACCTGACCAAACGAGGTAACGTTGTTGATCGCGCTTAACAAGGCGATCTGCGAACACTATCCTCGTTAGTGCATAGGTCAAGGTGACATACAGCTACCTCGCGGCGTCCCTTGGATAGCCATCAAAACAACAATTGTGTGGTTAATCAATGTATGCAGCGAATCCCTCTGCCCGAGGGTTTAAATAATGGGTCTGGCCTACCAGTCTGTGGGTTGTGCGTGAGGTTAACTTCAGTACCACGTCAAAATATATAGTTCAGAAAACTCGATATACCTCGGATAAGGACGGATCATCTGATAAACTATACAAACGGTTTTACACGTGGAATGTGATGCCCCTTAACAGACCAGGGCATCTTTACTGGTGTCATCGGAAAACACAGTTTGCAAGACAACACATCCGCAAACGGGATCAGAATGTTAGACGTCACCTTGGGGCGGAACCTTCCTGTGGCTAGCATGCGCTTCCCACACCTGAACATTCACAAAGCAACCTGATCGGAGGAAAATATGCCCGATGAGTGGAACCTCAGCGTTGTTTGCCCGGTTCACAAGAAAGAATACCCCTTTTACTGCACAAATTATCGGGGGATCAGCCTTTGCAACATCACGTACAAGATCCTCTCTGCCGTATTGTATGAGCGTCTGAAACCATTTGTCCATGACCTGATAGGTCCCTATCAGTGTGGTTTCAGGCCAGGGAAGTCCACAATAGACCAGATCTTCACATTACTGCAGATCCTGGAAAAGACCCAAGAAATGCAAAGTGACTCTCACTAGGGATAACAGCACCAGTACTGAAATCAAACGCAGAATCATGGGATGGACACCACTGCTCTGACACGAAAAGTCTTCGAATCTCAGCCATTGGGACAACGCAATAGAGAACGGCCAAGATATACAGAATACAAGGTAGGGGATTTCTGTCATTAATTTTTTTCTCTCGTTCTGTCCACTGACGTCACCTGCCGAACCGAAATTGGCATTTGTGTTGGCGCGAAGTATTTAAAGTGTTTGAATCTGTTGTGAATAGGTTTCAGTGAAAGTTTAATTAAAAAATTGCAATTTGTGCAGTATTTGGATGCAACAACAATACGAAAAAGCACCAAAGTAAAAGCAACGAAAATAATGGTGAAAAAACAACAACATTCCTTCGAGAGATGCTAGAATGGCAAAAGTTTGTCAAACTAAATGTGGACGAAAAGACAAATTTAATTTAAGAAATGTGTATGTATGCTCAAAACATTTTAATAAAGATCAGTATGCATGTAACGGCATGAACTATTGAATTATTTTCGCGAAAAAGCCAGAATATTAAGAAACGATGCAGTACCCTCAAAAGATTTTCCATGTGTGAGTTTGAGAAACAAGAACTGAATGCTGAAAGAGAGGAAAGGATTCAACGGCGAAATAACCAATAATAATATTTTAATATAAAATTTTACTTTATTGAACATTTTTAAACTTTTAATACATTAATTTTGTTACAGGTGAAATATTCAACTCAACTCTTTTCGCATACGAATTTTTGTGCATTGAAGAGATTAGGAATGCTTGGCATTTTTAATTCACCTAATTGTCAAGAATTGTCTGAAATTATCAATACTGTAAGGAAATAATTTAAGAACAAATTAGTGTAATAATAGTCTCTTACTCTAGGTGGATGCGGGTGTTCAATACTAAAGTACCGAAAATAGATTCACAACCCAGAAAAGCAGCATTTGGTTTAGAGATGGAGACGCAAAAGAAGATACTTCAAGAAATGGAAAACCTTGTCTTACAGGCAAGAGAGTTAATCTACTTCCATTTCAGAAAGGCATTTTGATCAACATAAAATCATTAAATATAATTTTTGAATGCCTTAAAAATCAGTTCAAAGCAGAATATGTCCTGACCTACCGGCTGAATCAGGATATGTTGGAGATGTTCTTTGTTGTAATACGTGCTAAAGGAGGTATCTACGATCATCCGAGCCCACTAGAGTTTAAGTACCGTTTTATCTCGTATTTAGTCGGTAGGAATGAAGGTTTGACATCTAATGCTGCGAATGTAGAAGCATTCGTTGAACCAGAAACTGAAATGGAAACTGGTTTTCACGCCGACAATGAGAAGATATATAAAGAAAGTTCTTTAATAACATCAGCTCTTCTTTCTCCTCTAGTTAACAACGGAAACATCGCAGAAGATAAGGACCCAGGTGTCATCATCAAAGAGGACATGGGGACATCAAATATGACGCCTTGGAATATCTGGCGGGGTATCTAATAAATCGGTTCAAAGCGAAGGTAGATAATCTTCAAGACATGTATTCCGAGAGAATGGATGAACATCGGAATGACTTGGACAGACGTGATAAATGAAGAAGGGCTACATAAGCCGAATCAAGCATTTATGGATGAAATTCAATATTTGGATAAGGTATTTAACGATTATAATAATGCAAATGTATTAAAGCCAGACATTTTTTCTTTGAACCGCATGATTATTTAAGCGTTTTCTAGGTGTAAGATGTACTTTAGAATAAGAATAGAACATAAAAAAATTAGTGTGAGTTCTTTTCATAATAAATTGCAATTGAAAAGAAAATTAATTCGAATAGGTTCATAGAAATTTAAAATAACAAATAAATGTATGTATATTTTGTAAATATTTATGCGCTAAAAATAATTAAACAAAAGAAAAATAAAAATAATTTCAATGTTTATCAAATAACACATTACTTTCATTTAATTCATGCCGCAAATGATACACATTCAAACACCACTTCGAGTTTCTAATCTAATTCTACACCCAATTGGAAGTTACGGGTGGGCAGATGACGTCACTGGAAATTGACAGAAAAAGAAGTATATTACCTTCTATTCTGTATATCGTGAAGAACGGCCTAGGCTGAGGTGACGCACGCAAGTGCAGAAGAACGTCAACCAACATGGAGTGCGGAACTGGAGGCAGCTGGTGACAGGTAGAGACTCAGGTCCACCCCGCCACAAGAAGAAGAAGAAGAAAAAGGCAGTAGTTCAAACAAGTAGCGTCTTGGGTATACGGCCGATAAGGTACTACCTGCGTTTCCAAGGAGCTTTTGGGCAAAATGACTTTATCATGCTTTTCTAAGCGGAATGCATGACTAAAACACAATCGGTGTAGTCGATAACATTTCATAGCAATGGTTTTATGTGGCTTTTCAGCTCAAAGTACATCACATCCGTCTTGTCCCACCATATGCTGAGAAAAACCTTTTTAAAGGTGTTTTCTTTTTTGTTTTGGCGTCAATATAGACGAAGAAGAAACGGAGTCGCACCTTTCACCTTCAGGCACAACCCAGTACCAAAATCCCTTCCTTTGATGTCGTTTAAGAGGCAGTTCCGAGTTGAAAAATCGTCTTTCGACATCTCTCGCTTTCAAGTCGTTCCGCGCTCAATTTCCTAGATTCAAATATCTTTAGCCGAGTGGAACGTGTTTTCTGACTTCCTCCCAACGATTCAGTAAGTTCACTTTATGTGACACGGATCATTATCCTGTAAAGGCTTGAAGTCCTCATCTTCAAATTTCTTGGGCTGACAAAGACAATCTTTGTCCTCGACGCTTACATCCCCACTTTTGAAGCATCGAAACTAGTTTCTGCATGATTTATGAGTCGAAGCAAATTCACTTCTAACAGCATTCTATGTATGGGTTTTGGCACTCTTCTTCGAAATAGAAAAGGAAATTAAAAATTCCTGCAAATTCTTACTTAAGAGGAAACCGAATATTTTCAGTGAAGCAAAAGCAATGTTGGTGTCAAAACCAGGCGCTGATGCACACATGTTAGTGCTGACAAATGTCACACCTTTCCAGTGAATTAGATAATCGCTTCCAGAATCATCCACAAATCGAAGCTGGCGCCATCTATTAAAAAAAACCGTTTAATTTGTACTACCGATCTTTTTAAAACAATGTACGACCAAAGGTTCGAATATCAGGTAAGACGTTGGAGATATCTTATGCTAACTTAAAGTCGACTTTATTGGTATCTGACTACAAGGCAACACATGCCAAAATTTCATAATTTATACCGTCTCATGAGGAGGATAAAAAAAAATGAATGAATAAAAGAAGTTACGTTTCGTTGAAATTAAGTTATTTCTTCATATGTTTTCATGAGACTGAGAATGCAAATTCTTCCCATTTAAGCCGATGTGACCCACTGTATGTTGTGGCATCGCCCACCACACACGTGAATTCAATTTGATTGCCGGCGATTTCTGTGCGAAAACTTTTGCATGTACGTTGGAAATGCATTGTGCACACGACAGGATGGGAGAAACATTTCACGAATTTTGTACTTTTCGCCATAATGCGTAAGTACTTATGCAAATGCTGAAAGAGGGCATTCTTGTACAATTGAATCAGGCAATCGGACGATAATTTGGGAATGCCCCCAAGGAAATTTAAAGAATGGATTTTATAACCTGTGCCATGAGGCGGGAATGCATTGATGCATCGGTTCCAACATATACACTTGGACACAGGTACGAAGTTCAGTCAGACTACGAGTATTTGGTGCCAAATTCAAACGGGGAAAATCATTGCTCACCATAGTCACCTTTCCACGCAATCGCTTTTCAAATTAAGCCAAAACTCGAAAAACTAAGGGCTTCTTCATCTGCCTTTGGTAACGTCCAGGCTTCCGCGCCATAGAGTAGAATGGTTATGATCAACCTGTTATGTAAAGCGAGCTTAGTCCTTCCAGAGAGGGCTTTATTACTCAATTGCCTCTTGAGCCCAAAGAAACAGCGATTGGCAGGAGTGATTCTGCGTTTGATTTCGGTACTGATGATGTTGTCCCTGTTTACCGCGGAGCCGAAGTAGACGAAGTCCCGAACTGTCTCGAAGTTTCTGTTGCTTTGTGTGACGCTCCGTCGGAGACGTCGATGTTGTATGTCCTTCCTTGATCACAACATGTACTTAGTTTTGCCCTCATTTACCGCCAGACCAATTTTAGCCGCTTCCGCTTCAATACGCTGTATTGACGGCTCGCTATGTTCGTCCTATCACGTCAATGTCATCAGCGTAAGCTAGCAAATGAACTGACTTCTGGAAGATCGTGCCTCTTGTGTTGACTTGTGAGTTACGCACGATCTTCTCGAGGATGATTTTATAGAAGTCACATGACAGTGCGTCACCTTGTCTAAAGCCTTTTGTGACATTGAAGGTCTCGGTGAGTTCGGTACCGACCTTGACGGTTCAGCGAGAGTTCTGCATCGTCATCCTACACAATCTGACGAGTTTGGTGGGAATGCCAAAACTAGACATGGCACTGTATAGCTTGTCTCTATGGACACTGTCATATGCGGCCTTGAAATCGACGAATATGTGGTGAGTGTCAATTTGCATTTCTTGGGTCTTTTCCAGGACCTGTCGTTATGTGAAGATCTGGTCTATTGTGGACTTCCCTGGCCTGAAACCACACTGATAGGGACCTATCAGGTCATGGACAAACAGTTTCAGACGTTCACACAATACGGCAGAGAGGATCTTGTATGCGATGTTCAGGAGACTAATCCCTCGGTAGTTGGCGCAATCAAAGTGGTCTCCTTTCTTGTGAACCATACAAATTCCACTCATCGGGCATGCTTTCCTCCGACCATATCTTACAGATGAGCAGTTGCATGCGCCCAACCACTTCTGCGGGCAGTCGCTCCGCTTCAGGAGCTTTGCGCGACTTCAACTTGGATGTTGCTATCTTCACCTAGTCTAAGTCGGGGGAACGGAATGCTTGTCTATCAGCGTCCAAATTGAGTGGAACATTCTGTCTAACAGCGGAATTTGGGCCGTCATCAAGGAGCTTACAGAAATCATCTTTTTAGAACCACAGCACAGACTCCGACTCTACCACAAGTTGTCCGTTTTGGTCCCGGCATGCTTCGGTCTGAACCTTGTATCCTCCCTATAGCTGCTTTGCCTCTCGGTGAAACTTTCGGGCTTCATTCCCGCCATAACACCTTTCCATTTCCTTGACCGTGTTCTTCTCATGCTCCTTCTTTTCCCTTCTTCTCTGTTCGTAGAGTTCACGAACAGCTCGCGTTGTTCGATGCAGCGTCGCCTTATAGGCGTCTTTTTTAGCTGCGTGCGCTTGCCTGCACTCGTCGTCAAACCATGGGTTCCTTCTGGGTGGTGACGTGAAACCCAGCACATTAGTGGCAGCTTATTTTATGGCTTCTTGGCAACGTTTCCAGTCTTCTTCTATGGTCAGTGCGGGTGCGAACTCTGGGCGAGTTTCAGGGAGACAAAGTTCCCAACGATATGTTGCGATTGGTGCTCTCCAACGTCAAACCGTTTCGGCATGTTTCGACTCCGTTGCTCTGTCGTTGTCCGGGTTCTTACCTTGGCTACAACAAGGTGATGATCCGAGTCAATGTTTGCACCTCGGAAGGTTCGGACATCGAGAATACTGGAGGAGTGTCTGACGTCGATCGCAACGTGATCAATCTGGTTGGCGGTTCATTGATCAGGAGATCGCCAGGTCCCTTTGTGAATGTCCAGGTGTGGGAACCGCGTGCTAGCCACAGAAAGGTTCCGCCCCGAGGCGAAGTCCAACAGCCTGAGTCCGTTTCCGGATGTGTTGTCGTGCAGGCTGTGTTTACCGATGACTCCAGCAAAGATGTCCTCCTTTCCCAGCTGAGCATTGGAATCTCCTAGAACGATCTTAGTGTCGTAGCTGGAGCACCGATCGTATGTTCTTTCTAGGAGATCATAGTAGTCATCCTTGATGTTGTCATTCTTCTCCTCTGTCGAGGCGTGATCGCAAATTAGGCTAATGTTCCCGAATTTAGCCTTGATGCGGATTGTCATGAGGCGTTTGCTGACGTGGTCGTGGCTCAAGACTTTTTGCCTAAGTCTGCCTCGAACAACAAATCCGCATCCGAATAAGCGCTGCCTTCTCTCTCTATAGCAATCGCTGTAGTAGATGTCGCAGTTCTTCATCGCTTTTATGCCAGGCCCATCCCATCGCACTTCCTGGGTGGCGGTAATGTCTGTTTTGTAGCAGTCAAGGGCCTCCGCAAGTTGTTCGGCTGCACGTGGCCTATTAAGGGCCCTCACATTTCACGTGCAAAACGGAAAATCGTTGCCGTTTAAACGTTTGGTGGGGTAGCCAACAGTTGATCCATTCTTATCCGAGGCATTTCAGAACTATTTGTTTTTATGTGATGATTAAGTAACCCTCACGCACAAACCCACAGGCTGGTTGGCCAGGCACATTATTTAAGCCCTCGAGCAGAGGGGTTCGCTGCATACATTAGTTCACCACACACCGGATGTTGTGATGGCTAAACAGGGGGCACCGCGAGGAGGCCGTATGTCAACTTGACCTGTGCACTAACGAGGATAATGTTGGCAGCTCGTCTTGTTGACCGCAATCAGCGGTGTTACCTCGCGTGAACAGGCACATGCCCCCCTGACCTTTGCACCAAGTCACACTTCAAAAAAAAATTAAACAGTATTTTGCAACTCACAAAATTGATGTTCTCTTTTGACTTCAATCCAATTGAGAATCTGTGGGCAATTAGCAAAGGATGGCTCAGGAAAAGAGACTACCCCATAAAAGCTGATTTCGTCAATTATTGATATTTGGTTTTATGGCGAAAAAATTAAAAATGTTTTATCAACGCCCAAAAGATCCTTCCATAATTTATTCGAAGCTGTTTCTTACTAAAATTCTTACTAAAAAAAAAACTAAAATTCTCAATGATTTAGTTCTAATCAAATAAAGGTTTTTGCTGTCCATTGTGACACCCTGTCCCACATGTCGATTGACTGCATCCATTCGTACAATTCAAAAACTGAATCATTGCTCTGTCCAACTCATCATATCAATGTCATCCGTCTAAGCGAGCATTTGAACAGACAGCTGAAAGACTAAAACACTTCGGGGGGACTACGAATTCTGCTACAGCCTCTACATTGACTGAAAAGCGTGCCAAAAGCGATTCCTCACAGTCCGGGTATCGACCATATGCCACACAAACATATATATAAAGTTGTTAAAATTTGACATAACACTTAAAAAGCCAATTTCTGATCACTTTGCCGACGTACTCTTCAAATAGATCTTTAACCCCAAAGTCTCTCAGCCCGAGCACTTTTAATGCTGACTCACAGAAATATTTGCATCATTACTGACGTTGAACAGTGTGTAGAAAAACACCTCAAAATGACGAGAAGTGAGATTAACGCTACGGCGTTGTTTAACTGACTTCACCTAAACAATCCCGTCTATAATGCCTTAAGGCTTTCAAAGCAATCTCTTGAAATCAGTGAACTTTATACCTTCGGGACCTTTAAGGGTTACTAATTAAGGCCTTGGATCAATATCGTGATTTCGTATATGAACTCCATCCACTAACCCTTTGGATAGTACGAACATTTCCGAAACTCTATTTCCACGAATCAAATTACAGACAGGCGCCCCCAACAAGCGGTCGCTTCATAAAATGCAAAATCCAATCAATTCCATAGCTGATAGGCATTCGTCTCCCGGCACCGATGCACCGATGCACCGGTCGATACAACGTTCAGCCTAATGGGGTTTTCTAATCCGAAATGGGAATCCAGCTGCTCGATGATAATCGAAAATCGAATTCCCACCAATTATACCAAATAATCGATTGCCAGCACCGGATACGCTGTGACAAAGCCGCCGTTGCAGTGGTTTTTCATTCAGTTTCCGATGAATCCCCAAATATTGGACCAAGTTTAAAGTCGCCCATAATTACATCACTCCCCAGATGACCTATGAATAGATGGGAAACTCAATACGGTCGTTCGTATTAAACAGATAATTTGGAAATTATGTTGATACAGCATGAATTTTGCTCTAGATCTCAACGCCTCGTGCTCAACAAAAGCACATGTCACAGCCGGGACACCTGATGTGGGCGCATGTGGTCCAGGACATCCAGTAGCCATGAAATGGTTATTAATCACGACTCTCTTGTATCCTGGGATAATTACGATTAAACCGGTTTATTGAGAGTCCTTGATGCCAAGTGGAGATACTTCACAGGACACCATGATTAAATTGAAATCTTCATCTGCCCCTGCGTCCTTCGAACCACCGTCGGGTTAAAGATGGATTTACATTGGCCGCGTGTCCTTTTGAAACGTGGATTTCTGAAATACCACAAACGCACTGATCCAAAAATAATACCCGAGCGGATGATTAATGAATACGACGTCATATTGTGAAACGTGCCACTCCGCTTTTAAGGATCCGCAACCGCAGGCATTTCAACAATGCAACACGAGGATATGTTTTTGCCGTTGCTATATTTCAATATCGGTTTTTTTCTGTTTGCCTTCTTCCTACAAATTTGGGACAATTAAGTGGGATGACATATGAATAATGAAAAGGACACAGCATGACGCAGATTAAGTGAAATCAGGACATTCATATGCCGTTCGGAAAGGAAAGTAATCACAGATTTTGTGAGTTCGCTCGTGGGCTGTTCCAGAAGGATCATAAGCCTTATTGTTCGTTGTGAGGAGTATTTACTGTTCATTGTGCAACGCCCACACCCGCTGGCAGTGATTCAAGGATTTATTTGTGCATTTAGATGAAATTGCTTTTGCCAAGAAGTCGTTTTTTCTCTTCCTTGCAGGTGAAAGGGGCACTAAGAGCTTATGAAATTTCCACTGGCAGTCGATGAAACGGTCGAGGGAAGCTGCGGAGGACAGTGAATATTCGAACTAGTAAGCTTTGTCTCTGGGGACGTATCATCAAAATCAAACATCCGCCTAAGTCCTCAAGGCGGGCAAAAAGCCTTACCTTTAAATGGAAATGTTGATACCAGGGGTAAGGTCTATGCTCACAGGGCAAAACTGCAGATCGCTCTCAACCTGGCGGGATGCCAACAACGATCCTTGTCGTTGCATAGATCAAGTTGACATGCAGCCTCCAAGCGGCGCCCCTGGACAGCTCTCACAACACCCGTTGTGGAGTGAACCAATGCATGCAACGCTTCCTCAGCAGTTGCTCGGAGGGCTAACAAGCCACCCACAGAAAAAAATAAACATTTGTTACGCGGGAGCAAGCAGTCTCGGAAAAACGGACGAAACCTCAACGACGACACTTCGCGAAAAATGACAACGATTTGCGGGTGTGCTCCTGGAATGTAAGAACATTCTACACCCTAGGGGCCGCTCAAAAACTGGAAGATATCCTCACGCAGTATAAAGCGAAGACTACTGTGCTCCAGGAAATACGCTGGATAGGACAAGGAATTGTGACAAAGAAAGAGTGCGACATATTTTACAGCTGTCACAAAAGGTTGCACAAATCTTCATGCGGATTCGTGGTGGGAAAACGGCTTAGGTCGAAGGTCATCAACTTTAAACCAATAAGCGATCGCCTGGCTGTATTCCGCATCCAAGGCAGATTCTACAACATCAGCCTCATCTTTGCATTAGGGGGGTATGCAAATATGAGGCTGACGAAGGGGAAGACTCTGTCAAAGAGGATTATTAAGACCTCTTGAACTGTGCCTACGGAGCCTGGACAGAGTACGATATCAAAAACATACTAGAAGACTCCAATGCTAAAGTCGGTAAGAAAAACATATTTGATGGAGTGATCGGAAAGCACAGCCTCCACGACAAGACAACATATAACGCCTTCCGACTCACAGACTTTGCGACAGAACGTAATATGGTCGTACGTAGCATAAGGTTTCCTCGCAAAAATCTCCACACGGCAACCTGGCGATCCCCGGATAGTCGAACGGCCAACCAAAACGACCATGTGCTTAGTATACGAAAGACACGCGTCAATTATCCCGAATGTGCGAACATTCAGGGTGGCAAACTTCGACTCTGATCATTTTCTTGTTGCAGCAAGATTCAGAGCTCGAATGTCCAATGTCAGAGTGCTGTACCAGCTAACAAAGAGAACTTTTGACATTGGGCGCCTAAGCACCCCGGAGATAGCCAGAGTCTACGCAGTGAGAGAGTCTCCGGCATGCCTACGTCAAATACCAACGAGAAGTGGTTGCATTGTCATTTGGCCATGAAAGAGGTAGATACCTACCACCCCCGACAAGAAACTCGTGGTATGATGGCGAGTGTGAGCAGAAAATACATGCAACCGACGCGGCATACCAAAAACCGCTGCAACGAAAAACAAAAGCAGCTCAAGAGGAGTACCGGGATAGAAGCCGGGAGGAGACAAATCTTCTACGCCTGAAGAAAAGGTCTCTCGCAACCTCCCAGCTCAAAAATGCCGAAGAATCTAGGGACAAACAAAAATATGGGCCTTTCACAAAAAAGCCAAAAGCCTGGCCACAGGTTTTAAAAAAGGCACCCAGGCTCTTCGAAATTGCGAGGGTTATCTAGTTACGGACCCACAAGGATGTATTTAAGCAACAATTTAAGCAGCTGCTTAGGGGGCCTGATCAGGAGTTAGTGATAGGGAACCAGGAAATCCCAACTCCAGTGGACGAAGAAGTCCTCTCAATTAGCTTCGAAGAAGTCGGTACAGAGATTAAAAGGCTGAAGAACAGCAAAGCCGCAGGCTTACATGGCTTACCATCGGAGCTTTTCAAAGCTGTCCATGTAATGGTAGGAAGCATGCACCAGATCATTTACCGAATTTAGGATGACGACAGCATGCCCAACGATTGAAATATCAGTTCCATATGCCCCATCCACAACAAGGGCGATCCTACCTTCTGCAAGAGCTATAGAGGTATAGCCCTGCTCAATGTCGCCTACAAGATCCTATCCAGTGTACTGTGTGAACGTCTAAAGCGGTTCTGCACCGCACTAATCGGCACGTACCTGCGCGGCTTCCGGCCCAGCAAATCGACTATAGACGAAATCTTCACACTAAGGAAGATCCTGGAGGAGACCAGCGAATTTCAAAGCGATACTCACCATCTTTTTATCAAGTTTAAAGCCGCATACGACAGCATTCATCGCAAGGAGCTATTCGAAGCGATGGTGGAATTCGGGATCGCAGGAAAATTGATCCGGTTGTGTAAGCGCACCAGGCTAACACATATGCGATGCACCGTGCAGTTAGGTTCAAAAATCTCTGAACCGTTCGAGACCTGCACCGGATTTCGGCAAAGTCGAAATCCGTCGTGTGATTTCTTCAATTTGGTACTATAGAAGCTAGTGCGGCGGGCAGAAGTCAACACGGAAGGCGCTATCTTCCGTGTTAAGTCATTCCAGCTGTTGGGATACGCTGATGGTATCGATATTATCGCGCGGTCCCAACGCGCGTAGTGGAAGCTTTCACGGCAATTGAGGACCAGGCAAAACGAGCTAGTCTAAAGGTCAACGAGAACAAAACAGGCGGAACGAGCTGGTCTAAAGGTCAACGAGGACAAAACCAATGTCCTCGTTGACCTTTAGACCAGCTCGTTTCGCCTGTTTCTCAATTGTTTTTGTCAAGCAAAACACGATCCGAAGCACAGCACCTAGACCAAAACGTTACAGATGTGGGATTTGGTTTTACGTGATCACCTGCCTTAACGGCTTATATCACGGGGAACCTTTTTCCCAAGAGTCGTAAGTAACGCAAGACTGAACGCCTTAGTTACCCAAGTACTAAACTGGGATCATGCTTGAGGGGCAATCACCCCACCTTGGTTTGATGCGAAGCCTTTCTAAAACCTCTTCCGCTCTTTGAGTCGCAGCGCCCGGTTGAGAATGCAACTCCACACTGAGAAGGGATAGTCCCCTAACCGACTTGCCTAGTTTTGCTTAAACAATGGGCTAGACAAGTCAGCACAGTACACTATCCTCGACTCTACCCGCGATGTTAGGTGGTAAACCACAGCCACCACGATACTCCCACAAGGGGGCCTACCGCAATGGTCAGGCTGGAACCGAAGCTCCAGTGGCCCATGACCTCCCGTGGCACCAGAATATAGCCTCTGGTTAAGCTGTCACTACCAGTCAGGTTCCCTCTAAGCCTGGGTCTGTTAGCCGCCATCCCGCCACAGATGGTCTTTCCTCCATCAGTGTTTCCGTTGTCACTATAAATAGTGATACGGATGTGATTTTGAATCATGTGATTCATAAATCCAGCCACATCATCTGGAGACCAAAACGTTACAATTGCCAGCTACAATTTCAAGATAGTAAAGGAGTTTGTCTACCTCGGGGCAAACGTAAACTCCACGAATGACATCGTAGTGGAGAGCCGACGTAAAATTGCCCTTGGCAACCGATTTTACTTCGGTCTGTCAAAACAACTGGGCTACAAACTCCTACAATAGAAAACGTATGTCCCATCATTTCCCACATACATTCTTTTGCTCCCAATGTGACGCAAATATAAATCACGCCCATGACAATTGCCCCGTCTAATGTATGCAAATCGATAAATTCCAAGAATGTCCTTCGAGTCTCTTAAGACACATAAAAAATCCTTTCATCTCAACCACCACAGCACCGAAGTCTATCTCCTCTTGACTTCGATTGTTCATGCAGTATGACAAAGAAAGGAAAAAAAAAATATTTCTCACTTCTGGGCAGAGTTTGCTTGATAAGCCCCACTGCCCATAAACAACACAGGAAAAGAAGAGCGCCTTTATCGCTATTCGGCGCGTATTACCATAATGACCCAGCTGTTGAAGTCACCGCACACAAAAGGGCAGACAACAAAAAGAAAACGAACGAACGAACTCCTCGGGGGAACGCAATGAGGGGCATAAAAGTTAAATAAAAGTGAAAATTCTTTCGCCCTCCTCCTGCACCGCCACTTCTCGCATCATTCCACTCAAAAGCCATTAAAAATGAACAAAAACTTTGCATTCAACCGAGAAAAACAAAAATCCGAAAAAAAAGAAAAGAAAATACCAACAAATACCTCTGATCCGCTCCATTCTGCGACAATGAAGTGAGGCTGAGCAAAAAGTTTTCGCAACAAAATGCCACCCCTCCGGGAGGTTATCGTGTTGTCACCTTCGGGGAATATACTTTCGATCACCTTGTCACTGCGAAGTTTAACTCCTTGGAGCATCTCTCGTCCGCGGGGTGGTTGGTTTGATCAAACAATCCGAATTCCATTGACGCGGCATGAGGTTCTTATGTGCAACTGCCGCAGGGATCTCGCTTAAGACTTCGATAGCTCCTGTTCGCACTTGGATATTCAAATATACACATTCCCGGCTTGTGTCAGAATGTCGGGATTAATGCGGACGGTGGTGCGATAATAAACACAAAGCGCGAGGATTTGAGAGCAGCAGCGAATTCGGGGAAAACTTTTCAACAACAGCACAATATCTGACACTTTATGTGAGGCGCGGATTTAACAAATGAGATTTTTCAAATGTCGTCAACTGCCAGAAACACAGTTTTTTTTCGGGGGGGTGCGAAAATGGCGAAATGAATCCATATCCCTTGAAATCTGACACCTCGTCAGGGGGAGTGGGGGTGTGTTGACGCCTGAAAATTGGTACACAGCGCTCTTCGGCGTATGTGCGCTGCGAAAAACTTCCGAATACGACTAGAAAATGGCTCATCCGGACGGATGTCGCTTTGGGATAAAAAAAAGTTGACGACAGGTGTCAAGACCGGTTATCCAAGCGACAGAAGTGAACATCTGAGGTTTGGGTTTGATGAAATCACTTGATTTAGCAAAAACACGAACACGAGCATACTGCCCTCCAATGAGGGGAGGTAAAAGTCACTGTGTTAGAAAACTCCCAAGTTACGCATTCCTTATTTGTCTGGCATGTTGTTATTCACCAGACACACTTAGCGTGGCCCTCCTTTGCAACAACAACAACAACTCTCTCATCCCATATGCCACCATAAGAGCACTCATTAAGCAGACCCCCACTTCCAACTGGCTTCATAAAATTTAAGCTCCTGCTCAATTACTTTGTCGCAAGAGACATATTCTGAGAACACAGTAAAGCTCCTGAATAATGCCACAACTATTCCACCCCATCCATGAGGGAGTCGGAAAGACCGCCTTCGACTTGCTTAACATCTTCTTCATTTTAGAGCGTAATCCAATTGACATCGACTGACACTGATGCCCATCTCAGTGTGCCACACCCACGCGCCCCACAAATTAGCGGTTAACGAAGTTTCTCGTAATTAGATACCGTAAAACATTCCAAATATTGTTCTACTAATCATGTGAAGGAGAGGCACACACATTGGCAGGGAGCGGCTCAGCGAACTGGAGAGATCTCCAAACAGATACAGAACTAAGCCACTTATGGGAAACCGGCTTAATTAACAATGTCAACCGTCAACATTCGATTTACCCTGTCATTCCCCGCATCCAGCACAGTGGATTCATTCAGCACAGATGAGCGCTCTTCCGCCCTCCTTCTATTGGCGAACGTTTGACAAACACTTCTTGCCGTTTGCACTGAAGCAAATGAAAAACAAGAAAAAAAACAACGCCGCGCACAAACACGTAGGAAAACAGAAAAAGAACAAAACACAGACAGAAAATAGATGGCAACAGCTTTTCTTTAACTTTGGCATTAGACTTTGTTTTAAGAACACTTGAGTGTTCCATCATCGTTCCCCCCACAGTGTAGAGTTCCGAAAACTGAGCACACACACACGTACACCCCCTTTCATCAGAACAGAGCACAAAAGATATTCCAGGGATTATTAGGAGATGTGTGGAGAATTATGATAAGCATAAGCGTTTTCGTAAAGCGGCTCTCGCTTAATGAAGACTTGAGCGAGAGGACGAAGTAAACGCACGGAGCATGGTAAGACTCTCATGGCAGCACTGTAGATAAGGCGGGGATGCTGTGCGAGTTGTAAACAGGATAAAGGAATTATCTTAGAATAACATTTTGTTTCGTCAAGATAATGCATACTTTGGCTGCTGCCAGACGTGACGATGGCGAAGAACGGGTGGTATACGTGTTGAAAACTATTTTCATTTCGAACCAGACGAATGGTGGGCGCGGAAGGGTGGGAGGGGGATGAAGTGCCCTCGATTTTAAGAGGATATCAGCAGGGCAAAGCCAAATTGTGAGAAGGAGAAACACCAAGAGATGAGTGGTAGTGAGTTATTTGAGACGAAGATTAATGGCACAGGAAGATTTGTGTGTGCTTTGTCGAGGGCTGCTTTGTTAACTTCAGCATGAAATGCAATTTTCCAGTGATTGGTAAACCAATAGCATCTTAAGGCTCTGCTGTTGGTGAAAAACAAATAAGGCAACTGAAAGTTGTACTCACATGTAGTTGGTTGCGTTTATCTAAAACAATTGGATGCCGCAAGAATCCCCAAGGAGACGACAATCTGGTATTGTTTTATAATATTCTAGGTTATTCTTGTGTATTATTTAAGTCCTTCGTACTATTAACATGAACATATTGTATACTATACGTTCGTTATTATGTTAAACTTTGTTTAAAAAAAAAGTGGCCGTCGTGGTGGATAGTGTGCGACGCTCACACGTCGAAGGGTCTAGGTTCGATTCCCGGCTGAACACCTCGAATTTTTCATGGCAACACCTCCGAGCTGCTGACAACACTCAAAGAATAGTAACTGCATAAGAAGACTTCTCAAATTTCGCCGTTCGGAGTCGGCAAAACATTGTAGGTCCCTTCTACTCGTGAGAGAACAGTAGTGCGCACAACACAAATATTTGATAAGTAAGCAAGGTCCTGGTCCTGTCGCGCCATACAATTAAACGGTTGTCAAATATCTCCCTTCCGCTTTTTTGTTCTTCATTTAATGCTTCATAAATAGTGTTACAGTGATCGGCTTTAGTTCAAATATGCGTTGTTTTGTTCGATAATCTGTTTCTATCTAGACGGTAACTTCATAATACCCTCCTCGTAGAAGCCCCCTTCGTAGAAGCCCCCCTCGTAGAAGCCCCCCTCCTTATTTGCGAAGAACTCGGACGGCCACTTTTCACAACCCTCTTTTGAGTTCAACTTCACAGCACCAAGGGCGTTCGCAACAGACAGGAACGGGTGGTAATCATTTGGCGCTATGTCCGGGCTATATGGTGGATGCGATAAAACCTCCCATCCGAGCTTCTGACAAGTCTTCAACGAAATGTGTGGTCTGGAGTTGTCCTGGTGGAATACTACACCCTTCCTGTTGGCCAATTCTGGATGCTTCTGGTCGATCGCCTGCTTCAAGCGGCCCAGTTTTTCGCAGTAGAATTAAGCGTCTGGCCATATGGGAGCAGCTCATAGTGGATGATTCCCTTCCAATCCCACCAAACACACAGCAAAACCGTCCTGCTCGTCAATATCAGCTTGGCCACTGTTTGGGACGATTCACCGGCCTTCAACTACGACCGTTTTTGCTTGATAATGTCGTATGTGATCCATTTTTCATCGCCAGTCACCATCCGCTTCGAAAATGGGTCTAGTTCGTTCCGTTTCAGATGCATATCGCAGGCGTTGGCGCTGGTTCGGTCCAGAAGGTAATTTTGCGTCAAATCATGCGTCACCCAAACATCAAGCCTTTTTTGTATCCAGCCTTCTGCAGAGTGTTGAAAATCGTTTGGTGACTAGCTCCTATCTCCTGGGCGATGTCATGAGATGCCACATGGCGGTCTAACTCGATGACTTCCATGATTCGATCGGTTTTCGTCGTCCGACGAAAGAAATCGCCATGGTGGCGATTTCACCGGCTCTGAATCGTCGAAACCATTCCTTCGCGGTTCGAAGTGATACATTACCATCCCCCAAAACACCATTAATCTCAGGGAACTTTCTCTTGCGGATTTGAATTTAACGAAAGAAAACTTTAAAATAGCGTGGCTTTTGGCTAAGTGAAGTCCATGTTTCTATAACTGTTGAGTGCAATATCCAAAGTAATCATGCATAGCGTCGTTTTGTAGGTTATGTCAAGACCTTTAAAATGATGTATAATATACGATACACGATACGAGCTCTGAAGCGCTATGTACGTAGCCGGAAAATTCAAAAGACAAAAAGGCGGAAGGAAGATATTTGATAGCCTTATTTTATTATAATTATTTATTTTGAAAAATTCTCTGAGCATGCTACAACAAAGCCGCCAAATGGTGGTGGTCTCAATGCTGGAGAATGACATGAGAGTATTTTATGAAATAACGATTTCTTTCGATCTGCTGTTTTGTATCAAATGCAGCTGTTCAACAACAGCACTTTGACTTCGTCTACCTCTCGGACAGAGCGTTACACTAGGCAGCAGAAACTTCGAGGTAGTCAAGGACTTCGTCTACCTGGACTCTGCGGTAAACAGGGACAACAACCTCAGTACCGAAATCAAGGCAGAATCACTCATGCCAATCGCAGTTCATTTGGAGTCAAGAGGTAATTGAGTAACAAAGTCCTCTCTTGAAGGACTAAGCTCGCTTTACAGCTCGATCATCCCAGTCCTACTTTATGGCGCGGAAACCTGGACGTTAGCAAAGGTGGATGAGGACGCTCTTAGTCTTTTCGAGGGAAAAGTTTTGAGTGCGATTTTTTTTCCCGTTTACTTTAATGGCATCAAGAGGAGAAGATTCAAAGACGAATTCTATGGGCTGTACAGCGACATGCGCCTGGTCAAGCGTCTATGGATACAACGCTTAAGATGGCTAGGCCATGTAGAGCGTATGGACACCACTGCTCCGGCCACAAAAGTCTTTAAATCTGAGACATTGGGAAAACGCAACAGAGGACGGCCTAGGCTGAGGTGGCGCACACAAGTGGAGAAGGACCTCAATCAACTTGGAGTGCGAAACGCCTTCTGTGACGTTCTGTCCGAGGGCTTTGATGTTGTGCCTCCCTCCTTGATGACAGGATGTTTTGCCCTCATAGACCGCCAGACAGATTTTAGCTGCTTGCGCCTTAATGCCAGCAAACGCCTTATTGACAGCTAGCTAAGTTCGTCCAATCACGCCAATGTAGTCCGCGTATATTTTCAAGAACATTCGTACCTCACACTTAAACGCTTTTAGGAAATAGGGAAAACTTGTTTCAAAAGTGAGTGCTGTGTGACCAACTCTTTCGAAAAAAATGTGTATGCGACTTTAATGCGGTGGGCGAAAAAGAACGATTCATACTCATCGCGAAGTTTTCAATGTTCTTGTCAATGTCGATATTTTGCGCAAAAAATCTATAAATCAATCAGCCGCCTTGTTAATGCCCATTGGCCGCCTGTCAGCTAAAGCGGTATCCGTTTGGGCTTCTTTTTAGCCAACCCACAAAAAGCCCAGGTAACCAAAAGAGCAATTAAGACTTCCTGACAGTGACTTGTTTTTACAAAGGATACCATTATCTCATGACGCCAAAAGAATCCATCAAATAAGTACTCATACATGCATTTTACAAAAAATAAAATTCCTCAAGCTGGCAAACGAGCAAACTTAATCCTTTCCCAAACGTACTTTGTTCAGCACACACTTAATCATCTTATGAATATTGAAACCCAGACAGTTGATCCTTTCAGTTTCTGGTGCACCATCTGCAACGCTACATTTATTTTCAGCACAAGGGATGCTTACAGATTGTGAAGGAAACTTTCCCCCACCGGAAGCAAATTTGAATGACTTTGATCTGGCCCTCTCCCTTTCTATTGAGATGTGCAGTGATGAACTCCACCGGGAAATTGTTTCACTGCTTCAGTCACTGATGTGGGAATAATGTGCTTTCAGCTGCCTTGCATTGCATTGATCCTTGTGGAATTTATATCGACTTGAACTGAGATGCGCTTGTAAGTCGGAATTTGTGTCCTTCCTTGTGGCTGGAGGAGTAAAATGTTTTCTTTTGTTAATTCCGCAGAAACTTTGAAATTAAATTCAAGCTCCTCTCAAATCACCTGTTGATGAATTTCTGCTTCTCACATTTCAGGCATAAATAATGGCCACCTCTGAGGTACCTGACAGTTTAGTATTCACCGCATAAAACCTGTCACCCAGGAACACCATACCTTTCAGACTCACTGGAGAAGTGAAAATATCCTATTTCCCACAGTCCGGGAGCGTATCCATTTTAACAGCGGCCAGACAAACTTTGACGGTCTAAAGGCGGCCGCGGTTAACTGCAACATTCATGCATATACGCTTAGGACTTTTGCCCGACACCCATCCCGCAGCCAACTCACCATGGCTACAGAGCACTGTAGCGCTGACTGCAATTTATATCCCAAAGTGAAACTACACGACAGCGGTTGCACAAAATGAATGACTAACGGATGAGTTTCATATTAGCACCAGCACTGGGGGTCCTTTTAATCCGATGAATGAGTAAACGCAATGAATGGAGAGAGCGTCCTTTTTCAAAGTGACGCGGGTTAAAATTTTAATTGGATCTATCCTCGTTAGAGTCGGATTTTTCCTTTAGGTTGTGTTTGTGTGTGTAGTTGTATAAATTTGTTTACGCCCAGGATGCATGTTTGACGTAGAACTTCAAGAACGATGTCAGTGTGAATCACGGGAACTGTGGACACAAATTAAAAAAAGGAAATCGAAACAAATGTGACTTACAGAGTATGCTGTCAATTCGCTGAGAGTGCGGTGAACTGTGATCACGGAATGAAATGTGCTCTGGATACACATTTGAAATCCCATCGGCGCAGGATTTCGAAGGCCTCCGGCAACGAATAACAAGCTAATTGAGTATTCATTAATGAACCAAGGGGGACATGAGCTCAAATCGATTTAATTGATATCTAATGCAAACATTTCCTCGAGGCCTTTGAATACATAAACAACTTTGATGACGCTTTCAAAGGAGAAAAGAATGCTTAAACTCGAGTGGAGGTTGGGGGGCACTACACTGGAGATATCAAACTCGAAAACAAGCAGAGTATACAGAGTCATATTTTAGATGTAGCAAGCAGAGTATACAGAATCATATTTTAGATGTAGCAAGCGCCAAACGGCTGCCACCTGATCCGAGGACAGGCGGGATATTGACAGAGGAATTGTTGTGTCTGCTGTGTTTTTACCTTCTCTACAGGCGCCGCAGATTATTTCATCACCCAAGAGAATATGAAGCGTCCCGTTTGTAGGCTAAAAAGCCGTCTGTAGTCTGTCTGCAAAACTGAGCTGAAGTGCCATGAGTTTCCTTCTGACGTTCGGCAGCATGCTTAGCTGAGCCTGCATCGTGGAGAGTCATGCCAACTTTGTTGTGTTGTAGAGAGACCCAACTGCAGGTGAAAGCCCTTACCAAAGGCGGGCAGTTCCAATTTGGGCCCTATAAGTATCCCTTTTCATCTCATTCCATGATCGCGTGTTGTCCAGGGAAGCGGACAGTTCTTAACAAATGTAGTCTGCCGACCAGATTAAAGAAAGTCTTCCTTCCCTGAACTTACAAGAAGTGTTTAGAGTTGGAGTTTGGCTGTCACTACCAGCGCACAAACTTGGCTCTTTGCGAATTTTCTTCGGAATGAAGTTCATGATCATTAGGATCGCAAGAGTTGCCGCTTGGAAGACCGTCTGCTCAGGCTGATCCCTCCTTCGTCTGGGAGCCGTCCGTAAAAGCCCGAATCCATTTCCTCTGTGGTTAATTTTCTGGTTACAGCTAGTTCTGGACAAAGTCAACTTTCTATAACCGACGCAGGTGAATAATTGGTGTCCTTTTTTCAGACAGCACAACCGTGACACTGGTGTAAAGTATATAATCAAGATAATTGACATTCGTGGTCGCCGTGGCGTAGTGGGTGGAGTGCGACGCTTACACGCCGAAGGGACTAGGTTCGACTCCCAGCTAAACACCAATTTTTCAAATTTTTCACGACACCACTTCTTTCGAGTAACACAGCACTCAAAGAGAAATAACTGTCTAAGAAAGTTTCTCAAATTCCGCCTTTCGGAGTCTCAAATTCCGCCGTTCGGAGTCGGCAAAAAACTGTAGGCCCCTTCTGCTCGTGAGAGAACAGTAGCGCGCACAACACGAGTAGTTGATGAGCACGCTAGGCCCTGGTCCCCATGTGGACTGTAGCGCCAACAGTTATTATAACCATATTAATTGGCATTCGTTTAACAAAGAAAGCCATCACGGAGTTGAAAGATCAAAGCAAAGAGCTGCAAACTTATGCACAAAATCGAAAAGCAACTGAACAAATTTTAGAAAAAGAAAAACGAGTCGGGATCCGTAAGCCAGTGATCTTCTGAGTGCCAAATGTCTTAGTTCACAACTCCTCTTTACCAATTGTTCGATGAGTGGTTTGAGCACTTAATTTTAATTTTCAAAGTTGAACACAAATTCTTAAATTCTTTTCTTTGGACAGCAGGAAACCGCCGAACACGTAAAATACGTCGAACCTTTTTGCTTTTCACAAGCAAGATAATAAAAAAAAAAATAATAATAATAACAATAATTTTGTGGCACTACAGTCCACAAGGGGACCAGGGCCTAGCTTGCTCATTAGCTACTCGTGTTCTGCGCGCTACTTCTCTCTCACGAATAGAAGGGAAATGCAGTTTTTCGCCGACTCCGAACGGCGAAATTTGAGAAGCTTTCTTAGACAGTTATTACACTTTGAGTGTCGTCAACAGATCGAAACAGGTGGTGCCGTAAAAAATTTGAAAAATTGGTGTTGAGCTGGGAGCTGTGATTGCCGTGGCGTAGTGGGTAGAGTGCAACACCCACACGCCGAAGGGCCTAGAAAGAAAAAGCTTTTTAAACTTTGGAGTCTACAAAAAATTGTAGGTCCTTTCTACTCGTGGGAGAACAGTAGCGCGAGTTATGTCATTCACCTACCCCCCGCCAACGTATCATAATCAACAGGAAGACACGCCACGCTAATGTCCAGAAGCCCATTCAACCCCTCATACAAAAGCGACACACACTGTGACCGCCCACTCAACTGTATCAACTGTACAAATGCTGCATAAACACTTTTTCACAATAAAATGTAATCGCACAGGTGACCGCATGAACTGTACACTTTTCCTACTAAGCGTCTAGAGTTCATGACCTAAAGGGTGATTTTTTTAAAGCTATAGAAAAGTTTTTCAAAGAACACATACAATTCAGAAAAATGCATGAAATCTTTATTTGAATCGATAGTACGGTCCATAGAATTTAATGTTTGAAGATAATTTCATGCAAGTGTTGACCCTGACTACACCTCAAATGGTCCATCCGCTTAGTCCAATTTTGGCATACTCTTTCCAATATTTCAGCCGGTATCTCACGAATAAATGCTTCACTGTTTTCTTCCAATGCGTCAATAGAAGCGGGATTGTCCGCATAGACACGAGCTTTAACATAGCCCCATAAAAAATAGTCTAAAGGCGTTAAATCACACCATCTAGGCGGCCAATTGACCGGTCCCGAACGTGAAATAAAATGTTCACCGAACTCGCCCCTCAATAAGCCTATTATTGCGCGTGCTGTGTGGCATGTGACACAGTCTTGCTGAAACCACATGTCACGCAAGTCAAGCTCTTGCATTTTGGGCAAAAAAAAGTTGGATATCAGCTTACCATTCACAGTTAAGTTACGATTCGCGTCATCTTTGAAGAAGTACTGTCCAATGATGCCACCAGCCCATAAACCACTAAACTGTGACTTTTTCTGGATGCATTGGTAGCTCATGCAATGCTTCTGGCTGATAATCACTCCAAAATCGGCAATTTTGCTTATTTACGTACCCAGTGGGTCGCTTAGACTGACCATAATTGGAAAAAGCGCGCGATGAACTTTCTTAACGAGCACGCATTTTGATAACAGTTATAATAATAATTGTTGGCGCGACAGTCCACAGGGAGACCAGGGCCTAGCTGGCTCATAAACTACTCGTGTTGTGCGCGCTATTGCTCTCTCACGAGTGGAAGGTACCTACCGGGACCTACTACACCACTGGGCCACCAGCTGTTCATCTGAACAGCCTTAAATCTGCCGAAAAACACATCTTATCTCCCCTGACAAAGAAATAAGCAAATGATGAAATTTAGTGCACTCTCCTACGGCCCAGATCCATGCCTTACTTGATTCAAGTGCATCTTCAAGAACAGAAAGATTCCATCTCGCAATTAGTATGTTCACTTTCATTTCTCCGAGGAAATCGAGAAACGTAAGTTTTGTCAGAAAAACGCATCGTTTTAGAAAAATAAAAATTGATGTTAAATGGAGAAACAGGTTACGTTCCTCTTGGCGAACGTGACAAAATCCTGAACAATACCTCCTAGAATTTGTACTCCGCTGCAGTACAAAAAAAGAACTCATTTATCTTCGGGCAATGTCTGTGCATTCTCTCTCTTAAGCACACACACACACACACAAGCAGGTAGCTGGTTGTGGAAAGGCAAATGGCACAAAAGCAAACACCTTGCATTCATCGGAAGGGAAAGGATAAAAGTTACTGCTCTCTTATCATAGCATACAAATGGCGATGGGTTTGTTCATTTGTTCATGCATGCGCCCACATACAAGGACATCCATATCGCATCCGTGAGCACTGCAGGAGAGTGCTAAAATTAATTTTCGGGATATGACGGCGTATATGCGACATCAATGCCGTGATTTTATTTTCCTCAGACTTCCCTTCACCCCAGATCCGTAGCCTCATTCGCTGGATAGACTGCAAAAGGGTTGCTGTGTGATGCCGTTGGCATCATTCCCCTCCTCGGGGGTGGGCGAGGTTAAGCTCTTACAAATTTGCATGCTCAGTTTGGAATTATGGGTGCGCTAATGGTGAAATGAATACTTCTGACGCTCGGATTAATGCTCTGGCAGAACTGTAAAGCATCCCCAGGCTGGGGGAGGAGTCGAGATCCTCATCTATAGAATATTTCCACTTGCAGATTGTACAAGTTGAAAAGGAAGTAAGACGAGCAGGGTAATGGACGGGTAATGGACGTCTCAGTTTTCGAAGTGCATGTCCAAGAGGGTTGAACGGAATGGAGCTTTTCTCTGTAAAGTCATTAGGCGAAAATGCATGCGGATTAAACATTTCTTTTGTTTTGACTGCCTTATTAAAGCAGCAGCATGGTCTTGATTTCGATTTAATTCTTCTGCTGATGTAGTGAGTTATAGGTCATAAAGGGGCTGTTTGCTTATAGCGGACATTGTTGCCATTCAACAGACCTATTGAGGATCAAAAGCGCTTTCCAAAAAGAAACTAATCGTTTACAACATGATTGGGGAGGCAAATTTAGCAGTTGGGCACCTTCACTTGCCCACACCGAACGGTCCTCAATGTTTTCGCATCAAAACGTAAACTCTTGGAAACAGACAGGTTGTAGCGCAAATTTCTATTCACTACGTTACGTACTTCTCCCGCTGAATGTCTTCATTTCTGGCAAGGATGCTTTCCTAACCGACTTCGGCATTCAAGGATACTGGTTTCAGGATTCTGACGTACCACACCCATGACGGGAAACAGTTCTCCCTGAAAATCCAATTGACTATTTTGCTTTCCATTCTCTACAAGACATTCATAGTCCATAAAGCCTTCCCCGTCTCTCGCGGGCACTTCTTAACGGCAATCTGAGCTCTCACTTGAGATGTCTGATTCCCTCGACAGCTCCAAATAAACAGATATAAATCAATTCAGAACGAAAATCACAATTTATATCCGTCACGAGGCCGTCAACCCTTCACTGTCTCAATTCCATTGTTTTTCTCCAGTGTGTCTGAGTGCCTATTTATCCCCATATAATCCTTCTGTCAATCATGAGCTCTCTATTGAAAGTGACTCACTCTTCGGTCGCCGTCACGATAACCCGGGACCAACAAAAAAGAAAAATGCGCAACGCCCACCGACATATGGGCGTTATGCCCGCGGTTGTCGTTGTCACCTAATTTATTCGCCTGTGCCTCGACCACAATCACAGATGCTGCTGTCACTTCACAGTATCCATACATTTCGACGTTTTACAAGTTTCACCCCGTCACACACTGTCACCAGCATAACACGGCAAATCCCCTCCCAGCCCATCGATCCCGTCAGAACGAAGCTCTGAAAGCCCACCCACCGGCCCACTTTGCTGGCACTTGGCAGCGCGGAATTCAGCTCCTGTCAGACAGGTGCCATGCAGCAAAAGAACAACCACGTTCAGCCCCTGGTGAACTGCTAACCAGACGGGGTTGATATCTGACACTCCCGAACGGCACCGGGACGGAGGGAGATGGGGAACAAGTCAGGTGTCGAGTCAACTTCACTACGGCTGGGGATGGCTTTTCGGCTTCAGTTGACATGTGAGAGTGAAAGCAGGAGTCGCCGTATCAATTGAAAGGATTTCTCGTCGAATGCTTAAGGCGATTAGGCGGGCCAAACCAAAAAAAAGGCAACCGCTTGCGCTGCGTGTTGACCCAAAAATTAGTTCCGACTGATAGGGTCCTCGGCTCAGACGAAATACTTCGTTCCGTCACACTGTCGAGGGGGCGAGTGTTTTGGACAAACTTGAAGATAATTCGGGAAAAATTAAGATATTAGCGTAGAAGCCAAAATCGCCTCTGTGGCAGCTATGAGGCTGGAACCGCAAAAAGCGAATATAGCATGTTCCCGTTCCTTTCAGTTGCGGATGACAATCGTACTCACAGCGTGAGTGTAGGTTGGCCTATGGAACTGTGCGGTGGAGTGTATTAATAGAAAATAATGTAGAAAGGAGTTTTTTAGTGTTTTTCATGGAGGGAGTGGGCAAAGAGGCTTTCAGCCACCATGCTGGGTATTAAAGGAGACTCTTTGATGTTTAAGTGATAGCTTAGTCTTTTGGATGCCTTCGTTTGCAGCCGTGTTTTTGAAAAAAGACGATTTTAAGTCAAACGATGCTGGCCACTGCAATGCAGTCATCGTTGCTTGATTACAAATTGTTTCCTCACACCAAACATATACAAAAGCACAGCTGGCTTTCAAACAAAATTCAATTTTCCTCCCAGAAGATGGACATCCACTTTTCAAACAACCGAATAAACGTTAAATAATAGATTCCAATCGGTGGATTCCACCATTCATTAGTCGTAATGTCTGTCAATATCACGCACACTGCTCTACCCCCTGACTCCCTCTGGACGGTCCTGTGTGCCTGCAAATCAGGCCGCTGTGTGTATTTGCTTGGTCTATATCTCGACAATTAGGTTGGTAACAAAATGACATTTGTCAGGAGCAAATACACTCCACATGCGATAGTTGTCGCCGCCAACCGGTGATCGGAAATTCAATGCAATGCCATACACCTGGCCTCGCACATTGGTTGTTTTCGAACTGCATCCTGTTCGAGGTTCTCCATCACTTCCTACGCAGACTGGCAGCCGAAAAGAGCTCTGTGTCCCGCTCACTAAATTGGGGAATCAGATTACTAGGACTATCAGATCTGCGTTGCGTTAATGGAGATGTTTGTTCACTGTGCGGGTGGAAGGTTTCGGTGCAATGCAGATAGAAGTGTTTTTGGCCGGATTTGAAACTTTAGGATTGAAGTGTGCGGTGAATTCATGCAAATTCCTTTGAAATTTATCGCAATGTTAGAAACTAGAAGAAGAAAGTTGAACAAGACATTTGATTGTCAAATTCCTACTTAGTTAAGCAATTTTTAATTTCTAATGTTCAACGTGAAATTCTGGAATGTATACCAGGTATACCGGTACAAAGTGAGCGTCAAGATACAAATGTCTCCATAGGGAACATTTGTTGCAGAGTCGCATCGAATGCTTGTTGAGGCATATGGTGATCATGCTCTATCAGAAGTAACATGCAAAAGATGGTTTCAAGGGATCAGAAATAATGATTTTGGTGTAACAAATGAAGAACGTGGAAGACCACCAAAAAAGTTTGAAGACGCCGAATTGCAAACGATATTTTATGGAGATGACACTTTAAGTCGAAAGCAAATGGCAGCAATGTTGACTGTTACACAACAAACAATTTCTGACCGTTTAAAAGCGATGGGAAAGATCCAAAAGTGTGGAAAATGGCTGCCACATGAATTGAATGAACGACAAATGGAAAACCGAAAAAACACTTGTGAAATTTTGCTTCAAAGACACGAAAGAAAATCGGTTTCGCATCGGATTGTTACTGGCGATGAAAAATAGATTTATTTTAAGAATCCTAAACGGAAAAAATCATGGGTTAATCTGGGACAACCATAAACATCGACTGCAAAAGCAGTTCGATTCCGCAAGAAGACAATGCTGTGTGTTTGGTGGGACCAGAAAGGTGTGTTGTACCATGAGCTCCTAAAACCTGGTAAAACTGTTAATACTGATCACTACCGACTACAAATGATCAATTTGAACCATGCATTGATCGAAAAACGACCAGAATTCGCCAGAAGACAAGGTAAGGTAATATTGCTCCATGACAATGCACCTGCACACAAAGCAACACCGGTTCAGGATACAATCAAAACACTTGGCTGGGAGCAGCTACTCTACCCGCCGTATTCACCAGACTTGGCTCTTTCCGACTACTATTTGTTTTCATCGATGGGACACGCATTGGCTGAGCAGCACTTTGATTCTTACGAGGCGGTCGAATTTTGGGTGTCTGATTGGTTTGCTTAAAAAGACGAACAATTTTATTGGCGTGGTATTCACAAATCGCCAGAAAGGTAGTCAAAATGTGTAGAAAACAATGGGCAATACTTTGAATAAAATGTTTTTACTTTCCCATTAATAATAAGTGTTTTATATTCAAAAAAAACCCTCAACGCTTTCATACCGGTATACCTGTGTAGCACAACAGTCCACAGGGGGACCAAGGCTTAGCTTGGTCATCAACTACTTGTGTTGTGCGCGCTAATGTTCTCTCACGAGTAGAAGGGACCTACAGTTTGAACATATATTTGACAAACTTTCTTAGACATTTATTACTCTTTACGTGTTGTCAGCAGCTCGAAAGATGTGGTGCCGTGGAAAATTCGGGGTGTATTGCCGGGAGTCAAACCTAGACCGGGACCTAGACCTTCGGCGTGTGAGCGTCGCACTCTACCCACTACGCCACGGTGCCCACAAAGAAAAGTTTACAAAACTATTTTTCAGGTTTTATACTTAAATATAGATTTTTTAATCTAATTTCATATGTTTGATTGTTCTTGTATCAATAGTCGAAATAGACTTAGAAGCTAACAAAAAAGTCGAAAACAAAAAATATATAAGCAAAAAAATTGAAAACTGTTCATATTTCACGCTTCAAAAAAAGTTGATAAAGTTAAAGTGAATAAAAAATTATCTTTTATTTCAAACTCAATAATTAGTTTGTTTTCCTTTGGCTTTTATAACAGTTTTCAACCTTGTAGGCATTGAGTCCACAAGTCTTTTTGTGTAGTCTGGAGGTATTTTCTGCCAATTCTCCAATAAAACAGACTTCAATTTGCATTTATTGGTTATTACCTTTTTCCTAACCCGTCTGTCGAGATATTTCCAAAGATATGTATGTTTGTTATGAAGTTGACCAAGTTATAATACTTTGTGTTCGCCGCTGTGTTAATAATTATGTGTTTGGCCTGAAAAGCACACCAGCAAGAAGTATACGTTAGAAACACTTAACGCCATTAACAAAGCAACAATATGAAATGAAAGCAGGACACACAAAACATATCAGCGGCTTACTCAGCAATGGTAACTGCCCGCCAATGAAAAGGAAATCCCTAGATGTCGAAATAGCTACTCTGCTAATCTTTTATGTTCTGCACGTGGTAGTTTAAGAAATGAATGGCGGATAGTTAATTGCGCACTCCAAGTTGGTTGAGGTCCTTCTCCACTTGTGTGCGCCAAAATTACCTAGGCCGTCCTCTGTTGTGTTGTCCCAATGGCTCAGATTCGAAGACTTTGTGGACCAGAGTAGTGGTGTTCATACGATCTATATGGCCTAGCCATTATAAGCGTTGTATTCGAAGACGCTTGACCAGGTTCATGTCGCTGTTCGGCCCACAGAGTTCATGGTTAAAACTTCTCCTCCAGATGCCATCAACGCAAACAGGACCAGATATCTCACGGAAAACTTTTCTCCCGAAAAGACTAAGGGCTTCCTCATCCGCCTTTGCTAACGTCCAAGATTCCGCGCCATAGAGTAGGACGGGGATGATCAAGCTAATATATAAAGCGAGCTTAGTCCTTCGAGAGAGGGCTTTATTATTCAATTGCCTCTTGAGCCCAAAAAAAAAGGCAATTGGCAAGGGTGATTCTGCGTTTGATTTCGGTACTGATGTTGTTGTACCTATGTACCACGGAGCCGAGATAGACGAAGTCCTTGACTCCCACGAAGTTTCTACTGCCTAGTGTGACGCTCCGGCCGAGACTTCGAGGTTGTGTGACCTTCCTTGATGACAGCATGTACTTAGTTTTGCCCTCATTTACCGCCAGACCCATTTTAGCCGCTTCCGCTTCAATGCCAGCAAACGCCTCATTGACGGCTCGCTGTGTTCGTCCAATCACGTCAATGTCAACAGCGTAAGCTAACAACTGAACTGACTTCTGGAAGATCGTGCCTCTGGTGTTGACTTGTGAGTTCCGCACGATCTTCACGAGAATGATGTTAAAGAAGTCACATGCCAGTGGGTCACTTTGTCTAAAAACCTTTTTTGACATTGAAGGTCACGGTGAGTTCGTTACCGACCTTGACGGAGCAGCGAGAGTAATCCATCGTCATCCTACACAATCTGACGAGTTTGGTAGGAATGCAAAACTAGACATGGCACTGTATAGCTCGTCTCTGTGCATACTGTCATATGCAGCCTTGAAATCAACGAGTAGGTGAGTGTCAATTTGCATTTCTTGAGTTTTTTCCAGGATCTGCTGTAATGTGAAGATCTGGTCTATTGTGGACTTCTCTGGCTTGAAACCACACTGATAGGGACCTATCAGGTCATGGGCAAGTGGTCTCAGACGCTCATACAATACGGCAGAGAGGATCTTGTATGCGATGTTCAGGAGACTAATCCCTCGGCAGTTGGCGCAGTCAAGGGGGCCTCCTTTTTTTGTGAACCGGGCAAAAGACGCTGAGATTCCACTCATCGGGCATGCTTTCGACCGACCATATCTTACAGATGAGCTGGTGCATGCACCCAACCAGGTCATCTTCAGCTGCTTTAAATAGTTCTGCGGACAGTCCGTCCGCTCGAGCACCTTTGTTCGACTTCAGCTTGGATATTGCTATCTTCACTTCGTCTTTGTCGGGGGGACGGAATGCTTGTCTTTCATCGTCAAAATTGAGTCCCCTGTGTATAAATGTTTAACTTTCTTACGTGTCAATAATTCTGATGTGTGTGACAAAATTGCCATTGCTGATGCGTTTAATTCCTATTTTACTAATATTGCTAACAGTTTGCAGCCAAGTAATGTATTTTCAAATTGTCGTTTATGCGTATCCTTATGTGAGCGTTCTGAGTCCTCGCTTAATAGTAGTTTTATCTTTCAGACTATTTCACCCCTTGAAGTTTGAAAAATTATTGGTAGTTTACCCAACTCTAAATCAAATGGACCTGACGGTATATCGAATTTTGTAATTAAAAAGATTGCTTATTTCTTAGTTGATGTCTTAGCTTTTATTTATAATCGATGTGTGTTGTATGGTGTTTTCCCTGATGAGCTTAAATGTGCTGAAGTTATTCTACCTAAAAAAAGTTCTACTTCTGAAACTGAATAGAATTATGAATTTTTTAGAAAAAAAATAGTTTTTTTTAATAAGGCACAGTATGGTTTTTTAAAAGATAAATCGGCGTGAGATGCTCTCTTGAAGTTTTGCACTCAACTCATGTCACACATTGATTGTAAAAAATGCACTGCTGGATTATTTATTGACTTAACTAAAGCATTTGACATAGTAAACCACAATATTCTTTTGAGAAAACTGGAAAAAGCAGGATTTCGTGGCTTTATTCTAGAATGGTTAGCTTCCTAACTCATAAACAGATCCCAAAGAGTTAAGTTAGATGATATAAGAAGTGAAATTGGATACTATAACCTAGGTGTCCCTCAAGGTTCGGTGCTAGGGCCAATTTTATTCCTGATTTATATCAATTCTTTTTTTGCTCTACCTTTTAAGGGTGCACCGACAGCTTTTGCTGATGACATTGGCTTTACATATGGCCTAAGTAATGCTTTAGACTTCGTATGTGACATAAATTGGGACCTTTATCTACTGCGACTATGGTTTTCCCAACACAGTGTAATAATAAGCTCTCAAACTAAAATAATGTTCTTCAGTCTGTCTTCCTCATATCTGCCTGATGCTAGTTTTTATTTCATTTCCCTGACTGCAACAAATATAAGCTAATTCAAAACTGCATTTGTTCATCTCGATCGTTGTCTTCCTCCCATTGTCATAATAAAAAGTCCGTTGTGCTAAATGTTTTTTAATTGAGAGTGTTTCTAAATTTAAATATTTGGGTACAAATATTTAAATTGTGAAAGAACAGTAGCGCGCACAACACGAGTAGTTGATGAGCAAGCGAGGCCCTGGTCCCCCTCTGGACTGTAGTGCCAACAATTATTATTATTAAACTCGGGTTTACAAATCACATTAATATATTGAAAACTTATTTCTGTTGTACCCTTCGCCATTTTTACTATCTGAGTAAAGTTTGTTCCACCAAACTTTTAAAGACATTTTATTATAGCATCTTTCAATCTAAGTTACAATATGGTATTGCCTGTTGGGAAGGTGTGTATCGGAATAGAATTCAACCGCTGTTGATTATACAAAAGTATGTCATAGGAAAGATATGTCGTAAAACTTATAGACATCCGAGTTATCCATTATTCTGTTTATTAAAAATTCTTCCTGTTCGTCATTTATATTGCTTTAAAGTGTTAAAATTGTTCTTTTTTAATGTCAAGTAACCGCACTTCTCGTCTAAGTTCACGTTACAGCTTTCGTAGTGATCATTTAAATATCAAGCCAGTACCAACTTTCCGTACCACTGCTTACCGAAATTTGTATTCTGTTTTATCATATCGTTTATTCAAATTATTACCGCAGGCTATACGATTATTAAAATTATCTGGAATATTTATCAAAAGCGTTAAGTTGCGGCTCTTCACCCTTGATATTGAAAATCTTGAATCTCTTCTTTATATTTTGGTTAAGCTTGCTCTGTATCCACTTAGTTACAAAATTTGTGTTTTTTCTTTCCTTTCTTGAATTGTTACCGCTCATTAATTTACACTAATTCTGTATAGTTTGATTTTAGTTGAATTGTATTCCCCACCCTTCATTTTTTTAGTTTACTAAGTAACTGAAGTGTCACTCGACTCTATTTATGTTCATTCTTAAATACAGAGTGCCACTAATATTTTCTTATAATATTATTAACTGTGTCACTAATGAATTGTTATGTAAATAGTTTTGATCTTTATCTATAAGGACATATTTCATAATTAAATAAAATAATAAATCATTTTGAAATATTAATGTCATTTCTCTACAAAAAGGAAGACTGGTCTGTGTTAGTATTAAGTGCAATAATAGTTTTTCGTTTAAATAGTATATTTTCAAAATTAATAGTTTATTAATGTTAAGTGTTAATATATCAACGAATTTGTGTACCAAACCCAAAAGTATTACATAATTTTAAGTCATTCAATCCAATTTTTATTAACGTGCACTATTGCTGTATTATTTCTATCGTCTCAATAAACAAAGATCCCCTGAAGAGGACAGCATTCCCTGTCGAAACTTCGAGATAACACAAATGATATAAACTTGTTTCATTTGCTACCTTATGACCAAAAGAGCCGACGAGGAACTAGATTTTTTCACCACAAAATACTCCCAAAGATGTTCGATTGGATTGAGGTCTGGAGATTGCGGAGGGTGATCCAGCTGCCTCGGTGTCCGATACAACAACCATTCTTTCACAACTTTAGCCGTATGTTTTGGGTCATTTTCCTACCTATGCACTATCAAAACACAATGTCTCAACGCTTTGTTGTAATTTCTCTCTTAAAATGTTCACGTAGTATACCTGTATGAAATGAACGTTTTTTTTTTTGAAAATAAAACACTAACTATTAATGGGAAAGTAAAAACATTTTATTCAAAGTTGGCCATAGTTTTCTACACATTTTGACCACCCTTCTGGCAATTTGTAAATACCACGCCAATAAAATTGTTCATCTTTTAAATCAAACCAATCAGACACCCAATTTTCGGCCTCCTCGTAGGCATCAATGTGCTGTTCAGCCAATGCGTGTCCCATCGATGAAAACAAATGGTAGTCGAAAGGAACCAAGTCTGGTGAATACGGCGGGTGGGGTAGCTGCTCCCAGCCAAGTGATTTGATTGTATCCTGAACCGGTTTTGCTTTGTGTGCAGGTGCATTGTCATGGAGCAAACTTACCTTGCTCACACCAGGAGCCCCAGCTGTTGTCAACCTAGACAGGTTTTAAGTTGGTCCCTCGCGGTCAACTTGCATTTAGGATAAGTTAAGATAGGTTAGCTATTAAGATACAATTAAAAAAACAAAAAAAAAGAATAAAAAATGTTAGTCGTAAGTGTATCTAAGATAGAAAAGGTTATATTAAGTTAGATAAAATTTTTATTAAAAAAAAATAGATAATTAAGTTTTTTTAACGATTTTCTTTGTTTGAAATAGATACTAATTTTATTAATTTAAAAATAAAAAAAAGTATTGACGCCGAAAAGCAAATAAATAAATAAATTATTAGTTTAGCTCAAAGCGCGCGCATAGGGCCAGTAAGTAGTTTTTAGAAATCATATTAGTCGTGCCTAGGTTAAGTATTTTGTTCCTAGTTTTAAGATAGAATTAGTAATATAAAAAATAAAATGCATTTTTAAACTAAACTAAACTAAAACTTACCTTGCCGTGTCTTCTGGCACATTCTGGTCGTTTCTCGATCAATGCATGGTTCAAATTGATCATTTGTTGTCGGTAGCGATCAGTATTAACGGTTTCACCAGGTTTTAGGAGCTCGTGGTACAGCCCACCTTTCTGGTCCCACCAAACACACAGCATTGTCTTCTTGCCAAATCAATCTGGTTTTGGAGTCGATGTTGACGGTTATCCCAGATCAACCCATGATTTTTTCTGTTTCGGATTCCTAAAATAAATCCGATTTTCTTTCGTGTCTTTGAAGCAAAACTTCACAAGTGCTTTTTTCGGTTTTCCATCTGCCTTTCATTCAATTGATGTGACACCCATTTTCCACACTTCTGGATCTTTCCCATAGCTTTTAAACGGTCAGAAATTGTTTGTTGTGCAACATTTAACATTGCTGCCACTTGCTTTTGACTCAAAGTGTCATCTTTATCCAATATCGTTTGCAATTCAGCGTCTTCAAACTTTTTTGGTGGTCTTCCACGTTCTTCATTTCTCACATCAAAATCATTATTTCTGAACCGTTGAAACCATCTTTTGGGTGTTGCTTCTGATGGAGCATGGTCACCACATGCCTCGACAAGTATTCGATGCAATTCTGCAGCGCTTTTCTTCAAATGAAAACAAAAAATTAATGCTTTCCGCAAATCATCACTTTCTGGTACAAAATTCGACATTTTCAACACGATGAAAAAATATGATGTTGTCTGTTCAATGACTTGATTTATACTAAATATTTTTCACAGATGTCATAGCAAACAAACAAAAAAAAATAAGGGCCCGTTCACAACAAATGTTCACTATCGAGACATTTGTATCTTGACGCTCACTTCATGCGGGTATACCTGGTTGTCATTATGGTTCATTGCATTTTCAATAAACACCAGGTTTCCCACACCTGTTGCAGCCATGCACCTCCAGACCATAACTGACCCTGTGCTGTATTATTTTCCTCAAACGCTTTATTTTTTACTTTATATTTTCAAGTTTGCTTTCGTTAGTGAACAATACATTTTTCCAGAACAAAATATCTTTTTCTTTTTATATTTTTTGTCTTCTATTCAAGGAGTTTTGCGAAGATTGAAGCGAGTAGTAGTCAGATGGTGCAAGATCAGGACTATCATATATGGTGCAAAACATTCGAATCAAGCTCCAATAAATGATGCTAAGTTACCAAAAATGTGTTTGGCCTTACATTGTCATGATGGAATACAGCGCCTTTTCGATTTGTCAGTTCAGGCAGCTTTTCTTCAACTGAATTGTTCAAGTTTGTTAGTTGTTCAATGTATTCATCTAAATTTTTTAGTTGGGTGATAATAGTTCAAAGTAAACAATTCCCTTGTAATCCCACCAAACTTTTAATGAATATCAGTTTTTGATATTGTTTGAGCTGGTTCACCTCGCTTGCTCCACGATCTTTTCTGATTGATTTTGGATGGAATGGGTCATTTTCATTACTTTTGCTTACCAAATCGCAGATGTTAATGCGTTTTGTCAAATGACTTTCTTTAAGCTCACGAGGAATGTAGTATTGAGTTTTCTTGCGTGGCAAATTTTTTTTAAACGATTTTCAATACATGTATGTGACACATGAAGCATCCCTGTGATCTCACGCGTTGTACTGTGACGATCTGAATCGATTATTGCTTTGATTTCGTCGCCGTCAACTAAACCTAGACGACCAGAGTGGTTTTCATCTTTGTGGCAAACGCTGTCGTCAAAGAAGGACACACAACATCAACGTCTCGGGCAAAGCATCACACCAAGCAGCAGAAAATTTGAGGAACTAAAGACCTTCTGTTCTGCGGTAAATAGAGGTAAAATCAACTCAACTGCTCCAGCCCGAAAAATCTTCGAACCTAAGGCAGTGGGACAACACAACGGATCACGGCCTAGGCTGAGGTGGCGCACGCAAGTGGAGAAGGACCTCAACCAACTTTGACTTCGCAACTTGAAGCAGCTGGCGAGAGGTCGTGCTTGCTGGAGAGGCATGTTGGTTGAGGCACAGATCCACCCGGACTATAGCGTCGAAGAAGAAGAAGATCTATAGTTAGTAAAGCCTTTAATTCAATCTCTTCTTTCGCCGAAACGCTGTACCGGTGGATGGAGTCGTGTCTCCGTGAACTGTACTTGTTGGCCATCGGAGCTGCACTCATAAATTTTGCCCCCCCCCCCCCCCCCCCCCTGAGCATATCTCATTTCTCACGGCCTTGCTAGCAATCATGAAATCGCAACGTCATTTGATTTCTTCCAAAAACTGCTTAAGTTGTCTGCGGAAATCTCTGAAGGATGAATATTATTTTTTTTTAAATTAAATTTCAAAGTTAACATCAGCTCCGGCATTGTTCATGTGGAAAATTCAAATTTAACTTTGCCCCACGCCTTGGGGCGTCATTTTCTCTCTCCCGTCGTTTTTCCTTGTGGATGCCTTCGCCGGTAACCACAGCGGCTCTGCAGCGTGCACAGTCAACGCCGAAGAGGACATGGATATAAGAAGAAAAAATAGAAGATACACATCACTCTGGTGCCCACGATGAGAATGTGATGGCGTCAAGATGGGGAGATGATGAAAAATCGAGGACTATAACGCGCGATGATTTTTCGCAGGTAAATTGAAAAATGATGGAATATCCGGCTCATCCGTGTGTGAAATTTTACGAAAAGGTAGTTCAGCCGTTATAAGGACAATGATTACTTTTCCATTTTTGAGATTTAAGCACTTTTGAGTTGATTGACGGTTGCCTGATTGTGCGTGCAATGCGGGGGCTGCAGTCCCCACGTTAAAGGTCACTGTGATTTAATGGGAGACGCCAAATCGACGGGGAATCATGTTTAAACGTGTCGAGGGTTAAATAGCTGAGGCAAGTGGATAACAATTTTCGCAGAGTTAAGGCGACATCCAAATTGATGAAGGGAGACGGTTATTTAGAGTTTATTGAGCGAGAATTCAATAAAATGTGCTGAAGCATGATTGCGTTGTGGCCCTGTGTAGAGCAGCTGGCAATCGATTAAAAGCCGATATGTTTCAAAGAAAAAGAGTCACTGCACATAGCATTTAAACGCTTTCAGACATTTACTGCCCTTGTTGTTTTGTGCTGAATACGCGGAAGGGGCTCTTTTTTTCGTCAATAAATTGTTATCCACTCCGGCATAATGTGGTAAGCAGTTTTCTTGATGTTTTGGGACACCATTTGTGTCCTAGACTATATTAAGGAAGTTGTAAAATCGTTCAGGATCGAAATTCAGGATGTAAGTTAAGTCGCGAAATATTTCTCTCCCTCACATGTGTTCCACATTGGCATCAAATCACCAGCGATGTTCCCACAAGCGGCAAAACGCTGATCTTGCGTCTGGAGAACCAGAGACAGCTTTGCAACCAGCCGCATTCCATCACGTGCGGCATCCGGAAACCCGAGAGCACCTGTGGGAACAACACATCAACTCAGAGCATGCGAGGTGTATTTATGGTAGTTTTAAGAGAAATTGTAGGTCAGTCTTAAGATAGCGTGTAAGGGGTTATTATTCCCAAATAAATAATTTTTTTTTTAAAGAAATAAACAACAAAGTGTTTAATTTGTAACATCATCGCCCGCGCAATCAGTTGGGAAAATAAAGGTCATTGCACGAAATCGACGGTGTTTCATTTCGTGTTGCAGCTTTTTTCTTTTTCAAATCAGAAGTGAGATCAAGAGACCCAACGCACCCAACGTGAATGTATGTGCATCGCGCTGCGAACAGTACCGGGATTGTTTTCTTTTTCCCCTTGTGCCTATTTGCGCACCGGGAACGACCGTGGTATATGGGAGCGACGATCTTGAAGAGGGCACTGCTGTGTTTGTTTTTCGCCTGCCTTCGCGTCGTGAGTGACTGTCGGTGTGCAGCAGACTAGACTACAGAAAAAAAAAAGAAAACCAAAAACGGCGCTGGAGGACAACGACCTCGAGTCTGCATTGCTTCATCGCGAAGACTTGTTGTTATCGATCAGCTGATTGTGTGATCGACATAGATCAGCGTTCGCTGTCACCGATCATATCCGTGTGATTGCTCTCGATCAGCTGCTGACCGAGATGAGCGAGATGGAGGCAGGGTACGAGGCATTGACCCGTGACGATCGCAGGGATGTGCTGAAAGAGCACGGGATGTCGATGTCGGGCGCGAAGGAGGAGTTGCTGGCCAGTCGATAGACCCGATGGCGAGTGCAAAGGCTTCGGAGGAATCTGGGGAAGCACTTCTGGGGTCTACATCTCGGAAGGGGAAACCGACGGGTACAAGGGTAGCCGCTGAATTGAATGAACTCGCTTTGCTGCGCGCCGAGTTGCAACGACTGACGGAGAAGATCGTCGAGCTCACGACGGTACAGGCGGGGGAGGCTGCGAAAGGTGTGGCTGAAAAACAAACCATGGACGGTGCAAGAGCGTCGGGTTGGGAGACACGGAATATTCCAGTAACCCCAAGGCGGGATGTGATAAGGCGGGAAAATGTGCTGCACCCGCAACAACTACTCAGTTCGGGACGTGGCAGAAATGCTGCCGCTATTTGACTCCAAGGAGGTAGGGGACATTCAACGCATATATGACCTGGATGAGAGGCTGCTTCTAATGGCCGCAAGCACCAGACTAATTGGAGCGGCGCATTTGTGGATGCGCAGCGTAACAGCAGAATAGTTGGGAGAGTCTTTCGCAGGTTTGTGCTTCAACTTCCCAGCGGCGGACGACGATGCCGACGTCCACTACAGGCTGCGGGAAAGGAGACAACGCGGTAGCGAGGACACAGAAGAGTACATCTTCGAGATGAGGATGATAGCATCTCGGGGACATGTGCACGAGAGCACCTTCGTCAAATACATCATCCAGGGGATAGCGGATGCAGAATGCCAGAAAGCCTTCAGAACCCTAAGGTAAGCTTCGGGCAAGGACGTCCCCGACAGGGTTCGCTGGGACATGGGGCTGAGAGGCAGCAGATATCGAGATAACAGACCACGAAGAAGGGAGACAGAGCAGCTGAACGCGGAGTAGACGCTGGACCTGCGTAAACCGGGGTACAATGCTTCGGATGCCATCAAACCGGGCAATACAAAAGGAACTGACCATAGAGGAGTGACGGACGGGTAAAAAGCAGTACACGACCGGAAAGGCCAACCCAACTGCTGTTGAAGGATACCGGGTCGGAATATTTGAAGCACGTCACAGTTAATGGGTACCAAGTCAACGCGAGTGAGCGGGTTCGGAGGAGGGACGTGCCAGACCGTGGGAAGGGTGTGCACCGAGGTAACGGTAGATCGGCTCACGTCTTGGTGCGAGGCCTTGTTAGTGCCGAACGAGAGTCACCAATACCTGTTGCTGATTGGCCGGTAAATGCTTGACCAACCGCAGGCGAAAGTGGTGAAAACGCATAAGTGCGTGGCGATCACCGACTGCATGGCCCAAGTACCGAGGGCACTATTAGTGGAAGGGAGCTGTGCCGAAGCCAAGAGACAGGACGAGCTATCTTTAGAGGACGTGAACGCAGGATAACTGGACGAGCCAGACAGGCAAACACTCGAGGCGTTCATCATCACGTTTCGGGAATGCTTCGCAAAGAACGCGGTAAACCCCCCGCTTTGGAAAATGTGCCACTGAGCTGACCACAACAACACCAGTCTGCGTCCAACCTTATGAGATACCCTTTGAGAAAAGTGAAACGGAAAAGCAGGGAGTGATCCGGCCATCATACTCCGCTGAGTTCCAGTCATGCATGAACATTATCAAGTAGCGCATGAGAAAGAGAGACATAGCTGTCTACTTGGACGACATCGCAATTGGCAGCAAAACTGTGGAAGAGGGTCTTTATAAGTTTCAGAGGTTCCTGAAAATCCGGAGGGATACCGGGCTGACCTTTAACGTAAGCAAATGCTCATTTGTGCAAACTAACATTGAATTTTTGGGTTATCGATTGAGTGAAGAAGGGCTACAACCGAGCGAGAGGAAGACGGCGGCGATAATGGCATTCCCGAACCCCAGGGACGTTCACGGAGTCCGGCAGTTCGTGGAACATTACGCACGGTGGGCAGCACCGCTGACCGATCTGACCAGAGCGGGTCAGCCATTCGAGTGGGCGGAAAAGCAGGAGGCGTTCCGCAAACTGAAGGCAGTGCTCATGCACCTCCCGTGCTGACTTTGTTCGACCCGGAGTTCGCGCACGAGGTGCACACAGACGTGTTGTCGCTTGGGCTGTCCGGAATCTTACTGCAGTGGGGGCAAGAAAGATAATCTGCTGCGCCCGGTGGTATTCTACAGCCGGAAACTTTCCGCCGACGAAAGGAAGTACCACACGTACGAGCTCGAAGTCTTGACCATCGTCGAAACCTTGGACCAGTTCAGGGTCTACCTCTTGGAAAGGCGCTTCAAGGTCGTCACGGATTGTGAGGCCATAGTGGCAACCAGCACGAAGGCCAAGTTAATCCCTCGAGTCGTGTGGTGGTGGCTAAGGCTTCAAGAGTTCGACTACGAGACAATATACTAGCCAGGAAAGAGAGCGGCCTACGCCGATGCCCTAAGTCGATAACTAGTGGAGGAAGATCGTGAGGTGAAGGAAGAACGGGTGGTGGAGGAAGCGTCCGCACAAATATTGAACGTTCACATCTCCACCATGCAGTGGCAGCACCAAAAACTGCGGAGAATCATCACCAGTCTAAAAGGGACCGAGATGAAGCAGGCAAAGATCCAACTACAAAGGGACTACGACGCCTTTTCCGGAAGGTCTACAAGGCGGAGAGGTGGGTGGATCCGAAGGGTATCCGGTGGATAATCCTCAAGTTGTGCCATGATGACGCAGGACCGGTTGAAGCAGATATTCTGATTCCCGAAGATAAAGGGCTTAACGAGGAGTTACATCAGGTCATGTGCCGAGTGTGCGTATGCGAAGAAGAGGTGATACGGTACACCTAGACCACCTTGGGCCGTTCACGAAGGAGGAGGGTGGTACGAGGTATGTTTTGGCTTTGGTAGACAACTTTACCAAGTACATCGTACTCCGGGCAGTGAAGTTCGCGAACAGCAGAGGAGTAAACGCCGTGTTGAACGAAATAGCCGGGTATTTTGGTCTGCCACGAAGAATTGTTACGGACCGAGGAACGGCTTTCACCTCAGCCGAACAATTCTGTGAGAAGCATGGCGTGGAAGACGTCAAGATAGCGGTCAGGACGCCCAGGGCAAACGGTCAGGTCGAAAGATGCAACCGAAACATTCTCTCGTCACACAGATGAATGCATTCGCAGAAAAGAGGGGAGGATTGGGCAACGCACTTTCAAGCAGTACAATGGGGTTTGAACTCTTCGCGGAACTGCACAACGAAGGCAAGCCCATACGAGCTACTGTTCGCATATTCGGAGTACATTGTATCATCCAGGTGACCTTGTACTGATCGAGAACGAGCCAGCTACCACCGACGAGTCGCGGAAGTTGGAGCCGAAGTACCGGGGCCCATACGTCGATACGAAGTTGCTTCCCAACGACAAATACGTGGTAGAAAACATCCTCTATATGCAGCGCCCGCAACGGAAGTTGAACACAATAATGGCGTCGGACAGGATGAAGCGCTGGTGCGAGCTCCCGAATGAAGGGCTCGACGAGGATGGCAGCGAGGGAGAAGATTATGTTCTCGAGGGCGAGATCTAATGTAGGATGGCCGAGCTGTAGCATCAGATGCGGGCGTGTATATAAACCTGCGTCACACACTACTCGAGAAACAGTGTGTCATAATCGCCCACGCGGTCAGTTGGAATCTGTCTGTTTCCAGACGGGCGGTTCAAATTTTTTTCCTAATATCAACCTTTTGCAGGCTCAGGTCAACTCCGGACTGTAGCGCCACGAGAAGAAGAATCAGCCCTATGCTGTCTAACCAAGAAAGTCATGTGGCTTCATAAAGCTTCTTTACTTCTAAAATTCTGTTCCCATACAAGCGGTTAACAATTTATGACTTCTAGAAAAGCACTTTTGATCCCTGAAAGGTTAGTTGTGTGGCAACAATGTTCGCTATCAGCAAACAGCCCATTTGTGTTCTGAAACACACTTCCTTAGTAGAATAGTAGTAGAATCATGACTTTAAAAACGAAAGAAATTTATAATCCGCATGCATATTCGTCTAATCAGTTTATGTTGAAAATGCTATTTTATGTTGCAATTCAAAGAAAAACAATTTACTTCAAACAAAAGATTATTTATGAAAAACTTTTCAAATGCTTTCTGCCAGACAATTGAAGAACATGTGAACGTCATTGAAGGAAATACGAGAAAAAATGTGTGAAGGAATCCTGAGATATGAAAATTCCGTTAAATAACAGGTGTGCGTTCAGAAAACTTTATATGTCTGAATGCATACCATGCACATTTTAATAGTATACAGAGAAAAGCTGCATCCCGTCATGGATATGCGATTCAAAAACTGAGACGAAATCTGAGCTGCCGAGAGACCCAAGTGTAGAAAATGAAAACTCCGACCAAGACCGAAGGTCCCTATGACTGCTTCGTCTTTGCCTAGTAAGTTCAGCGGCAATGTTATTTCCTGTGATCCTGCATTATCCCAAACCCAGGGAAATTCTAACGAAAACCAAATAAAGGGAAGACTGGGAAGACCAAATAAAGGGAACTTGGTAAGTGTTATGAGGTGCAAGGCTTTAAGGACAGCTTGGCTATAGACGCAGAAACTTTGCCGCATCCGCCTACTCTTTACGATATAGTTGACCACGACAATAGAATTCCCTTCCGTTTGGAAAAAAGACGTAAATTGACCTAAAGAGGTGGGCAAACGTGAAATGTTGTCCTTTTCCACGAAGACCGCAGATCATGATCTCTCGATCGTCTTGAAGGCGTCCGTGAAAATCCGAGCACATACCCTTTCTATTTCATTTTCAGTCATGTTCAGTGCTAGACACGAAAAAAGTCGATTTTTTACAAACGGCGCAACTGAACTAATGGTGTCCTCGCATCAGACGACATATATATGGGACTAGTGCCATAGCAAGGTCTTCAAAGTTCCATTGGGAGTTGAACCAAAAATCACTGGATTGGACCACATTATGGGAGGCACCATGATGTGGTCTTATTTGTGGATCCAGCAGAAGAGCTGCGCCGCCTTGGAAGCCAAGAATGAAACAAGCCAATTTTTGAATTCTGTTGTGATGTCAACCGTATTTCAGTGAAAGCGGACTACTGGAACAAAAAGTTGTCAAAAGGGCCAAGGGATGGGCTATAAGGCGAATGGGGCAAAAATTCCCGTCCGCTGTTTTCCAAATAGTTCTTCAGCGGAATAGCAACGTGGGTCCGAGCGATGTCATGATGGAAAATGATTGCCTGTGTCTGTGCGTTTTCTGGCTACTGCTCTTTTCAAACGAATTGTGTTCGTTATAATTTTGTCCGTTGGTTGCACCCTGTTTTAGCAATTTTAATACAGCACGCCTTTCTGATCCCACCAAATACGGATACCTTCGCGACATGGATATTCGACTTTGATTTGGCTGGTTGGCCGGGTTTCACATACGATTTTTTGTTCTTGGGGTTGTTGTAATGGATCCTTTTTAATTACAAGTAGCAATCCAATGCAAGAATGACTTCTTTTTGTGGCGCTCCAGCAGCATTTCGGCATCCAAAACCGCTTTTCGATGTCTCTCGGCTTGAGTTAACGTGGAACCCAATTTCCTTCCTGTTAAATGTCTTGAAATGCTTCAAAAGAGTAATATATACTAGAATGACGTACAATGATAGTAGCTTTCCAACACACGTTCTAATGGAATAATAACAATGGAATAATACAAGTAGCGCCATCTCTTAGCAAACCGGACGAATTAAGATATACACCCAAGACCTACTGTCGACTCCAATCGGCGAAGTGTTTTAGAAGATTGCTTAGACAGTAATTACTCTTTGAGTGTTGTCAGCAGCTCGAATGGGGCGATACCGTGAAAGATTCGAGGTTTTCAGCCGGAAATTGAACCTCAACCTACGGAGTGAGGGTGCCGCACTCTACCAAGTACGTCACGACGACCTCCAAGACAGTACTACCTTCATTTAAATTTGATCTTATATTTCCTGCTTCCCCAAAAAATAAAGACCAGGGCTGGGGACGAAAGTTTTAATTTGAGGAAAAGTTTTCTGCTCTTCGCACCTCAATTTTAAGCTACTTTGCGACGCCGTTACCACTTGCGCCATGTTTCACTTAACTTTCTGGCAAAACTGAATTATCATCCCCTCCTCCATGCATTCCTTCATACATTTTATAAAAAAAACAAAATCCCAGGCACGCCCATCCGCCCGAAAAAATTGTAAGTCCTTAATTCAATTTAATCATAATTGAATGTACACACATCCGGAAGCGACGTCATAAATGCATAAAATCGCTCACTAATTGCAGCGCCCATAGCAGCATCCTTTGCATCCTTGCTCCACACCATCTCCTGACGTGTCCAGCTAGCATTCGGCTGAGCTCTCACACATAAGGGTATCACTTTTTCTCCGGTCCATTAACTACATCGCCAGCCAGGGAATGCAATCACAATCCGGTCACCGAAAATTACATTCAACCACCCAGGACATCCTGGCGTAAGGGAGCCAGCAGCCTGTGTGGCGACATGTATGCAGGATGAGTTTTGCAGAAACTTTCTGTGTGCAGGCACTGTGCGGTGATGCGGAAATAGGAGAGGAGCAGCAAGAAATGAGATTCCACGGCACGATAACAATATCATCAACCGCAGGCCAAATTCTAGCAACATGTGTGTGGACTCCTACAATGCCGATGATGAGATGCACACGGCGAAGTGGTGGCAAGGCGGTTTCGGGTATATTCCATGGTATCTGGCACCCTAGAAACTCAGGCAGCCTGCGATATGAATTCTGAAGGTTTGTGCAGGACGACACGGTGTGAGTCTCAAAATTGTCTGAATTTGAATGATTTTTGGAAGCTGTACGTCGGAAAGCTTCTAGCGCCCAATATCGTGTCTCCCATTCTTTTCGGATGTGCCTTCTTTCGCCAAATCGATCTCCCGAACTATAGCTCACAATGCACTTTGCTTTTACAGAGCCGGCTCCAGGTGGGATCGGGTCACAAAGGCAAATTGAATCAGCTCCATTGAGCAGGTGAAACCGGACCTCGGTTTGCGAAGGGCGATCTCTACCTCCAATTTTGATATCCGTTGTCTATGCGCCCCGAACGTCAGCCATCCATGTAGCCACTGCACACCCCAACATTCGCTCATCGTTCGCATTCCCGGAAATGAATCGCTCCACGCAGCAAAGAGACCGTCCTGCAGGCGGACATTTGCAAACACCGACTCAGCACATCCACGCAATTAGTTGATGGCAGTTTCCCTGCATTCACGTATTGCGCAGAGCATCGCCGGCGGAAGTTCTTTCTACTCATTGTTGCCTTTATGGAGTGTTATTGAAAACCTTCAACATTAGCCGTCCCCAATCACTGCCATATATGCAAAAGGATTCCACTAAAAGGCCGCACATTTCGCACAGCACCACGAGGCGCTGAGGGAGAAGCTTTTATGACGTCCAGGACACTCTACGTAAAGAAATGGAAATCATTATGCTGCCAGCTGTTGCCGCACACAAGAAATAAAAGTCTATGGAAGTTTTGTACGTGAACGTGAACTCACAGTGCCGCCGGCTGGGAGAAATGCTGCATCTGCAGAATAGAGCACACTCTGTAGTTGGGGATATTTTGTAAGTAATCAGGACGTAAATACCAATAACAATGATTGTGTGCAATAATCATGCCCATTTGCCTTTATGGCACACATACTTAAGCAAATAGAGAGGACAAGCCATTCGACAGGACACTGGAGAACATCGTCCCACGTCCGCCTTCGAGTGCCTCACTTAAAGTGCCCTGAGAAAAATGCTATTGGTTTAGTTGGCCGCGCTTTCGTTTTATTTTCAATCTGTTCTCCGCCTTCCACCGATGCTCGGCGATCCGTGAAACTGTGGGCGGCTGGAAAACGGTTTGGGTGAGATACATATCAAAGGATGTTTACTCTACCGCTCGCCGCCGTGGAAGATTCCACGTCCGGTGACGTTAAGGGCAGCTGTTTACTCGGATTGTTTTCATTGTAACATCCTGCGGTGGATGCTTTTAAGGCGAACTCCCTCTGTTCGGGGTAGGGAGGCGAGGACACGATAAGTGCACATCACCTGGCCAAAACGTTTATGCCAGACAAATTGAGGAGCAGAAAAAAAAAACGGAAAATAGACCACCTTCCGAGGCAATGTCGTGTAAAATTCGTCGTCAGACGTTTTTATGCTCCACAGACCGCTGGGTATGCATGGGTGTGTGGCTCTCGGGTGAGTTTCTATTAATTTTATGCGATAAGAACTTCCTAATCGGTGATGTTGGCTGAAACGGGTGCCAGGTGCACCAGGCTTATCTTCATGGTGACTCAACTTCACATTAAACTCGTTCCGATGGGGATGGCAACAGTGATGGTTTTATTGGGAAACATTGACCTCTTTCGGACGGTTGCCAGGGAAGGATGTGACAACGTGACATGGTGTGATGATGTGTCTAGTTTTTCTGTGGCCTGTAGCGATTACAGGTTGAGGCCACCCAATCAACGAAAACATCCATTTCCGCCTTAAGAGACATCCCTTTCAAAAAATGTTAGCGGAGTACTTAAAACAAAATCTTTACAGGGGTGAGAGAGCTCTGGTGGAAAATAAGAAACACATTCTTATCATTAATTTTATGATTCATCAAAGAAGAGTGAAGATGATACACAACGCTTATCCCACAAATGAAGCAACTGTGGTCCATCATTATTTTCGAAGCGTGTCTTTGATGCCGCTGTATCAGGCGTTGGAAGACTAAGACACCCAAGCAAATTTTGAAGATATCCTGTCTCAATAGATACCACCAGGCATCCAAACTCATTTCAAAATACAACATCACTTGGGAGGTTTTCTTGGAAATTTTTTTCAGCGGCGCATTTTCTTACCCCAACTTTTCGAGATGATTTAAATAGGCTGTTACTCACGGGGTGTCTGAGGAACATTGGTTCATTTATTTTTCATTTCTTGGAAAATAAATTGTAGTGTCTAAGGAACATTGGTCCATTTAAACATTTCTTGAAAAATAAATGGAGCCTGTGGCCGCCATGGCGTAGTGGGTACAGTACAACACTTACACGCCGAAGATCCAGATTCGAGTTTTGGACTGAGCACATCGCATTTCACACGGCATTACCTCTTTCGAGCTACTGACAACAATTAGAGTGTAATTATTGCCTATGAACAAGCTTTTCTAATTTAGCTGTACGGATTCGGAAAAAAAACTGTAGGTTCTTTTTACTCGGGAAAGAACAGTGGCGTGGACAAGACGAGAAGTTGATGAGCAAGCTGGGCACTGATCGCTGTATGGACTCCATATACTGTGAGCGTCAAAAGTGAGTAAACAAATATCTGATTACTGTATAAAGATGAAAATTGGGTCAAAACAACAACAAAACTCAAATTCCATTGATACATAAAAACAGCTTTATTCATTTATTATTAGCTTTATCAATATTAGCTTTATTCGGAATTTTCAAGAGTCATATGAATAAAAAAATTTGGAGAGCAAAAAGTTAGGAATTTACTGAAAAAAATATCAGGATGGTCGCGAAACATGGGGGAGGTTCAGTGATGGTGTGGAGGTGTGTAGCAGCATCTGGGGTCGGTCATCTTGTCCTCATTGAAAGTACAATGAGGAAGGAAGATTATCTAAATATTCTCAGGACCAACTTGCAACCGAGCGTAGACAAATTAGGTTTAGCTAGGAATTGGATCTTTCAGCAAGACAATGATCCTAAGCATACCTCACGTCTTGTTGAAGAATGGTTGCTTTATAGGACCCCAAAACAGCTTGATCATCCCCCGCAATCATTGGTTCTTAACCCAAAAGAACACTTATGGGAGCATTTGGATAGGAGAATTCGAAAAAGTACTATTAACAACAAGGAAGACCTGAAAAAAGAAAACTGAAGAATGGTCAAAAATTTCCCCCGATATTACCAATAAACTGGTAATGTCTATGCTACGTAGACTCAAGGAATTAATAAAGTCTAAAGGAGGACCAACAAAGTACTAAATTTAATTTTTAAGCAATAAATAAGTACATTTGTTGATAGAAATGTATACTGTTTACTCACTTTTGACTCGTAATATATGAAGTAGTTATAATTTTCATTAAAAAAAATGTATTTGTTTTTGTTCTTATAATAATAATTGTTGGCGCTACAGTCCAAAGGGGGACCAGGGCCTAGCTTGCTCATCAACTACTCGTGTTGTGCGCACTACTGTTCTCTCACGAGTAGAAGGGACCTACAGTTTTTTGCCGACTCCGAACGGCGAAATTTGAGAAGCTTTTTTAGACAGTTATTACTCTTTGAGTGTTGTCAGCAGCTCGAAAGAGGTGGTGCCGTGAAATATTAGAAAAATAGGTGTTGAACTGGGAGTCGAACCTAGACCCTTCGGCGTGTGAGCGTTGCACTCTACCCACTACGCCACGGCGGCAACTGTTTTTGTTTTTACCGTACTTTATTTTTTGAGTAATTGATCACATTGAATAAAGCTGTTTCTGTGTATCAATGGAATTTGAGGTTTGTTGTTGTTTTGACCCAATTTTCATCTTTATACAGTAATCAGATATTTGTTTACTCCTTTTTGACGTTCACAGTATACACATTAATCCTGGAGCGGAGGGAGAATATTTGCATCTGCTATGTTTGTCATTATTCAGAACGCAAGCAAAATGGTATTATGGAAAACGCAACCGATCCGCAGTCCATACACTTTTTGACATTTTTAATCCTCAACATTTTAGTTTCGGATTTGAAGGAGGAATGATGAGTCTATGCAACAGAAAGTAAGTTTTAAGTATTTGAAATGAACAGAAATAATTTAATTTTATTTTCAGAAAAATTTTCAAAAAAAAGGAAAAAGAAAAAGAAAAAAGAAGCATTGCTACTAAAATGTTATACCCCCTTATATGTAGGAAATCACTTCTTAGCAAAACAAATAAGATTTTAATATTAAAAATAATTTTTCAAGCTATGATAACTTTTGCTTGTCCATCGTGGGGGACTTGTGCAATATCACACCTCAAAAAGTTACAAGTTTCTCAAAACAAGACCTTAAAAATGATGACCAATTTGCCTTGGCTCTTTTCTACCCAAATTTGACATGAGCAAACTGGAGTACTTCCAGTTGCAAGGAAAATTGAAATCCTCAACGAAAGACTTACTGCAAAATGCTTAAATTCCAAAAACATATTAATAAAAGATCTGCCGAGTATATAAAAATGTTGATTTCGCATTTATTTATTATTTCTTTATTTATGTTTCTACTTAAGTTGTTTGTTTATATTTATTTATTTCACTATTATTTATTATATTCTGTGCTTTTTATTTACGTCTTTGCATTTATTTATTATTATTTATTTATTTATTATTATTATTTATTTATTTAGAAATTAATTAATTAATTTATTTATTTATTTATTCAAGTTATCACGGTCAGGCATTCACCCAAACCAAAAAGATGCACACACTGCACACGAGCGCCGAGTTGGGTGAAACGGAAATGCATACGTTGCACACGAGCGTCGAGCGTTCCCACCTGGCGATTTGAGACGGGCAAAAGCATGGGACGCACGGCGCGCTGAAGTAGGAATCAGGTTTCCGAACCGAAGTTCCTTGGTTAATTATGATTGTAACAAACGGCATTCTGATTGTAACCGCAGAATAAATAACTTGAAAAAATTACTCCCGGTTTTTTAATAGGACCAGTGGTCGGTCCTCAGTTTAATTTTTTTAGTAGATTCGAAAAGGAAATTCGTTACTTCCATTTTGTACTTAAATTGTTTATTTATAGATTTATTTATATATTACAATTCTTACATATTATATGTATATATTTATACATATGTTTATTATATTTATTATTTATTTGTTTATTTATGCTTGAAATTGTATTCATTACGAAATTTTACACAAATTTGAATATAAAACATATTTAGTGAAGGTTTTTTGATCATAGATTTTCCTTCAAAATAGTTAAAAAATGTTTTTGCAAAATGTTGTTTCCCGATCGTAATATATAATTTTTCAGTTGTAAGATATAAATTATGTATCAAATCTCTGTACAAGCTGCGTCTGTTCCAAAATATTTTATAAAATTGTAACTTGTATTTGGATTAACTGTTGACGACCCCAGCAAACGTTTAAAGGACAAAGATTTTCGGTTTTGCACATGGAATGTGAGGTCCCTTAACAGGCCACGTGCAGCCGAACAACTTGCGGAGGCCCTTGACAGCTACAAAGCTAACATAACCGCCATCCAGGAAGTGCGATGGGATGGGCCTGGCATAAAAGCGATGAAGAACTGCGATATCTACTACAGAAATTGCTATAGAGAGAGAAGGCAGCGCTTACTCGGATGCGGATTTGTTGTTCGAGGCAGACTTTGGCAAAAAGTCTTGAGCTACGACCCAGTCAGCGAACGCCTTATGAAAATCCGCATTAAGGCCAAATTCGGGAACATCAGCCTAATATGCGCACTCGCCCCGACAGAGGAGAAGGATGACAACATCAAGGATGACTTAAATGATCTCCTAGAAAGAACATACGATCAATGCCCCAGCTATGACACCAAGATCGTTCTAGGAGATTTCAACACTCAGCTGGGAAAGGAGGACATCTTTGCTGGAGTCATCGGTAAACACAGCCTGCACGACAACACATCCGGAAACGGACTCAGGCTGTTGGACTTCGCCTCGGGGCGAAACCTCTCTGTGGCTAGCACGCGGTTCCCACACCTGGACATTCACAAAGGAACCTGGCGATTTCCTGATCAATCAACCGTCAACCAGATTGATCACGTTGCGATCGACGTCAGACACTCCTCCAGTATTCTCGATGTCCGAACTTTCCCAGGTGCAAACATTGACTCAGATCATCACCTTGTTGTAGCCAAGGTAAGAACCCGGATATTGAGAGAGCAACGGAGTCGTCCCTGTTTACCTCGGCTCCGCGGTAAACAGGGACAATAACATCAGTACCGAAATCAAACGCAGAATCACTCTTGCCAATCGCTGTTTCTTTGGGCTCAAGAGGCAATTGAGTAATAAAGCCCTCTCTCGAAGGACTAAGCTCGCTTTATATAACAGCTTGATCATCCCCGTCCTACTATATGGCGCAGAATCTTGGACGGTAGCAAAGGCGGATGAGGAAGCCCTTAGTCTTTTCGAGAGAAAAGTTTTGCGTGCGATTTTTGGTCCTGTTTGCGTTGATGGCATCTGGAGGAGAAGATTTAATGACGAACTATATAGGCTGTACAACGACATGCGCCTGGTCAAGCGTCTACGGATACAACGCTTAAGATGGCTAGGCCATATAGAGCGTATGGACACCACTGCTCCGGCCCGAAAAGTCTTTGAATCCGAGCCATTGGGACAACGCAACAGAGGACGACCTAGACTAAAGTGACGCACACAAGTGGAGAAGGACCTCAACCAACTTGGAGTGCTCAACTGGAGACAGCTGGCGAAAGATCGTGCTGGCTGGAGAGGCATGTTAGTTGAGGCCCAGGTCCACCTCGGACTGTAGCGCCACAAGAAGAAGAACTTTGAATTTCAATAAAGTATCTATCTATCTATCTTTTTTCAGAAAATAAACAACAGCAAATAACGCGCTTACAGATTCAGTAAATGTGTAGAGCAATGTAAAGATATCCTGGCACGAAAAGGACCCTTCATTTGTCGCTATTCCCCCGGATAAAAGATTCATTACTTGGTGCAGGATGTCTTGCGTCGTTGCATCTTATCGGCTGCTTATGGTCGCATGTCTTAAATAAAACGTTGAACAAAGGATGCAAATAATTCATTAATTAACTTTCATAACTTACAATCACAGCATTTAAGCTTTACGGCAATTTTCTGTTGCAAATGAGGATTTTCTCCTGGCAGCTTTGAAATTTTCACTTGCGTTCCATATATACATGTAATAATACTTAGAATCCTTGATTTTTCATAGAACTACAATTTCGCTTCTAGCTTTTCTTTCTCGCTCATTTTTACATTTATTCACTTGGAACATAATTGTGTTCTTCGGACATCAAATACTTCGGAAAGAACAACAGAAATTATTGGTTGAGTCATTCCAACATCGAAGTCTTTGACAGTTTCAGTCTGATAGCCACCTTCAGCCAGGAACCTTAAGCATACAGCCAACTTAATCGTAGACCTAAAAAAAAAAAAAAAACAAATTACTACCCTCATATTTTTCTTATTTTATTTATTGTTAGAAATCCAACTTTTAAATATCAAATAAAAACACACTTTTAAATTGTTATTCTTTATTATATATTTATTTCTTGCACAGCAGATCTGATCACATCGAAATATAAACCACGAATGAAAGGAAACACGCACAAAATACAGGAACTCAAAATGCGTGTGTGTTCCTAGAAAAACATACACGGCTCAAGTCCAGGAAATCCTTGAATTGATTCTAAGAACTTTAGAGATCAATGTTGCTTTTTCTTTACACAGGAATTTCACAATGTTGCAGACACATTTTGTCTGTCGGTTATGATGAAATATTTGTGTATCCAACATTTATTATAAACCAAAACCATTATTTCAGTTAAAGGATTCCTGGAAGCAGAATCCAAAAAAAAAGCGAATGCCAACCTTCAGGATGGCCCAACTGTTTGACTTACAAATCAAACACGGAATATAAGGTTTTAATATACAACTTATTCTTGGTACGTTTCCGATTATTCCCGCCTAGTGACTCCCCAGTCCAAGTCGATCTTCCCTCGCCTATATGCTGACACAGGTGTTTCCCATGCATCCCGGTGCTCCCATGCTCGTGTGTCCATGCCGCGGATCATATTTAAGTGCACTCGCTGAACGCTGTTAATTGGTCGGAATAGCGTGCATGTTGTGTCAGCATATCCATTGTTCACTGGCTGATGCAATACGCGATCAAGATCATACATCTGGCGGTCAATGTCGTTGGGGATGTGTTAGCTTTTCTTACCAAATTTAATAGTTTTCTTTATTTTTATTAATTTGCAAAAACATATGTCGAAAAACCTAAATTTGATTAATACAATTTACACATATATCAAAATTTATCGGCTATGTACTAAGCGCTACAGAGCTCGTATCTGGCAATACTAAACATCATTTGAAAGGTCTTGACTAAACCCACAAAAGGACGCTATGCATGATAATTTTGCGTTCAGCAGTTATAGACGTTCAGTTCACTATCGCTGAAATTCGCGCTATTTTAAAGTTTTCCTTCGTTAAAATCCGCTAAAGAAACTTTCCGTGAGATCAATGGTGTTTTGGGGGTTGGCACTCTATCATTTCGAACGGCGAAGGAATCGAACCGATTCAGAGCCGGTGAAAACGACGCCATGGATAAGCCAGCCGGCGGAAGACCTGTGACGACGACTACCTATCGAATCATGGAAATCATCGAGGTAGACCGCCATGTGGCATCTCGTGATATCGCCCAGGAGATGGGAGTTAGTCTCCAAACCATTTTCAACACTCTGAAGGCTGAATACAAAAAAAATGGCTCGATGTTTGGGTGACGCATGATTTGACGTAAGATTACCTTCTGGACCGAACTAACGCCAACGCCTGCGATATGCAGCTGAAACGGAACGAACTAGACCCATTTTCGAAGCGGATGCTGACTGGCGACGAAAAGCGGATCACATACGACATTATCAAGGGAAAACGGTTGTAGTTGAAGGCCGTTGATTCGTCCCAAACAGTGGCCAAGTTGATATTGACGAGCAGGAAAGTTTTGCTGTGTGTTTGGAGGGATTGGAAGGGAATCATCCACTATGAGCTGCTCCCATATGGCCAGACGCTTAATTTTACAATCTACTGCGAACAACTGGACCACTTGAAGCATGCGATCGACCAGAATTTGCCAAAAGGAAAGATGTGGTGTTCCACCAGGACAACGCCAGACCACACATTTCGTTGATGACTTGTCAGAAGCTATCACCATATAATCCGGACATAGCGCCAAATGATTACCACCCGTTCCTGTCTATGGCGAACTCCCTTGGTGATGTGAAGTTGAACTCAAAAGAGGGTTGTGAAAAGTGGCCGTCCGAGTTCTTCGCAAATAAGGAGGGGGGCCTCTACGAGGGGAGCATTATGAATTTGCCGTCTAGATGGAAACAGATTATCGAACAAAACGGCGCATATTTGAACTAAATCCGATCACTGTAAAACTTTTTATAAAGCGTTGAATGAAGAGCAAAAAAGTGGAATGGAGATATTATATGAAGAGCAAAAGTGTAACAATGTTACAGGAGTCAAGTAAAACACGCATAGTGCTCATAGTTTGCTGAAAAATATCTGTTATATATTTTTTTCAAGCAAAGTGCAAGGAATTCTCTACCTAGACGAGTACGTTTTTTGCATTTGCAGCTAACTGTACAAAAATGATAAAGATAAGAGTTCAACGCATGCTTTGTTACAGTTTTGCACCCGTGCAACGGGTGTACAAACTAGCTTATCTTTTCGCGTTTGTCGGTCGCCTGTTGATCATTTTGTGGTGTAATTTTGAAGTGATCAGCAGTGTAAGTGCAACATTTTACCAAAATGAGAAATTTAGAGAATGATATCAAAAAAAAAGAGCTCTGGATTTGTTGAAGGACGGAAAAACTATTAGGCAAATCGCAAAAGCATTCCAAATAAGCCAAATGTCTGTGACGAGAATAAAAAAGTCCAGCAATCTCGATGGATGCAACACAAACAAAGGAGGAAGACAAAAAAAAGTTGAAGATAGGGAGGCAAGACACATTGGGAAGCTATTGATGACAGGTCAAATATCTGTGCCAAGGGATGGCCTTCCATTGCTGACACAGAATGCAAGTGTTTGGACTCTTCGTCGGGCGCTAAATAGAGTCGGTTATAAGACTAAGGAAAAGAAAAAGAAGTCAGCTTTGCCAGCCAAGAATGTTTCGGCGAGAAAAGCCTTTTTTTATACATACAAAAACTGGACTTCTGATTATTGGAAACGAGTAATATTAAGTTTGTGATTGTTTTTCGGTTTTTCCTGTAATCGTATTCTTGCTTTCTTTCTTTTGATGAGACTAAAATTAACCGTTTCAAATCAGATGGACATTCATGGTACTGGACTCCTCAGGCCCTCTAAGACCTCAGAATGTTAAAAAAACTGTTAAACATGGAGGAGGTTCTTTGATGATTTGGGGGTGTATTACGCCTAATGGCATCGTCCCAGTAGTAAAAATTGGCGTAATGAAACAGAAGCAGTATTTGAGTATCCTGCAAGAGAATTTGCCTGTTGCAGTGGACATGATGGGAATGGAGGAAGGTCGGATAATTTTCCAACAGGACAATGATCCGAAACATTCCTCCGAAATTGTCAAAAATTGGTTCATTAGTCAAATTTTTGATAATATGCAATGGCCTGCACAGGGTCCAGACATAAATCCTATCGAAAACCTTTGGGTTTATTTGAAAAGGCGGCTGGCAGTGTATGACAATGTGACTAAAGGAATGACGGATTTATAGGATCGAGTGCAAGAAGAATGGTACGCTATCCCACCGGAAATCGTACTAAATTTATACGATGGTATGCCACGAAGACTTAATGCATTAAAAAAGTCCAAAGGACTATGGACTGATTATTAAAAATTTAATTTTTATTTTCTGCTTTGCTATGGTGCAAAACTGTAACAACGCATCTTTTACATTCTTTCTTTTATCATTTCTGTACAGTTAGCTGTAAATGCAAGAAACCTATTCGACTAGGTAGAGAATTCCTTGCACATTGTACCAAAACAAAAATATAATAAATAATTTTTAACAAACTATGATCACTATGCGTGTTTTACTTGAATCCTGTAACATTGTTGCACTTTTGCTCTTCAGTGTATATTAGCTTCTCTCTCTCTTCTTTGCACACCGCAATATTCAGTGTTTGACGTGAGGTTGATCGTGTACATCATACAAAGAAGTCCAAACAAATACACAAGAAACAACAAAATTTAAGACTGATACATGAGCCTAAAAATATTTTTTGAGTTGCGTGATGTTTCATTTCACACATTCACAATGAAATTGTCATGTTTGAACTACCGAATACGTTGGAACTATAGGACATGTATCTTCTGACGCGTTATCCACGAAGTGTGTGATCTGGCGTTGTCCTGGTGGAACACTACACCCTTCCTGTTGGCCAATTCTGGACGCTTCTGGTCGATCGCCTGCTTCAAGCGCACCAGTTATTCACAGTAGATGGTAGAATTTAGCGTCTGGCCACATGGGAGCAGCTCATAGTGGATGTTTCCCTTCCACTTATAGTGGAATCCTTGGGAGGATTCACCAGCCTTCAACCACAACCGTTTTCGCTTGATATTGTCGTTTTGGTCGCCAGTCACCATTCGCTTTAAAAATGGGTCGAGTTCGTTCAATTTCAGCAGCATATCGCAGGCGTTGATTCGGTCTAGAAGGTTTTTTTGCGTCAAATCATGCGGCACCCAAATATCAAGTTTTTTTGTATCCAGCCTTCTGCAGAGTGTTGAAAGTGGTTTGGTGACTAACTCACATCTCCTAGGCGATGTCACGAGATGCGACATGCCTAGTCAAGTGTTAAGCGTCAGGTTATGTCGAGACCTTTCAAATGATGTATAGTTTTGCCAGATACGAGCTCTGTAGCGCTTTGTACATAGCCGGAAAATTCAAAAGACAAAAAGGCGGAAGGGAGATATTTGATTTTAACATTATATATGCACTTCCAGTGTGTTTGTTAGTTAAACAAAAATTTGACTTACGACAAACAACCCTGGCAAAATCTCGAATATCCTTAATATATTCTGTTCTCTCTGTGCCCTTCACAAATCGCAGCCAAATCCTTTGACATCCCAAAGTCGAGGATCCATTCCTCCTCTCGATTTACAAGCACTATCCGCTTAAATCTAAATCAATTTCATCACTCCACCGTTGCCAGGTAACCTCTGCCGTTCGAAAACAGCATGACTAAAAATTTGTCAATTCACTTTGCTCCGGCAAAATCACCGACCGACTTACCCTCTTCCGACTGAGGTTGACCCGCTCTGTCAGCTTGCCAGCAACAGAATTCCAATTTAATGCATGTAAATCTATTTCAACGCCAACGGGAACCGAAATCTGTCTCGGTTCCGAAAATGTTTTCCTGCACCCGTCCCAATTGACGATACCCTCTGACCACGGTGCTGTAAAATAGTCCGAGAGCTTACTCGAGTGGCACACATTAATCTTCCCTGCGACCGGTACAAGGACAATTTCAAGCCCCTTGCTGTTTTTTTTTCATTTTTTTCCTCCTCTTAATAATTTACATCCTCTTAAGTTTTATCACTGTCCACTCGACCGTTACGTCTCATCGTGTCCTGGCAGCGGTGGTGGCCTCTCTCGGTCTCGCTCTTCCACCACCTTCCACGAGCCGTTGTCGTCGTGTTGGCATCCACTTGCATTTATTTTCACATTCATTTTGGTTTCCTTTAAGGAGCTGTGCAGTGTCATGTTCAATTTCGCCCGGCTTAATCTAACCAGCTCGGGGTGGATTGCTGTCCTCAGATACAGACGTAATGCCGCCCAAGGTCCACCGCACACTCTCACATGTTCTCGCACAATCACTGCAATGCCAGTTGTCTTGGAGAATTTGTAGCCTTGTGTCATAGTGATTTGTGGGGTTCAAATTTAGCAAAACGCTCCCCGAGGAGTGTCTGGCACTGGGCATGAAAAATGATGCCTCGGATCGCACAGAGGGTGGAAAATTTCTCCGCTCTGCACGTTGTCGTTGTCGGTTCGCCCCTATTAATTAAGGATTATGATTTCAATCCATTTGGGAATTCGCCACTGTCTTGGTCGCTACCTGGACTTCCTGCGAAGTAGCATGTGCATGGCACATGCCGTTGGATAGGTGAGATCGATGAGTTAACCAGTAGGATGATGAAATTTTAAATTTTTAAAATTTTGTTGCAGCAGGAGAAATTGCGGAAACTCAAGGACTCTTGTTGAGCTGATCCCAACGAAAGGATGTTGGATTACCTTCCACCCTTCGGTTTAGGCGACTGCATCTTTCTGCAGTGTCAAGTGCTGCGAGATGAGTTTCGAAATTGTTACGAAGTTTCCATGAGAAATTTATTGAGCACCTGAAGGAGACAGGATTTGGTGCAGTAAGCGTATCCATGATATACATTGTAACTGCAGTCCCTTGCACTGCGGAATGGAGCAAGTTACAATTTTCTTTTACGTCACTCAGTTTGCGTTGTCATTAGTGTCCCTTGCACGGCGACTTCGTGGTCCGATAGATAACTCTGTGGGATTTTGGTGTGCACGGGATGGTTTTCCACACTTGAGGAATTCCAGCAAATATTGGATATAGTTTTTGATCGCGATGGTCGACATTTCTGAAGACTCGATTGTAATCGACTGGGTCCACAAATTTTGATTTATTCATGAGAAGGATTAGATCTCAGTTCTGGCCCTTTGAATATATTTGTCATGTTGACCATTTTTGAAAAATTGACAGAGTATACCGGAATACAAGAACAAATCCTTGTCCAAACCTTTATTGCTAGTCTTGCGGAATTTTTAACCCAGTATGAACATATTATTGTTTGTGGTGACTTTAATGCCGACCTGCTCAAAAATGATGCTCGGGCTTTTCAAATTCATGATTCTGCTTCGTCGTTTGGTGTTCAAATCTGTAACACCACGTACCTTACGCGTTTTTCCAAAGGACATACACCTAGCCTTCTTGACCTTACCTTAGATTCTGACTTACTCTCTGTTCTCTGCTCTGCTTTTTGATCAAATTTCTTTGGACTATATTTTTGACCACGACCTTATTTACTGCACTTACAACATAAGGTTTGACCACTCTGATATACGTCTGACTTTTACTTTTAATCTGAATCTGCAGCCTTCAATGCCCATGGATGAACTGCCGGCTGAAGCTGATGAGAAGGTTTGCTCATCTCAAAACATTATTTATGATTTATTAGATCAACATAACTCACTCAAAACTGTTAAGATTTGAAATAAGTGCTGCGCTTGGTTCACAACCGCAGTCATTCAAATAATAATAATAATTGTTGGCGCGACAGTCCACAGGGGGGCTAGGGCCTAGCTTGTTCATCAACTACTCGTGTTGTGCGCGCTACTGTCCTCTCACGAGTAGAAGGGACCTACAGTTTTTTATCGACTCTGAACGGCGAAGTTGTTGTGTTGTCAGCAGCTCGAAAGAGGTGGTGCCGTGAAAAATTCGAGGTGTTCAGCCGGGAATCGAACCTAGACTCTTCGGCGTGTGAGCGTCGCACTCTACCCACTATTCCACGGCGACCGCAACTGTGGTCATTAAAAGCATTAAATTGCGAAACTACTTTGCCTCTAAGTTGAACACTGCACTTCCCCCAAAGCTGCTCTGGAATAATCTTCGTAACATTGGAGTCACTGGCAGCAAACTCAACCACAGTTGTGTAGTTGAGCCTAATTCTTCTTCTTCTTTTACAGTCCGTTGTCTCCAGTTGCGCACTCCAAGTCGGTTGAGTTCCTTCTCCCCTTATGTGCGCCACTTTAGTCTAGGTCGTCCTCTGTTGCGTTGTCCCAATGGCTCGGATTCAAAGACTTTTCGGGCCGGAGCAGTGGTGTCCAGACGCTCTACATGGGCTAGCCATCTTAAGCGTTGTATCCGTAGAAGCTTGACAGGGCACATGTGGCTGTACAGCCCATAGAGTTTTTCCTTAAATCTTCTCCTCCAGATGCCATCAACGCAATCAAAACAAAAAATCGCACGCAAAACTTTTCTTTCGAAGAGACTAAGGGCTTCCTCATCCGGCTATGCTAACGTCCAAGATTCCGTGCCATAAAGTAGGACGGGGATGATCAAGCTGTTATATAAAGCGAGCTTAGTCCTTCGAGAGAGGGCTTTAATAAACAATTGCCTCTTGAGCCCAAAGAAACAGCGATTGGTAGGAGTGAATCTGCGTTTGATTTCGGTACTGATGTTGTTGTCCGTGTTTACCGCGGAACCGACGTAGACGAAGTTTCCGCTGCCTAGTGTGACGCTCCGTCCAAGACGTCGATGTTGTGTATCCTTCCTTGATGACAGCATGTACTTAGTTTCGCCCTCATTTACCGCCAGACCCATTTTAGCCACTTCCGCTTCAATGTCAGCAAACGCCTCACGGCTCGCTGTGTTCGTCCAATCACGTCAATGTCGTCAGCGTAAGCCAGAAATTGAATTGACTTCTGGAAGATCGTTCCTCTGGTGTTGACGCACGATCTTTTCGACGGTGATGTTAAAGAAGTCACATGACAGTGGGTCACCTTGTCTAAAAACCTTTTTTGGCATTGAAGGGGTCGGTGAGTTCGTTGCCGACCTTGACGGAGCAGCGAAAGTTCTCCATCGTCATCCTTCACAATCTGACGAGTTTGGTAGGAATGCCAAAACTAGACATGGCACTGTATAGCTCGTCTCTATGCCCACTGTCATATGCGGCCTTGAAATCGACGAATAGGTGGTGAGTGTCAATTTGCATTTCTGGGGTCTTTTCCAAAATCTGCTGTAATGTGAAGATCTGGTCTATTGTGGACTTCTCTTCCCTGAAACCACACTGATAGGGACCTACCAGGTCGTGGACAAACAAGTTCAGACGCTCACACAATACGGCAAAGAGGATCTTGTATGCGATGTTCAGGAGACTAATCCCTCGGTAGATGGCGCAGTCAAAGGGATCTCCTTTCTTGTGAACCAGGCAAACGACGCCGAGATTCCACTCATCGGGCATGCTTTCCTCCGACCATATCGTTCAGATGAGCTGGCCATCTCCAGCTGCTTTAAATAGTTCTGCGGGCAGTCCGCCCGCTCCAGCAGCTTTATTCGTCTTCAGCTTTGATATTGCTATCTTCACCTCGTCTACGTCCGTGGGGCGGAATTCTTTTTTATTATTGTCCATATTGAGTAGAACAATAATGATTGATGGCGATTGGGCTATCATCGCTGTAAAGGAGTCTACAGAAACTATCTTTCCAGAGTCTCCACACAGACTCCGACTCTACCGCGATTTGTTGATTTTTATCCCGGCAGGCTTCGGTCCGAACCCTGTATCCTCCGGATAGTTGCTCTGCCTTTCGATAAAACTTTCGGATGTTATTCCCGCCATAACCCCTTTCCATTTCTTCGACCGCCCACTTCTCATACTCTTCTTTTTCCTTCTGAGAAGCCGGGGCTCTTCCCTTCTTCTCTGTTTGTAGAGCTCACGAACAGCTTTCGTTGTTCGATGCAGTGTCGCCTTGTAGGGGTCTTATTTAGCTGCATGCGCTTGCCTGCGCTCGTCGTAAAACCATGAGTTCCTTCTGGGTGGTGACGTAAGACCGAACACATCAGTGGCAGCTTCTTTGATGGCTTCTTGACAACGTTTCCATTCTTCTTCTATGCTTAGTGCAGGAAGCGTCGAACTCTGAGCGAGTTTCAGGGAGACTCGGTCGGTAAAGTTCCCAGCAATAGTCTTAACAAGCCTAATAATCTTAACAATTTCTTTCTTGGGAACAAGTTGAATGAGACCAATTTCGATTTTACTAATAAAATAAAAGGTTCTTCGAACGCAAGACGTTTTGAAGTGGAAACGGTTAGTGAAATTGAGGTGATCAATAAAATTAATAATTAATAATAATAATAATTGCTGACGCGACAGTCCGCAGGGGGACCAGTGCCTGGCTTGCTTATCAACGTTGTGCCATCTTGTACGTAGTATAAGTGTAGATACTATTCGCTAGGTTTACCACTCTGGCGTGCCCATTGGTATAAACTAATGATGTAACGTAGCCCCAAAGAAAACAGTCAAAGGGCTCTAACTCATATAATACATCACTCAATAAGTCCTGGGACAAAGGTATAGTAACAAAATATATATATATATATATACATATAATAACAAAAAAAAATAATTTTTGTTAGTGGCGCCCCCCTATATGTCCCAAGAGTTATTGAGTGATTTGTGAAACGACGCGACCATGCGACAGACCCATTACTTGAAAAAAGCGCTTGCCAAACTAACCTCTGATTGAATAAATTGTAACATAAGCTATTTTCTTTATGGCTGTTTTAATTAAAGTTTGGGCGACTACTGTACAAGCTGCCTGGACGTAGTGAAATAGAATCCGTCGGGAATTTGTTCTTCAATTGTTCAGCTTAAGTCAAGAGTGGTTTTTGTAGACTTTGTCTTTGCGTCCAAATCTTTATTTGGTTGATCCTTTATTTGCACGCAAATCGCAACAAGGTAGTCATAAGCTCTACGGATGTAACCTGATTTTGGATAGAACGGTTCAGACTTTAACACATCGCTCAATAAGTCCCGGGACTGACATATAGGAGGCGCCACTAACAAAAACAAATATTCAAATGTTATCTGGCAAACTTTCATGACAGTCTGATTAGTAAAAGTTGTAGTGCTTTTACGGCTGCTACTTTAGCGATTTTTAAAATTGGAAAAAACAGAATTGTATGTGTTAACGAAACATAGCTTTTTGATGGAAAAATATACCGATCAAGCTCATCAATGGCTTGAGGACTCTTACTCGCTTTATCAAAAACAAACATTTATCGGTGGTATCCTGACTTCTAACGTGTGTCGTACAGCCGCCAGCGATGCTGAACGCTGTGAAAGGTCAACTGAGATGGCCACCCTTGAAATTGTTTTGGAAAGCCGCAATGTGAAATTCCGTGAGATGACACCCTAAAATATCAGAAGGCAGTGTGTGCACTATTTTGCTTGAACATTTGTCCACGAGAAAGCTGTTTTCGCAATTGGTGCCGTGTTTGCTCAATACGATTCAAAAATAACCATGTAGCGATGATTCTGAGAGATCTTTGGAACTCTTTCGTCAGAATAAAAATTACTTTTTGCATCGGTATGTCACAATGTATGTGGGATCGGGAGCCAAACAAGCTGACTTTACCCTACAATGACATACAAATCACGCGACGAAACGATGAACACGGACGATCAGACGTACACACACATACCCTTGACAAACGGACAGCCTAGTAAGATAAAAGGGAAAATAGTAAAAAGAGATCAAAGAGTAGTAGTTGAGCCATCGAACCCGTCAGTCGTCACCAAACGCGATTATTTTATTATTAAATAAATTCTGTGAATTAAAATATTAAAAGTGAGTTTTATTTCCCGAATCCTACATGTATGAAACATGGATCCACCACTACACTCCAAAGTCAAATCGGCAGTCAGCGGAGTGGACAGCTCCCGGTAAACCACGCTAAAAGCGTCCAAAAACAAAGGTCATTTAGCAAGATTATGGCATCTGCATTTTGGAACGCGCACTGAATTTCATTTATCGACTATCTTGAGAAAGGCAAAAGGATCAACAGCGAATACTACATGACATTATTGGTGCATTTGAAAGAAGAAATTGCAAAAAAAGTGGTCTTATATGAAGAAGGAAAAAATTTTCTTCTAGCCAGACAAGGTACCGTGTCACAAGTCGTTGTCTACCATGGCCAAATTACGCGAATTGGGCTCTGAATTGCTTCCGCACCCACCGTATTTTCTAGATCTGAAATCCAGCGACTTCTACCTGCTTTCAGACCTCAAAAGGATGCTCGCCGGGAAATAAATATGGCTCGAATGAGAAGGTAATCGTCGAGACTGAAACTGGTTTTGCCTTCTATAAAAAATGTTAGAGCGGCGTTGATTGCACCACTCTTCAAGGAAACTTTGTTGATGAATAAAGTTAAATTTTGTCTTGAAAATGTGTTTTTATTGGTTAGTTCCTGGAGTTATTGACAGACTCTTAATTGTTACAGAACTGATATCAGGTTCGTGCACGAACATTAAGGCGCTGAATACACTTCATTGGGTTTGCAATCCCATTGGTTTATGAGCGTTCTATATGAACTTCAAGAGGAATTTACAACTCATGTCAAACTATGTCTATAAAATTCATTGAAGCATAATATCTTCGTGGAAGTAAAAGTGAATCCTTAAGACAACGTGGGTGGCGTTCTCCCAAACATGGTTTTTACGAGAACGGCCGTACTCATCCCCAGGACTCTCACACTTGATCAGAGAGTGATTCTTGACGGTAAGCGAATAATCAATACCAGTATTTGGAGACTTCGTGTGCAGTGAATTAACAATCTTATATGTATGGATGCGGAGATGACAGAAGAAATATCATTGATGCCTTCCCTCACATGCAAAGTGAATTCGAGCTGCCTGCATGCGCTTGTCGAGAAAACTTCTAGAGTGCCAACATATGACACAAATAGATTAACCTAAAGAAGAAAAAAACAAGATACAAATAAATATATATGTTAAGCATATTCATAATATATACGTCCTGGTGGATGCATACGTTTTCTTAGGGACATAGTTAAGTAGATAAAAGTTTAGTTGTTAAATAGTTAGTTTTAAGGTTTTTATTTTTAAATTTTGTTTTTAGTTATGAGGTAGTATTTAGCCTTAGTCTTAACTTGGGTAAGTTGAAAAATAGTTGTCCCAAGCTTTTCTCTTTTCTTGGGTAAATATTAGAATTAACAATGAGTTAAAAAAAATTATATAAAGAAGCCGAAAAGTTGAAAGAAAATAAACTACTCCTAGGTTAGCTTAGAGCACTTGTCATGAGTCAGCAAGTTGGAACTAAGACCAGTAGATTAGATTAATTAGCTAGTATAAGTATTTTTGTCTAAATTATAAGAAAATTAAGGAAGAAAAATTAAAAAGAAATGCATCGAAAAACAAAATCAAAAAAACAGATGTACCTCAGGAGAAGTACAGTCACCTTCACCCACAAAAGAAATAAACTTAGGCAATTTAAGAAATTGTTGGCTCATGGTCTATAATTTAACAATCATGTACAGTGCTAAGCATATGTGGATACATACTGCTCAAATCTGACTTTAAATGGTTGTAAAACCCCCAAAAATAGAGCAATCACAACAATTTTTTTAAGAACTCTTCATTTTTCTCAAAGGTAAAAAATATAAAATAATCTTACAAAACTAAAATACAAAATCAACTTTTGATTCATATAATGAAAAAAAAACTCAATACAGGTAACCCTCCTATAACGCGGTACTTCTATAGCGCAATTTCGCTACAACGCGGTTTGCGAATTACGGAATGTTTCCTATAACGCGAATCCTACAACGCGATTTTTAAGCATTTTTTAAATACATATTCTATAAACTATTCTATAAACACACAATTATCAAAAATTACTTGTGTATATGTGTATATCTATTATTCCTAGTCTCATAAAGAAATAATAATATGTTTGTATTATACATATGTACATACTAAAAGTGTTTGAATGTTTGTATGCTTTATGGAATTTTGCAAACCGCAATTTTTTCAAACATTTACACACACGTTTTAAGATAAAACAAGGGGTTTCCCCGAAAATTAACTCTTGAGAATTTAACTCTTGTAAATGTAGAAATAGACAAATAGAAAAATATCATTGAAAAAATAAAATTTTTTTATTCAATGAAAGGTCTAATATAATTAATTCGGCTGAGAAAACTTTAACATGTTACTTGCGTGATATTGTATAAGAAAAGGAAAAATGGAGGAAAAAAAGTTTGCTACAACGCGATTTTCCTACAACGCGGACTTTTTCAGGAACCAATTAACCGCGTTGTAGAAGGCTTACCTGTATGTCCATTATCCATAATGCATTCGTGTTTTTTTATCTGGCAACACTAAATTCTGAGTGAAAAGCAAATTATTATTCATATTGTTATTTAAAACAAATACATATTTAGATCAAAAGTTTGACTCAGAAAGTCCAATGTCTATACTTCCGACATTTGCCAAACTTTTTAAAAAACTTGTGAAAAAACGAGTATTTTCTTTTTTAAATAAAACAACATTTTCCAGAAAAGTACAATTGCGTTTTCGTGGAGGCTAAACGACTGAAGATGCTATTTTAAAACTATGTAGTGAGATATTTGACAGTTTTAATAAGAATACCCACAACTTAATACTCTTTATCTACATTTGATATGGCAAATCACGACATCCTCTTGAGCAAGCCGTGTAGTGCTGGATAAAGAGGTATAATTCATAAATGGTTGATTTCATATTTGACAAATAGAACTCAACCTGTTAAGCCAAATGGGATTTTTATTGATAAACAGCAAGTAAACATTGGTGTTCCACAAGGCTCTGTCCTGGGACCATTGCTGTTTTTAGTGTACCAGGTACCAGCGCCAAAATACAAATGTCTCGATAGGGAACATTATTTGTGAACGAGGCCTTATTTTTTTTCTCTGTTTGCTATGACATATGTGAAAAATATTTAGTATACATCAAGTCATTGAACAGAAAACATCATATTTTATCATCTTGTTAGAAGTGTCGAATTTTGTACCAGAAAGTAATGATTTGCGGAAAGCATTAATTTTTTGTTTTCATTTGAAGAAAAGTGCTGCGAAGTCGCATCGAATGCTTGTCGAGGCATATGGTGATCATACTCTATCAGAAGCAACATGCAAAAGATGGTTTCAACGGTTCAGAAAAAATAATTTTGATGTGAGAAATGAAGAACGTGGAAGACAACCAAAAAAGTTTGAAGACGCCGAATTGCAAACGATATTGGATAGAGATGACACTTTGAGTCAAAAGCAAATGGCAGCAATGCTTAATCCTATACAACAAACAATTTCTGAACGTTTAAAAGCTATGGGAAACATCCAAAAGTGTGGAAGTGTGGGTGCCACATGAATTGAATGAAAGACTGATGGAAAACCGCAAAAACACTTGTGAAATTTTGCGTTAAAGGCACGAAAGAAAATCGGTTTGGCATCGGATTGTTACTGGCGTTGGAAAATGGATTTATTTTAAAAAAATCCTAAACGGAAAAAATCACAGGTTAATCTGGGACAACCATCAACATCGACTGCAAAACCAGATCGATTCGACAAGAAGACAATGCTGTGTGTTTGGTGGGACCAGAAAGGTGTGCTGTACCACGAGCTCCTAAAACCTGGTGAAACCGTTAATACTGATCGCTACCGATAACAAATGATCAATTTGAACCATGCATTGATCGAGAAACGACCAGAATGGGCCAGAAGACACCGTAAGGTAATTTTGCTCCATGACAATGCACCTGCACAAATCAAAACCGGTACAGGATACAATCAAAACACTTGGCTGGGAGCAGCTACCCCACCCGCCGTGTTCACCAGACTTGGCTCCTTCCGACTACCATTTGTTTTCATCGATGGGACACGCATTGGCTGAGCAGCACTTTGAATCCTACGAGGACGTCGAAAATTGGTGCCTGATTGGTTTGCTTTAAATGACGAATAATTTTACTGACGTGGTATTCACAAATTCAAAGAAAGTTGGTCAAAATGTGTGGAAAACAATGACCAATACTTTGAATAAAATGCTTTTACTTCCCCGTTAATAATTCACTTAAATTATTTATTTAAAAAACGCTCATTTCATACGTGGTACGTAAACTCATTGTTCTGTCAAGAGTTAAATATTAATATTACAGTATTTGCTGATGATATGGAAATGACGTACTGTAATAGCCGCCTTGTTGAGACAACAATTAAATTAAAAATGGACCTAAGCATATTTCGACAATGGCTTGGAAACGCGAAGCAATAAAACTAGGCTTATGATATGTAGTCTACGAGAGCCGTTTTCACTTGACTGCGACTCAATCTTTCACTGTAGTTCCTGCAGAAGAATGTCAATATCTTATCATACTTGTGATAGTAAAAACTTCGATGATAACCGAACATGTACGTCAAGCTGTTTTCAAATAGAAGGCATTGAAACCTTTAACTACTTAGGTGTCTTAGTGGCAAAAATATGACGTGGAAAGCACATGTAGATGGTATAAACCATATATGCTATCTGCTACCCGAAATGTGTATATTCTAAGGCAACACTGTTCTATTACCATCCTCAGAACGTTTTACTATGGAATAGTTCACCCCAAATTGCAGTACGGAATTGCAACCTGGGGTGAAACCTATAATTGTACCATAGAACCGTTGTATAATAATAATAATTGTTGGCGCTACAAAACCACAGGGAGACCAGGGCCAAGCGTACTCTTCGACTACTACTGTGCGCGCTACTGTTCTCTCACCAGTAGAAGGGACCTACAGTTTTTTGCCGACTCCGAACGGCGAAGTTTGAGAAGCTTTTTTATACAGTTATTACCCTTTGAGTGTTGTCAGCAGCTCGAAAGAGGTGGTGCCGTAAAAAAATCGAAAAATTGGTGTTGAGCTGAGAATCGAACCAAGACCCTTCGGCGTGTGAGCGTCGCACTCTACCCACTACGCCACGGCGGCCTCTAACGAGTTTGGTAGGAATGCCAAAACTAGATATGGCACTGTATAACTCGTCTCTATGCACAATGTCATACGCGGCCTTAAAATCGACGAATAGGTGGTGAGTGTCAATTTGCACTTCTTGAGTCTTTTCCAAAATCTGCCGTAAAGTGAAGATCTGTTCTATAGTGGACTTCACTGGCTTGAAACCACACTGATAGGTACCTATCAGGTTATGGACAAACAGTTTCAGATGCTCACACAATACGGCAGAGGTTATCTTGTACGCAATGTAAAGAAGGCTGATCTCCCGATAATTGGGGCTGTCAAAGAGAGCTCCTTTCTTATGAATAGAACAAATGTCGCCGGGATTTAATTCATCGGGCATGCTTTCCTCTGACCATATCGTACAGATGAGCTGGCCATATCCAGCTGCTTTAAATAGTTCTGCGGGCAGTCCGCCCGTCCCAGCAGCTTTATTCGTCTTCAGCTTTGATATTACTATCTTCACCTCGTCTAAGTCCGTGGGACGGAATTCTTGTTTATTATTGTCCATATTGAGTAGAACAATAAAGATTGATGGCGATTGGGCTATCATCGCCGTAAAGGAGTCTACAGAAACTATCTTCTGCACAGACTTCGACTCTACCACGATTTGTACATTTTTATCCCGGCAGTCTTCGGTCCAAACCCTGTTTTCTCCGGATAGCTGCTCTGCCTTTCGGTAAAACTCTCGGACTTAATTCCTGCCATAACACACTTCTATTTCCTCGACTGCGCCCTTCTCATGCTCCTTCGTTTTTCTTCTGAGAAGCCGGTACTCCTCCCTTCTTCTCTGTTCGTAGAGCTCACGAACAACCCTCATCGTTCGATGCAACGTTGCCTGATGGACGGCTTGTTTGGCTGCATGCGCTTGCCTGCACTCGTCGTCAAACCATGGGTTCCTTCTGGCTGGTGACGTGAAACTCAACACGTCAGTGGCAGCTTCTTTGATGGCTTCTTGACAACGTTTCCAGTCTTCTTCTATAGTTATTGCAGACAGCTTCGAACTGTGAACAAGTTTCAGGGAGACTCGGTCGACAAAGTTCCCAGCGATAGGCTGCGTTTGTAGCTTTCCGACGTCAAACCGTATTGGCCTGTCTCGACTCTGCTTATCTCTCGATATCCGGGTTTGCTACCACAAGGTGATGATCCGAGTGGATGTTTGCACCTCGGAAGGTTCGGATGTCGACGACCTCACATATAACATTACTTTGAATTAATTCATGCAAATAAAAACAAATTTTAAAGATGGAAGCTACGTCAGTGTGTATCTCGAAAGCGGACATTACTCTCTGAAATATAGTGGTGAATAAAAAACGCGGTACTGTAGGGAAGAGGCACGTGTCCCAATTTGATTGACTTGATTCCTTAATAAAATCTAAAATTTTGTTTATTCAAAATCCACTTAAAGGAACTAATAATATGTCTCAAATATAATTTTTAATAAGTTCAGGACATCATTTAAAATTTGGAAACTTATCACCAACCCTCTGACTGTCGGAGAGCAGAGAAACGATGTCGCGACGGGCAGGTGCATTTATTGTTGAGATTCACTCGCATGTACTGTTTATTTTGGCACAAGAAAATCTGATCCCTTCAGATTTAACTTTTAGATCCTTTTTCCTATTCACAGAGATCCCTTGTCTGCTGCTGTGATTGATAACGACCTTCAGACGATTAGGTTACTTCTTAGTTTCAACGTGTACCAGCACCGTTATCGAATTAACCACGCTGCCTAGTATTCCGTTGTATCTTTGCCTGTAAGTCAACCGCAATAAATGTGACAGCGCAGAAGTTTCGCTTTAAAACTCTGTGTAGATTGCCAGTTAATGCAACCATGGGCAACAGTCATAAGTCCTCTTCATCCTTAGATCCTTTGCAATTCCACAAACAAATTAATTCACTTAATGAGCTTAATTCAGCAAACGACCGGCTCCACAGCATGCTCCCTTCTTCAGTTGAATGAAAACTAAATCAAGGAATAAGGGTTTCAAAAATGTCACAGGCAGGCAACTGGAACAGCCATAAGATTAACTCTGCCAAGCTTACAATCCCTCTAACGTCTAACTTCAAACCACTCATTCACTGTCTCCGGCAAAGGTATTACTAAATAGGCACACACCCACACACATAATCCCGTTCCGCCTCCCCTTTGCAGGCCTTCCACTGCGAGAATAAGTTGCAAAGGATATCGAATGAAACGACCCAGGACTCAAGGCCTGCTCGTAATCTTTCCACACATTGAGGATGGGGAAGGCACATATCAGAAGAGCCATTAACAGTTTCAACAGAAATTACAAACGACATCCTGCTCTGACCCCAACTGCAAGCAAACTCCCATTGTGTTCATCTCCGAAGTCCCCCAAGAACATTAAGTGGTTCCGGGGTCCATGGGTACATCATTACGTTGTATCTATCAACGGATGAGTATCTTGCTCCTCGGCGACTTTCTTCGATTTATTTTTTCTCCAGATCCTTTGTCGTGTTCGTGTGTGAGAGGGCTCCTCTTGAGGACATCCTTAAACTTGAACTTTCTTCCGATTTCACTTCACCACGCCTACATCGTCATTAATTTCGACTCAAGTTGTCCTCTGGCGCTCCGTTGGCGCGCCTCGTGTCCCGAAACTAAATTTATTTTAATTCCTCACACACCTCCGCTCCGCTCGCACCCTTCCGGCAGCGTCGAGGTGTTATTTATTGTTATCTCGGGATACAGGATATTGATGGCAGGTTATCTGCACTTAAATTGGGGACAATTTTTTTCGCCCGAATTGATTGTGGGGAGCTGTGCACCGAGCGCGTGTGTCCTTGTGTCAACTTATGTCACATCCCGGCATTCATACGAGTGGGTCATTGTAGTTCGATGGGAGGACCAGAGCCCCTGGGGAGCTTTAAACTTCGAGTGGTGTGGGATCACTAGGGAGCAATAAAAAAGTTTAGATGTGGCATCGTCTGCAACTCGTACCCAAGCAAAAGTCTGAAATTGATTTCTTAAATCTTCGCTCTCTCCGTGTCCTTGCGACGGCAAGTCCTTGGAGCCGTTTAATGCGGATCTTGCTGAATGGCAATACGAGACGTACCGGGACATGGCTGTCTGTAGCACTCGAAGGGAAATAAAGCGATAATTGTTGCTATGTCTCCAGAGAGGTGCTCTGCGTTGCTGGGTGAGGACGAAAGGCCGGCAGGGAAATTGTTAAGATTATTAGAGGAGACACAAAAAAGGGGAAAAGGGGCGACGAAGTGGAGGACGTTCAATTACTTTTGGGTATTGACTTAAATATCTTTTACAGTTCGGCTGGCTGGTGCTAATACCCCAAGCAGTGCGACGGGGTGGAGGGGATGGCGTTTATAAAAGCCCTGGGAATAGGGGATCGGGGAGAGTGGAGAATTATGGAAGAGAGAGGCTTTGCTTCGTTCCTTTGATCTCACGTCACTTTCCCTGCGGCCCGCTTAAGTCAATACAGACATTTAATGAACTTTCAAATTGTCTTTAAAACACGTTCAGGTTGAGCGTCGGGTGTCTAGCTCACAAACATATCAATCGGAGGTGAGGATTTAATTAAAACAAAAGACGTGAATTGCTTCCTTGCAACATGATGTTCCCAAGAACACCATGTTCCCAAGCAGACGGATTATGTTACGACTTACTCGCAAAATTGTCTGGAAGGAATGACAAATCCGCAATTTGAAAGGGGCAGAGACGAGCTGATTAGACTGCAATCAAGGCATAGCGACGGCAGGGCAATAAGCAAACCATACAAAATAAATAAACGAAAAACATAAATAAGAACTTGAAACAAAATTGTACCGAAGCCTGTGCAATTTCCGGCTGAACACCTCGATTTTTTCACGGTATCATCTCTTTCGAGCTGGTGACAACACTCACAGAGTAATTACTGTCTAAGAAAACGTTTCTCAAACTTCGCCGTTCAAAGTCATGAAAAAACTGTCGGTTCCTTCTACTCGTGAGAGAGCAAAAGCGCGCACAACACGAGTAGTTGATGAACAAACTGGTCCCCCTGTGGACTGCTGCGCCACCCAATTATTTTTATTACTTTTATTATTAACAGCCATGGAGTAACGCGTTTTGCAAAAGCCAGGAAAGGCTTTGCTATGTCAAGTAGGTTGTTTTACAACAACCCTGCCATTATCTATGAATGGCTTCTGCATTGTTGAAACTGAGCGACTTTTCGTCCTCGGTATGTGTATTAACTAAACACTAAGTTAGATGCATACATTATTCGAGATTGCCAAAAATGCAGCGAAATGTCTAGGTTTCTTAAAGCGATTCAAGAAATACTTCACTCCTTCTCACCTGGCAACAATATATAAGGCGTACATCCGCCCAAAGCTTGAGTACAACGCTCCTATCCGGTTCGGTGCTTCTAAGACCACTTCGTACCTATTGGTAATAATAATGCCGCGAAGTCAATCGACTCGCTCGAACATCGACGAAATGTTGCTATTTTAATAAAAAATGCTCTAACGAGTTAGCCAGCTGCATTCCTCCCCTTCAAGAATTCACTCGCAATACCCGCCCAGCTAGGAAAGTTTAGAGACGCGTTCTTCAGCCGCACCACACGAACATGAAATGCTCTTAATATCCCAACTTCCCCCCTTTAAAATCAGGCATTTAAAACCAATGTGCACCGGTACCTATTTTCCCTCTCCTAAGAGTATAAACAATCCCTTTAGTGCGCGCCAATTATAAAAGAAAGTCAACTTGATTACAAAGTAAAAATTATCTGCTACACGGCCCTAATACGTTCAATCATAATGTATGGCTGTTCGTTATGGTTCAACTTAATTCCTTCTCAGATTGAAAGCAGGCTTAGGGTCTTTGGGGTCTTTAGGGTCTTCGGGGTCTTCGGCAATATCTTAATATGTACAGAATATCAAAGTATCAATACAAGAAGTTATGTAATGAAATCTTGTATAACAAAGCAAACATGTATTGGCTGGATAATTTTAGTATGAAGCTAATTCAAAGACATGTTGCAAGAGTGATGTTCTCGGAAGAAGAGGCGATATCAGGAGCTTACTATCTAAACGAAGCATATTATGAGAGCGCACACAAAAGCTTTTTTATATTTAGGTCAAAATTGTAAATCTTACATTACATACGCTATTTCACAATTTACAGAGATTTGTTTATTCTAATCTAAATACTGACGATTTACATGTTCAATTGCAAGTTATATGTGATAATATATAAATATCGCAGAGGAAATGCTATTAATATAAGCCCCTTTAAGAAAATAAAAGCAACAAAAAAACTATACTCAAAGCCTGAAACGTATCAGCAGTAAAGGGAGGTGATGATGTTATTTCTTCATTTGAAGGAACCTGTTAATAAATGATACAATCGCCATTAAGTTGAATGATAAGAGATTATTTTCTCAACTGTAAAATAAATAAGTAAATATTTACGTACACAGTAGTATAAAAATGCAATGTAAATGGATGTTAAAAAATAAATAATATATAGATGAGCAAATTTTATAAAAAATGAATATATAATAAAACAAATAAATAAATAAAAAATTAATAAATAATGTATAATTATATATATAACTCTAATAAATAAATCAAAATAATAATATAAATAATAGATAAATTAATAATATTAAAAAATAAATAAATTAATAAATAGATAAATAACCCAGCCACTGATGTGCTGCGTTTCACGTCAATACCCAGAAGGAACCCATAGTTTGACTACGAGTGCAGGCAAGCACATTCAGCCAAACAACACGCCTATAAAGCAACGCTGCATCGAACAACGAAGGCTGTTCGTGAGCTTTACGAACAGAGAAGAAGGGAAGAGCACCGGATTCTTAGAAGGAAAAAGAAAGAGTATGAGAAGCGTGCGGTCGAGGAAATGGAAAGGTGTTATGGCAGGAATGAAGTCTTAAAGTTTTACCGAATACCGATACAAACTTCGGACCGAAGCATGTCGGGACCAAAACGGACGACTTGTGGTAGAGTCACAGTCTTTGTTGATGGTTTGGAAAGATAATTTCTGTAGACTCCTTGATGATGGCCCAAATTCCGATGTTAGGCAGAATGTTCCACGCAATTCGGACGATGATAGACAAGAATTTCGTCCCTCCGACTTAGAGGAGGTGGAGATAGCAGTATCTAAGCTAAAGTCGAACAAAGCTGCTGGAGCGGACGGAGTATCTACAGAACTATTTAAAACAGCTGCGGATAACCTGGTTGGGGACATGCAACACCTCATCTACAAGATATGGTCGGAGGAAAGCATGCCCGATGAGTGCAATTTCAGCGTCGTTTGCTCGGTCCAAAAGAAAGTAGACCCCTCTGACTGCGCCAATTATAGAGCGATCAACCTTCTTAAGATCGCATACAAGATCCTCTCTGCCGTATTGTGCGAGCGTCTGAAATCGTTTGTCCATTACTTGATAGGTCCCTATCAGTGTGGTTTCAGGCCAGGGAAGTCCACAATAGACCAAATCTTCACATTACGGCAGATCCTGGAAAAGACCCAAGAAATGCAAATGGACACTCACCACCTATTCGTCGATTTCAAGGCCGCATATGACAGTGTGCATAGAGACGTGCTATACCTTGCCATGTTTAGTTTTGGCATTCCTACCAAACTTGTCAGATTGTGAAGGATGACGATGGAGAACTTTCGCTGCTCCGTCAAGACCGGTAACAAACTCATCGAGACCTTCAATGTCAGAAAAGGTTTTAGACAAGGCGACGCACTGTTGTGTGACTTCGTTAATATCATCCTCAAGAAGATCGTGGGTAAGTCACAAGTCAACACCAGAGGCACGATCTTCCAGAAGTCAGTTTAATTGCTAGCTTACGCTGATGACATTGACGTGATTGGACGAACACAGCGGGCTGTCAATGAGGCGTTTGCTGGCATTGAAGCGGAAGCGGCTAAAATGGGTCGGGCGGTAAATGAGAGCAAACTAAGTACATGCTGTCATCAAGGAAGGACATACAACATCGTCGTCTCGGACGGAGCGTAATACTAGGCAGCAGAAACTTCGAGGTAGTCAAGGACTGCGTCTACCTCGGCATCGGGGTAAATGGGGACAACAACATCAGTACCGAAATGAAACGCAGAATCTCTTTTGCCCATCGCAGTTTCTTTGAGTTCAAGAGGCAATTGAGTAATAAAGCCCTCTCTCGAAGGACTAAGCTCGCTTTGTATAACAGCTTAATCATCCCAGTCCTACTTTATGTCGCGGAAACTTGGACTATAGCAAAGGCAGATGAGGTAGTCCTTAGTGTTTTCGAGAGAAAGGTTTTGCGTGCGATCTTTGGTCCTGTTTGCGTTGATGGCATCTGGAGGAGAAGATTTAATGAAGAACTCTATGGTCTGTACAACGACATGCGCCTGATCAAGCGTCTACGGATGCAACGCTTAAGATGACTAGGCCATATAGAGCGTATGGACACCAATTCTCTGGTCCACAAAGTCTTAGAATCTGAGAAATTGGGACAACACAACAGAGGACGGCCTTGACTAAAGTGGCGCACACAAGTAGAGAAGGACCTCAACCAACCTGGAGTGCGCAACTGAAGACAGCTGGCGAAAGATCGTGCTGCCTGGAGAAGCATGTTGGTTGAGGCCCAGGTCCACCCCGGACTGTAGCGCCACAGCAACAAGAAGAAGAAGGATGGACCATTTGAGGCGCAGTCAAGGTCTATATTTGCATGAAATAATCTTCAAACTTTAAATTATTTGCACCGTCATATCGATTCAAATAAAGATTTCATGCATTTTTCTGAATTTTATTAGTTTTTTTTTTTTGAATAAAAAAATTACCCTTTATAAGTCAATTTATATATATAACCACAGCTTAACCCCGATACGATGGCTGGAATCGAGAAATTGGGAGTTTTATTGGCAAGATATACATTTTTTGGAGCTCCTTCAGACCCGAGTTATATAGGATTTTAACGAAGTATGCAAACGTTTTATAAAGCAAAACAATACGAAAATGAAGACACGCTGTAGAGTAAGGAAAAAAAAGATGACCAAAAGTCAAAAATTCCAACTCCACACTTCCTCGCAAGAGCTAAACTTAATCCGGAAACCATAAGAAAATTGTGGACCGTCCTATTTGCAGCCCTTTTCACATAAATTGTTCGTTCACATTCTCATGATCCTTTGCAAATACGAAACCCAACTTTATTTTCTTCCTAAGTTTTCTAAGTACGCATCATCAAGTGTCAGACCCGTCAATTTTGATCTAATTGCCTTGCATGTGCTTCAACAAATCTTGCCTAATCCATCCCAACAAGAATTTCCATCCCATTCGAGTGGTCATTACCAAATGCACTCACATCCTCCGGGTGAAGTATGAAAGCCATCAAGCCCCAATTTGCATTGGATTTCCAAAGCAAATCGATTGAACCTCCCCGGGCATACGTATGCCTGCCCTGACCGAAAGCTAATCCAGAAATAATTAGCACACCGCACGGCACATGCTCCTACCCCGGGCGACGTTGAACTAATCCCAAAAATTTAAAAACAAACTCTCACCCAAATTAAATCACTCCATTGTCCGAGTTAATGCCACGTTAACAAATCGCCCTATAGTCCGTGTCAAAAAAGTCGGTCTGGTGCCGGGTCTGATGCGCAGTAGCAATTACTTTCGAATTTTCAAACAACGTCGCCCCAGCAGAGCGACGTTATTAAAATTAAATCCTTATCCGTGGAGCGGAGGAGCTCCTTGTGAAGGTGCCCAATGAGCATCAGGAAAAGCTGAGGTAAATCCGAAAAGGATCACGCGCCTTCCGCTCAAACGCTCACGTGAAACGTCTGAATGTGTATCTCCCGCAGCGGCGGGTCTCGGAAGCGATAGCTTGTCCTGGCCATTGTTTTCGACTTGTGACACCGTCCCTGGGTGGTTGGTTATGTTAATATTCCGCATTCCATGCAGCAAAAGTTTGCCTGAAGGACTTAAAAGGGACTTTCCACAGCCACGGCGACCGACGGCGGCGGCGTCTCTCTGTCACCAAATCCCTTAGCATTTTTACGGAAAGGAAATCCGTGCTCTTTTTCTTCTGCTCCTTTTTGGTTACTTCTGCGGCATTTGACCTTAACTGCTGGTGGTACTGTCCACCAACAGATTCGAACGATTCCGGTATGCCAGCAATATATTTATCTGGCGATTTCCCGACGGTCGACAGGAATTCAGATCAGCACTTCGGGGGGAGGTGGAATATTTTGCATATCGAACGACATACGGTCACTCTCACCCGGGTCACAGGTTGGATGTGTGCATTTCAGTGATTTGGGAGATGAGCATTTGCAGCTCCGTCCACACACACAGCGGTGAGCTGTATAATGCAATTATCCTCACATGACCCCACCGCTCGTTGGCAAGGATAACACAGATGAAATCCGATTAAACCACTTGACCCCAGGCGCGCGCTCATAGATATTCACGTACACGTTTGCCCACAGGTACATGTCCTCCCCGGGAAACACCTCCTGTGCCAACTCACTTTAAGCAGGCAGGCAAATTTCGGTGTATAGCAAAATGGAAAATGCAAACAGGGTGGAAACTTGTACGAAACGTGTTATGAGGTGGAATTCACTTTTGAGGTAAAATTTCGAAAAATTTAGCACCATCGGTAAACATTCGCCAACGAGGAAGAATGCTTGTACTCCAGCTTGTCGTATGTATGTTTCGTGTATGTCTGCAAGAGGAAGGTTTAAGTTTGACAGTCAACCACTCAACAGTTAACACTTTTAGAGCAACATTGCTGGCCGTCAGGGTGGCAGGATTCGTTGCTTTCGTGTGCGAAAGCAGGTTTAAACCTGAGTCCCCATTGCCTTGGAGATTCAATTTACTAAGGGGAAAAACCAGGCTACTCTGGTATTTTTAGAAATTCGTTCCCCGTGTCTTCTTTGGAATGGAAAAGAGACTGCGCTCGTATAGCACATTGAGTCTTTTAACACAAGGCTAAAGCTGATTGATTGTATTGAGAGCATGAAGAGTGAAATTTTGGTCTTAAGGTCCTATGCCTAGACAACTTGGTGTAACCTAGGCGACAGAACTCTTGATAGCTATTAATATTTTCAATAGAGGGTCATTTTGTCTAGGGCGTGTCGGACAAAGATGGAGATTTAAGAAGAAGAAAATTAAAGATTCGTGTTTCTTTATGCCTGAGAAAACAGTAACAAGTTTATTCTTATGGTTGAATTATATAGACGTTCGTGCCTTTTTTTTTATAATTGACGCGTGCAAAAGGGGTTGCGAGTACCCTTAAGTGACCGGATCAAGTCACAGCACGGGCCGAAGGTATAGAGGAAGAGAGGGAGAGGAGGTACCGATGCACATTGGTTTTAAATGCCTGTGGATTGTAATGAGGAGGAAAAATCGAGCTGGGAAGAGCATTCCAGATTCGTGTAGTGCGGCTAAAGAACGAGTCTCTGAATTTGACTGTACGTCCGAAAGAGGGCTTGAGGCTGAATTGGTGGGCATTCCAATCGAGCTGGGAAGAGCATCCCAGATTCGTGTAGTGCGGCTAAAGAACGAGTCTCTGAATTTGACAGTACGTCCGAAAGAGGACTTAAGTGTGAATTGGTGGGCATTCCTAGCGAGGCGTGTATTGCGGGTGAATTCTTGAAGGGGAGGAATGCAACTGGCTAATTCATCTGAGCATTTCTTGTTAAAATAGCGATAAAAGAGTGACAACGACGCGACATTACGTCGGTGTTCTAACGAGTCAATCGACTTCGCAATATTACTGTCACCTATACGTTTTATCGCTCGCTTTTGAATTCTATCCAGCAGGTGCAGGGAGGTCTTAGAAGCACCTGACCAAATAGGAGCGTTATACTCAAGTTTTGGGCGTATATATGCCTTGTATATTGTAGCCAGATCAGAGGGGGTGAAGTACTTCTTGCATCGTTTAAGGAAACCTAGACATTTCGCAGCATTTTTGGCGACCTCAAATATGTGATCGTTCCAACTAATTGTTGGGTTCATACACATACCGAGGATGGAAAGTCTTTCGGTTTCAACAACGCAAATGCCGTTCGTGGATAACGGCTGATTATTTTGTGATCACTGTAACGACAGTAGACAGCACTGTGTTTTGGAAGCATTAAATTCCACTCTATTCTTATTTCCCCAATCGATTATACTGTCAAGGTCGGAATTTAATGTGCTTAACATACGCTGCCGTTCCGAGTCTAAGGCCGAAGTGGAGGGACGTGAGCCAAGGAACGAATATGAAAAGCTGAGGGTACTGTCATCAGCGAAGGAATGAATAGGATTAGAAGTAGCAGACAAGAGATCATTTATAAAAATGAGAAAGAGTGTCGGAGACAAAACAGAGCCCTGGGGAACACCAGCATTAATATGGTGAATATCAGACTTGAATCCATCCAAAACGACTTGTATTGAACGATTCGAAAGGTAATTTCTAATCCATTGGAGAAGAGACTCATCGATCGCAAAAGCACGCATTTTCGACAAAAGAGCCTGATGCCAGACCCTGTCAAATGCCTTTGAAATATCAAGCGCAACAATCTTGCTTCCTCCTGCATTGTGCAAAGATTGGTTCCACTTTTCAGTGAGATATGCCATCAGATCACCAGTGGAACGGTTGCTTCGGAAGCCGTACTGCCGGTCATTAAGAAGCTTCGGGGATTCAAGATATTTCATAAGCTGACGGTTTATCAGCGTTTCCATGACCTTGGAGAGAAGGGACGTTAGCGCTATGGGTCGGTAGGAGGTGGGTGACGAACATTCGCCCTTTTTAGGGTCGGACTGGACAAATGCAGTTTTCCACTTACTCGGAAAGAGCCTTGAAGAGTAGGACAGATGGAAAAGCTTACGCAGTGGTTTTGCCAGAGTAGAAGAACACCTCTTCAGAAGAACAGGGGGTATACCATTCGGGCCAGCGGATTTGTGTATGTTTAGATCTTTAAGTACTCTTGCTACTGTACGAGTGCGAAAATGGATTTGCCCCATGGAGAAATTTACGCTCTCAAGTACAGGTGGGGACAAAGTGTTATCTGGCAGCGTTGAGCTAGCTGCAAAGTGTGCAGCAAGCAGATTAGCTTTGTCCAAAGAGCTGACAGCTGGAATGCCATTGCAAGAGTTGCCTTAAGAGTTGAGGGAAGTCGACCGTAACAGGTTTATTCTTATGGTTGAATTATCTTGGCGTTCGTGGCTTAAGAGTTGAGGGAAGTCGACCGCCGTTTTCGTTCTTTCTCATCTCTGTCTTGCTCACTATATAATGAGAACGGAGAATAAAAAACAAGTTAATGGAAGAACATAGTTGATGAGCAAGCTAGGTTCTAGTCTCCTGTGGACTGTGGCACCATTCAATTATTATGATTATCATTCAACACGGGTTTAAAAGTCGTTTTCGAATATAACCTCGTTTGCTGAGGACAGTGCTTTTGTAACATGCTTTCGCAACAGCTTAATAATGATATTATTCAAACTATTCACGTTTACTTCGTTATAAAAGATTTGATTAACATTAGAACACAAGTGGGCTTCTAAAACATTAATGTCTTTTCAGGGAATTTTAAGATATTTTTTCAATGACGAATTTCCCAAAGTACGTTTGCTCATAGATTCAGTTAAGTCTCTAAGTTTACTGGCTGTTTCAATTTCTTTCGATAAAAAGGTAAATGCTAAATCGGCAATCAAATGAATTTGAAGACCTTGAAATCCAAATTGGTGAGATCTGATGGAAAAAAATGTCCATCCAAAAAATGCAGAACACCAGCCTCAATATACAAGCAAAACCGTAAAATTTGGACTTGGAAATGCTTTTCTTGAAATGATGGTCCATTGTGGTATATTGGATACAGTATACGATGGACCAGCATTTGTACACCAAAATATTGGAATAAGTGATGCTCGCATATGCTGAGTAAAAAATGCCACTGAAGTGACAGTTTATGCACGATAACGACCCGAACAAAGTAAGGAGGTGTTTGAAAGAGCATAATGTCAATCTCAAGACCTGGGCATCCCAATACTTTGGAAAACATTATGGGGAATCGTTAAAAAGTCCCTTGAAGCTAAAAAGGCAAAACATAAAGAAGAGTTGTGGAGCGAAATTCAAACAGCGTGGTACGCCATACCGACAAACCCTTGCCTCAGACTGGTCGAATCCATGCCCCGAATAGTGCGTGCTACCAGATATACCGTTTTTTTTTTTTTTTTGAAAATACAACACTAATTATTAATGGAAAAGTAAAAACATTTTACTCAAAGTATTGGCCATTGTTTTCTTAAAACTTTGACCACCTTTTTGGCAATTTGTGAATACCACGAAAGTAAAATTGTTCGTCTTTTAAAGCAAACCAATCAGACACCCAATTTTCGACCTCCTCGTAGGAATCAAAGTGCTGCTCAGCCAATGCGTGTCTTATCGATGAACACAAATGGTAGTCGGAAGAAGCCAAGTCTGGTGAATACGGCGGGTGGGGTAGCTGCTCCCAGCCAAGTGTTTTGATTGTATCCTGAACCGGTTTTGCTTTCTTTGCAGGTGCATTGTCATGGAGCAAAATTACCTTGCCGTGTCTTCTGGCCCATTCTGGTCTTTTTTCGATCAATGCACGGTTCAAATTGATCATTTGTTGTCGGTAGCGATCAGTATTAACGGTTTCACCAGGTTTTAGGGGCTCGTGGTACAGCACACCTTTCTGGTCCCACCAAACACACAGTTTTGTCTTTTTGCCGAATCGATCTGGTCTTGCAGTCGATGTTGATGGTTGTCCCAGATAAACCCATGATTTTCCATTTTAAATCAATTTTTTATCGCCAGTAACAATCCCATGCAAAACCGATTTTCTTTCGTGTCTTTGAAGCAAAATTTCACAAGTGTTTTTTCGGTTTTGCATCTGTCTTTCATTCAATTCATCATTTTCCACCCTTTTGGATCTTTCGCATAGCTTTCAAACGGTCAGAAATTGCTTGTTGTGCAACATTCAACATTGCTGCCATTTGCTTTTGACTCAAAGTGTCATCTCCATTCAATATCGTTTGCAATTCGGCGTCTTCAAACTATTTTGGTGGTCTTCCACGTTCTTCACTTCTTACATCAAAATCATTATTTCTGAACCGTTGAAACCATCTTTTGCATGTTGCTTCTGATAGAGCATGATCACCATATGCCTCGACAAGCATTCGCTGCGACTCTGCATCACTTTTCTTCAAATGAAAACAAAAAGTTAATGCTTTCCGCAAATCATCACTTTCTGGTACAAAATTCGACATTTTCAACACGATGAAAAAATATGATGTTGTCCGTTTAATGACTTAAATGTATACTAAATACTTTTCACAGATGTCATAGCAAAAAACAAAAAAAAAAATAAGGTCTCGTTCACAACAAATGTTCCCTATCGAGACATTTGTATCTTGACGCTCACTTCATACTGGTATACCTGGTATGCGGCGGGCAAAATAAGGAGATGTTTGAAAGAGCATAATGTCAATTCCATGACCTGGACATTCCAATCCTTTGGAAAACATTGTGGTGAATCGTTAGAAAGTCCCTTGGAGCTGAAAAAGAAAAAAAAATAAAGAAGATTTGTGGAGCAAAATTACCGACAAACACTTACCGCAGACTGGTCTAATCCATGCCCCGAATAGTGCGTGTTGTAATTCAACATGAAAGATATTCAACTAAATGTTAAGAAAAGTTAAAGAACTTCTTAGATTAACTATGAATTCACTTCATTTTTTATGGTGGTCTTATTGTTTTGTCCCCATTCTATTGAAGCTTTTTATACAAAAAAAATATTTTAGTTATGAACTGAATACTTTTCAACTTCTTATGATTTAATTTTATTTTCCTTTTATTGAAATAAAAATAAAATGTAATATAAATAAATTTTTAGTTTCTGCAGACGCCTTTGACTGCTGCAAAGCCGACATAACCGCCATACAGGAAGAGCGTTAGGATGTGCCTGGTAAAATAACGATGAAAAACTGCGACATCTACTACAGTTATTGCTGCAGAGAGAGAAGTCGGCGCTTATTCGGATGCGGATTTTTTGTTCGAGGTGTACTTATGCAAAAATCCTATATTCTTATCAACTTTCATCATTCATTAAAAATGTATTATTAAAACAAATTTATTATTTAAACAGTTTAAATCGTTTATAACTTTGTTTGTGAGGATAGGACAAGCATAGATAAAGGGTAGAGTGCGACACTCACACGCGGAAGGTCTAGGTTCGATTCCCGGCTGAACACCTCAAATTTTTCACGGCACTACCGTGTTGCTGACAACATTCAAAGGAGATTAACTGCCTAAGAAAAGGCTTCTCAATCTACAGATTCGGCGTCGGCAATATACTGTAGCTCTCATGAGAGAACAGTAGCGCGCACAACACGAGTAGTTGATGAGCAAGCTAGGCCCCGGTCTTCCTGTGAACTGTCGCGCCATCTAATTATTATTATTATTCAAGAAAGAAGTTGGTAATAATTTTCTTTAAATACATTCAATTCTTTTTTTATGCGAATCTTTTTTATGCGGTTTCGAAGTTATGCGATTTTTCCTGAGAATCTAGTTCTGATTTTTTTGTACAAGATTTTGAAGTTATGCGTTGTTTTTCTATAGTATTTTATATCGGATTCCCCTTTTTAAATATTTCTTCTATACTGAGCAAGCAAACAATAGTTACATATGCTCAATGCTATTTGTGCATCAGTGATGATAATGATTTCGCGCCAGTTTACAAAAGGTTGCGAGTGTTATCAGAAAGTGAAGAAAATGAATAAATATCAAATTTTTATAAAACTAATAATTAAAGTAATGTGAAATAAATATATTTTATTAAAAATAAAGTAATGTTATGTATTTGATTTGTATTTACCAAAATTTTATACTCTGCTCAAAAATTTTCAGGTATCCTCATTTTTTATTAGTTGATATCGACTTTTCTTTGCGATTTTTTGGTCCTATGAACTTTTAAAAAATTTTGGAACGTAACCCTTATTATATAATGTAATTAATGTCTTTTTTTTATATGGTTTTTTGGTTTTATGCGTTTTTGAAAATAATGGAACACATTCCTTCTTTTACACTTCATTAGTGTATTTTTTTATTGGATTTTTTTGTGCGGTTAGTTTTGAAACGTATCTACCGCATAAAAAGAGAATTGAGTGTATATCATTAAGTGTAGGTCGGCATATCACACTGATAAGTGGAATCAATCGGTGTCGCTTGTACAACGTTAAATGGATGAGTTCTTCCTCTTTCCCAGGTTGGGGGGGAGTCAAGTTCATACTCAGGTTTATTCTAACGAACTGATTTTTATTACATTTTGATTTCTCTTATATGCTACAAATTTGCTAAACTTGTAATATCTACAATTTGAAGCAGTCAAAAAATATAATAAAGCATGAACCGACAGAGGTGCACGGAGCGATGACGAATTTGACACCACACAATTTCTTACGTAATTTTTTTCTGGTCACCTTTTTTCGCATTGTCTGTTGCGTTTTGTCACAGCATTGTAGGAGAAAGCGAGATCGTTTGTATCGATCGAATCTGATATCAAGCTCTCTTGTAGCGCTTGGGTACTCTTGAGGCCAACGAATCCCTTCTTCAATGGATCAAAAATACCTTTCGAAGCGTTTAATTCATGTTTTATGGGATGGGTTAAAGTCTGATATTCACCATTTTAATGCTGGTGTTGCGCGGGGCTCCATTTTGTCTAGTCTGCGCTCTTTCTCATTTTTATAAATGATCTCCTATCTGTCACTTCTAATCCAATTTACTCCTTCGCTAATGACAGTACCTCAGCTTTTCATATTCGTTCCTCGACTGTCGACCCTCCTCTTCGGCCATATACTTGAAACGGCAGCGTATATTGGGCTTATTAAATTCCGATCTTGACAGCATAATTGATTATTGTAAAAAGAATAGAGTGGAATTTAATACTTCCAAAACTTAGTGCTGTCTACTGTCACTCAAAATAAGCAGCCATTACCTATAAATGGTTAATTGCGCTGTTGAAAGCGTACGACTTTCTATCCTCGGTATGTGTATCAACTCAACACTTAGTTGAAACGATTACATATTCGAGATCGCCAAAAACGCAGCGAAATATCTAGGTTTCTTAAAGTGATGCAAGAAATATACAGTCCGGAGTGGACCTGGGCCTCAACCAACATGCCTCTCCAGCCAGCACGATCTTTTGCCAGCTGTCTCCAGTTGCGCACTCCAAGTTGGTTGAGTTCCTTCTCCACTTGTGTGCGCTACCTTAGTCACGGTCATCCTCTGTTGCGTTGTCCCAATGGCACGGATTCAAAGACTTTTCGGGCCGTAGAGCGATAAAAGTATTTGGTAATAATAATGCTGTGGAGTCAATCGACGAAATTTTTCGCCTCTATCACTACTTCAACAAAAAATGCTTTAATGGATTAGCGAGCTACACACCTCTCATTCAAAAATGCTCCCGTAATAAACGCCTTGCTCGAAATGCCCAGCCGTTTACCCTTAAGCCCATTTTCAAACGTACAGGGAAGTTAAAGACTTGTGAGGTAAAGACTTGTTCTTTAGGCCCACAACTCGAATACAAAATGCTCTTCCCAGCTCAACTTTTCTCGCTCATTATAATTCAAGGGCATTTAAACTCAATGTGCACTGGTATCTGTTCCCCCTCAATCCCTTCAGCTATGACTTTTTGGCTAGCTAAACAGTAGGCGCCCTAGTTTTGGTTCTTCCTCTTTTTTTTGGTGGCACTACAGTCCGGGTGGACATGGAACCATCAACTAATTTTGTTTACGGTATTTTAAAATTTTAAAAGATGAATATAATAGGATCAAACGTTCAGCAATCCAAAATCCAAGAAGGCACAAGAAATCAAAATGTCCAAATGTCTAAAACACCTTAAATCTCAAAAATACGTATTTTACAGCAGTTGCAAAGTCTAAAGACCGATATATGCAAGCTTTCACAACAGCAATATTTAGCTGATTTGTCAAACTCGTTATTTTGCTCATCATTCAATGCTTCATAAAAAGGGTTTACAGTGATTGGATTTAGCTCAAATATGCGCCGTTTGTTCGATAATCTGTTTCCATCTAGACGGCAACTTCATAATGTCCCCCTCGTAGGAATCCCCCTCCTTATTTGCGAAGAGCTCGACCAGCCACTTTTCACAAGCCCCTTTTGAGTTCAACTTCACACCACCAAGGGCCTTCGCCATGGACAGGAACAGGTGGTAATCACTTAACACTATGTCCGGAATATATGGTGGATGCGATAAAACCTCCCATACGAGCTTCTGACGAGTCGTGAACGAAGTGTGTGATCTGGAGTTGTGCTGGTGGAACACTAAACCCTTCCTGTTGGCCAATTCTGGACCCTTCTGGTCGATCTCCTGCTTCAAGCGGTCCAGTTGTTCGCAGTAGATGGTAGAACTAAGCGTCTGGCCATATGGGAGCAACTCATACCTTCTAATCCCTCCAAACACACAGTAAAACCTTCCTGGCCGTCAATCCCAGCTTGGACACTGTTTGGGACCATTCACCGGCCTTCACTTACGACCGTTTTCGCTTGATAATGTCGTATATGATCCATTTTTCGTCGCCAGTCACCATTCTCTTCAAAAATGGGTCGAGTTCGTTCCGTTTCAGCAGCATATCGCAGGCGTTGATTCGTTCCAGAAGAGTTTTTTGCGCCAAATCATGCGGCATCCAAAGATCAAGCTTTTTTTTGTATCCAGCCTTCCGCAGATGGTTAAAAATGGTTTGGTGACTAACTCCCATCTCCTGGGCGATGTCACGAGATGCCACATGCCGGTCTTACTCGATGATTTCCATGATTCGATCGGCATTCGTCGTCACAGGTCTTCCGCTGGCTGGCTTATCCATGGTCTCATTTTCACCGGCTCTCAGTCTTTGAAACCATTCCTCTGCAGTTCGAAGTGATAGAGTACAATCCCCCAAAACAACATTAATCTCACAGAACGTTTTTCTAGCAGATTTGCCTTTAACGAAAGAAAACTTTAAAATAGCGAGAATCTCGGCTCCGGCCAGAAAAGTCTTTAAATCTTTACCATTCTTACAACACAATAGAGGACGACCTTGACTAAAGTGGCGCACACAAGTAGAGAAGGACCTCAACCAACTTAGAGTGCGCAACTGGAGACAGCTGGCGAAAGATCGAGCTGACTGGAGAGGCATGTTGGTTGTGGCCCAGGTCCACCCCGGACTGTACCACAAGAAGGAGACGAAGAAGAACTGTTTAACGCAATATCCAAACTAATCATGCATAGCGTCGTTTTGTAGGTTATGTCAAGGCCTTTCAAATGATGTATAGTATTGCCAGATACGAACTCTGTAGTGCCTTGTACATAGCCGGAAAATTCAAAAGACAACCGAATACTATAGAGACTGATTAAATTGGTAGAAAGCGCGTATTGAACTAAGCAGTTTAAAACCCGTTCAACCGACCACTTGAAACAACTGCTAGACGAATCAGAAAATTTAAGAGAATATCGGTTGGTTGATAGGAAAAACCTATCATTCATTCAAAATGCAAAATCTTTCCTTTTGTCTTGTCGAGAACCTCAACTTGAACTCATCCCGAAACCTTCATCCAAGTGACATTTTCCAACACCTCGGCCCATTCCTCTTGCATGAGACAACACTCGGTGAATGCTCTTCCTGTTCAACCCCTCTCAACGCAGTCACTCCTTTGACGCTAGAGCTTAAGCTACCGCACACCAAATCCGTACCCGAATTAAGCGATACACAGATTTAAAACCATGAAACTGTGTGCTTCAAGTTTACGACTTCTGTCGGCGTGGATAAATTATTCAGACAAAGCACAGTCTGTACATCCACCCGGATGGTGCGCTTGCACACACCCCCGCCCTTTTCCTGTCCTCCTTTTATCTAGCATTGTTGTGTGTATAATTCTTCGGCTGAGGAACCAAAAACGATCCAAATCGTTTTGTGCGTACACAGAGCACTGAAGGTGGAACTCAGACGGAAGTCAAAAAGTCAGGGAGTCTCAATTGTGGTTCCGCCCGCCCATTCAACCCCCTTAGCGCGGGGTATCTCATCACGAATGCAAGTCTGTGCGGCCAACCTTCAACACCGCCGGTTGGCGGTTATTCCTCAGTTCCGCACAAGTTGCTTCGTAATTTAATTTCTTCGTCTTCAACTTGAATGCCTTTTGATACGGTTAATAGAATGGCTCATATGCACCGCCGGAGATGTGGCGCGCCCCGGCCGGTACACTCGGTGCCATCTCTGTGCGCAGATACAAATTTAAATATTTTCAACCGAACTCCTCAGTGCCGGAAACTTTGTCATACACTTTCGGATCGGCTGCTGCTGCTGCTCGGTTGGGTTTTGTCATTTTGGGGAAGGTTGCAGTCTGTTGGGTGTAGTTCATTATCTAGCGGTTTTAGGTGGGCTGAGTGAGACAGTTAAGGGGAGGATTCCGTGGATTTCAGTGGTTGCGAAGATGAATTCGTTTTATCTGTTTGGTTTGTAGGGATGATTGCCGCAAGCTGGGTGTTAAATGAGTATGTTGGAGAATTCGGTTGGCAGGGTCTAACATTTGTTTAAAGTTTTTGCATTATATTTGTTGATTGGAATTTGATTTATGCGCTGCCTGGGATTGCATATATTAAGGGAAGTTTCAAAATGAAAGATTACTTCTAAAGTAAAAAGGTTTTGGAGTTTTAATGAGCACATAACGTACGTCAGCTATTACTGTAGGAAACAACTGCCTAGCTGATTGAGCTGATTGAGACATTTTCTCATAAAAACCCGTCTTTAGACTTTTTGAAGATGTAACTTGCCATATGTAGCCGACGTGGTGCAGTGGGAAAGATGGTCTAGGCTCGATGTCTGGACTGAACAGTTTTCATTTTTCACGGCACCACCTCTTTCGAGCTGCTGACAAAAGGCGGTTACTGTCTATGAAAGAGGTTCTAAAACTTCTTCGCTTACAACTGCCATAATACTGTAGGTACTTTCTCGTGAGAGAACTGACGCGCGCACAACACTAGTAGTTGATAAGCAATCAAAATCCTGGTTTACTTTGCTGCCACTTTTGGGAACAAATTTTCTACCTTTCGTCATGTTGTAGATCGTGTAAAGCAGGGCTTTGTTCATACCTAGTCAAACTTACTTAAGAAAGAGGCCTTCTAGCCAGACGGTGTCGAATGCCTGCTCCAAATCAACAAGACAGATCCCGGTGCACTGGGCTTCAGGCTTGTTCCACTGTACCACGAATACCGGTATGAAGTGAGCGTCAAGATGTCTCGATAGGGAACATTTGTTGTGAACGAGCCCTTTTTTTTTTTTATTTGTTTGCTATGACATCTGTGAAAAATATTTAGTATACATCAAGTCATTGAACGGACAACATCATAAAAATGTTGTCGTGTTGTTGTGTTAAAAATGTCGAATTTTGTACCAGAAAGTGATGATTTGCGGAAAGCATTCATTTTCTGTTTTCATTTGAAGAAAAGTGCTGCAGAGTCGCATCGAATGCTTGTCGAGGCATATGGTCATCGTGCCCTGTCAGAAGCAATATGCAAAAGATGGCTTCAACGGATCAGAAATAAAGATTTTGATGTGAGAAATGAAGAACGTGGAAGACCACCAAAAAAGTTTGAAGACGCGGAATTGCAACCGATATTGGATGGAGATAACACTTTGAGTTAAAAGCAAATGGCAGCAATGTTACAGTTGCACAACAAACAATTTCTGACCGCTTAAAAGCTATGGGAAAGATCTAAAAGTGTGGAAAATGGGTGCCACATGAATTGAATGAAAGACAGTTGGAAAACCGAAAAAACACTTGTGAAATTTTGCTTCAACGACACGAAAGAAAATCGGTTTTGCATCGGATTGTTACTGGCGATGAAAAATGGATTTATTTTAAGAATCCCAAATGGAAACAATCGTGGGTTAATCTGGGACAACCATCAACATCGACTGCAAAACCAGATCGATTCGACAAGAAGACAATGCTGTGTGTTTGGTGGGACCAGAAAGGTGTGCTGTACCACGAGCTCCTAAAACCTGGTGAAACCGTTAATACTGATCGCTACCGATAACAAATGATCAATTTGAACCATGCATTGATCGAGAAACGACCAGAATCGGCCAGATGACACGGCAAGGTAATTTTGCCTTTTGACAATGCACCTGCATACAAAGCAAAACCGGTTCAGAATACAATCAAAACACTTGGCTGGGAGCAGCTACCCCACCCGTCGTATTTACCAGACTTGGCTCCTTCCGACTACCATTTGTTTTCATCGATGAGACACGCACTGGCTGAGCAGCACTTTGATTCCTACAAGGAGGCCGAAAATTAGGTGTCTGATTGGTTTGCTTTAAATGACGAACAATTTTATTGGCGTGGTATTCACAAAATGTGTAGAAAACAATGGCCAATACTTTGAATAAAATGTTTTTACTTTCCCATTAATAATTAGTGTTTTATTTAAAAAAAAAAACTCATTTCATACCGGTATACCTGGTATTACGCCACGCCGGCCTAGTGGTTTATTTTCGGTGCAGACATTCAGAAATTAGTTTACGAGATCTATTGAAGTTTCTCAAAAAATATGTATTTATTTATCAGTTTCTAGTTTAGTAGAAGTCCCTCAGAAAAAATAGACTTGTTCACTTGTGCAAGCTTTTTTTGCCAATACGGGAAGCAGTTCTGATAATCACCTTTTGGTATGCCCTTGAGCTCTCTCAGCGATTCGGTTTGTATCTCACCAATCGTCACAAAATCGCCTTTTCATGGACCTTTCGATGGCATAAACATATACCCATGGTTTGTCACTGGCGATTCAGTAACCAGCAAAACTTGATCGCCATTGAAGTCATTCTACCTTTCCTGAACGATGCTTATTCAGCATTTTTTTTTTTGTCAAAATTGTGGAACGAATTTGGCTGCCACACGCCGTATTTCCAAAATTTCAGAAAAATTTGCATGGCCAACCGATATGTAAACATCCTAAGCAATTTCTCTAACAGTGATTCGACATTTCCCAATAGCATTTTTTTCGACTTTCTCTACATTTTCATAGGTTAGTGATATTCTGAGTCGTCCAATGCGAGCATCATCATTCGAATTTTTTCGGCCTTCTTTCAAAAGTTTGTACCACTTGTAAATTTTTTTTTTGACTCACCGTATGCCACTTAATACCATTTTTCACACAAAATTTAATGCCAATCCTTTGAATTTCAACAACAGGAAAACGCGGAGCACAAAAAACACGTTTAGCTTTTGTACCTTTCTCTTAATCAAAAATATGTTAATCTCAAACTGGAAATATATATTCGAGATAGGTGTACAAACTTAACAAAATAAAGAAATGTATAATCGAATATACGTAGCCCGCAATTACAACTCTTACATCCAAACACTAACATGTCATGCTTAACCCGGTTGTCCCTGACCATTTATTCACATACAATTTTTCAACCTGCTTTCCAGCCCAAGAAAAATTCCCAGTGTGGCAAGAAGAGGAAATGGAAGTTAGGTAGGCAACACAAGGGATTAATTAAAAACAACAGATCGAGTAAATTGTTCCAGAGTGTAGATTAGGTACAAACAATCACTGCCTTATGTTTAGCCTTCCTAGATCCTCAGGAGGTTATTTAACTCCATGCAAGTTAGCACAAGCATTCCCCACATTTCTCATCTGCACCTCGCCCAAAATAAACATATCGCTTGAACAGCATTTCTGCTGCTTGCGCTAAGCACTCCCATACTTCTCCCCATGCACCTCTCCCATAACCAAACATACTTCTTACGCGGCATTGCCATATTCTTCTTTCCCAAATAATTGCACCTCAAGCAAATCTTATTATTATCTAAGAAATATGTAAAAAAGCTTAGCTCAGGATAAATTATGTATATAAATCGAAGAAATCATAACAAAGTTGTTCAGTTGTTGATCGAAGGTGAAGTAGTGTGTTTTTTTTTCAATCGCCCGCAACGCGACGCGATAACTTGAATGATAGATCCTCTGTTTGCTTTAGAGTGTCCTTAAACTTCTTAATAAAGAGTTTACCAACCAACTCAACAACAAAAACGCATAGCTACTGTTTAACTGATTTCAACTCCTTAATATAAATTTAACTCTGTTGGTTGTCTAGACAAAGCACTTGAGATTCGAAGGAGTAATGGCCAGTCATCTCCGCTTTTGCTTTACAGCGTCAGGGTTTCTTTGCCTATTTGTACGAACAATAGACTCTTTTATGTGAATAAGCTCTTCCAATTGTGTTTAACTTCGGTTCGAGTAAATCTTACTTCGACCGAGGGCTGTTGCGTGCTTTCAGACGCAGATTGTAAATGAAGCCGAAATCTCAATGAAGAATGCTTGCATTGTTCTGTTTCCTTACATAGGAGGACAGGCTGACACGACTTCCAATTTTTCTGAACTCTTCCTCGACATCTGCCAGCAAGGCCAATGTGTCCGGCAAGCGAACGAGTCATGAAACGAATCGCGATCAAATAAGCAACAAGTCACGGCTCCACCAATGCCACATATCGTAGCAATTTTATCCTCTTCTATCACACACACGCGGTTTCCCAAAGGTGAACGGAAGACTATTTTTACGTACCTCACGTACCCCGTCCACTTTCGAACAAATGAACAGTCCGGAATGAAGTGATTCCCAACAGACATTCGGCGAAGATCTAAACTGCCAGAGTGGAGTATTTAAATGCGCCGACACATGTGTGCAGTTAAAGCGCACTTTGCACTCAATTTGCGCTCCCCCAGAGCAGACGTTTCACTCCGTCCCATCTAATCGATGCCATTTCGTTAGATAGTCATTCACAAGATTCGCGCCCGAAGGAGCAAAAATCTTTCACTTCTCCACTTCCTGTATTCACTTCTTGGTGCAACTTCATATCGATACGTCTGTAACCAGGAGAGGAAAGTCGCAACAGTCTTTCGCCGTCTACTTGTCTAGATGGGTGCCGCTCATCGGATCAAGAAGTTCTCCGGCGTCTCTGTCTTGAGTGCGATGTAGCCACGCATCCGTGAAATCGCCCTTCGTCTGCATACCCGCCAAACACTTAATATCCTCTTTCGTCGCTTATCATCGCCACTCCATATCCACCCATCAAGGCAACAACAGGGTTACCCGCCCCCAGCCGCTGACGATGTGTTGGTGCATTTATTTCGCTCGTTTTAATATTGACTTCGTCATAAGCTCGCTGTTTAACTTTGTTACTTTGTTTGACTTGCGGATGGCGGTGGCGTTGTTCCTCGTCTAAATGAGTTATTGTTTGGTGAACGGAATTAATGTGCACAACCGAGTGGCTCTACACTCTCGGGACGATAATTGTTGAGCAAGTTTCTCCCGGCAGTCTTTTTGTTTTTTTTTTTATTCCCTGTCGCGGATTGTTTTGGAGCGTCCTCGGGAATTGCTTAATTAAATGGACGCCAGAGCAAATATGGTGGCAGGGGAGTTTCTTAGGGTGCATAAAGGATTTATGATTGGCGCACAGAGGAGCACGGCCAACGTGCTGCAGTGAATGGCAGATCAGCTCGTTATTTTCCATTAAGTGATTTGGGAGTGCTCTCTCGGCTGCGGTGCTTTGACCTCTGATGTGAATGGCACGGATGCAGGAGAGCCTCCGGATAATTCAATAGATTCGTCTGGCAGCAGGGAGAAGCCTCATGTGGTACAATGTCAATAAGATGGATGGATGACTATGCTGTCTGCATACATCAAATAAGTCGAGGGCGTGTAGGGATTTGATTTTCTGGGGCGACGCACATGCAGTGTGTGCCTGGCGGCAAAGGAATACTTAAACGGCCTGTAATGCTTTTACTGGGCAAACATTGAGGAAAAATGCCTTGCTCTGGCCTGGGTGGCGATGGCACAGAGAATGAAGGAGTAACTGACGGTCAGTGAATCGCTTTTGTATTCAGTGATCGTCCTGCAGAAATCCTTAATGAGTTCGCTCCGTTTCTTCTTTCTGTGGAAGCAGTGCCACAGATAGATGTGCAAGTGGACAGAAATGCTCTTCCAGATCTACAAGGATATAAGGAGAGTTGGGAAGCGCACTCCGGTGAGATGCTTATTGAGTTTGGCATTGGATGGAGTATGAGGTTTGTACTTGGTTAATGACATTGTTTCAGATTTGATGGTATTTACCAATTTAACCTTTTAGAATTTGCTACTTTCGAAGAGGTGGAAAGGCATTATGGCAGGAACGAAGTCCGAAGGTTTTACCGAAAGCTAAAGCAGCTCTCTAGTGGATACAAAGTTCGAGCCAAAGAAGGCTAGGACCGAAATTGAGGACTATTAGTAGAGTCGCAATGAATGCTGAGAATCGGGAAAATTCATTGTTGCAGACTCTAAACGGTGATGACGACTCAAATCCCGCTGTAAGATAGAATATTCCACTCAATTTGGACAATGATGGACAAGAATTCCGCCCCGAATAAGACAGAGTCAAGGCAGTAACATCGAAACTGAAGTCAAACAAAGCTGCTGGAACCAAATTTAAAACTATAGATACTTTAGAACTAGAGCAAATAATAAAACACATGAAAAATAAAAAAGATTCAAATGGACTAAATACAAGCATGGTTTTGGATTGCAAAGATGATATTTTGCCAGTGCTAGTTAAAAGAATAAATAATTCCTTAACCGTAGGCATCTTTCCAAATTCATGGAAGGTACCAATTATAATCCCGGTGGCAAAAGTAAATAACGCAATAAAACCAGAGCAATTCCGACCAATTAACATGATGCCCCTATATGAAAAAATTCTCGAGACGGTAGTACGCATACAACTGGAACATTTTTTAATACAATCTGGAACGCTTTCTGAAAAAGCAATTGGGTTTCCGGAAAGGCCATTCAACGGAGACAGCTTTAGCTTGGGTCCTCAATGAATGGAAGAGAGAACTAGATTCAGGAAAATTGGTACTAGCGCTGTTTCTTGATTTAAAAAGAGCATTTGAAACAGTAGACAGATCTATAATGTGAAATAAATAACATAAGTATGGTGTGAGGGACAAAGAACTAAGATGGTTTGAGTAATTTTTATCCTTAAGAACACAACGAGTAAAGTTAGGAGGAGAATTTTCAACGCCTAAAGAGGTTAACCTGGGTGTGCCGCTAGGAACAATATTAGGAGTGATATTATTTTTATTATATGTGAAAGACCTAGAGGATTGTCTTAAGTTTTCAAATGTTTCATTGTTTGCCGATCATACGCTAATATATATTGTTGGAGAGAATGTAAATACTTATGAAACGAAATTAAATGTTGATGCTGAAAACTTATATATATGGTTATGCAAAAAAAGATTAATGTTAAATGTCTCAAAAACTAAATGTATGTGCATTGGTAAAAATTGTGATAGTATAAATTTCGAAATAAATAATAATACTATCGAGTGTGTAAGCCAAATTAAATATCTAGGAATAATTGTAGACAATAAACATTCTTTTAACGAGCATGCTGACTACATTTGTGGAAAAATATCAAAGAAAATAAACTTCCTATTTAGAATAAGAAAAAAGATTTCAAAAGACTGTGCAATTAATATTTACAATTCTATTATACTCCCACATATTGACTATTGCTCTTCTATTTTATTTTTATGTAAGACTGAAAATGAATGTACTAATTTTTATTTCTAATTTAAAAAATGGACTAGTTCCTGTATATTTACAACGAAATTTACAATATGTAGGAAACTACTATAACTTAAGAAATGTAGGAGATTTCCAGTTACCCCTATATAGGAGAGATAGAACACAAAATAATGTTTTATACAAAGGAGCGCAAGTGTTCAATAACTTAAATACTGATATCAAAAGTCAAACCAACATTATTCGATTTAAAAAGCAAATTGTTCAACATGTTTTAAGATTTTAAAAAGAATTAAATTGAAACTGTAAGAGTTTATTGTTAAACTAATAAATTACTATCTATCTATCTATCTATCTAACAGGCGGACTGTTCGCAGAACTATGCGGGGATGACTTGGTGGGGTGTAACTCACAAGTCAACACCAGAAGCACGATCTTCCAGAAGTGAGTTCAATTGATAGCTTACGCTGATGATATTGACGTGATTGGACGAATAGAACGAGCCGTCAATGAGGCGTTTGCTGGCATTGAAGCGGAAGCGGCTAAAATGGGTCTGGCGGTAAATGAGGGCAAGACTAAGTCATCAAGGAAGGACACACACTAGGCAGCAGAAACTTCAAAGTAGTCAAGGACTTCGTCTACCTCGACTCCGCGGTACACAGGGAGAACAATATCAGTACCGAAATCAAACGCAGAATCACTCTTGCCAATCGCTGTTTCTTTGGGCTCAAGAGGCAATTGAGTAATATAGCCCTCTCTCGAAGGACTAAGCTCGCTTTATATAACAGCTTGACCACCCCCGTCCTACTTTATGGAGCGGAATCTTGGACGTTAGCAAAGGCGGATAAGAAAGCCCTTAGTCTCCTCGAGAGAAAAGTTTTGCGTGCGATTTTGGTCCTGTTTGTGTTGATGGCATCTGGAGGAGGATATTTTATGAAGAACTCTATGGGCTGTACAGCGACATGCGCCTGGTCAAGCGTCTACGGATAACGCGTATGGACAAAACTGCTCCGGCCCAAAAAATCGTTGAATCCAAGCCACTGAAGCAACGCAACAGAGGACGGCCTAGACAAAGGTGGCGCACATAAGTGGAGAAGGACCTCAATCAACCTGGAGTGCGCAACTGGAGACAGCTGGCTAAAGATTGTGCTGCCTGGAGAGGCATGTTGGTTGAGGCCCAGGTCCACCCCGGACTGTAGCGCCACAAGAGGAAGAAGGAGGATACGTTAATAAGAAAAATAAGTACATGAGTCAAGCTGACATACTGCCTCCTAGTGACACTTTCTAGATAGCCATCCCAATATCCTTTAGGTGGTGAGCTAACGTGAGCAGCGATCGCCTCAAAACAGTAGACTCGAAGGACTAAGATACTGCTCTACAAAACGCTAATCTTACCCGTACTCTTATAAAAACCCGAGTGCTAGACGAGCGCAAAACGACAGAGCAGATTCTCGTTTCCTTTGAAAGAAAACTTCTGCGACGAATATATGGTCCCGTCTGCGAGAAAGGCGAATAGAGGAGAAAACACAATCGCGAACTCTATGTACTGTATCAAGATGTGGATGAAGTTCGAAAAACAAAATCCGTCGACTACAGTGGCTTGACTACTTTGAGTGAATGGACAACAATGCTCAAACTAAGAGGGTCTTAGAATTGCAGCCTCCGGCCTTGAGAAGGAGGGGAAAGCCTTACCTCCGGTATAGAGCCAAAATAATTGCGGGCGCTAAAGAGCTTGGTCTTGAAAACTGAAAGCAGCGTGGAAGGCAGCTATAGCTCAGGCTCAGACCTTTCATACTTTAATAAACAAAACTGCCATATTTTGAGTGTTGAGAATCCTATGTTGTGTTGAGACACCGCCTCATTTTAAAATATTAACTGTTGGTTGTGCTTTATAAGTTGGTGGAATAATTAGTCCCTACTTCTTAAAATTCGATGCTGGTCACGACTTGCTCTCAAGGGTGACCGCTGTAGAACTATTGTTTCTGGTGATTTCGTTAATCAATTGAGCACGCATGATTTGCAAACCCTGTGGTTTCAACAAAACGGCGCAACATGCAACACAGCCCGTGCCACAATTGATTTATTTAAAGAAACACTTGGTAATCGCATGGCTTTACGTTACGGACTCGTGAAACAGCTTCCAAGATCATGTTATTAACCGCCACTTGACTTTTTTCTGTGGGGATTTGTTCATTCGCTAGGTGACGGCAATAAGCGCGAAACGATTGACCAATTCAATGACAACATTTGGCGCAGTAAGGCCGACATTCAGCCACAGATGTTTTCCGTTTTGTGTTAGTCTTCTCTTGAGAACCTTATACCATATAGAGTTTTAAAAAATTTTGTGAATTCAGAAGCTATAATAATAATTGTCGGCACTACAGTCCAAAGGGCGACCAGGGCCTAGCTTGCTCATCAACTACTCGTGTTGTGCGCCGTACTGTTCTCTCACGAGTAGAGGGACCTACAGTTTTTTGCCGACTCCGAACGGCGGTGGTCGCCGTGGCGCGGTAGATAGAGTGCGACGCTCACAAGCCGAAGGGTCTAGGTTCGATTCCCAGCTCAACACCAATTTTTCGAACTTTTCACGGCACCACCTCTTTCGAGCTGCTGACAACACTCAAAGAGTAATAAGTGCCTAAGAAAGCTTCTCAAATTCAGAAGTTATTTGTATAAATTTATCGCTAAAATGTTAAGTTGGTATGGTAGTGGGAAATGACAAAAGATCGGTCTTGGAATGTGCCATGTAGCATGAAGCGCCATGCTGTGTGATCTAAAGGCCGTACAAATCCCTGTCTTCAAGTTCGAGAAATGTGTTTGATACGGCTTTGTCAAACTTACCGCTGACCAAAAGAAAGAAACGAAATATAATCCACAGATGCCACAATTCCAAAAATGTCATTAAGCTGTTTTTCTTTGCACTTGCAGTGCGACACGACGCACAGTGGGGCAGAAATGGCCGTTTGACGGCGATAGTTATAAGCCCTTTAGTTGAGTTAACCAACATATATTTTTCTAAAGGATTTGGGAGTGCTGAATTCGATTCCGAAGTCAAAATAACTGTAACTGCTCAGGTTTCCGAAAGAACCGTTATAACATTTTAAAAATGGTACTTGTTTGGTAGTTTTTGCGAAGTGAGGGGTTGATTTACAAAATAAAGTAAACAATCATGGACTTATTATTTTTATTTATTCTGCAGTCAATTTAAAATAAAATTATATAATAAATTAACAGTTTATTTACTTTTTAAATTAAAATTTTGGAAGAACAGTATAGCTTTACTTTGAGACACTTTACAAAGTTGGGAAATCTGAAAACAAAATATTTTGTGTATCTGGGTTTTAAATAAATGTAAAATATTTTATTTAAATTTTCCAAGATTTAATTTATAAATTATTTTGAGTCCGAAAATTGAGGTTGTTTGTTTAAATCGGGTTGCAAGAACATATCAAAAAAGTTCAAACGGATCCGTAATGACTGTAATGCATTAATAAGATGTGTTAAATTCTCCTTTGACCAAAAATTGAGGCAAAACGTTCTACAATGCCCCAAGGGTAGCAGAAGCTTTTGGTCTTTCGTAAAAAACATAAGGAATTCAGCCTCGTCTTCGATCCCAACGTTCATTTGCAATGACATTCAAGCTGTCAGCTCTTTGGACAAAGCGATTCTGCTTGCTGCACACTTTGCAGCTAGCTCAATGCTGCCAGATAACACTTTGTCCCCACCTGTACTTGAGAGCGTAAATTTCTCCATGGGGCAAATCCATTTTCGCACTCGTACAGTAGCAAGAGTACTTAAAGATCTAAACATACACAAATTCGCTGGCCCGGATGGTATACCCCCCGTTTTTCTGAAGAGGTGTTCTTCTACGCTGGGAAAACCACTGCGTAAGCTTTTCCATCTGTCCTACTCTTCAGGGCTCTTTCCGAGTAAGTGGAAAACTGCATTTGTCCAGCCCGTCCCTAAACAGGGCGAAATTTCGTCACCCACCTCCTACCGACCCATAGCACTAACGTCCCTTCTCTCCAAGGTCATGGAAATGCTGATCAACCTTCAGCTTATGAAATATCTTGAGTCCCGGAAGCTTCTTAATGACCGGCAGTACGGCTTCCGAAGCAACCGTTCCACTGGTGATCTGATGGCATATCTCACTGAAAAGTGGAACCAATCTTTGCACAATTTAGGAGAAAGCAAGATTGTTGCCCTTGATATTTCAAAGGCATTTGATAAAGTCTGGCATCAGGCTCTTTTGTCGAAAATGCGTGCTTTTGGGATCGATGAGTCTCTTCTCCAATGGATTAGAAATTTCCTTTCGAATCGTTCAATACAAGTCGTTTTGGATGGATTCAAGTCTGATATTCACCACATTAATGCTGGTGTTCCCCAGGGCTCTGTTTTGTCTCCGACACTCTTTCTCAATTTTTATAAATGATCTCTTGTTTGCTACTTATAATCCTATTCATTCCTTCGCTGATGACAGTGCCCTCAACTTTTCATATTCGTTCCTTGGCTCACGTCCCTCCACTTCGGCCTTAGACTCGGAATGGCAGTGTATGTTAAGCACATTAAATTCCGACCTTGACAGCATAATCGATTGGGGAAAAAAGAATAGAGTGGAATTTAATGCTTCCATAACACAGTGCTGTCTACTGTCGTTAAAGCGTTTACAAAATAATCAGCCGTTATCCATGGACGGCACTTGTGTTGTTGAAACCGAAAGACTTTCCATCCTCGGTATGTGTATCAACCCAACAATTAGTTGGAACGATCACATATTTGAGGTCGCCAAAAATGCTGCAAAATGTCTAGGCTTCCTTAAACGATGCAAGAAGTACTTCACCCCTTCTGATCTGGCTACAATATACAAGGCATACATACGCCCAAAACTTGAGTATAACGCTCCTATCTGGTCAGGTGCTTCTAAGACCTCCCTACACCTGCTGGATAGAATTCATAAGCGAGCGATAAAACTTGTAGGTGACAGTAATATTGCGAAGTCGATTGACTCGTTAGAACACCGCCGTAATGTCGCGTCGTTGTCACTTTTTTATCGCTATTTTAAAAAGAAATGCTCAGTTGAATTAGCCAGTTGCATTCCTCCCCTTCAAGAATTCACCCGCAATACACGCCTCGCTAGGAATGCCCACCAAATCACCCTCAAGCCCTCTTTCGGACGTACAGTCAACTTTAAAGACTCGTTTTTTAGCCGCACTACACGAATCTGGAATGCTCTTCCCAGCTCGATTTTTCCTCCTCATTACAATCCACAGGCATTTAAAACCAATGTGCATCGGTACCTCTCTCTCTCTTCCTCTATACCTTCGGCCCGTGCTGTGACTTGATCCGGTCACTTAAGGGTACTCGCAACCCCTTTTGCACGCGTCAATTATAAAAAAAAAAAAAAAATAACTTCAGTATCAAATGGAATTTTTTTTTGCAGGCTTCCTTACTCTCTGGTTTGAATATTAACGTTCTATTCATAATATCTGTAAGAGTGTCTTGTCTAGATGTTTTTCGACTAAAATTCTCTCTATACATTTTAAAATCCTTATGGCTTGCTTCTAATGCTTCCTCACTTAATTCACCAATTGGTAACGTACTCTGAGAAACTATTTCATGCCCAAGTATCAATATCTTGTGAACTGAAGTACTCGTATAATACCAAGGATACAGCGATACAAACAATCTCGCAGTTTCAAGGCAATAATTTTGAAATTTTGGCACATCTATATTAAATTCGCTGGATAAGCACTGCAAAATTATGTGCATTTTTTTTATCAGATTTACGTCTATACCTGTTATTTCGCTTGATTTGATTGCGTTTTTAAAGAAGCGCCTGGCCACATTTCCAGTGTTCGTATTGCCATATCCTGGCTTTTAAGTTTTGAAATCGAGGAGATAAGGTTTCTTCTAATAATTCAGCAGTTCTTCTGTCTCCAGGAGCTCGAAAATTCTTTTGAGCAGCAAACACAAGATCTTCAGCGGATGTGTCCCTAAGATCGGCTATTCTTTCACGTTTTCTCCGATTACTCAATTGATCAAAACTTACCTCAGGACGTCCAGAGGGTTGTGCAAACATTGGGAGGTTTATTTTTTCTTGAAGCCAAATTGATTCGTTTTTTTCAAACACTGATCTTGTGCATTGGCTTTTGTTCCATTTAGATTTGAGTTCACTTTTGAAACGGGTTAACTCTCTTTCCTTAGCTCTGATACATGGTTTTCAGAGCAGTTTGTGCTTGTTATTAAAAATGTCTCAACATCTTCAATTCTTTTCTCAAAAGTCCTAAATTTGCTATTCAAAAATATTTCAAAGCGTGGAAATTCAATTTGTTCAAATGCCTATAGAAAGGTCTTAAATTTATCGAACGAAGCAGGGTCTTCTCGTGAAAGCAATACACTCGTAAAAACATTTCTTTAAAAGCTAGCTCTAGTCTCTTGTGTAGGAGAGGCTACCTAGCAATTTTTGTATTCGTTGTCGTAGTTCCGCACAGAAGGATAGGAAGTCTAGGAAAGCAGGAAGTCAAAGAGCAAAGCAAAGCAAAAACAAAGAAGGAAGGACTAAAATGAATGGAAATTCAAATTTCTCATACTTTTGGCGCGTAAGTCATTTTAGTAGCATGCCCTTACCTTTTAAGGCATTAAGGTTATTATTTACATAAACTCGTGACATAACGAAACCTCACAAGATCAAATTGTATTACTTTGTGAGTTCCTACAATATCACTTATGTGGCCTGTTTAATGAGGTATGAATACAAGGTCATCCCAAATATCCCCGTGACAATGAAACCATCATTCAAAACAGAACCATGAACAACAGGACGTTCTTGAAAATTGGAACCGCTTCAAATTTGGTACTTTTCTTTGTTGACATAATTATTTGGTGGATAAGTGTTGTTCGTATCCATTTCTCCAGAACCCATTCAGCAAACACACTTTCGGGAAAAATTATTTACTTTAGCGTTCACCTTCTGAATCATTCAGATTTGTCGGGACAAAGTCAAAACTCAATATTTGTAAGGTGTGCTTTGTGAAAACAAAAGTAGTTAGTTCGTTTAGTTTATAATAATAATAATAATAGTTGGCCAAAGGGCGACCAGGGCCTAGCTTGCTCATCAACTACTCGTGTTGTGCGCGCTACTGTTCTTTCAAGAGTAGAACGGACCTACAGGTTTTTGCCGACTCTGAACGGCGAAGTTTGAGAAGCTTTCTTAGACAATATTTTCTGTCTTTCTCAAGAAAAAAAATTGCATTTTGACACCTTGAATATAATAACAATAGTTCAATATTTCCGACACTTACACTTGCACTTGTACTTTGTGTAAAATAAGGTTTAAAGTCAAGAAATTTTAACTACTGGGGTACGCTACGAGAAGGCTCTTCAGAATAACGTGCCGATAATATTTTGCGCAACTTAAAATAGGTTGCTTTTCCGGTATTCGGATGTTTTTTTTTATGACAAGATGCATTTTTATTATTATGTTGTTTATTACTTTTATGACGAATGTAATAAAGATGTTGTGCAATTTTGTGCAATGAATATGAAGCGCCTACTTGACCATGGGAAGAAGTTATTAGCAAAATCAATAATGGTGCCATTATTCTAAACAGGGCTGTATATGCACAAACAATTTAAAAAAAAGTAGTTCACGCAAACATCGGTGACTTTTGACTTTGGTTTTCAGTAAAGAAATAATTAAGCTAAAAAAGTTATGTTCACATTCAGCTCGAAGTTTGCCTATTCAAAAAGTACCGTTATTTAAAAACAACTTTTAGCTTCTTGTATACCGCCATTTTTGCTGGGCTAACGGTACTTTATAACCGAGTGAAATCTTATTGTATTCAAAGAACACATTCTCATTGATAAATTCAATCCAAAACATTTGTTACTTGTTTTTTAATGTACCAACTGAATAAAGTTGCGTCAAGTACTTTTGAATGAACGCAACTTCCCTATTCTTACAACTTTGATGCCAAACGCTGAGGGATTAAGCCACTTATTTGGGAAAAAAATTCCCAAACCATATGACCCATATTATCAGCTAACTGGAAAGGTAACTTTTATTGAGATCGGTTACGTTATTAAAAATCGAGTTCTCGCCGCTCCTGCCATAGAGCTGCCCCATAGTGCGACGGTACGGCAGTTTTTTTTTATAACAATGGAAGAAAAGATTATCTTTCTTCAAAAAAATCGTTATCCAACGTAAGCGATCCTATGGAACGAACTGGGGTATCTCTCCTCGTGAAGCAGAAGCTGAGTGTAAGACATGTTCTTGCGAAAGCTGTTTGGAACAACCGAATCTCACACTCTCGACTACAGCTTCTGAATACGCACCTGTGTGCGCCGTACATCGAAGAAGACAATAAATGATGTCCACTAGCATGCCTGTAACTCGTCCTCTTTGCACAAACTTGCATACAGTGGCGGCTGCATCCACTTGCACACTGTCTTTTGTCTCAGATAAAGATTTTTGTCCAAAAATCCACAGAATCAGTTATACAGATGCACATAAGTTTAAGTCTTAGTTTCAAAATTCAATAACAAGGTGAAGTACCACCACAGTCTACAGCCCAAAATGAATTAAACACAGCGCTCATTCTGAGGCGATTAGAAGTTCCCGTATGCCCCACAATTAAGAAATTCAGGACTACCAAGTAACTCTGTGTCACTAATCGCCGCAAACACAGCCCGCTCAGTTCCAAACACACACGCATCGCCCACCTGCCGACTGGCCGAGATAATTAATTAATGCATTGTCAGATGGGAGCGACTGGCAACGCTTAAATAATGCCCGTTGCACCTTGCGCGGCAGTTTATCCCCATAATTGATAGATAAACACGTCGCACATCCCGGATCCCTAAACGTAATTATTCGTCAACAGGCAATTGTGGGGAAACTTTGGAATTAACACCGCGTTAATTGAATTCGTTCTACGGCTTCCACCATCCTTGTGCTGCCCGCGCACCCCTCTGCCGGTGCTTAGACAGAGCATCGAATGCGTTCTGAAATATCAACCGCCTCGCATTTTCCAATTTCCGATCCACTTTTGCATAATTCCCCGAGCTGCCGGTTGAAAATTACAGCTACGAGAGATAATTGATGTTAAATTAGAATTTCATCCGCGTACAGGGATTGAATATGGCTGTTGGGTACGGTGGAAGCGAACGCTGGGAAGCGACAACTCGAGCATCACATGATGAGCACAACTCCGATACCAGCAGCACTCGCAGGTCTTTGACATTTAAATTACCAACCAAAAGTTTCGATTGGATTTCTTCGCCTATCTCCCGCTGATCCCAGGCTTGTTGATGAACTTTACGCCGTGGAATGGGTTTGTGTGCGTCGGAGCTGAATGCCACTCTGATTACGAAAATTTGAAATTTGCTTCTAATGAAATGTTCTCGGTTGCTGGCTGTGAGTGTATGATTGGAACGTGAGGGGCGGACGCTGCTTCAACTTGTTGGTCATCGGCCGATGATGGGGAGGCAGTGAAAACCAAATTTGACTTGTTCCTACGCGAGCCCTTGAGTGCGTCTGGAAGCGACGGAATTAATGTACCCCAGCCTTAAATAAAATCAGTCTCTAAATACCGCACATCCGGCGACCGGGCGGAAGCCTGGTTCTGTAGGGCTGTCGTTGCACGAAAGAACAATACCTGATGCAAAAATTTCCGGAATTTGATCGGAAAAGCAGCTTGAGTTGCAAAACGCCCATAGACGGTCCAATAGCGCAGTGAGTGTTGGTGGCAGAAAGGAATAGTCCAGCGTGAGTGCAGAGTTTGCCGACTCACTCATCCGCCCTCATGACAGCTTTGAACATTCCCGAGGCCGGTAATTGATGTGTGACCTATTATGGTGTATGCAGCTGAATGGGAGCTTGGGCCAAAACTGCGTCATAGGTGGCAGTGGTTTGATAGAACAAAAACAGGAAAAACCGCCGCATCCAGCTTTTCTCTATCCCAGCGTATGCAACTAGGTTGAAGCTGCTGCCGCTGCTGCCACTGCAGCACTGGCATCGAAGCTGTGGGCTGCGTAGGACACTGGTGCTGGGAGCGCACAAAAACCTTGAGCTGACGCAGGATGACTAAACGGGTTGTGTGGACGGGTGTGTGTGCAGGAATAGGGAGGTGAGGTGACAGAACACTACACGATGACGTGTTTGTTATTCGTTGCTGCTTTCGCCATCGTCATCGTCATATTGCGGAATAGATATCAGCGTGTTGCGGAGGACGAAACCATGTCGGTGGTGCTAAAGATGAGGAATGTGCGCCATCGGTGGAAAGGTTGTGTTTCCTCGCTGACGGGGGGACATAGGATTTCATTAATATTTGTGTTCGGCGTGATAGATGACCACAGACTACGATATTCGACAAGTAACGTCGTCAGACCTGCAGCGGATGTGGATTTGTGGCGAATAGATTTTTCCCGTAATAGGTGGTCAGGTTGATGAGTCATCGACAAAGTATTAAAATGCCAGAAGAATGGGGACGACGGTGAGGATCAGGATGAGGATGTGGATGCGGATGTGGATGAGGATGAGGATGAGGATGAGGATGAGTATAAGGATGAGGATGAGGATGAGGATGAGGATGAGGATGAGGATGAGGATGAGGATGAGGATGAGGATGAGGATGAGGATGAGGATGAGGATGAGGATGAGGATGAGGATGAGGATGAGGATGAGGATGAGGATGAGGATGAGGATGAGGATGAGGATGAGGATGAGGATGAGGATGAGGATGAGGATGAGGATGAGGATGAGGATGAGGATGAGGATGAGGATGAGGATGAGGATGAGGATGAGGATGAGGATGAGGATGAGGATGAGGATGAGGATGAGGATGAGGATGAGGATGAGGATGAGGATGAGGATGAGGATGAGGATGAGGATGAGGATGAGGATGAGGATGAGGATGAGGATGAGGATGAGGATGAGGATGAGGATGAGGATGAGGATGAGGATGAGGATGAGGATGAGGATGAGGATGAGGATGAGGATGAGGATGAGGATGAGGATGAGGATGAGGATGAGGATGAGGATGAGGATGAGGATGAGGATGAGGATGAGGATCAAGGAAAGTTAGTTTAAAGTCTGGTATTTCTATCAGAATATGAACTTTAAACATCGTTTAATTTCTAGCTTTGACGACCTGTTAATCAAGCAGGCTCTCAAAGTTACCCATCAATCTGTCATATCCTCGCCGAGCAGTCAAATCAAGATCCCATAAAAATTCACAATAATATGCCATTCATCCCCGTCCCATTTATATCACTCCATCCGACACTAATGTCGTCAAATAAATTGTCGCCCCCTATGTACAAGTGTCCATAAAAGCCAAGCAATGGCAAACACCGCTACCCCGACCGCCGTCACTATTGCTGCCAGCGAAATCGTTTACACCATCATCATTCTCTGCTCTGCAACACGTTTTGCCACTATTTTCATTAGCAACGCCATTGTCAGTGCCAGAAGCGCCATTGTGTGTTTCCTATTTCCACCGCCACTACTACAACCTCTACCGCAGCAACTGCGCTCAACAAGGTGTTCCGAAGGAGCCCGCAAAATGCAGAGCAACCCATCAATAATCTGAAACAACTTTTTGGGGTGGCGGATGATGATCAACAACACATCCTGTACCAGCGCCCCTCTCCCCCTCGCGTGGGATCTATATCGGCTGCCGGTGGAACATAAAGCAGGTGTGTCTAATCCTACCCCAGCGGAACAAAAGCACGACTTGGCGAGGATTCGGTGCTAGGAATAAAGAGGGAATGGCGTCAAGGCAAAGGGGAAGAGGATGAAATTACCCTTCTAAATGCAATTTGTCATTTTAATACCCCGGCATTATTAGGGACAACTTGTCTTCCTCATGCGGAACAAGATGACAACCTTCCGACACCCATCCAACCCCGCCAAACACTCGGGTCCTGTTCGGGCGGCAGACAGAACAAGGAAATGCAACCCGTATCCGCAGTCTGTTGTTGTCATCGCTGGAAAAGTCGTACCACTCTTCCTATCCCCACCCGTTCTTCATGCCGGGAGAGGGAGTGAACGAGAAAGATTGAGAAGGGAAAACACAGTAAATGAGGGGAAAATTAATGATGGCACACGAAACAATTTATTGCCCCTTGCGGTTGAGGCGACTGCCTGACTGCTCCTGACATCGCGCCATCCTGTAACCGGGCTTGGTGGTGTTTCTGCTGCGAGATCCAGGCCAGAACAAACACGGAAAAACTAAAAATTACATTCACCTCCTTGACTTCACTTCAGATGGTGGCGGCGCAGATGGGCAAAGCAACCGGGGCAAAACGCTTTCGGTGCAATGGCTCAAGCATAATAAAATAATATGTCCTTGTTTGCAGGCGGTTTCTTCCTCGTCGCCAGCAGGTGCACAAAGAGATGATTATGACAACAACGATGAGAATGAGGATTCCTGACAATTCGCCGATGCTCTCGGCGGACTAATAAATTGGGTTTAGTTAGCGCCAGGAGCACAGCTCCCTTTCTTTTCCGCGTTTCCCGCCGTTTTTATGCAGATCTTGACTAGGCCTCATGCCAATTACAAGGGGCTTTCGGGGGAGTGGAGGTACGTGATCCACAATCTTAACCAGGCTCATGGAGTCGGTAATTAATTTGAAGCCTACTGTGCTGTGCTGGCATACGAATTAGCGAAGCAACAATTAATTTTGCTCCTATGCCACTGCGCGTATCGCCCGTACGTACATATCATATTTCAAATGCCGTCTTTTTTCCCTTTCCCACTCTGCGTCTGGATCAAGAGGTGTTGCCAAGGCGCTTACGAACTTTATATGCAAAGGACACGATATTATATTCACTTATTATGTTTGAGGGCGTTTCGTCGGGGATTCTGAAAGGCGGACGTGAAGCGAATTAATGCGTGCGTCCTGGCGTAGGTGTGCGAGATGGACGGTGTTATGCTTCAATCAGGGCGCTTTTGATGCCAATTAGATGGTCGTTTATTGGAGCATATTTGATGGGCGGCAGTGAGTAGATAGTTGGCATTCACGATGCAGCTCTGGCTCTCAGCGGCGATAGCTAATTAATGAATTGAATGCGAATGCGTCGCTGGAACGTATGGTGGTGGTGGGCGGAAATTGTTCGCAATTGTTACGATTATTGGGGGGTGTTGATAGTGCGTGCGATTGACATGATACAGTAGATGTAAATGCCGCGTTTGCTTGAGCGAATGCTGATAAGTCCAAAGAAATATCGGTTGATTATTGAAATTGCTCCCTGTTGTTCTGTGCAAATGAGAACGGCATTGATAGCTGGAGGCCATGGTTCGAGAACAAATTGTATCCAGTGTGTGTTGAATGGATAGATTATCTGTTTAAACTTTGACTAAAACCGCGCATGTACTATATCTTGGGTAAGCAACTACGTTATTGAGGACTTCACTCATAGATGGCTTTAGTTCAACTTTTAGCTTTGCTGATGTTATCGAAATGTCAAACGCATTTTTCATTAGTTGGTACTTCAACTGTCAATCAGTAAACACTTTTGTTTTTAACAATTGTGTTTTGTTTGGCGTCTGTTGAAAAATGAAGAATCAGCAAGAACATTTTCGTCATATTATTCGTTTTTATTTCTGGAGAGCAAATCGAGCATTGCAAGCTCACAAAAAATGATGTGCTGTGTATGGTGAAGTTTTAAAAAAACAAGCAAAGTCAAAATTGGTTCTGGTGATTTTTCACTCAAAGATGAAGATCGCTGGTCATCCAGTTGAAGTTGATGCCGACCAAATCGAAGCAATAGTCGATAAGGATCACAACACAAGTTGTTAAATTGCGGAAAAGCTTCTTGTGTAACATACTTGAATTTAAAATCGCTCAAAACAACTTTGCTGTGTACGAAAACTCGGTGTATGGGTTCCTCAGGAAGTGGAAGAAAATCATTTCACACAACACATTCACATCTCCGATTTCTCAAACAAAAGCATTGAAAATTATTCATTTTTAAAGCGATCGGTAAGTGGTGATGAAAAATGGGTTGTTTAAGACAATGTCAATCGGAAAAGGTCGTGGAGTAAGTCAGAATCAGCTCAAACAATATCAAAAGCTGATATTCATCAAAAGAAGGTTATGTTTTCAATTGGGTGAAGTAACAAGGGAATTGTCTACTTTGAATTATGTCTTAATTAAACAACAAACAAAATTGAACAATGATGTTGGAAAAGCGGCCCGAATCGACAAATCGAAAAGGTGTTGTATGCCGTAATGACATTGCAAGGCCACAAGCATCTTTGGTCATTCGGCAAAATTTATTGGGGCTTAATTGGGATGCTTGCCACATCCACCAGATAGCCCTGAACTTTATTTGATTACTTTTATATTTCGATTTTTACAAAAGTGCTAGAATGGTTAAAATGTCAATAATGATGATGATGTCAAATCGTACCGGGTTTAGTTTTTTGCTGATAAAAACCAGAAGTCTTATGAACTTAACTGAATTATAATTCTGGCTGAAAGGAAGAGATCATTGCTCAAAAGACGTACAGTGAAGTCTCACTTATATGAACTAATAATTGTCGGGCCAGGTATACCGGTATGAAGTGAGCTCCAAGATACAAATGTCTCGACAGGGAACATTTGTTTGAACGAGCCCTTATTTTTTGTTGTTTTTTTGCTATGACATCTGTGAAAAATATTAAGTATACATCAAGTCATTGAACAGACAACATCATATTTTTTCATCGTGTTGAAAATGTCGAATTTTGTACCAGAAAGTGATGATTTGCGGAAAGCATTAACTTTTTGTTTTCATTTGAAGAAAAGTGCTGCAGAGGCGCATAGAATGCTTGTCGGGGCATATGGTGATCATGTTCTATCAGAAACAACATGCAAAAGATGGTTTCAACGGTTCAGAAATAATGATTTTGATGTGAGAAATGAAGAAGGTGGAAGACCACCAAAAAAGTTAGAAAACGCCGAATGGTAAACGATTTTGGATAGAGATGACACTTTGAGTCAAAAGCAAATGGCAGCAATGTTAAATGTTGCACAACAAACAATTTCCGATCGTTTAAATGCTATGGGAAAAATCCAAAAGTGTGGAAAATTTGTGCCACATGAATTAAATGAAAGACAGATGGAAAATCAAAAAAAAAAAAACTTGTGAAATTTTGCTTCAAAGACACAAACGAAAATCGGTTTTGCATGCATTTATTTTAAGAATACTAAACGGAAAAAATCATGGGTTAATCTGGAACAACCATCCACATCGACTGCAAAACCAAATCGATTTGGCAGGAAGACAATGCTGTGTGGTAGGTGGGACCAGAAAGGTGTACTCCTTCCTAGGTACCACAAGCTCCTAAAACCTGGTGAAACCGTTAATACTGATCGCTACCGACAACAAATGATCAATTTGAATCATACATTGATCGAGAAACGACCAGAATGGGCCAGAAGACACGGCAAGGTAATTTTGCTCCATGACAATGCACGTGCACACAAAGCAAAACCGGTTCAGGATACAATCAAAACACTTGGCTGGGAGCAGCTACCCCACCCGCCGTATTCACCAGACTTGGCTCCTTCCGACTACCATTTGTTTTCATCGATGGGACACGCATTGGTTGAGCAGCACTTTGATTCCTACGAGAAGGTCGAAAATTGGGTGTCTGATTGGTTTGCTTTAAGAGACGAACAATTTTATTGGCGTGGTATTCACAAATTGCCAGAAAGGTGGTCAAAGTGTGTAGAAAACAATGGCCAATACTTTGAATAAAATGTTTTTACTTTCCCATTAATAATTAGTGCTTTATTTTCAAAAAAATAAAACGCTAATTTCATACCGGTATACCTGAAGAGCTGAATGAAATTTTATGTCTCAGTGCGAAATAAATATAACACCGAGTGTTTCATTTTGGCACGTCGCACACTACCCACTACGCCACGGCGGCCACTTCAAGATCCAGGATAGTAGAATAATTGACTTTCGATATCCCGCGTTTTGAAAGTGTACGGCTCCAAGTTCCTAGTTTCTGAATAAATCCAAAATCAAAGTGTCTGCTAAGTCACTCCCAACGATTTTGTGAGTTAACTTTGCATTTGGCACGGATCTAGATCCAGTAGATCATCCCATCCTTCATCTTCAAACTTTTTGGGCTGGCCAAGACGCTCTTTATCTTTGACATTAAAATCATCACTTTTGATGCATCGAAACCACTCTCCGCCTGCTTTATCAGACGGTGCAGATTCACTACAAACTTCAAAAAACATTCGTTTGGCTTCAGATGCACATTTGTTCCATTAATAAAATGCAAAGAGAAACGGAGAATTTTCGAAGAGGAAAAAAAATGGTTTTGTTAAAGGGAAATGCACTCCAACAGATGCTGTCTAATGTCACACCATTCCAATAAAGTAGGCAGTCGCTTCCAAGTAACGTGTCGCTTTGTTGACTTTCCTATTTCAATCCTCTTTTAATAATAAGTGTGTTGCCGTATTCGCAGAAATCACACAAAACAGTGCAAAACAACACAAACACAAAGTCCATTCCCGTATACCGAAGAAATGGATTTTACGTCAAGTAAGCGATCTCTCTCACGAGAGAAATATTTCCCCACTCTGTCCATTTTAACACAAGATATTTTTGTGGATAGGTTGTTTTTTTTCTGTCAAATAAATAGGTGTACGTGCAGAGTGGCCGCCGTGGCGTAGTGGGTGGAGTGCGACGCTCACACGCCGAAGGGTCTAGGTTCGATTCCCAGCTCAACACTATTTTTTTTGAATATTTCACGGCACCACCTCTTTAGAGCTGCTGACAACACTCAAATAGTATAACTGTTTAAGAAAGCTTCTCAAATTTCGCCGTTCGGAGTCGGCAATAAACTGTAGGTCCCTTCTACTCGTGAGAGAATAGTAGCGCGCACAACACGAGCAGTTGATGAGCAGGTTAGGCCCTGGTCTCCCTCTGGACTGTAGAGCCAACAAATATTATTATTATATTATATGTTCAGCTTCTTAAGTTAGAATGAGTTGCAAGTTTCGTTGCTTTGACCATCTGACCTGGGCTTCTCTGTAAGCCTTTTTTGACTGAACCAAACCACACATTCTCGCTATTTAATCCAGTGAGTTTGTAATTTAAGATTGGGACTGCTAATCAATTCATCTGAACACAGAAGTGTTCATATGTCCCGTCCGCCCTTATTTTTCCCCTAAGCTTTTATCCTACACATCCCATTTATTCTCCTAAGGTCGATTGATAACTGAAGCTAGTTATCGTCCGAGTGCATTTCGGCGTGGTATCAAACCAAAACTTAACCGAAAATATTAAGGGTGATACCCCAGCCATCAACAGTGCCCACCATATCTGCGCACGTAAACAGCAAATTTGTCCTGCAGTGAAAAGATCGGCAGCACTTGCGCGATTTCGTTTATGCTGCATCTCATTCCGTAATTCATCTTATATCTCTCGTTCTCTCCCCCAGGATCTCAGGATTTTCCCGACATATTACGTCCCATTTCCTACCACTAAATTCTTCATCGTTCAATCGCCTTGGTTTTATTCAAGATGTCATTACTCGGGCCGTTCGCCTCTGGTGTTTCCTCTTGTCTCAGGAGTTCTAAGCAGTGCATGGCTTACACAGATTCTTCTACCCTATTTCATCTTTAAAGCAATTTTCAAATTTCTTTCAAGGAAGTTTTAATTTTGTTACAGATTTGGGATTTTAAGATCTGGTGCGTTCACATCCATCTGTGAGGCACTTACTTGGGATAAACCCAAGACACAAAATCCGGTTCACGGATCAATTCTATCCAAGGCATCAACAAATCTCAACTGTGGAAATACCCGAGACAAGAACAATTTCCCACTCAAGTCAGGGAATAATTTGAGACAACAATAATCCCAAAGCACAGACAATCAATACAGATGCGGTATCATTATCAAAATACTGGTTTACGTTCTAAAATAGCCATCCAACAAAAATCAGCCGATAAAAGCTTATACTTGTTAAAAGAGAATTTGCCAGGTAACACAAATACATTCTAGTCAGAGAAACACATAAAGAGAACATTGCCAAACACACTCTATACATAGCGGTTGGTTTTTAAATATTTAAGTTTTGTTTTCTGTTCCGCGTATTTCTGGTAAAGTTACATAGCTCTAAAAAGTGGTATAGAATTTGTGAAATTTTAATTTGTTACCGTTTTACATGTACACGATAGCAGTGTTGCTTTGAAATACGTGAAGCTCCGTAAATACGAGTATGCATGAGCACGTTTTTTTTATATTCTTTCTACAAATGCATCTGCATCTTGTTCTTGAATTGTAATATATCCTCATACCTAATAATAATTATTGGCGCGACAGTCCGCAGGGGAACCAGGGTCTAGCTTGCTGATGAACTACTCGTGTTGTGCGAGCTACTGTTCTCTCACGAGAAGAAGGGACCTACAGTTTTTTGTCGACTCCGCACGGCGAAATTTGAGCTTTCGTAGACAGTTATTACTCTTTGAGTGTTGTCAGCAGCTCGAAAGAGGTGGTGCCGTGAAAAATTCGAGATGTTCAGCCGGGAATCGAACCTAGACCCTTCGGCGTGTGAGCATCGCACTCTACCCACTACACCACGGCGGCCACATATCCTAATACCTTAAACATATATTAATACTTTTGAAGTAAAATTAAAAATTTAATGATATATATAATTTATTATTCGTTTATGTTCCATTGTTCAACAAATCAAGCCAATCACTATGGTGACCACTATTCGATATTCCCTATTCTCCGCAATATTCATACTTGTTGGCTGACTGCTTATGTTCGAATTGTTTGTAAGTACATATTTATAACAATAAGCATTTGTCTGCTAGGTTTTTAAAACCAGTAATTTTTTCGGCGTGATACATCTGTCAACAATATGCTGTGGCGTCCAATAAGCAGAGCGAACATAGGCATTGGGGAAATTACACTTTCCAATACAGAAAGCGCACTTTCTCCTCTGTCATAAGCTTTCACAACCCACTCCAGGATGTGGAATGGAAATACACCTTCGTATAACAAAAGTGATACTACTGCTACTACTCGTGAGAGAACAGTAGCGTACACAAGACGAGTAGTTAATGAGCAAGCTAGGCCCGGTCCCCCTGTGGACTGTAGCACCAACAATTATTATTATTATAACAATAGTGCACCCCTCAAAGACATTTTTTTTTTTTATAAAACAGCAACATTGATATCTTTTGCAAACGCTCTTTTTTTAACTTCTGATGTACGAGGGTTCAATATGTATACTATAACAATATGTATGTATATGTATGTACCAATACTATTCTCGGTATCGATATGAAGGAAAATGCGAATTCAATTTAAATTGTTTTTATTTTTCAATATAATCTTCCCTAACATTAGAGTGTCCATATTGCCAGCCAAAAAAAGAGGACCAGCCAGAAAAAAGAGGACATTTGGTGCCGCTGCTGCAGTAGCTAGTTCAGATAAGGACCTGAATTGGAAATAACGATTCTTATAACTCTGAAGCAAAAGTGGAATCTGTCCTTTTTACGCCTGAATTCAAAGGAAATAATATTTTTTTCTAAAAATGCTATAATGTGTATCCAGTTCCAACCAGTATTCCTTTTGGAGTGCGAGAGACTAAGCAAACGCATGTAAAAGACTGACAAAAGTAAACACAAGCAAGGGACAGACCTGGACCCAATAACTGTAACAGTTTCACAGTGGCACACAGGTATACAATTATTTGCTTTGTGGTTAATCTGCTCGCGCTCGACATGCGACGAGTGCAAAGAGAAGAAGAATAGAATGATGTATTCGTCAAGAAGTATGAAGTGAGCGTCAAGCTACAAATGTCTCGATAGGGAACATTTGTTGTGAACTAGCCCTTATTTTTTTTTTTTTTGTTTGCTATGACATCTGTGAACAATATTTAGTATACATCAAAAACCAATAAGGAAGGAGATGGTCAACTGAACAGCTGATTTCCCCTTTGTCGATCGACCGTTGGACTGTTATTTACGTGTTCTAGCAAACATAACCCGGACATAACCTCAAATTCTGAAAGTTATTTACGTATCATCGAACATTGTCTCACTTTACTCACACATGCTTACGTTTCCCCTCCAAAATTGAAAAGATGGCGGCTGATTTGTCAATTTTTGCCTTCAATAGTGTCAAACACTCGTAAATTGTCAACTGTTCGTGAATTCATCAGCCATTTTGTGAACAGTCAACTAAACGTGTTCAGAAAATCGACTGCAAATTGTTTACGCAAGTAAGTGTAACCGAAACTTTAAAAGGATTTATTTTTAATAAATTGATAATTCGATAGCATATATATTTATAATAACTTATGAAATATGTAGAAAAACAGAAGAGTAACTCGTGGTGAAAAAAAAACCAGATCGATTCGGCAAGAAAACCAATGCTGTGTGTTAGGTGGGACCAGAAAGGGGTGCTGTACCACGAGCTTCTAAGACCTGGTGATACCGTTAATACTGATCGCTACCGACAACAAATAATCAATTTGAAGCATGCATTGATCGAGAAACGACCAGAATGGGCCAGAAGACACGGCAAGGTAATTTTGCTCCACGACAATGCACCTGCACACAATTCAAAACCGGTTAAGGATACAATCAAATCACTTGGCTGGGAGCAGCTACCCCACCCGCCGTGTTCACCAGACTTGGCTCCTTCCGACTACCATTTGTTTTCATCGATGGGACACGCACTGTTTGAGCAGCACTTTGATTCCTACGAGGAGGTCGAAAATTGGGTGTCTGATTGGTTTGCTTTAAAAGACGAACAATTTTATTGGCGTGGTATTCACAAATTGCCAGAAAGGCGTTCAAGGTGTGTAGAAAACAATTGCCAATATTTTGAATAAAATGTTTTTACTTTCCCATTAATAATTAGTGTTTTATTTTCAAAAAACCTTCATAGCGGTGTACGTGGTACACAGAACATAGAACTGTCATACGCGGAAAAGAGTACACCGTATCAATACGTAAATACAACAAACACATTAAAGGAAGAGTGAATGGAAAGTATGGAACAAAAGAAAAAAGAAGAAAGTATCCGTATCCGTATCCGTGAAAAAGAGGACAAAAGTAAACGCAGAAAAATAAAGAGAACAAAAAAGATCCAGATGAAAAGATTATATATAAGCCAAAAAAAGGACATATCCTCTTTAAAAGAGATGCTCTGGAATCGCTACCTCACTTTAATGCATATGTTACATCTTGAGATAAACTTTTTTTAAAACCTTAAAAAACCCTTTAAACAAAATGTAGATTTATTGTCGATTTGAGTTCTTCATCATCCGAAAATCTTTTTCCACGAAGAAATTTTTTCAAATCCGGAAACAGGAAATAATCGCTAGGGGCAAGGTCTGGACTATAAGGTGGGCGTTGGATTTCTTCGAAACCATAATCTCGTCCAGCAGCCTTGGAAACTCGCGTCGTGTGAACAGGAGCTTTGTCATGAAGAAGCATCACACCCGTTGCGAGTTTACTCCGTCTTTTCTTTTTAATTTCCTCCCACAAATTATGCAAAGTGGAAACGTAGGATGTTGCGTTGATGGTTCTACCTATTTTTTGTACTTAATGAGCAAAATTCCGTTTGAGTCCCAAAACACTGTGGCCGTGAGCTTCCCGGCAGACGGAGTGACTTTGAATTTCTTCGGGTGGTTTGTTATTTTTTTATGCCACTGCATGGACTCTTGTTTGCTTTCAGGGTCATAGTGGTGAGCCCATGTTTCGTCCCCAGTAACAATTCGTTCCATAACACCGTCCGCGTTCTTACTACACATCTCCTAAAGCTCTCTACAGCTTTGATTCTCAGTTTTTTCTGAAGCGCTGTGAGTATTCGTGGCACCCACCTGCAGTGACCTTTGAAAGGTTAAGATGGTCATGAAGAATGGTGTGAAAGTTTGGTGACCTCTGCCATCATTTTCACCTTTATTCGGGCATCCTCAAGAAGAAGTTTTTCGACATCTTTGATACTTTCGTACAAGCAGCAGCCGGGGCGCCGGAGCGGTGCTCGTCTTCAATGCTATGTCTGCCTCTCTTGAGCTCACTTGACGACTTTTGCACAGTTGATAATGAAGGTTCGGAACCCCGGTAAACAGCCACCATCCCTTCAAGAACAGTTTTTTGACTTTTTCCTAGCTTAGTGAGAAATTTTATTACAGCGCGATGCTCAATTTTCACCTTCATCGTCTCAGTTGTCATTATGATTCTGTTTAATTAGAGATAAAACGCGAATTAATAATCACATTTATATGAAATTTCACATGAATGCACACTTTACATAAAGGGTGTCCCTACAACGCAAGATTTAAATTTTAAATAAAACGCAGACATTTAAAAAAATCGTGAATTCTTTACGATATCTTAAAGTAGACAGGATGAGTTTATGTGTGGAATAACACATCAGTCAGATGACCGCCGCGGCTTTACTGGCACATACGCGATCTTTTAATGAAATGTTCAATGACCATTTTGCATAAATGCTGCGGTATTTCATTAATGCAGCGTCCAATTTCCTCTTTTAAGTCTGGAGTCGTCGTCGACTCTCTTATTTGCTAAAACCATGGATTTCTAAAAACCCCAAAGAAGAAAGTCCAATGGTGTTAAATCGCACGATCTGGGTGGTCAATTCTGATCTCCAAAACGCGAAATAACACGACCGGGAAATGACTGATGCAGAAATTGAATTGTTTCTCTGGCTGTATGAGATGTGGCGCCGCCTTGTTGAAACCACATCCCCTCCACATTCATTTTTTCAATTCTAGGCACGAAGAAATTGCTTACAATTTCACGATACCGAACACCATTGACTGTTTGACCTTGACCTGACTCACTTTCATAAAAAAAAGGTCCAATGATTCCTCCATTCCAATTTTCGATCGATCGACCTGGTCAAAGGCGCGTTGTTGTCTTTTTTTTTTTTTTTTGTTGGAGGTTTGGATCAACTACACTGGAGCACTCAGACTCAAATACTGGTCCATTGTACTACCAGGCAGTAACCTTCATTTAATGTAATTTCTTGGTTTTCCGAAGAAAAACCAAGATGCGCTTCTGTGATATAGAACTTAAGTTTTCAGTTCCCACATCAGCGCCAAATAGGCGCCACCTGATATGAGCGAAAGCAGGACACTGACAGAGAAAGTGTCTTCACCTTCTTCACAGGCGTCGCAGAGTGTGACATCACTAAGCCCAAGCCGACTCAGGTGCATAGCGAAGGTAAAGTGTCCCGTTTATACGCCAACAAGTCTTCTGCACTCGTTTCTGTCTAGGGATAGCAGAAAAGAAGCGGATTTCTTGCAGACGTTTGGGAGCATACTCTTGGTCACCCTGCATCCTGGAGAGTCACGCCATCTGTGGTTGTGCTGTAGGGATACCCAACCATCGACGGAGGCCCTGACCAGGGACGCGGGTAATCCCAAGGCGTTGTTGTCTTAACATTAGTTACAGACCCAGCTTCAGCAAATTTTTCCATTAATCGCTTTACAGTTGACTCTTTTGGAGCATTATTGTAACCCCAAATTGAACGCAATTTGCGAACTGTAGCCTCAAGACTTTCACCATTTTGGCAATATAATTTCACAATGAGATAGCGTTGTTCATTCGTGTAGCGCTCCATTTTTATTAACCTTATACCTTCTACTGTGGCCGCCATGGCGTAGTGGTTAAAGTGCGACGCTCACACGCCGAAGGGTCAAGGTCCGATTCCCGGCTGAACACCTCGAATTTTTCACGGCACCACCTCTTTCGAGCTGCTGACAACACTCAAAGAGTAATAACTTTCTAAGAAAGCTTCTCAAAATTTCGCCGTTTGGAGTCGGCAAAAAAACTGTAGGTCCCTTCTACTCGTGAGAGAACAGTAGTACGCACAACACGAGTAGTTGATGAGCAAGCTAGGCCCTGGTCCCCCTGTGGACTGTCGCGCAAACAATTATTATTAATTATACCTTCTACTAACAAACAATAATAACTGTTCAAATGTCAAACAATGACAATTCAAATGGCGCCAAATTGAAATCTTGTGTTCTTGTTGGGGCACCCTTTATAACCACAGCTTCATCCCGATACCGAGAATTTATTGAATGCTCCTCATATGTACATAAGTATATATATGACCAAATTTCCCGCCTAAATATTTCAATTCATTTACTCGCTAAACGCAAAAGCTTTCATGAAACTTGGAAACTCGCGTCGTGTGAACAGGAGCTTTGTCATGAAGAAGCATCACACCCGTTGCGAGTTTACCCCGTCTTTTCTTTTTAATTTCCTCCCACAAATTATGCAAAGTGGAAGCGTAGGATGTTGCGTTGATGATTCTACCTTTTTTTTGTACTTAATGAGCAAAATTTCGTTTGAGTCCCAAAAAACTGTGGCCATGAGCTTCCCGGCAGACGGAGTGACTTTCATGAAAACACGTTAACTCAATATACAACTTGACTTAATAAAATTTGTTTTTCATTAAGATCCTTACAGCTTACGCTACGCATAGAGACTTCGAAAAGAAAAGATTTAGTATGTTTTTTTAGAAAATTTAGCAGTATTTATGTTTGAAATTCAATTTCCTCCGCATGACCATAACGGTCATGTCTGTCATCACTCCTTTACATAAGATGGCGAAATTTCAGCTATTTAATGAGCTTTGTGTTTATTCGTCATTACCGTCTTGTTGGTAAAACCCAAAAAGTAATCTAAAGACGGTTTGTAATATTAACGAGCCGACGATGTGACGGGTCTGTATCTTGAATTAATGCTCTTATCAAACAGTGTGGATTCTAGTTCCGATGGCATCCTGGCCTAGTCTATACCTAGCGTCTAAGGGATAAAAAGCAATTGTCATTGTACGATAGCGATTTCCCTTCACAATAACGTGGCGACTAAAATATGGTCCAATGACACCTCTATCATGTAATCCAAAACAGACGTTGATTTTTATACACGAGGAACATAGTATTGAATTCATATGTAAACCGGCTTCACTCCGACCGGCTTCAATAATATCTTCTTAGTGCGTTCTCTGCTCCCATTTTAGCAGCCATTAGTGCTGCCAGGTCTCAGCGGATGTTTTTTTTTCTATACGATATACTTATCGCAACATTTATGTTATACCATAAGCATATATGCACTTACGTCGCTGTGCATCTTGTCTTGGTGCGAAGGCTTAGTAAAGATCAAGGACTCTTGAAATGCTTGATTATCTAGATTTTAAGCTATGATGCAGCCAACCCATAGCCAAGAACTCTGATCCCATCCCTATCTCCCGTTGGTAATGTTAATGTTTTAATAATCAGTCTAGCTTATGGACCGCCTTAAACGAGTTGTGCATTAGTCAACGGAGTATTCGGAGTACCAGCTGCTCCTTCGAATTATTTAGTTTTAGATGCATGTTACTCTCTGTGCAGCTGGACCCCTCCTACAAAGAGACTCCTATCACCTCCAAATCCTTAAACTCCTCTAGTAGTGAACCATCTCATATCTAATGCAAGGACGGGCGGTCTGGAGCAAAAATCCTTGAGAAAATCAAGGGACCTTCTAGAGAAAAACTACCGGAACAGAATAAAATGTCGATAGCTTTGACGACCAAAGTAAAAAAAGGTCTAGGTGAACACGACCCTAACATGGACAATGTTCCCAATTGTGTCGTCATATTTTGAAACCCCAAAGTTCTCAGAATAAGTAGTGAAAGTGCTGAAACTGGCAAAAGGCTTAGTACAATACTCGTACGTGTACTGAGGTAGACTGAGGATTCTTCACGTAAACCATCATAAACAGAAGTGACGATTGCGGCATCATTCCTGCCAATTGGAGAAAGGTGAAGGAAGTCAACAGGCTGTTGCAGGAAAACAATGGCTTACCATAACGTTGGCTACCACCAAGAAGGCGTAAAATTGGAGTAATTCAATAACTTAAGGTCGTCTGTCTTAAAAGAATGACGTTGGTAGACCGGGGGTGCACGTGGAGTCTTTCGCTCTCGAAGTCAAAGGCAATGAGTCTATCCGCATTGGCTTTGACGCGGTTATCTTAAAGGCTCTGGCTAATTGTAGAAAGGTCAGAAAGAAGGGAGAAAAACTTGCCGTCTTTCTGGCCGCAAAGGTGCATCCTTTGACTTAAGATGACAGACATATCCATTTGGACTATGGTATCGAAATATTGCTCTAGTCCAAGAAGTTTCTGTCGTCAGCGAATAGGTAAAGGATTAGGGGCTTACAAACTTCTTCATAAGCCAATGGCATACATTCTTGTGAAGAACTCGTTAAATGACATCCTTCTCCACAATTTCAGTAATCAGTTGAGTTGTTGTCAGGTTGAAAGGAAGCGTGGCTTATGACTATGTCGGGAGATGAGCAATCAATTTAATTCTAAAAACTTTTAGAGAAATGCAATACATCAATATTACCGATCTAATCCGAAAAAGGAGGTCACCAGGAGTGTTGCCAAACACCCTAGCCTAAGCAAACTAGGGTGTTTGGCAACACTCTTATAGCAATCAAATGCTTCGAACTGACTTGCCTAGTCAAAAACACCTCCTGCAGACCCTCTGTTCCGTAGTGGGATACGAACTGTAGAGAATTCACAAAGAAACCAGAAAACTTCTCAATAGATCACTGAAAACCATTCTGGAAATGAACTGGAAATTGTATCGATCAAAATAAAAAGAATCGGGCTTCAAAAAGTGCCTCCTACAGATATTTTTGTGGAGAAATCGAAACACTCGGCGAAACCAGCAGACTAGTGACAGTCCTTAAAAGAGACAAAGCAGTCAGGCTGGACACACTCAGGAAACCCAACGGTACCTAAACTGAGTCAAAAGCTAAGACCCTTCGGCTTATGCTTGGGACTCACTTCTCAGGGAACCAGATTACAACTGGCTCAAAACCAGGGCCGATTTTCGGAACTGGGAATGATCAGACAAATAGTTATAGCAGAAGTTGGTATTAATGGCTCGTGATAACAAATGAAGCCAACAAGTACGCCGTCAAGTCTTTTAATGGCTTCAAGTCACCTAGTACCGATGGCAAATACACAGACTTATTACCGGGTCTGGGAATAATTTTCTTTGCCAGTCTTCACTGGCCTATATTTCCAAACTCCTGGTGCACACTCCTTCTTACCAAAAATTGGTTAAGGGGTTAATCATTCGTCAAAAACTTCAGGCCTATTTGGGAACCAGGGCCTAGCTTTCTCATCAACTACTCGTGTTGTGCGCGCTACTGTTCTCTCACGAGTAGAAGGGACCTACAGTTTTTTGCCGACTAGGAACGGCGAAGTTTGAAAAGCTTTCTTAGACAGTTATTACTCTTTGAGTGTTGTCAGCAGCTCGAAAGAAGTGGTGCCATGAAAAATTCGATGTGTTCAGCCGGGAATCGAACCTGGACCTTCTGCGTGTGAGCATCGCACTCTACCAATACGTCACGGCGGCCACGGCGGTCTTACTCAAACCTTAAACCGCTTCCAATATAGACCTGGAATGCACGTCTTCCCATTCTTTAGTCGGCAGACTAAATTCGCAAAAATTTGTCTGGGTTCCGGGGCACAAGGGGATCATGGGAAATGAGTTTGTCGATGAACTTCCCAGGCATGATTCAAAAAAGATATTCGTAGGGCCCGAACCCAACTTAAGACTGCCTGCGTTTTTGGTTAGGGCTTCCATCGACGATTGTGTCTCACAACATCACAATCAGAGATGGCATGACTCTCCAGGATGCAGTCTGATCCAAAGCACTTGCGGAGGCGTCCCGAACGTCAGCAAGAAATCCGCGGCATTTCTAATGTCTCCAGACAGAAAAGAATGCGGATGGCCTTTAATGCATACAACATAATATCGTGATAAAGGACGGAAGACCTAAAACATGAATGTAACCCAACAAAACGGTTTATTCATTGTAAAAAGGTAGAAAGAATGAAATTGGCAACTGCTCATTCTCATCCGGAATTCAGGAAAACAATTCCTTTCCCCTCGTCCCCAGTAAACCACTTCAGCTCAATCGATTCGGGTGTTCTCTCGAGAACCGAAAATCGGTGAACCAATCGCTGTGCCACCACCGAACGCCGTTAAAGGCAAACAACAAAAATTTTATCAAAAAAACAATTTATTCGATTTATTTGTCAACAAACCTAGCAACAATTCGAGAGTATAACAGGCCTAAGTATACAACCGCCGAAGGGGTTATGTGCGTCTTACTGGGACCACTTGCTTGGGGCAGAGCCACGGGACTTCTTGGCGTTGTACACCTGGCTGGCGGATTGCCAGAGGTCCTTCTTGTTCTCCCAGCCACTTGAAGCTGGAGCAGCTTCCTTTTGCCAAGCGTTGGCAGCTGATTCCTTAGCGGCGGACTTTTGCCAAGCGTTGGCAGCTGATTCCTTAGCGGCGGCCTGTTGCCAAGCGTTAGCAGCTGATTCCTTAGCAGCGGCCTGTTGCCAAGCGTTGGCAGCTGATTCCTTAGCGGCGGCCTGTTGCCAAGCGTTGGCAGCTGATTCCTTAGCGGCGGCCTTTTGCCAGGCACTCACAGCAGCCTTGGCAGCAGCATCCTTGTCCCATCCACTGGTGGTAGTCTCCTTTTGCCAAGCTTTGAAATCACCTTCGGTATCCCAGGCACTTGCGGAGGCGTCCTTTTGCCAACCGGAGGCGGCTTGCTTCTCCCATTCAGCTGGAGCGCTGTTCCATGGAGCGGCAACTTCTTCGGAGGAGTCGTCCTTTTGCCAGCCGTTAGCGTTGGCAGCGTTCTTCTGCCATCCGGCGGGAGGGGCTTCCTTTTGCCATCCGTTGTTGTTGGCGGACTTCTTCTCCCAGGCGGCCTTGGCTTGCTGTTCCTTCCAGGCTTTGAGGGCGGCTTCCTTTTGGTACTGAGCTAAAGCGGAATCAATGGCAGCCTGTTTTTGCCAAGCAGCCTCGACCTCTGCATTCTTCTGCCATGCGCTCGACTTGGCGTTCTTTGCTTCCCAACCGGATGATGGTGCCTGCTTCTGTTGCCATTGCTCCACGGCGCTGTCCTTTTCCCAACCGGAGGCAGAGGCGTCCTTCTCCCATCCACTGGGTGCAGCCCAACCGGCAGACTTCACAGCTGGCAATGGATGCTGAACCACGAGTCCCTTGGCGATCTCTTGTGCACCCGGGTTCAAAGCGGACTTGTCCCATCCGTCGTTGGACTTCTGCTCCTCCCATCCGCTGCTGCTCTTTGCCCAGTCAGAGTTGTCTTTCTGCACCTTTTGCCAACTGGTTGGAATCGACTGTGGGCGCGCATCATCAGAACTCAGCGCAGACTGCTTCCACGCCTCGACGCTCTTCGCCTCGGCCTGGTCGTTCTTCCAGCCCGACTGCGAGCTGGACTCCGTGGTCCATCCTGCCGAAGACTTCGTATTCCAACCGCTCGGGGCCGAGCCGACTGCCAGGGATGTCATGCACACCAAAATCGAGATACAAACAAAAGCGTTCATCTTGAAGACACGAGTCGGGAGCTACTGAAAGATTGAACTGAACTGCAATGTGGATCAATAAGATCTCATGCCTTTCCAAGTTGCGACTTATGGTATATATACCATTTGGTACATTTGCAACCAAACGCACCTCGGGCCAGCATTGAATCCAATTTTCCACGTCTGATGTAACCCGCAGCGGATTTGGGTGGTTTTGTCTTTTTGCGAGTGTAATCCTCCCCGTGGTCACTGGGCACTTCAGCGCAATCAACGCCGTCGCCGAGTGCCAGACTCAATGGCTTTGGCGGGGTGTTACTGTGACTTGTTGTCGTGTTTGAAGTTCAACAATTTTCGGATTTTTTTTCTTTCGTCTCCGCTCTTGGATGAATTGCCAGAGAGCGGATTACAGCAGTCTCTCGTTGGTCGAACGTTTGTTGACACAGATCGACGAAATTGGTTTCAAGGTGATCCCATGACGAAGCTCTTCACACAGCAACAGAAGTCATGCGCTTCGGTAAGTCTTCAGACACCCAAAACAAATCACTCGCTCGACCAGACTGTGTATCAAATCGGTTGGCATTTTGAAAACAATGTCGTCGTGGGAAAACGAAATCAAGAAACACTGATTCATGATTGGTAAAGCAATAACTACAACCAGCACCTCAACGGAAAATAATTGGGGTCAACGTTTGAGTGAGCAAAAGTGAACATGTCATACAGACAACTAAATGAGCTACGGAACAGCCTCCGAGGGAAGGTTTAGAATTGCTCTCTAATCTTAGTTCTTTGAAACAAATGATTCGTCTTCTTGTGGCGTTACAGTCCTGGGCTTCTACAAACATGCCTCTTCAGCCAGCACGATCTTTCGTCAGCTGCCTCCAGGTGCGCACCCCAAATTTGTTGAGGTCCTTCTCCACGTGTGTGCGTCATCTTAGCCTAGGCAGTCCTCTGTAACGTTGTCCCAATGGCTCAGATTTGAAGACTTTTCGGGCCGGAGCAGTGGTGTCCATACTAAATACATGGCCTACCCATCTTAAGCGTCGTATCTGAAGCCGCTTGACCAGGCGCATGTCGCTGTACAGCCTATAGAGTTAAGGCGGTTAAGGAAGCCCTTAGTCTTTTCGAGAGAAAAGTTTTGCCTGCGATTTTTGGTCCTGTTTTCGTTACAAATGTTCTCCTCTAGATGCCATCAACACAAACAGGACCAAAAATCGCACTCTAAACTTTTCTCTCGAAAAGACTAAGGGCTTCCTCATCCGCCTTTGCTAACGTCCAAGTTTCCGCGCCATAAAGTAGGACTGGGATGATCAGGCTGTTACATAAAGCGGGCTTTCTCGAAGGACTAGAAAATGCTTTATTACTCTACTGCCTCTTGAGCCCAAAGAAACAGCGATTGGCAAGAGTGATTCAGTGTTTGATTTTAGTACTAATGTTGTTGTCCCTGTTTACCGCGGAGCCGAGGTAGACGAAGTCCTTGACCACCTCGAAGTGTCTGCTGTTTAGTGTGACGCTCTGTCCAAAACGTCGATGTTGTGTGTCCTTCCATGATTTTTCCCGCATTGACCGCCAGACCCTTCTAAGCTGGTATACGTCTCATTGACGGCTTGCTGTGTTCATCCAACCACGTCAATGTCATCAGCGTAAGCTAACAGTTTCCTGACTTTTAGAAGATCGTGCCTCTGGTGTTGACTTGTGACTTACGCAAGATCTTCTCAAGAATAATGTTAAAGAAGTCAGATGACAGTGCGTCGGCTTGTCTAAAACCTTTTTTGACATTAAAGGTCTCGCCGAATCCCTTTCCGACCTGAGCGGTGCAGCGAGAGTTCTCCATCGTTATCCTACACAATATGATGAGTTTGGTAGGACTGCCAAAACTAAACCCGACACGGTATAGCTCTTCCTCGTGCACACTGTCATATGTCGCCTTGAAATTGACGAATAGTCAGCATGGAAGTAAAACAAAATATATCCATTAAAAGAAAGCAAATAGAAATTTTGACTAATTTCATGAGTCAACATAAGAACTTTTCAAGAGGCATTTGAAAAACTGCCGAAGGCAGAAAGAACAGTAGATTGCTCTGGAGAAAACTTACGGATTCTCTCAACTTAGAGGGTCCCCCACAGAAAGATTTTGAAGACGAAAAAAGATAAAGGCAATTATATTATGGTAGATGTATATTTTCAAGACTTGGAGTGACTTAAAATATAAAGTGAAAATAAGGTAAAGTGGCCAATGCATATAAAAGCACATAGATGCAAAGAAAAAATGATCGAATGTCTCGGTCTGGAAACAGCAGTTGATGGAAACCTAAAGAAAAGTCCTTTGGAGCTGAGCAAAATAAGTTTGTTGACCACAACAATAATGCAGAACCCACAACTTTAAACATCTGCGAAGATAAAGAGGGCAACACTTTTGCGGGAAATGTTGAATATGAAGGTAGCATGGATGGTACATTCTTTTCTATGTCTGAATTCTAATCCATGGCCACCGTGGCGTAGTGGGTACATAACAACGCTCATACGCCGAAGGGTCTAGGTTCGATTCGCGACTGAATACCTCGAATCTTTCACGACACCACCTCTTTTGAGCTTTTGACAACACTCAAAGGGTAATAACCGTCTAAGAAGGCTTCCCAAGCTTCGCCGTTTGGAGTCGGCAGAAAACTGTAGGTCCCTTCTTCTTGTTAGAGAACAATAGCGTGCACAACACGAGTAATTGATGAGCAAGCTAGGCCCTGGTCCCCTGTGGACTGTTGCGCCGCACAATAATTATAGGCGCATTCTAGATCTATTTTGTTTATTTTTTACTTGAAATGTATGTGTGCTTCATGGGAAGCTGTCGTATAGCTACCTTTGCCAATGATGTGAAGCGTCTTGGGTCAATGCAAAATATGCGTTAACCTCATCACTTGTGTGAGGAATTTGAATAATTTCATAAAAGCATAAATAAAAGCATGCTTGAGCATTAAGTGACAACCTCTATGAGCTGCACATTGCCATGCTCCTGCGTCTTCATATACAACGCTTAAGATGGCTATGGACACCACTGCTCCGCCCCTAAAAGTCTTCGAATTTGAGCTATTGTGACTACGCAACAGAGGACGGCCTGCATTGAAATGGCGCACACAAGTGGAGAAGGGCCCTAAGGACCTTGGAGTGCTTGACAGGAGGCTATTGGCGCGAGGTCGTGCTGGCTGGAGAGACATATTGGTTGAGGCCCAGGTCCATCTCGGATTATAGCGCCACAATAAGAAGAAGAAGATGAAGAGCATTAAATGTTCGACAGTCTGTAACCCTGAAAGTGATTTTTAAGACTTTAATATAACTGAGCTAGTTCGACTTCCATGGTGTCAAGCTCTGTTTAACCGAAAACCTCTTTTCGTAACAAAGTTTTGGACAGTTCGTGAATGTGACTTTTTATGCATGGGCTTCATGTAACGATTTCTAATCTTCTCTTCAATGTATCAGAATATTACTTTCCTCCTTGCCGTTGTAATTACATCTTATGTTTTTTGTAATCCATATTTATTTATTTGTTTTAAAATTGTAAAATGAAATAATGAAAATAAACAATACTATACAGTACAATTCTTTGAAAACCGTATGAAACACTGAATATGCTGATAAGTTCTAAACGTAGTCATCATTAGATTTGCTACGAATAGATCCCCTCGGCTTCAATTTAATCCAATCTTCTCCTTCTTCTTCTTATGGCGCTACAGTCGGGGGTCCCCCTGTGGACTGTCGAGCCAACAATTATTATTTTTAATTCTAATGAAATCTTTATTTAACGTCACTCAATTCAAAACAAAAGTAGAGAAAACTTTATGATGCAGAATGAAGTTGCAACACAACTGGACCTAGACCTCTCAAATTTAATCCATCGAAGGCAAATTTCGTTTTCTATAAGAAGCAACGTTCGCCAAAAGAACTTTGAAATCGTTGTCTGTGCCATGATCAGTAAAACATTTGTTGCAAAAATTGCTTAATTACTTCCGCTGGGAAAAAATTTCAATGTTCAAAGCTGCAGGACTGGAAAAACCCGGTATACCTCTTATTTGTCTTAGGAGATCTACTGAATTCATGACTTATCGAAAGCATTCCTTGCCTAATCTGAATAGCTCTGCAAGACTACACAGCAAAATTTGTTTGCAATTTTGTCGTTTGTAGTTGTCCTTTATACTTACTCATTTTTATTCATTTCCGAAGGACTGCTTGTGTCTCTTAAACATCTTCTTTTTATTTAAGGCCTTCTTCATCCTCATTTTCCGAATCAAAAATAACAATAACAAACAAAAACAAATAACAAACACACAAAATTGAATTGAAATAAAGGGTGTACCGACAAGAACGCAAGATTTAAATTTGGCGCAATTCTAATGGTCATTGTTTGTCATTTGAACAATTATTATTGTTTGTTAGTAGAAGGTATAAGGTTGATAAAAATGGAGCGCTACACGAATGAACAACGCGTTCTCATTGTGAAATTGTTTTACCAAAATGGTAATGCTTGACCAACATGAAAACGCTGATTTTGCCGATAAAATCATCTTTAGTGACGAGGCCCATTTCCGTCTTGATGGATTCGCCAATAGGCAGAATTGTCGCATTTGGGGCGATGAAAATCGTCAATTGATTCACGAGAAGCAAATGCATTCTCAAAGTGTCACTGTGTGGTGTCGATTTTGGGCTAGAGGAATCATTGGATTTTTTTTTTATAAAAAGGAGTCAGGTCAAGCGCGCACAGTGTTGTTCGGTATCGTGAAATTATAATCAATTTCTTCGTACCTAGAATTGAAGAAGTGAATGTAGAGGGGATGTGGTTTCAACAAGACGTCGCCACATCTCATACAGCCAGAGAAACAATTCAATTGCTGCATCAGTCAATTCCCGATCGTGTTATTTCGCGTTTTGGAGATCAGAATTGACCAGCCAGATCGTGCGATTTAACACCATTGGACTTTTTTCTTTGGGGTTTTTAGAAGTAGTTTTAGCGAATAAGAGGGTCGACGACGACTTCTGACTTAAAAGAGGAAATTGGACGCAGCATTAATGAAATACCGCAGCATTTATGCAAAATGGTCATTGAACATTTCATTAAAAGATCGCGTATGTGCCAGTAAAGCCGCGGCGGTCATCTGGCTGATGTGTTATTCCACACATAAACTCATCCTGTCTACTTTACGATATAATAAAGAATTCACAATTTTTTTTTAAATGTCTGCGTTTTATTTAAAATTTAAATCTTGCGTACTCCTTGGGACACCCTTTATAAGGTTGTCAAATATATCTCTTTCGCTTTTTTGCTCTTCATTCAATGATTCGTAAAAAGTGTTGCAGTAATCGGATTTAGTTTTTTTTTAGTTTTGTTCGATATTCTGTTTCCATCTAGACGGCAACTTCATAATACCCCCCTTGTAGAAGCCCCCCTTCTTATTTGCGAAGAACTCGGACGACTACTTTTTACAAGCCTCTTTTGAGTTCAAATTCACACCACCAAGGTCATTCGCCATAGACAGGAACAGCTGGTAATTATTTGGCGCTATGTCCGGGTTGTATGGTGGATGCGATAAAACCTCTCATCCGAGCTCCCGTAGCTTTTGACGAGTCATCAACGAAGTGTGTGGTCTGGCGTTGTCCTGGTGGAACACTACACCGTTCCTGTTGTCCAATTCTGGACGCTTCTGGTCAGTCGCCTTCTTCAAGCGGTCCAGTTGTTCGCAGTAGATGGTAGAATTAAGCGTCTGGCCATATGGGAGCAACTCATAGTGGATGATTCCCTTCCAATCTCACCAAACACACAACAAAACCTTCCTGGCCATTAATCCCAGCTGGGCTACTGTTTGGGACGATTCAATGGCCTCCAAACACGGCCGTTTTCGCTTGACATTGTCGTATGTGATCCATTTTTCCACACCAGTCCCCATGCACTTCAAAATGCGTCGAGTTCGTTCGGTTTTAGCAGCATATCGCAGGCGTTGGTTCGGTCCAGAAGTTTTTTTTTTCGTCAAATCATGCGGCACCCAAATATCAAGCTTTTTTTTTGTATCCAGCCTTTTACAGTTGCTTTAAAATGGTTTGGTGATTAGTCCCATTTCCTGGGCGATGTCCCGAGATGCCACATGGCGGTCTATCTCGACGATTTCCATAACGGTATTCGTCGTCACAGGTCTTCCGCCGGGTGGCTTATCCGTGGTGTCGTTTTCACCGGCTCTGATTCGTCGAAACAATTCCTCCGCGGTTCGAAGTGATAGAGTACCATCCCCTAAAACACCATTACTCTAACGGAACGTTTCTATAGCGGATTTGCCTTTAACGAAAGAAAACTTTAAAACAGTGCGAATTTCGGCGTTAGTTAACTCCATGTTTACACGTGTAAAACTGATGAATGCAATATCCAAACTAATCATGCATGGCATCGTTTTGTAGATTATGTCAAGACCTTTGATGATGCATAGTATTTCGAGCTCTGTAGCGCTTTGTACATAGCCGGAAAATTCAAAACCCAAAATGAAAGGGAGATATTTGACAACTTTGTTCGCTTTGAAATAAAGAACTGACATTTCACTTTTTCGTACGGAATAACTTTCATAAACACAGGTCACAATGAAACTCGTTTCAAAGTACATGCTGCCCGAAAATATGTATATCGAGTTGAATGACGATAAACAATGCTCGATTGTTTCAAGTTACGTGCTGTCACTCTGGTCTAATTTGAACTAAAAGTCCCACACTGAAAGTGCCCTATCACCAAGGGCCCAGGGTAGTCGACAAACTGTTTCAGACGCTCACGCAGTACGGCAGAGAGGATCTTGTAGACGATGTTGAGGAGGCGGCTTGATAATTGGCGAAATGGTTCTCTTTCTTATGGTTCGGGCGGACGAAATTGAGATTCAATTCATCGGGCATGCATTCCACCGATCATAGCTTACAAATGAGCTGGTGCATGCGCCAGACAAGATCATCTGCAGCTGCTTTAAATAGTTTTGAAAACCATCCGTCCGCTCCAGCAGCTTTGTCTGATTTCAGTTTCGATATTGCTATCTCGACTTCGTCTATGTTGAAGGGGGAGGCTTAATTCTTATCCATCATCGTCCAAGTTAAGTGGGACATTCTACTTTACAGCGGGATTTGGGCCGTCCTTGCAGTTAAGGGGCCTGCAAAAATGATCCTTACAGAATGTCAGCACTGATTGCGATTCTATTTTCAGTTGTCCAGTAGAATTTCCTTAGAACTTTGTATCCACAGAAAAGTTATTTAACCTTTTAGTAGAACTTTCGGATTTCGTTCCTGCCACCTTTCTGTCTTTCCAAGCGCTTCTCATGGTCTTTCTTCTGTGAAGCCAGTTCCTTTTCCTTTTTCTTTTTTCATAAACCTAACGAACATCTCTCGTTGTTCAATGCTGTCATTCATAAGTTAGAATGTATTTTTTGGCTGAATGTGCTTGCCTGCACTCGTCGTCAAACACAGTGTTCCTTCTGGGTGGTGATGTGAAACCCAGAACGTCAGTGGCAGCTTCTTTGATGGCTTCTTGACAACGCTTCAAGTCTTCTTCTATGCTTAGTGTAGGCAGCGTCGAATTCTGAGCGAGTTCCATGGAGACTCGGTCGGTAAAGTTCCCAGCGATCAGTTGCGACTGTAGCTTTCCGACGTCAAACTGTTTTGGTCTATTTCGACTCCGTTGCTCTTTCGATATCCGGGTTCTTACCTTGGCTACAACAAGGTGATAAACCGAGTCGATGTTTGCACCTCGGAAGGTTCGGACATCGATAATACTGGAGGAGTCTCTGACGTTGATCGCAACGTGATCAACCTAGTTGTCGGTTGATTGATCAGGAAATCGCCAGGTCCCTTTGTGAATGTCCAGGTGTGGGAACCGAGTGCTAGCCACAGAGAGGTTCTGCCCCGAGGGTAAGTCAAACAGCCTGAGTCCATTTCCAAATGCGTTGTGGTGCAAGCTTTGTTTACCGATGACTCCAGCAAAGTTGTCCTCCTTTCCCAGCTGAGCGTTGAAGTCTCCTGGAACGATCCTGGTGTCTGGAACGATAATGGAGATCATAGAAGTTATCCTTGGTGTTGTTATTTTTCTCCTCTGTCGGTGCGTGAGCTCAAATCAGGTTGATGTTTCCGAAGTAAGCCTTGATGCCGATTGTCATGAGGCGTTCACTGACGGGGTCGAAGTTCAAGACTTTTTGCCTAAGTCGGCCTTGAACAACAAATCCTCCAACTTTTTAAAAGTACTCTAAATTAAGTTAAGAACGTATACCACTGAACAAAACCGATGAAACATAATAGCTCTGCACAAAGTTAAGTGTACACCCCAAGCCACCTTTCCTAGTCGCATACTTTACTTGTTCCTAAATAGGGATGCCTTCCTATCATCTGCTTGCCTCTACGCCAAATACGCTGATGATCACAAGTCCTCGTCGAAAGCATTAAGTTCATCAAGTGTCGAACAGAAGTTCCCCCACTTACATTACTTCACATCCATCAAAGAACGATTCACTTCAAATATTTGAATCGTGTTGCGTACGGCTTGCTTACCAAAGCAAAACATTTTGCAAGTTCACCTGTAAGCTCAGCCACATCACTACAAGCCGCAAAGAAGACTCCAAGATTCACTTCCACTTGATCGCAACCCGTTCCACCCACAATATGGCACTCTAGCCGCACAGATGTTCGCGAAAACCCGTCGCATTTATCACTTCCCGCGGTGGAAATCATAACTCATAACTACCCGCAGCCATCAATAATCCACTCGAACGTATCATTTGCGCGAAGCACTGAAGACCCCCAAGGACACGACGAGCCTCTGCCCCTGCGCTCAAAACCAACATAGGCCGCTGCCAAGTGATGTCACTCACTTGTGCATGTCAAACAACGAGAAGGAGCATTCTGACAGGCATTAATTAACTCATAGAACCTATGATGGACGCCGACATCGTAAACCTCTTTGGCAATTCCCCAGATGAGCACACTCGTCCAGCCCTCTGCATGCCATTCCCCCCGAAGAATGCCAAGCGCCCAGTGGAGCGACGATGAGGCTGAGAATGCAAAGTAATTACTTACCTATTCAGGCAGCGGGCGAGAACTCGCATGAGCACCTCGCCGAGATACAATGGCGTCGAAGCACTTTATCTGATTTGGCTACCGAAACATCTGCGGTGCGCCGCCGCCGCCGCTAGCTACACGCCGCGTGGATTGTTGATTAATTAATGTTTTACCCACCGAATGAGAGTAGACGATTGTAATGATTGTTCTGCGATTGACAGTGTACTTATGGCAGGCGATCAATCAGATTGCCGATTGACTAGTCACAGAACCAAATGGGCTTCAGGATGACCTGATCTCGGCAGCGGGATGCAAATTAAGGTGAAGATAAGACTGTCGATCAGATTCCATCAGTGACGCAAAGTCTAAACAACAGACGTTGTATCGAATTCTTGGAGAAGACCAAGCATGTATACTGAAGTTGGTCAGGCACATGATCGAGCTAGTGAAGGGTGTACGGCAGCAATTGCCGACGGCCAGACACTTGGAGAAGCATTCCTTAAAAAAGGGGCACTCCGGCAAACACTCGTTTGCAACAACATCGTATTGGATATTATCTGGACGTCTACTGTCCACATTTCGGCCAAGTTGGTCTCGTAGGATTTTTATTCCCCGAGAATGTATTCCCCGGAAGCGTAAAGTGAAAGGAAAGGCAATACACGCTACTGACTGAACTTCTATTTTTGAATAAGAAATCGTACAACGTAATGAAAGGCGATCAGCGAAGCGACAAACTCGCACGTTTACTTTTCATTAATAATTGGCCAGCGCTAAAGAATTAATTGGTACCCATAATAAACCGCCATAAGGTTACAGCCGAAAGTATACAGAAAGAGAGGAAAATAAGTCACCGTTCCACATTTCAAAACACTGAGAGTTGCAATGAAGAGGATTCGAGTGGTGCGGCTTTAGGACGAGTTTCCAAACTTACGAAATGAAATGTCCGAAGGATGGCTTTAGGGTGAATGGGTGGGCATTCCTAGCGAGGCGATCATTGCGGGATACATTTTTGAAGGGAAAGAATGCAGCTGGCTAGATCGTTTTAGCATTTGTTGTTAAAATTGCGATAAAAGAGTGATAGACAACCAATATTACGTCGATGCTCGGACGATACGATTGACTTCCCAGCACTATTACATAATTTTAAATTAGTTTTGCTCTCTGTTTGATTCAATCTAGTAAATGCAAGAGGGATGAAATATTTCTTGCATCGCCATCTCAAATATGTGATTGTTTCAACTTAGTGCTGAGTTGACAAACATATTGAGGATGAAGTTTCAACAACGCAAGAGTCTAGCTGGTAGCTCTGACTGACAGTAGACACCAGCGGGTTTTAGAATCACTAAATTCCACTCAATTCTCGATCGGAATTAATGAAGTTAACAATTGCCTTTCAAAGTCTATAGCCCAAGGTTCAAGAGCCAACAAAAGAATATGAAAAGCTAAGCGAAGGAATGAATCAGACCCAACAAGCGAATATGAAAAACTAAGCAAAGGAGTGAATTAGATTTGAAATTACAGTCAGGAAAACATTAATGAAAGTGAGGAAAAGTGTTGGAGATAAAAAAGGAGTAACACAAGCGTTAATATGGTGAATATCGGACTTGAAACCAACCAATACAACTTGTATTAAACGATTCGAAAGATAATTTCTAATTCATTGAAAAACAGATTCATCGACACCAAAAGCACTGTTTAATTGCAACATGTTGCCAGCGAAAATTCAACAAATTTCAAAACAAACATATCAAGTAACAATGCCCAAAGCAACAAATGTCAAACAATGTAAACAACAGAAACAAAAGAAATCCACATATAAGCTTGGAGTACAATAAAGAAATTATTACTCAGTTATAACGTTGAAAAGACAGTGTTTTATCTTGCCGTTCCTATTTTCCTTTGTTTTAATAATTCAGTTACTTATAACCCGAACAAGCACGCATTTTCAGCAAGAGAACTTGATGCCAAACTCTGTCAAACGCTATTGAAATATCAATCGCGACGATATTTCTTTCTCCTAAATTGTGCAAAGATTGGTCGCTTTGTTACAACAGAGAATATATAAAAGATTCATCTAATAATTGTTGGCGCTACAGTCCAAAGGGGGACCAGGGCCTAGCTTGCTTATCAACTACTCGTGTTGTGCGCGCTACTGCTCTCATGAGTAGAAGGGACCTACAGTCTTTTGCCGACTCGGAACGGCGAGATTTGAAAAGCTTTCTTAGACAGTTATTACCCTTTGAGTGTTGTCAGCAGCTCGAAAGAGGTGGTGCCGTAAAAAATTCGAAAAATTGGTGTTGAGCTGGGAGTCGAAGCTAGACCTTTCGGCGTGTGGGCGTCTGACTCTACCCACTACGCCACGGCGACCACATAAAATATTCACCTAAAAGTAAAATAAAAGAACGCTCCTTATTCCGAGAAGTTTTTAGAACAAATGAATATAATTCTAAAAATTAGAGAAGGCGAGCGTTACAATATGAAGTTAACTAAAGAAGAAATAGGCATGTTGCGTTGACAATATAAGATCCGCCGTTTTGTCTTTTGAATTTTCCGGCTATGTACAAAACGTTACAGAGCTCGCAATACTATACATCATTTGAAAGGTCTTGACATAACCTACAAAACGACGCTAAGCATGCATTAGTTTGGAAATCATTAGTTTCATCAGTTATAGACGTGTAAACATGGAGTTCACTAACGCCGAAATTCGCGATATTCTAAAGTTTTTCTTCGTTAAAGGCAAATCCGCTAAAGAAACGTTCCGTCAGATTAATGGCGTTTCGGGGGATGGTACTCTATCACTTCGAACCCCGGAGGAATGGTTTCGACGACTCAGAGCCGGTGAAAACGACACCATGAATAGTCCAGCCGGCGGAAGACCTGTGACGACGAATACCGAAATCATCGAGATAGACCGACATGTGGCATCTCGGGACATCGCCCAAAAAATGGGACTAATCACCAAACCATTTTAAAGCATCTGCAGAAGGCTGGATACAAAAAAAGTTTGATATTTGGGTGCCACGTGCTTTGACGCAAAAAAAAAAACATGTGGACTGAATCAACGCCTGCGATATGCTGCTGAAACGGAACTAACTCGACCCATTTTTGAAGCGGATAGTAACTGGCGAAAAAAAATGGATCACATACGACAAAGTCAAGCGAAAACGGTCGTGTTTGGAGGCCGTTGAATCGTCCCAAACAGTGGCCCAGCTGGGATTAATGGCCAGGAAGGTTTTGTTGTGTGTTTGGTGAGATTGGAAGGGAATCATCCACTATGAGTTGCTCCCATATGACCAGACGCTTAATTCTACCATTTACTGCGAACAACTGGTCTGCTTTAAGCAGGCGATCGACCAGAAGCATCCAGAATTGGTCAGCAGGAATTATGTAGTTTTCCACCAGGAAAACGCCAGACCACACACTTCGTTGATGATCACTGATGGAAAGGTTTCAGGTCAGCTTTGGCTGGTTCTCAGATGTGACTGAGGACTGAGCGGAGCAGCAGCATGCACCATATACTCTGGTCTGTTCCTTGCCTGGGGAACGTATGGTGCCTACATATGGTGTGATATTGTGAGCACCGCTTGGGGTATGCGGTGAATTCAGTTATGTCAGAGGGTTGGCCTTCTGGGGTGTCTTCGTACTATCTCTAAGGAGGTACTCATGGAGGTACTGCCACTTGACCTGGAGATCTACAAAAGAAGTGTCTTTTTCGCATTGAAAAGGGGCATCGCTTCACCAAGTGTTGGAGGGATTTACAGAGACTAGCTCTTAACGAGGGTGAAGACCTATTAGATCAGCTGCTCAGACAAAAAATGGCAGAATAGATCGGTGACCTGAGTAAATGGCAGAGTGACATACAGCCTGCTTCGTGATGTATCACTTGTTAGGTTCATTCACCTGGAACGGACGATGTCATATGGTTATGAAAATTTACTTCCGATTCGATGTGGAGTTGCATGCAACCGGGTGTTGTGACCCACAGAACAGATGTGGGATTTGGTTTTACGTGATCACCTGCCTTAACGGCTTATATCACGGGGAACCTTTTTCCCAAGAGTCGTAAGTAAAGCAAGACTAAACGCCTTAGTTACCCAAGTACCAAATTGGGATCATGCTTGAGGGGCAATCACCCCACCTTGGTTTGATGCGAAGCCTTCCTAAAACCTCTTCCGCTCTTTGGGTCGCAGCGCCCGGTTGAGAATGCAACTCCACACTGAGAAGGGATAGTCCCCTAACCGACTTGCCTAGTATTGCTTAAACAATGGGCTAGACAAGTCAGCACAGTACACTATCCTCGACTCTACCCGCGATGTTAGGTGGTAAACCACAGGCTGGAACCGAAGTTCCAGGGGCCCCTGACCTCCCGTGGCACCAGAATATAGCCTCTGGTTAAGCTGTCACTATCAGTCAGGTTCCCTCTAAGCCTGGGTCTGTTAGCCGCCATCCCGCCACAGATGGTCTTTCCTCCATCAGTGTTTCCGTTGTCACTATAAATAGTGATACGGATGTGATTTTGAATCATGTGATTCATAAATCCAGTCACATCATCTGGAACCCACAGAACAGCAACAAAGGCCTCGTTCCTTACAGAGGAGGGGTGACTGTCTCTTAAGACAAGAACTCAGATTGGCACTTGGGATAACTCCCAAGCCGTTAGTCAGCGTTCTCCTGACTATGGGTGTATGGACCCCGTGTTATTAAGCCTTAACGGCAGGTGTGCATGATGCAAATAATACAAATAAGAAATCGGTTCAGTATAGCGATTTCTGTCCGCGACAGAGCAGTCCCTGCAAAGGAACGGCTATTTTATTGGTGGTTGCACCAGAACCAGCCTTCGGAGCCGCTAAGTTCTTAAAATAAAAGACGGGGTAGTTGAGTCAGCATGGCCAACTCGTATAGGTTAAGTTAGATCTAAGGTATTTTGTGGACAAAATAATAAAAACAAATAAAAAAAATTAAAAATAAGAAAGTAAACAAAAAAAAAAAAACAAAAAATACAAAAAAAAAACAAAAAAACAATAAGAAAGTTTAAAAAAAGGTGCTCCACGGCGTATTAGATATATATGTTAAGCATATAAATAACATATACGCCCTAGGGTACGCATCCGTAGCGTTATACGGACATAGTTAAGATTATTGTAAGTAGTTAAATAGATTTAAGTTGTATGTTTTATTGTTTTATATATTTACGTTAAGTTTTTGTTAATTTTTAAGGTAGTATAGTTAGAATATAAGGGTTAAGTTAAGTTAAGAACAATTCATTTTGAAATCCAAGTTTTTTTTCAGTTTTCTTGGACGTTATGAAAAATTGATACACGTTTAAAATATAAGAAGCCGAAAGGCATAAGGCAATAAATCTAGATTAGCTTAGAGTACTTATGGAGAGTCAGTAAGTTAGAGTTAAGATCATTTAATTATACTTGTAAGCTAGTTTAAGTATTTTTGTCTAGCATGTAAGAAAATGAATTAAGGAAAATGAAAATGCACAGAAATAATAATAAATAATAATAATAACAAATAAGAAATAGACCAGTCTTAAGAATTTTTAGCATTGAGGATAACACGTACTATCTTGCTTGCGTGAACTGCCTGTGCAATAATTACTTCACGTTTTCCAGATGTGAGTGGAATTAGGCATCTGAATAATAATGACATCCGTAACACTATGATAAGTGTCAACAGATCAAGGATGGTGGCTACTAGACCTAGAGCCACTATCCTTGATCTAGAGTTTTGAGGGCAACTGACTGGTAGTGACAACTTGACCAGAGATAATATTGCGGTACCGGGAGATTAGGAGCACCTGGAACTTAGATCCCAGCCTTTCCGTGCGGTAGGCTCCCTTGTGGAAGTATATTCTGGTACCACGAGAAGTCAGAAGAACCTGGAACTTTGGTTTCAGCCTAACTATGCCGTAGACCCTCTTGTGGGAGTATTATAGATTCACGAAACGTGGATCTACTTGAGATCTCGGAACAGTCCAAACCCGGCGATGGTACTTCGAAGGAGCTAAGAAATATCCTTTCAGTCCACTTTCACTTCTACAAACGAAACTACTACTATTTCGGAGTATTTACAAATTTACGTACAGTTCAAAGTGCCCACCTCCCTCTTGTTTTCTACATAGAAATTTAAATAAACAATCGCCAAGAAAAGCGATCGAATTCTACTAGATTGCTCCCCAAGACTCTACAACGAGAAGTGCTGCAAGCAATGCATTTCTTTTGATTACAACTGCTCGCACTTCACTTCAAAACTCGAGTGCTGCCAACTACGGGGCTCCCGTCCAACCCCCTTGGGTCGAGACCACGACTGATCAACATCGATCACACTTGACATTCTCACATCCGGTAGCAACACTTTTATGCACCAGAAACGTGTCGCCCCACCACCCCAGTCATTACAGCAGTTCTGCGAACACAATCACCGTCGGCCTTGGAGAGCGACGGATAGTTTCACGAAAAGATGAGTAAACTTTAAATTAATTATAGAAAATTTGAAAAGGCGATCATTAAGCCGACACGCCGGGAACACGACTGGCGCTCGTTCTCTCTCGCCGGCTGGCAGCTACTGCAAACGCAAACCGCCGCCGGCGATGCAATGAAGAAACCTCAAGATGCCCATGCCTCCGTCGAGGGTGCACAAGAGAAAAATTAGTCGAATGTACATTGCTGGTGCAATTAATTATTTTTATTGGAATTGTTTTTGTGGCTCTTTCGTGGCTCGGTGAGTTGAGGCAGGGCGACGACGGCGGCGGCGGCGGTGATGGTGCGCACCTGAGGAAGTTGGCTCGGCCGGCACGTTCGAATCTGGAGGTTAATTTGTTTGCGAATTACATCATCTTTCACGCGATCATTAGCATAGATTATTTCGGTGGTCGCCGGCGGTTCTAGCGCGGTGGACAGGTATTTACATGGCGGGGTGAAGAATGCCGCGAAGAGTTTATACGACAATGGTTAGTATTAAAGTTATTACTTGGAGGATAATTCCGTTTAATGGTTATGATCGCTGGTAATTTACTAAAGTCACCCTTGCGCATATACGCTGGAGTCGAACTTTAACATTAGAAACGATTTTTTATTTTTGAACTTCTGTTCGAAAAATTGAAGACAATGCGTTTTAACTGTGAGATAATTTGGCAAAGCCAGTTAAGACTTTTTTTAAAGAAATTTTTTTGAACATAATCTCGAAATAGGTGTTGCAGGAAATTCATTCAGATACAGGACTGAAAGCAACTTTCTTAAGCGGGGCTCACAGTTTATTGTCAACTATGAGCAAACAAATATCCGCAAAAGAAGAGGCTTAGTTGTGAATTGAGTTTAAAATTCGAACTTAGGACCACTAGAATATAAAGGCTGCAAAATCCTTAAAGTAAATGGAATCAAGGTGGTCGCCGTGGCGTAGTGGGTAGAGTGCGACGCTCACACATCGAAGGGTTTAGGTTCGACCCCCAGCTCAACACCAATTTTTCGAATTTCAGCCGGGAATCGAACCTAGGCCCTTCGGTGTGTAAGCGTCGCACTCTACCCACTACGCCACTATATTCACTAGCCATCTTATTAGTTCCATACCGGATTTAATCCTACAGTGTTCAGATCAGACCCGAAAATCGAAATAAAACGGCATTCAGCGATTTTTCAACGACTGAATGTCGAATATCAGCTTCCGGAAGTGCGAAACTATTCTTTTCAGAACTTCACCTTCCAGGGCCCCAAAGGACACGAAGAAAAACTGGTGCAAGTTTGGCATATTTGACCGCGGAGCCAGTCGTTAGCTGTGCAAAATATAGTAACATATATTTTGGCATTTGGTTGGACCAGTATTTCTATTGCGGTAAGCATGCAGCTACAGCTCTGACAAAAGCTAAGAAAGCCTTTACTGCGGCAGATTGGTTGTCTAACAGCAGCAAACTTGATACCAGAATTACAGTGATCTGATACATGGCCCATATACGGCAAATCATGGTTTACGGTTGCCCGGTCTGATTCAATCTGACTCCTTCCCAGATGGAAAAGATGAGGATGTTCGCAATGTCTTCGGGTGTGCCTCTGGTTGTATGGAACACCTTACAAGAAATTCTATCCCAACGAGGTCTTGTACAACGAGGCAAACCCAACCAGGATAAATAATTTTATCATTATGCTGACTCGAAGGCTTATTGCATGAGCGACGATTTCGACAAACAGTCTGATCTTTGGGACTTACTACCCAAACCGTATGTACCACGAGAAGATGTGGTAAAACGGCTTCATTCCACCCGAAGCACTTCTTTATGTAGACTCCAAAGGGCTGAGGAAGGATGTGCTATCATCTTCCATGTCGTACGCAGAACAGATGTGGGATTTGGTTTTACGTGACCACCTGCCTTAACGGCTTATATCACGGGGAACCATTTTCCCAAGAGTCGTAAGTAACGCAAGACTAGACGTAATAGTTACCCAAGTACCAAACTGGGATCATGCTTGAGGGCCAATCACCCCACCTTGGTTTGATGCGAAGCCTTTCTAAAACCTCTTCCGCACTCTGGGTCGCAGCGCCCGGTTGAGAATGCAACTACACACTGAGAAGGGATAGTCCCCTAACCGTCTTGCCTAGTTGTGCTTAAGTAATGAGCTAGACAAGTCAGCACAGTATACTATCCTCGACTCCACCCGCGATGTTAGGTGTTAAACCACAGCCACCACGATACTCCCACAAGGGGGCCTACCGCACGATCAGGCTGGAACCGAAGTTCCAGGGGCCCCTGACCTCCCGTGGCACCAGAATATAGCCTCTGGTCAAGCTGTCACTACCAGTCAGGTTCCCTCAAAGCCTGAGTCTGTAAGCCGCCATCCGTAGATGGTCTTTTCTCCATCAGTGATTCCGTTGACACTATAAATAGTGATACGGATGTGATTTTGAATCATGTGATTCATAAATCCAGTCACATCATCTGGCGTACGCAGAGCAGTGGATAGGCGACTCCAATATGAAGCGGACGTAGCTTGTAGCCACGAGGAACTTCTTCGGTTAAGTAGGGCGACAGGGCAAAACCCTGCTAGAGAACTTCACTTTCACTGGTGGCTTCACCAAACCCAGTGGTCGCCGTGGCGTAGTGGCTAGAGTGCGACGCTCATACGCCGAACTCAACACCAATTTTTCGAATTTTTCACCGCACCACCTCTTTCGAGCTGCTGACAATTCTCAACTGTCTAACAAAGCTTCTAAAATTTCGCCGTTCGGAGTCGGCAAAAAACTGTAGGTCCGTTCAACTCGTGAGAGAAAAGTAGCTCGCACAACACGAGTAGTTGATGACCAAGCTAGGCCCTGGTCCCCCTTTGGACTGTAGCGCCAACAATTATTATTATTATTATTCACCAAAACCAGCCTCCTCCACAGTTCGTAATTAAGCCCGTAATTTGTTCTTGTGCCCAGCTTATATAGAAAAGGTGCACCGTGACATATAAAATGTACATGTCACGTATATAAATGTCATATACGCCTTGCTGCAAGTGCCTGTATCTTACGGGCATAGCTAATAGTTTTAAGTAGTTTAAGTAGTTGTAAGTATTTTTAATATAATTTTTTAAGTATTAGTTTAGTTCTATTTTAGGATAGGTTAAGTTTACATGTACACAAAACTGACTACCAAGTTTTTTTCCTACTCTTCTTCGAACAAAATAACACATATATAACAAATAAATAATTACACTTTAATAATGCCCAAAGGCAAGTTCAATTCGACTACATATACGGAGGGCGTTCAATATATTCTCGGTATCGATATGAAGGAAGATGCGAATTCAATTTAAATTATTTTTATTTTTCAATATAATTTCCCTTATGATCAATGCATTTCTTACATATTGAGATAAGCTTTCCAAAACCCTCAAAAAAATAAATTTCCCCTTTCTCTGCAAAATACCCATTTATTATCGACTTGAGTTCTTCATCATCCGAAAATCTTTTTCCACGAAGACATTTTTTCAAATCCGGAAACAGGAAATAATCACTAGCGACAAGGTCTGGACTATAGGGTGTATGTTGCATTGTATCGAAACCACAATCTCGCGCAGCAGCCTTGGAAACTCGCGCCGTGTGAAAAGGAGCGTTGTCATAAAGAAGCCATACACCCGCTGCGAGTTTATTTTCTTTTTAATTTCCTCTCGCAAATTATGCAAAGTGGAAGCGTTGGATGTGGCGTTGATGGTTTCACCTTTTTTTCTTTTTTTGTACTCAATGAGCAAGATTATTTTTGAGTCCCAAAAAACTGTGGCCATGCGCTTCCCGGCAGACGGAGTGACTTTGAACTCCTTTGAGGGGTCTATTCCTTTTTTATGCCACTGCATGGACTCTTGTTTCCTTTCAGGGTCATAGTAGTGAGTCTATGTTTCGTCCCCAGTAACAATTCGATCCAGAACACTGTTCACGCTCTCACCACACATCTCCAAGAGCTCTCTACAGCATTTGATTCTCAGCTTTTTCTGAGGTGCTGTGAGAATTCGTGGCACCCACCTTGCACTGACCTTTGAAAGGTTAAGATGGTCATGCAGAATGGTGTGAGTGGTGCCAATTGAAAGCTTGGTGATCTCTGCCATCATTTTCACTTTTATTTGGGCATCCAGAACAAGTTTGTCGACTTCTTTGATGCTTTCTTCCGTACAAGCAGTAGCCGGGGCGTCGGAGCGGGGGTCGTCTTCAATGCTCTCTGTGCCTCTCTTGAACTCACTTGACTACTTTTGCACAGTTGATAATAAAGGTGCGGAACCCCAGCCACCATCTCTTCATGAATAGGTTTTTGATTTTTTCCTTGCTTAGTGAGAAATTTAATTACAGCGCGATGCTGAATTTTCACCTCCATCTACTCAGTTGCCATTATGATTCTGTTTAACTAGAGATAAAACGCGAATTAGTAATCACATTGATATGAAATTTTACATGAATGCACCAAAATAATAGTACAACTTGATAATTAAGTCAATTTACCAAGTATGAAATGAAGTATGAAATGAGCGTTTTTTTTTTGGAAATAAAACACTAATTATTAATGGGAAAGTAAAAACATTTTATTCAAAGTATTGGTCATTGTTTACTACACATTTTGACCACCTTTCTGACAATTTGTGAATATCTCGCCAATAAAATTGTTCGTCTTTTAAAGCAAACCAATCAGACACCGAAAATTCGACCTCCTCGTAGGAATCAAAGTGCTGCTCAGCCAATGGGTGTCCCATCGATGAAGACAAATGGAAGTCGGAGCCAAGTCTGGTGAATACGGCGGGTGGGGTACCTGCTCCCAGCCAAGTGTTTTGATTGTATCCTGAAACGGTTTTGCTTTGTGTGCAGATGCATTGTCATGGAGCAAAATTGCCTTGCCGTGTCTTCTTGCCCATTCTGGTCGTTTCTCGATCAATGCATGGTTCAAATTGATCATTTGTTGTCGGTAGCGATCAGTATTAACGGTTTCACCAGGTTTTAGGAGCTTGTGGTAAGAACACACCTTTCTGGTCCCACCAAACACACAGCATTGCCCTCCTGCCGAATCGATCTGGTTTTGCAGTCGATGTTGATTGTTGTCCCAGATTAACACATGTTTTTTCCGTTTAGGATTCTTAAAATAAATCCATTTTCCATCGCCAGTAACAATCCGATGCAAAACCGACTTTCTTTCGTGTCTTTGAAGTAAAATTTCACAAGTGTTGTTTCGGTTTTCCATCTGTCTTCCATTCAATTCATGTGGCACCCATTTTCCACCCTTTTGGATCTTTCCCAAAGATTTTAAACGGTCAGAAATTTTTTGTTGTGCAACATTTAACATTGCTGCCATTTGCTTTTGACTCAAAGTGGCATCTCCATCCAATATCGTTTGCAATTCGGCGTCTTCAAACTTTTTTGGTGGTCATCCACGTTCTTCATTTCTCACATCAAAATCATTATTTCTGAACCGTTGAAACCATCTTTTGCATGTTGCTTCTGATAGAGCATGATCACCATATGCCTCGTCAAGCATTCGATGCGACTCTGCAGCACTTTTCTTCAAATGAAAACAAAAAGGTAATGCTTTCCGCAAATCATCACTTTCTGGTACAAAATTCGACATTTTTAACACGATGAAAAAATCAATGACTTAATGTATACTAAATATTTTTCACAGATGTCATAGCAACAAATGATCCCTATCGAGACATTTGTATCTTGACGCTCACTTCATACGGGTATACATTATTTGAAGGGTCTTGACATAACCTACAAAACGACGCTTTGCATGATTAATTTGGATATTGCATTCAACAGTTAAAGACGTGTAAACATGGAATTCACTAACGCCAAAATTCGCACTATTTTAAAGTTTTCCTTCGTTAAAGCCCAATCCGCTAGAAAAACGTTCCGTTAGATTAATGGCGTTTTGGAGGATGGTACTCTATCTCTTCGAACCGCGGAGGAATGGTTTCATTGATTCAGACCCGGTGAAAGGGACACCATTAATAAGCCATACCGATCGAATCATGGAAATCATCGAGTTAGACCGGCATGTGGCATCTCGTGACATCGCCTAGGAGATGGGAGTAAGTCACCAAACCATTTTAAACCATCTGCAGAAGGCTGGATACAAAAAAAAGCTTGATGTTTGGGTGCCGCGTGATTTGACGCAAAAAAACTTTCTGGACCGAATCAACGCCTGCGATATGCTGCTGAAACGGAAAGAACACGATCCATTTCCGAAGCGGATGGTGACTGGCGACGAAAATAAAAATCACATACAATATCAAGCGAAAAGAGTTGAGGTTGAAGGCCGGTGAATCGTCCCAAACAGTGGCCAAGCTGGGATTGACGGCCAGGAGGGTTTTGCCGTGTGTTTGGTGGGATTCGAAGGGAATCATACACTGCTCCCATATGGCCAGACGCTTAATTCTAACATTTACTGCGAACAACTGGACCGCTTGAAGCAGGCGATCGGCCAGAAGCGTCCAGAATTGGCCAACAGGAAGGATGTAGTGTTGCACCAGGACAACGCCAGACCACACACTTCAATGATGACTCGTCGAAAGCTACGGGAGCTCGGATGGGAGGTTTTATCGCATACATTTTGTAGCCTGGACATAGCGCCAAGTGATTACCACCAGTTCCTGTCCTGTCCATGGCGAACGCCCTCGGTGGTGTGAAGTTGAACTCAAAAGAGGATCGTGAAAAGTGGCTGTCCGAGGGCCTTCTGCGGGGGGTGCAAGCTTTTTTGTTTCGCTCTTCTTCAACTGATAAGAACTTCTAAATTTGTTTAAGCATACTCTCCTTAAATCTGAAACCCGCTTGTTGTTTCTTTGTTATGGACCTTCTCTGTTTGGAGCGCCTGATGCCAGAAAGCCAAATTAGACTTGAGTGGGACTTGAGTGGGACTCGAGCATGAAGGACAGACTAGCTCCTGATAAGCCTATGGCAACTTCATCTTTTCAGAAAGGTGTGGAATTCAGTTAACTCAAGCTTCTTTTTACTTTTTTGACCTTTTTGGCTTCTTTTTTTATGTCCTGAATTATACAACTAGAAGATAAAACACAATCCTGCATTTACTTGAAAGTTTGCGGCTGAAACATGTATTCCTGTGCTCTTGCGACCTTAACTCAAAATTAGCATATGGGACGTCGTTGATGAATGCGAGCTCCTGCGCGCTCTAACGAGAGTAAGTACACAAACATCATATTTTGTCTTTTCCCAATTTATCGATAAAGGTATAACTTAAGACGAGAAAATTTATATATTCATTTTTGTCCTTCAAGATTACAAATTCATCACAAATTTACCACACAGTTTAACTGAAAGCTTTTCCAGCACCTGAAACCTTAAATCTAATCTTAATCCCAGGTGCTGACAATCTGAGAGTTTGTTGGGAAGAGTTCGTTCCTCTTCACATGGATTAAGTTCAATTGTCTTAAGCCCTCAAGAAACTTCTACTGCTGAGCGTCTATGACATCGTGACTTAAGAAACTTCTACTGCTGAGCCTGGAAAACAACACCGCACATAATTACCAAGACACTGCCACACCCTCAATCTACCACTTCCACACTTTGTCGTTTCATCCAGATTGAATTCCGAATTCATCCGGAAGTCAACTAAATGTAAAAGTATGTGCCCCACAGTCAACTATGAGTTGACTCAGATTTCGTGTGAGATCAACAGACATCTGCCAAAACCCCGTGGGAATGACGCCGCTTGCCGCCGCATCTTCCCATCGCACCAGGTGTCAATGGCTCACCTCATCGGGCACTCGTCGCGAGTGAACAACCGCTCAACGGCTTCAAGTGTCCACCACATCCGCGGCACCAGTAAACCCTTGCACGGCCGACAAGTACTAACGTACCCGCCGCCACTGGCATCGTCATTGTCTGTCTTGGAGGCCGTCCAATTTTGATGGCTGTTTACAATTCTGTGCACTCATGTGCGTCGCCACAACCGCTGGAGCTTCGCCAGTGATGATCTTTTGCACATCAGCCGACGAGCCTGTTGACAGGTGAGCTTGACTACCGCTCAGGCGCATGGGGCGCATCGAAATCCGGCCCACTGGGAACGGAAAAGACGGCTTTTCGCAACTGGCACCCAGATGTTGGTACCATAAAGCACCTGACAAGCCGAGCTTTGCATATGGCGTGGAGAGCGGACGTAGGGTGCTGGTTCTAAGCGCGACGAATGATGAGTGGCGATGGCGGCGGCGGGCGACATGATGATTACTCAGATCTCCAGCGCCCCACGACTCGAATGTGGCAATTAAGCGTGTGATGCGGCGTGTATAAAAAGACGATTCCGATCTGGATGCGGTATCAGTTAGAACAACGCGCTCTTAGTTGCAAGATGCACAGAACGGTCCTAATCCTTTTGGGTGTTGTGGCGGTGGCCACTGCAGGCTGGCTTGGTGGCGGTGGAGGCGGTGGCGGCGGAGGCTACGGAGGCGGTGGTGGCGGTTACGGAGGAAGCAAAGGCCATGGTGGTGGCGGCGGAGGTAGCGGAGGATGGCGCCAAGGTGGCGGTGGAGGTGGAGGCGGAGGATGGAATCTTGGAGGAGGAGGTGGTGGCCTAAAGCTTGGGGGTGGAGGCGGAGGATGGCAAGGATCAGGCGGTTATGGCGGCGGCTCAGGAGGAGGTTGGAAGGGTATCTCGACCGGTGGCGGCGGATGGTCACGAGGAGGAGGTGGTGGTGGAGGCTGGAAGAGTGGCGGCGGCGGTGGCAGTGGAGGTGGCGGATGGTCACTTGTTGGCAGCGGCGGCGGTGGTGGCTGGAAGCAGGGAGGTGGCGGCGGAGGCTGGCAAGGCGGAAAGCGCGATGGCGGCGGCGGAGGCGGATGGAAGAGCGGTGGTGGTGGTGGATACAGTAGTGGCGGTGGATATAGTGGCGGTGGTGGATACGGTGGTGGTGGCCATGGAGGCGGTGGCGGCGGCTACGGTGGTGGAGGCCACGGAGGTGGCTGGTAGACGAGGTGCAAATGATGCAAGGAACCGAGCAAATTGTAAAAATGTATTATAACTGTAATTTTTGTAACAAATAAAAATGTATTTTTATATTCACGTGAATGCTGCGATTTTGCGTGTGACTTCGTACCTTTGGATGGCACTTGTCACATACGGAGGAGCATAAGCTAAGTTCCGTTTTGACCAGCTGTCCTTGTCATGAAGGTAATCCGCTCTTTTTGATGAGATTAGTGGCAGTCGTTCAGATTTTTGGAACAGATTTATCGCAGTTGCGCCAGATTCAGATTGTTCAGTTTTTGTGGCACAGATACGTCGCAGTTGCGTGAGTCCTAAAATGAAGATTTTCTGATGGCAGTTGTGTCAAGCTCTAAAATTAATCTCAATTCTTACAATAATGATTTTCTAAGGTTTCTATTCAAGTTCTTATTTCTTTCTATAACCTTCTTAAGTGAACACTATTTTTCCCTTCTGTCAACTACTTGTCTACTTTCCATCATTTTGCTAAGTTCCACAAATCTACCCTCAGATACGATCCTCTGATGCCGAAAGTCTCAACTTCATACTTGAGTTTCAGTAGCAATCCCTCTTACGATGTGGCGAAATTTAGAGGTGTATACATTTAGGCGGTGGGAACTTCACAGAGAACAGCCCTAGATAGTGGCAAGAAACGCACTGCTTCGGAGAAAGGGAGCGCAGTGAACGTTAAATGACGGAAAACCGGTGGTACAATAAAATTTATACATTTTTAAAAAATGGCATATCACTCTCCTCTTCTTTGATGTAAATAGAAAGGTAAAAAGCATGAAACAAAATAACTCAAGATATAAAAAAAAATAAAACACATCATCTCCCCGACGGGGAATTGAACCCCGGTCTCCCGCGTGACAGGCGGGGATACTGACCACTATACTATCGAGGATGTTGAGAAACCTATGACAAATATTGTATATAAATATGATAAGCGTGGAATTAAGTAAATTCAAATAGTGCCAAGATGATAACACCTACGTAAAGGAATGTGGAATGGAAAGTAAAACAACTCCACAAATCGGAATACAAGCCAATGGAGATTTTTTGATAAAGAAGAATAGGGGAAATATTTAAATATAAACGTTTCTAATTTATTCAAGTAATTTCCTGGTCACTTCACAGCATGCTTTAAGTTTTTGTTTCTCCTTTCTTTCATTAATTTTTTTTTAATTTTCTTTCTATCGGCTCTGATGTATTTGTCTATGAATGTGTACGGGTGTGTTTATTTATTTAAAGCGATGATCTTTCTCTTAACTGCCTTCAGATTCATGTATCAATGGCGCTCTGTTGTGATATGATGTTGTTTTTGAAAGTTTGGCATTAACGATGAGTTGTAGCAATATATTGGGGTAGCAGTTTTACTGCTTGCATTCGGTGAACGTAAGAGAAATTGTTGAAAGTACGTTGTGTGTGAACGTAAGAGAACTGGTTAAAAGTACTTTGTGTGGGAACTCCTCAAGATCATGCTGCTTACATTGGCGTGACTTACAGTTTCTTCTAGTTGCTTCTTTGGTTGCAATGGGATGATTCGTAATTTTCCTTTGTCGTTGTAGTATTTTATACTGTCCTTTAGACCGGTACTGAAGCGGAGGTCATTCTTACGGTGATGAAGATTTTCTCATGATAGTCCTAGCTTTATTGGAGGGATAAACTGCTGGCTTTATAACTAAATTATGATTTCTGGCATATGAACAACACAGCTGGCATGGACGTAGCATAATCTATAGGCTGTTGAAATTTTCCATCACTAACGGCCGTAAATTGCAGTAAAACTGCGAATGTTGTTCTCAAAAGTGGGAAATCGTTATGGAAATATACATGCGATTGCACGTATCCCTATAGAAAATATTCAAGCAGCGATAAATCACACTTTGAGAGGCAATTCATGAATTAGTTACCAAACGTTTTCGTTTACCATATATATCAAGTGCATCACGACCTAAATCACATGTTGAAATCACAGTTGCTTAGTTCTTGCATATCACGGTTGTTTAGTTAATGAACAACCGTGATAGTAGTAGTTATCAGTGAATCTTTCATTCTGGCTACCACAATTTTGTAAGAAGTATTGTTAGTTAGTTAGTTTGACTTTTATTTTCAATGAATGTTTTACAATGTAAAGTTTAACCTAAGTCATTTATGGCTTAGCTTATGGCCGTCTACTAGGTTGACCAAATACATACTTAAGTTTTACATTAAAAATCTCCATCAGTGATATGTTTTCTATAACAAAGTGCTGCTCCTGAATAATCGTATAAGGCCTTTCATCCTTTTTCTCCATTTAAAATGCAAGTTAACGAAATATAATCTAACGAGGAAAGGAAACGTGTGCAGCAATCAACGACAACACGAGCAGACGACCCCAACACGCGCCGACAGGTAAAACGTCATGTCAGCAGCATTCCCACGATCGACGTTCGAGCAGCATATGTGATGGAATTGCAGTGGCAGCAATAATTAGGTATTTAAGGTAGCATAAGAAATATTGTACAGTAGTCAAAAATTGTAACTCAGGCAGAAGTGCTGCTCAAATAAAAAATATTTTTTTTAATACTTAATAATATAAAAATGTAATTTGCACGTCACTTAATATTCGTCCAAGAAGTATACATTAGGTACTCCATCAATTCCTAAAAACATATTTAACTGTCGTTTTTGTATATGAATGATGAAGATTATCATTACTTTTAAAACAGTAGTTTTGGTTATTGAACTATTGGAAGCTCAACAAATTTCGATTATAAAAATTGAGATCAACGACAATTTTATATTCAGCCCGTTGACCGAATCTGCGTCTATTTTGCCTTGCATCTATCTATTCATCAGAGATAAGGGAATCAAGGAGATACTTATATATATATATACTCTTAGACCAGTTTTTGCCCTTGGCCATATGCATGTCCAATCCAGAAATTTTGTAGTTGTGTGAGAAATCCCTTGATAATCGCCAACACTTCTACAAATTCCCAGAATCTTAGACCAAATCGGTGGATAATGGCGGCAAATCCGTGGATTCAGCTCCAATTGTACTTCATATTATTACAAATTTATAACTGGCGTTAAATCCTTGCCATCACCATATGTCATACTTGCCTATTAAAAGAGTTTAAGCAGTTCTTTGTTTGTCAACTTAATTACTGTATTGGTGATATTTCAGGTTTATTAGGCAACATACTTTAATGTCGTTTCGCTTTTTAAGAATAAATATCCATTACCTGATCTATACTCTCGCACCCTAATGATTTTACTCCCTGTCAAGATATTTCACCTCACTGGCTGCTCAGCTGTTTGCAATCAGCTGATTTTACTCCCTGTCAAGATATTTCACCTCACTGGCTGCTCAGCTGTTTGCAATCAGCTGGCTCACACCAGAAACCAATAAGGAAGGAGATGGTCAACTGAACAGCTGATCAAACAGCTGATTTCCCTTTTTTCATCGACCGTTTGACTGTTATTTACGTGTTCTAGTAAACATAGCCCGGACATAACCTCAAATTCTGAAAGTTATTTACGTATCATCGAACATTGTCTCACTTTACTCACACATGTTTACGTTTCCCCTCCAAAATTGAAAAGAAGGCGGCTGATTCGTCAATTTTTGCCTTCAATAGTGTCAAACACTCGTAAATTATCAACTGTTCGTGAATTCATCAGCCATTTTGTGTACAGCCAACAAAACGCGTTCAGAAAACCAACTGCAAATTGTTTTCGCATGTAAATGTAACCGAAACCTTAAAAGGATTTATTTTTAATAAAGTGATAATCCGATAGCATTTATATTTATAATAACTTATGAAATATGTAGAAAAACAAATGAGTAACCCATGCTGAAAAGTCGCACATTTGGGAAAGATTTATTATCAATTGATGTTTCGAGTTACGCGTATTATAATTAAAATAAATATTTGGTGTTACAAATTATTCTTACAAAATGTTATTTTTATTGTCCAAATGACATCCATTCAATATGAAAGGTGTTGTAATCAATCAAAACAATGAAACCTAACATAAAAACAAATATAAAACATATTTCGTGCAATGGAAATAACAACAATAAGAATAGAACGAATATATTTTGCAAAACATCTTTGTATAATTGAACTCAGAGCGAAGATATATGACAATTGTAACACATTAAATATACCTAAAACAATTAAATCGCTTCAAATTCAAGATACCTTTTGAGTATTATTTCAGGCGATAAATTCGATTTTAAATAATTTCAAGACAAACATTTATCTCAGACGTTCCTTTATCTCTGGTTGGTTGTTGATAAGCCGTCAATCGCGTGTTATGCATTCAGTGTGCGCGTTCAAGGCATATATGTAAGAGATCTTCTTCCAAGTGAAATACTTCACCAGATTTTAATAAAAATATGAAGGAATTTTTACTTCGATTTAAATAAAAATTGAGTTAGTGATATTATAAAATATAATTCAAGTTAAGTAATGAAAGGTTAAGGGAAATTACGTCCACGTTGTTCTACGAAGGTTGCCTTTTATATTTCGGGATTGGGCAACCCTAGTGTTACGATCTGGCAACTGCCAGCTCTGTCATAAAGTTTGACATTTTTGAGGTTATACGTACTCAGAACTTTTTGACATATGAGCGCTATTTGTGTTGTTTACAGTAACTTAAAAGATACATCTCGCCCAAAAAATGGAATTAAATCGTGAAAATTTTCGTGCGATTATTTTTTATAACTTTCGACGTGGATTTTATCAACAACAGTGCGTCGGTGAACTTACATAATTCAATTTTTGTCGATGAAGCTCCATCAAGGACCAGGGTTTATCGATGGTATGGTGAATTCACCCGAGTCGTAGTTCACTCCAAGACGAATTTGCTGAAGGTCGTCCAAAATCAGTTGTTGTTCCGGAAACCATTGATGCTGATGCAGATCGTCATGTGACCTATTGTGAGATTGAGACAAACTTAGGCATTGGTGGGACTAGCATACATTCAATATTGCATGAACATTTGACCGTCAAAAAAATTTTTCGCGTTGGATCCCACACAATTTGTCAATCGCTCAAAAAGGCTCGTATCGATTGGTCGAAAGAAATGCTACAAAAATACGATCGCGGTGCTTCGAAACACGTCTATGACATTGTGAAAGGTGATGAATCGTGGGTTTATGCGTATGAGCCCGAGAGGAAACAGCAGTCGACTGTATGGGTGTTTCAAATTGAGCCAAATCCAACAAAAGTTGCTCGCGCACGAAGCACTTCCAAGCAAATGGCCGTCTGGATTTTGAAAAAACTGGACATGTCACAATCGTACCACTAGAGCAACGAAGAACAGTCAAATCTGAGTGGTACACAATCATTTCCTTGCCAGTTGTCTTCCAAGAAATCAGGAAAACCAACCGCCGAAGACGGATCACTCTTCACCACGACAATGCGAACTCTCACACATCGACTCAAACAACTGAATTCTTGAGCACTCAAAACATCGATTTTGCCGGTATACCTAATACACAGTGAGAGTTAGTACTACTTAATGTACCAGACCAAAGCTGGACGTTGTCATACTTCTTAGGTCATGAACTCTTTTTCCACACTCACAGCGATCGAAACAACTAACCACTTTCTGAAAATAGGACGTTTGTGACATCTTCTTCTTCTTCTTATGACGCTTCAGTCCGGGGCGGACCTGGGCCTCAACTAACATGCTGTCTCCAATTGCGAAATCCACTTGTATGCGCTATCTTATCCTAAGCCATCCTCTGTTGCGTTGTCCCAATGGCTCCGATTTTATGATTTTTTCGGGCCAGAGCAGTGGTGTCCGTCTATACGCTCTACATGGCCATCTTAAGTGTTGTATCCGAAGACGCTTGACCAGGCGCATGTCGCTGCATAGCTCATAGATATCGTCGCAAAATTTTCTCCTGTAGGTGCCACCAACGCAAACTGAACAAAGAATCGCGCGCAAAACTTTTCGCTCGAAGAGACTAAGTGCTTCTTCATACGCCTTTGGTAAAGTCCAAGGCGTCCACGCGATAAAGTAGGACTGGGATGATTAAGCTGTTATATAAAGCGAACTTAGTCCTTCGAAAAAGGGCTTTATTACTCAATTGCCTCTTGAACCCAAAGAAACAGCGTTTCCCAAGAGTGATTCTGCATTTGATTTCGGTACTGATGTTGTCCCTATTCACCACGGAGCCGAGGTAGACGAAGTCCGTGACTACCTCGAAGTTTCTGCTGCCTAGAGTGACTCTCCGTCTGAGACGTCGATGTTGTGTGTCCTTCCTTGATAACAGCATGTACTTTGGTTTGCTCTCGTTTACCGCCAGACCCAATTTTAGCCGCTTCTGCTTCAAGGTTAGCAAACGCCTCATTGACGGCTCGCTGTGTTCGTCCAATCACGTCAATGTCATCAGCGTAAGCTAGCAATTGAACTGACTTCTGAAAGATCGTGCCTCTGATGTTGACTTGTGAGTTACGCACGATCTTCTCGAGGATGATGTTGAAGAAGTCATATGGCAGTACGTCGCCTTGTCTAAAACCTTTTTTGACATTGAAGGTCTCGGTGAGTTCGCTACCGACCTTGACGGAGCAGCGAGAGTTCTCCATCGTCATTCTACACAATCTGACGAGTTTGGTAGGAATGCCAAAACTAGACATGTGCACTGTATAGTTCGTCTCTATGTACACTGTCATATGCGGCCTTAAAATCGACGAATAGGTGGTGAGTATCGATTTGTACTTCTTGGGTCTCTTCCAGGATCTGCCGTAATGGGAAGGTCTGGTCTATCGTGGATTTCCCTGGTCTGAAACCACACTGATAGGGACCTATCAGGTTATGGGCAAACGGTTGCAGATGCTCACACAATACGGCAGAGATGATCTTATAGGCGATGTTAAAAAGACCAATCACTCCATAATTGGAGCTCTGGCTCTGGCGTTCTGTGGGTAGTTCATCCACTTCAGCAGCTTTGTTCGACCTTAGCTTGGAAATTACTATCTTCACCGTCTTCGGGCCGCCTTCGTCGTTAAGAAGTCTGCAGACTCCATAAAACTTAAATATCGCTTTTTTATGAACTTCTCACATCTTACTGTCTAGATATTTCATCGTATTGTATCAAGACAATTTTTTTTAATTTGAACTAGAAGAAGAATATTTGTTTTTATTTTAATTTGAGCCGAAATAACGCAATCTATGAATTCCACGGATTTCACTTTTACATATTCATGCACAAAGAACTTACAGATCCCCAATACTCAGCACCTCATTTTGATTGAAATTCTTTCTTTTTAATGAAGCCATGGACAGACTCCGCTCACAGCCACTGAGAGTAATAGGTAATCACCGACTGCCCAATTCATTGTAACCGATTGCCAAACGTTCGTAAATGACATAATCACCTCCAAGCACGCGATCATCTAGTTGGTTGCGCAACGGCCGAAAATCGATCAGACTGAGTTTAAGTGGAATCAGAGCACGACTCCCTATCGCATGGACCAAAGAAGGCGTCGCTCTCTGCACTCCAATTACGTGCAACGAGAGCATTCACTCAACATTGCCTCTGGCGAAAGAATCAAAACATTGTATTTGTAGAAGTGAAGCGTTTATTTCGAATGAAACATAATTAATGTCTACCATCCAGACTGGGCGGCCTGAGCCCAGCCACTTGATTTGGCTGAGCCGTATCCGCCACCGTACCCGGCACTGATTCCTTGCTGCTGCCATCCACCGCCAAGACCTCCACCCAGACCACCACCAAGGCCGCTTCCATGACTCACAGAACTGGCGCCAAGTCCGTAGGTACTGCTGCTGCTTATCCCCGGCTTAGCCCACCCGGCGCTACGTCCACCAACACCACCAATGGGACTCTTCCACACTCCTCCACTGCTGCCCAGACCAGAACCTCCTAGGCCGCCGCCAAGGTGTCCACCACCAACCGCCGAGCCAGCACTTGAGCTGGCGCTGCTGTATCCACTGCTGTAGCTGCGGGCAGCCCCCAACGGACTTTGCCATCCGCCAGTGCTGCGCCCGTGCAAGCTTCCTCCGCGACCGTATCCTCCCTGCCATCCGCCAGCGGCACCCGCGCCAGCCCAGGCACTGCTGCCGCCACTGCCTCCGCTCAAGTACCCAGCCGACGCCATCGCAGCCACGCCGAAAAGAATGACAATTGCTCTCTGCATCTTCCTGCGTTGATTGATATCTCCACACTGATGCTTTCTAGATCGTTCGATGGACTATTTATATCCGACCCAAGCGATATAATGCACCACAGCTTCCCCGACGCCGAATTTAATTACTGTGGGACTAGAAGAATAGTCAGTCGAAACAGCGGCCTTGGAGGAGCCCGCTTCCTTTCACGGTTAATTATACGCTTATGCGTGCTTTTCTCATCGTCACCTAGTGAGCTCGCCACCGCTGTCGTGGTCATCTATTGTTGTCCGCCCGACGCGTACGTCAGCCGAGGAAGATTATCGATTACGTGCGGACAAGGTACTTCAAGCGCTGATTGTCTGTTTCACAGATGCGCGCTTAATTGAATTGTAAAAAAAGACACAAACTACTCCGAATCTAAACCATCATAGCGGCCGCGTCGACGTCTTGAAACCGAACAATTACTTGGTGTGCCAGAATCGGCTTTAGGAAAACCTCTTTGAAGGAGTCTTCAATGACGACGTTGATGGGTGCTCGATGTGATTGAACAGGGATGCTGCGAAGTGGAGGCTGATGGGGGACTTATTGAACCGGAATCGCGGCGGGAATTAGTGTCAACCGAGGCAATGTTTTGGCTGTGAGTGAGGACTGTCGAGTAGTCTTCGTTTGTCGGATCTGTGCTGTAGATGAGACTTTGGAGAGTTTTGGTTGGAAGGAGTACTTTGATCCACGTGGAAATATCCAGACCCTATTTTTTGAGTTTCTTATTTCTTCAAAAATATTTTTTCTTTTCTTCTTATTCTTCCAGGTGTTACCGGAACGGAGCGGACAATTGATGGGTGGCCTCTGCACCCAACGAGTATAAAACCACTGCTAAGGCAGTAAGCAAGAGGCACTACATCGCAGGATATTAACCAAAGTGCACCGAGGCCCTTCAATCACCAGTCAATACATGAGAAAGTTGTGCATGCTCCACTAGGCTGGGATTCATTTTACATTCTTATGAGATTTGCTGACTAAATACTTTTGCTTTCGAATTATATCAGACGTTATAATGTCACATAAACTTGGAGTGAGTGAGTAAGCAGCTCCTTGTTTACAGACTTCAAGGGACGGCCCGATCAGTCGTCATTTGATTTCGGTTCATTTGTACTAATTTAATTTTTCCGAATTTTTGCTTCAATCCAGGAAGACCGCTGTTGAGCTGTCGCCCTGCGTCTCGGGCGGGGGAAGTGGCAACCAGGCATTAGGTAGCCGATTCCGGGTTTTATCTGTCTACGGTGCTTTTGAGTCTACAATATGTTTTGAATTGAGCTTTGTGTCCTGTCTTCCTTTCAAAGCTGTTCCCAAAGGCTCTCAACACGATCGACGTCCAAGTTATGGATTTCGAATCAGAAGGAAATGAAACGTATTTTCGTTAATCTAATGGCATTTTCGGCTAAACAATATATAAGCTGGGTGTTTCGTCACCCACTTCGACGGATACTTATATCTATATTCAGAGGTGTTAAGCACTTCTTAACACCACTTAACGCTAGGCAGCAGTCATGCAAAAAACATGAATATTCTCAGTTTTGGAAACACGGGGTAGTTGGACCCACTCCTAGTGCCATATAAAAAATCCTATTTTCAATGAAATCTTCGATTTGCAGGAAAAGAAGTACCAGACCGGTACGTTGTCACGAAACCGGCTCGACTGGAACATTAGGTTTAACAAGGATGAATAAACAAAATGTGCTAAATATAAGGTTGTCACATATATCCTTCCTTCTGCGTTTTTGCTCTTCATACAGTAATAATAATAATTATTGGCGCTACAGTTTACAGGGGGGCCAGGGCCTAGCTTGCTCATCAACTACTCGTGTTGTGCGCGCTACGGTTCTCTCTCGAGTTGAAGGGACCTATAGTTTTTTGCCGACTTCGAACGGCGAAATTTGAGAAGCTTTCTTCGACAGTTATTTCTCTTTGAGTGTTGTCAGCAGCTCGAAAGAGGTGGTGCCGTGAAAAATTCGAAAAATTGGTGTTGAGCTGGGAGTCGACCTAGATCCTTCGCCGTGTGAGCGTTGCACTCTACCCACAACGCCACGGTGACCACATGTCTTCATTCAATGCTTCATAAAAAGTGTTACAGTGATCGGATTTAGTTCAAATAATCACCGTTTTGTTCGATAATCTATTTCCAACTAGACGGCAACTTCATAATGCCCCCCTCGTAGAAGCCCCCCTATTTATTTGCGAAGAACTCGGACAGACACTTTTCACGAGCCTCTTTTGAGTTCAAATTCACACCACCAAGGGCGTTCGCCATGGGCAGGAACAGCTGGTAATCACTTGGCGCTATGTCCGGGCTATATGGTGGATGCGATAAAACCTCCCATCCGAGCTCCCGTAGCTTCTGACGAGTCACCAACGAAGTGTGTGTTGTCTGGCGTTGTCCTGGTGGAACACTACACCCTTCCTGTTGGCCAATTCTGGATGCTTCTGTTCGATCGCCCGCTTCAAGCGGTCCAGTTGTTCGCAGTAGATCTTAGAATTAATAGTCTGGCCATATGGGAGCAGCTCATAGTGGATGATTCCCTTCCAATCCCACCAAACACACAGAAAAACCTTCCTCACCGTCAATCCCAGCTTGTCCACTGTTTGGGACGATTCACCGGCCTTCAACCACAACCTTTTTTGCTTGATATTGTCGTATGTGATCCATTTTCGTCGCCAGTTACCAACCGCTTCGAAAATGGGTCGAGTTCGTTCCGTTTCAGCAGCATATCGCAGGCGTTGATTCGGTCCAGAAGGGAATTTTGCGTCAAATCATGCGGCACCCAAACATCAAGCTTTTTTTTTGTATCCAGCCTTCTGCAGATGATTTAAAATGGTTTAGTGAATTACTCCATATATAAGCAAGGGGGTTTTCGATTAGGGGCTCTTCGATATACTTTTTAAAATTAAACAGAATCGAGTTATGCGTTTGACAACTTCTGGTAAGAATAATGTAAGAAATTTAATACCTTGTGGTTGACCACCAGGAGCATTAAGGAATTTGACGGTGGATTGAGTTTCGTTTATCGTCAGGCCCAGAAGAAATCTCAATTCGATAATACAAAAGGCTCGCCTAACTGACTAACTTCTCAGTAAATCGATTGTTACATATGCTGTGTTGCTTGTGGTACTGTTCTCTCTCAGATTATTCGTTAAGTCCCGAAACAGATAGGGGGCGCCAGTAACAAAAAATACATAGTCGACTGTGGAGATTTTATTAGTGGCGCACCCCGTCGTAGTATAACGAATACATCATCAACATAATTAGGTGTGTTCCAGTACTTTTTCTACTAAATTCTGAAGTCAGCCATTTGTTTGGAAGTGGGGGTAAATCTCTCTTCGACAGAGGCAAAGTATGGAAACGCATTTAAACCACATGTGTAAAGTATGTCATTAAGAAATGTCAAATTCACGTTTTCGCTACAGAAAACAAAAACAACAACACAATTTGAGACACATACACAGAGAAAATGGGTCAATCCTCACTTATCTCTGTACGCACACCAAGTACTTTGACAGAAAACCAACAACATACCCACACCAATTTCTTGCGTTAAAATGGGCAGGGTGGGAAAATATTTTCCTCTCTCGAGAGTGCGTTCATTTAAAACCCATTTTTTCGGTATGCGGGAACGAACTTTGTGTTAATTTGTGTTGTTTTGTACTGTTTTGTGTTGTTTGTTCGAGTACGGGATCACACATATTATGAGTCCAATGACTCCTCCGGGATATAACAAATACAAAACAGTCATGCTTTCGGGATGTAATAGTGTCTCTTGAAGAATACCAGGTATACCGGTACGAAATGAGTTTTTTGAAAATAAAACACTAATTATTGATGGAAAAGTAAAAACATTTTATTCAAAGTATTGGCCATTGTTTTCTAGGCTAGGTTTTCTAGGAGGGTAGCTCCTCCCAGCCAAGTGTTTTGATTGTATCCTGAGCCGGTTTTGCTTTGTGTGCAGGTGCATTGTCATGGAGCAAAATTGCCTTGCCGTGTCTTCTGGCCCATTCTGGTCGTTTCTCGATCAATGCATGGTTCAAATTGATCATTTGTTGTCGGTAGCGATCAGTATTAACGGTTTCACCAGGTCTTAGGAGCTCGTTGTATAGCACACCTTTCTGGTCCCACCAAACACACAGCATTGTCTTCTTGCCGAATCAATCTGGTTTTGCAGTCAATGTTGATGTGTTGAACCCATGATTTTTTCCGTTAAGGATTCTTAAAATAAATTTATGTTTCATCGCCAGTAACAATCCGATGCAAAACCGATTTTATTTCGTGTCTTTGAAGCAAAATTTCACAAGTGTTTTTTTTTTCGGTTTTCCATCTGTCTTTCATTCAATTCATGTGGCACCCATTTTACGCACTTCTGGATCTTTCCCATAGCTTTTAAACGGTCAGAAATTGTTTGTTGTGCAACATTTAACATTGCTGCCATTTGCTTTTGACTCAAAGTGGCATCTCCATCCAATAACGTTTGCAATTCGGTTGTCTTCCACGTTCTTCATTTCTCACATCAAAATCATTATTTCTGAACCGTTGAAACCATCTTTTGCATGCTACTTCTAATAGAGCATGATCACCATATGCCTCGACAAGCATTCGATGCGAATTTGCAGCACTTGTCTTCAAATAAAAACAAAAAATTAATGCTTTCCGCAAATCATCACTTTCTGGTACAAAATTCGTCATTTTTAACACTTTGAAAAAATATGATGTTGTCTGTTCAATGATTTGGTGGACTGGTATACTTTTTGTACTTGGTATACTTTTTTTACAGATGTCATAGCAAACAAAAAAAAAAAAAATAAGGGCTCGTTCACAACAAATGTTCCCTATCGAGACATTTGTATCTTGACGCTCCCTTCATACCGGTACACCTGGTTTATAACAATCGCTTTGTCAATTACTGTCGTTTCTCCGATAACACCGCAGTTCAAAATAAGTGTTTCTGAGAGAGAATACGCCTTTATGATAGTTTTACTAAAGCGGCTTAAACTGAAAAAAGAAGAACAATTATAAATTCAATAAGTAATTAGATGGTCGATGAAACGTAGTTTCCAATTTCTAAAACTTTAAACTAAGAACAAACATAGCTTCTCACCCTTAAGTGCAATGTCGTTCAAAGCCGTAAAATCAACAAAGTTGTAATCAGTCAATGACATCAAAAAAACAAACATTAGTAGGCAAATCGGCTGCGCCAGCCAAGTTGCTCGTAGTGTCGTGTGATACGTTACACATACTAATGATGGCCCAGGGCCCTCTCAGAGACAAAACAATTCATGTTGCGGTGGGATGACAAATAAACAAACTTCTGGAATTCTCTTGAAATCCAAAAGTAGCTCGTAAACATCACTTACCGGCACGTGGTAAAGAACTGAACTCTCCCCTCGTCACCATCAAGATGTCCACGTTCCTGTCTCCAATGTGTCTCGAAAGTTGTTTGGCTGTTGAAATGGCATCACTGCGTAAAGTGCACAGATTTGCTGTCGTTCTTTTGCGACAGCTTTTCGAATGTATCATTCGAATATATTTTTCTCGCATTGCCACCTGTTTCTTCTGACCTTTGCATCTCTATCCGGATTGCAATTAAACAATTTGCTTTATGGGTCTAGCAATAAACTGGAACAATTAGCAAACTCGATCATAAATCCATTTCCACGATCTGACTAGTGGGGCTTGAAGATCTTCTGAAGATTTACGGCTGTGTAAATTTGCAATCAAAGGGAAACTAGTTGTTAAGAGAATGCAATTACTGCTAATTTAACGATGAATCTTCATTTTTACGATGTAATGCAAAGTGACGTTCGAGTGTTGTGGATGAGAAAAAGACACTCGGCTTATTTTATTTCAATTTAATTTATTCAATAGCCAATTCGAAACAATTCATGAAGGTAATTACATAACAAGTTAGAGATTAAGAAGAGGTTCCTTTACAATTGTAATTCAATGTATTTATAAAATAATGTTTGTATTTGCTGACTTATTTTACTTCAAAAGAAAAGCTACCAACAAAAACACTTACTTAAATCTTAAACCTACTATTGCACATTAACCCTCTTGCACACTTAACTGAGCAATTAGTCTATGTTCCGAAAATGAACAATTATTGTAGAATTTTATTTTAATTTTATTTAACATAGTAATTATAAGGTTGACGCAGGTTATATCATGAAGAAACTCGGCTTAGGAGTCGACTCAGATTGATTCCTCAAGTCGAATGAGATGCCAGATTTCTGATTATTCAACAGTACCTCCTTTGCCGTTGAAAAAGGAGAACTTTATCGTTATTGGACTGGTGTTCTACTTAGTCCAGCAGATTTAAGAAATGCTGTAAACAATCAAAAAACCTTTCTGAACATTATGAATTTTTAACAACTGGCTTCAGTCACTCTCAATCCAACATTTTAACGAAGCTGAGTCTTGCGAATGCAATGATCGTGGTCATAGATCTTGCCGAAATTTAAGAAGCTGGTGGAACGAGCGGATCAGGGCAAAAAGAAACGTTTACTGGCGAGTAACACTCAGCCATCATACGTCACTTCCTACAAAATTTTCATAACGATTGTCTGATCTCACTGTGGAAAAAATCACTGCCGGTAATGCATCTATTTAAAAGGACCCAAATAAATCAATCACTTGAAGTTCTCATCATTTGGGCATCTCTGTGCCGTCATTGTTGGGAATTCTTCTAAGGTATACCTAAGTCCGAGCGTGATTCTGGACCATTCTTAGTTTCGCTAATTCGTAAATTGGTTTCAAGAACAGCAAAAAGAAACGTTTACTGGCGAGTAACACTCAGCCATCATACGTCACTTCCTACAAAATTTTCATAACGATTGTCTGATCTCACTGTGGAAAAAATCACTGCCGGTAATGCATCTATTTAAAAGGACCCAAATAAATCAATCACTTGAAGTTCTCATCATTTGGGCATCTCTGTGCCGTCATTGTTTGAATTCTTCTAAGGTATACCTAAGTCCGAGCGTGATTCTGGACCATTCTTAGTTTCGCTAATTCGTAAATTGGTTTCAAGAACAGCTTGAATTGATTTTTATCGAAGACTCGTTTTCAGCGATGAGATTAATTTTTTTCAATTATTACCGAAATGTACATAGATTTTTTTTTATAATTGGCGAGCGCTAAAGGGGAGGAGGGCATGGGCATGTCCATGCGAGGTAGCGTTGTGGAATGCGAGCTGTCACCTCCATTCTCATTAGTGCACAGGTCAAGTTGACATACAGCCGCCATGCGGAGCGCCCTGGATAGCCATCAAAACACCCGTTTTATAGTGAGCTGAAGTATGCAGCGAATCCCTCTGCCCGAGGATTTAAATAATGGGCCTGGCCTACCAGTCTGCGGGTTGTGCAAGAGGGTAACTTCCTCACCACGTAAAACAACACAAGTTCAGAGACAACATCATGCCTCGGAAAAGGAAGGATTAACTGTTGACGACCCCAGCAAACGTTTTAAGGACAACGATTTTCGGTTTCGCACGTGGAACGTGAGGTCCCTTAACAGGCCACTTGCAGCCGAATAACTTGCGGAGGTCCTTGACTGCTACAAAGCAGATTTTGCAGCCATCCAAGAAGTGCGGTGGGATGGGCCCGGAAAAAAAACCATGGAAAACTGCGATATCTACTACAGCGATCGCTACAGAGAGAGAAGGCAGCGCTGGAGGTGCGATGGAATGGGCCTGGCATTAAAGCGATGAAGAACTGCGATATCTTCTGCAGCAATTGTTACAGAGAGAGAAGGCAGCGCTTAATCGGATGCGGATTTGTTGTTCGAGGCAGACATAGGCAAAAAGTCTTGAGCTACGATCCCGTCAGCGAACGCCTCATGACAATCCGCATCAAGGTTAAATTCGAGAACATCAGCCTGATTTGCCCTCACGCCCCAACAGACGAGAAGGATGACAACACCAAGGATGACATCTATGCCCCAGCTATGACACCAAGATCGTTCTAGGAGACTGCAACGCTCAACTGAGAAAAGAGGACATCATTGCTGGAGTCCTCAGAAAACACAGCCTGCACGACAATACATCCGGATACGGATTCAGGCTGTTGGACTTCACCTCGGGATGGAACCTCTCTCTGGCTAGCACGCGGTTCCCCAACCTTCGCATACAATGTTTAAGATGGCCAGGCCATGTAGAGCGTATGGATACTAGAGCTTAGGCCCGAAAAGTCTTCGAATCAGAGTCATTGGGACAACGCAACAGAGGACGGCCTAGGCTAAGGTGGCGTAGAGAAGGACCTCAACCAACTTGGAGTGCGCAACTGCAGGCAGCTGGTGAAAGATCGTGTTGTCTGGAGAGGCAAGTTGGTTGAGGCCCAGGTCCTGTCCGGGACTGTAGCGTCATAAGAAGAAGAGGAAGAATCCACACGTCCTTCACAATGTACTATACTTATGGTCAACATGCCGGATGAATCATTGGACCATATTATTTTTTTGATGATATCATTCGCGATATCATTCGATGATAAGGAATTATTTTTGGCCACAATTGCAAGTTGCAAAGACTGTGGCCGCCGTTGCGTAAAAGGTAGAGTGAGACGCTCACATGCCAAAGGGTCTAGGTTTGATTCCCGGCTGAAAAACTCGAATTTTTCACGGCACCACCTCTTTCAAGCTGCTGACAACACTCAAAGAGAAATAATTGTTTTGGAAACTTCTCAAACTTCGCCGTTCGGAGTCGGCAAAAAACTGTAGGTCCCTTCTACACGTGAGAGAACAGTAGGGCGCACAACACAAGCAGTTGATGAGCAAGCTAGGCTCTGGTCCCCCTGTGGACTGTCGCGCCGACAATTATTATTATTATTATTATGGACTTGGCCAATATGTGGTTTCAAGAGGAAAGTGGCACAAGCAACACGCCAAATGTAAAAATCGATTTTCAGATGATTTAGATTGGTGAACGCGATATTTGAAGAAAGGGACCCGTTGTAGGGCCTATTCATTTATGTGATTTAAGGCTGTAGATTTTTTTCTTTGATTGATACCGATTCTTCTTGAATCGGTATCGATGCGCTCAGATACAATATGGACGTGAAATGGCTTAATTGCCCAATTTATGCGAAAAAAAAGGGTTGAAATTTGGAGCCCACAACTGGACGTCTGCAAACATACTCATGGTAGTCTTGGGAAATAAAAATTATGCATAAAACAACATACAACTCAAGTAAAAGTAAAAGTTAAGTTCTTAAACTTAAAGTAAAAGATTTTTGGATATTTTAACCAGAGCTTGTTTTATTTGAAGCGTCCATAGTAAAAAATACTCTTTACCTGTCCATATTAAAGACGGTGCGTTGTCGAAAATGTCGTCCGTTTTGATTTAAAAATCGTACCTCGTGTTAACTTGTGAGAAGACGAAGATGATCTAAGAATCTGTATAATCCTTTTTTGGGTTATGTCAAAACTAAGCAAGCACACACACAAAGTTCATGTTTGAGCCCATTACCAGCACATCACTCAATAAGTCCCAGGACTAACCAAAAAAAAATACGTTTTCTAAACAAAATTCGACTTTATTCATCAGCACAGTTTCCTTCGAGAGTAATAAAATCAGGGCAACGTCGCTCTAACCATTTATCTTTGTCCTCAAAATTGGCTTCAGTTGCGGCGATCACCTCCTCAATCGAACCATATTTTTTCCAGCGAGGATCGTTTTGAGTTCTGAAAAGAGGTAGAATTCGCTAGGGGCCAGATCTGGCGAGTACTGTGGGTGTGGAATCAATTCAAATCCCAATTCGTGCAATTTGGCCATGGTAGCCAACTATTGTGACACGGTGCATTGTCTTCTTTTTTTTTCTTCTTAATATGGGACCGTTTTTTTGCTTCAAATGCTCCAATAACGCCATGTAGTATTCGGTATCATTTGGCCTTCCAATATAGTAGATGAATAAAATTCCGTGCGCATTCCAAAATACGGATGCAGTAACCTTGCCAGCCGAACTTTGCGTGTTTGGGCATTTGGGGCGTGGTTCACCGGCTGCTGTCCACTCTGCTGACAGCCGATTTGACTCTGGAGTGTAGTGGTTGATCCATGTTTCATCTATTGTGACATTCCGATGCAAAAAGTCCTGTTTATTCTGGCGAAACAGCTCCAAACAGCTCTTAAAATCATTGACTTTTAGTCCACTGTGAGCACATGCGACACCCATTTCGGAATCAGCTTTCTCATGGTCAAGTGTTCATGCAAAATAATGTACTCACCCCCTTCTGAGATCTTTAATGAGTCAGCTATCACACGCAATTTCACATTCCGGTTTTCCAAAACGACTTTGTGTACTTTTGTGACGTTTCAAAGAGTAACCATTTCAAATGGCTTTGCAGAGCCTTCGGCATCGTTGGTGCCTGTAAGGCCACGTTTACGACCGACAAATAGATGGTTTTGATGGACCTGTAACATTTTTTAAGCCATTGCTGATCTTGCAAGGTATTTTTTTCCATTACAAAGCAGTGTTTCGTTAAATTCTGTTTCTTTTCCTTTGTTTTAAAAATCGCAAAAGTATGCCATGGTGGTCACAACACTGTAACTTGTAACCTTAGTATCAGATTGTCATGAAAATTTGACAGATATAATGCATATGTATGTGGTATGTAATAATAATAATAATTGTTGGCGCTGCAGTCCAAAGGGGGACCAGGGCCTAGTATGCTCATCAACTGCTCGTGTTGTGCTCAACAGTTTTTTTCCGACTCCGAACGGCGAAATTTGAGAAACTTTCTTAAGCAGTTATTACTCTTTGAGTGTTGTCAGCAGCTCGAAGAGGTGGTGCCGTGAAAAATTCGAAAAATAAGTGTTGAGATTGGAATCGAACCTACACCCTTCGGCGTGTGAGCGTCGCATTCTACCCACTACGCCACGCCGGACAACAATGAATTTTTGTGTTTCCTAAAAATAGGGGAGTGTTCCCTTACCCGGAAAAATAACACAAAACAATACACTGTCCGTTCCGGCATTCTGAAAAGGTGGGTTTTAAGTCAAATGAGCGCTGTCATGAAGGAGTAAAATATTTATCCCCTGCCGATCTTGAACCAAGACATTTGTTTTAGGTAGGTTCCTGGTTGTCTGTGAAATGAAGTAGTGTGAGTACACATTTACGGTATACCGGTATGAAAAATAAAACGCTAATTATTAATGGGAAGTTAAACACATTTTATTCAAAATATTGGCCATTGTTTTCTACACATTTTAGCCACCTTTCTGGCAATTTGTGAGTACCACGCCAATAAAATTGTTCGTCTTTTAAAGCAAACCAATCAGACACCTAATTTTCGACCTCCTCGTAGGAATCAAAGTGCTGCTCAGCCAATGTGTGTCCCATCGATAAAGACAAATGGTAGTTGGAAGCAGCCCAGTCTGGTGAATACGGCGGGTTGGGTAGCTGCTCCCAGCCAAGTGATTTGATTGTATCCTGAACCGGTTTTGCTTTGTGTGCAGGTGCATTGTCATGGAGCAAAATTAACTTGCAGTGTCTTCTGGCCCATTCTGGTCATTTCTCGATCAATGCATGGTTCAAATTGATCATTTGTTGTCGGTAGCGATCAGTATTGACGGTTTCACCAGGTTTTAGGAGCTCGTGGTACAGCACACCTTTCTGGTCCCAAAAAACACATAGCATTGTCTTCATGCCGAATCGAACTGGCTTTGCAGTCGATGTTGATGGTTGTCCCAGATTAACCCATGATTTGTTTCGTTTAGGATTCTTAAAATAAATCTATTTTTCATCGCCAGTAACAATCCGATGCAAAACCGATTTTCTTTCGTGTCTTTGAATTAAAATTTCACAAGTGTTTTTCGGTTTACAATCTCTCTTTCATTCAATTCATGTGGCACCCATTTTCGACACTTTTATATCTTTCCGATAGCTTTTAAACGGTCAGAAATTGTTTGTTGTGCGAAATTTAACATTGCTATCATTTGCTTTTGACTCAAAGTATCATCTCCATCCAATATCGTTTGCAAATCCGCGTCTTCAAACTTTTTTGGTGGTCATCCACGTTCTTCATTTCTCACATCAAAATCATTATTTCTGAACCGTTGAAACCATCTTTTGCACGTTGCTTCTGATACAGCATGTTCACCATATGCCTCGAAAAGCATTCGATGCGACTCTGCAGCACTTTTCTTCAAATGAAAACAAAAAATTTATGCTCTCCGCAAATCATCACTTTTTGGTACAAAATTCGACATTTTTAACACGATTAAAAAATATGATGTTGTCTGTTCAATGACTTGATGTATTCTAAATATTTTTCACAGATGTCATAGCACACAAACGAAAAAAATAAGGGCTCGTTCACAACAAATGTTCCCTATCGAGACATTTGTATCTTGACGCTCACTTCTTGCCGGTATACCTGGTAAGTAAGCATTGACCTGTTTATGTGACTCAAATCTTGTTATTGTTTTTCCTTTCCGTATCGAAAAGGGAATTTGATATTTCTTAATTACTACTTTAGACATTAAGTTTAGATGCATTCCCGTTTTTTCCCTTTTCCTGAGAGGGATTTATCCTCATTTCTTAACAAATGACAGGCTTCAGAGTTTAGTACAGAAAGTACTGGAACACACCTAACCGTTTTTGTGTTAATGTCAGTCCGAGGACTCATTGAGTGATGTGTTATATCAGCGAAAAATCACACCAGGTACGATGTGACATCATCATCATTATTGAAATTTTTATCATTCAAGGAGTTTTGCAAAAATCGAAAAAAGTAGTCAGAAGGCTCAAAAGGTCAGGACTATATGGTGGAAGTGGCAAAAGGTCTCAACCAAGCTCCAGTAATTTTTGCTGAGTGCCCAAATATACGTGTGGCCTGGCACTGTCATGATGGAATACAACACCTTTTCGATTTGACAATTCGAGCGGTTTTTCTTCAACTGCATTGTTTAGGTCTGTTAGTTGTTCAATGTAGACATCTGAATTGATCGTTCGCTTGGGTGGTACTGGTGGACAATTCCTGCCAAACAAAGTCTTTACAACCGATCAATTTATATAAATTTTTCAATAGTAAGGTAATATATTCCGCATCTCTGTTAATTGTGCAATGTAGTTTTAAGAAAACCTTCGTTGCCAAAAATGGATATAGACAAGGCGACGCGTTGTCATGCGACTTCTTTAACATCATTCTTGAGGGGATCGAGCGAAACTCACACGATAACATCAAAGGCCCGATCTTCCACAAGTCTGGTCAACTGCTTGCTTATGTGGATGACATTGAGGCGATCGGCCGAACTCAGTGAGCCGTCAGTGAGGCGTTTGCTAGCATCGAAGGGGAGGCGGCTTAAGTGGGACTGGTGAAAAACGAGGGCAAAACGAAGTATATGCTGTCATCGAAGAAGGACGCAGAACATCGACGTCTCGAACAGAGCGTCACTAAGGCAGAATAGAGACAACAACATCAGTACCGAAATCAAGCGCAGAATCACTCTTGCCAATCGCTGTTTCTTTGGGCTCAAGAAGCAATTGAGTAATAAAGCCCTCTCCCGAACGACCAAAGTGACTTTGTACAACAAGTTGATCATCCCAGTCCTGCTTTTCGGCGCAGAAACCTGGACGCTACTAAAAGCGGATGAGGAGGCCCTTGGTCTCTTCGAGAGAAAAGTTCTGCGTGCAATTTTTGGTCCTGTTTGCGTTGATGGCATCTGGAGGAGAAGATTCAACCACGAACTGTATGGGCTGTAAGGCGGATACAACGCTTAAGATGGCTAGGCCATGTAGAGCGTACATCACAGCTCCAGCCCGAAAAGTCTTCGAATCTGAGCCATTGAGACAACTCAACAGAGGACGGCCTAGGCTAAGGTGGTGCACACAAGTGAAGAAGGACCTCAACCAACTTGGAGTGCGCAATTGGAGGCAGCTGGCAAGAGATCGTGCTAGCTGGAGAGACATGTTGGTTGAGGCCCAGGTCCACCCCATACTGTAGCGAAGAAGAAGAAGTTTTAAGAAAAATGTAACTATTGAGCTAAATAAAATCAAAAACCAAAAACCGATCTTTTTTACTAAATGACAGTTGAGGTACTATCTATCATATAATAAAATGTGTTTGACATATCAATTGCGTCAGCAAACCTAAAAATTCAACTAATGCCATCTTTGAGCGAAATCCTCAAGTACTTGAATACGCAATTACCGCAATGAAAGCTTAAAGTTTGGACGACACTATAAATTGCGGCTTGTAACGGGCACCATATATCCAATCTATGGATCTTTTGCAAGGTACTTAAAAATCATTTGAATATTTCTTAACTGCCATGGAGGAAATGTTTCACTCTCACAAAGTTCTTGCAGACAACGAATTTTGAAGACCTTCGTGGGGTGAAATGGAATATTGTCGTGCGTTCCCTAGCCTATATAAATGCATTCATGTTTCGTCAATGATTTGGAGAAAACGAAGAATTGCTTTCGGACTGTGCTTAAAGACTACCCTGAATTGTTGGCACTGTTTGGCTGGCTGTTCTGAATGTACAAACGTGGCAGCAATGGCCAGGGTTGTATGATGCGCGTCGGTCAGACAGTACCAAAATCATGCATTTTTGACACTCCATGGTAAACGTCTTTAAGGCATCTTGGCTTTTGACCACATACAGTTTATTTCCGAGGATTACCATGGCAGGCGATGGGTCATTCTATTCAACATTTCCTGAATGATTTCTCTCACAAAGGAAAGAATCAAATCATCAAACGATGCTGCCATTTCCCCCATATTTAGAAATTTTATTGCAACTCACATAATTGAAACCAATTTGAAATGTTAAAAAAGGACATATTTTCCGTCTAAAAAGGTTTGATAATAAAAGTAGAATAGAATTTCCTTAAGAAATTTTCTTTTTCTTTAAAATGACACAAACTTTCCAGACAGACTGTAGAGAAAAGATGACACCTTATCAAACCTGCGCACCGAAAGCGAATTTGCCAAGCTCACAAAATGTATCTCATTCGTCTGCACAAGCTTCAAAGTAAGCGCCGCAACCAAGCAAAACCTTGCACCATGATCCCACAATCTCTGAAGTCAGAGCTTGCATTTTGATTTGATCAACCGAACAATGGTCTTTGACACCACACTCAGAAAGCGATCAAAGCTGATTTACGACCCCATTTCGATTTTGAGCAACTTCCATCCGAAGTGCGCACACCATTCAAGGTTCATGTAAGCGTCTCGGCTCAGATGGGAAGATTCATGCACCACACACAACCTGGTTTCAGACCATCGTCGCTACGTTGCTCGGCCGAATACCGTCAGTCAGAGCGTCACTCGTGCATGCAAGCGCACTCGCCAGAAACCTACAATTTATGTGCATCCTTCGCGGTAAATCCACGGTATTACCACACAAAGCTAACAAATTGCTCACCCACAGAAGCTGAATAGAATTCACTGCCGAACACCCACGCAGCTGATGTGCAGCTTGCCCCTCCTCTGCGTTGAGTGTGCACACAATCGGCCAGCCAAACATGACCTGCAAACGCAGTAGAAGACTGCCTTCTGACGCGACCTCACCATTGACGCGCGCAATAAGCATTCTACGCGCGAACGCGATACTATCGCCACCCGCCACTGCCACCACTGCCGCCACGGCGGTAATTACGTTCACGTTCATCATTCAGCGCGATCGGCTAAAGGTCAGTCTTGTGGTCAAATTTAAATACTTCCCACAAGTCAGCGCCAGGCCGTAGCTAGGCCTGGCATTGTCCAAAAACACGATCGCAAGACGTCGCTGAGCTCCTCAGCCAGGTACTTGTAATTGATGGCCCGCCTCGGCGGAATGATTTCAATTGCGCTGCCCCCCGACCGATGCCGAGCTAATTGAAGCGCAAAAGTGGGGCGGTTTTTGGCCTGTTGTTCTGGCCCAAGCTTCGCGTATAAATATGGCGCGGGAGATTAACTTGGGTATCAGTCAAGTGGATTCTATCGATTCGCCAAGATGCAGAAGTTGTTAATTGTTGCCCTGGGCCTGGTGGCCGTCGTGAACGCTGGATACATCGGTGGTGGCTCCAGCCGTGGATGGTCAAGTGGTGGCCGTGGATGGAGTGGTGGCAGTGGTGGATGGAACGGTGGCAGTGCTGGATGGAGCGGTGGCAACAGTGGATGGTCCGGAGCGTCGTCAGGATGGCAGGGTTCTAGACCGTTGGTTAGCAGTGGCGGCTGGCAGAGTGGCGGCTGGCAGAGTGGCGGCTTAGGATCAGGCTGGCAAGGAGGTCTTAGCGGCGGCAGTGGCTGGCAAGGGTCATCTGGCTGGAAGAGCGGAGGTGGCCGCGGAGGATGGTCATCTGGAAGCAGTGGTCTCGCCCTTGGCGGTGGTGGCTGGCAACAGGGCGGCCGTGGAAGTGGCTGGTGGTGATATGTACGCCGTAGACGATTGTGAACGCTTCCAATAAAATTGCATTTTATCCGACAAGTTAAATACAAATTGAGTTTGAGTTTGACTTTGAATGAAGGCCGGGGAAACGCTGTAAGCTTAAGATGTTGCACAAAACTTAACGCATAGAGAGATGTGTTGTGACACGAATAACGTGCCACGTGTACGATCCTTCATCAGTGATTTCTACTGAAATCTATTGAGTTTTCTGTTGGTCTTGAAAAGATCATCACTATAAATTAGCTGGGTTCAAAACGAGGGAGAATGCATTACAGTAGATTGTTCTTATTCGTTTTGTAACGCATACAAACGATGTTTTTAAGGCTATCAGTTATCTACTCTCTGTGTAAATCAGGAAGCGATAAGTCTTTTGGATAGAGAAGTGCGTCGTGCAATTTTGGATCCTGTTTCCGTTTATAACATTTGAAGAAGTAGATTCAAAGACGAGTCGAGAGCCTTTGGATATAACATTAAAGATGGCTAGTCAATATAAAAAGAACATAGAGATACCTCTGCTCCAGCCCGAAAAGTCTCGGAGCCATTAGGACAAAGCAACAGAGGACGATGGTATACAAAAGGGGAGAAGGACCTTAAATCAACACCCAACCAACCCATATTGCTGTTATGTTCTTGCATGATTTCTGGGCAAATGATCTCAACATACTCTTTTCCCCTCTGATCATAACGAACTGCCTTGGCTGCTTATTATTATATCTTGGTTCAATTCCAATGTACTCCACATCAGAAAACTACATTTACAGCAAATTCATTCAAAGAAATTTGTATTTTTTTTTATCATTTTTGTCTAGAACTATGTTTTAGTAAAAGATAATTTTATTTTTAATTTTCCATAAGGTAAGCTTTCCCTTCTTCTTGTGTCGTTACAGGCCTGGGTGAACCTGGGTCTCAACCAACATGCCTCTCCAGCCAGCACGATCTTTCGCCAGCTGCCTCCAGTTGCGCACTCCAAGTTGTTTGAGGTGCTTCTCCACGCCACCATAGTCTAGGTGGTTCTCTGTTGTGATGTCCTAATGGCTCGGATTCAAAGACTTTTCTTGCCAGAGCAGTGGTGTCCATACGCTCTACATGGTCTAGGCATCTTAAGCGTTGTATCCAAAGATGTCTGACCAGGCGCATGTACGCTGTACAGCCCATAGAGTCCGTCGCTACACCTTCACTCCAGATGCCATCAACGCAAACGGGACCAAAAATCGCACGCTAATCTTTTTTCTTGAAAAAACTAAGGGCTTCCTCATCCGCCTTTGCTAAGGTCCAAGATTCCACCCCATAAAGCGAGCTTAGTCCTTCTACAGAGGGCTTTATTACTCAATTGCCTCTTGAGCCCAAAGAAACAGCGATTGGCAAGAGTGATTCTGGGTTTGATTTCGGTACTGATGTTGTCCCTGTTTACCGCGGAGCCGAGGTAGACGAAGTCCTTGACTACCTTGAAGTTTCTGCTGCCTAGTGTGACGCTCTATCCGAGTAATCGATGTTGTGTTCTTCCTTGATGACAGCATGTACTTAGTTTTGCCCTCATTTACCGCCAGACCCATTTTAGCCGCTTCGCTTCAATGCTGGCTAACGCCTCATTGACGGCTCGCTGTGTTCGTCCAATCACGTGAATTTCATCAGCGTAAGCTAGTAGTGGAGCTGACTTTTAGAGGATCGTGCCTTTGGTGTTGTGTTGTGAGTTACGAAAGATCTTCTCAGGATTGCTGTTTGGCGTTTGGAGGGGTAGGTTCAATCTTTATGGGCGTCTTCGGATTCAACTCAATGGTTGGGCTATGTGAAGCGTATGGAAATAATTGCTTCTTACCAGAAAATATTGAAACCCGAGCCATTGGGACAATGAAGCAGAGGACGGCGTATGCTTAGGTGGCGCACACAAGTGGAGAAGGACCTCAACCAACTTGGAGTGCACAACTGGAGGCAGCTGGGGAAAGATCGTGCTAGCTTAACATGCATGTTGTTTGAGGCCCAGGTTCACCTCGGACTGTAGCGCCACAAGAAGAAGAAGAAGAAGAAGAAGAAGAAGAAGAAGAAGAAGAAGAAGAAGAAGAAGAAGAAGAAGAAGAAGAAGAAGAAGAAGAAGAAGAAGAGTATTCCATAAAAGGGAGAAGTTTTGACCGTGCCAGCTTAAGAAATTTGAGGATGAAAAATAGGAGCTTAATTGAATCAAGATCCTTGCCAAACGCAAGGTGATCTCATTGTTTTAAAATATGTGGATTCGATTAAAGAAATTTGGATTTATTCAAAAGGAAAGAATTTTGTGTGCCATATGAGATGAAACACAGAGATTTTGAAAAGTTATTTTTCACATCAGAAATTCTTAAAAGGTATCGAAAAAAGGGATCTTTGCTTTGGATCGTGACTGGAAATCAGAAGTACTGTGATAACACCAAAAAGAAAGATATATTACCTACCTGATGAATATGTTCCATCATTGTGTTCCATCGTCCTGCGACGCATGGGGGGCACCACTAACAAAAATTATAAATTAGTATTAACTTCTCTGTTAGTCCGTCCCTACATGTCTCAGAACTTATTGTTAAGTTGAAATAACCATGCTTTCCATAGCAGACAGCCTTGTATTATTAATTGGTTACATCACGTTAATGGCTACAACTACTTCGTTTCAGTGATACATCGCGTGCAGAAAGGCTAGAAATAATCGAAATGCATATCAAGGTGTTTTTTCAACATTATTAGGCTTAGCCCCGCGTGGTTATAGTGGCCAAAAACTAGATGAAATCCCTTAAATAAAAGTCTAATTCCTGACCCTCCCGTGCACACTGCTACCAGTTGTCAAAACCAAACGATCACGGGCGCTAACTGGTGAAGCTTGGTGTTCCTCTCCTTCTCGAACCCAGAAGCTGGGACTCAAGGGCCCTCTTATCTTCAGCGTTGGAATATTAAAGCATATTGTTTCCTTTTGTTGTTTTGGTTTCTATATCTACACTCTTCGCGGCCTTCTTCTTAATTCCTCTTACACACTCATCCATACGAGGGGCGTTCAATTGGATGCACACTGGGTATACCCTGTACCCAAAACATAAATACTCAGAAATATTTTATGTTCCATGAATTGAATTTGTTGAACGGGGAGTCCCCATGTAAAATCCCATATTGTAAGTCTTTGTACAAGAATGATAGAAAAAGAGATTACGCAATAGAGGGTTCAATTTTCTTTCGTTCTGCGCAGCTTACGTCACGCGAGACTTCTGATTTGACAGCTCTTTGTTATTGTTTAATCTCTTCATACAAATTGCAGCAGGAAAAGTAATTAGTTGATTTTTTTCTAATATTATTCAAGTTTAAAGAACTTTTTAACATAAAATAAGTTTTAAGTGTATGTCCAATTGAGTTAATTCAACTATCCAATTTCTTTCAGAGATATTAATTCAAGCATTTTGCATTCAGAGTGGAAAAAAACAACCAAGTTATTGAAATAAAAGACTAGATTTAAATTTTGTATTAGTGGACAATTTTATTATATTTTCTTTTTTTTCTGAATTGAAACTCTGTAATTTCTTTGTTTAGTTTCCTTATCCTAAAAAACACGCGTGTTCTAAAATAAAGTTTTTTTATTTTCTCCCCACAGTTCACATTTTTGGCCAAATGTATCTTGAGATATTCGGGGGAAATCAAGAGGTCATCTCCATTCACACGTTCGAAAATGTCTTCGAGTTGCTTCATATGAATCATTAGTGCAGATGTGGGTTTATCCAGGCCTCCTTCGTTTAAATGGTTAACCCACGTAAAAGTCGTGTCCTTATTTTGAAGAACACGTATGTCGGGAATTTCATCCCCCAACTTATGGCAAATATATCCAGCCAAGTTTTCAAGCCCATCGTGAGCTAATGATTCCAATTCATTGTCCACCTGGCTGTAGACATCAGTGCTCGGAGGATTTATAGTTATACTCTTAAGTATCGTACCTTAAAGTAGAAAGAATATTAACATATTTATATATTTCAGATATGTATGTAGATAAAACATTACTTGTAAGAGTACATTCGGAAACTAAGTCAGGCGTGTCATCCAAAGCAACATTTGCACTATTTGAAAGAACGCCTTCATTATAGCCCAGGATGTAAGATCGCAGTCTATACTTAAACTCCTGACGATCAGGGTGGTCATGAAGACCTCCTTTCCTTCGGATAACGCCAAAGAAATTTTCTAATACGTCCTGATTCAAACGATACGTAAGTATGTAATCCATTTTGAACTTTTCTTTCAGTTCAACGAATAACATTTTTAGCGCTCTGTTTGACTGAATGATTCCTGAAAATTATAATAATTAACATATCAGCAACATACTTTACGGTTTAGACTCAAACCTGTCTGAAAAGGCAGAAGTTTGTCTTTTCCAATAACCCTCATCATCTTCATCAACATTGTCATTTCATCAAGAATTGGGTCTTGGACATCTACAGCTAATCCGTAGGCATGGGTTCGCTTCCTTGCATCTGGAGTAGGAACTCTAGAGTTCATTATATCGAACCAGTCGTTTGTCTGAAAAGATCGTTAAAAATTACTTAGGACAGTTTGAAAATTGTTTCAATTTGTCAGCATTAATTACCCATTTCAAATTGCAAGTTTCTTTCAAAACTATCCGCAGTGAAATGTGCAGAACATATCCGGGCTGTGTTTGGATTGAAATTATCCTTTCTCCTGCAGAAGTGAATCCACTGTTTCCGCAGGATGTTGTGTTTTGGTACCGAATAAAACCGTACATTCGGTTTTCCCTTATTGTTGTTTGCATTGCAGCCAAACACAGCACACCTCATTTTCAAGAATTACTCTTTATTTAATTGTTAATAAATTACAAAATATTTTTTTTTATTTTTTTTCAAATAAACGCTCGGAAATCGCAGTCAAACCTGACATTCGTATATAAAAAGTAAACATCCGTTGTCTCCGCCTACGTCATCAAAAATTGACAGAAGGTGACAGACATGCGCAATGCGTAATCTGTATTTCTATCATTCTTGGTCTTCGTACTTTGTCGTATTTCTCTTCACTTTGTGGTGAGTCTTCAGAGAAGGAACAATAAAAGTATTGTACTGTGCAAGGAAGTGTGTTTTTCATTAATTAATTCTATACGTTCAATATATTCTCGGTATCGATATGAAGGAAAATGCGAATTAAATTTAAATTGTTTCTTTTTTTCAATATAATCTCGTAATCTCGTAGTTCCACACTTGGAGATAAAGTGAAGTATCTAATAAAAACAATACGTTTTCACATATAAGGAAGATATTTGGCAACCTTTTATTTAGTAACGTTATTTATTTCTTCAACGCCTTAACTTTAATTGTAGAATAAGGAGAGAGGATTATTAGGCTTTCATCCTTTCCGACAATATAATTCTTATAGATCCAGTTCGAATTTGAAACTCCCTCTCTAACTAAACTTTACTTAAACAGCGTTCCTTTTCTATATAAATATGATAATAAATATGAAATTGTTGTTCCAAAAACATGTTTCTTTTTTCTTAAAGTTTATAATACTCGCAGTGCATAACAGTCCTCATAAGAGTCGACTGTTAACAGGCTCGTCGCTCACCCGCCTCTCTTTGCTGCAATATCAAGCTAAAGATAGCAACTTTGTGTCACAATCCGATCGAAGCTCCATTAAGCAGATATGATCCTCAATTACCACCACAAACGACAGATTAACCTCCCACTTGACAGCTGCAACATCTCAGGCACGTCAGTGGGTAGTAAATTTTACTTTAATGACAACCTGAGATCAATTAGTCAGATGCATCTATCGTGGAAAATCTTGGTTAACTGGCTGTGAATGGGCACTCGGAGTGAAGTTCTGCCGGCTAGGTGCACGCGCCATTATCGCTTTGGTCGGATCCGTATCGTAAACCTTCTACGGGGACAGCAGCATTAGCATTTAATAGACGTTTTAAGTCTTTAATTAAGACATATGTGGCATGAAGACAGCCATGAGTTGACGTCCGTACTTGTCAGGAATTCACTTACGTCAGGGGAAGGAAGGTTGGGCAGATCACGAAAAGTTTAAAGATTAAGTACACCAAATTATTTTTTTAACCTCTAATCTTTTATTTTATTCGTGGCCACAGTGGCCTTGTGTGTAGAGTGCGACGCCGAAGGTTTATGTTCGATTCCCAGCTTAACACCTCGAATTTTTCACGCCACCACCTCTTTCGAGCTGCTGACAATACTCAAAGTGTAATAGCTGTCTAAGAAAGCTTCTCAAACTTCGCCTTTCGGAGTCGGCAAATAACTGTAAATCCCTTCTACTCGTGAATGAACAGCAGTCCGCAAAACAAGAGTAGTTGATAAGCAAGCTAAGCCTTGGTCCTCCTGTCGACTGCCACGCCCTACAATTATTAACCTTTTATGCGGAACAGTTTTGTGTGGCAAATGTGTTAGATGCATGGCAAAGTCAGTATTTAAAGGGTGTCGTTCTAAAAAGTTGTTGGATATTTGCTAGCCCTCAAAGAAAAACGTGATGAAAGGAACCGCTGTCGATCGAAGGCCATACAAGAAGTATTTTATTTCGTACCAATTTTGACAGCTAGTAGCTCATTATAAGACTAATTCACAGTTGCATGATTAGAAATTCATTCTGTATACAATTCACAATAATCTCTTATACATATGTAACAACAGTATACAACTTTATATTGAATGACACATTACAAATTACTTACTGGCGGCTATTTCGTCAGCGGTTATGTTATTCATTTTAAATTCAATTGGGCATTTAAATATAAATGAACTGACGCCTGTAAAATGTGCCCAAATTGTGCAAACTTATTCCGAAAACCATTGTACATTCCGAAATGTTTACGTTTCACGTTTTTAGCGATGAATGGAAGCTTCTTTAAACAATTACCGTGTGCTGGGATATCAGCAACAATTAAGTTGGCGCGACAATCCATAGGGGGACCAGGGCCTAGCTCGCTCATCAATTATTCGTGTTGTGTGCGCTACTGTTCTCTCACGAGTAGAAGGGACCTACAATTTCTTTCCGGCTCCGACCGGCGAAGTTTGAGAAGCTTTCTTAGACAGTTATTACACTTTGAGTGTTGTCAGCAGCTCGAAAGAGGTGGTGCCGTGAAAAATTCGAAGTGTTCAGCCGGGAATCGAACCTAGACCCTTCGGCGTGTGAGAGTCGCACTCTACCCACTACGCCACGGCGGATATCGGAACATCCACAAAAACTGACGGTTGCGTGCTCTGTGGGAGTCTATGGTCTAGTTGGCCCCATTTTATTTAAAAATTATGCTCAGCAAAACGTCACAGTCAATGCTGAGCATTCTACGCCTCTGGTGCCCGTAGGGGGCCAGTAAGTTAGATTGTAGGAAAAAGAAAACAAAGCACGTCCAACTAGTTTTAAGCATTTTTTGTCTAGTACGTAAGTCTGCAATGAATTTGAAATAAAAAATGAAAATGCATTCTAGGCCTCGATTACTAACTTTTTTGTTCATTTTTGGACAGGTTCTGTGGTTTCTGCAAGATGGTTCAATGTGTCACACAACTCTTGTCACAATTGATTTAGGAAGAAACTGTGTAGTTTAACGAATCTATAAAATGGGCCCCAAAATAATGCGATTTACAGCCGCGTGAATATTTTTTGTGGAGATAAGAGTTCGCTAGTCTGCGCCGACAAGCATGAAATGATTAAGCACTTCGACGACAACATTCGTTGCGTTAATGCCAATATACGGCAGCAAAATTAGGAAAAACTCATAGAAGACTAGATCACGAGACAAGACTAATCGAGCCACTTGTGCAAATAAAGGTCCCAACAGGAACGAAAGATTTGAATTTCAAATAAAACGCAGATTTAAAAAAAAAATCATGACTTCTTTATTACATCGTAAAGTAGACAGGATGAAGTTATGTGTTGAATAACACATCGGCCAGATGGCCGTCGCGGCTTTGCTGGCACATACGCGATCTTTTAATGAAATTTTCAATGCCCGTTTTGCATAAATGCTGCGGAGTTTCATTAATAATAATAATAATTGTTGGCGCTACAGTCCAAAGGGGGACCGGGCCTAGCTTGCTCATCAACTACTCGTGCTGTGCGCGCTACTGTTCTCTCACGTGTAGAAGGGACCTACAGTTTTTTGCCGACTCCGAACGGCGAAATTTGAGAAGCTTTCTTAGACAGTTATTACTCTTTGAGTGTTGTCAGCAGCTCGAAAGAGGTGGTGCCGTGAAATATTAGAAAAATTGGTGTTGAACTGGGAGTCGAACCTAGACCCTTCGGCGTGTGAGCGTCGCCCTCTACCCACTACGCCACGGCGACCACAGTTTCATTAGTACAGTGTCCAATTTCCTCCTTTAAGGCTTGCGTCGTCGTCGGCTTATTCGCATAAGCCATCGACTTCAAAAAACCTCAAAGAAAAAAGTCCAATGGTGTTAAATCGCACGATCTGGGTGGTCAATTGTGGTCTCCAAAACGCGAAATAACACGATCGGGAAATGACTGATGCAGCAATTGAATTGTTTCTCTGGCTGTATGAGGTGTGTCGCCGTCTTGTTGAAAACACATTCCCTCCACATTAATTTTTTCAATTCTAGGCACGAAGAAATTGGTTATCATTTTACGATACCGAACACCATTGACTGTGCGCGCTTGACCTGACTTCTTTTTATAAAAAATAAGATCCAATGATTCCTCTAGCCCAAAATCGACACCACACAGTGACACTTTAAGAATTCATTTGCTTTTCGTGAATCAATTGACGATTTTCCTCGCCCCAAATGCGACAATTCTGCCTATTGGCCCGAAATGGGCCTCGTCACTAAAGATGATTTTATCGGCAAAATCAGCGTTTTCATGTTGGTCAAGCATTACCATTTTGGTAAAACAATTTCACAATGAGAATGCGTTGTTCATTCGTTTTTATCAACCTTATACCTTCTACTAACAAACAATAATAATTGTTCAAATGTCCAACAATGACAATTCGAATGGCGCCAAATTTAAATCTTGCGTTCTTGTTGGGACACCCTTTATTTCAATTCAATTTTGTGTGTTTGTTATTTGTTTTTGTTTGTTATGGTTATTTTTGATTCGGAAAATGAGGATGAAGAAGGCCTTAAATAAAAAGAAGATGTTTAAGAGACACAAGCAATCCCTCGGAAATGAATAAGAATGAGTAAGTATAAAGGACAACTACAAACGACAAAATTGCAAACAAATATTGCTATGTAGTTTTGCACAGCGATTCAGATTAGGCAAGGAATGTTTTCGATAAGTAATGAATTCAGTAGATCTCCTAAGACAAATAAGAGGTATACCGGGTTTTTCCAGACATGCAGCTTTGCGCAACATTGAAATTGTTTGCCAGCGGAAGTAATCAAGCAAATGTTGCAACAAATGTTTTACTGATCATGGCACAGACAACGATTTCAAAGTTCTTTTGGCGAAGAACTAAATTCCAGTTGTGTTCCAACTTCATTCTGCATCATAAAGTTTTCTCTACTTTTGTTTTGAATTGAATGACGTTAAATAAAGATTTCATTAGAATTTATAATAATAATTGTTGGCTCGACAGTCCACAGGGGGACCTCCGACTGTAGCGCCATAAGAAGAAGAAGGAGAAGATTGGATTAAATTGAAGCCGAGGGGATCTATTCGTAGCAAATCTAATGATGACTACGTTTAGAACTTATCAGCATATTCAGTGTTTCATACGGTTTTCAAAGAATTGAACTGTATAGTATTGTTTATTTACATTATTTCATTTTACAATTTTAAAACAAATAAATAAATATAGAATACAAAAAGCATAAGATGTAATTACAAAGGCAAAGGGGAAAGTAATATTCTGATACATTGAAGAGAAATCGTTAAAGTAGCACGCATAAAAAGTCACATTCATGAACTGTCCACAACTTTGTTACGAAAAGAGGTTTTCGGTTAGACAGAGCTTAACACCATGCAAGTCGTATTAGCTCAGTTGTCCTTAAGGTCTTAAAAATTACTTTCAGGATTACAGATTGTCGAACATTTAATTCTCTTTATCTTCTTGTTCTTATTGTGGCGCTATAATCCGGGGTGGACCTGGGCCTCAACCAATATGTCTCTCCAGCCAGCACGATCTCGCGCCAGTAGCCTCCAGTCACGCACTCCAAGTTCGTTAGGGCCGTTCTCCACTTGTGTGCGCCATCTCAATTCAGGCCGTCCTCTGTTACGTAGTCACAATAGCGCAAATTCGAAGACTTTAGGGCCGGAGCAGCGGTGTCCATAGCTATCTTAAGCGTTGTATATAAAGACGCAGGAGCATGTCACTGTGCAGCTTATAGAGTTTGTCACTTAATGCTCAAGCATGCTTTTATTTATGCTTTTATGAAATTATGTAAATTCCTTACACAAGTGATGATGTTAACGCGTATATTGCATCGACCCAAGACGCTTCACATCATTGGTAGCTTTCCATAACGCACACATACATATTAAGTTAAAAATAAAAAGGATAGGCCTTGAATGGGCCTATAATGATTGTACGGCACGACAGTCCACAAAGGACCAGGGCCTAGCTTGCTCATCAATTACTCGTGTTGTGCACGCTATTGTTCTCTCACGAGTAGAGGGGACCTGCAGTTTTTTGCCGACTCCGAATGGCGAAGCTTGGGAAGCCTTCTTAGACGGTTATTACTCTTTGAGTGTTGTCAGCAGCTCGAAAGTGGTGGTGCCGTGAAAAATTCGAAAAATTGGTGTTGAGCTGGGAATCGAACCTACACCCTTCGGCGTGTGACAGTAGCACAGCAGTAGCGCGCACAACACGAGCAGTTGATGAGCAAGCGAGGCCCTGATCTTCCTTTGGACTGTATTTTTTTACAATTATTTTTATTAAAAAGAAAACCTAAAAGAAATGATCCAAAACTAGCCGAAGAAGAAAAAAACTCGAAAAGGTTTTCGAAAGGGTTAAGAGTACTTAAGTTTTATGTATTATTATGTACTACCCTGGCAACTAAGTAAGGATTTCACTCAGATGGCTCTAGTTGAACATTTAAGTAGGTTTGCTAAAGTAATGGAAATGTCAAACACATTTTGTTATTCCGTAGTTGGTACTACAACTGTCAATCAGTATAAGAAAAAACTTTTAATCGTTTTTTTGTGCTGTTAATGGCGACTAATCTTTAAAGATCGGCAGTGTTGAAATTGGCATGACAAATTTCGTTCTAGTGATTTTTCATTCAAAGATGAAAAACACTCTGGCCATTTAGTTGAAGTTGGTGATGATCAAATCAAGTAATCGATTCACATCTTCACAGTACAACTCGTGAGGTTGCAGAGAAGTCCGTTGTATCACAAGCATGCATTGAAAATCGCTTCAAACAACTTTGCTGTCTACGAAAACCCGATATATGAGTTCCCCATGAAGTGAAAGAAAATCATTTAAAACAACGCTTTAGCATCTGCGACTTGTCAAAGAATAGTCACGATTTTCGTTACTAGACCATTTTTAATTGGTAATAAAAAATGGTCTGTTTACAGCAATGTCAATCGGAAGAGATCGTGGGGCAAGGCAGGTGAACTTCGAACAACATCAAAAGTTGATATTCATTACAAGTTTGGTGGGATTACATAGGAATTGAGTTCTGTGAACTATAGACACCTAACCAACAAATTTAGATGCCTACATTGATATGCTAAAAAAATTGAACAAAGTTGTTGGAGAAAAACGGCAAGAATTGACAAATCAAAACGGTGTTGTATTCCATACGCAAGGCCACACACATCTTTGGTCACTCTGCAAAAAATTGCTGGAGCTTGGTTGAGACCTTTTGCCACTTCCACCATATAGTCCTGACCTTGCAGCATCTGATTACATTTTTCGATCTTTGCAAAATTCCTTAAATTATAAGAATTTCAATAATGGTGATGACGTCAAATCGTACCTGCTTAAGTTTTTTTCTGATAAAATCCAGAAACTTCATGAACGTTGAATTATGATGCTGCCTGGAAGATGGCAAAAGCGCATTGCTCAAAATGAACAATACATTACTGAAAAAAACATTTTATTTCGTTTAATGATAAAATTCTCTTTTATTTAAAAAAAAATTTCTTTTACTGTCTAAAAATTTTCTAAAAATCCGCAATCCCTACAGAACTCTATCTGCTCCGTCACGGAAGGGAAGGGATTCACACAGACCATAGATGTCATAAAAGGTTTAGACAATGAAACATGGTGATATGTGACCCTTTCAATATCATGATAGAAGAGAAGACCGTGCGAAGGCCATAAGTCAGAGTCTTTCAAAAATCTGCTCTGTTGCAGACTGTCGCGATTGTCATTGCGGTGATTGGACAAACATATAGAACTGTGAATTAAAATATCGTTCAATATGTCCCGGGACGTATAGTGGTTAGTGGTTCATTGAAATTGAAAAGGAGTGACCTTAAACCATCTACATGATGTTCAAACCTTTACGAGGCTGAACATCGACTCTGGCCGTTTTCTCATTGCACAAGCGCTCGAAGTAAGATTATCAAATGCTAGGAATCAGGATACAGCGTAAGCATACAAATGGACGTTTCGACATTAAACATCTTACTTCGCTGAAGATTGGCAGAGCCAAAGAAAATACTTTTCAGGATGCCTGCGACAGGATAACCGCTCATTGAAGTATAAGACGAACACACGCTTGTTGGTAAATCAACCTCAGCAAGTATGTCAACAGGAACATATAACAGATGACGCTTACAATGGAAACTAACCGGACAAGATATCGAGCGCGAAGGTGGAAGGGTAATAAGAGAAAGTCTTTCATGACTCTCTAGGTTAAAGTAAAATCAATAAAAATAAAGGCACCTTTTTGCTGTTTGAAATTGGCTGGCTTACCTAGATATTGACCAACGGTGAACTTTGGATGTAGCTACTTAATCAGCATGAGTAGAAAAGAGTGTAAAAGGGACCCCAACTCCAGACATTGAAGTCGAACGATAACGAAATCGAAACAGCACAGCCATCAATGCAGTATTTTCGCACGTTTTCCCAGCGAGTTTTGAAAACTATGGATTAAGGCCTTGCTTCACTCATTTCGCCTTACTCTTCACTCCACGGCTTTTTTACTAAGACACTTCAAAAATCCGAATACACCTTCTGCGACTTCACCTCCAGTAACACAACCGCCACCAACTTACTAAGAATTAGGGCACGACCTTATTGGATTAGCCGAGCCTGTTTTCATGAATTGAGCCGGTCTAAAAATCCATATTACACATATTCCTCCCAACAATTAATGCCTATGAACACGAGAGACATTTGTCAATATTCCTGTCAACTGAATTCACACAAGCCCAGTCACAACGTTCAAAATGAAAGTCCATTAGCTTCCCACACAAAATTAATTTTATTTAATATCCTTGGGCACTTTCATGACTAACGTTTAATACTGTTGGAGCCACTTTACCACCAACCACTGCTTGAGCCGGAGCTCCAACCGTGGCCGCCGCTGTATCTGCTGGATCCACTATTCCAGCCGCTGTTCCAACCCTTGTTCCATCCTTTGCCGGCGTTGCTTGTAATTACGCGTATAATCTTGGTACTGGCACCATTGTTACCAGACCATCCACTGCCGCCGGACCATCCACTGCGGCCGGACCATCCACTGCTCCATCCGGGCGAACTTCTCGACGACCAACCGCCGCTGCTATACCTCGGCGCTCGGCCCGACCATCCACTGCTCCAACCGGCGGAAGCGGCCGCGACCAGAACCATCAACACGATAAGGACTTTCATTTTCGTTTCGCCGATCCACGTTTAAGACTGTCTAGAGCCCGACTATGGGAACTGTATTTATAAGAAACCATAGCTGTGACTAATCGGCAACGTCGATAAAGTCCACGTCGTATGGAAATTCATGTTTTTGGCCCCGAACTGAGTGCGAGCCGAACAAGAACGAGGGGTGTGCCGTGTGCCGACCACGTCGTGATGGGATTTCTGATTGCCTCCACTGCTCATCACTCAAAAATGCAAACGAATGCCGATTGGAACCGAGGATAACCGGAGCGCAAGATGCGACTGCCGGCAGCGCTATTAGCTTGACCTCAAGGCGGCTACTCCTCCGACGAGTGCCGAATAGGTCATAAATTCAATATCGGTCGTAAACACTGGCAACAATCTGGCATTTAACATAGTCGGTGGGCGGCTGATGGGGGCGCACTGATAGTGCGATATTGCGTTCTAACGGCGATTTCAACGTTCGTGGTGCGACTTAATGAGTGGCAAGCTCGTTTGACCGTACGTGACTGGAGATGCGATGACAGCTGACAATTCAGGATGTTGATGATTCTTAAAATGTGTTTTAAATGTGTGTTTTTACAGTTTTGAGTGATTTCGTAAATTGATCGAGAATCCGCTTAAGTGACCTTGGGCCTTGGCTCGAACATTGAGATATGAAAACCAGCATGTTTTTCAAGGTTTAAATATTCTCACGCGCTCTGTATGACTTGTATTTCTGAGATTTTCTCACGGTAGGGGCTAGAAGTCATTCAGCAGATCAGTTGTTAGATGTCATTGAAATGCGAATGGCTTCGTTCAGGATCAGGTTCTATTTGAGTTAGTTAGAAGAAAAGTAAGTCTTAAGTTCTAAGCAAGATTCCAGTAAAGTAGAATCAGACTTGGCCAGATTGTCTTCTTGTTGAAAAGGTTGATCAACATCTCGAATTGCTTCTGATTTGATGCGTGAATAACGTCAGGACACCAACGGCTCATGTAAACGGAGGATCCCCCGTCAAATCGCGTAAACGGAGGGTCCCCAGTCGGATCGTGTAAACGGCGGCCCCCAGTTGCATCGTGTAAACGGAGGACCTCCAGTCGGATCGTGTAAACAGAAGACCTCCAGTTGGATCGTGTAAACGGAGGGTCTCTAGTCGGATCGTGCAAACCGAGGACCACCAGTCGGATCGTGTAAACGGAGGGCCCCCAGTCGGATGGTATAAACGGAGGACTCAAAGTCGGATAAACGGAGGATCCCCAGTCGGATAGTGTAAACGGAGGGCCCCCAGTCGCATCGTGTAAACGGAGGGCCCCCAGTTGGATTGTGTAAACGGAGGACTCCCAGCCGCATCGTGTAAGCGGAGGGTCCCCACTCGGATCGTGTAAACGGAGGACCCCCAGTCGAATCGTGTAAACGGAGGGTCCCCAGTCGGATCGTGTAAACGGACGACCCCCAGTCGGATCGTGTAAACGGAGGGTCCTCAGTCGGATCGTGTAAACGGAGCACCTCCAGTCGGATCGTGTAAACGGAGGGTCCCCAGTCGGATCGTGTAAACGGAGGACCCCCAGTCGTATCGTGTAAACGGAGGGTCCCCAGTCGAATCGTGTAAACGGAGGACCCCCAGTCGGATCGTCTAAATGGAGGACCCCAAGTCGGATCGTGTAAACGGAGGGCCCCCAGTCGGATCGTGTAAACGGAGGACCCCCAGTCGGATCGTGTAAACGGAGGACCTCCAGTTGGATTATGTAAACGGAGGGTCCCCAGTCGGATCGTGTAAACGGAGGACCCCCAATCGGATCGTGTAACCGGAGGACCCCCAATCGGATCGTGTAAACGGAGGGTCCCCAGTCGCATCGTGTAAATGGAGGAACCCCAGTCGGATCTTGTAAACGGACGGCCCCCAGTTGCATCGTGTAAACGGAGGACCCCCAGTCGGATCGTCTAAATGGAGGACCCCAAGTCGGATCGTGTAAACGGAGGTCGTCCAGACGGATCGTGTAAACGGAGGTTCCCCAAACGGATCGTGTAAGCGGAGGGTCCCCAGTCGGATCGTGTAAACGGAGGACCCCCAGTCGGATCGTGTAAACGGAGGACCCCCAGTCGGATCGCGTTAACGGAGGACCCCCAGTCGGATCGTGTAAACGGAGGACCCCCAGTCGGATCGTGTAAACGGACGCCCCAGTCGCATCGTGTAAACGGAGGACTCCCAGTCATATCGTGTAAACGGAGGACCTCCAGTCGGATCGTGTAAACGGAGGGCCCCCATTCACCCCGTGTAAACGGAGGACCTCCAGTCGGATCGTGTAAACGGATGGTCCCCAGTCGGACCGTGTAAACGGAAAGCCCCCAGTCGGATCGTGTATACGGAGGCCTCCAGTCGGATCGTGTAAACGGAGGGTCCCAAGTGGGATCGTGTAAACGGAGGACCCCCAGTCGGATCGTCTAAACGGAGGGCCCCTGTCGAATCGTGTAAAAGGAGGACCCCCAGTCGCATCGTGTAAACGCAGGACCCCCAGTCGGATCGTGTAAACGGAGGGTCCCCAGTCGCATCGTGTAAACGGAGGCCCCCAGTCAGATCGTGTAAACGGAGGGCCCCCAGTCGGATCGTGTAAACGGAGGACCCCCAGTCGGATCGTGTAAACGGAGGGTGCGAAGTCGCATCATGTAAACGGAGGACCCCAAGTCGGATCGTGTAAACGGAGGACCCCCAGTCGGATCGTGTAAACGGAGGACCTCCAGTCGGAGCGTGTGAACGGAGGGCCCCCAGTCGGATCGTGTAAACGGAGGACCTCCAGTCGGATCGTGTAAACGTTGGGTCCCCAGTCGGATTGTGTAAACGGAGGACCCCCAGTCGTATCGTGTAAACGGAGGGTCCCCAGTCGCATCGTGTAAATGGAGGATCGCCAGTCGGATCTTGTAAACGGACGGCCCCCAGTTGCATCGTGTAAACGGAGGACCCCCAGTCGGATCGTCTAAACGGAGGACCCCCATTCGGATCGTGTAAACGGAGGGTCCCCAATCGGATCGTGTAAACGGAGGACCCCCAATCGGATCGTGTGAACGGAGGACCCCCAGTGGGATCGTGTAAACGGAGGACCCCCAGTCGGATCGTGTGAACGGAGGGCCCCCAGTCGGATCGTGTAAACGGAAGACCCCCAGTCGGATCGTGTAAACGGAGGGTCCCCAGTCGGATCGTGTAAACGGAGGACCCCCAGTCGGATCGTGTAAACGCAGGACCTCCAGCCGGATCGTGTAAACGGAGGGTCCCCAGTCGCATCGTGTAAACGGAGGACCCCAAGTCGGATATTGTAAACGGAGGGCCCCCAGTCGGATCGTGTAAACGGAGGACCCCCAGTCGGATCGTGTAAACGGAGGACCTTCAGTCGGATCATGTAAACGGAGGACCTCCAGTCGGATCGTGTAAACGGAGGGCCCCCAGTCGTATCGTGTAAACGGAGGGTCCCCTGTCGCATCGTGTAAACGGAGGACCTCCAGTCGGATCGTGTGAACGGAGGACCCCCAATCGTATCGTGTAAACGGAGGACCCCCAGTCGGATCGTGTAAACGGAGGACCCCCAGTCGGATCGTGTAAACGGAGGACCTCCAGTCGGATCGTGTGAACGGAGGGCCCCCAGTCGGATCGTGCAAACGGAAGACCCCCAGTCGAACGTGTAAACGGAGGGTCCCCAGTCGGATCGTGTAAACGGAGGACCCCCAGTCGGATCGTGTAAACGGAGGACCTCCAGTCGGATCGTGTAAACGGAGGGTCCCCAGTCGCATCGTGTAAACGGAGGACCCCAAGTCGGATCGTGTAAACGGAGGGCCCCCAGTCGGATCGTGTAAACGGAGGACCTCCAGTCGGATCGTGTAAACGTAGGGTCCCCAGTCGGATCGTGTAAACGGAGGACCTTCAGTCGGATCATGTAAACGGAGGGTCCCCAGTCGGATCGTGTAAACGGAGGACCCCCAATCGGATCGTGTAAACGGAGGACCCCCAGTCGGATCGTGTAAACGGAGGGTGCCCAGTCGCATCGTGTAAACGAGGAACCTCAAGTCGGATCGTGTAAACGAAGGAACCCCAATCGGATCGTGTAAACGGAGGACTCCCAGTCGGATCGTGTAAACGGAGGACCTCCAGTCGGATCTTGTAAACGGACGGCCCCCAGTTGCATCGTGTAAACGGAGGACCCCCAGTCGGATCGTGTAAACGGAGGACCTTCAGTCGGATCATGTAAACGGAGGACCTCCAGTCGGATCGTGTAAACGGAGGGCCCCCAGTCGTATCGTGTAAACGGAGGGTCCCCGGTCGCATCGTGTAAACGGAGGATCCCCAGTCGGATCGTGTAAACGGAGGGTCCCTAATCGGATCGTGTAAACGGAGGACGCCCAGTCGGATCGTGTAAACGGTGGACCTCCAGTCGGATCGTGTAAACGGAGGACCCCTAGTCGGATCGTGTTAACGGAGGACCCCCAGTCGGATCGTGTAAACGGAGGACCCCCAGTCGGATCGTGTAAACGGAGGTCCTCCAGTCGGATCGTGTAAACGGAGGACCTCCAGTCGGATCGTGTAAACGGAGGGTCCCCAGTCGCATCGTGTAAACGGAGGACCCCAAGTCGGATCGTGTAAACGGAGGGCCCCCAGTCGGATCGTGTAAACGGAGGACCCCCAGTCGGATCGTGTAAACGGAGGACCTCCAGTCGGATCATGTAAACGGAGGGTCCCCAGTCGGATCGTGTAAACGGAAGACCCCCTGTCGGATCGTGTAAACGGAGGACCTCCAGTCGGATCGTGTAAACGGAGGGTCCCCAGTCGGATCGTGTAAACGGAAGACCCCCTGTCGGATCGTGTAAACGGAGGACCTCCAGTCGGATCGTGTAAACGGAGGGTCCCCAATCGGATCGTGTAAACGGAGGACCTCCAGTCGGATCTTGTAAACGGACGGCCCCCAGTTGCATCGTGTAAACGGAGGACCCCCAGTCGGATCGTGTAAACGGAGGACCTTCAGTCGGATCATGTAAACGGAGGACCTCCAGTCGGATCTTGTAAACGGACGGCCCCCAGTTGCATCGTGTAAACGGAGGACCCCCAGTCGGATCGTGTAAACGGAGGACCTTCAGTCGGATCATGTAAACGGAGGACCTCCAGTCGGATCGTGTAAACGGAGGGTCCCCAATCGGATCGTGTAAACGGAGGACCCCCAGTCGGATCGTGTAAACGGAGGACCTCCTGTCGGATCGTGTAAACGGACGGCCCCCAGTCGCATCGTGTAAACGGAGGACCTCCAGTTGGACCGTGTAAACGTAGGACCCCCAGTCGGATCGTGTAAACGGAGGGTCCCCAGTCGGATCGTGTAAACGGAGGACCTCCAGTCGGATCGTGCTAACGGAGGGTCCCCAGTCGGATCGTGTAAACGGGGGACCCCAATCGCATGGTCTAAACGGAGAACCCCCAGTCGGATCGTGTAAACGGGTTGTTCCCAATCGGATCTTGTAAACAGAGGACCCCCAGTCGGATCGTGTAAACGGAGGGTTCCTGGTCGGATCAAACGGAGGACCCCAAGTCGGATCGTGTAAAAGGAGGACCTCCAGTCGGATCGTGTAAACGGAGGGCCCCCAGTCGGATCGTATAAACGGAGGACCCAAAGTCGGATCGTGTAAACGGAGGGTCCCCAGTCGGATCGTGTAAACGGAGGACCTCCAGTCGGATCGTGTAAACGGAGGGTCCCCAGTCGGATCGTGTAAACGGAGGGTCCTCAGTCGGATCGTGTAAACGGGGGACCCCAATCGCATGGTGTAAGCGGAGGACCCCCAGTCGGATCGTGTAAACGGATTGTCCCCAATCGGATCGTGTAAACAGAGGACCCCCAGTCGGATCGTGTAAACGGAGGGTTCCCAGTCGGATCGCGTAAACGGAGGACCTCCAGTCGGATCGTGTAAACGGAGGACCCCCAGTCGGATCGTGTAAACGGAGGAACCCCAATCGGATCGTGTAAACGGAGGACCCCCAGTCGGATCGTGTAAACGGAGGACCTCCAGTCGGATCGTGTAAACGGAGGGCCCCCAGTCGGATCGTGTAAACGGAGGGTCCCCAATCGGGTCGTGTAAACGGAGGATCCCCAGTCGGATCGTGTAAACGGTGGACCTCCAGTCGGATCGTGTAAACGGAGGGCCCCCAGTCGGATCGTGTAAACGGAGGACCCCCAGTCGGATCGTGCAAACGAAAAGTCCCCAGTCGGATCGTGTAAACGGAGGACCCCCAGTCGGATCGTGTAAACGGAGGTCCTCCAATCGGATCGTGTAAACGGAGGGTCCCCAGTCGCATCGTGTAAACGGAGGACCTCCAGTTGAACCGTGTAAACGGAAGACCCCCAGTCGGATCGTGTAAACGGAGGACCTCCAGTCGGATCGTGTAAACGGAGGGTCCCCAGTCGGATCGTGTAAACGGAGGGTCCCCAGTCGGATCGTGTAAACGGAGGAGCTCCAGTCGGATCGTGTAAACGGAGGACCTCCTGTCGGATCGTGTAAACGGACGGCCCCCAGTCGCATCGTGTAAACGGAGGACCTCCAGTTGGACCGTGTAAACGGAGGACCCCTAGTCGGATCGTGTAAACGGAGTGTCCCCAGTCGGATCGTGTAAACGGAGGACCTCCAGTCGGATCGTGTAAACGGGGGACCCCAATCGCATGGTGTAAACGGAGGACCCCCGGTCGGATCGTGTAAACGGGTTGTCCCCAATCGGATCGTGTAAACAGAGGACCCCCAGTCGGATCATGTAAACGGAGGTTTCCCAGTCGGATCGTCTAAACGGAGGACCCCAAGTCGGATCGTGTAAACGGAGGGTCCCCAATCGGATCGTGTAAACGGAGGACCCCCAATCGGATCGTGTAAACGGAGGACCCCCAGTCGGATCGTGTAAAAGGAGGACCTCCAGTCGGATCGTGTAAACGGAGGACCTAAAGTCGGATCGTGTAAACGGAGGGTCCCCGGTCGGATCGTGTAAACGGAGGGTCCCCGGTCGGATCGTGTAAACGGAGGACCCCCAGTCGGACCGTGTAAACGGACGACCCCCAGTCGGATCGTGTAAACGGAGGGTCCTCAGTCGGATCGTGTAAACGGAGCACCTCCAGTCGGATCATGTAAACGGAGGGTCCCCAGTCGGATCGTGTAAACGGACGACCCCCAGTCGGATCGTGTAAACGGAGGGTCCTCAGTCGGATCGTGTAAACGGAGCACCTCCAGTCGGATCGTGTAAACGGAGGGTCCCCAGTCGAATCGTGTAAACGGAGGACCCCCAGTCGTATCGTGTAAACGGAGGGTCCCCAGTCGCATCGTGTAAACGGAGGATCCCCAGTCGGATCGTGTAAACGGAGGGTCCCCAATCGGATCGTGTAAACGGAGGACCCCCAATCGGATCGTGTAAACGGAGGACCCCCAGTCGGATCGTGTAAACGGAGGACCTCCAGTCGCATCGTGTAAACGGAGGATCCCCAGTCGGATCTTGTAAACGGAGGGTGCCCAGTCGCATTGTGTAAACGGAGGACCCCAAGTCGGATCGTGTAAACGGAGGAACCCCAGTCGTATCGTGTAAACGGAGGGTCCCCAGTCGCATCGTGTAAACGGAGGATCCCCAGTCGGATCTTGTAAACGGACGGCCCCCAGTCGCACCGTGTAAACGGAGGATCCCCAGTCGGATCTTGTAAACGGACGGCCCCCAGTTGCATCGTGTAAACGGAGGACCCCCAGTCGGATCGTGTAAACGGAGGACCCAAAGTCGGATCGTGTAAACGGAGGGTCCCCAGTCGGGTCGTGTAAACGGAGGACCCCCAGTCGGATCGTGTAAACGGACGACCCCCAGTCGGATCGTGTAAACGGAGGGTCCTCAGTCGGATCGTGTAAACGGAGCACCTCCAGTCGGATCGTGTAAACGGAGGGTCCCTAGTCGGATCGTGTAAACGGAGGACCCCCAGTCGTATCGTGTAAACGGAGGGTCCCCAGTCGCATCGTGTAAACGGAGGATCCCCAGTCGGATCGTGTAAACGGAGGGTCCCCAATCGGATCGTGTAAACGCAGGACCCCCAAACGGATCGTGTAAACGGAGGACCCCCAGTCGGATCGTGTAAACGGAGGACCTCCAGTCGGATCGTGTAAACGGAGGGCCCCCAGTCGGATCGTGTAAACGGAGGACCCCCAGTCGGATCGTGTAAACGGAGGGTCCCCAGTCGGATCGTGTAAATGGAGCGTCCCCAGTCGCATCGTGTAAACGGAGGACCCCAAGTCGGATCGTGTAAACGGAGGGCCCCCAGTCGGATCGTGTAAACGGAGGACCTCCAGTCGGATCATGTAAACGGAGGGTCCCCAGTCGGATCGTGTAAACGGAAGACCCCCAGTCGGATCGTGTAAACGGAGGACCTCCAGTCGGATCGTGTAAACGGAGCGTCCCCAGTCGCATCGTGTAAACGGAGGACCCCCAGTCGTATCGTGTAAACGGAGGGTCCCCAGTCGCATCGTGTAAACGGAGGACCTCCAGTCGGATCGTGTAAACGGAGGGTCCCCAATCGGATCGTGTAAACGGAGGACCCCCAGTCGGATCGTGTAAACGGAGGACCTCCAGTCGGATCATGTAAACGGAGGACCTCCTGTCGGATCGTGTAAACGGACGGCTCCCAATCGCATCGTGTAAACGGAGGACCTCCAGTTGGACCGTGTAAACGGAGGACCCCCAGTCGGATCGTGTAAACGGAGGGTCCCCAGTCGGATCGTGTAAACGGAGGACCTCCAGTCGGATCGTGTAAACGGAGGGTCCCCAGTCGGATCGTGTAAACGGAGGGTCCCCAGTCGGATCGTGTAAACGGGGGACCCCAATCGCATGGTGTAAACGGAGGACCCCCAGTCGGATCGTGTAAACGGATTGTCCCCAATCGGATCGTGTAAACAGAGGACCCCCAGTCGGATCGTGTAAACGGAGGGTTCCCAGTCGGATCGCGTAAACGGAGGACCTCCAGACGGATCGTGTAAACGGAGGGTGCCCAGTCGCATCGTGTAAACGGAGGACCTCCAGTTGGACCGTGTAAACGGAGGACCCCCAGTCGGATCGTGTAAACGGAGGAACCCAAATCGGATCGTGTAAACGGAGGACCCCCAGTCGGATCGTGTAAACGGAGGACCTCCAGTCGGATCGTGTAAACGGAGGGCCCCCAGTCGGATCGTGTAAACGGAGGGTGCGAAAACGCATCGTGTAAACGGAGGACCCCAAGTCGGATCGTGTAAACGGAGGAACCCCAATCGGATCGTGTAAACGGAGGACTCCCAGTCGGATCGTGTAAACGGAGGACCTCCAGTCGGAGCGTGTGAACGGAGGGCCCCCAGTCGGATCGTCTAAACGGAGGACCCCCAGTCGGGTCGTAAAAACGGAGGGTCCCCAATCGGATCGTGTAAACGGAGGAACCCCAATCGGATCGTGTAAACGGAGGACCCCCAGTCGGATCGTGTAAACGGAGGGTCCTCAGTCGGATCGTGTAAACGGAGCACCTCCAGTCGGATCATGTAAACGGAGGGTCCCCAGTCGGATCGTGTAAACGGACGACCACCAGTCGGATCGTGTAAACGGAGGGTCCTCAGTCGGATCGTGTAAACGGAGCACCTCCAGTCGGATCGTGTAAACGGAGTGTCCTTAGTCGGATCGTGTAAACGGAGGGTCCCCAATCGGATCGTGTAAACGGAGGACCCCCAAACGGATCGTGTAAACGGAGGACCCCCAGTCGGATCGTGTAAACGGAGGACCTCCAGTCGGATCGTGTAAACGGAGGGCCCCCAGTCGGATCGTGTAAACGGAGGACCCCCAGTCGGATCGTGTAAACGGAGGGTCCCCAGTTGGATCGTGTAAACGGAGGACCCCCAGTCGGATCGTGTAAACGGAGGTCCTCCAGTCGGATCGTGTAAACGGAGGACCTCCAGTCGGATCATGTAAACGGAGGACCTCCAGTCGGATCGTGTAAACGGAGGACCTCCTGTCGGATCGTGTAAACGGACGGCCCCCAGTCGCATCGTGTAAACGGAGGACCTCCAGTTGGACCGTGTAAACGGAGGACCCCCAGTCGGATCGTGTAAACGGAGGGTCCCCAGTCGGATCGTGTAAACGGAGGACCTCCAGTCGGATCGTGCTAACGGAGGGTCCCCAGTCGGATCGTGTAAACGGAGGACCCCCAGTCGGATCGTGTAAACGGAGGACCCCCAGTCGGATCGTGTAAACGGAGGGTCCCCAGTCGGATCGTGTAAACGGAGGACCTCCAGTCGGATCGTGCTAACGGAGGGTCCCCAGTCGGATCGTGTAAACGGAGGACCCCCAGTCGGATCGTGTAAACGGAGGACCTCCAGTCGGATCGTGTAAACGGAGGGTCCCCAGTCGGATCGTGTAAACGGGTTGTTCCCAATCGGATCTTGTAAACAGAGGACCCCCAGTCGGATCGTGTAAACGGAGGGTTCCCAGTCGGATCGTGTAAACGAAGGACCTCCAGTCTGATCGTGTAAACGGAGGGTGCCCAGTCGCATTGTGTATACGGAGGACCCCAAGTCGGATCGTGTAAACGGAGGAACCCCAATCGGATCGTGTAACCGGAGGACCCCCAGTCGGATCGTGTAAACGGAGGACCCCCAGTCGTATCGTGTAAACGGTGGGTCCCCAGTCGCATCGTGTAAACGGAGGACCCCCAGTCGTACCGTGTAAACGGTGGGTCCCCAGTCGCATCGTGTAAACGGAGGACCCCCAGTCGGATCGTGTAAACGGAGGGTCCCCAATCGGATCGTGTAAACGGAGGACCCCCAATAGGATCGTGTAAACGGAGGGTCCCCAATCGGATCGTGTAAACGGAGGACCCCCAATCGTATCGTGTAAACGGAGGACCCCCAGTCGGATCGTGTAAACGGAGGACCCCCAGTCGGATCGTGTAAACGGAGGGTCCCCAATCGGATCGTGTAAACGGAGGACCCCCAATCGTATCGTGTAAACGGAGGACCCCCAGTCGGATCGTGTAAACGGAGGACCCCCAGTCGGATCGTGTAAACGGAGGACCTCCAGTCGGATCGTGTGAACGGAGGGCCCCCAGTCGGATCGTGCAAACGGAAGACCCCCAGTCGAACGTGTAAACGGAGGGTCCCCAGTCGGATCGTGTAAACGGAGGACCCCCAGTCGGATCGTGTAAACGGAGGACCTCCAGTCGGATCGTGTAAACGGAGGGTCCCCAGTCGCATCGTGTAAACGGAGGACCCCAAGTCGGATCGTGTAAACGGAGGGCCCCCAGTCGGATCGTGTAAACGGAGGACCTCCAGTCGGATCGTGTAAACGTAGGGTCCCCAGTCGGATCGTGTAAACGGAGGCCCTTCAGTCGGATCATGTAAACGGAGGGTCCCCAGTCGGATCGTGTAAACGGAGGACCCCCAATCGGATCGTGTAAACGGAGGACCCCAAGTCGGATCGTGTAAACGGAGGGTGCCCAGTCGCTTCGTGTAAACGGAGGACCCCAAGTCGGATCGTGTAAACGGAGGAACTCCAATCGGATCGTGTAAACGGAGGGTGCCCAGTCGCATCGTGTAAACGAGGAACCTCAAGTCGGATCGTGTAAACGAAGGAACCCCAATCGGATCGTGTAAACGGAGGACTCCCAGTCGGATCGTGTAAACGGAGGACCTCCAGTCGGATCGTGTAAACGGAGGGCCCCCAGTCGGATCGTGTAAACGGAGGACCCCCAGTCGGATCGTGTAAACGTAGGGTCCCCAGTCGGCTCGTGTAAACGGAGGACCCCCAGTCGTATCGTGTAAACGGAGGGACCTCCAGTCGGATCGTGTAAACGGAGAGTCCCCAGTCAGATCGTGTAAACGGAGGACCCCCAGTCGGATCGTGTAAACGGAGGTCCTCCAGTCGGATCGTGTAAACGGAGGGACCCCAGTCGCATCGTGTAAACGGAGGACCCCCAGTCGGATCGTGTAAACGGAGGGTCCCCAGTCGCATCGTGTAAACGGAGGACCCCCAGTCAGATCGTGTAAACGGAGGGCCCCCAGTCGGATCGTGTAAACGGAGGACCCCCAGTCGGATCGTGTAAACGGAGGGTGCGAAGTCGCATCATGTAAACGGAGGACCCCAAGTCGGATCGTGTAAACGGAGGACCCCCAGTCGGATCGTGTAAACGGAGGACCTCCAGTCGGAGCGTGTGAACGGAGGGCCCCCAGTCGGATCGTGTAAACGGAGGACCCCCAGTCGGATCGTGTAAACGGAGGACCTCCAGTCGGATCGTGTAAACGTAGGGTCCCCAGTCGGATTGTGTAAACGGAGGACCCCCAGTCGTATCGTGTAAACGGAGGGTCCCCAATCGGATCGTGTAAACGGAGGACCCCCAATCGGATCGTGTAAACGGAGGACCCCAAGTCGGATCGTGTAAAAGGAGGACCTCCAGTCGGATCGTGTAAACGGAGGGCCCCCAGTCGGATCGTGTAAACGGAGGACCCAAAGTCGGATCGTGTAAACGGAGGGTCCCCAGTCGGATCGTGTAAACGGAGGACCTCCAGTCGGATCGTGTAAACGGAGGGTCCCCAGTCGGATCGTGTAAACGGAGGGTCCCCAGTCGGATCGTGTAAACGGAGGACCCCCAGTCGGATCGTGTAAACGGAGGAACCCCAATCGGATCGTGTAAACGGAGGACCCCCAGTCGGATCGTGTAAACGGAGGACCTCCAGTCGGATCGTGTAAACGGAGGACCCCCAGTCGGATCGTGTAAACGGAGAGTCCCCAGTCGGATCGTGTAAACGGAGGACCCCCAGTCGGATCGTGTAAACGGAGGTCCTCTAATCGGATCGTGTAAACGGAGGGTCCCCAGTCGCATCGTGTAAACGGAGGACCTCCAGTTGGACCGTGTAAACGGAAGACCCCCAGTCGGATCGTGTAAACGGAGGACCTCCAGTCGGATCGTGTAAACGGAGGGTCCCCAGTCGGATCGTGTAAACGGAGGGTCCCCAGTCGGATCGTGTAAACGGAGGAGCTCCAGTCGGATCGTGTAAACGGAGGACCTCCTGTCGGATCGTGTAAACGGACGGCCCCCAGTCGCATCGTGTAAACGGAGGACCTCCAGTTGGACCGTGTAAACGGAGGACCCCTAGTCGGATCGTGTAAACGGAGGGTCCCCAGTCGGATCGTGTAAACGGAGGACCTCCAGTCGGATCGTGTAAACGGGGGACCCCAATCGCATGGTGTAAACGGAGGACCCTCGGTCGGATCGTGTAAACGGGTTGTCCCCAATCGGATCGTGTAAACGGAGGACCCCAAGTCGGATCATGTAAACGGAGGGTTCCCAGTCGGATCGTTTAAACGGAGGACCCCAAGTCGGATCGTGTAAACGGAGGGTCCCCAATCGGATCGTGTAAACGGAGGACCCCCAATCGGATCGTGTAAACGGAGGACCCCCAGTCGGATCGTGTAAAAGGAGGACCTCCAATCGGATCGTGTAAACGGAGGGCCCCCAGTCGGATCGTGTAAACGGAGGACCCAAAGTCGGATCGTGTAAACGGAGGGTCCCCAGTCGGATCGTGTAAACGGAGGACCCCCAGTCGGATCGTGTAAACGGAGGACCCCCAGTCGGATCGTGTAAAAGGAGGACCTCCAATCGGATCGTGTAAACGGAGGGCCCCCAGTCGGATCGTGTAAACGGAGGACCCAAAGTCGGATCGTGTAAACGGAGGGTCCCCAGTCGGATCGTGTAAACGGAGGACCCCCAGTCGGATCGTGTAAAAGGAGGACCCCCAGTCGGATCGTGTAAAAGGAGGACCTCCAATCGGATCGTGTAAACGGAGGACCCCCAATCGGATCGTGTAAACGGAGGACCCCCAGTCGGATCGTGTAAAAGGAGGACCTCCAATCGGATCGTGTAAACGGAGGGCCCCCAGTCGGATCGTGTAAACGGACGACCCCCAGTCGGATCGTGTAAACGGAGGGTCCTCAGTCGGATCGTGTAAACGGAGCACCTCCAGTCGGATCATGTAAACGGAGGGTCCCCAGTCGGATCGTGTAAACGGACGACCCCCAGTCGGATCGTGTAAACGGAGGGTCCTCAGTCGGATCGTGTAAACGGAGCACCTCCAGTCGGATCGTGTAAACGGAGGGTCCCCAGTCGGATCGTGTAAACGGAGGACCCCCAGTCGTATCGTGTAAACGGAGGGTCCCCAGTCGCATCGTGTAAACGGAGGATCCCCAGTCGGATCGTGTAAACGGAGGGTCCCCAATCGGATCGTGTAAACGGAGGACCCCCAATCGGATCGTGTAAACGGAGGACCCCCAGTCGGATCGTGTAAACGGAGGACCTCCAGTCGGATCGTGTAAACGGAGGGTGCCCAGTCGCATTGTGTAAACGGAGGACCCCAAGTCGGATCGTGTAAACGGAGGAACCCCAGTCGTATCGTGTAAACGGAGGGTCCCCAGTCGCATCGTGTAAACGGAGGATCCCCAGTCGGATCTTGTAAACGGACGGCCCCCAGTCGCATCGTGTAAACGGAGGATCCCCAGTCGGATCTTGTAAACGGACGGCCCCCAGTTGCATCGTGTAAACGGAGGACCCCCAGTCGGATCGTGTAAACGGAGGACCCAAAGTCGGATCGTGTAAACGGAGGGTCCCCAGTCGGGTCGTGTAAACGGAGGACCCCCAGTCGGATCGTGTAAACGGACGACCTCCAGTCGGATCGTGTAAACGGAGGGTCCTCAGTCGGATCGTGTAAACGGAGCACCTCCAGTCGGATCATGTAAACGGAGGGTCCCCAGTCGGATAGTGTAAACGGACGACCCCCAGTCGGATCGTGTAAACGGAGGGTCCTCAGTCGGATCGTGTAAACGGAGCACCTCCAGTCGGATCGTGTAAACGGAGGGTCCCTAGTCGGATCGTGTAAACGGAGGACCCCCAGTCGTATCGTGTAAACGGAGGGTCCCCAGTCGCATCGTGTAAACGGAGGATTTCCAGTCGGATCGTGTAAACGGAGGGTCCCCAATCGGATCGTGTAAACGGAGGACCCCCAAACGGATCGTGTAAACGGAGGACCCCCAGTCGGATCGTGTAAACGGAGGACCTCCAGTCGGATCGTGTAAACGGAGGGCCCCCAGTCGGATCGTGTAAACGGAGGACCCCAATCGGATCGTGTAAACGGAGGGTCCCCAGTCGGATCGTGTAAATGGAGCGTCCCCAGTCGCATCGTGTAAACGGAGGACCCCAAGTCGGATCGTGTTAACGGAGGGCCCCCAGTCGGATCGTGTAAACGGAGGACCCCCAGTCGGATCGTGTAAACGGAGGACCTCCAGTCGGATCATGTAAACGGAGGGTCCCCAGTCGGATCGTGTAAACGGAAGACCCCCAGTCGGATCGTGTAAACGGAGGACCTCCAGTCGGATCGTGTAAACGGAGCGTCCCCAGTCGCATCGTGTAAACGGAGGACCCCAAGTCGGATCGTGTAAACGGAGGGCCCCCAGTCGGATCGTGTAAACGGAGGACCCCCAGTCGGATCGTGTAAACGGAGGACCTCCAGTCGGATCATGTAAACGGAGGGTCCCCAGTCGGATCGTGTAAACGGAAGACCCCCAGTCGGATCGTGTAAACGGAGGACCTCCAGTCGGATCGTGTAAACGGAGGGTCCCCAATCGGATCGTGTAAACGGAGGACCCCCAGTCGGATCGTGTAAACGAAGGACCTCCAGTCGGATCATGTAAACGGAGGACCTCCTGTCGGATCGTGTAAACGGACGGCTCCCAATCGCATCGTGTAAACGGAAGACCTCCAGTTGGACCGTGTAAACGGAGGACCCCCAGTCGGATCGTGTAAACGGAGGGTCCCCAGTCGGATCGTGTAAACGGAGGACCTCCAGTCGGATCGTGTAAACGGAGGGTCCCCAGTCGGATCGTGTAAACGGAGGGTCCCCAGTCGGATCGTGTAAACGGGGGACCCCAATCGCATGGTGTAAACGGAGGACCCCCAGTCGGATCGTGTAAACGGATTGTCCCCAATCGGATCGTGTAAACAGAGGACCCCCAGTCGGATCGTGTAAACGGAGGGTTCCCAGTCGGATCGCGTAAACGGAGGACCTCCAGACGGATCGTGTAAACGGAGGGTGCCCAGTCGCATCGTGTAAACGGAGGACCTCCTGTTGGACCGTGTAAACGGAGGACCCCCAGTCGGATCGTGTAAACGGAGGGTTCCCAGTCGGATCGTTTAAACGGAGGACCCCAAGTCGGATCGTGTAAACGGAGGGTCCCCAATCGGATCGTGTAAACGGAGGACCCCCAATCGGATCGTGTAAACGGAGGACCCCCAGTCGGATCGTGTAAAAGGAGGACCTCCAATCGGATCGTGTAAACGGAGGGCCCCCAGTCGGATCGTGTAAACGGAGGACCCAAAGTCGGATCGTGTAAACGGAGGGTCCCCAGTCGGATCGTGTAAACGGAGGACCCCCAGTCGGATCGTGTAAACGGAGGACCCCCAGTCGGATCGTGTAAAAGGAGGACCTCCAATCGGATCGTGTAAACGGAGGGCCCCCAGTCGGATCGTGTAAACGGAGGACCCAAAGTCGGATCGTGTAAACGGAGGGTCCCCAGTCGGATCGTGTAAACGGAGGACCCCCAGTCGGATCGTGTAAAAGGAGGACCCCCAGTCGGATCGTGTAAAAGGAGGACCTCCAATCGGATCGTGTAAACGGAGGACCCCCAATCGGATCGTGTAAACGGAGGACCCCCAGTCGGATCGTGTAAAAGGAGGACCTCCAATCGGATCGTGTAAACGGAGGGCCCCCAGTCGGATCGTGTAAACGGACGACCCCCAGTCGGATCGTGTAAACGGAGGGTCCTCAGTCGGATCGTGTAAACGGAGCACCTCCAGTCGGATCATGTAAACGGAGGGTCCCCAGTCGGATCGTGTAAACGGACGACCCCCAGTCGGATCGTGTAAACGGAGGGTCCTCAGTCGGATCGTGTAAACGGAGCACCTCCAGTCGGATCGTGTAAACGGAGGGTCCCCAGTCGGATCGTGTAAACGGAGGACCCCCAGTCGTATCGTGTAAACGGAGGGTCCCCAGTCGCATCGTGTAAACGGAGGATCCCCAGTCGGATCGTGTAAACGGAGGGTCCCCAATCGGATCGTGTAAACGGAGGACCCCCAATCGGATCGTGTAAACGGAGGACCCCCAGTCGGATCGTGTAAACGGAGGACCTCCAGTCGGATCGTGTAAACGGAGGGTGCCCAGTCGCATTGTGTAAACGGAGGACCCCAAGTCGGATCGTGTAAACGGAGGAACCCCAGTCGTATCGTGTAAACGGAGGGTCCCCAGTCGCATCGTGTAAACGGAGGATCCCCAGTCGGATCTTGTAAACGGACGGCCCCCAGTCGCATCGTGTAAACGGAGGATCCCCAGTCGGATCTTGTAAACGGACGGCCCCCAGTTGCATCGTGTAAACGGAGGACCCCCAGTCGGATCGTGTAAACGGAGGACCCAAAGTCGGATCGTGTAAACGGAGGGTCCCCAGTCGGGTCGTGTAAACGGAGGACCCCCAGTCGGATCGTGTAAACGGACGACCTCCAGTCGGATCGTGTAAACGGAGGGTCCTCAGTCGGATCGTGTAAACGGAGCACCTCCAGTCGGATCATGTAAACGGAGGGTCCCCAGTCGGATAGTGTAAACGGACGACCCCCAGTCGGATCGTGTAAACGGAGGGTCCTCAGTCGGATCGTGTAAACGGAGCACCTCCAGTCGGATCGTGTAAACGGAGGGTCCCTAGTCGGATCGTGTAAACGGAGGACCCCCAGTCGTATCGTGTAAACGGAGGGTCCCCAGTCGCATCGTGTAAACGGAGGATTTCCAGTCGGATCGTGTAAACGGAGGGTCCCCAATCGGATCGTGTAAACGGAGGACCCCCAAACGGATCGTGTAAACGGAGGACCCCCAGTCGGATCGTGTAAACGGAGGACCTCCAGTCGGATCGTGTAAACGGAGGGCCCCCAGTCGGATCGTGTAAACGGAGGACCCCAATCGGATCGTGTAAACGGAGGGTCCCCAGTCGGATCGTGTAAATGGAGCGTCCCCAGTCGCATCGTGTAAACGGAGGACCCCAAGTCGGATCGTGTTAACGGAGGGCCCCCAGTCGGATCGTGTAAACGGAGGACCCCCAGTCGGATCGTGTAAACGGAGGACCTCCAGTCGGATCATGTAAACGGAGGGTCCCCAGTCGGATCGTGTAAACGGAAGACCCCCAGTCGGATCGTGTAAACGGAGGACCTCCAGTCGGATCGTGTAAACGGAGCGTCCCCAGTCGCATCGTGTAAACGGAGGACCCCAAGTCGGATCGTGTAAACGGAGGGCCCCCAGTCGGATCGTGTAAACGGAGGACCCCCAGTCGGATCGTGTAAACGGAGGACCTCCAGTCGGATCATGTAAACGGAGGGTCCCCAGTCGGATCGTGTAAACGGAAGACCCCCAGTCGGATCGTGTAAACGGAGGACCTCCAGTCGGATCGTGTAAACGGAGGGTCCCCAATCGGATCGTGTAAACGGAGGACCCCCAGTCGGATCGTGTAAACGAAGGACCTCCAGTCGGATCATGTAAACGGAGGACCTCCTGTCGGATCGTGTAAACGGACGGCTCCCAATCGCATCGTGTAAACGGAAGACCTCCAGTTGGACCGTGTAAACGGAGGACCCCCAGTCGGATCGTGTAAACGGAGGGTCCCCAGTCGGATCGTGTAAACGGAGGACCTCCAGTCGGATCGTGTAAACGGAGGGTCCCCAGTCGGATCGTGTAAACGGAGGGTCCCCAGTCGGATCGTGTAAACGGGGGACCCCAATCGCATGGTGTAAACGGAGGACCCCCAGTCGGATCGTGTAAACGGATTGTCCCCAATCGGATCGTGTAAACAGAGGACCCCCAGTCGGATCGTGTAAACGGAGGGTTCCCAGTCGGATCGCGTAAACGGAGGACCTCCAGACGGATCGTGTAAACGGAGGGTGCCCAGTCGCATCGTGTAAACGGAGGACCTCCTGTTGGACCGTGTAAACGGAGGACCCCCAGTCGGATCGTGTAAACGGAGGAACCCAAATCGGATCGTGTAAACGGAGGACCCCCAGTCGGATCGTGTAAACGGAGGACCTCCAGTCGGATCGTGTAAACGGAGGGCCCCCAGTCGGATCGTGTAAACGGAGGGTGCGAAGTCGCATCGTGTAAACGGAGGACCCCAAGTCGGATCGTGTAAACGGAGGAACCCCAATCGGATCGTGTAAACGGAGGACTCCCAGTCGGATCGTGTAAACGGAGGACCTCCAGTCGGAGCGTGTGAACGGAGGGCCCCCAGTCGGATCGTCTAAACGGAGGACCCCCAGTCGGGTCGTGTAAACGGAGGGTCCCCAATCGGATCGTGTAAACGGAGGAACCCCAATCGGATCGTGTAAACGGAGGACCCCCAGTCGGATCGTGTAAACGGAGGGTCCTCAGTCGGATCGTGTAAACGGAGCACCTCCAGTCGGATCATGTAAACGGAGGGTCCCCAGTCGGATCGTGTAAACGGACGACCACCAGTCGGATCGTGTAAACGGAGGGTCCTCAGTCGGATCGTGTAAACGGAGCACCTCCAGTCGGATCGTGTAAACGGAGGGTCCTTAGTCGGATCGTGTAAACGGAGGGTCCCCAATCGGATCGTGTAAACGGAGGACCCCCAAACGGATCGTGTAAACGGAGGACCCCCAGTCGGATCGTGTAAACGGAGGACCTCCAGTCGGATCGTGTAAACGGAGGGTCCTTAGTCGGATCGTGTAAACGGAGGACCCCCAAACGGATCGTGTAAACGGAGGACCCCCAGTCGGATCGTGTAAACGGAGGACCCCCAGTCGGATCGTGTAAACGGAGGGTCCCCAGTCGGATCGTGTAAACGGAGGGTGCCCAGTCGCATTGTGTAAACGGAGGACCCCAAGTCGGATCGTGTAAACGGAGGAACCCCAATCGGATCGTGTAACCGGAGGACCCCCAGTCGGATCGTGTAAACGGAGGACCCCCAGTCGTATCGTGTAAACGGTGGGTCCCCAGTCGCATCGTGTAAACGGAGGACCCCCAGTCGGATCGTGTAAACGGAGGACCTCCAGTCTGATCGTGTAAACGGAGGGTGCCCAGTCGGATCGTGTAAACGAAGGACCTCCAGTCTGATCGTGTAAACGGAGGGTGCCCAGTCGCATTGTGTAAACGGAGGACCCCAAGTCGGATCGTGTAAACGGAGGAACCCCAATCGGATCGTGTAACCGGAGGACCCCCAGTCGGATCGTGTAAACGGAGGACCCCCAGTCGGATCGTGTAAACGGATTGTCCCCAATCGGATCGTGTAAACAGAGGACCCCCAGTCGGATCGTGTAAACGGAGGGTTCCCAGTCGGATCGTGTAAACGGAGGACCTCCAGTCGGATCGTGTAAACGGAGGGTGCCCAGTGGCATCGTGTAAACGGAGGACCCCAAGTCGGATCGTGTAAACGGAGGAACCCCAATCGGATCGTGTAAACGGAGGGTGCCCAGTCGCATCGTGTAAACGGAGGACCCCAAGTCGGATCGTGTAAACGGAGGAACCCCAATCGGATCGTGTAAACGGAGGTCCCCCAGTCGGATCGTGTAAACGTAGGGTCCCCAGTCCTATCGTGTAAACGGAGGACCCCCAGTCGTATCGTGTAAACGGAGGGTCCCCGGTCGCATCGTGTAAACGGAGGATCCCCAGTCGGATCTTGTAAACGGACGGCCCCCAGTTGCATCGTGTAAACGGAGGACCCCCAGTCGGATCGTCTAAACGGAGGACCCCCAGTCGGATCGTGTAAACGGAGGGTCCCCAATCGGATCGTGTAAACGGAGGACCCCCAATCGTATCGTGTAAACGGAGGACCCCCAGTCGGATCGTGTAAACGGAGGACCCCCAGTCGGATCGTGTAAACGGAGGACCTCCAGTCGGATCGTGTGAACGGAGGGCCCCCAGTCGGATCGTGCAAACGGAAGACCCCCAGTCGAACGTGTAAACGGAGGGTCCCCAGTCGAACGTGTAAACGGAGGGTCCCCAGTCGGATCGTGTAAACGGGGGACCCCAATCGCATGGTGTAAACGGAGGACCCCCAGTCGGATCGTGTAAACGGATTGTCCCCAATCGGATCGTGTAAACAGAGGACCCCCAGTCGGATCGTGTAAACGGAGGGTTCCCAGTCGGATCGCGTAAACGGAGGACCTCCAGACGGATCGTGTAAACGGAGGGTGCCCAGTCGCATTGTGTAAACGGAGGACCTCCAGTTGGACCGTGTAAACGGAGGACCCCCAGTCGGATCGTGTAAACGGAGGAACCCAAATCGGATCGTGTAAACGGAGGACCCCCAGTCGGATCGTGTAAACGGAGGACCTCCAGTCGGATCGTGTAAACGGAGGGCCCCTCAGTCGGATCGTGTAAACGGAGGGTGCGAAGTCGCATCGTGTAAACGGAGGACCCCAAGTCGGATCGTGTAAACGGAGGAACCCCAATCGGATCGTGTAAACGGAGGACTCCCAGTCGGATCGTGTAAACGGAGGACCTCCAGTCGGAGCGTGTGAACGGAGGGCCCCCAGTCGGATCGTGTAAACGGAGGGTCCTCAGTCGGATCGTGTAAACGGAGGGTCCCCAATCGGATCGTGTAAACGGAGGACCCCCAAACGGATCGTGTAAACGGAGGACCCCCAGTCGGATCGTGTAAACGGAGGACCTCCAGTCGGATCGTGTAAACGGAGGGCCCCCAGTCGGATCGTGTAAACGGAGGACCCCCAGTCGGATCGTGTAAACGGAGGGTCCCCAGTTGGATCGTGTAAACGGAGGACCCCCAGTCGGATCGTGTAAACGGAGGTCCTCCAGTCGGATCGTGTAAACGGAGGACCTCCAGTCGGATCGTGTAAACGGAGCGTCCCCAGTCGCATCGTGTAAACGGAGGACCCCAAGTCGGATCGTGTAAACGGAGGGCCCCCAGTCGGATCGTGTAAACGGAGGACCCCCAGTCGGATCGTGTAAAAGGAGGACCTCCAGTCGGATCATGTAAACGGAGGGTCCCCAGTCGGATCGTGTAAACGGAAGACCCCCAGTCGGACCGTGTAAACGGAGGACCCCCAGTCGGATCGTGTAAACGGAGGGTCCCCAGTCGGATCGTGTAAACGGAGGACCTCCAGTCGGATCGTGTAAACGGAGGTCCTCCAGTCGGATCGTGTAAACGAAGGGTCCCCAGTCGGATCGTGTAAACGGGGGACCCCAATCGCACGGTGTAAGAGGAGGACCCCCAGTCGGATCGTGTAAACGGATTGTCCCCAATCGGATCGTGTAAACAGAGTACCCCCAGTCGGATCGTGTAAACGGAGGGTTCCCAGTCGGATCGCGTAAACGGAGGACCTCCAGTCGGATCGTGTAAACGGAGGGTGCCCAGTCGCATCGTGTAAACGGAGGACCTCCAGTTGGACCGTGTAAACGGAGGACCCCCAGTCGGATCGTGTAAACGGAGGAACCCCAATCGGATCGTGTAAACGGAGGACCCCCAGTCGGATCTTGTAAACGGAGGACCTCCAGTCGGATCGTGTAAACGGAGGGCCCCCAGTCGGATCGTGTAAACGGAGGGTGCGAAGTCGCATCGTGTAAACGGAGGATCCCCAGTCGGATCGTGTAAACGGAGGACCCCCAGTCGGATCGTGTAAACGGAGGAACCCCAATCGGATCGTGTAAACGGAGGACCCCCAGTCGGATCGTGTAAACGGAGGACCTCCAGTCGGAGCGTGTGAACGGAGGGCCCCCAGTCGGATCGTGTAAACGGAGGACCTCCAGTCGGATCGTGTAAACGGAGGGTCCCCAGTCGCATCGTGTAAACGGAGGACCCCAAGTCGGATCGTGTAAACGGACGACCCCCAGTCGGATCGTGTAAACGGAGGGTCCTCAGTCGGTTCGTGTAAACGGAGCACCTCCAGTCCGTTCGTGTAAACGGAGGGTCCCCAGTCGGATCGTGTAAACGGAGGACCCCCAGTCGTATCGTGTAAACGGAGGGTCCCCAGTCGCATCGTGTAAACGGAGGATCCCCAGTCGGATCGTGTAAACGGAGGACCCCCAGTCGGATCGTGTAAACGGAGGACCTCCAGTCGGATCATGTAAACGGAGGGTCCCCAGTCGGATCGTGTAAACGGAGGACCTCCAGTTGGACCGTGTAAACGGAGGACCCCCAGTCGGATCGTGTAAACGGAGGGTCCCCAGTCGGATCGTGTAAACGGATTACCTCCAGTCGGATCGTGTAAACGGAGGTCCTCCAGTCGGATCGTGTAAACGGAGGGTCCCCAGTCGGATCGTGTAAACGGGGGACCCCAATCGCACGGTGTAAAAGGAGGACCCCCAGTCGGATCGTGTAAACGGATTGTCCCCAATCGGATCGTGTAAACAGAGGACCCCCAGTCGGATCGTGTAAACGGAGGGTTCCCAGTCGGATCGCGTAAACGGAGGACCTCCAGTCGGGTCGTGTAAACGGAGGGTGCCCAGTCGCATCGTGTAAACGGAGGACCTCCAGTTGGACCGTGTAAACGGAGGACCCCTAGTCGGATCGTGTAAACGGAGGAACCCCAATCGGATCGTGTAAACGGAGGACCCCCAGTCGGATCTTGTAAACGGAGGTCCTCCAGTCGGATCGTGTAAACGGAGGACCCCAAGTCGGATCGTGTAAACGGAAGGCCCCCAGTCGGATCGTGTAAACGGAGGACCCCCAGTCGGATCGTGTAAACGGAGGACCTCCAGTCGGATCATGTAAACGGAGGGTCCCCAGTCGGATCGTGTAAACGGAAGACCCCCAGTCGGATCGTGTAAACGGAGGACCTCCAGTCGGATCGTGTAAACGGAGGGTCCCCAATCGGATCGTGTAAACGGAGGACCCCCAGTCGGATCGTGTAAGCGGAGGACCTCCAGTCGGATCGTGTAAACGGAGGACCTCCTGTCGGATCGTGTAAACGCACGGCTCCCAGTCGCATCGTGTAAACGGAGGACCTCCAGTTGGACCGTGTAAACGGAGGACCCCCAGTCGGATCGTGTAAACGGAGGGTCCCCAGTCGGATCGTGTAAACGGAGGACCTCCAGTCGGATCGTGTAAACGGAGGGTCCCCAGTCGGATCGTGTAAACGGAGGGTCCCCAGTCGGATCGTGTAAACGGGGGACCTCCAGTCGGATCGTGTAAACGGAGGGTCCCCAGTCGGATCGTGTAAACGGATTGTCCCCAATCGGATCGTGTAAACAGAGGACCCCCAGTCGGATCGTGTAAACGGAGGGTTCCCAGTCGGATCGTGTAAACGGAGGACCTCCAGTCGGATCGTGTAAGCGGAGGGTGCCCAGTCGCATCGTGTAAACGGAGGACCCCAAGTCGGATCGTGTAAACGGAGGAACCCCAATCGGATCGTGTAAACGGAGGACCCCCAGTCGGATCGTGTAAACGGAGGGTTCCCAGTCGGATCGTGTAAACGGAGGACCTCCAGTCTGATCGTGTAAACGGAGGGTGCCCAGTCGCATTGTGTAAACGGAGGACCCCAAGTCGGATCGTGTAAACGGAGGAACCCCAGTCGTGTCGTGTAAACGGAGGGTCCCCAGTCGGATCGTGTAAACGGAGGACCTCCAGTCGGATCGTGTAAACGGAGGGTCCCCAGTCGGATCGTGTAAAGGAGGGTCCCCAGTCGGATCGTGTAAACGTTGGACCCCAATCGCATGGTGTAAACGGAGGACCCCTAGTCGGATCGTGTAAACGGATGTCCTCCAGTCGGATCGTGTAAACGGAGGACCTCCAGTCGGATCGTGTAAACGGAGGGTCCCCAATCGGATCGTGTAAACGGAGGACCCCCAGTCGGATCGTGTAAACGGAGGACCTCCAGTCGGATCGTGTAAACGGAGGACCTCCTGTCGGATCGTGTAAACGCACGGCTCCCAGTCGCATCGTGTAAACGGAGGACCTCCAGTTGGACCGTGTAAACGGAGGACCCCCAGTCGGATCGTGTAAACGGAGGGTCCCCAGTCGGATCGTGTAAACGGAGGACCTCCAGTCGGATCGTGTAAACGGAGGGTCCCCAGTCGGATCGTGTAAACGGAGGGTCCCCAGTCGGATCGTGTAAACGGGGGACCCCAATCGCATGGTGTAAACGGAGGACCCCCAGTCGGATCGTGTAAACGGATTGTCCCCAATCGGATCGTGTAAACAGAGGACCCCCAGTCGGATCGTGTAAACTGAGGGTTCCCAGTCGGATCGTGTAAACGGAGGACCCCCAGTCGGATCGTGTAAACGGATTGTCCCCAATCGGATCGTGTAAACAGAGGACCCCCAGTCAAATCGTGTAAACGGAGGGTTCCCAGTTGGATCGTGTAAACGGAGGACCTCCAGTCGGATCGTGTAAACGGAGGGTGCCCAGTCGCATCGTGTAAACGGAGGACCCCAATCCGGATCGTGTAAACGGAGGAACCCCAATCGGATCGTGTAAACGGAGGGTGCCCAGTCGCATCGTGTAAACGGAGGACCCCAAGTCGGATCGTGTAAACGGAGGAACCCCAATCGGATCGTGTAAACGGAGGACCCCCAGTCGGATCGTGTAAACGGAGGACCTCCAGTCGGATCGTGTAAACGGAGGGCCCCCAGTCGGATCGTGTAAACGGAGGGTGCGAAGTCGCATCGTGTAAACGGAGGACCCCAAGTCGGATCGTGTAAACGGAGGAACCCCAATCGGATCGTGTAAACGGAGGACCAGCATTCGGAGCAGCTGCAAGCGAGCAAGAGCAAGCGAGCACTAGCGAGCAGCTGCCAGCGATCACCAGCAAGCAGCTGCCTGCGAGCACCAGCGGACAGCTGCCAACGAGCCAGGAAGCACCAGCGAGCACTAGCGAGCAGCTGCCAGCGAGCACCAGCGAGCAGCTGCCAGCGTGCACCAGCGAGCACCAGCGAGCAGCTGCCAGCGAGCATAAGCGAGTAGCTGCCAGCGAGCACCAGCGAGCAATAGCGAGCAGCTGTCAGCGAGCACCAGCGAGCACCAGCGAGCAGCTGTCAGCGAGCACCAGCGAGCACCAGCGAGCACCAGCGAGCAGCTGTCAGCGAGCACCAGCGAGCACCAGCGAGCAGATTCCAGTGAGCTCCAGCGAGCAGCTTCCAGTGAGCTCCAGCGAGCAGCTGCCAGTGAGCTCCAGCGAGCAGCTGCCAGCGAGCACCAGCGAGCACCAGCGAGCAGCAAACGTAGGATCCCCAATCGGTTCGCGTAAGCGGAAGATCCCAGTCGGATCGCGTAAGCGGAAGATCCCAGTCGGATCGTGTCAGCGGAGGACCCCAGTCGGATCGTGTAAACGGAGGGTCCTCCGTCGGATCGTGTAAACGAAGGATTCCCAGTAGGATCGTGTAAGCTGTTGGGTGAGTAGTCGGATGAGTTGTTTAATGAATTGTTCCTTGGATTGTTAGCTGAGTAGCTACATATATAAGTAATCGGAAGACTTTGTGCACGATATAGATCTAAATCTTCCCGCGAATACTGGTAATCTCCTGGACATCAGACTGAATTTGAAATACTATTTGACATATGTTCGGCTTCCGGTGAGTGCATCTATTCACATTTCATCGTAATTGAAAGTTTCCCGACTTCCGATGGTCATGATTAATTAATGGTTTGTTAATGACTAAGACCACTTCCCATCCATCCACAATCGCTTGAGACGTGTCATGTATCATTTTCATGGAATTACATTGCATTTGGGTAGTAGTAGCCAAACCGGTACGTCCGTGACTATATCAAAAAGGATCTCAGCATGATTGATGATAAAGGAAACTAGTTTTCTCAAGGGTCAAATTGCATTCTGTACGTGGCCGTTCCTTCACCCGTTTCAGTCTGGTCTTCCGATTCAGATTTCGATTTCAGATTTCTCATTAAAGTATTGTCACACAATGAATTGACGTTTTCACATTCTACTCATTCAGAAAGAGTCCTCGGGGTATTCATTTGCATGAATGAAGGCTTGTCGGATTCTACAACTACACAATTTTTCAAAACACTGGGGAAGTATACATGTATGCACCAAGGAAAAGCAAACAAACAAATTGACTGTAATTCTGGATCTGGATAATTGTCTAATGGAAGTGCTATCATTTATCCACGTTCCTCTTCACTTTGTTTCGCCGACTCGTTGTCCCGTTGCCTCGTTGCGCAACTAGCGGTAAGTAATGTTTCAGAAGCACATGTGTATCCTGAATTTCTGGTATTTTTCCAATGCCGCATCAATGAGTCGACGTTTGTGCAGGAAACGCACATTTAAAGTTTTTTTTCTATTTGCAATAAATGCAAGAGTAATCACTTTCGATTAATGATTCAAGCGCAGATGTGCGTTCCGCAAAGACCACAAAAAAAACGCACGTTTGTATGTATGTAAGGTTACGCTAAGTAGGCAGCGACTAATTTGACAGGTTTTGTTGATTTTTTCTTAGCCGAGACAACAAACTTTTGGCTACATCATCACTTTATGCTTGGTTCGCTCTTTTTGGGCGTCGTGACGGCCTTTGTCAGTGTAACGAACTGTCATTCAAACTGAATCGCCTTTCCATTTATTCCTCGCAAATGCAGTTTTTTTTCTTTCCCAATTCTCCTCTCTCTACTGAGCTTAGCTCCCAGTGAACCAAATACAAAGTTATCATTCGCGGCCGCTGCTAAGCTCCTCAGGCGTTGCGCAATAATAATTAATTACCCACTATTCACCCTCAACAAATGATCGCATTAATTTTGAAGAAGACACTTGTCTATGGCATGCATACGCAGATACGCGTCTCCCTTATATAACTCTCGGTCCAAGCACACACAGTTTATCGTAAAAAAATATGCTGCGTCATTGATCACAAGTGTCACACATCGAGTGTGACGATGCTGAACGGGGGGCGGACAGCCAAGATTATGTCAATTTATGTCACTTTGCTTTGAGTTGAAGTTCAGCAGTAGTCGTCGCACCAGATAGATTACCTACATTTGTAGTGACAGCACGCAGGGGGTATCGCGTGTCCATCGGACTTCTAACAGCGATGTGTGGTGCGATTTAATGCGGTACACTTTCGTGCAGAGCGTACCACGGGAGCTTTGACTTGGCAAGTAGTCGGATACAAGTGATTTAAGTGGATGTCAAGCAGCAGATTGGCGAGCATGGGCTTAATTTGTAAACACGCGGCGCTGGCTTATGTTTTAAGAGGTAAGGCAAGCGAATGAGTCCATCGGTGATTTGGACACACTTCAGTTGTCAGTTTAAATATTGATCGGACGGGAAGAGGATTGAATAAGATGAGAAAGTGTTTATTTGCTAAAATAGGTATACATTTTATAAGAAGTTTTTTTCAACCTTTGAGGACAACTTGTTACATTGCTCTTCAGGCAATAATTGTGTCAAGTTGGGTTGTTTCTTAAACTGCGACTTCAGTTGCCTTAGACTAGTCGGTCTTTGATGGAGAAACAATAAGCATGCGAAAGTTAATCAAGCTAACCTTTAGGTAAAGGAGGAGTGGGAGTTCGATTTGGTTTCTTCAAGTCGTTTAATGGTGCTTGTTTTGGCTCAACATATTTGCCAATGCATAGGGCACTTAAGGTTTAAGCATGTTTTGTGAAAGAGAACTACGTGCAGTTGAGGGGAAAGCTTATGTAGATCCATGAAGATTATGGCATTCAATTCAATTCATATTTATTTGTTTTATGATTAATAGGTTACAATTTGATTTTTCTGTGAAGCCTTGAAGGCTTTTCTGCAGAAGATTCCCCTTCTTCTTATGGCCCTACCGTCCGGGATAGACCTGGGCTTCAACCAAAATGCCTCTCCAGCCACCACGGTCTTTCGCTAGTTGCCTCCAATTGCCCACTCAAAGTTGGTTAAGGTCCTTCTCCACTTGTGTGTGCCATCTTAGCCTAGGACGTCCTCTGTTGTCCCAATGGCTTTGATTCGAAAACTTTTCCGGACCTGGGCTTTAACCAACATGCCTCTCCAGCCACCACGGTCTTTCGCTAGTTGCCTCCAATTGCCCACTCAAAGTTGGTTAAGGTCCTTCTGCACTTGTGTGTGCCATTTTAGCCTAGGACGTCCTCTGTTGTCCCAATGGCTCTGATTCGAAAACTTTTCCGGACCTGGGCTTCAACGAACATGCCTCTCTAGCCACCACGGTCTTTCGCTAGTTGCCTCCAACTGCGCACTCAAAGTTGGTTAAGGTCTTTCTCCACTTGTGTGTGCCATCAAAGCCTAGGACGTCCTCTGTTGTCCCAATAGCTCTGATTCGAAAACTTTTTCGGCCAGGAGCAGTGGTGTCTATACGCTCTACAAAACCTAGCCATCTTAAGCGTTGTATCGCTTGACTAGGCGCAAGTCGCAGTACAGCCCATAGAGCTCGTCATTATATCTTCTCCTCCAAATGCAATCAACGAAAACAGGACCGAAAATCGCACGCAACACTTTTCTCTCGAAAAGTCTAAGGGCTTCCTCATTCATAGAGTAGGACTGGGATGACCAACCTATAATATAAAGCGAGCTTAGTCCTTTCGTGACCCGGCTTTGTTACTCAATTGGCTTTAGAGTCCAAAGAAACAACGATTTGCAGGAGTGAGATTTCGGTACTGGTGTTGTTGTCCATATTTACCACGGAGCTGAGGTAGACGAAATCCTCAACTATCTCAAAATTTCTGCTGCCTAGTGTGACGCCCTGTCCGAGACGTCGATGTTGTGTATCCTTTCTTGATGACAGCATGTACTCGTTTTTTCCGTCATTAACCACCAGACCCATTTTAGCCGCTTCCGCTTCTATGCCAGCAAACGCCTCATTGACGTCTCTCTTTGTTCGTTTCGGAAAAGTTTTCACATCAATGTCATCAGCTAGGCTAGCAATTGAACTGACTTTTGGAAGATCGTGCGTCTGGTGTTGACTTGTGAGTCACGCACAATCAAAAACAAAATAACACAACTACAGACCTATCTCCATTTTATCAACTTCAGACAAAGTTATGCAGGAGACACTAGCAAAACGGCTATACGGAAATGTCGAACAGAAACTAATTCGGTTTTCAGAAAAAAGAGAGCAAACCAAATACACCAATGCTTGGACGAAAACCATAGTTCACTCGTTCTATTCATAGATTTTAAAAAAGTCTTTGACACATTAATCCACACACAAATACTAACGCTGCTCAGAAAGATTGGAGTAAGGAGGAGATTATTGACATGGTTTGAAAGCCACGTAACCAATACAAAGTTCACAATAAAAATTGGAGAACTCTCCAGTGAAGAAGAAAATGCAATTTATGGCGTCTCACAGGGATCAAGGTTGGGTTCACTATTATTCATCTTCTGATGATCTTCTATCGGTAATGAGATGAAGTTAATGTCAGAGTATGCATACGCGGATAACACTGCGATGGAGGTTAGCCATAAGAGCGTAAACGAAGCTGAAAGCTTTTTACAAATAGAATTAAATTTAATAACAGCCTGGTGTCACGACCATGGGCTAATCATCAACGCACTGAAGACAAAGGTAATGCACATTCGTCCTCCGCACATCCCTGAAACATTGCTCAAAATAAAAATAAATGCCATAAAATGCTTACACAAAAATGGGTGTGCAACTGTACAAGAAGATAACTGACGGTGGACTACAATTTCAAGTTTAGCTGACGTATTGAGACACTAAGAAAAAAGTTATTACAATCGACATGTGCACTTTTTCATCTGTGCAATATAGGCACGTATACAGTCCTTCTGCAGACAAGCCCTTCCGGATTAACAGATGAACATGTATTACGAAATGGGAAATAAAAAAGAATTGAATTGAATTGAATTATTTTTTAGCTTGTGTGCTTTTACTTCTACATTTGATAGTGTTTTTTACCCACGCTTGAGGTGAGAAATCTGCTGTCACTACACACTTCCCCTTAAATTGTGAACTTTCACAATTCAGAAATGAATATTATGACCTTGGCGTGTTGCATATTGATTACCTGATTAATAATAATAATAATAATAATTGTTGGCGCTACAATCCAAAGGGGGACCAGGGCCTAGCTTGCTCATCAACTACTCGTGTTGTGCGCGCTACTGTTCTCTCACGAGTAGAAGGGACCTACAGTTTTTTGCCGACTCCGAACGGCGAAATTTGAGAAGCTTTCTTAGACAGTTATTACTCTTTGAGTGTCGTCAGCAGCTCGAAAGAGGTGGTGCCGTGAAATATTAGAAAAATTGGTGTTGAACTGGGAGTCGAACCTAAACCCTTCGGCGTGTGAGCGTCGCACTCTACCCACTACGCCACGGCGACCACTGATTACCTGATTACCTGCAATAAAATGCGTTTAAGTAATCAGAATTGTGTTGCCTCGTTATTATAAAATTAATTTCTTCGATTATATAATGTTTGCAGTTAGTCGAAAAATGGCATTCATTTTTTTTATTTTATTTTATTCAGTAGCGTAATCAATAGTGTATACATGTAGGAGATGATTTGTTTAGAGATATAGGACATTTTTCCTTTACAACTAAGAATTTATAGGATTATTAATGAAAACAGCATGAGATTAAGTATGAATAACAGTACAAGAGAAAGCTACAAGTAAAACCCTTATTTAACTCTTACAAACTAATATTGCAATATCCCTAGCGAACTTTTATGCATTTTGCATTTCATTAATCTGACGAACGACTAATAAGTTCATTGCTGAAATTGAGACAATTGTAATAAAATTTTTGGGTTAGTTTATCAATAAGAGTATCTAAAAAGTTGATGTTTTGGTATTTTCGTGCAGTCTTCGGGTTGAATAATAACGCGGTATATTAAGCATAAGTTTAATAATTTTGTTTTGACATGTTTGTAGTTTGCGTTTGTTTGTTAAAGCACAGTCGTACCTGACAGGAGACCCATACAGTAGTATGGATTGTAAAACTGATTTAAACAACAAAATTTTGTTGTTTGAACTAAGCTTTGATTTCCTATTTATTAAGGGATAAAGAATTTTTATACATTTATTAACTTTATCAATATGTTTTTGAAAGTTTAACTTCTTGTCTATTAAAATCCCAAGATATCTACAATGTTCCGACCAGTCCAAATTAAAATTGCCCATTTGAAGATGAACGTTATTGGGAAGGAAACAGTTCTTGCGCCTGCGAGTAAACCAAATAGCTTCAGTTTTTGTGGGATTTAATTTAATCTTCCACTTATAGAAGTATTTCTCCAATTTGGATAGGGCTGTTTGTAAGACGTTGTGTACGTGTAGGTAGTATGTTCCTGATGCAAATATAGCTGTATCGTCAGCAAACATAGCGATTTCAACTCCGTTACCGAGATCTGGAAAATCTGCAATATATATATTAAATAATGTAGGACCGAGTACTGTACCTTGTGGTAATCCGTATCCAGTGGTATGTTCAGACGATAAATCATTTACTACCTTAACTATAAATGTTCTATTATTCAAACAGCTCTGAATAATTTTTATGATTTCTTTCGGAAAGTTTAACTGAATTAGTTTGTATATCAAAGCTTTATGCCAAACCGTATCAAAAGCTTTTTCAACATCTAAAAGTATTAATCCAGTTGACTCTTTAGATTGAAATTTATTTTTGACATGTTTTTTTATCCTCGCGATTTGATGATAAGTATTGTAAGAACGTCGGAATCCAAACTGAAAATTCGGTAGAATATTATTCGTAGCTAAATGAATTTCAATTCTTTCCTTTATTATTTTTTCTAAGAGTTTATCAATGCTGCTTAGTAAGCTTATAGGTCTATAGCTGTTGGGGTCGTTTTTTGGTTAACCAGGTTTAGCAATTGGGATTGCGAGTGCTGTCTTCCAGCAAACTGGGAAATAGGAGAGTTTAAGACAAGCGTTTAAAATAATAGCTAAATATCTTAAGCCTATTGGGGGGAGGGCTTTTAATAACACGTTGTTTATGCCATCTAAGCCAGGACTTTTTCTATTCTTGAGGTTTTTAATCAATTGTTTTACCTTTACTTCATCTATTGTGTAGGAGTCAGTTAGTTCAGTGTTTGACTGTGAGAAGTGACAGTGTTAGAGACCTCAGTTGAAGTAGATGAATCGATCAAGTTTTCGGTAGTAATATGATTTAAGTCAAATTTGTTTGCAAGAAGGTTATGGCATTCATTTTTCTTTACTTTTTAAATTAGCAACGATTTTTAAAATACTTAAATTGGGAGCACCATTTTTTGTCTCTTTCTAGTTGATTATTTTTGACAAATTTAAGGAGAGGAAATCGCTTCACATGAGTCAAATACAGAATGACCTTTCTCTTTTTCTGTGTCTCAACCAAGATGCCTCTATAGCCAGTACGATCAAACCAAACTGCATCCAGTTCCGCTCTCCAAGTTGGTCGCGGTCCTTCTCCACTTGTATACGCCACCTCAGCTTAGGCCTCCTTTTGTAACGTTGTCCCAATGGATTAGATTCGAAGATTTTTGGGCCAGAGTAATGGTGTGTGCACGCCAGAGATAAAGGAATCAAGGAGATACTCATTTTAGACTACTTTTTGCCCCTGGCCATATGCCTGTCCAATCCAGGAATTTTATAGTTGTGTAAGAAATCCCTTGAGATTTGCCCATACATTTACTAAATCCCTGGATTTTCGACTAAATCGGTAGATCCACCACCATAATGGCGGCAAATTCGTGGATTCACATCCGTAATGGTCGAAAATCTATGAATTTTCGAAAACATAGCAGCAGTTTCCTTAATTTGTTCAAAACCATTTAGAAATACAAACTTACTGCAGAATGAGATTTCAAAAAATATTCCCCAATGAATATTAACTACCGTGTTTGTAAAAAAAAGTGGTCGCCGTGGCGTAGTGGGTAGAGTGCGACGCTCACACGCCGAAGGGTCTAGGTTCGACTCCCAGTCCAACACCAATTTTTCTAATATTTCACGGCACCACCTCTTTCGAGCTGCTGACAACACTCAAAGAGTAATAACTGTCTAAGAAAGCTTCTCAAATTTCGCCGTTCGGAGTCGGAAAAAAACTGTAGGTCCCTTCTACTCGTGAGAAAACAGTAGCGCGCACAACACGAGTAGTTGATGACCAAGCTAGGCTCTGGTCCCCCTTTGGACTGTAGCGCCAACAATTATTATTATTATTATGTTTGTAAAAAAAGTTTTTGCAAGAATATCATGGAATATCTAAATTACTTTCAAAAAATAAATAATTCATGGTATTACTACGATTTGAAAGGTGCGGCCCCCAAGGCGGGGTCCTGTCTCCCTTCGTATGGTGCATGCTGGTCAATTCTTTGCCTTCCGTTTTAAATAGTTCTATCACCTACGCCCAGGCTTATGCAGACGATGTAGCCGTACTGGTTACCGGACCATGCCTTGTGGACGTCAGTGCACGCGGTCAGGCGGCTCTTGACATGATCGATAGCTGGTGTACTAGGAATGGACTTTCAGTCAACCCACTTAAAACTGAGGTTGTTCTCTTTACGAGAAAAAGGAATGCGACTGGTTTGCCTCAACTGATACTTAAAGGCGTCAATATCCCACTTTCCAATGAAGCCAAATATCTAGGTATTATCCTGGACAGTAAACTTCTCTGGAAAAGACACATTGAGACAAAAACCTCCAAGGCGCTGTCAGTCCTGTGGCCACTCCAAGGGAGTTTTTGGCAAAACCTGAGGTCTATCACACAAAAGATCCCTTTGGATCTACACGGCAATGAAAAGACCACTTCTCTCCTATGTATCAGTCGTTTGGTGGAACAAGGTTTGGCGCAATTACGTGACTGCCACTTTCACTAAGCTTCAAAGAACAGTTTGTCTCGGCTGCACAGGGTCTTTCCCCAGCACGCCTGGCTCTGCTCTTGATGATCTGATTAATCCCCCCCCCCCTCCTTGATCGCCACATCATGGGATGTACCCTCAAAGCCATCTCTTGATTAAAAGGGAATGGTCTCTGGTTCCACTCGCACTGGTGCTGCGATGACCACGCACACCGCATCTCCTATGATACTACTCTCATGGACGTGCCGTCTGACGCGAGGTCGCCAATAATACAGTTGCGACGCTTTTACAAAGTCGACTTTCCCCGTGTCCTGGACTGGCTGTGGACAGAAACTGAACTGGGAAAGAAATGTAGTCGGATTTTCACGGACGGCTCCAAAACAACGGAGGGTTCTGGAGCTGGGGCCTTCGTGGAAAACGACAACATCGGACTTCACGCCTCCTTAGGTAATTTCGCGTCGGTCTTCCAGGCGGAAGCCTTCGCGATCCTAATGGCCACCAACTATATAGTGAAGAATAGGTGGAAGGGAAGTATCTGCGTCTGCAGCGACAGTCAAGCTATGCTCAAAGCCTTACTCAACCTTTTAACCACTTCCAAGATAGATCAATAATGCGAGTCTTTCCTTAATTTGGTCGGCAGGCTGAATTCGCTAAGACTTGTCTGGGTCTCGGTTCAACACGGGATCCTGGGAAACGAAACTGCCGATGAACTACCTAGGCTAGGTGCAGCAGAGAAATTCGTAGGGCCCGAACCCACTTTGGGATTACCCGCGTACCTGGTCAGGGCCTCCGTCGATGGTTGGGTCTCTCTACAGCACAACCAGAGATGGCGTGACTATCCCGGATGCAGGGTGACCAAGAGTATGCTCCCAAACGTCAGCAAGAAATCCGCATCTTTTTTTGCTATCTCTAGACAGAAACGAGTGCAGACGACTTGTCAGCGTATTAACGGGACACTACCTTCGCTCTGTACCTGGGTCAGCTTGGGCTTAGTGATGTCACACTCTGCGACGCCTGTCAAGAAGGTGAAGACACTTCAGAGCATTTTCTTTGTCAGTGTCCTGCTTTTGTATCAGGTGTATCAGGTCTCGTATCAGGTGGCGGTTATTTGGCGCTAATGTGGTGGGAACTGAAAACCTAATTTCTATATCACAGAAGCGCATTTTGGTTTTTCTTCGAAAAACCAAGAAAGTACATTAAATGAAGGTTACTGCCTGGTAGGACAATGGAACAGTATTTGGTTCTAAGCGCTCCAGTGTAGTTAAAAAAAATGATTTGAAAATGATATATATGGATATATCTCGGAAAGTGATTTCGTTCTAAGACCCGCACTCACCTCTTTTATGTGTGAAAATGATTTATTTTACAAAACCTATGTAACATATTGGTGCTTTGTTCCAAATACAAGATAAATAGTCATATTTTGTACAACAGTACGCGTTTTCATCAATGGTGTAAAAGAAAAAAATTTATTAATACATTAAGCATAATTTATGAACTCCTTAATTAACCAACTTTCCGTGGGGAAATCGAAGAACTGTTGGCTACATATATAATTGATTTTAGTTTTGTTTTTATTTCGGGTGCAATAGTCCTCCTGGTGAAACCGAACACCCGCTTAACAGAAATCGGTTAACGCACATAAGCATACTCCATGGTCTTCATGTCTTCATAGTCTAATATCTTCCTCTTCTTCTTGTGGCGCTACAGTCCGGGGTGGACGTGTACCTCAACCAACATGCCTCTCCAGCCACCACGATCTTTCCCCAGCTGTCTCCAGTTGCACAATCCAAGTTGGTTGAGGTCCTTCTCCACTTGTGTGCGCCACTATAGTCTAGGTCGTCCTCTGTTGCGTTGTCCCAATTACACAGATTCAAAGACTTTTCGGGTCGGAACAGTGTTGTCCATACGCTCTACATGACGTAGCCATCTTTAACGTTGTATTCAAAGACTCTTGACCATAGAGCTCGTCATTATATCTTCTCCTCTAAATGCCATCAACGCAAACAGGATCAAAAATCGCACGCAAAACTTTTCTCTCGAAAGGTCTAAGTGCTTCCTCATTGGCTTTTAGTAAGGTTCATAGAGTAGGACTGGGATGATCATGCTATAATATAAAGCTAGCTTAGTCCTTTCGAGAGACGGTTTTATTACTCTATTTGCTTGTCCAGTCAAGCTATTCTATGCTCGGTGGAATAACTTCAAATTAAACGCTGCTCATTTGCACTATTTTGGATAGTTTTTAAATTTGAGCTGTTATTTTCATAAATAGTTTCTTCCGCAGCGTGTTGTTGTGACGCACATACATATAGTGTCGGTCATCTTTGAAAGGCGAACAGTTTTACATCTTCACCAAATTGATTGAATTGATCGAATTGAATTATTAGAGTTTCATGCACGATTCGCTCTATGTGTGAATTAGACATTAATTTCTCACAGTTTATTTAAGAAATCTCAATCGTTCAAATTTGATCAGCACAAACTAAACACCTAGTAAAAAGCGAAACAATTTTCAATGCTAAGGCAAGATACCTGTTAGGACTCCAAAATCGGAATTCTAATTTTTTTTAAAGAAAACAAACAATTGCACTTTACTTTGTTTTTCCGCGTACTTTACGCGCGATACAGTTGATGGCGTGTACAAATACTATATCTTCGACTGAAGAATACTAATCGATGGTCAGCAACAACCTTAATCGTATTCATGGTGAGCAGCAAATAAACAACTCTTTGGTGCTGTTCAGCCACATACGACAGCATTCATCGCAAAGAACTTTTGACGCGATGGCGATGAATTTAGGATTCCAGAAAAACTGTTCAGGTTCTGTCGCACAACGCTAACACAAACGCGATGATCCATGCAGTTTGGTTCGAGAAACTCTGTTCCATTTCAAACCTGCACAGGTTTTTGGCAAGGAGATGCCCTGTCCTGTGACTTTTTCATTATTGTGTTGGAGAGGATAGTGCCAAGGGCAGGTGTGTCTTCTACAAATCAGTACAACTGAACTATCTTCCACAAATCAGTACAATTGCTGGGATATGTTGATGACATGAAGCATTCACGGTTATTGAAGAGCAAGCGAAAAGACATAATCTTAGTGAACCGGGATAAAACAAAATTTATGCTGTAGAAGAATATTCGACAAAAAGTTTGAGAAATAGTGTCATCATACTTCTGTTACACCCTTCGAATTCTGTTTTCTTTTTTTAGGTTAGGTTATTCGTTTACAATGGTTTACCTGCAAAGCTAAATGCTTGTCTACAGGTGGTTATACATTGGTAGTGACAATTTTTGAAGTGACTTTAATTTATTTATTTTTAGATTGCAACAAAATTCTTACAAATATTGAGAGAATAAATTAATAATAATAATAGTTGTTGGCGCTACAGTCCAAAGGGGGACCAGGGCCTAGCTTGCTCATCAACTACTCGTGTTGTGCGCGCTACTGTTCTCTCACGAGTAGAGACGACCTACAGTTTTTTTGCCGACTCCGAACGGCGAAATTTGAGAAGCTTTCTTAGACAGTTATTACTCTTTGAGTGTTGTCAGCAGCTCGAAAGAGGTGGTGCCGTGAAAAATGCGAAAAGTTGGTGTTGAGCTGGGAGTCGAACCTAAACTCTTCGGCGTGTGAGCGTCGGACTCTACCCACTACGCTACGGCGACCACAGATCAATATGATGATAAACATACACCCAGCTCGCTTTGAAAAGCCATGAAGAGATTAAATTAACTAAATCTGATATGGAATAAAATCGCATTAAACAACTTTTTAAATCTATGTTTTTCTTTTTTTTTTTAATTTTTGATGACTTTTAAAAACTGTGGCAACGAATTCATAAATTTAGTGACAGGGCATTGTAATTCCCGGACTCCATATAGGTTGTAAGCTTCCGGAAATTTCAGCATTCCTTGCGCTCGTCCTCTTGTGTTTAGTGTGTGACTTAAAGGTTACAGAAATCGTTGATCATTTGTAAAGTGTTGCAATGTTGTCATCTGGAAGATTGCTTTGACATCTAAAACTTTTTGACAAAACGATGTTGTATATTGGATGTCTTATCCATGTGGGATGTTGCTGCGTTTCCCCAAGCCAGTATGCCGTATCTGATGCGCGACTCGGTTAAGGAGTAATACACCTGCTTTTGCACTGCAACGTTTGTGTAATGCTTAAGGTGTGGCATTGCGAAAATAGCGATCTTAAGTTGAAGGCGCAAGACATTGATATGCTCATGCCAAAGAAAATTCTCGTCTATGGTGACTCTCAAGTATTTAATTGTTCTGACTACCTCAATTGCGTTGATATTTGTTGATTGTGAACAGCGGTCATTTTGATGGAGGACTTGCAGCGATTCTGTTGGTTTTGACGGAGTACGAATGTGCATCACCGCATTTATGACTAGACCATTATCATGACACCATTTAGACATAGCGTTGAATTCGTCTTGCAATATTTGCACAGCTTATTGAAAGTGTTTATGTTCTACGACGATTGCCACGTCGTCAGCATTGGCAAAAGCAGTGCTTTTTTTCAACCGTCTCAATAGTGTAAAAGATAATAATATTTAACTCGAAGAACGAGGCTAGGGATCCTCCCGCTAACGTAATCTTTAGATTAGGCGATGCTATATATACCGCTTACAACTCATGTGCACATCTCTCTTTTGCAATAAACTGCCACGTAACGGAGTGCTTGTTGTTTACATACTGTCCTTCCAAAGTTCGCCCACCCCACAGTTTTCAGAAGTGGGGTTGAACCGTCCGCTATTCCAGTTTCTGTTTGCTATTTGTCGATGTGTTATTTTTGTAAAGTGTGACTTTGGTTTTCGTAATTTGGAATTCTTGAAGAATAATTATGCCCCAAGTTAACCAGTTCGTAGAAAAGGCAAATGTGTCCACATTCAAGAACATTTGCAATTAAGGACTAATGGAACTAAAGAAGACCTAAAACTGCGGTTTGAGATTGCAGTTAATGACTTTTCACAGGAATATCTTAAAAATATCTTTCAGTGTTTTGTGCCCGAAGAACTACTGCAGTATCTTCAGTCGACAACGAATCCGAGTTGAGAGATAATTCACCGTGATACAAGGAAACGATCTTGATAAGAAACTCAACTCACTTCGGGAAGCATTTAAGAAAAACGAAGAAATCATCATATTGAAGCTCAGATTGAAGGAAATGCAAATGGATGATACAAGCTACAGCTAAAGGCCGTAATTAACGCACAGTTTTAGGGACATTGAGGTCATGTTGCAACCGTTTAGCAGGGATGATAACTTCCCAATAGATCTTTGGATTGATCATTTCAATGAATATGCTGAAATTAGATGATTGTCCAAAGTTAACATTTGCGAAGAAGCTTCTCAGTGGTACAGTAGGATTGCTTGTGCGATCTCTCAAATTGCGTAATTGGATGGAACTCAAGGATGATCTTATGGGTAATTTTAAGTGTTTGTTTACAAAAGCAGATATTTTTAGTTCTGGGGATTGTGTGACGTAACCCTGATGAAGAGGAGGATTTAATGATGTTCATAATTAAAGGCATTACTGACAGCGAGGTCAACAAAAGTATACTTTACGGCACCAACAACATCAAACAGCTTTAACGCGCACTGCGAAAGTACGAAAAGTTCAAGCAAAACATTCTTGACAGTTAACCACATTGGCCAAGTACATCTCAGTCTAGTAATCGAGGCAGTAATCAAGACAATTCGCAAAGGACAAACGATCGCCAGTTTGAACGATCGCCAGTTCGAACGATCGGCAAACCCTACATCGATCGTTTATACTGGTACCAATCTGGAGGGAGTTTACGTACTTTAAGTGTGGCATTCGGGGCACATTGCTAATAACTGCTACAAGAACAATACGAAGGTTACTTCTTATATTTCGGGATTGGGCAACCCTAGTATTGCAATCTGCCAACTCCCAGCTCTACTGTAAAGTTTGACATTTTTGGGGTTATACGTACTCTGAACGTTTTGACATACGACCGCTATTTGTGTTGTTTTCAGTAACTTGAAGGATTCCTCTCACCCAAAAAATGGAATTAAATCGTGAAAATTTTCGTACGATTCTTTTTTACAACTTTCGACGTGGATTGACTAACCAAAAGTGCATCGATGAACTTAACTCAATTTTTAGCGATGAAGATCCATCAAGGACCAGTGTTTATCGATGGTATGGTGAATTCAACCGAGGTCGTAGTTCACTCCTAGACGAATTTCGTGAAGGCCTTCCAAGATCAGTTGTTATACCGGAAACCATTGATGCTGTGAGCCAACTGATATTGCAAGATCGTCATGAAACCTATCGCGAGATTGAGACAACCTTAGGCAATAGTGGGACCAGCATACATCCAATATTGCATGAACATTTGACCGTCAAAAAAAATTGTTCTCGTTGGATCCCACACAATTTGTCAATCGCTCAAAAAAAGGCTCGTGTCGATTGGTCGAAAGAAATCCTCCAAAAATATCGAGGTGCTTAGAAAAACGTCTATGACATCGTGACAGGTGATGAATCCTGGATTGACGCGTATGAGCCCGAGAGTAAACAGCAGCCGACTGTATGGGTGTTTCATATTGAGACAAATCCAACAAAAGTTGCTCGAGCACGAAGCGCTTTGAAGCAAATGGTCACCTGTTTTTCCAGAAAAACTGGACATGTCGCAATCGTACCGCTAGAACAACGCAGTAAATTCTGAGTGGTACGCAACCATTTGCTTGCCAGTTGTCCTCCAAGAAATCAGGAAAACCAACCACCGAAGACGCATCACTCTTCACTACGACAATGCGAGCTCCCACACATCGACTCAAACAACAAAATTTTTGAGCACTCAAAACATCGATTTGATGAGTCATCCGCCGTATAGACTTGGCACCGAATGACTTCCTTTTATTCCCGTACGTAAAAAATAAAATGAGAGGTCAACTTTATCGGCACCTGAAGAAGTGGTTGATGCGTTCAGAATGCATGTTTTGGAGATACCTCAATCAGAGTGGCAAAAGTGCTTCGACAATTGGTTCAAACGCATGCAAAAGCGTATAGATCTTAATATGGAATATTTAGAAAAACAATAAAGCTATTTCGATGATTAATATTTGTTTTTGTTCTCTAATCCCAATAATAATACAAGGCAAACTTTGTAATCCAGTCTTGGTTCTTCATTGCAAATGTAGTGCAAAAGTACACGGTAAAAACGCTATCAAGAACATTTCGGACAAAAGGAATGCTCATTTAGTGTAATTCAATTTTACTTAAACTTATCAAGTAACCAAGAAGACGACCAGATCGGAGTTGAGTATGAAGGTTCAAGACTCAAGTGCAAAGGATGACATGAGAGGTTCGTCAATAAATCAATAATAATAATAAAAATTGGGTGGCGCTACAGTCCACAGGGAGGCCAGGGCCTTGATTGATCATCAACTACTCGTATTGTGCGCACCACTGTTCTCTCATGAGCAAAAGCCACCGACAGTTTTTTGCCGACTCCGAACGACGAATTTTTGGGGAGCTTTTTCTAAGACAGTTATTACTCTTTGAGTGTTGTCAGCAGCTCGGAAGAGGTGGTGCCGTGAAAAAATACGAGGTGTTCAGCCGGCAATCAAACCTGGACCTTTGGCGTGGTAGAGTCGCACTCTACTCACTACGACACGGCGGCCAAGAACATACATAACCGAAATCCAAAGGTTGCCCCAACAAGAACGCAAGTTTTAAATTTTTAAATAAAACGCAGATAATTAATTTTATCATAAAGTAGACAGGATTAGGTTGTGTGTGGAATAATACATCAGCTAGATGGCCGCCGCGGCTTTGCTGGCACATAATAATAATAATAATTGTTGGCGCTACAGTCCAAAGGGGGACCAGGGCCTAGCTTGCTCATCAACTACTCGTGTTGTGCGCGCTACTGTTCTCTCACGAGTAGAAGGGACCTACAGTTTTTTGCCGACTCCGAACGACGAAATTTGAGAAGCTTTCTTAGACAGTTATTACTCTTTGAGTGTTGTCAGCAGCTCGAAAGAGGTGGTACCGTGAAATATTAGAAAAATTGGTGTTGGGCTGGGAGTCGAACCTAGACCCTTCGGCGTGTGAGCGTCGCACTCTTCCCACTACGCCACGGCGACCACACATATGCGATCTTTTAATGAAATTTTCAATGACCGTTTTGCAATAAATGCTGCGATATTTCATTAACGCAGCGTCCAATTTCCTCTTTTAAGGCTTGAGTCGTCGTCGGCTTATTCGCATAAACCATCGGCTTCAAAAAACCTCAAAGAAAAAAGTTAAATGGTGTTAAATCGCACGATCTGGGCGGTCAATTGTGGTCTCCAAAACGCGAAATAACAGGACCAGGAAATGACTGATGCAGCAATTGAATTGTTTCTGTGGCTGTATGAGATGTGGCGTCGTCTTGTTGAAGCCACATCCCTTCCACATTCATTTCTTCAATCTAGGTACGCAAAAATTGGTAATCATTTCACGATACCGAACACCATTGATTGTTTGCGCTTGACCTGACTTATTTTCATAAAAAAAGGTACAATGTTTCCTCCAGCCCAAAATCCACACCACACAGTGACACGCTGAGGATGCATTTGCTTCTCGTGAATCACTCGAGGCTTTTCCTCGCCCCAAATGCGACAATTCTGCCTATTGACGAAGCCATGAAGATAGAAACGGGCCTCGTCACTAAAGATGATTTTATCGGAAAAATCGGCATTTTCATGTTCACAATGAGAATGCGTTGTCCATTCGTGTAGCGCTCCGTTTTTATTAACCTTATACCTTCTACTAACAAACAATAATAATTGTTCAAATGTCAAACAATGACAATTCGAATAGCGCCAAATTTAAATCTTGCGTTCTTGTTGGGATACATTTATGTTATGATACATTTATGTTATGATACATTTATGTTATGATACATTGATGTAAAATGTTTTAACCAAATTAAGGTATTTCGACATATGTTTTAGAGATTTCCCCCCCCGACATGTACTGAGTGCGAGCCGTATCACTTCTTCTCCAGTAGTGACATAACCTACCATCGAGGCTCAACTGGCATTTAAGCCCTACCCATACAAAGGATCACCATCGACACACGGAGCGGAACACTCCAATTTTAAGACAGGACATGGCCATAGTGTAAATAATTCAAATGTTAGACAATTGTTCATCTGTCTGTTGTTTTGGCGACACCTATACATACATATTCATTATAGTCTTGAGCTTGAACATTTTGTAATTGTAAATATTTTTTCGTTCAATAAAGAAAAAATTTCAAATCAGAGATGCCACATATTGGCAGAAATATTCACATTTAAGTCAAAGCCAATTATCCATGCTTTCGCCATCGGTATCCCGTCGATAGTTCAATGCGGAACTGCTTCACTCATAACGCTGCCGATGATAGGAAACTTCTCAACTCGTTAGTGCGTCGATTGCGCCAAAACACAGAAAGAGCTCATTAGCAATGTTTTTTTTTTTTTGCAGCAAAAGTCAGCATAACTTTCTGGAGGTGAACTGCGTAAACTTACGAGCAGGACGCATCCATCCGTGATAATGGGATAGTGGGCATCGACCTAATCATTAAGTCACATTGACGGTGTGGCATCGGAGGGAGATGCTCTTCACATGTATCCATGGTTTAATTCAACTGTTTGGTAATAGTGGAATCCTAGGAGGATTGCTTGTCATCATAAGCAACACGATCCTGGTCAGGTCAGGCGGTAGCACTAGGTGAATGTAAAGTATTGTATCCGCCTCTTGAATCGAACCAATTCGAATGTGGCTGCATTTGCATACGTTCATTAACCACCTGCCTCTACTTGTCACTCACTATCGAATCATTCAGTAGCTGGCTGAGTCCTACCCAAAGAGTGCTGAACAACTTGCTTCCAACTTGCCACCACACAACTACCTGTTTGCAACTGCACCACAATAAATCTGTCCCAAATTGTCAGCTCCAATTAACTCTGGTCAGCAGGCTACAAGGAGTTTCCGCAATTCACGGACCATCTGAATGAAGGCAACACATTTCCGCACATTTACAGGAATGTGAAGTACCACTACCACGGATTTGCATCAAATTGAAGTAGGTCACTGCATGGAAGTCCAACAACCGGATTATTTAAAAATTTCACCATAACATGAGCGCCACCAAAACCAAGGTGAGGTCGCTGAAATCTAGAACGACCCTGAGGCGACCACTTGACCAGCACTTGAACCCACCACCATCCGTCCGTCTATTCCACCCACAGTCGTCCAGCACGAAATTATTCTTTTCACCGAAATCACCAATAAAACCGTTCATCTCCACCAAATTTGCCCCAGATAGCCAAACGCCCCGCATAATGTGTTCGCATTCACGTCCACATTGAATAACACTCGTTTCGCTCCGTAACCACTCGGCAGGGGACGCCGACCTCCCAGCATCAACTGCCAATGATTCCAATCGGCCACCTCGCCGCGCATTACCGCATCAATACATGGCGCATCTGCTGGCATCTATTTCAACCTAGACAATGGGTGATTCCATTAACACGGCGAAAATGGGCCGCCAATGCGCCTAATGATGGCAACTGCCTATCGGCGGTGCGTTTGCGCAACGCAAAGATCTGATATCGCGGCGCATCTGCCCAGCTCGGCGGAGCTAGGATCAGCTGAACTTAGCCAGGGTTCAGAGCCAGCTGACTAATTGGACAATGATGACACTCACTGATGGCTGTGTGTCCTCTGTTGGCCAGGGGCACAGGCTTCCCATTCACGATGCATCATAAATTCAGCTTTTTGCTCCGCCTAATGAGCTTATCTTCCGTATGTAACTGCTGCTGCTGGCTATTAGGTAAGCAAATGCGAAAGAAAACCTCGAGAGAGTGCGAAGGGGAAGCTTACTCTGACTGTATGTGGAGCATGTTGGCAAAGTTGAGATCCGATTGACGAGAGATAGAGAGCGAAAGTATCGGACGAATGGCGTGCACAGTGGAGTCTGTGTGGCAATGTTTGCTGTATTCTATTTCATTCCATGGTTAAAAGAAAAACGAAAAACATCACTGTTTGTACGACGATGAGCTCTCTTGTCAGCCGTTGGTGCTGTTCCCCACTTTTTTAACCTCAAGTTGTTAAAATTGCAAGTCAAATATTTTTGTATATATGCACACACCCTTAATTCCGTACCAAATATTTTAATTCCCTCTCCCTTTAAATTTTAGGCCCAACGTAACTTTCTTGACCTGAAAGTTGTGGTTCCGAATTGTAAAAATCTTAGACCCAATATTTTCCCACGTGGCCACCGCGGCTTAGTGGGTAGAGTGCGACGCTCACACGCCGAAGCATCTAGGTTCGATTCCCAGCTGAACATATCGAATTTTTCACAGCACCATCTCTTTCAAGCTGCTGACAGCACTCAAAAAGTAATAACAGTCTATGAAAGCTTCTCAAATTTCGCCGTCCAGAGTCGGCAAAAAGCTGTAGGTCCCTTCTACTCGTAGGAGAACAGTAGTTCGCACAGCACGAGTAGTTGATGAGCAAGCTAGGCCCTGGTCCCCCAGTGGACTGTCGCACCAACATTTATTATTAATATTTTCCTGTCCTCAATCCCGTACGAAAAATGACAATTCTCTCTTCCTTTAAATTTTGGGACAAAATTAACTTTCTTTACCTAAAAATCCTTCTAGAAAGTTGTTTAAATTTTAGACCCAATATTTTCCTGTCCTGAGCCCCGTACGAAAATATAAAATTCTCTTTCCCTTTAAATTCTAGTCGAAGGGTAACTTTTTACCTGAAAGCCGCTAAAATTTTAGACCCAATATTTCCCTTTCCTAAGTCCCGTACAAAACCTTACAACTCTCTCTTCCTTTAAACTTTAAGACAAAGTTTTGCAAGTTGTTAAAATTTTGAACCCAATATTTTCCTGTCCTGAATCCCGTACGAAAAATTACAATTCTCTTTCCCTTTACATTTTAGGCGAAAGTTTACGTTTGACCTGAAAGTCTTGCTGGCACTCTGTTGAAACTTAAGACCGGAAATTTTGCTGTCCTGAATCCAGTAAAACATTGCAATTCTCTCTTCCTTTAAATTTTAGGACAAAATTAACCTTCTTTACCTAAAAATCCTTCTTGCAAGTTGTTAAAATTTTAGTGCGAATATTTTCCTGTACTCAATTTTGTACAAAGTATTGCAATTCTCTCTCTAGGTAACTTTTGACCTGAAATTTGTGCTTAAAATTACAGACCAAATATTTTCGGTCCTGAATCTCGGTCTATACTTTAAAATTCTTTCTTTGCCCCTATCGGCCCCACTGTGCACTTACTGACGAAAGTCCCCCTACACACCGCCAAATAATTCGGAGCAAGCGATTGTATTGTTTTGATTAAGTGGGTTGAAGTGAAGTGGCTGACTTTGGAGCGGCTGACAAAGCGGCAGCCACACCACACACAAACTGTTACATGATGACAATGACTTGACGTCGACAGCGGAGTCGATGTTTAACGGTGTTGCATTTTATTATGCGCAGAATCAGACACACAAGGGGGGTCCGCTCACCGGACGAGATCACATTCACCACCACTGAAGAGGGGCATGGTGCGCACTTTTTTCGCCTCTTCCACTTTTTCTACTTTTTCCGATATAAAAGTCAAAAACGATGAAAGCTGCAATTTAGTGTACAATCGTCATTCGTCGATACTTGAAGCGTTCGTTGAGCAGGAGTCGGGAAAGAAAATGAGAAAAATCGTGTTGCAAGCCTTCATCCTGGGGATGGCAGCGTCTCTGGGCCGAGCAGAGTATTCAGGAAGTAGCGGTGGCACCTCCACTGGTTTAAGCAGCTCCTACAACAGTGGATACGTCGGCGAGTACGCGGGACAAATTGGCGCTGGCAAGGCACTGAGTGAGCTGCACGGCTATGGGAAACAGCAAATTGCCCCGGAACACGGAAGCCAGTATGTTAGCGGTGCTCAAACACGATACACTAATAGTGTGAATTATGCACAGCAGCAAGACGGTGGGCAAAAGTTCGCCGGTGCTCATTACGACGGAATCAGTGAAAATTTGGATATTTCGAAGTTCCCCTTGGACGTGGAGGCACAGCACTACACAGGCGAGGGCACGTCCGACATCGACCTGGGGAATGACGGTAGTCGCCAGGATCCGCATCCCTTCAGGATCACCGAGTATCAGGCCGAGGAAGGAGACAACGCTCAAGGGACAAAGAATCTGCCAAACACACCCTACGATGACCCAGAAAAGCAGTCGGACTATAAGAACTACGATGATCGCGCGCAGATAGTCCCTTACAGTGGATACGAGGAGCCCAAGCGGCAACCGTCATACAGTGGATATCAGCAGCCTCCACAGCACTACAACCAAGCCTACGAAGGACCAAAGACACACTCCTACGAAGTGGTTAAGGCTCAGGAGCACTCCTACAGTCCCTACGATTCTGGTAAAGGATCAGGCCCGTCCTACAATTCATATGAATCCCCGAAGTCACCCAGTCTGCAGTACAATTCCTACGATTCCCAAAAGGCGAGTCCTTCATACGGGTCCTACAATTCCCAAAAGGGCCAAAATCCATCGTACGGTTCATACGAGCCTACACGGGCGCCGTCATATGATTCATATGATGCACAGAACTCGCAAGGATCCTACGGCGGTCACTATGAATCACCCAAGGCGCCGCAACAGACTTTCATCGCTTACGAAACGCCAAAGCCTGCCAGTTCACAATACAATCACTACGAGTCTCCCAAAGCTCCGTCCTACAACTCGTACGAATCGCCAAAGCCAACATACAGCTTCTCATACGAGTCCCCTAAGGCTCCAGCGTCATCGCAGGACTACAGCTCCGGTGGTCACGTGAAGTACCAGACATCTCATACACCATCGCCATCTCCGTCCCCGTCCCCAACACCAGAGGCTGAATCCAAGGGACTGGAAATCATAGAGAAGATCAAAGCAGCAGACCTGAAAGACTTCCACGCCCCTCTGCAAAAGGACATCATGACCATTGACCATGGCAAGGGCAGCTACAGCTACAGTAGTTTATATCGGTCGTAGGTTGAGTCTCCGAGATGTACGTTTAGCTTATTTAGGTGAAGTAGCTGTAAGTTAGTTTGTAAAGAATGTCTAGCACAATTCCCTGTCGTGAACCAAATGGGAAACAATTATTTAAGGGAGACATGAAGTAACTGATGGCTGAAAGGCTGTTTTTGGGGAACTCCGTTTGCTGTTATTTTTGAGATATTCCCTTGTGTGCAAATAAACCAAAAGATACCAAATAAAAAATAAACTTGCACTGAGCTTGGAAAACTGTCAATGATTTAGAAAAGTGAAAAAAAGAGAGTTTGCCTAACTTACCTGCTTAACTTTGCCGGATAGCTTTAAGGTGTCTAAGATTGATAGAAATGGTTTTCTCTCTTCCTTTTTTCACAACAAAATAGAACATCCTGCGTAGGTTTCGGAAAAATTGAGTTTGGAGTGACAGCATTGAAATCGACGCTAAAATTGTCAATAACTTCAAATCGTTAGACTTGCTCTTCTTGACCACTCTGCCTGATCACAATAGTCCTTCAAGCTTAGTCCCTGGCAGTTAAGGATGTGTCCAGAAGGATACCAATGCTCAAACATCACAATGAGACAAACTTACTTTCACTGACAGTCAGACGAGCAGTGAAACAATCTCTATTGCAAAATTCAAATGACAAAAATAGCTTTGTGGAGATTTTGAATAAAAAAAAGTCGATGCCCGATTCTGGCACAATACGTACAGTATCGCGCAGTGGTCCTATTCTCGCATCAGAATTAAGAATGTACTGATGAAGGAAGCGCAAGGTGTGAGAGAACCGAGACAATTCCATAGCCAAATACGGCTTCCTTTCAGCTTCTCCTTTAAAAACACAAAAACCATCCTTTTGTTTCGAAATGATGAAACTTTCGCATTACCTCATGTAAAGGGATACTCAAACTTTTTTCAAAAGAAACGGTAAACAACGCCATATTGCTTTTTATCGCACATATATTCTCATAATAAGCTGGCATAAGGGTCGGACCGAAGCCTGCCGTTATCAATATGGACAACTCGTGGTTGAGTCGCAGTTTGTGCAAAGAATCTGGAAGGATCATTACTGCAGACTCTTTAACAGCGATGATGGCCCCAATTCCGCTGTTGGGCAGAACGTTCGACTCGATTTGGACGATGATAGACAAGAATTCCGTCCCCCTGACTTAGACGAGGTGAAGGTAGCAATATAAAAGCTGAAGTCGAATAAAGCTGCTGGAGCGGAGGGACTGCCCGCAGAACTTTTTAAAGCAGCTGGAGATGAGTTAGTTAGGCGCATGAACCAGCTTATCTGTAAGATATGGTCGGAGGACAGCATGCCCGATCTGGAATCTCAGCGTTGTTTGCCCGGTTCACAAAAAAGGAGACCCCTTTGACTGCGCCAGCTACAGAGGGATTAGTCTCCTGAACATCGCATACAAGATCCTCTCTGCCGTATTGTATGAGCGTCTGAAACCATTTGTCCATGACCTGATAGGTCCCTATCGGTGTGGTTTTAGACCAGGCAAGTCCACTATAGACCAGATATTCACATTACGGCAGATCCTGGAAGAGACCCAAGAAGTGAAAATCGATACTCACCACCTGTTCGTCGATTTAAGTGTGCGTAGAGACGAGCTATACAGTGCCACGTCTAGATTTGCATTCCTACCAAACTCGTCAGATTGTGTACGATGACGATGGAGAACTCTCGCTTCTCCGTTAAGGTCGGTACCGAACTCACCGAGACCTTCAATGTCAAAAAAGGTTTAAGACAAGGCGACGCACTGTCTTGTGACTTGTTCAACACCATCCTCGAGAAGATCGTGCGTTGACTCAAAAGTCAACACCAGAGGCACGATTTTCCTAAAGTAAGTTCAATTGCTAGCTTACGCTGATGACATTGACGTCATTGGACGAACACAGCGAGCCGTCAATAAGGCGTTTGCTGGCATTGAAGCGGAATCGGCTAAAATTGGTCTGGAGGTAGATGAGGGCAAAACAAAGTGCGTGTTGTCTTCAAGAAGCGACATACAACATCGACGTCTCGGACAGAGCGTTGCACTAGACACCAGAACCTTCAAAATAGTCAAAGACGTCGTCTATCTCTGCTCCGCGGTAAATAAAGATAACAACATCAGTACCGAAATCAAGCGCAGAATCACTCTTGCCAATCGCTGTTTCTTTGGGCTCAAGAGGCAATTGAGCTTTATATAACAGCTTGATCATCCCCGTCCTACTTAATGGCGCGGAATCTAGGACGTTAGCAAAGGCGGATGAGGAAGCCCTTAGTCTTTTCGAGAGAAAAGTTTTGCATGCGGTTTTTGGTCCTGGTTGCGTTGGTGGCATCTGGAAAAGAAGACTTAACGGCTAACTCTAAAGGCTGTACAGCGACGTGCGCCTGATAAAGCGTCTACGGATACAATACTTAAGATGGCTAGACCATGTAAAGCATATGGACACCACTGCTCCGACCCGAAAAGACTTTGAATCCTAGCCACTGGAACTACGCAACAGAGGACGGCTTAGGCTAAGGTGGCGCACACAAGTGGAGAAGGACCGCAACCAACTTCGAGTGTGCAATTGGAGACAGCTAGCGAAAAATTCTGCTGCTTGGAGAGGGATGTTTGTAAAGAGCCAGGTCGACCCCACACTGTAAGTCCTCAAGAAAAAGAAGAAGAATTTCGTAAAATGGGTTGAAAAACACCTTAAATTGATTTGATTGAACGAATAATTGTCTTCAGCAATGAAGCTCATTTCTAACTCAATGAGTTTGTCTTCCACTCTTCTTCTTGTCTTCTACTTGGCGGACAGCATGTTTGGTACAACGGAGTGGTGTCTCTCGAACCACGTGTGGTTGGTTCACGTTAGTTAAAAACAATTAGTGTTTGGTGTGTGGTGATGATAGGGGCTTAGTTTTGGTCCCATCTTCAATATGTAGAGCTATTTAATAGATGTATGATTTCAAAGATGCTGGTGCTACAAACAACACAGCACACGTGTTACAACCAAATCAATGAAGACTTACTGTAGCGAGTGCGTGTTTTAATGTAATGGACCCGTAGATAGTAGGGTCACCTTTAGACTATTTTTGTTGAGCACTTGATGACTTCAGTTCTTCATCTATACGAACAAACCAGCAACGATAGATAAGTCCAAAGTCAAAACTAACGAGAAACAGTTGAAATTTCGACCAAATTGTGGGAAAAGTGGTCGAAATGGGTTTTGTTTCGGGACTTTTGAAAACATGCTATAATTTTAACTTCTTACAAAATTGTCTTTCCACCAAAACCTTGTTTATGCGTCTAGGGACAACACGTAAATAATAAATGCTCTTAATGAAAAACATTTTATTAGTTTTCCATCACTACGTAAAATCTGTTCAAGCAAGGGTAACGTGCATTCCATTATTGTTTTTTTCTATTTTGTAATGTCGATACGCTCGTCCCGGATATATGTTTACGATTTCAGCTATAATGCACATGTAACGTTGCTTTTATATCCTTTTCTTTGATCAAAGTTTACCTCCGCTATTCTGCCAAGTTGTTTACAATTGCATATTTATGTAATTAAATTTTATTGTTGAAAAAATGGAAAATAAGCAGACGTCTCGTGATGTGAAAGCTTTAATAATTGATTATTATGAATAAAATTATAGTATTCCCGAAATTTCATCACTAGTTAAAAAACTTAAATCAACAGTCTTTAATATTATAAAGTCGTTCAAAGATAACGGTTCTCTTCATCGTATTTTGGGAAGTGTAAGGCCTTCTAAAATTTCTATGGATCAAATTAAACGAAGAATTTTAAGGGTAGAAATTGCCGAAACTTTGAAGAAACAAAAAATTACAGAAGTTCATTCGCAAAACAGTGCGCAAGTGCTTACATAAAAATAATCTAAAAGCCCGCACACCTCATCAAAAGCCAGCCGTATCAGAAAGAAAGATAAAAAACAACTGGAGTATGCCAAGGAGTACGTTTTGAATTTAATGCAAACAAATTACTGATCTTTTCAAATTTAATCTTTATTGAAATACAAAAATAACCGATTTTCTTTCGGGTGTGAATTCTGTGATACTCTAAGCAAAACTGCTTTTTCCGGATTCTTGTTTTCCAAGCCTTTTCCTTGACATTCCTGATTGATGATGCGAAGGTTTTCGTTAGCAGTTGTAAGACGCTGGAGATAAGATGATAATTCTTCGTCGATGAGATCCAACTTAGAAAAGTCCTCAATTTCGCGTACATTAATCGTTTTTAAATATTCATTTGCTTCGTTTACTATATTCGTAACTTGACTACGAAATCCCGCTTGAGTTTGTTCCATTTTAATGCAGACACGAATCACAATTAATGTAAGTCTACCGCGGTAATTTGTTTTGTATTTCGAAAGCGTATAAAGATCTCCCGGGTTTCGCCACCAATTTTGAATTTAAAGCAAACAAATTACTGATCTTTTCAAATTTAATTTTTTCTTTCGGGTCTGAATTCTGCAGTACTCTAAACAAAAACTGCTATTTTACATATTCATGAAAGTATATATAATGCGTTAAGCAAAGCAAGAAAGAGATAATAAGATTATAAACAATAAATAAATTTAATTCAATGAAACAATTCAATTAGTTCTTCAATTTGATTCAGTTAATAGTAGTACACTACAATAGTAATATCACTGACTTTCAATTTTTCACAGTACGTGCAGAAAACAAATGAGTTCTGGAATCAAATTATTTTTTGTGATGAATCAAAATTTAACATATTCGAGTGTGTGGAACAAGGACGGAACTGCTTTGGATCCCAAAAATGACACTTCTACAGTTGCGCACGGTATTGGGAACATAGCGGTTTGGGGTTGAATGGCAACAAACGGAGTTGGTTCTCTTCATGTAATTGAAGGAAATCTAGCAAAAAAAACGTTGTAACCCCGAAACCAAAGGAAAATAGGGACTACCGCCGGGTGTAATGCTGTTGCATAATAATGATCCAAAGCACACAGCCGGTATAACAAAAGATTTGTGAATTTGGAACATAAAAAAGGTGTTGCCGCATCTTTCCCAAAGTCTGGATCTTAATCCCATAGAGCTCTTTGAGCCATTTTGAAAAAGGAAGTTCGAAAAAGAAGTATTTGTACCAGAGAAGAGTTAAAGACAGCATTGTATGAAAAATGGCAAAAAATTCCATAAGCTGTAACAAAAAAACCTGGTCGGATCGATGAACAGAAGATTACAGGAAGTTACAAAAGCAAAAGAACAACACACAAGCAACTACCAAAGCTAATCCGATTCCCGCATTAAATCCCATCGTTGCAATATCGAAATAGTAAACCAAGAAAAAAAAAGAAATGAAATAAAATAAGGAACGCACACGGCTGACTTATCCATGGTGTCGTTTTCACCGGCTCTGAATCGTCGAAACCATTCCTCCGCGGTTCAAAGTGATAGAGTATTATCCCCCAAAACACCATTAATCTCACGGAACGTTTTTTGAACCCTCGTTCTTAAACGAAACTTTGTGACAGACCGACTGCTCGACCAACTCGGCTACGACCTTACTCACACAATTTGAGTCTAACACACAATTTACTTACGATCCGTATTCTACTTCAGGGTAGTTCTGTTCTGCTTTCGTTCGAAGTACCTATTTTCACGATGCAAATAATCGTCAACGCCTTTCCGGGTCCTCCTGTTCTGTTGGGCATGAAGTTGTGTTCCAACGAAGGAAAGAAAAACCTCAATCCAGGCAATCAACCTGTGAGGATATTTTCTTATAAATTTATCTACTATTATTATAACTTATACTACCAACACTTTTATACACTATTCATCTTTTATTTTTTGAATTAACTTATGTACTTAATAATCTATTATTTGAACCTATAATGTATTACTTAATATATATATTATATTGAATTATATGTATGTAGTTAAATTAATTATAATATTTTGGAAGAAGGCTGCATGGGATTCAGAAATTATATATACTGGTTATTCTGTACAAAAACTAAGAATTTATTTTATTCATTTTAATACATCAAACGTTAATTCAAGGGAAAAAAATAAAAAGAAGAATTCAATTTAACTCAAAGACGATTTAAAATTTATTTTTAACAAACAAAGGGGAAAAAAAGGGGTTTCTTTTCATGGCTTTTCGCTTCTCGTCTTTTCTTTGCTTGCTTCTTCTCCAGCTTCTCGTTTTCGTCTACTCGACTTTATTGTTCTGCTCTCTCTCTCTTTCCCCGATACTCTTCACATGACCGGTCCATTTCTTTCATTGCCATTCTGGCATGAAACGTGGAATAGAGGGGTTTTCCTAAATAAGGTCAAGATATATTAGTGGCGACGAGGACGTTAAAATAAATTAAAAAAAATAATTAAATAAAATACAAAATGCAAATCGGAGCTTTAACCGAAGCACTTGGGAATATACCAGATATACCGGTATAAAATGAGTTTTCTACACATTGTGACCATCTTTCTGGCAATTTGTGAATACCACGCCCATAGAATTGTTCGTCTTTTAAAGCAAACCAATCAGACACCCAATTTTTGACCTCCTCGTAGGAATCAAAGTGCTGCTCAGCCAATGTTTGTCCCATCGACGAAAACAAATGGTAGTCGCAAGAAGCCAAGTCTGGTGAATACGGCGGGTGGAGTAGCTGCTCCTAGCCAAGTGTTTTGATTGTATCCTGAACCGGTTTTGCTTTGTGTGCAGGTGCATTGTCATGGAGAAAAATTACCTTGCCGTGTCTTCTGGCCCTTTCTGGTAGTTTCTCGATCAATGCATGGTTCAAATTGATCATTAGTTGTCGGTAGCGATCAGCATTAACAATTTCACCAGATTTTAGGAGCTCGTGGTACAGCACACCTTTCTGGACCCACCAAACACATAGCATTGTCTTCTTGCCGAATCGATCTGGTTTAGCAGTCGATGTTGATGTTGTCCCAGATTAACCCATGATTTTTTCCGTTTAGGATTCTTAAAATAAATCCATTTTTATCGCCAGTAACAATCCGATGCAAAACCGATTTTCTTTCTTATCTTTGAAGCAAAATTTCACAAATGTTTTTTCTTTTTTCGATCTGTCTTTCATTTAAATCTTTCCCATAGGTTTTAAATGGTCAGAAATTGTTTTTTCAAAGTGTCATCTCCATCTAATATCGTTTGCAATTCGGCGTCTTCAAACTTTTTTGTTGGTCTTCCACGTTCTTCATTTCTCATATCAAAATCATTATTTCTGAACCGTTGAAACCATCTTTTGCATGCTTCTTACAGAGCATGATCACCATATGCCCCTACAAGCATTCGATGCGACTCTGCAGCACTTTTCTTCAAATGAAAACAAAAAATTAATGCTTTCTGGTACAAAATTCGACATTTTTAACACGATGAAAAAATATCATGTTGTCTGTTCAATGACTTGATGTATACTAAATATTTTTCACAGATGTCATAGCAAACAAACAAAAAAAAAGTAAGGGCTCCTTCACAACAAATGTTCCCTATCGAGACATTTGTATCTTGACGCTCACTTCATACCGATATACCTGGTACAAACCACAAGTACACAAATTTACACTTTGATACGTTTCATGAGGATCAAGAAACATTTACAACATACCAAAAACGTTTGAAAAACTACATTGATCTAAGAAATATTACCGACTCAATTAAAACGCGGCAAGTTTTATTAATTTATGTATATTGGTGCTAAGTACTATCAGCTTCTGTGCAATTTGATATCCCCAGAAACCGGAAACAAGTGCGTATGAAGATCTCGTGAAAGATCTCAAAGACGATCTCAACCCAAAACCAAACGAAATTGCGGAGCAACACAAATTCGTATTGAGGTTACAACATGAGGGAGAATCCATTGCGAATTATTTGGCAGACTTGAAGAAACTAAGTGTGAATTGCAACTTTACTTGTGAAGCATGCAAGAAATCTACATTGAATACACATCTTCGATCAGCGTTTATACGATTACTTAGGGACTCTGAATAACATGCTTCATTGACGACATACTCGTAAAAGGCAGAACCCTAGAAGAAACATTTTACCGATGTAGCCTCTTACTTAAAAAACTCCGCACCTTAAATCTCCATATTAACAGGGTAAAGTGCAAACTTTTTGAACGAAGTGTGAATTACCTCGGGCATAAAATAAACAAAGGTGGGCTGCACAAAATAACAGACAGGATAAAAGCGATTTCAGAAATAAAAGCACCAAGAGATGTAGCCCAGCTGAGGCGATTCGTCGGAATTACCAGAAATGTATACCCAATATGTCAGCAAAATTAGAGTGAATGTAATTTTGCTGACAAATTGGGTATACATTTCTGGTAATTCCGACGAATCGGTTTGTTTTAAAAAGGAGCGGAAATACTCCTGGACTTCGGAATGTAAAAATGCATTTGACTCCCTCAAAGCCGAAATTATGAGCGATAACGTTCTTGTACTCTTCGATGCAAACCTGCCATTAATAATATCTACGGACGCTTCACCATTCGGCTTGTCAGTAATACTTTCACACATGACACCCAAGGGCAAAAAACCAATCGCATTCGCTTCCAAAAGTTTGAGTAAATCAGAGACGAATTACAGCCAGCTAGACAAAGAAGCTACAGCAATATATTGGACACTACACAAGTTCTTTAATTACTGTTATTTACAAGAATTCACGTTGATAGCATAAAATAACCCATTAATATCAATATTTCAACCAAACTGAAACCTGCCAATATTAACAGCTCAAAGACTACTGCACTATGCCCAGTTTCTTAGTCGGTTTAATACAGAACACAGGACACTTCACCTGTTTGGTGGTTTGATCTTAGGGATAACAACTGCACTCTGAACTTTTTCTCTATTTCCACCGATTTCTATTTTCACTATTTTCTATTTTTGCTATTTTTCTATTAATTTTTTTTTCACCTCAACGAAGAGTAACTTCAACCACTTACTTCTATTGCTTATCCTTCTTTGTTCTCCTATTTCGACAAGCGATAGAACCCTGAGTGAGTGTTGGCGAGACTCGCATTCCCCGCTGGCCTAAGTGAGAGACAGTTACAGTTTTCCCGTCACTCAACTAGCCAACCGGCCACACAACTAAAACATGTTCCAAGGGTACTCAAAATTACACAAAAAAAAATTTAAATTACAAACTTCTTTGACTTCCTCCGAATTCCGTTTGGGGGGTTGAACCCATGACCGCCGACTGGAAGAGCGATCGTCATTAACATAAGCTACCCCCTCATACCTCTTTGCGTCAAGCCTCTTCCTATGGCCGCGACTCCTGACATTCGGAAGGCATTGCTAATTGTAGGCGGAAACGTTTAACAAGGAAGAGTTATAACAAGGTTTTATCCAATGTGCCATTACAATGCAAGTCATTCGGCTATGTCTGGTCTATAACGACTTAAGTCACCGTTTCGAGCAGTAGAAAAAATATGACAGGGAGTCTTATGCCAAGTTCTTTTCCGAAAGTAGCGGCCGTGGCTTAGTGGGTAGAGTGCGATGCTCACACGCCGAAGGGTCTAGGTTCGCTTTCCGGCTGAGCACCTCGAATTGTTCACGGCACCACCTCTTTCGAGTGGCTGATAACACTCAAAGAGTAATAAGTGTCTAAGAAACCTTCTCAAAACTTCGCCGCTCGGAGTCGGCATAAAGCTGTAGGTCCCTTCTACTCGTTAGAGTACAGTGGCACGCACAACACGAGCAGTTGATGAGCAAGCTAGGCCCTGGTTCCCTTTTGGACTGTAGCGCCAACATTTATTATTATTATTATTATTATACTCTTCCGATAAAACAGAAACGCTTTACTGTGTTTCTGATTTTTAGCGATCCTAATGGAAGAGCGAAGTTTGTGCCCTTGTAGTGACAGCCAGGCTGCAACTCTAAGCACTTCTTGCAAGTTTAGGGAAGCAAGACTTCCCTCAATTTGGTTGACGGACCATATTCGTTAAGATCTGTCCGCGTCCCTGGACAATACAGAAACGTGGAAAAGGATGAATGGAACAACTTCTAGGGCTCGAATCCAACTTGGGACTACAGTCTTTGGTAAGGGCATTCATTGACAGATGGGTCTCTCGACAGCACAGGTGACATGACTTTCCAGTCTACAGGCTGACGAAGCGCATGCTTCTTATTATCAGAAAGAAATAGGCGGCATTCCTAGATATGTTTTAAGGTAAAGGTTTGACTTGCTAGTTTTATACTCGTAAATAATTCAGATGTATATTAAGTTATTATATGTTTAAAATGTTTGTGGATATATGTACATCACAATACGACCTGGTGGCATCTGGGAAGCCTCTGGCCATCATAAAGTACAATAAAGTAGAACTGATTGCCAAAACAAAATGAAAACAAGTTTACTCTCAATTTTAACATGAACATGCGCTTAATTTCAAACAAAGAATTAACTTTAAGCACTCAAACGACAAACAGCACTGTTTAAAACTAATTCGAACCCGGAATCACTAACATCACTTGCAAAGCGATGATTTACCACCAAAAAACCAGCAGCCTCCATTATACGCGAAACACGCAAATACACGCCACAGACACTTTGAAACCGATGTTTTTTTTTTTGCACCTATACGGGGAAGAAGTAAAATTAATGAAGTTTCATGAAGTAGGTCATTATTTCCCAAGTAATCACTCGGTATTTATATGTCTTTATAAAAAGTGGTCTACCGTAAGCATTAGACGAAGATTAAATGCTGCGTCATACGTGTTATGGTCAAATTAGGCTTTGAAACACAACTATATACTAATAGCTTTAATGTTTATGGTAGTTTGAGTATTTGCAAACATTTCTGTATAATTAAGACCCAAGTGTACATCGAGATCCAAGAATTTAACAACGCATTCCATCTAACCTCAAAACAATCATAAACATCATACTGCTTGTAGAATTTATTTTCTTGATAAGTCATTCTACGAAATCAAACTTTAAAACCTAAAATATGAATCGTCACTGTAAAGGGGCTTGTCGTTAATGGCTTCACACTTAATTTGCAAGAAATTTTCCATAGGAGACTACCCAATGGACTACCCATAGAGAGACAGAGCGAGGGAGAGAGGAAAATATGATCTTTGGAATAAAGGTGAAGTAGTAATTAATTTTTAATGCCTTCGAATGTGGGATGTTATTTCGCACATAATTTAGCAAACAAACTGGAATTCACAGGAAGCTTAAAGAAACAGTTCTTGCGCTTCATGCCGAATCGGCTCACGCGCTTTGAAGTACAACAATGTTCAACAGAAAAGACCGTTGTGTCTTAGTGAGTAAAGTGCAACACTCACCTGCCGTAAGTGATAGGTATGCTTCTTACCATTTTTTGCTTCCACTTCAAAGCTATATGAAAAAAGCCATCGAAACAGTAAAAACTGTAGATTTATTTCTGCTCCCAGGAGAACAAAAGAAACACGTAGTAATAATGGAATAGAATAATAGAAATACGTAGTAACAAGTGAAGAGGCAAGGTGCAGGTTCGTTGTGAACTGCTGGCCCATCCAGTATAGAACAGGTGGTTTCTTAAGAGATGTAGAACTTCAAGTTGGCAATACTATTTGAACAGATTACAATTTTATCAGTTATCAACCGATTAGTTTGTAGTTTTGCTTGGCATTTGAATTTAAAGAGCCTGGAAAGCTAGGCATCGATTTGGTGAATAGTTTTAAAACTGACACTGATCCTGATTGACATGAGGGAATTCGTAATAATAATAATAATTGTTGGCGCTACAGTAAAAGTGGACCAGGGCCTAGCTTGCTCATCAACTACTCGTGTTTTGCGCGCTACTGTTCTCTCGATTCCTAGTGAATGTTTACGTTAACAAACAAAACTGCCAGATAAGGAGTAATGCTTAAGTGTTTTCTGAGGCGACGTTAGTAATTTTTGGCGCGACTGTCCACAGGGGGACCAGGGCCTAGCTTGCTCATCAACTACTCGTGTTGTGCGCACTACAGTTCTTTCACCAGGCTGTTGGACTTCGCCTCGGGGCGGAACCTCGCGATTTCCACACACGATTCCCACACCTGGACATTCAATAAGGGAACTGGAGATCACCTGATCAATCCACGCTCAACCAGAATGATGACGTTGCGATCCACGTCAGACACTCCTCCAATATTTTCGATGTCCGAACCTTCCGAGGCACAAACATTGACTCGGATCATCACCTTGTTGTAGTCAAGGTAAGAACCCGGATATCGAGAGAGCAAAGGAGTCGACTTCGACAGGCCAAAACGGTTTGACATCGAAAAGCTACAATCGCAACAGGTCACTGGGAACTTTGCCGACCGAGCCTCCCTGAAACTCGCTCAGAGTTCGAAGCTATCTGCACTAATCAGAGAAGAAGACTGGAAACGTTGTCAGGAAGCCATTAAAGAAGCTGCCACTGATGTGCTGGGTTTCACGCCACCACCCAGAAGGATCCCATGGTTTGACGACGAGTGCAGGCAAGCGTATGCAGCCAAACGAACGCTGCATCGAACAACGAGAGCTGTTCGTGAGAATAGAGAAGAAGAAAGTGGGCGTGTTCGTAGAGAACAGAGAAGAAGGGATGACCATCGGCTTCTCAAAAGGAAAAAGAAGGGGCATGAGAAGCGCGCGGTCGAGGAAATTGAAAGGTGTTATGGCAGGAATGAAGTTTGGAAGTTTTATCGAAACGTAAAACAAATATCCGAATCCTGCCGGTTTCAAAATGGACAACTCGTGGTAGAGTCGCAGTTTGTGCAAAGAATCTGGAAGGATCATTACTGCAGACTCTTTTACAGCGATGATGGCCCCAACTCCGCTGTTGGGCAGAACGTTCGACTCGATTTGGACGATGATAGACAAGAATTCCGTCCCCCCGAAGTAGCAATATTTAAGCTGAAGTCGAACAAAGCTGCTGGAGCGGACAGACTGTCCGCAGAACTGTTTTAAGCAGCTGGAGAAGAGTTGGTTTGACGCATGCACCAGTTCATCTGTAAGATATGGTCGGAGGAAAGCATGCCCGATGAGTGGAATCTCAGCGTGGTTTGCCCGGTTCACAAAAACGGAGACCCCTTTAACTGCGCCAACTACCGAGAGATAAGTCTCCTAAACATCGCATACAAGATCCTCTCTGCCGTATTGTGTGAGCGTCTGTTACCGTTTGTCCATGACATGAGAGGGGCCTATCAGTGTGATTTCAGGCCATGGAAGTCCACTTTAGACCAGATCTTCACATTACGGCAGAACCTGGAAGTTATAAAAGAAGTGTAAATCGACACCCACTACCTATTTGTCGATTTCAAAGCCGCATATGACAGTGTAAAAAGAGACAAGCTATACAGCTCCATGTCTAGTTTTGACACTCCTACCAAACTCGTCAGATTGTGTAGGATGACGATGGAGAACTCTCGATGCTCCGTCAAGGTCGCTAGCGAACTCACCGAAACCTTCAATGTACCATAAAAGGATTTAGACAAGGCGACGCACTGTCATGTGGCTTCTTTAAGATTATCCTCGAGAAGATCGTGCGAAACTCACAAGTCAAGACCAGAGGCCCGATCTTCCAGAACTCAGTTCAATTGCTAGCTTACGCTGATGACATTGACGTCATTGGACGAACATAGCGAGCCGTCAATGAGGTGTTTGCTGGCATTGACGCCAAGGCGGCCTAAATGGGACTGGCAGTAAATGAGGGCAAAACGAAGTACATGCTGTTATCAAGGAAGGACACCCAATATCGGCGTCTCGGACAGAACATCACACTAAGCAGAAGCTTCGAGGTAGTCAAGGACTTCGTCTACCTCCGCTCGGCGGCAAACAGGAACAACAACATCAGAACCGAAATCAAACGCAGAATCACTCTTGCCAATCGCTGTTTCTTTGGGCTCAAGAGTCAGTTGAGTAATAAAGCCCTCTCCCGAACAGCTTGATCATCCCAGTCCTACGTTATGGGGCGGAAACCTGGACGTTACCAAAGGCAGGTGAGGAAGCCCTTAGTCTTATCGAGAGAAAAGTTTTGCATGCGATTCTTTGTCCTGTTTGCGTTGATGGCATCTGAAGGAGAAAATTTAATGACGAACTTTATGGGCTGTACAACGACATGCGCCTGGTCAATCGTCTACGGATATAACGCTTAAGATGGCTAGGCCACGTAGAGCGTATGGACAGCACTGCTCGGGTCCTCGAATCAAAGCCATTGGGACAACACAACTGAGGACGACCAAGGCTAAGCTGGAGCACACAAGTAGAGATAACTTCAACCAACTTTGAGTGCGCAATTGGAGGCAGCTAGCGAAAGACCATGCAGGCTGGAGAGGCATGTTGATTGAGGCCCAAGTACACTCCGGACTGCAACGCCATAAGAAGAAGAAGAATAACATTGTTTCTAGACTTGTGAGAAGCAAGACCTCAGAGCGGGGTAGCCTGAGCACCGGTCTACATTTGAAACAAAATGTAACATACAGTTGACCTCGAAGTAAATCAATTATTACCGTCACCCTTAGCAGATACAATTTGGTGAAATTGTAATACTATTTTTATCGAACAGTTTGAAAATAAGAAAAAATGCGGAAATCTTCATAATCTAGGGCAAGAAATAACTGACAAATAAATAGAAAAGAAGAAAAGTTAGGACAAATATCTAATTCACGGAGTGTGAAAGTGGCTGCACTGCACTCGCACAATAAGCGTCAATTTGATTATAGAAAACAAGATTTTCTGCGCATGCATCAATGTCCTTCATTAGGGTTTTTCGTTTCGAAGACTCTTCTGGTTCGTTTAGAAGTACCAAGCGTAGCATAATTCACCTAAAAAGGCACCTCTCATCTGCCCTACAAACTACAAGCGACACAAGCAACAAACGCTGACCCACGTAGTTTACCCACCTTCAGATGAACAAAAACCAAATATTTAACTTCATGCGCATTTAATGACGAGTGACCCAAATGCACTTCGAGGGTCAAGCCAAGTACAACAAAATACAGATCGTTCCCTCAAAACTGTCATCAACTGTGCAGTTCTTGTCGATTGCGTGACACCTCCACAGGAGGCGTTCATCCATATCGAGAATGATTCTTATCGGCCAACTTGAGGTCTCGTAGGCGTCTCTATATAAGAAATAAAATTCACTTTCGCTGCAGCAGTTGACATAGAAGAAGATGAGAGGCAGCCACTTGGTGTCCTTTGTTGTAGGCCTTATTGGCTTCGAAGTGGTTATTGCAGCGTCGTCGAGTGCTGATAACCCTCTTTCCGGTAAGACAAGAGTTTCCGGTGATTTTCAGACTTAAGAATCCTGCTTGCAGAGTTTGGACCACCGATCCGCATCACATCGTCAGTGCTTACGTTTCATCAGGATGTCGAGACGCTACACCCACCCCGTCTGAGGAAATATCCTTCAAATGGTGAGAGGGATCAGGATGAGAGCAGAGACAGCAGCGATGGTTACCTTAAGTTTGTCGGCCTAATCGGAACAGGGCACGTCTACGTCCCTTACGATTCCGCAGACCGGCGGCCTCGTACCACCAATGACGGGGACAACTGGTGAACGCAGCAACAACTCAAAAATCATTTCTTTCCAAATAAAGTTCATTTTCCAGCAAAAACCTCTGTTTGCTTCCCGAGACGCGTTTAGTGCAGATTTCGAAACGAAAAGTGTTCCATTTTAAAGGTGCTTTGTTCGCGTGAGGCATTAGCACGTTTCATCGCAACGCCCTCAAAGTGCCAAATGGGTCGGGAGTATTCACCGTCTTTTCGAATTAGAATATATGCTCAAATTTCCACCAACAACATCGGATCCGGTCTTCGGGCGAAACACAGAAGCCCGACACACGCAGTCCGCCTGGGTGCGGACGACACGCATGTGTGTTGGAACACTTCTGTTTGCTTGGGAATTTTCGGAATGGCAAACACGATCGCGGTCTCGGCGCAAACATCTGCGGCCGCATCTCCGAAGCGTCCCATTGGCTGACGAAACCGCTCTGTGCCAGGTAATGGAGAGTTCAATGCCAGTCGGGCCCGGCAATTATGTCATTGTGTGTTTAGCTAAGAAATTTTCACGTCTTTTTGGGGAACTATAAAACCGCGGCACGGCCCTATTGGCGGTATCAGTACATCAACGTCCTGCATTTGGATTAGAATTGCCGGCAATAGTGCTCCAGACAGTCGATCATCATGAAAGTGTTTCTGTGCGTTTTGGTTGTGGTGGCGGCTGCCTCACCATCGTCTGCAATCCTGGGCAAGCTCCTGATCGGTGGACTATTGGCTGGAGGTGGTGGCGGTGGAGGCTTGGGTAGTTTGGGCGGCATCGGCAGTGGCGTCCGCACCTACGCTCCATCGTTTGGAGGATACAGTGGAGGAGGATATGGTGGCGGATATGGCGGTGGATATGGTGGAGGATACGGCGGTGGATACGGCGGTGGATATGGCGGTGGAAACAACATCAAAATCGTCAAAGTCATCATTCCCGGTGATGGTGGATACAGTGGTGGTGGTGGATACGGTGGTGGATATGGTGGTGGATACGGTGGTGGATACGGTGGCGGCTATGGTAGCGGAGGATATGCCAGTGGAGGATACGCAAATGGTGGATATGCCTCTGGCTATTCAGGCGGTTATACTGGTGTTGTTTCTGCCCCGGTTCAAGTAGCACCAGCTCCAGTCCAAGTTGTCTCAGCCCCCGCTCCAGTTGCTCAACCCATCCAGGTCGCACAGCCCGTTCAGATCGCTGCCCCTGCCCCAGTGCAAGTGGTTTCCCGGCCAATCGTAGGTGGGTCGTACGCCGGTGGATCGTACGCCGGTGGTTCGTACGCCGGTGGCTACTCCGGACAAGGATTTAGTTCTGGTGGCGGTGACAGCCTCGTCAAGGTCATCAAGGTGATCATCCCCAGGGGTTACTCCAACGGTGGCTACGCTAGTGGTGGTGGATATGCCAGTGGCGGTGGATACGCCAGTGGTGGATACTTAGGAGGTGGTTACGCCTCGGGCGGTTCATTGATCAACCAAGTTCCAGCTCCCGTGTACGGACCTCCTCCATCGTACAGCATCGCACCAGGATGCTAAGTTCGAGGCTATTGTTTGTGTTCTTGTTGTATTGTTAGTTTTTAATTAAATCGATTTAAATACTCTGTGAGTGAGGACTGCGCCTTCTCCTTGCGGTCTTGGATGCTGAGAAATTTCGAAAACGAATAAACGACAAATTTTTTTAAACCCAAAATCTGAGTTCTGTCATTTCTGCGTCACCATTTTTTTTTTTTCATCACCATTTTTTTATTATACAGTACATGTTGTAAGCTAAGCAGTGTTTGTTGCCTGGATGTGTATAACAAAGAAGATATCTCTGATAATGAAGTACTTGGAGAGATCGGGGACATCAGACACTGTGGCGTTAAAAACTGTGGCGAGCAAATTAAAAAGAGGAAGGCAGCCTTGTTTGCATGTTTCTGATCAAAACGTCCAACCAAAGTGTTAATTACCGCACGTAAGCTTTCATTAGCATCAGGTTATTCCCTTCGTTGGACACTATGCAGATGGCTCTGAAACAAGATGTAGTGGGCAATACCATTTCTCCGCCACAAGCTAATGTTGTGTCATAGAAGTCTTCACTGTAGCCGCACAATTCCTTACAAGGCAAGCAAGACGGAAGAAAAGGAAAGTGTCAAACGTACGATTAAACAAATTTTCGAGATTTATTAGTTTCAAAAAAAAATTACATCTCCTCCTATGCATCCATCGCTAAGGAAAAAAGCTTTCGCGCAAAAACACAATTGGAGCTCTCATCAAGTTGTTTCAGTCTGTTTCGGCTACAAAGAGGCTCCTCCTAACATGCCTGGCTCTGCTCTTGATGAATCTTCCTCCCCTTGACATCTACATCGTGGCATGCACAATGAAGGACATCTCCCGAGTAAAATGGGAAGGTGTTGGGTTCAACTCGTTCAGCTTCGATGATAAGCTCCACTTGATATCCACGTCAATCAGCGCCATCTGGAGCATGGACCAGTTTTCGAGTCTGAACGCTCCAATGCAGTGTTCCTTAAGCTCTAACAAGCAAAAGTTAATCTTCCGACTAAACTGAAGTTGGGTTCATTTAACTCGAATCGGAACTTGAATGACTCACTATGGCACCAGTTTCATGGATATGCCGTCTGATGCGAGGACACGAATAATTTATCTGCGACACTTAAACAAAGTCGAGTTTCCCTGTGTCCAAAACTGGTACTGGCCAGAAACTAACCCGGGGACTAAAGTTAGATTTGTACTGAGCGCTCCAAGGAATTTGGAGCTGGCATCAGCTTGTTCGTGGCGAACGACAACATTAGACTTCACACTTCAAGTAAACTCTCATCGGAAATCTAAGAGATCCTAATGGTCACGAACTGTATAGAAAAGAAAACGTGGATGAGGCGATATTGCTCAAGGCTGGAATCAACCCGCTAAACACTTCCAAGTTAATTTATGAGTTTATGATGAGTTTGCCCTTTCCTTATGGTCTTATGGCAGGAATGAAGTCCAAAAGTTTTACCGAAAAATAAGACAGCTATCCAGAGGATACAAGTTTCGGACCAAGGCGTGCAGGGACCAGAATGGACAGCTCCTCGTAGAGTCGCAGTCCGTGCTGAGAATGTATTCTGTAGACTCCTTAACGGCGATGACGGCTTAAATTCCGCTGTTAGGCAGAATGTTCCACTTAATTTGGACGATGATAGACAAGCATTCCCTCCCCCTGACTTAGACGAGGTGAAGATAGCAATATCCAAGCTGAAGTCGAACAAAGCTGCTGGAGCGGGCGGACTGGCCGCAGAACTTTTTCAAGCAGCTGGAGGTGACCGATGAGTGGAATCTCAGCGTCGTTTGCCCAGTTCACAAAAAAGAGACCCCTTTGACTGCGCCAACTACCGAGGGATAAGTCTCCTGAACATCGCATACAAGATCCTCTCCGCCATATTGTGTGAACGTCGGAAACTGTTTGGCCAGGACCTGATAGATCCCTATCAGTGTTGTTTCAGGCCAGGGAAGGCCACGATAGACCAGATCTTCACATTACGGCAAATCCTGGAAAAGACCCAAGAAATGCAAATTGACACTCACCACCTATTCGTCGATTTCAAGGCTGCATATGACAGTGTGCATAGAGATGAGCTATACAGTGCCATGTCTAGTTTCGGCATTCCTACCAAACTCGTCAGATTGTGTAGGACGACGATGGAGAACTCTCACTGCTCCGTCAAGGTCGGTAACGAACTCACCAAGACCTTCAATGTCATAAAAGGTTTTAGACAAGGCGACGCACTGCTATGTGACTTCTTTAACCTCATCCTCGAGAAGATCGTGCGTAACTCACAAGTCAACACCAGAGGCACGATCTTCCAAAAGTCAATTCAATTGCTAGCTTGCGGTGATGACATTGACATGAGTGGATGATCACAAGGAGCCGTAAATGAGGCCTTTGCCGGCCTTGAAGCGAAGGGGCCAAGATAGTAGCGACCCAACGTTGAATCCATATTTCGCGCGAAAGTGTGCTCTTACAGTTTTGGACAATGTAATTCTTCTAAACTCTGGACATGATCGAGCCGTTATTTCAGAGAGGTTGCAAGTAATGAGTACTGAAGCTCATTCATGAAGGGCACTGGGGTTGCTCAAGAATGAAAGAACTGGCGAGGCGCTATGTCTGGTTTCCAGGCATCGATGAGGAGATTGGTAAGTCAGCGACAGGTTACAATATTTGTCGAGAAGCTGCATCGGACTTTAAGAAGGAATATATTAGCTAGCCGGTAGCGGAAGAAGCATAGGAGAGAATTCACATGAACTTCACCGAACCTTTTTTTAACAAGATGTGGTTGAAATGTGTGAACGCATGCTCAAAGCATGCATGTTTCCATACGTGGTACTCAAGCCAACTATAACCGCAAAAGCGACAATTAGAGCTATGCAAACCATTTTTGCCATAGAAGGACTTCCAAGAAACTATCGTTACGGACAATGGAACACAATTTACGTCACAGTTATTTAAAACATTTTTTAATTTTCATTCGATTCATCATGTAATAACAGCGCCATTTCATCCAGCTTCAAATGGGCAGGCGGAGAGAGATTTGTTCGCACCTTCAAAGAAGGTTTCAAGAAGATAATACAAGAAAGGAAAGACCCAAGTGCCGTGATTAATTTGTTGTTGTCGACTTACCGATTTACGTCAAATACCAGTTCAGAGAAATCTCCAGAGGAATTATTCCATGGACGTCAGCATAGAAACATTTTGTCGTGTTTTATTCCGGAAAGAAAAGGATGCAGATTAAAACAATGTACAAAATTCCAGATAATGCAGGAAGTTGTGGTACGAGATTACATAACGACCAAAAAGTGGTCTAGAGGAATTATTAAAGACATCTTAGGCAACAGGTTGCGTAGATGGTAGAGTGCGACGCTCACACGCCGATGGTCTAGGTTCATTCCCCGAACGAAAAACCTTGCATTTTTCACGGAACCACCTCTTTCAAGCTCCTGACAATGTAATATAACTATGTATGCGATACAAACCATGGACGGGTACGTAAGGTGACACCAGAACCCACTACGTAGGATATTGGGTAGCTGAAAATACATCATCGAACGTGGCAGGACTGAAACCGATTCCAAGCAATGAGACGCCTAAATGTAGCACTCATTCTCCAGATTTATCAACTTTTGTCCAAACAGGGGACGATACGAATGAAATCGTCACCTCCACCGCGGAGGGATACCGTCCTGAAAATCGTTTTTGTACAGCGGAGCAGCACCCACGGAACCATTGATAGTGTCATCGTCTCCCGTACGTCATACGCCTCATCGTACCTCCCGTAGATTCGAACGGATCAAAAAGAAGAAGGTGCAGTTTCAAAAGCATCTCGAAGGCTGAGTATGGATTCAAAAAGCAGCCAAGATATTGTAAAACAGCAACTGAAATTCTGTTCGTACTGTACTGTATTTGAAGTTTGAATTGTTAAGTTTCTTCTTTTTTTTAAAGCTGTCATCGTGAAGTTGATGGTGTTTGAATCATAAAAGGCCTGGTGGTTAATGAGGGCAAAAGAAAGTACATGCTGTCATCAAGAAAGGACACACAACATCGACGTCTCGGATAGAGCGTCACACTAGGCAGCAGAAACTTGAGGTAGTTGAAGACTTCGTCTACCTCGGCTCCGCGGTAAGCAGGGACAACAACACCAGTACCGAAATCAAATTCAGGATTACTCTTGCCAATCGCTGTTTCTTTGGGCTCAAGAGGCAATTGAGTATTAAAATCCTCTGTCAACGGACTAAGCTCGCTTTATATATAATAACAACTTGATCATCCCAGTCCTAGAGGAAGTTGGAGCATTGTGGTATACATATTTGTTTTTTTTTCAATTTGCGGAAAATGTAGTGAATAGATTGCTTTTGTAGGACTTTTTCGTTTTAGGTTTTTTGTTTTTTTTTTGTTATTAAGTTTAAATTTAAGATAGGTTAGCTTAGGCTTAGGCTTAGACTCAGACCCAAGTTTTTTAACTTTTCTTGGGAAAAAAACAAAAAAAAATAATAATAATTATTATTATTATAAACAAAATTTTAGTAACAAACTATGCCCAGAGGCAATTTTTAAATTACATCAAGAAAATCTTAGAGCACCTGCAAATGGTCAGTAAGTTAGATTTAAGAACTACTGTTAAGATAAATGTAAGCTAGTTTTAAGTATTTTTCTAGAATTAAAATAAGATTAGATTAGATATTTAATAAAATATGCCAAAAATGAAAAAAAAAGAACTTTTCCGTAAAAGAAACCAACTGATGACAGTTCAACTATCTACTGGTATATGGACAAAAAAGCCCTTCATTTATTTTTCAACTCTCTTTTATACAGTAAGTAGTTACTGCTATTAGAGAGATTTCAGTACAATCATCTCATCATATTAGCACAGATAATGTTACATGTAATAGAATGAGCTAAAGTAGGTACATACAGTGGTTCACAAAAGTAACTTATTTGAAATTAAGAATTGTATCATTTTTCTGTCTACACTTTCAAATCGCGTAGATGTTGACATAAACATATTAGTTATAATATTACCGTATTCTAACCGTAATTTATAAGAATATTGAGTTAATTTTGGTGTGAACTCGACTTTGCCACTTCGGAACGTTGTGGGTAATGTGGCACACCTTGTTGTGTAATGTGGGGCACTATACCACTTTACCCGTTTCAAATGAACACTCTTTGATTTTTATATTTTAATTCATTATTATCGAAAAGTAAGAAATTTGACGAATAACACTCACATATTCTTTAATAAATAATATCTAATGCTTGGTTTTAACATAGAGCTCTTCCAGCTGTCTCTAGCTTTCACAAAAAGTTATGGAAAAGTAATAATGTTTCTTTAAGAATCTTCTGTGCAAGAAGAGCAAAGAAATATGGTACTTTTTTGAAAAATGCAATTTTCGTGAGCCCAGACCATTTTACTTTTATGATTTGTTCCTTCATCCATTGTTTATTGCAAAAGTTATAAATAGTGTCAGTTGATGGACGGACATCCTCAAATTGTTCCTGAATCTTTAAATTGAATGCTTTCACTTGATGATTCGTCATCCACGTTTTTGCAGCATGACTTGAAGTTCAGTTTGCGTTGGTTTTTGTCACAGGTCTTGATTTTTTGGCTTTTTGGGAGCTTTCGATTCTTTAATTTGTTTTTGATTCTTTAGTTTTGGTTTTGGTGCTCGATTTTGATTTGTTTTATTGATTCTCGTTTCCAGTTCCAATTTGTAGGGCGATGAAGTCCATATGTTGTAGCCTTCGATTTTCTACCCTTATTAGTCGCCATTCTTCTTATTTTTGGTGGCGGCGATATCCCCCAAGGTGTGATAAAATCATCATTGGACTGCAATAAGAATGATTGGACTTCATTTACCTCCAGAATTATGAGTTTCGTCTTCCATTTCCCTTGCTGTGAATTCGGTTTCAGCAAAAATATGTTTATCAAAAGGATAAATTCCCGTGGTTTTGAATCCATTCACGGCGATTTGGCCAGTTTGAACTTTTAGATATGCTTTAGACAACAGTCCTACCAGATCATATTGGGTTACTTTCGTGTTCTCGCGAAATACGTCTAACTTCATCATTATAATAGATTTTTAATGGTCATAAAAGTCTTGTCAAGTGGCTGCATTTTATGCGTTGAATGAGGTGGAAGAGATATCATTATAACACCATTTTCACGAGCTAGATCCAGTACGTCAATGTTCCTTGTATGACTATAATGACCATCGAGAATGAGTAAAACCGGCTCATCTTTGGATGGTTTAACAAAGTTTAAAAAATGTTTAAACCATTTGGTAAATATAGGAACCTGAACCCATCCCGAAACATGGCATGACGAATCTGAACCTGGTGGTGCATCCTTCATAAGAAGTGGATGTTGGTTTTTTTGCGGGGAAATAAAATAATGTGGCACGAACGAACCACCGGCACTCATACATGAATTGACTGTGATCAAAGATCCAAGCTCTGATATAATTGCTCCAATTTGACGTTTTCCCTTTCTCCCTAAAACTTTCTGCTGCTTAGGCTGAACCTGTTTATCGACATTCCAGATTCGATTAGCTGAAAAATTATGTTTAAGGTTTTCTTGCTCTAAAAGATCAAAAAATATTTTAACATTTTCGCGGATAAAGCCTTTTGTGCGATCGAATGATGTACCGGCACTTTCCGCAATGGCCGAAAAATTATTTCCGATTTTATTTCTACTGGCAATTTGGAATGCCAAAGATCTAATGTCGCGTCTTGTCAGACCCCACGTACGGGATTCCGTCTCTAATATGTACTTGACAAAAGCTGCCTCAATAGCTTCGTTAAATGCGGGTCTTCGGCCCAACTTTATAGAAAAGAGTTCCTTTACAGATTTGTTGCCTCGGGTGTGACGTTGAAGAGTTGTATGCGGATCTTATATGTTTTTGATGCAAGCAAAATGCCCATTTCCACATTTCTCACAGTCCAAATGGTCCCATTTTTATTCTTATTTCACCTTTTTTAGTCATGTTCAAAAATATGTATGAATATGAAATGTATGAATGAAATATGAAATAACTCAGTCAATTAGCAACATAGTAAGTTGATATCTTTCTATACATTTAAATAGTAGAAAATGTGGTATACTACGGGTATACCGGTATGATAAATAAAACACTAATTATTAATGGGCCATGTAGAGCGTATGGACACCATTGCTCCGGCCCGAAAAGTCTTTGAATCCGAGCTATTAGGACAACGCAACAGAGGACGACCCAGACTAAGGTGGCGCACACAAGTGGAAAAGGACCTGAACCAACTTGGAGTGCGCAACTGGAGACAGCTGGCAAAAGATCGTACTGGCTGGAGAGGCATGGTGGTTGAGGCCCAGGTCCACCCTGGACTGTAGCGCCACAAGATAAAGAAGAAGAACTATTAATGGAAAGTTAAGAACATTTTATTCAAAGTATTGGCTATTGTTTCGCACACATTTTTACCACCTTTCTGGCAATTTGTGAATACCACGCCAATAAAATTGTTCGTCTTTTAAAGCAAACCAATCAGACACCCAATTTTCGAGCTTATGGTAGTGCTGCTCAGCCAATGCGTGTCCCATCGATGAAACCAAATGGTAGTCGCAAGAAGCCAAGTCTGGTGAATACGGCGGGGGGAGTAGCTGCTCCTAGCCAAGTGTTTTGATTGTATCCTGAACTGGTTTTGCTTTGTGTGCAGGTGCATTGTCTTGGAGCAAAATTACCTTCCCGTGTCTTGTAGCTTATTCTGGTCATTTCTCGATCAATGCATGGTTCAAATTGATCATTTGTTGTCAGTAGCGATCAGTATTAACGGTTTCACCAGGTTTTAGGAGCAAGTGGTACAGCACACCTTTCTGGTCCCACCAAACACACAGCATTGTCTTCATGCCGAATCGAACTGGCTTTGCAGTCGATGTTGATGGTTGTCTTAGATTAACCCATGATATTTTCCGTTTAGGATTCTTAAAATAAATCCATTTTTCATCGCCAGTAACAATCCCATACAAAACCGATTTTTTTTCGTGTCTTTGAAGCAAAATTTCACAAGTGTTTTTTCGGTTTTCCATCTGTCTTTCATTCAATTCATGTGGCACCCATTTTCCACACTTTTGGATATTTCTCATAGCTTTTAAACGGTCAGAAATTAATTGTTGTGCAACATTTAACATTGCTGCCATTTGCTTTTGACTCAAAGTGTCATCTCCATCCAATATCGTTTGCAATTCGGCGTCTTCAAACTTTTTTGGTGGTCTTCCACGTCCTTCATTTCTCACATCAAAATCATTATTTCTGAACAGTTGAAACCATCTTTTGCATGTTGCTTCTGATAGAGCATGATCACTATATGCCTCGACAAGCATTTGATGCGACTCTGCAGCACTTTTCTTCAAATGGAAACAAAAAAATGAATGCTTTCCGCAAATCATCACTTCCTGGTACAAAATTCGACATTTTTAACACGATGAGAATATATGATGTTGTCTGTTCAATGACTTGATGTATGCTAAATATTTTCACAGATGTCATAGCAATCAAACGAAAAAAAAATAAGGGCTCGTTAACAACAAATGTTCCTTATCGAGACATTTGTATCTTAACGCTCACTTCATACCGATATACCTGGTAAATAATAAATGAAATAAGTTCAGATCAAACTTGCAATTGTTCCACGTAAATAACTTATACTTGCTTCGAAAAAAATAGAAAACTTTAACAAACGACAATTAACAAACCCGCACAAACACTTTTTTTTCTGCTAAAAAAAAACACTCAAATACACGCAATCGCCAATATTCAATATTTTCTCTAGTTGATAAATATTTTATCACGTTTTAACATACTCATTTCTCTTTCTATCATTGATCCACCTACTAATTTAAAAATTAATGTAAAAGCATGCATAGTTCTTGAAAATGCTGCCTACATCACATTACCCAACTGTACCACATTACCCTTAATTACTCTACTCTACCAGGTTAACACCAGGAAGCCGTAGGATGCAAAATTTTCTTACATAATTGAATTTACAGCTTATCTACGTACTGCCTTAATATTCGGATGTTCAGATCCGTGCGTCGATGGTGTTTCTTTATGGTAAGGGGTTATATTTGCCATTCAGCCCCTGTTAGGTAGTTTGTAGCACTATAGGAGTAGAAGTGACACGGCTCGTATTCGGTGGATGTCGGGGGAAAAACTTGTTCGTTCAACATATTGTGTGCATTGAGATTTCGTTATCCGTCAACTGAACTCCCCAAGTTCCTAATAATTGTGTTAAGATGGGATCCAGTTTTACCCAACGCATGGTCCTTCACCAATGCAGACGTCGTTAAGTTGAAACACCGAATATTCGCATTAATGGCGCGGAAACCTGCACGTTACCAAAGGCGGGTGAAGAAGCCCTTAGTCTTAGAGAAAAGTTTTGCTTGCGATTTTTGGTCCTGTTTGCGTTGATGGCATCCGGAGGAGAGATTTAATGACGAACTCTATGGGCTGTACAGCCACATGCGTCTGGGCAAGCATCTTTGGATACACGGATAATATGGCTAGGCTATGTAGAGCCTATAGACACTACTGCTCCGGCCTGAAAAGTCTTTCAATCAGACCCATTGGGACAACGCAAAAGAGGACGGCCTCGGTTAAGATGTCGCACATAAGTGGAGAGGGACCTCAACTAACTTGGACCTCGACTAATCGTGGTGGCTGAATAGGCATGTTGATTGGGGCCGAGGTCCATCCCAGACTGTAGCGCCATAAGAAGAGCAAATATTTGGACAGTTCCAAGAAGAAATATGTAGAGGTGGAGTGGTAGACCTCACGGAAATAGGTTAAGAGACGTTACATCCATTCAACCTTCTTAAAAATTATAAATCTATTAACTCTGCCAAAGATTTTGATTACCACTTGCTTGAGTTTTAACGTTTTTTTAGTTCCAGAAACCTCGTGCAAACAATCGTATTTAAAGGAAATACAATTGACTTTATTCAAGACATCAAAAGTAATGATAACCTGGGTATTGAGGTTTAAGTAATCCAATGAATTTTCGGACCTCTGTATTTTGTTTCATTTACAAAATACAGAGGTCCGAAAATACTAATCCATGATTGCACCTAAAGAACGCATCTTCAAATATCTTTGAACTGACGATTCCACAACAAAAAGTCATATTGTAGGACAAATTGAAAATAAACGAAAAATCTCAAACAAACACAAAACAATCCAAGTACGTTATGCCATTCCGCAACATCGCCTCACTTTCATTGATCGTATAAGAGCAAGATACCCATCGACAACCTATTACATAGCCAATCAAGCGGTCACTGTCACCAGCCGAACAAACAGCCACCAGTGGATCAGCCTCTTCACAGAATCACTTCATTAGCCAAATTTACTGTACCTAATTAATGTCATCGACAAACAACGGACCTCGTGATGTAAGTAATTTATTGGTTACGCGGACATTCATCATGCCAACACCTCCGAACCTCTCACGCCGCATGATTTAGCCAAATTTCCGCAAACTAAATGAAAACTAAACAGAAAGACCAACCTCAGACCACAGTCTTTGACGGTGTTTGCCGAGTTATTAGACCGCCGCGCTTAATTTGCCCAACAAACAACACCACGGGAACCACACAAGCATCCCAAGTTACGTAACAGAAGATAGTTTCTTTGGTTTTCGTTTGCTCTTCACTTTATTTAACATCGTAAGAGGATATTTTTGGAGCAATTTCGTGACTGGGACAGAAGGGGGATAATGGTTGACGTTGACCTTCGAGTGAGACGGCCTAGCAGAGGGCGGATGTTGGAGAGTAGAGTGTTGAACCCAGGCCGAAGCTGCCAGAGTTGAGGCCGAAGCTTCCAGAGTTGAGACCATAACTTCCAGAGCTGAGTCCAAGGCCCCCCAAGAGGCCATAGTTGCCAGAACTCAGACTGCCAAGACCACTGCCTAGGGAATAACCGCTGCTTCCGAAGCCGCTACCCAGCGAGTAAGACGATCCAAGTCCAATGCCACTGCTCAGACTGCCACCGTAGCTGCTCAAGCCGTATGATGAGGAGAGAGGCGTAGAAGAAGAAAATGTAGTGATCGGAGAGGCATACGTTGCATACGTTGTCGGCGCGGCATAAGCCACTGTGGACGGGGCAGAGTAGGTGACTGGTGCAGTGTAAGTGAATTGACTTGGGGCGGCATAAGACGCGCCTGAGTATCCACTGGCGTATCCACCACCGCCGTTAGAGTAGCCTCCACTAGAGTATCCACCACCATTGCTTGGAATGATAACTTTGAAGACTTTCACATTTCCTCCGCCGTATCCTCCGCCGTATCCTCCGCCGTATCCTCCGCCGTATCCTCCGCCATATCCTCCGCCATATCTGCCACCGTAGCCACCACCTCCGTAGCCTCCTCCACCACCACCTAAACCGCCGCTACCACCACCAAACAGGTTGCCAAACAAGAACGCGTCTAAAGGTGACGCCACCACGACCAAAGCCAGTGCGCACAGGAAAGCCTTCATGACCACAAAATTTGGTGTTCTAGTAGAAGGATGCTGTCGAACTGATGCCCAGCTTCCATTCTGGTCAGCATTTTATACGTTCAGTTGGCAATGGGACGCTTGTCTGACCTTGCACACAGAATTGCTATGACACAGTTTTTCACACTTCTGTCGTCGATGTGACAGCAAGCCACTTGATCCGGCCCGGAGTTCAGTGTGAAGTTGACATATCTGCTAGGGAATGGTTTCGCATGTGTGTCACCACTTTGCACCTCTTCCACGATAGTTCAAATTTTGTTCAAATTTGAGCTTCGGTCCTAATTGAGTCAGCTAATTGGGCTTTGCCTCTTTCTGTTCTAGGCCTGAAAGAATGATTTCGATTTCAGGAAGTTGGCCGCTGTTGTCGAGGTCAGCTCATAATTAAACAGTTGTGATGGTAGCCTTTATTACAATTAACACCAAAGTGTAGAAGATTTTGGACTGGATTTGGAGATAAAGTATAAATAAAAGCCAGTGAACCTTTTCTTCAAAATGTATTTCGTAGAGCTGTCAAACCTTCATAGAAGTTTGGTGAGATCTACCCTGCAAAAAGCCGCTCCTTCCGTTTTTCAATCAAATCATGGACCACTTGGGCGGCATGGTGTGCAGACAGCATGTTCTCCAGCCTCGCTTTGGAGAAACCATAAAACACATACAGTTAAACGAAAAGAGTTTGGGGACAGGATATGCTGCTAAACGACGAGAGTACTATCTGCGTATGTTCCGTCCGAAGAAAAGCAACCCTCCCTTAAGTAAGAACCTTCGAGATGTATCCCCAACACGGTCAAGGTTCTATCCAGCATACAGTGTGATCGTTTGGAATTCCAGCACCAGCCAGTATTTCTTCCGATTCGACAAGACTGTTATGGACAGAGTTCACTCTAAGGCCAATTTTGAAAAGGCCCATCAAATTCCAAGTCTATCCGCAGAAATTGCCAAATTCGGAATTCCGAAACGGCTGTGTAGAACATGAAGGAATCTTTAATTTACTGAAGGAGCAGAAGTCAGTGGGAATTGATGGGATACCGAATATTGTTGTGCACCATCTACCCTCTGAGGCAGTAGATGTACGAGGGGCGTTCAAAATATATTCTCGGTATCGGTTGGTTGCCTTTTATATTTCGGGATTGGACAACCCTAGTGGCAACTCCCAGCTCTGTCGTAAAGTTTGACATTTTTGGGGTTATACGTACTCAGAACGTTTTGACATACGAGCGCTATTTGTGTTGTTTACAGTAACTTAAAAGATTCATATCGCCCAAGAAATGGAATTAAATCGTGAAAATTTTCCTCCGATTATTTTTTACAACTTTCGACGTGGATTAACTCAACAACAGTGCATCGATGAACCTTATTCAATTTGTGGCGATGAAGCTCCCTCAAGGACCAGTGTTTATCGATGGTATTGTGAATTCAAACGAGGTCGAAGTTCACTTTAAGTCGTATTTCGTGAAGGTCGTCCAAAATCAGTTGTTGTTCCGGAAACCATTGATGTAAAACTTAATATACCAGGTATACCGGTATAAAGTGAGCGGCAAGATTCAAATGTCTCGATAGGGAACATTTGTTGTGAACGAGCCCTTATTTTTTTTTCGTTTGATTGCTATGACATCTGTGAAAAATATTTAGTATACATCAAGTCATTGAACAGAAAACTATATATTTTCTCATTCATTTTTGCATTCATTCATTCATTCATTCATTCATTCATTCATTTTTTGTTTTCATTTGAAGAAAAGTGCTGCAGAGTCGCATCGAATGCTTGTCGAGGCATATAGTGATCATGCTCTATCAGAAGCAACATGCAAAAGATGGTTTCAACGGTTTAGAAATAATGATTTTGATATGAGAAATGAAGAACGGGGAAGACCACGAAAAAAGTTTGAAGACGCCGAATTGCAAACGATATTTAATGGAGATGACACTTTGAGTCAAAAGCAAATGGCAGCAGTGTTAAATGTTGCACAACAAACAATTTCTGACCGTTTAAAAGCTATGGGAAAGATCCAAAAGTGTAGAAAATGGGTGCCACATAAATTGAGTGAAAGACGGATGGAAAACCGAAAAAACACTTGTGAAATTTTGCTTCAAAGACACGAAAGAAAATCGGTTTTGCACCGGATTGTTACTGGCGATGAAAAATTGATTTATTTTAATAATCCTAAACGGTTAAAATCATGGGTTAATCTGGGACAACCATCAACATCGACTGCAAAACTAGATAAAGAAGATAATGCTGTGTGTTTGGTGGGACCAGAAAGGTGTGCTGTACCACGAGCTCCCAAAACCTGGTGAAACCGTTAATACTGATCGCTACCGACAACAAATGATCAATTTGAACCATGCATTGATCGAGAAACGACCAGAAGGGCAGAAGACACGGCAAGGTAATTTAACTTAATGACAATGCACCTGCACACAAAGCAAAGCCGGTTCAGGATACTACCCCACTACTACTACCCCACCCGCCGTATTCACCAGACTTGGCTCCTTCCGACTACCATTTGTTTTCATCGATGGGACACGCATTGACTGAGTAGCACTTTGATTCCTACGAGGAGGTCGAAAATTGGATGTCTGATTAGTTTGCTTTAAAAGACGAATAATTTTATTGGCGTGGTATTCACAAATTGCCAGAAAGGTGGTTCAAAATGTGTAGAAAACAATGGTCAATACTTTGAATAAAATGCTTTTCATTTCCCATTAATAATTTGTCTTTTATTTAATAAAAACAAAAAAACGCTTTCATACCCGTATACCTGGTATAGACGTGTAAACATGGAATTGACTAACGCCGAAATTAGCACTATTTTAAAGTTTTCTTTCGTTAAAGGCAAATCCGCTAGAGAAACGTTCCGTCAGATTAATGGTGTTTTGGGGGATGGTACTCTATCACTTCGAACCGCGGAGAAATTGTTTCGACGATTTAGAGCCGGTGAAAACGACACAATGGATAAGCCAGCCGGCGGAAGACCCGTGACGACGAATACCGATCAAATCATGCAAATCATCGAGTTAGACCGGCATGAGGCATCTCGTGACATCGCCCAGGTGATGAGAGTTAGTCACCAAACCATTTTAAACCATCTACAGAAGGCTGGATACTAAAAAAAAGTTTAATGTTTGGGTGCCGCATGATTTGACGCAAAAAGACCTTCTGGACCGAATCAATGCCTGCGATATGCTGCTGAAACGGTACGAACTCGACCCAGTTTTGAAGGGGATGGTGACTGGCGACGAAAAATGGACGACAATATGAAGCGAAAACAGTCGTGGTTGAAGGCCGGTAAATCGTCCAAAACAGTGGCCAAGCCGGGATTGAGGGAAAGGAAGGTTCCTCCAGTATTCTCGATGTCTGAACCTTCTGAACATCGACTCGGATCATCACCTTGTTGTAGTCAAGGTAAGAACCCGGATATCGAAAGAGCAACGGAGTCGAGACAGGCCAAAACGGTTTGACGTCAGAAAGCTACAAACGCAACAGATCGCTAGGAACTTCGTAGACCGAGTCTCCCTGTAACTCGCTCAAAGTTCGACTCTGCCTGCTCTAACTATAGAAGAAGACCGGAAACTTTGTCAAGAAGTCATCAAAGAAGCTGCCACTGATATGCTGGGTTTCACGTCACCACCCAGAAGGAACCCATGGCTTGACGACGCGTCCAGGCAAGCGCATGCAGCCACGCAAGACGCCTATAAGGCAACGCTGCATCGAACAACGAGGGCTTTCCTTGAGATCTATGAACAGAGAAAAAGGAAAGAGCACCGTCTTCTTAGAAGATAAAAAAGGAGCATGAAAGCGCGCTCGAGGATATGGAAAGGTGTTATGGCAGGAATGAAGTCTGAAAGTTTTACCGAAAGGTAAAACAACTATCCGGAGGATACAAAGTTCAACCCGAAGCCAGCTTGGATCCAAATGGACAACTACTGGTAGAGTCGCATTCTGTGCTGAGAATCTGGAAGGATCATTAGTGCAGACTCCTTAACGTCGGCAGTGGCCCCAATTTCGATGTTGGGCAGAACGTTCGACTCGACTTGGACGATGATAGACAAGCATTCCATCCCCCTGACTTAGACGTGGTGAAGATAGCAATATTCAAGCTGAAGTCGAACAAAGCTGCTGGAGCGGACGCACTGTCCGCAGAACTGGAGCTGGAGATTGAGTTGGTTGGGCGCATGCACCAGTTCATCTGGTCAGTGGAAAGCATGCCCGATGAATGGAATCTCAGCGTCGTTTGCCCGGTTCAGAAAGAAAGGAGACTCCTTTGACTGCGCCAATTATCGAGGGATCAGCCTTCTTAAGATCGCATACAAGATCCTCTCTGCCGTACTGTGTGACCGCCTAAACACTTTTCTCCATTAGTGTGGTTTTAGGCCAGGGAAGTCCACGATAGACCAGATCTTATCATTACGGCAGATCCTAGAAAGGACCCAAGAAGTGCAAATTGACACTCACCATCTATTGGTCGATTTTAAGGCAGTGGCATAGAGACGAGCATATGACAGTGGCATTGAGACGAGCTATACAGTGCCATGTCTAGCTTTGGCATTCCTACCAAACTCGTCTTATTTATACATTTACTTAGTTCCTTCGTTTCGACTTCAATACCAATGTAATTAAGGCCGCATGTCTCAACATCACTTTTCTTTTCCCTACAATGGTTTAAAAATCTGATTCTGTTTTTAAGGAAGTTTTTTTGTAATGGCTCTTTCCTTCAAAATTTATGAAAAGATCTATGATATTATTGTGTCGTTATTCATTTGTAAGGTACCTTAACCATATCTCTTCAAACAAATATTGTAAACTACAGAAATTATTTCCTTGATGCCAAACAAAATCCTTTCCAGAAATGCAAAAACTGTGTTCGACATCAAACCATTATCAAAACCAGCACGTATTTTATCACTTATCTTTAGCAAAGCGGTTATACAATTTTGTTTCTTCCTAAAATCAGACTGCAGGTTCGTAAGACCTTTCTGATCTTAAAGATACTCCTTCATTAGCTTAGAGTTAGGTACTCCAACCTATCAAACCGGACCTATTAAAATTGATCTTGAAACAACAAAATCTTCATTCAATTGAACAGGAACATTTCAACAAATATCTAAGAATCCGAAATGTCGAACCGAAGTTTAAGAAACTTACAAACATCTCTTTTCTATGAACCACAGCTTACAGAACGCAATGAAGGCTGTAGGACACTGCGGTACGGTACGGTAGAGAAGGAGAAAACAATACATAACATCAAGGCCTTGAAATTCACTTCCGGGGCATTCTTCTAGGGCCGTAATTCAAACTTTACCACCAGTCAAAAGCACATCAGTGTCTAATCGTTATACAAGGCATTTTTTTTTCACTTTTTCAGACCACACCCAAGCGTAAATTTGAGTCAGAAAAACATCGCCCATCACGCACGACCTCAAACACTTCACATAATTCACATCCATGTGCGGTAAGATATCTCGTCACTTGTGCGTGAGCTTCACCGAATTTTGTGGAAGCCGAAAGAGGGTCACATTAAAGTCAGTACACGCATCATTCTCGAGATGAAGACACAGCAGAAAAACCAAAATCCACACACCGTCCAAAAGGTCTAGTCTCACCTTGACGCACTTCGGCTGTCCGGGTGATTGCCTCATGTCGGACCCCTCCCAGCAGTGTAAATTTATGAATGAAGATCTAACCTTGTCACCAGTGCGTGAGTCTATTCATTGCGATGCGCGGAGGTAGGAGATCGTTGCAGAAAAACAAAGCTGATCAAGTCGTTAAACTCGTGAAAATGTTAATTGCAGGCTTGTCGATGGACCTCACTCCAAGAGACCGTCGGTTTATGACACCAATTAGCCGTCGCATGTGAAAGTGTATACGATGCGTTCATTGACTGCGAGTGCGCGATAAAATGCTCGGGGTGAGCACTCGTCCGGCAGGTTTTTTTGTGTGAGGTTTCGTTTAGTGGACTGTGAGTGATGGAACCGTGGTTTGCCTTCCAGAGGATGCCCCAGTTTCTGTGCTTATGGACACATTGACCTTGACGAGCCGGTTGAACATTGAGGACAGGAGAATAAAATGAACTTCATTGAGTGGCTGTGGGATGTGACACTGAATGAATTGACATTCCAACTGAAGACTTACAAGCCTGCGCAGCAGCTCGCTCTCTTGTTTTGTTCGATTGGAACAAACACACTCTTTAGGCAGAAATGTCTTGAATTCAAAAATACTTCCTAATGGCGTCCAAATTACCACTTAACACGCCACCTCCTTCAACCTAATCCACAGATCGATCATAAACTGGAAAACAAACATCACCGAGATGCGAAAGCCGATGACTTACATAAGTGACCACCAACTTGATCTACCCTCCAATGCGAAGACCTTTTGCCGAACAGAACCTCTTTGGCGTGCTAATTTGATTCGAAACAATTTCGGTCATTTCCCGCGGTGTGTTAGTCAACGCACTACCCTTCGCCTCTCTGGCAAATGCGTGCCCACCAACCCATATCCAAATCCGCAAATTGTAAAACGGTGTTAATCGATGCTGTGTATTCAGCAGGCATTTGTGGTGTTGTTTTCCGATATGAATCGAGGTTGTGAGCGAAAACTACTTGCCGCATGCATGATGTTCGTGTGGTCTTGAGGGTGTGCGGTCTTCTTCTGGTTGGGGATTTTGTGGGTTTTCGGAGAGCAGCAAAGCAGAAAATTAGACACTGAACAAATCGACATGCAATGCTATGGGTGTGCGCACGGAGTGAACATGTTCGATGGGACTGATTGCGGTGGGAAGTGTGAAATGTGAATGCAAACACCGGGCCGAGTGCCGTGTGTTCAAGTTAACAACAATTGGCCATTGTTGTTGTTTGCCTCTCGGTTACGATGATGGGGGCAATGAATGGATTCGTTATTCGGAATGGATTGCGGTTGCTTTGGCGGTTGCATAAGCTATGATAATCAGAAATTTCAGTTTACCCATAATCAGTGACATTGAGTGGACTAAGTGGTTCTGGTTCGCATCTGGATGAAGTAACGACTGTAGCAAATGTCATCTTTTCTGAAGTTCGCACATCAACTCTTTTGTATGTGCTTTTGCATGTTTGCGCTTTTTGAGGGTTTTGCTTGTTTGATTTTCAACGGATTTCTTAGTTTAATGAAAAAATACAAACGATTCGCTGATTCTTGAGATTTTATGCTAGAAGTTTTCGGATTTTGGTATTTCATGAAAGATGTCATTGTAAAATTAAATCATTTAACTTAGACGATATAACTTTTTTCAGTGCAAATCAGTGGTAACATCGCTTACCAGTATTAAAAATGCTGTCGCTATGGGTTTCATTGAAATGAAGACAATGGCTAAGGATCAACTAATAACATAATTGTAACCACCCGAGACCGATTTAAGTGCAGTATAAAATTTAATTGCTATGTAGGTGGACTCTTCGCATCTCTAACGAGTTGCTTGCAAGGCTCAAGGAGTATTTACAAGAAGCTAGGGACTAGTTCATTGTAGCTCGTAACATTAGTTTTTACGAAACTGGTATAAAATCTACTGTATAATGTCGGGATATGTATTTTATAACAGTAACATATAACAATGTATAGTTGGAAAACATAAATTTGCAAGCGCAGATATTATTAGTGTTATTTGCGTGATTTCTTTTGTACAGTTTTGTTTTATTTGTATTTATAGTTTGCACACGTGTACCGTTAAAACCTTTTTAGATGAGTTTCTAGGATTTTTGGAATGTAAGAAAGATAAAATTATAGTCCTGTTAAGTGACTTTAATATTAACACCCTTTCTGATTCTCCTGATGTTGATAAATATATGTCTTTAATGTCTTCATTTGGGGGGCATGGACCTCTGCACGCGAGGTAACGTCGTTGATTGCGCTCAACATGGCGAACTGGGAAGGCCATCCTCATTAGTGCACAGGTCAAGTTGACATACAGCCTCCACGTGGCGCCCCCCGGATAGCCATCACAACACCCGTTGTATGGTGAACCAATGTATACAGCGAGCCCCTCTGAAAATCAATCCTCACCACGTGAAAATCATAGAGTTCAGAGAACACGATATGCCTCGGATAAGGACGGATTAACTGTTGATGACCCCAGCAAACGTTTTAAGGACAATGATTTTCGGTTTTGCACGTAGAATGTGAGGTCCCTTAACAGGCCACGTGCAGCCGAACAACTTGCGGATGACAACATCAAGGATGACTTCTATGATCTCCTAGAAAGAACATACCATCTATGCCCCAGCTACGACACCAAGATCGTTGGACTTCACCTCGGGACGGAACCTCTCCGTGGCTAGCACGCGATTCCCACACCTGGACATTCACAAAGGAACCTGGCGATCTCCTGATCAATCAACCGTCAACCAGATTCCTCACGTTGCGATCGACGTCAGACACTCCTCCAGTATTCTCGATGTCCGAACCTTCTGAGGTGCTAACATCGACTCGGATCATCACCTTGTTGTTAGAGCCCGGATATCGAAAGAGCAACGGAGTCGAGACAGGCCAAAACGGTTTGACGTCAGAAAGCTACAATCGCAACAGATCGTTAGGAACTTCGTAGACCGAGTCTCCCTGAAACTCGCTCAAAGTTCGACGCTGCCTGCTCTAACTATAGAAGAAGACCAGAAACTTTGTCAAGAAGTCATCAAAGAAGCTGCCACTGATGTGCTGGGTTCCAAGTCACCACCCAGAAGGAACCAATGGTTTGACGACGAGTGCAGCAAGCGCACGCAGCTAAACAAGACGGCTATAAGGCGACGCTGCATCGAACAACGCGGGCTGTTCGTGGGCTCTACGAACAGAGAAGAAGGGAAGAGCACCGTCTTTTTAGAAGATAAAAAAGGAGCATGAAAGCGCGCTCGAGGAAATGGAAAGGTGTTTTGGCAGGAATGAAGTCCGAACGTTTTACCGAAAAAACAAATATCCGAAGGATACAAGGTTCGGACCAAGGCCTGCCGGGACCAAAACGGACATCTCGTAGTAGAGTCGCATTCTGTGCTGAGAATCTGGAAGGATCATTTTCGTAGACTCCTTAACGGCGATGACGGCCCAAATCCCGATGTTAGGCAGAGTGTTCCACTCAATTTGGACGATGATCGACAAGCATTCCGTCCCCCCGACATAGACGAGGTGAAGATAGCAATATCCAAGCTGAAGTCGAACAAAGTTGCTGGAGCAGATGGACTACCCGCAGAACTTTTAAAGCAGCTGGAGATGACCTTGTTGGGCGCATGCACCAGCTCATCTGTAAGATATGGTCGGAGGAAAGCATGCCCAATGAGCGGAATCCCACCGCCGTTTGCCCGGTTCACAAAAAAGGAGACCCCTTTGACTGCGCCAACTACCGAGGGATAAGTCTCCTAAACATCGCATACAAGATCCCCTCTGCCGTATTGTGTGAGCATCTGAAGCCGTTTGTCCATGACTTGATAGGTCCTTATCAATATGGTTTTAGCCCAGGGAAGTCCACAATAGACCAGATCTTCATATTACGGCAGATCCTGGAAAAGACCCAAGAAATGCAAATTGACATTCGTCGACAGTGTGCATAGAGACGAGCTATACAGTGCCATGTCTAGTTTTGGCATTCCTACCAAACTCGTCAGATTGTGTAGGATGACGATGGAGAACTCTCGCTGCTCCGTCAAGGTCGGTAACGAACTTACCGAGACCTTCAATGTCAAAAAAGTTTTAGACAAGGCGACGCACTGTCATGTGACTTCTTTAACATCATCCTCGAGACGATCGTGCGAAACCCACAAGACAACACCAGAGGCACGATCTTCCAGAAGTCAGTTCAATTGCTAGCTTACGCTGACGACATTGACGTGATTGGACGAACACAGCGAGCCGTCAATGAAGCGTTTGCTCGTTTTGAAGCGGAAGCGGGACAGGGACAACAACATCAGTACCGAAATCAAACGCAGAATCACTCTTGCCATTCGCTGTTTCTTTGGGCTCAAGAGGCAATTGAGCTTTATATAACAGCTTGATCATCCCCGTCCTACTATATGGCGGGGAATCTTGGACGCTAGCAAAGGCGGATTAGGAAGCCCTTAGTCTTTTCGAGAAAAAAGTTTTTCATGCGGTTTTTTGTCCTGTTTGCGTTGATGGCATCTAGAGAAGATTTAACGTCGAACTCTATGGGCTGTACGGCGACATGCTTCTGGTCAAGTGTTTACGAATACAACGCTTAAGATGGCTAGGCCAAGTAGAGCGTATGGACACCACTGCTCACGCCCGAAAGGTCCTTGAATCCGTGCCATTGGGACAACGCAACAGAGGACGACCTAGACTAAAGTGGCGCACACAAGTGGAGAAGGACCTCAAGTCTTTGATTAATCATCCCACATGTTTTCACTCTTGTCTAGATCATATATTTTTAAGATTACATAGAAACAACCACGTAGACTATAAAACAATGACGTACGAAATGAAACCTGAAAATAACTGACTATAATTTGACTAGTATTCTTATTCTTACAGTTCAGTAAGATTACCAGAACGAGTTGATGCCAGCTAATTTAATAAAATTGATTTTAATGTCTTAAAAACTCATTTAAATTTTGAATATTGGGAGAATGTCTATAATGCTACTGATCCTTATATTGGTTTTGATTTGTTTCTTACAAAGTTGAAATTCTATATATCGTCATCTTGTAAAAGAAAAAATAGAAGAGACAGAAAATTAAAACCCTTAAAAAATTTAATCTATATTTCGTTATTAAAAAAATTAGAAAGAAAAAAAGAATATATGTTTACTTATCCAAAAGAAACCAAATCATACTAGGCTCAACCAAATCAGTCGGGAAATATTTGAAATAATAGCTTGCAAGACTAATTACTTTATTAGGAAACTAGCTTATAATGTTGGAAATTCTAAAAGAGAATGACAAGTTGTCAACGAAATTTTAAAAATGAATAAAGCTCGAGCTAGTCGCCGTGGCGTAGTGGGTAGAGTGCGACGCTCGCATGCCGAAGGGTCTAGGTTCGATACCCAGCTCAACACCAATTTTTCGAACTTTTCACGGCACCACCTTTTTCGAGCTGTTGACAACACTCAAAGAATAATAAATGTCTAAGAAAGCTTCTCAAACTTCGCCGTTCTGAGTCGGCAAAAGACTGTAGGTCACTTCTACTCGTGAGAGAACAGTAGCGCGCACAACACGGGTAGTTGATGAGCAAGTTAGGCCCTTGTCCCCCTTTGGAATCTAGCGCCAAAATATAAAATTTATTCATAGCTTAATAAATATATGTATATACATATAAATATATGCTTGGACAAGTGTACAATTGAAGAGGTATAAATTGGGTTTGCTCTTTGGCATGAGAAAAATTCGTGAAGGCATAGAGTTTAAATATGAAAAACAAAACAGAACATGTGCTTGAATTATTGGAAATACATACAAATAGCGGCAGCATGTTGATTCTCTTTATTTTTGAAAATGCATGAACAAACGATAACAAAAGCACATAAGGCACATTATTTTTAATGGATGTGGGGACAGCTGCTAGTATCCTTCAATCCATTAAATCCACACCATACTATTGTCTGTAATGAAAATATCTTCCGGTACTCTTCGGATTCCTCATCAGCCGAAATAGGCTTCATCACTAAACATCACCGAACTAAAAATTCACTTAAAATATGACAAGCACTTATGGTAAGTTGTGGTCGCCTTGGCGTAGTGGGTAGAGTGCGACGCTCGCATGCCGAAGGGTCTAGGTTCGACTCCCAGCTCAACACCAATTTTTCGAATTTTTCACGGCACCACCTCTTTCGAGCTGCTGACAACACTCAAAGAATAATAAATGTCTAAGAAAGCTTCTCAAATTTCGCCGTTCGGAGTCGGCAAAAAACTGTAGGTCCCTTCTACTCGTGAGAGAACGGTTGCGCGCACCACACGAGTAGTTGATGAGCAAGCTAGGCCCTGGTCCCCCTTTGGACTGTAGCGCCAACAATTATTATTACTTATGGTAAGTTGCCTGCCTTCGGTTCTTGGACAAATTGCCGGGATCTTCGGATAAAATACGCCATGCCAGGCAGCTGAAAACAACATCGAATTGATTTGTCATCGTCGTCGCATGCCCTTCCAGCTACAGTTGCTATATTCTCTTCACCCCATGCTGGATGTGATCCAACCGCTCCTTTACACAAATTATCAGCAGCATGTTTTTTGAACATCCGGCATGTGCCCAGAGGCGTGCTTCCAATTAAACATGTCACAGCGAAGTGTAATCACAATTGAGTAAAATTTCGCACAAACGAAAATACCATAAACAAGATTCTGCTTCCGATTTCAGGCAACGTTGCTACACATTTTTACCATCCATCGGTAAAGGGAAACATTTTGCAACTTTGTTCATAAGTCTATAAGTGTGTTCATATGCAAGCCACAAATTTGTGTCATTTCACTTTCGATGAGATTAATAAAAAAAAAACCAAACCAAACCACTTCAAGACGGATGTGATTTAAAGCTTTGGGTATTTCCGCTACCATCCGAGAGTTTGAAGTTTTAAGTGTGAAATTTAACACTCATATGAGAGGAGTTCTCAAGTATCGACATCAAGTGAAGAATAATTACAGTTGTTTCTGGAACGGGGGAAGAACATATCGAACCAGTTGAACATCTGCCGCCAGTCACGATGTTCTTACTATTGACGGTTCTTCCAGTTTACCATACCCATTGTATGGATTGTTTGAAAAAGGAAAACAAACGTGTTTTTTACCATGAAGTGTTTTTGCAAAAAGCTAATAAATCTCTTCTCGTTCTAAACGCTTCAATTATTTCGTTCATTTTATAAACGTTAAAAAAGAGGGAAGTGATGTCTATAACGTAGTGCATACGAATGATTCAATAGACGTTTGTATTTTGGATATAAACCCGCATAAATAATAATAATTGTATGATATGGCGCTACAATCCACAGGAGACGACAGCCAAACTTGCTCATCAGCTACTCCTGTTGTGCGCTCTACTGTTGTGCGCTCTACTGTTGTACTACTCTCACGAGTAGAAGGGACCTACAGTGTTTTGCAGACTTCGAAAGGCGATGTTTGAGAAGCTTTCTTAGACTGTCTAAGACTCTAAGACAATACTCTTTAAGTATTGTCAGCAGCTCGAAAGAGTTGGTGCCGTGAAAAATTCGAGGTGTTGTGTGTGAGCGTCGCAATCTACCCATTAAGCCACGGTGGCCACAAACCCGCATTAATAATACACATATATTTTGAGAAAGCAAATCATTATTAATTATTAAATTAAATTAAATTCATTATGACAAAAATTAAGCATGCATAAGGTATGTTCCCATACTCGAAACAAATACCACACACTACCAAGTATTCTACAAAGAGTGCAAAACAACAAAAACTAACACAAAGTCTGTTCCCGTATACCGAAATAACGGGTTTTACGTCAAGTGAGCGCTCTCGAGAAAGAGTAAGATATTTACTTACCCTGCCAATTTTAACACAAGAAATTTTTGTGAGTAGGATGTTGGTTTTCTGTCAAATTAATTCGTGTGCGCACTGGAATAAGTGAGCATTGTAGGTATGTTCCAATTGCTCTGAAGCGCTGTGCCTTCGGAATTCTTGGAAGAACTGTCCATTTGGAGATTGTTTAGTAGAATAGAGAGCTCATAAGATAGTAGAATATTTCCCATTCCTACGAATTCCTGGTTCCAAAGAAAAATCTGTGTGCAGGAGATGACTGTCAGAGTAAACAAATTTCTTACATTTCATATACCTAATAGCAGTTCACATTACATTTTTTTTAAAGATTCGTTGAATTTCTATGAAAAGTCACAAATTTCGGCAGGGTTACTCTTTCCGAGAGAGGCTGTTACCTAAACTACTCAACTACAAATTTCTTTGCACAAATAAATTGGAACAAACCTTTTTTGTATGTCTCAAACATTGATTTTGGTTTTATTTTTGTATCGAAAAAGTGAAATTGATATTTCTTAAAGACATACTTTACACATTTAGTTTAGATGCGTTCCCGTACTTTACCTCTTCTTGAGAGATATTTACTCCCACTCCTTAACAAATGACAGACTTCAGAATTTGACATCAAGTTACTTTGTTTAATCCCTATTCAAACGTGCGGGGCAGAAATCCGTAGACCGACTCAAGACTCCTGACCAGATATCGTGTTGGATGGAGATACATATTGGTTCAGGTTCAGGTCCTCCTCGGACTTACGCCACACGAAGATGGAGGAAAGGCACTGACTTGGTGGGTTTATGCTTAACTGGGAGTTAGTGTCCTTTGGGAAACCATACTTTTGATGAGAGCATGTAAGTAAAGAAGAGTGTCCGCTTGAGTTGTCTGTAAAAATTTAACAATTTCGTTAATTTTATTAAAATTGAAACAAAAATTGTATGCTCAACCTGAGGTCGACCATGTATTTTCTTCTGATAAACTTTCATCGTCCAGTTGATCTTCTCTCGTCAAACCGTCCTGGGCGTCATTATCGAAAATATGTTCGGTGTGTATTACCCTTTTATCGGAGAGAACTATATCCAGCTCACTGAGACAAACACATTTACTATATTCACATTCATGACAGCACCCTCTAGTTCTTCCGATTTTTGGGTTACGAATTTTTGTTGATTTCAAACTCCGATACTTTCCTTGGACGCCACAGTAAAAGTATACCCCTCATCGAAATGTTTCTTCTGAATATGCGTCCGTCTTTTTGTTTTATTCTCTAATTCATAGGTCTTCTTCACTTTTGGACGGGATTTATTTTCATTTTTTGTCTCCATCCTACTGCTTTCAATCAAAATAAGCTCAGAACAGAACAATTCAAGATACAAACGTCAAATTTGATTTGACAGAAAACCAACAACCTACCCACAAAATGGAGAAATATTTTACTCTCACTTGAGAGCACTCATGTGACCACTTTTTCGGAATACCTTGTGTTGGTTTGAGTTGTTTTGTGTTGTTCATTCGGGTATGGGAACACATCTATTTTTGTGGGTAGGTTGTTGATTTTCTGTCAAATTAATTGGTGTGCGTACACAGAAAAGTGAGCATTAGCCCATTATTTATGTGTATGGGTCTCAATTTTTGTTGTTGTTTTTGTTATCTGTAGCAACAAGATGAATGCGATATTTCTGAATGACATACTTTACACATTTGCTTTGCAGATTCTCATGCGTTACCATATTTTGCCTCTTTCTAAGAGATCTACCCCCACTCCATAACAAATGACAGACTTCAGAATTTGGTGCAGAAAGTACTGGAACACACCTAAACTCTTCTCTAAGTGTTTGTGTTTGTGCTTTTGCATGGCACTGCCAGATGAACATAGTAAAAAATATGTTACCGTTCTCAAAAAAATATATCCAAGGTGGCTTTTTAAACGCAATTTAGACAACATAGTGCCTAAGTAAAAAGTCACCATTATCATATTTTACATTTCTATTATAAAGGGGTAAGATATTTAAGGCGATACAAAATGATTACAGTTCTACGCAAAGTGTTATCATTTAAAAGTTCGGCAAAATAAATCTATAACGATGAAACAAAGAACAAATCTGACGAATCGATAGATAATTCACATTAAGGAATATCTTGAAGCCTAACTTTCCGTGAAGAAAAATTAATTTTCCCTGAAAACACTTTTCCAGATGACCATTCGTACTGTGCCATCATATAAGCTCGAAATTTGCTACAGTGATTAAAGATTCTATAAAACAGGCTTAGATGCAGACTCTCAGAGTAAATACAACACTGTACTAGACTACAACACTAGCTGTTGTGAAAATGCAAGATGGGTTAACAAATGAACTAAAAATGGTGAGGTGCATGAGTTGGAGGCGGGATACTTTTTTTGCACACTTCTTAGGGCTCCGGCATATAGAATACGTTACTTGCGTAGTGGCCAAATATTTGTTAATGGTGAAGTAGGTGAAGGAAGGTAGTGACAATGAATACTTCAACGCACAGCTGATTTCATTTGACAGTAGCTTTAAATTCAATTTGTTTCATTTATAGTGTAGAGCTCTATTCTGCAAAAATGCCTCCAGATAAGTTACTGGATTTACTGTTGTGATTAATAATATTCGTGGAACTTAAAAACATATAAATATCACATGTCCAAACAATTCAGGTGACTCAACAAACCCAACAACCGTACATTTAAAATTCAACAAAATTCTCTTGGAATGTCACAATGTCCGATTGTCATTGTCTCTCCGTCAGGAGGGAGAAAAGTTAAAAGCTGAGCTACTACATCCGTAGCGTGAGCGGCAGCGTTTGTCAATGAACACTCCCCATAAGAATACATGTATTTCTATGCAACAGTCAAAGTATAGCTGAAGCTGACGCTAGCAACGTATTCTATGTGCCGGAGCCTTTAAGAAACCAACAATTGTGATGAAGATATCAATTTTAGGGTAGCAAGCTACTACGTACATACCTAAAGGGATGAGATAGAGAAACGTACAGTTAACCTAAGGAGTGGGTTCTTAAAAACCAGGTTCCGCTTACAGAATTCAGATTTAGACTTTTTCTTTAAGTATTCATAAGATATCTTTACGCTAGTTTAAATAAAACAACAAATGTTGTGGCTGAAGGAGAGCATCTTCAAATGATAAATTACGTTACGTTATGTCTATTCTGATCTAACGCAGTGGGAAAGTGCCAGACTCACACTCCAAAGATCCCAAGTCCAATTTCCGGTAGAACACCTTGTAGTTCTCGCACCATCGCCTTTCTTGTCTATATTGTATTGCTCGCTAGTTGCTTGTAGAATTTGAACATCTCCGTCATCTGTGTCACTCTTTATATTATGATCTGTCTTCAGTTTTGTACTTAACTCCTTAAAGCGGCCATCAACAGTTAGATCTTCAGCAGCTCAGACTCAAAGAAATGTCGCAACGTACGAACTATTGCAACTCCTAGAAATATAAAAACAAATGTATTCGGCGATCCATCATTGACTATGTGACACAGGCAACAGTTGGACTATGCCTCACTTCATGACAATATCAGTAAACCCCAAATCTTGTCAACAATTAATTGTTCCCTAAAAATATACTGCACACCGATCTATGATTTTTGCGCCACCTCACGGCGAATGGATTTAAATCCAGCAGCTGATTTTATTTGACACACCGCTGTCATGATATTTAGTGTCAAAAATTTTTCATCAGCTCCACCGCGTTTCTCCTGATAGAGCACACAAATAACAAGAAGGTATTTACAAATCAATTCCTTCAATTACATAAATGAAACACACTTCCGCTTCCTCATTGCAGCTTAAAAAATGTTTATTCGCTACATAAGCCGACTGCCACGCAGCACCATCGCTTCTTCATACAGTACTGCCGCTGCCGAACCCATTCAGAAATTGGCCGACTTTAGAACGCTTGAAAACGAAACCTCCAAACACACCCACAACCACTTGGGAAAGTTCTATCAAGTACCGACGGAGGATAAGAAGCAGCTCTTCACTCACGGTGGCTTGCCAAAGTCGTTCGAGAAACAAGTCAAAACCTTTGGCGAAACATGCCTGATGATCCGTGAGCCGGCTCTCGAAGTTATTGATTACATAAAGACATCCAATTTCAAGAATCCCGCGGTTCGGTACATCTTATACGGAGAAAATGGTGTGGGAAAGACACTCAGTCTGGCACACATACTTCACTACGGACTTCAGAATGGATTTTTAATTTTGCATGTACCTTGGGTTGCAAACTGGTTTAAAAGACCGAAGGAGACAGCTAATTCAACTTCAATCGAAGGCTTCATCGATTTACCCTTTGACGCTGCTGGATGGTTACTGCACTTTAAGACGCAGAACGCGAAGCTTCTACCCACCCTTGACCTGAAAACCACTAAGGACTACGTTTGGACCAAGCGGGAGACCACCCCAGCCGGCTCGACCCTATCTGAACTGATAGAGCACGGAATTTCCAGAATAAAGTTCGCCTCAGATACCATTGCAGCGCTTATCGGTGAACTCAAGCAACATGCTACCGCGGGGAAGTGCAAAATAATGGTCGCAGCCGACGGGTACAACGCGTTCTTCCACCCAGTAACCAAAATAGTCGCCGACAATAAGGCGAAAGTGAGCCCGAATAAGGTGACACTGACCCAACCCTTCGTCGACATCACAAACTACGACTGGTGCAATGGTGTGTGTGTGTTGACGGTGGACAAGCTCGCCGCTTCAGAGGGATTCAGGGAGTCACATATGCCCCGATACTTGTTGGAGCTTGAGGGCTTCGAGCACGTAGACCCCTTTGTGCCGATCCGAGTGGACAATTTTAACGAGAAGGAATTCGCCAGTTGCATTGACTACTACCTGGACCGAAGGTGGATTCAAAATGTCGGCGAGGGCTTCGACAACGAGCTGAAGTACTTAAGTGCATCTAATCCCTACCGGCTGATGAATATATGTGCGCCACTGTAAAGTTGTATGATTTGTGCTAATTAATTGTAGAAGATATAAATACACTGAAATCGAAAGGTTTGTTTTTTTTTTTAATTTTTTGATGTAAGTTATGTTTATCGTTGTATTAAAGTGGACAAAGAGACCCTTAGACCCTAGTGGGAAGTATGTTGTTTTCCTGACCGAAGTTAGAGAAGGAGATTGAAAAACAAATTGTTCACGTTGGTCGTAGGAATTCAAGTTTCTTGACTCAAATGAAGTTACAAAGAAACGAACGCTACTCAATTCCCAGTCCAACGAACGTATTACACCCTGCACCCCTACATCAAGCAGTGTCTTGAGGAGGAGTTTAATTTTTTAACCCAAAAACTATAAGGTATGAACATTTAAAAATGCTGAAGGGGAAGACCATTATACAGTATGAAAGGTCGCAATAATTGAAAAGAAGTATTTTTATTTAACTAGGATAGAACAGGTATTATTCTGGACAGTAAACTTCTCTGGAAAAGACACATTGCGACAAAAACCTCCAAGGCGCTGTCAGTCTTCTGACACCTCCACTCTCCCTAAGACCACTTCTCTCTTATGCATCAGTCGTTTGGTGGAACAAGGTTTCGCGAAAATACGTGACTGCTGCTTTCACCATGCTTCAAAGAACAGTTTGTCTCGGCGGCACAGGGGCTTTCCCCAGCACGCCTGGCTCTGCTCTTGATGCTCTGGGTCTCACACAAAGTGTATACAGAAGTGTAATGTACATCAGAATTGTTATCTGTTGAATGTAATTCTGTTAGAAGACAGGTAAATGGTTAGCAACAGAGCATATCTTGGGAACAAAGATTCCAATGTAACTTTCAAATTAAATAGAAGATGTAGGTAAAATTTCCTAAAACCAAAAATAAGAAAAAAATAATTTGATAGGCAGGAAGCACTAAACAAAAACTAAAAGGTTCCAAATTGATGCAGAGATGATCACAAAACAAGTAAAATATGATCTGCGCCAGCTAACCTTCTAAACAGGAAGCTACACAATATATAATGGGACACCAGGAAGTAACACAATATAAGGGGACAACCGTGAATGGTCTTCCTTAGGTGCGTCAAACCCTGTAGAAGGTATCTCAATGAAACAAAGGAGGAGTTGCTGCTGGATTAAAACAAACGTCCGTATGAAAAGGGTTTGATGACGTTCACCAAAAACAGCCTTTCATGAAAGTGTGATGTTTCGAGATATATTGTTCAACTCCTACCAGAAAACAGAGAAACTTTGTACTTATGAGGTGGTCTCCATAGATGAGCTGACAAGGAGTAAGACCCGGCGTAAAGGAAACGGTTAAGGGAACGGAACAAAGCGCAGAAGTCAAGAACTGGACTCAGAAACATAAATTCCACTACTTTGCAAATGCTTACAATTCGTTAACCGTCTATGGTGATGGCCTTTCGATCGATTGAATGTTAGAATGTTGGTGGATACAAACTTTAAATTTGGCAGCCACACAGCGCAGAGAAAATACAATCCACCAGAACTTGTTCTGCGAATGTCCATTGCGGACTTGTTGAGACTGAAACTTGAACCGGTGAACAGCAAATTGGGGTACATCCTTCGATTTATAAACAAATTATACAGGGCTCCTATACAATTACAATTTTATGGAAAGACAATTCATAGAATACCATGAACTCGTTCTGCTGATCGTTAGAGCTATCTTGCTTAGCATTTTAAATTTCATTTTAAATTGTTCAAAAATTTAGAAATAAATGTCATGCATGTACTTCTGTAATTGGCACTACACCCCGGTATAGACATGGGCCTCAACTAACATGCCGCCTCATGGCACGATCTCTCAACAGCTTCCAATTACGCACTTCAAGTTAGTCGAGGTTCTTCTCCATTCGTTGCGTTGTTCCAATGAAGCGATGGGCGATTGCGAATGAATTTCACAATCGAATAAATTGGCAATTGTTAGAAATTGAATTCGATTGTCGATTTATTCGGTCTCATTAGAAAACAATCGAATAATAATCGAATCGAATCGAGTTTTACAATTTATTCTCAGTACCTACTACAACCAAGAGAATACCGGGTACTAATATCCCATTGTAATGTCCTATTGTAGAAATGTATGTATTTCTCGATGTATTCATATGTTGGCGTCAGTGTACTTGTTGAATTTTAATCTGAAATCCGAATACAAACCTGTATACTGAAAATAAAAAGATTTTCCTTCATTTCAATTTTATTGTAAAGTAATGAAAATTCCATACAAAAAAACAGATCACAAACATGACGAATGCAAATTACCCATTTTTCTACTCCCACTCTATACAAAAAAATCAGCGTAAAACTATTGCTCCAATAATATACCTACCAAAAGGAGCTAGGAGCATTGGAAATGGAAATACATAATATAATAATATAATAATTGTTGGCGCTACAGTCCAAAGGGGGACCAAGATCTAATTTGCTCATCAAGTACTCGTGTTGTGAGCGCTACTGTTCTCTCACGAATAGAAGGGACCTACAGTTTTTTGCCGACTCCGAACGGCGAAATTTGAAAAACATTCTTAGACAGTTATTACTCTTTGAGTGTTGTCAGCAGCTCGAAAGAGGTGGTGCTGTGAAATATTCGAAAACTTGGTGTTGAGCTGGTAGTCGAACCTAGACCCTTCGGCGTGTGAGCGTCGCACTCTACCCACTACGCCACGGCGACCACAAACATCCTTAAATCGAGTTTTCTATAAGTCAAACCAAATTTCTGAAAAATATTGTTTCCCGTGGCTATTTGAATTTTGGAGGTTCGACTGTATTCTTCACCCTTCTCATCCAATTAGTGAGAGGATTGTACCAAGTGCATGTCGCCGTAAAGGCCATCAAATTGAAATGTCAAGAAATACATTTGATGGACCAACCGATTTGAAGCAAATGCAAGGATGCATAATTCGTTCGGTGGAACAAGCTTTCGCGCTAATACGTGACTGTTGCTTTCACTAAGCTTCAAAGAACGGTTTGTCTCACCTGCACAGGGGGTTTCCCTAGCACGCCAGGCTCTGCTCTTTATGCACTGATTAATCATCCCCCACCCCCTTGACAGCTACATCATGGGATGTATACTTAAGGCCATCTCTCGACTAAAAAGGAATGTTCTTTTGTTCAACTCGCACTGGAGCTTTGATGACCTCGCGAACCGTTTCTCCTATGACACTAACTTCATGGACATGCCGTCTGATGCGAGGTCACCAGCTGATCGGTTATACAAAGTTGACAAAGTTGAGAAGTTCCCCGTGTCTTGGACTGGCTCTGGCCAGAAACTGAACCAGAAAGGGAATGTAGTCACGGACGGCTTCAAGACGACGGAGGGATGACGAGCTGGGGCCTGCGAGAAAGACGTAACCATCAGACTTCACACTCCTTAGGTAATTTCACGGCGGTATTCCAGACTGAAGCGTTCGGGATCCTAATGACCACTAACTATATTGTAAAGAATAGGCAAAAGGGGAGAAGTATCTGTGTCTGTAGCGACAGCCAAGCTGTGCTTAAGGCCTTATTCAACCCTTTAACCACTTCCAAGAATGCAAGTCTTCCCTTAATTTGGTCGGCAGACTGAATTCGCTAAGACTTGTCTGGGTCCCGGGACATCACGAGATGTAAAACGAGATTGCCGATGAACTACCCAGGCAAGGTTCAAAAGAGGCATTGGTTAGGCCTTGGTTAGGGCCTTTGTCAACAATTGAGTTCCCCAACAGCAAAACTAGAGATGGCGTGTGGCAAGTGAGGCATGCTCCCGAACGTTAACAAGAAATCCGCGGCTTTTCTGCTATCTCTGGACAGAAAAGAGTGCAAACGACTTGTCGGCGTATTAAAACTTCACCTTTACTAAGCAGCTAGATCCAAAAAGAATGGATCGGTTAATGGTATGTTAAACACAACACTTCATACACGGTTTATAATCCCACTTGTCTCCAACGGCTTTTTTGCTCCTTTTGCGAAGCCTGCAGTCTATTTTAACACCATGTCCTTCCAATTTGGTTGCCATCTCTCATCCATGCCATCTCTCGATAACCGGGTCGAAACGAGTCCCGTTCCAAGACAACGGTATAATATACTTATGAAGTAATTTTGCCTACCGTTGTGACACAATTTTTCACCCCTTTCGTTGAAGGGAATTCTGTTTCGAAAGCTGCATGTCGTGTGAAGTAATTCCCCCGTCCGACAAGATTGCGCTGTAGCGGCAGCTTAAACTCTTCCTTTCTTTTTCCTTTCCGATTCTACCGTTTTGCTGTGATTCCTTCGTTTGGCGATGAAAAGTGTTTTCAGTAAAATGCCAAGTGGTGTGTTTGTGTGATGATTTTTTTGATATTTTAATTTGTGTCCATTTCTTAGAAAGTCCATCAACTTTTCCGTTCCATTTACTGACAAAACTTTGTTTGGCGATTATATTCTTGCAAAGAAAAACGCAAATCAATAACACCCCAAATTCTTCCTTTACCAAAGAACGACTACCTAAGCCGCGAGCATCTGGTACCCAGAACGATCGGTGTAGAATTCTGACAAGATTTCCCATTTAACAACTTGCGAACCACTATTCTTCTGGCGCTACAGCCCGAGGTGAAGCTGCACCTTAACCAACATGCCTCTCCAAGTTGCTTGAGGTCCTTCTCCACTTGTGTGCGCTACTTTAGTCTGGGTCGTCCTCTGTTGTGTTGTCCCAATGGCACGGATTCAAAAACTTTTCGGCCCGGAGGAGTGGTGTCCATACGCTCTACATGGTTTAGCCATCTTAAGCGTTGTATCCGTAGACGTTTGACCAGCCGCATGTCGCTGTATAGCCCATAGAGTTCATCATTAAATCTTCTCCTCCAGATGCCATCAACGCAAACAGGACCAAAAATCGCACGCAAAACTTTCTTCTCGAAAAGACTTAGGGCTTCCTCATCCACCTTTGCTAACGTCCAAGATTCCGCGCCATAAAGTAGGACGAGGACGATCAAGTTGTTATATAAAGCGAGCTTAGTCGTTCGAGGTGGCCGCCGTGGCGTTGTGGGTAGAAGGGTCTAGGTTCGATTCCCGGCTGAACACCTCGAATTTTTCACGGCATTACCTCTTTCGAGCTGCTGACAACACTCAAAGAGTAGTAACTGTCCATAAAGCTTCTCAAATTTCGCCGTTCGGAGTTGGCAAAAACTGTAGGTCCCTTCTACTCGTGAGAGAACAGTATCGCGCGCAACACGAGTAGTTGATGAGCAAGCTAGACCCTGGTCCCCCTGTGGACTGTCGCGCCAACTATTATTATATTTAGTACTTCGAGAGAGGGCTTTATTACTTAATTGCCTCTTGAGCCCAAAGAAACAGCGATTGGCAAGAGTGATTCCGCGTTTGATTTCGGTACTAATGTTGTCCCTATTTACCGCAGAGCCGAGGTAAACGAAGATCTTGGCCACCTCGAAGTTTCTGCTGCCTTGGTGACGCTCTGTCCGAGACGTCGATGCTGTGTGTCTTTCCTTTATGACAGCATGTACTTTGTTTTGCCCTCATTTACCGCCAGACCCATTTAATCCGCTTCCGTCTCAATACAAGCAAGCGCCTCATTGACTGCTCACTGAGTTCGCCCAAATCTCACCAGCGTAAGCTGGCAATTGAATTAACTTTTGGAAGATCGTGCCTCTGGTATTGATCTGATATGACGCACGATCTTCTCGAGGATGATATTAAAGAAGTCACATGACAGTGCGTCGCCTTGTCTTAAACCATTCCACTCCCAAATAAAACCACGTTCACTTCTGTGTTTCTCTAATTGTCTATGTAAACTGTGATATTGTTCGCATATAATTCTCTTTTCTGAATAATTCTGGCTTACAAATAATTTAATCTAACCTGTCCACTAGCCATCAGTTAAAACTTAAAAAACACTTTTTGCATTCCTACAAAAAAAATATGGAGACAATGTTGTAGCGGAGGGAGGGGTAGGCGTTGGCAAAGGGCCACACATAAATTTTAACAAATCACACTGCAAACAAACAAAACAAACAGAAAACATGAATGAATGTCAAAAGCGCTTCCTGTTACTTCCTCAATGAAACTTGCTACTCTCATAGCCGTCGCACTTGTGGCGCGCTACATCTAGTTGAGCTGTGGTTGATGGACTGATCGCCATGTGTTAGGCTTCAATTTTGTACGGAGGGTAAAGGCGCGGCCAATCGACGAACTCTGTGCCGTAGCGGAAGATACCGGTGGCAGTAACGCCGACCATTGCACCCCAGAAGAGCAGGAAAAGCAGGTTCTCCGTGCGCATCTCGGTGGGGAAAATCACCGAAACAAACAGCATTGCTAGTGCAAAGAGCAAAATTGATGGGAACTGCAAAGACGGCAAGGGTCATACTGGATATGAGGTTGTAAATGGCTGCGGACTTACCGTTCCATACTTCCAGCCGCGGTTTTGTACCAGTGGCGAACGCACGGCCACTCCTTCGCCATCGCGAACCACATAGTTTCCAAGGAAGAGATCAATGGCATCCTGCAATGAAACAAATACAATTTCACCCTAGCTCTCTCTCTCAATGAATAAACAGGGACAACCTACCTGCCTGAAACCATCGGCAAAGTTGTTCAAGTAGTAGCGTGTCATTGAATTGAGCCCGTCTTGGATGAGGCCAGCTTTTGTTCGTTTGCCTGTTCGCGTGAAGTCTGTCTTCAAGGCACTGGTACCCGAATATTGGACTGAAATGACATCAGCGTGATCCGCCCACACCTGCAAAGAAAACCACAAATCAATGACACCCCAAATACCTTCCATACGAGCCACAAACCCCCTTGAAGATCGCTTCAAAATTCGGTGATGTTGTCTCGATCTTCTGACCGGCGGAGAGAACTCCCAACTTGATCAGGATCTGATTCAAAGACCGACGCGCCAGCATGCTCTGCACGACATTCGTCCGATCCAGGCAGTCAATGCAGTTTGTCCGGAAGATTCCGTCCTGTGACGACACCAGATTGCCGTCGTCCCGCAAGTGAAACACTGAGAACTCATCCTGTTCGTAGGCAAGGCGATCGATGAGAATATTCAGCCGATCATAACGCATCTTCTTGCACTCCTGGTGGAAGTCGAACGACTCATATCGCACCAGGGCGTTATTCATTTGGCTGACAAACGTGGAGAATGCCTTTTCCAGCAATTGCTCAGGTCCCTTATGGTCAATCTGTGGGCGAAAAATGCGAATCAAATTGGCGAACTGGAAGCTGGCAGCTCCTCACCAGATTGACGATGACTTGTTTTCCATACAGTTGCAGCTGTGAGTCAAAGTGTCGCATGCACGCCAGGAGGTGATCCTTTCCTGGAACCAACTCTGGCACTGGCTTGTAGCGCAGGTTTGGAGTTTGACGCCAGAAAAACGGCATGCTGCCGCGTGTCTGAACGAATGATATCCGTTCGCCGTTGTACTCCACCAGTTGTTCCGTCTCAACAAAGTTGGCCACATGACCATTCTCGTCGACGCCACGGCAGAAGAGTCGCGTCCCAGCGCGCTGAATGGATCGACGCGATATGATCGACCAGTAGAATGTGCGACTGTTGATTGTTACCTGGTTCACACAGGCGACTGAAAAGAGAACGGAACATGAGACTAAATTCTGTTTTCATCTAGTGTTAGAGTACTTACACCCTAAAATGATAGGCAGTGCAAACTTCCTCATGTCGGGACAGTTGAAGTTCCTCAGGAGTGTTCCATTCCAAACGAACCGCGCATCGGCCCTCTCAAACAGACCATTCTAAAGCAAGCATCCGCCGCATTAAGCAAAAATGAACGCTTTCCACATCTAAGAACTTACCCGCAAAAAATCTGGAGGCATGGAATGCAGTCTCTGTTGTGTATGTGTCAAATCATACCAATACGAGAAATAGAAATATTGCGTGTCCAGTGTTTTTCGCAGCATGTTCAAGTACATGTCATTCTGCTCCCGTTGCTCCTGTCTTAGGTGAGTAATTGAGGGAATGTATGGTATTATATCGTATCCGGCCAGCCTCCAGATAATCGCGCCGTTCACAATGCCCACGAAGAGCCGGTGAGTGGCTACAACCAAATACTGACCGCCAAGCAAGCGTATGGTTCCCAGGATTCCACATACTCTTCGAATGGGCACTTGGTTGACGAGTTGATTTGATTTGACTGCCAGAAAATATTATGTCACACAAGAAAACTGATAACAAACCCCTGACATTACTCCACTTACCTTGCACCTTCACGAACGTTGATATTCGATCAATGATCAACAGATCATCCTTTCCATGTGGCTCAACGATGAATCGTTCGGGCGTGATGTAGCTGTGGAGGAAATAGTTTGCGATAAGCAAGCAGTTGGTGATGACAAGCAGAACAAATTACAGGTTCATATCGTCGTAAACATCCCAGCCAGACATGATGACTTATTGGTTTTCTATTTACCAGAAGCTGTTGACTAGTGTGCATAAAATCACTAAAATTTCGAGGCTGTGCCGTTGTATGTGAACCTGGAATTTTCCTGCTTCCCTTACTCTAAAGCAGTTTGGTATGAAAAATTAATTAATGCAATTTAGGGGTTTTCAGTTTGTTTTTTTTTTTTCTAAGAGAAATCACAGAATAAATATCGTTGATTTAGAAAAATGTTGACAGCAGGTATAGCACTGACAGCTGATGACAATTCGCTTTTGGTGTGTACAGTGACTTACAGTGGTGAATAGAGGAACTAATAAACTGTTGGGTTTTACAGTGAAGGGCGGTGTGAATTGAACCTACTGTCGTTTGCAAATCGCAAGGGCGATATTTGAGAGAGGTTTGCATAAAATATTAGATCTTCACAACACCATCACAACACCCGTTGTATGATGAACCAATGTATACATCGAGCCCCTCTGCTCGAAGTTCTAAATAATGGGCCTGGCCTACCATACTGTGGGTTGTGCGTCAGGGTAACTTCCTCACCACGTAAAACATCGTTAGTTCACAGACAAGAACATGCCTCGGATAATGAAGGAACACCTGTTGACGACCCCAGCAAACGTTTGAAGGACAATGATTTTCGGTTCTGCACGTGGAATGTGAGGTCCCTTAACAGACCACGTGCAGCCGAACAACTTGCGGAGGCCCTTGACTGCTATAAGGCAGACATAACTGCCATCCAGGAAGTGCGATGGGATGTGCCTGGCATAAAAGCGATGAAGAACTGCGATATCTACTACAGCAATTGCTATAGAAAGAGAAGGCAGCACTTATTCGGATGCGGATTTGCTGTTCGAGGCAGACATAGGCACAAACTCTTGAGCTACGACCCCGTCAGCGAACGCCTCATGACAATCCGCATCAAGGCTAAATTCGGGAAGATCAGCCTAATACGCTCTCACGCCTCGACAGAGGAGAAGGATGACAACACCAAGGGTGACTTCTATGATCTTCTAGAAAGAACAAACGATCGGTGCCCCAGCTACGACACCAAGATCGTTCTACAAGATTTCAACGCTCAGCTGGGAAAGGCGGACATCATTGCTTGAGTCATCGGTAAACACAGTCCACGACAACACATCCGGAAACGGACTCAGGCTTTTGGACTCGGAATCTCTCTGTGTAGCACGCGGTTCCTACACCTGGACATTCACAAAGGGACCTGGCGATCTCCTGGTCAATCAACCAGAAGGTTAACCAGATTGATCACGTTGCGATCGACGTCAGACACTCCTAAAGTATTCTCGATGTCCGAACTTTCCGAGTTGCAAACATCGACTCGAATCATCACCTTGTTGTAGCCAAGGTAAAAACCCGGATATCGAGAGAGCAAAGGAGTCGAGATAGACCAAAATGGTATGATGTCGGAAAGCTACAATCAATGCTGGGAACTTTGCCGACCGAGTCTACTTGAAACTCGCCCAGAGTTCGAAGCTGTCTTCACTAACCATAGAAGAACACTGGAAACGTTGTCAAGAAGCCGTCAAAGAAGCTACCACTGATGTGCTGGGTTTCAGGCCACCACCCAGAAGGAACCCATGGCTTGACGACTTGTGCAGCCAAGCGCATGGAGCCAAACACAACGCCTATAAAGCGACGCTGCATCAAACAACGAAGGCTTTTCCTGAAAACAGAGAAGAAGAAAGTGGGCGTGTTCGTAGAGAACAGAGAAGAAGGGAAGACCACCGGCTTCTCAGAAGGAAAAAGAAGGAGCATGAGAAGCGCGCGGTCGAGGAAATGGAAAGGTGTTTTGGCAGGAATGAAGTCCGAAAGTCGGACTAAGGCCTGCCGGGACCAAAACGGATATCTCGTAGTAGAGTCGCAGTCTGTGCTGAGAATCTGGAAGGATCATTTCTGTAGACTCCTTAACGGCGATGACGGCCCAAATCCCGCTGTTAGGCAGAATGTTCCACTCAACTTGGACGATGATAAACAAGCATTCCGTCCCCCGACTTAGCCGAGGTGAAGATAGCAATATCCAAGCTGAAGTCGAACAAAGCTGATGGAGCGGACGGACTGGCCGCAGAACTTTTTAAAACAGCTGGAGATAAGTTGGTTGGGAGCATGCACCAGCTCATCTGTAAGATATGGTCGGAGGAAAGCATGCCCAATGAGTGGAGTCTCAGCGTTGTTTGGCCGGTCCACAAGAAAAGAGACCTCTTTGACTGCGCCAATTATCTAGGGATCAGTCTGCTTAGCATCGCATACAAGATCGTCTCTGCCGTATTGTGTGAGTGTCTGAAACATTTTGCTCACAACCTGATAGATCCCTATCAGTGTGGTTTCAGGGCAGAGAAGTCCACAATAGACCAGATCTTCACATTACAGCAGATCCTGAAAGGGACCCAAGATGTGCAAATCGACACCCACCACCCATTTGTCGATTTCGAAGCCGCATATGACAGTGTGCATAGAGACGAGCTATACAGTGCCACGTCTAGATTTGGCATTCCTACCAAACTCGTCAGATTGTGTAGGATGACGATGGAGAACTCTCGCTGCTCCGTCAAGGTCGGTACCGAGCTCACCGAGACCTTCAATGTCATAAAAGGTTTAAGACAACGCGACGCACTGTCATGTGACTTCTTTAAGATCATCCTCGAGAAGATCGTGCGAAACTCACAAGTTAACACCAGAATCTTCCAAAAGTCAGTTCAATTGCTAGCTTACGCTGACGACATTGACATTATTGGACGAACACAGCGAGCCTTCAATTAAGCGTTTGCTGGTATTGAAGCGGAAGCGGCTAAGATGGGTCTGGCGGTAAATGAGGGCAAAACTAAGTACATGCTGTCATCAAGGAAGGACACACAACAACGTCTCGGACAGAGCGTCACACTAGGCAGCAGAAACTTCGAGGTAGTCAAGGACTTCGTCTACCTCGGCTCCGCGGTAAACAGGGACAACAATATCAGTACCGAAATCAAACGCAGAATCACTTTTGCCAATCGCTGTTTCTTTGGGCTCAAGAGGCAATTGAGTTATAAAGCTCTCTCTCGAAGGACTAAGCTCGCTTTATATAACACCTTGATCATCCCAGTCCTATTCTATGCCGCGGAAACCTGAGCGTTACCAAAGGCGGATGAAGAAGCTCTTGGTCTTTTCGAGAGATATGTTTTGCGTGCGATTTTTGGTCCTGTTTGCATTGTTGGCATCTGAAGGAGAAGATTTAACGACGAACTCTATAGGCTGTACAGCGAAATGCGCCTGGCCAAGCGTCTACGGATACAATGCTTAAGATGGCTGGCCCATGTAGAGCGTATGGACACCACTGCTCCGGCCCGAAAAGTCTTTGAATTCGTGCCATTGGGACAACGCAACAGAGGACGACCTAGACTAAAGTGGCGCACACAAGTGGAGAAGGACCTCAATCAACTTGGAGTGCGCAACTGGAGACAGCTGGCGAAAGATCGTGCTGGCTGGAGAGGCATGTTGGTTGAGGCCCAGGTCCACTGCGGACTGTAGCGCCACAACAAGAAGAAGAAGAAAAGTTAGCTTGAGCAACTTAACAACTCCGTCTTTTTCTTCTCTTTTCATCAAAAACTGGTTTTTGTGTAACTGTTTTTGACAGAAACTGTCCCATCGCGAGTAGAAATTGCTCTTAATTGCAGAAGATCCTCCCGGCTACGAGCGTGCTCCGGCTTGGATTGGAGATGTCTTTCTACTGTTTATCGTGCTACGTGAGAGATGATCGGACAATCTTCCCTATTTTGGATCAGGCCTTTCACATCCAGGCAGAGAATTGCTTAAAGGCTTCAGGACGTATGTTATTAAAGTAATAGGCTCAAAAGATTAGGCTGTTGGTTTGAAGGCATAAGTCGAGTAGCATGATTTCGAATCTATCCTTAGCCTCGTTTTGCAGAAACTCGTTTGAGTAAATTCTGGCGTAAAACCGTGACTTGTTGTCGTAGGTCAATTTTTTTCTATTCTATATAAAAGAGCACTTTGAAATTAATTACCGTCTGATTTTCAATGACTATCAACGTCTTTATTATTTCACGTATATTTTATACAGTCGACGCATTTGCCAATGAAAATCTAATCTTTCGACAATTCTGCTTTTCAGAGTGTAATTAGGAATCCTTGCTTCGTCTACGGCCACGATACAACGCAGAAATTGCTTTCTAGTGATCCCACTGCTGCACTATGTGTTCTCAGTGAGTACAACTTCAAAATACCAGGTATACCCGTATGAAGTGAGCGTCAAGATACAAATGTTTGTTGTGAACGAGCCCTTACTTTTTTTTTGTTTGTTTGCTATGACATCTGTGAAAAATATTTAGTATCCATCAAGTCATTGACCAGAAAACATCATATTTTTTCATCGAGTTAAAATGTCGAATTTTATGCTAGAAAGTGATGATTTGCGGAAAGCATTAATTTTTTGTTTTCATTTGAAGAAAAGTGCTGCAGAGTTGCATCGAATGCTTGTCGAGGCATATGGTGATCATGCTCTATCAGAAACAACATGCAAAAGATGGTTTCAGCGGTTCAGAAATAATGATTTTGATGTGAGAAATGAAGAACGTGGAAGACCACCAAAAAAGTTTGAAGACGCCGAATTGCAAACGATATTGGATGGAGATGACACTTTGAGTCGAAAGCAAATGGCAGCAATGTTAAATGTTGTACAAAAAACAATTTCTGACCGTTTAAAAGCTATGGGAAAGATCCAAATGTGTGGAAAATGGGCGCCACATGAATTGAATGAAAGACAGATGGAAAACCGAAAAAACACTTGTGAAATTTTGCTTTAAAGACACGAAAGAAAATCGGTTTTGCATCGGATTGTTACTGGCGATAAAAATAGATTTATTTTAAGAATCCTAAACGTAAAAAATCATGGGCCAATCTGGAACAACCATCACCATCGACTACAAAATCAGATCGATTCGGCAAGAAGACAATGCTGTGTTTTTGGTGAGACAAGAAAGGTGTGCTGTACCACGAGCTTTTAGAACCTGGTGAAACCGTTAATACTGATTGCTACCGACAACAAATGATCAACTTGAACCATGCATTGATCGAGAAACGACCAGAATGGACCAGAAGACACGGCAAGGTAATTTTGCTCCATGACAATGCACCTGCACACAAAGCAAAACCGGTTCAGGATACAATCAAAACACTTGGCTGGGAGCAGCTACCCCACCCGCCGTATTCACCAGACTTGGCCCCTTCCGACTATCACTTGTTTTCATCGATGGGACACGCATTGGCTGAGCAGCACTTTGATTCCTACGAGGAGGTCGAAAATTGGGTGTCTGATTGGTTTGATCAATTTTATTCGTCGTAGTATTCACAAATTGCCAGAAAGGTGGTCAAAATGTGTAGAAAACAATGGCCAATACTTTGAATAAATGTTTTTTGGAGCAGCTCATTTGAAAACGATGAGCGATCACTAGCCCAAAATAGCGGGCTAGCGTTGAAGACACCATCCAAGCCCTACAACTACGCACGCGATCGTTTAAGTTGTTAAAAGACTTATTATTAATCAATACAAATTTAACAATGATAAACTTATAAACGTTATCAATGTAGACATGTTTCCTATTTACCGCGAAGCCGTGGTAGACGACGTTCTTAACTACCTCTTAGTTTCTGCTGCCTAATATGACGCTCTGTCCCATACTTGTGTCTCTTTCCTTGATGACAGCATGTACTTTATTCCGCTCTCATTTACCGCCAGACCCAGTTTAGCTTCTTCCGCTTTAATGCCAGCATACGCCTCATTGAAGGCTCGCTATGTTCGTCGAATAACATCAATGTCGTCAGCGTAAGCCAGCAATTGAACTGACTTTTGGAGGAACGTGCCTCTGGTGTTGACATGTGAGTTAAGCACGATCTTCTCGAGGCTGATGGTGAAGAAGTCATATTACAACGCACCGCCTTTTTCTAAACCTGTATTGGATATTGAGGGTCCGGGAAATTTGTTACTGACCTTGACAAAGCAGCGAAAGTTCTCCATCGTAATCCTACACAATCTGAAGGTTCTAAAGCAACGCCAAAACTAGACATGGCACTGTATAGCTCGTCCCTATGCACAATGTAATATACGGCCCTAAAATCGACGATTAGGTAGTGAGTGTCGATTTGCACATGCTGGGTCTTTTCCAGGACATGCCGTAAAGTGAAGATCTGGTCTATCGTGGACTTCCCTAGCCTGAAACCACACTGATAAGGACCTATCAGGTTGTGGGCAAAATGTTTCAGACGCTCACCCAATTCGCTTGAGAGAATCTTGTTTGCGATGTTAAGAAGGCTGATCCCCCGATAGTTGGTGCAGTCAAAGGGGTCTCCTTTCTTGTGGGTTAACAACATCAGTACTGAAATCAAACGCAGAGTCACTCTAGCCAATCGCTGTTTCTTTGCAGTTGCCTTTTAAGCAGCTGTGTAGAAGAGCTTTCTCTCGAACGACTAAGATGACTTTGTATAACAGATTGATCAACCCAGGCTTGCTTTATAGAGAGAAAGCTTGGACCTTACTAAAGGCGAATGACCAGGCACTTATTCTTTTTGAGAGAAAAGTTCAAAGTGTGAATTTTATTCCTATTTGCGTTGATAGCATCTGGAGGAAAAGATTCAACTACGAATTTTATCGGCTAGACGGCGGTATGCGTCTTCGGAATGAAAGTTTAAGACGGATAGGCAATGTTGAGTGCACGGGCACCAGTGTCCTGGCCTGAAAAGTTTTTGAATCCGAGCCATTGGGACAAGGCAACAGAGGATGGCCTAGGCTAAGGTGGCGCACACAAGTGGAGAGGAACATCAATCAACTTGGAGTGATTAATTGAAAGCAGCTGGCTATAGAGATCATACGAGATAGACAGGCTTGTTGATTGAGGCTCAGGTCTAGCCTGGATTGTAGCACCAATAAAAGAAGAAGAATGTAGACCTCCCTCTGAAATATTTTCCAGAGCGCTCACTACCAAGTGTCAACAGTCATATCCAAAAAAATAAAATTTCAATTGAAGCAGAAGCCCAACAAAGATAGCGCGAACGACATCAACAAGGACAAGGAAAACAAAACTATCAGGCAGCGTGGGTAGACTTACAACAGAAGTAGATCGTGCTTGATCCTGGCGGATAACTTTATATTCCTAAGATATTGTTAAACCAATAAATATCAACGTTATTTGGAACATAGTGCTGTATTATATAAATAACTTCGAACTTTGAGTGTCAATTTGCTCCTGTGATTATATATTTTATTTTGGGAGTTAACGTATCTTGACAACCGTCATTAAAAGATGCCAACTGTGTGCGTTCGACGTCCATACGTATGGGACAAATATGCAGAATTACATCTTTCTGCTCAAACAATCATCTTCCGACAGCAACTCGTCCTCTTCCATTTATTATAAGCTTGGCGCCACCAACAATGTCAAAACCACGCTGGCTCCTGCCTCTTCTTCTCCGCCACCCATCACGTTGGTTTCCCCCCAAATCATCGATTAGTTCCGCTTCCATTGACTCCTTTCTTCGCCGAGAAAAACTGACGCCAGAAACTCACCAATCGACTTCTGCTCCATCCAATCAAACATCACACAAAGCATTATTCTGTCCAAAATCAACGCTGAGGTCAACAGTACCGCAAGTAACACGTAATTCCCGTTCTGTTTGTTTTACCAGTTCTCTTAATGGCAATCAACTCAGCCACTCCACTCCACTCCACTGTCGACTGTCACCCAGGCACTGGTTGGTGGTCACATTCTCCTCAGCGCTGTTTCAACACAACTTGCCACCACGAGCATTCTTATTATTCACGGCGCATGCGTGCACTTTCGTAATCCTCCGCTATTTTCGGACAATACTCCACTAATTTGCAATCGTTCGGACGGTGCGCGCAGGGAAAAATTAAGGCCTGACTCCATCCCTCCCCCACACTCCGCTCAAAATTGGATCAATGTCAAGTGAGGCCACCGAACAAGTGCGACATGTCAATTACTTGGTTGTAAATTTCCTATTGACACGGATAAACGCTGCCTCTCGACGGATGTGGGAGCTTATCGGCATCGATAAGCAGCGGCACGGGTCGTAATTGCCGCGCCGATGGCGGGCCCGCGATAAACCTTAAAACCCGTCTTTTTGACTTTCACGCGCCCTTGAGCGGTATGGTCGTGTGCGGAGTTGACAAGTTCACATTTCGTGTCAAACTAGTTTATTTCGCTGGTTTCGCAGACTTCTGCTGCTCGGGGGATGGAGTGGAATTCTCGAAAAGCTGCGATTTACATACGAAAAAAGTTTGAGATTTTGGAACAATTCCTCATTTGCATGCCAACCAGTCTCTGCGTCTGTCGGCCGATTAGCTGGCCACCAATTAATTCTGCGTAACATTATCCCAGATACAAATTTTGTCATTTCGCAATGCCCCGCAGCTCTATAGCCACCTGATAAGCTACTGTCAATGGACCTGCGAAGTTAAACGTTCCGTTGTAGCTGATCGCGCGATAGCAAATGACTGGAAGCCATGAGCACGCAACCGTGCGCAGATTGACACCGCGAATCGCACTTTCTTTTTCTTCTTTTTTGCAGCAATTACGGCGAGAAATGTCAATTGCGCTCTGCAGGCGCAGCACCGTGCTTCGCAACTCAATTTGAACTTCCGAAAATCGACGTCTGTCGGCTTCTGTAATTACTCGCAGAGCAAATGAGTGGCTTTGAGGCTCGCATTTCATGCACTAATTGAAAACCTTTGACAGTTGCTTGAGAAAGTGTCGAACGCCCCTTTGAGTGATGACTGACGGCGGTGCTGGGTAATTTGTGCTTCCTTCAAATTGATTTTAATCTAAATCTCCGAATGAGGCGCGTGTTGCGGTGCGGCTTGAGGTGTGTACCGCCCGAGTGGAGAATTCTTTCCCTTCAGCTGGGGTCCAATTTAAATTGAAACCTGTGCGGTAGATTTGATCAGATCATCAGACGCAATTATACTCGCGCGCCTTTGTCTTGATCGGCGGTGATTAGAGCACTGCGGCGTGTTCGCTTTCAAGTCGGTAGGTGGAACAGCTTCCTGTCATGCGTAATTGGTTTCCCTTTGATGTGTCAAATTTTTTGATCTGAATCGCTTCGGATGAGTGCGCGTTTTTCTGCTGGGGGCGGTGATCGAAGAAAGTTGGGTGGCTAGGAAATGTCAAATTAAATGTCTAATGAGTGCCTGTCTTCTTTTAGAGCATCTTGGTTGAGTTTGGTTGAGTTTGGTTCAACTCAGAGTTTCTAGAACTTGGGAAAGATCGCGCGGAAGCCTTTTGTCGTGTTAACTAGTCCAAATGTGGGGCCTTGGAGTTCGGCTCGCGCACAAAACGTAAATGAAGCGTTTTAAAAATCTAAAGAAGATGCGATGTGTAAGGCACTATTTCGGTTAAACTTTTTCTTGCCAGTTGACAAGTAGTTCGTCCCGACCTGGCATATTGCTTACAATGGTTCAAATTAGCAGTAGACTGCCGTGCGAAGTAAGGTGAGATGTCTAAAAAGACATTTTGGCAAATGTTATTCGAAGGACCTCAAAGAACTCTCAAAGAGCGCAACTCGAAGCAGCAGCAGCAGGTCTATTGGACGACATATCAGGGATCAAATCTCCTGACTTGAAGGACCAAAAGGCTCTTTTATCGAAACCCTGTTTTATTCTGCCAAAAGTAGTACTATGAGCAAGACTACGGACCTCATGCATTGTGCCTTTAAAGGGAAAATTCTATGTCGGATATATTGGCTCCATTGGTGGAAGGCGAATGGAGAAGAATACAACCGCGAACAACTGTAAGCTGGATGTCAACGTCGGTGCTCGCTCACATCGAGGGCATGGACAACAAGGCCCAAGTAAAGAGGGCTTTCGAATCCCAGTCTCTGATTCGAAAAAGAAGGTGTAGAGCCCAAGTTGATTTAAGACAACTTCAAGTGGTTGTTACGAAACTTTAATGCAAGTACATAGGCGAAGATATTTCATCATCTCCTGGACGAAACAAGCAAAAGTTCTTAAATTTTTTGCGTCTATCTTCGCCGGTGAACATAAGCCAGGAAGTAGATCAGTCTGTCGACTCTTGATCTCAAGGCATTAAGTCATATCGGAAGTGTGCAAAAAATACGGTTCTTCGTTTTCCAAAGAAGTTTCTCAAGCTACTCCCTCGTTTGTTTCCTCCTGTTGATCTTTATCATATAATCGAAAAACACAACGAGTGGTGACTGAAATTGTTTCTTGGCGTAAAGTCTTAAAAAGAGACAACTTTAGTCTTCCTTGTAGCTGCAAACTTGTACGCGTATATTTGGCTATGGACTCTCCACAGACTAGGTCTCGTTGTTAGTTTCAAACTCATGCAGTGTTCTTTGCCATCAGTCCAAGGCATTCTTCTGCATTAATTATTTTTCCACAAACCTCTTCACATTTCTTCACACCGACGTACTTATCTCAAAGTGGACACAGAACCTCCGCTCCTTTCCATTGAAATGAACCTCATTACCACCCGACTGGCACAAGACAATAAAATCAATCTCCAGCCGCATCGATAGCGGCACAAACGAGTATTTAAAGAATTCAGTTACTTGCTCACTAAGCAAGCGTCAGGCTGAGGTAACCGCGGCACAGAGTCACTGAGAGAAAAACCAGTTGGTGTTGTGAAATTGTGTTCATAACTTCATGCGGCCCTGAAGGCCGCTGTCCCGACATCAGTAAAGTCTGGTTGCGCTCAACGTCTTCGCTCCTCTGGTCGCATCGCAGAAGCAGCAGCATCTTTCAGACAAGTCGATACTCAATCACATGTGGCCCATGAGTGTGTGTGTGTGTGCGATCAGTCATGAGAAGTTACATCGCGCAATAGTAAGCTGGCGAAGAGAACTTAATGCGAGGAAGGTGCGGCGGTGCTGGACGGTAAAATCGCATTTAATGGTGTCTTAAAGCGATTGATATGCTTGTTTAATGTAACAGATACAAGAGTGAACCCCCAAGGGGAAGAAATGCAAATTAACAGCGAATAACCCACGCCATGGCCACAACGCGTCGATTCACGATTCGGACAGTCAAACGCATCAAACAATAGATAAATGAGTCGAATCGTTTTCGGTAATGAATGGATCTTAAGATCGTTGCTTTAGAAAGCTGACATAAAAATTAATTAAGTCGAAGCTGCATGTGGCGGGGCATTTCAATTACTGCGGGATTTTACTGTGTTTTTCTTTTTTGCGCTGTACTAGAGTCTTCACTCTCATGGTGTACTGTCGGTAGAAAGTCGATGGAATAATTGAAAACGAGATCGAACAAACGACGGACTGTTGTCATTTTAATTAGTCTCGGGCTGCACTGAATTTAATTTTCTTTTGTCTGTCAAGGTCAGATGGCGGAGTTTTTTCTGATTAGATTTAGCCTCTGGAGCTTGTGCTGTTAAAAAAAACGAGTACTAATATTGTAATTTCACCTTTCTATGTTAGTCTGTATAAATAAATAAATAAAATAGATTAGATTTACTTTATTACTTCTAGAAAGTGCATTGCAGGACAACAAGAAATGTTTCACATTCAGTAGGTGATGCACTTTCTAGTTTTATATACCGCAGATTCAAGAACTGTCTCAGAAATATCCATCAATTCTTTTCATTATTAACCATGAATATATTTCTTGGAATAAAAAACTTAAGAACCTAGAAAAAAACGCAAAGCCTTTTTGGAAAATTGCTAAGATTATCAAGAACAAAAATAGACAGATTCCACCTTTGCAGAGAGAAATTTTGTTAAAAACCATGTCAGACAATCTAAGCGACCCTATAACAATCAGTCTGGTTAATAACCGAATAAATAATTTAAACACGTCACATATTGATACGCTACAAAGCGCCTTCGTCTCTTGCGACAACGTTGAATTTCATTTAAGCAGTCTCAAGGCACGAAAACTAAAACAAAAGAAGCAACCTGGCTGGTATCATTTTTAAAGAGTTTATTATTAACGATTGCTTAAAAATAAAATATTTCCCCGATTCTTTGACACTAGCAAAAGTTATCCCAATCAACAAACCTGACAAACTTTCCGACAATGTTGAAAGTTCTTCATATTCTTGTTGTGGTGCCACTGTCTGGGGTGAACCTGGGCCTTAACCAACATGCCTCTCTAGCCAACACGAGCTTTCGCCAGCTTTATCCAGTTGCGCACTTCGAGTTGATTGAGGTCCTTCTCCACTTGTGGCGCCACTTTAGTCTAGGTCGTCCTCTGTTGCGTTGTCCCAATGGCACGTGTTCAAAAACTTTTCCGGTCATAGTAGTGGTGGCCATACGCTCTACATGGCCTAGCCATCTTAAGAGTTGTATCCGTAGACGCTTGACTAGGCAAATGTCGCTGTACAGCCCATAGAGTTCGTCATTGAATCTTCTCCTCCAGATACCATCAACGCAAACAGGACCAAAAATCGCATGCAACACTTTTCTCTCGAAAAGACTAAGGGCTTCCTCATCCGCCTTTGCTAACTTCCAAGATTTCGCGTCATAAAGTAGGAAGGGGATGATCAAGCTGTTATATAAAGCTCAATTGCCTCTTGAGCCCAAAAAAACAGCGATTGGCAAGAGTGGTTCTGCGTTTGATTTCGGTAATGATGTTGTTGTCCTTGTTTACCGTGGAGCCGAGATAGACGAAGTCCTTGACTACCTTGAAGTTTCTGCTGCCTAGTATGACGCTCCGTCCTAGACGCCGATATTGGGTGACCTTTCTTGATGACAGCATGTACTTTGTTTTCCCCTCATTTACCGCCAGACCCATTTTAGCCGCTTCCGCATCAATGCCAGCAAACGCCTCATTGACGGTCCGCTGTGTCCGACCAATCACGTCAATGTCATCAGGGTACGCTAGCCATTGAAATGACTTCTGGAAGATCGTGCCTCTAGTGAGTTACGCACGATCTTCTCGAGGATGATGTTAAAGAAGTCACATGATAGTATGTCGCCTTGTCTAAGACCTTTTTCGGCATTAAATGTCTCGGTGAGTTCGTTACCGACCTTGACGGAGCAGCGAGGGTTCTGACAAATTTGGTAAAAATGACAAAACTAAATGTGGCACTGTATAGCTCGTCTCTATGCACACTGTCATATGCGGCCTTAAAATCGGCGAATAGGTGGTGGGAGTCGTTTCCAAGATCTGCAGATATGTGAAGATCTGGTCTATTGTGGACTTCCCTGGTATGAAACCGCACTGATAGGGACCTATCAGGTTGTGAGCAAAATGTTTCAGACGCTCACACAATACAGCAGAGAGGAACTTGTATGCGATGTTGAGGAGACTAATTCCTCGGTTTTAGGGGCAGTCAAAGGGGTCTCCTTTCTTTTGACATGCTGTCCTCCGACCATATCTCACAGATGAGCTGGTTTATGCGCCCAACCAGGTCATCTCCAGCTGCTTTAAATAGTTCTGTGGACAGTCCGTCCGCTTCAGCAGCTTTGTTCGCTATCTTCACCTCGTCTATGTCGGGGGGACGGAATGCTTGTCTACCATCGTCCAAATTGAGTGGAACATTCACTCTAACAGCGGGATTTGGGCCGTCATCGCCGTTAAGGAGTCTACAGAAATTATCCTTCCAGATTCTCAGCACAGACTGCGACTCTACTACGAGATGTCCGTTTTGGTCTCGGCAGGCTTTGGTCCGAACCTTGTATCCTCCGGATAGCTGTTTTACCTTTCGGTAAAACTTTCGGACTTCATTCCTGCCAAAGCACCTTTCCATTTCCTCGACCACGCGCTTCTCATGCTCCTTCTTTTTCCTTCTAAGAAGCCGCTGCTCTTCCCTTCTTCTCTGTTCTCTACGAACACGCCCACTTTCTTCTCCTCTGTTTTCATGAAAAGCCCTCGTTGTTCGATGCAGCGGCGCTTTATAGGCGTCGTGTTTGGCTTCATGCGCTTGGCTGCACTCGTCGTCAAACCATGGGTTCCTTCTGGGTGGTGACGTGAAACCCAGCACATCAGTGACAGCTTCTTTGACGGCTTCTTGACAACGTTTCCAGTCTTCTTCTCTGGTTAGTGCAGACAGCTTCGAACTCTGAGCGAGTTTCAGGGAGGCTCGGTCGGCCAAGTTCCCAGTGACCTGTTGCGATTGTAGCTTTTCGATGTCAAACCGTTTTGGCGTGTCGAAGTCGACTCCTTTGCTCTCTCGATATCCGGGTTCTTACATTGGCTACAACAAGGTGATAATCCGAGTTAATGTTTGCACCTCGGAAGGTTCGGACATAGAAAATACTGGAGGAGTGTCTGACGTCGATCGCAACGTGATCAATCTGGTTGACGGTTGATTGATCAAGAGATCGCCAGGTTCCTTTATGAATGTTCAGCTGTGGGAACCGCGTGCCAACCACAGAGAGGTTCCGCCCCGAGGCGAATTCCAACGGCCTGAGTCCGTTTCCGGATGTGTTGGCATGCAGGCTGTGTTTTCCGATAACTCCAGCAAAGGTGTCCTATTTTCCCAGCCGAGCTTTGTCTGCTAGAACGATATTGGTGTCGTCGCTGGGACACCGATCGCATGTTCTTTCTGGGAGATCGTTGAAGTCATGCTTGGTGTTGTCATCCTTCTTCTCTGTCGGAGCGTGAGCGCATTTAAGGCTAATGTTGAATTGAGCCTTGATGCGGATTGTCATTAGGCGTTCGCTGACGGCGTCGTAGCTCAAAACATGCCTAAGTCTGCCTCGAACATTTTCTTTTGTCGTCATTGTTCAGAAGACCAGTTTCGCCACTTTTTTGCTGGAAATGCTTCAACTGGGGCGTTTTGGGAACACGCCGCAATGCCATCTGCTTGTCCCAGCAGATAAACAGCTTTTGGTTTCACAGCAGACAAATGATCAGGTGTATGTTCCCTATTAGGACATTTATTTTTCATAATAGGCACGCGCTTAAGGCGTCGTCTGTTTTCCCTTAAATGAGTGGGACTTAATCACACTGCAAGACGGAGGTATGGAATGGGAGAGGAAAGGTTTTAGTGTGCATTGATTTTAAATGCCTGTGCCTAGTAGTAAGGGGGAAAATTGAGCCGGGAAGAATTTTCCATATTCGCGTTGTTCGGCTTAAGAACGAGTCTTTAGCTTTACCATGAACATCTGGAAAAGGACTATTGAACCGTAAACATGAGGACATCGGGAACCTTCATACAAATCACATATTTTTTCGAGGATATCCCGTAACAGACCAAAATCGACTCTTGATGTTTACGTTCTATATTTGTACTTACGCTCTGAGCGCAAGGCTTAGGCTTAAATTCCATTCTTTATATTTACCCTCTTTACTATTAATACTACTCTACTCTGTAGTTGTACCCTGATACGCTGTCACTTGTGTAATGTCATCTTGTGCGTTGTTGATGTATAAAAAGTATACCCAACCAAATTTCCCATCAGACAACACTCAAACTGTCTTAGACCAACGTTCCTATCGGACAACTTCGATAATGTCCCAAACCAACACTGCGAAGGATGACGCTGATAATGCCAAAAACAAACGCTCCGATTGGATAACACAAAATATTCCAATCCAACGCTCCATTCAAACACCACTAAAAATGTCCCAAGTGCAGTCACGTCGTATAAATTTTGTCGCCGCTTTTTTCAAGCGGCACTTATCGGCAAATCTCCTCTTAGCTTTGACGGGTGATTACACGCGATTAACCGCCTTTTTCCCCTTCTCTGTGGGCTCAGCAAACAATCTCCGCTCGTTGCATACACCTCTTCGCCACCGCGACGATGCATAAACACTGATCGCAGTAAAAATACACAAAATGTCCAGCAAACACCGATTGCTGCCGCAGCTAATGAGAAACATGAATTCGCACACTTTATTTGATTCGAAGTTTGGCCTGCCTCTGAATTCGGAAGGACGCGCTGACTTTTTGGCGTTGCCACTTGTCATTCATGTTGTGTGAGGGGCTCAATGAATTTGATGAGGAACTCGAAGAGAAGTTATTTGACCGGAGGCCCCATTAACAAATGTTGTATATGGGAGATGGATGTTAATTGCTTTTTGGAGGCACGCTTTTAAAGAAATTGACGTGTGTGCTCGTTGGCTTGCTGATGGCTATCCGTCAGCCAAAAGATTCCAAAACATTCTTCGCTTGCCATTTTGGGAACTGAAATCTTCTTTTGGAATATCAGTTTGAGGGCGATGGGCGGGCAAAGAATTACCGGCTTTCTCGGAAAGGGATTGTTTCAATTTGGTTAGAGCGGAGAAAGTCCGAATGGCGGAGTTTGAATTAAATTTTTGTGTAAAGTTGAACTCTGTCACCAAGGAAATGGATGTTATTGTAACGTAGGCTGTGCGTACGTCCCAACGCGTCGTCCACGCGTTGGTTGCAGCTTCCAGCTTACAACGTGATGATTCATCTTGTTTTCTTCACAGCAGATGTATCATGCAAACTTCGTAGAAAGAGAGCGAAAGCGTGGCTTTTGGAAAAACAAAGTAAATTCATCGCTTTCAAAGAATTAGCAGACGCAGGGAGTTTTATGGCCAATCAAATTTGTATGAACCCCGTATTAATTCACTGACTTTTAAGAAAAGTTCTCCAAAGGCTTAATCTGTGACCAAAAACAAGTGTCACAAGAAATGTCAAATCAAGGACAAACTTTTACCACTAAGCTAATTTAAATTTATCGCGTGTGTTATCCGAATTGCTATTCAGTTTATGTACTGCATGAAATTCACAATCAACGGAATGGTCCTTCTTAGAAGTAAGCCGGCATAATTCAAATTTTAATCGCTTATGTCATGATTTTACGTGTGTTTCGGTGGAGCGCTTGGATGAGATCAAGATTCATATATTTTTACTGCATTGAGCTCTTACACGTACAATGATTGAATGTTGAAATATCTCATGAATTGGATTTAAAAATGGTATATTTTCCAAAGATTCAATGTGGAAGCAGAAGAGTTGAACGAAGTATACAGATATAGGGCCTGTTCAGAAAATAAGGTTGACTTTCAAATTTCGTTGGCTTCCTACACTAAGTGCTAAAAGTCTACGCTCATGAGCGTGTGGCGTTTAAATACTTTAATAAAATAACATAACAATATTTTTGTAATTTTTTTCGTTTTATAAATGAGTACTCGTACCCGATAACTTGGTCTCTGTACCGGTGGTTCGGTCTTCCTATTCTTCTCGAGCCAGGAGGCTCGGATTCGAAGACCCTCTTTGCTGGAGCGTTGTTGTCCATTCGCTTGATGTGGCGGAGCCAGTGTAGTCGACGTGTGTGTGCCTTCTGGACTACATCCACATCCTTGTACAGCTCATTGTGTCTTCTCCTTCATTCGCCTTCCTCGCATACGGGACCATATATCCGAGGCAGAGTTTCTTTCAAAGTTTTTCTTTCTTTCAAAGGCAGCAAGAATCAGCTCTGCAACCTTACTTAATGTCAAGCTTTCGGCACCATAAAGCAGGACGTGCAGAATAAGGGTTTTGTAGAGCGTGACTTTGGTCATTGGAGTCAGGAATTTCGATCCCAGTTGTTTCGACAGACCGAAGTAGCATCGGTTGCCAAGGGCTATTCTGCGTCGGATCTCCACTACGATGTCATTCGTGGAGTTTACATTTGCCCCGATGTAGACAAACTCCTTTAGCACCTCGAAATTGTAACGTTTTGGTCTAGGTGGTGTGCGGCGGATCGTTTATTGTTTGACAGCATATATTTGGTTTTGTCATCGTTGACCTTTAGACAAGCTCATTTTGCCTATTCCTCATCTATTTCTTTGGCGAGATAAATCTTTTAAGTTACTGTGAATAACACAAACAGCGCTCATATGTCAAAACGTTCTGAGTACGTTTAACGTCAAAAATGTCAAACTTTACAATAGAGCTGGCAGTTGCCAGACTGCAACACTAGGTTTGCCCAATCCCGAAATATAAGAGGCAACCTTCGTATCCTGACATCTTCCAAGAGATGTTGTTGTTAAGTACAGACCTTGATGCACACTTATGATTGCTGAAAAATGTCACACATTTCCATTGAAGTTGGCAATCACTTCCAAGATAAGCCATAACTTACAGGTGGCGCCATCTTTTGCCAGGATTAATCATATACATCAAAAAGACTCGAGACTACAAGGCATAGACATATTAGTTTGAGAGTCGTACATATGTATATATATAAGGAGCTACCACTACTATGTTGGATCAAACAGAAAATTCTTTTTCAAATTCAACGGTTCAGCACTTCGCAGGACAAGCTCGTTTAGCCTGTTCCTCTATTGCCGTGAAAGCTTCCACTACGGCGCATTGAGACCGTGCGATAATGTCGATGTCATCAGAGTATTCCAACAGCTGGACTGACTTGTAGAAGATAGTGCCTTCGGTATAGACTTTAGCCCGCCGCACTACCTTCTCCAGTACCAAATTGAAGAAATCTCATGACAGCGCATCACTTTGCCGAAATCCGATGCAGCTCTCGAACGGTTCACACGTTTTTGAAAAGAACTGCACGGTGCATCGCGTATGTGTTAGCGTATTGCGACACAACCCGATCAATTTTGCCGGGTTTCCGAATTCGGCCATCTCTTCGAATAGCTCCTTGCGATGAATGCTGTGGTATGCGGCTTTAAAATCGATGAACAGATGGTGAGTATCGATTTGAAACTAGCTGGTCTGCTCCAGGATCTGCCTTAGTGTGAAGATTTGGTCTATAGTCGATTTACCGGGCTGGAAGCCGCACTGGTACGTGCCGATTAGTACTAAATATTCATTAAGCAAAAATCAGAAATAGAAGTTGAGGTTTACCAAAGAGACGTCTCTTTTAGCCATGAATGAAAATGCCATGAAAATGAAATTTATGTAAATGTTTGTTTCATCTCATCATTTAATGTTCAAAATTAAAAACGAAAGGTAAGCTTTCAAGTCACAACTGAGAAGCTCGGAAATCCTTTGTGCTTGTGCCAATAACTTATAACTTATACTTAACTTACAACTCACTAAACAGATGACTACGATCAGTAAGTGAAATGATTCTTAAGTGTGTTTTGGCAAAAAGGCAAGCCTTTTGACCTAGTACGTGGCTAGTTCGCCAACATCGTGTACAACCGGTAAAAGTATGCCACTGAGACCAGACATGTAGTGCAGGTGAACTTCAGATTGCTTCGTTACCAGCTTAAGACAAGCTTTGTAAGTAGGCTGAGCGAGGACTTCTAAAACAGTCTAGACATCATTTAGGATGACAGTAACACTTTTATTTTAACGGGAACCAAGTGCAGTGATCGTGAAGGCTGAGAGGCAATCTTTGGTGGCAATTACACTTGCCGTTGTCCTAGATTCAAAACCAGGGTTTGCTGTGAAAATTTAGACAAAGCTCTCTTCTTCTTCTTCTTCGGATGACGCTACAGTCCGGGGTGGACCTGGGCCTCAATCAACATGCTTCTCCACCTAGCACGATCTTTTGCCAGCTGCCTCCAATTGCGCACTCCAAGTTGGTTGAGGTCCTTTTTTACTTGTGTGCACCGTTTCAGTCTAGGACGTCCTCTGTTGCGTTGTCCCTGTGGTTTGGATTCGAAGACTCTTCTGGCCGGAGCAGTGGTGTCCATACGCTCTACATGGCCTAGCCACCTTAAGCATTGTATCCGAAGACGCTTGACTAGGCTCATACCGCCGTACAGCCCATACAGTTCGTGGCTGAATCTTCTCCTCCAGATGCCATCAACGCAAACAGGACCAAAAATCGCACGCAGAACTTTTCTCTCGAAGAGACCAAGGGCTTCCTCATCCGCTTTTAGTAGCGTCCATGTTTCTGCGCTGTAAAGCAGGACTGGGATGATCAAGGTGTTGTACAAAGTCACTTTGGTCGTTCGGGAGAGGGCTTTATTACTCAATTGCCTCTTGAGCTTCGATGCTAGCAAACGCCTCATTGACGGCTCGCTGAGTTCGGCCAATCACGTCAATGTCATCCGCATAAGCTAGCAATTGAACGGACTTGTGGAAAATCGTGCCTCTGGTGTTGACGTGTGAGTTCCGCACGATCCCCTCAAGGATGATGTTAAAGAAGTCGCATGACAGCGCGTCGCCTTGTCTAAATCCTTTTTTGACATCGAAGGTCTCGGTGAGTTCGCTACCGACCTTGACGGAGCAGCGAGAGTTCTCCATCGTAATCCTACACAATCTGACAAGTTTGTTAGGGATGCCAAAACTAGACATGGCACTGTAAAGCTCGTCTCTATGCACGCTGTCATACGCGGCCTTGAAATCGCTGAATAGATGGTGGGTTTCGATTTGTACTTCTTGGGACTTCTCCAGGATCTGCCGCAGTGTGAAGATCTGGTCGATTGTGGACTTCCCTGGCCTGAAACCACACTAATAAGGACCTATAAAGTTGTTGACGAACGCTTTTAGGCGCTCACACAATACGGCAGAGGAAATCTTATATGCGATGTTAAGGAGACTGATCCCTCGGTAGTTGGCGCAGTCGAAGGTGTCTCTCTACCCTAACCTACTTTGTACTAAGGGTGTATTTGCAGTGAGCAGTCGTTTGTGTGAGATTTGCCTGTAAAAATTTCATTTCAACGAGATAATCAGTCATCGCGTGAAAGCTAACAGTCTTAGAGGTGTTGTAATGAGGATGACACATTCGAGGTCATGACATTTCGAGTGCCTCTGATTAAGCTTAGCGGCTCTAGTTAATAAGTACTCGCTTACGTCTATGACCTTTTAGACTGAACTTACTTATAGCCCTCCCCCACAATTTTGTCTTAGGTTTCAGTGCCTTCAACAAATTTGATTATCCGCTTGTTTAAACAAATAACTCATGGTATCGAAAGTCGTTTGCGCCAAACTAAACACGTAGCTCAAGTCCATTTTGTACGACCGATTGACAAGAGTGAGAATGCCGCAAATCAAATTAAGCAAGTAAGCCTCAATAGCTTGTTGACAGCTGTCCAAATCGAACTTTCCAGGGCACGATAATCCAAACAGAAAAAAAAATCAAAAAAGCCTCAATGAACCCACACTTAAGCTCATTAACTAGACTTAGAAATTTCTCTAATTTGACTGCAAGGTGAGGAGAGTGCCCGGGCCGAGCCGGGCCGCGTTGGGCCAAGTACATATGTACCCCGCACGATAAATCGTTTCACAACCTACATACAAGTACGTCGCGATACGAGAGCACTGATTTGAATCGAAAGTGAGCCCGAGCGAAGTACCTGATGAGTCGATGGCTCTCCGTGCGGCAAGAGAAACTCATTGTTTGACTGGGGGAGAGGCAGCACTCCGAACAGAACTACATATCTACATACCTGCGCACTTGACTTCGGCGACTACATCGATGGCAAGTGTCTCGCATTTACATATTCGTTTTGAGTTCGATTTGAGTCGAACTCACGTGGAAGTTGACTCGAGCTACCGACATCCATTTCGATGGTAGTGGGGTCTGCCTCTATGATAGGCAACTCGTCTGGCAGTCCTTCTTGCTTGGAATGTGGTGTTAATCACCAGAAGGGCAACTTAAATGGCCGGCCGTAGAACAATAAACGATGTAGATCGACCCACTGTCGGGTCGTAGGTGTTCTTAATTTATTCGACTGGTTTACTAATTAGCACAACTGCTGCTCAGTGTGGTCTTGAGACTGTCAATGAAAATGTTTCAAGACCATTCGGCTCAGGAGTTGTGCAGTCGCATGCCTCTCAATCACAGTTGATTGTGCAAAGCTGAATGTGAGACGTTGGGTTTGAAACACGTTTTTTCACAAGCTTGCGCGGATTACTTTAATGTGTGTTTTATCATGCATTCAGTGCTGGAAGTGGAAGGATTGATGCCACTTTTAACACTAGATTGCCGAAGGAAGTCATTTTGACTGCTTTTCAATTTCAGTCAGAAAATCAATTGCGTATATAAGGAAACAGCTTCTTAAAATTTTGTGACTTTTAATACATTTTTTAATGCATTTGTTAATCATAGTAGTTATCATGCCCCCTCTTTCATTTCCGTTATATGGATGTGTTATACCCAAGAATGATAGAAATACAGATTACGCATTGCGCATGTCTGTCACCTTCTGTAAATTTTTGATGACGTAGGCTGAGACAACGGATGTTTACTTTTTATATACGAATGTCAGGTTTGACTGCGATTTCCGAGCGTTTATTTGAAAAAAAATAAAAAAAATATTTTGTAATTTATTAACAATTAAATAAAGAGACATTTTTGAAAATGAGGTGTGCTGTGTTTGGCTGCAATGCAAACAACAACAAGGGAAAACCGAATATACGGTTTTATTCGGTTCCAAAACACAACATCCTACGGAAGCAGTGGATTCACTTATGCAGGAGAAAGGATAACTGCACATTTCACTGCGGATAGTTTTGAAAGAAACTTACAATTTGAAATGGGTAAGATGATTTGTTTATTTACTTACATATTAAGTCACAATGGGTGGGCATGGGCCTATGCACGCGAGGTAACGTCTTTGATTGCGCTCAACATGGCGAGCTGCCAAGGCAATCCTCGTTAGTGCACAGGTCAAGTTGACATACAGCCTCCAAGTGGCGCCCCCTGGATAGCCATCACAACACCCGTTGTATAGTGAACTAATGTATGCAGCGACCCCCTCTGCCCGAGGATTTAAATAATGGGCCTGGCCTACCAGTCCGTGGGTTGTGCGTGAGGGTAACTTCCTCACCACGTAAAAAAATGGAAGTTCAGAGACAACAACATGCCTCGGATAAGGACGGATCAACTGTTGACGACCCCAGCAAACGTTTTAAGGACAAAGATTTTCGGTTTTGCACGTGGAATGTGAGGTCCCTTAACAGGCCACGTGCAGCCGAACAACTTGCGGAGGCCCTTGACAGCTACAAAGCTGACATAACCGCCATCCAGGAAGTGCGATGGGATGGGCCTGGCATAAAAGCGATGAAGAACTGCGATATCTACTACAGCAATTGCTATAGAGAGAGAAGGCAGCGCTTATTCGGATGCGGATTTGTTGTTCGAGGCAGACTTAGGCAAAAAGTCTTGAGCTACGACCCAGTCAGCGAACGCCTCATGACAATCCGCATCAAGGCTAAATTCGGGAACATCAGCCTAATATGCGCTCACGCCCCGACAGAGGAGAAGGATGACAACATCAAGGATGACTTCTATGATCTCCTAGAAAGAACATACGATCGATGCCCCAGCTATGACACCAAGATCGTTCTAGGAGATTTCAACGCTCAGCTGGGAAAGGAGGACATCTTTGCTGGAGTCATCGGTAAACACAGCCTGCACGACAACACATCCGGAAACGGACTCAGGCTGTTGGACTTCGCCTCGGGGCGAAACCTCTCTGTGGCTAGCACGCGGTTCCCACACCTGAACATTCACAAAGGAACCTGGCGATCTCCTGATCAATCAACCGTCAACCAGATTGATCACGTTGCGATCGACGTCAGACACTCCTCCAGTATTCTCGATGTCCGAACCTTCCGAGGTGCAAACATTGACTCGGATCATCACCTTGTTGTAGCCAAGGTAAGAACCCGGATATCGAGAGAGCAACGGAGTCGAGAAAGGCCAAAACGGTTTGACGTCGAAAAGCTACAATCGCAGCTGATTGCTGGGAACTTTGCCGACCGAGTCTCCCGGAAACTCGCCCAGAGTTCGACGCTTCCTGCACTAAGCATAGAAGAAGAATGGAAACGTTGTCAAGAAGCCATCAAAGATGCTGCCACTGATGTGCTGGGTTTCACGTCACCACCCAGAAGGAACCCATGGTTTGACGACGAGTGCAGGCAAGCGCACGCAGCTAAACAAGACGCCTATAAAGCGACGCTGCATCGAACAACGCGAGCTGTTCGTGAACTCTACGAACAGAGAAGAAGGGAAGAGCACCGGCTTCTCAGAAGGAAGAAGAAGGAGCATGAGAAGCGCGCGGTCGAGGAAATGGAAAGGTGCTTTGGCAGGAATGAAGTCCGAAAGTTTTACCGAAAGGTAAAACAACTATCCGGAGGATACAAGGTTCGGACCAAGGCCTGCCGGGACCAAAATGGACAACTAGTAGTAGAGTCGAAGTCTGTGCTGAGAATCTGGAAGGATCATTTCTGCAGACTCCTAAACGGCGATGACGACCCAAATCCCGCCGTTAGGCAGAATGTTCCACTCAATTTGGACGATGATAGACAAGCATTCCGTCCCCCCGACATAGACGAGGTGAGGATAGCAATATCCAAGCTAAAGTCGAACAAAGCTGCTGGAGCGGACGGACTGTCCGCAGAACTATTTAAAGCAGCTGGAGACGACCTGGTTGGGCGCATGCACCAGCTCATCTGTAAGATATGGTCGGAGGAAAGCATGCCCGATGAGTGGAATCTCAGCGTCGTTTGCCCGGTCCACAAGAAAGGACTCTCGCTGCTCCGTCAAGGTCGGTACCGAACTCACCGAGACCTTCAATGTCAAAAAAGGTTTTAGACAAGGCGACGCACTGTCATGTGACTTCTTTAACATCATCCTCGAGAAGATCGTGCGTAACTCACAAGTCAACACCAGAGGCACGATCTTCCAGAAGTCAGTTCAACTGTTAGCTTACGCTGATGACATTGACGTGATTGGACGAACACAGCGAGCCGTCAATGAGGCGTTTGCTGGCATTGAAGAGGAAGCGGCTAAAATGGGTCTTGCGGTAAATGAGGGCAAAACGAAGTACATGCTGTCATCAAGGAAGGACACACAACATCGACGTCTCGGACGGAGCGTCACACTAGGCAGCAGAAACTTCGAGGTAGTTAAGGACTTCGTCTACCTCGGCTCCGCGGTAAATAGGGACAACAACATCAGTACCGAAATCAAACGCAGAATCACTCTTGCCAACCGCTGTTTCTTTGGGCTCAAGAGGCAATTGAGTAATAAAGCCCTCTCTAGAAGGACTAAACTAGCTTTATATAACAGCTTGATCATCCCCGTCCTACTATATGGCGCAGAATCTTGGACGTTAGCAAAGGCGGATGAGGAAGCCCTTAGTCTTTTCGAGAGAAAAGTTTTGCGTGCGATTTTTGGTCCTGTTTGCGTTGATGGCATCTGGAGGAGAAGATTTAATGACGAACTCTATAGGCTGTACAGCGACATGCGCCTGGTTAAGCGTCTACGGATACAACGCTTAAGATGGCTAGGCCATGTAGAGCGTATGGACACCACTGCTCCGGCCCGAAAAGTCTTTGAATCCGAGCCATTGGGACAACGCAACAGAGGACGACCTAGACTGAAGTGGCGTACACAAGTGGAGAAGGACCTCAACCAACTTGGAGTGCGCAACTGGAGACAGCTGGCGAAAGATCGTGCTGGCTGGAGAGGCTTGTTGGTTGAGGCCCAGGTCCACCCCGGACTGTAGCGCCACAAGAAGAAGAAGAAGAAGAATTAAGTCACAATTTTATAACAGGCTTTTGCAAAAATAATGTATATAAGTTGAAGGCGTTAACAATTCCAACAATCCAACCGAGAGCAATAGTCGCTCCTTCATCCCGCGACATCAGAATGCAATCAAAGGCAATACATGAAATGATTGCAGAGCTACTAGCGAAGAAACCAGTGGCATTGACATTTGATTAAACTCCTTCGGAATCATTTTATTGACCAAGGGTTTAAAACAAATGGAAAGGAAGTAAAAAAAAAACATAATCCTTACGCTTCTAACGTGCACAGAGTCTGAATGTCAGTCACCCATAAGATATCGACAGGCCATTTAAACGTTATTGGAACTGAAAGACAGAAAGTTAAAATGGCTACAAAACTTTTTTCTCACACTATAGCTCAGGCAATAACAAGAGCCGACAGCTTAGGTCATTTAGGTGACCAAACAGTTGCTTCGGATGACACGCCTGACTTAGCTTCCGAATGTACTCTTACAAGAAATGTTTTGTCTACATACATACCTGATTTATATAAATATGTTAATATTCTTTTTACTTAAAGGTACGATACTGAAGAGTATAACTATAAATCCTCCGAGCACTGATGTCTACAGCCAGGTGGACAATGAATTGGAATCTTTAGCTCACGAAGGGCTTGAAAACTTGGCTGGGTACATTTGCCATAAGTTGGGGGATGAAATTCCCGACATACGTGTTCTTCAAAATAAGGACACGACTTTTACGTGGGTTAAACATCTCAACGAAGGAGGCCTGGACAAACCCACATCTGCACTAATGGTTTACATGAAGCAACTCGAAGAAATTTTCGAAAGTGTGAATGGGGATGACCTCTTTATTTCCCCCGAATATCTTAAGACACATTTGGAATTAACCAAAAATGTGAACTGTGGGGAGCAAATAAAAAAAAAACTTTATTTTAGAGCGCAAATGTATTTTAGGATAAAGACACTTAACAAAGAAATTACAGAGTTTGAATTCAGAAAAAAAGAAAATATAATAAAATTGTCCACTAGTTCAAAATTTAAATCTCGTGTTTTATTTCAATAACTTGGTTGTTACATTACTCTTTTGGAAATAAAACATGATATAATAAAATTTAGTTAAATTGATTTATTAATGGCAATTCTAAAACTTTACACAATTATGATTATTGCTTGAAAATGAAAGTTTTTCCCACTCTGCATGCAAAATGCTTGACTTAATAGCTCGGAAAGTAATTGGATAGTTAAATTAACTCAATTGGATATACACTTAAAACTTATTTTATGTTAAAAATTTCTTAAAACGTGAATAATACTAGAAAAAAATCAACTAATAACTTTTCCTGCTTCAATTTGTATGAAGATATTAAACAATAACAAAGAGCTGTCAAATCAGAAGTCTCGCGTGACGTAAGCTGCGCAGAACGAAATAAAATTGAACACTCTATTGCGCAATCTCTTTTTCTATCATTCTTGTGTTATACTTATATTGCCGAAAATCAGTCTTTTTGACTGCTTATGATTCAAATAATTTTTATTACTAAATTTCTTCTTTCTTGTGTGGCCGGATCTGCTTCGAGTCCCCAAAAGTTTATATACTTTTTTATTAGCGTCACTCGTAAGCGACTTCTTATTCGAATCTGTGACAGTCGGTCTAACACATTGTTCTGTTCATTTCTTTTACGCCCTGAGTTTATAAAAAATGTCGAAGAGGACAGAGCTATTGGAAAGGCTAAGGAACATAGTTGAAGAGTGCTCCACACAGAAGCAGTTGCAAAAAATTGGGAATTATCATCTGAAGAAGATTCGGATTATATGCAAAGTTAGACATCTGATGCTGAAAATAGCGATGAAGCGGCGATCATCAACGATGAAAATGAAAGTATCAATAATGAGCCAAGGAAAAGGCATAGGGTGCTAAATACTTCAGACTCTGATGGAGAAGCTGATAACACAAGTCAGGAAACCGAAACTGCTGTCGATGGTGCTGTGTGGAGGAAAATTGCCGAAGGTGGTATTCCCGGACGGTTACCCCTTACTTATGTTTTCAAGGGTGTGAAAGGGCCAACTGGCTACGCAAAAAGAAGATCTTGTCAGTGCGTTCTCTTTGGTAATAGATAACAATATTATCAAGCATATAAAACAGTGCACAGAAGAAGAAGGACGCCGAAATTTGGGATACGATTGGACAGCCACATTACCGGAAATAGTAAATACATGGTTTAAGGAAGATTGCCCCATCTTGTACTCAAAATAATGATCACCTTAAGAAGCAGCCTCGTGAAAAGATGGGAGGAAATAGCGACAAAGTGTGGGGAAATGTTCCAAATTCAAACGGACATTAGACCTGCCGTTCTAAGAAATTGGTTTCGTAGGATATTGGAAGCTGCAAGCTTTCTGGATCATAGAGGTTATGTTATAGAAGCCCAATCTTCCCAGTACAGGTCGATTTATAGCCAGCTCAACTATAACTTGCAAGATGATTCTTATTTCCTAAATAAATTACCACTCTCAATGATAAGCATTATATTTCAACTAATAATAATTGTTGGCACTACAGTCCAAAGGGGGACCAGGGCCTAGCTTGCTCATCAACTACTCATGTTGTGCGCGCTACTGTTCTCTCACGAGTAGAAGGGACCTACAGTTTTTTGCCGACCCCGAACGGTGAAATTTGAGAAGCTTTCTTAGACAGTTATTACTCTTTGAGTGTTGTCAGCAGCTCGAAAGAGGTGGTGCCATGAAATATTAGAAAAATTGGTGTTGAACTGGGAGTCGAACCTAGACCCTTCGACGTGTGAGCGTCGTACTCTACCCACTACGCCACGGCGACCACATTATATTTCAACTAAGGGGTGAAATTATAAACCTCAACTACATTCCGCACCGCCCTGAGCTACCGATACTGTGTGATATATGCAATCTCAAGGAAAGAGAAGACGTTTTCCATTTCATTGCTAGATGCCCGATTCTAAAAGAGTTTCGTGTGATACTTTTCGGTAAACCCATCCTCGATTTAAACGAAGCGCTATGTATTTGGAATGGAAGTCTCGACTGGGAAAACGTATATAAATTATCAAATTAGCACTGTTATAGATCCCGATTAGTCAAAGGTGCCTTTTAAGTCTAGTATACCTATTTGTCAACATCAATTAAACTTAAAGTTATTATAAAGTCCTTCTGGTAGACGGCCATAGGCCATACCATATTATACATTTTGTTAATTTAAATAATTGGATTAATGTATATAAATTTTTTAAAAATAAATTATAGCTAACTAGTAACTAACATTACCGGAAATACGTGCATTTATTGAAATTTTATATGCCGGTGCTGCATATGAGGCAAAAAATTTAAAATTGAGTTATTTATGGTCAGCAAGGTGGGGTCTCGATTTTTTTAGAACAACTATGTCCAGAGATAAGTTCAAGCAAATACTGCGATTAATTCGTTTCGACAAAAGAACCGAAAGAAGTAGGCGCCTACAAACAAATAAATTTGCCTTGGTTTCAGAAGTATGGGATAAGTTTATTGCAAATAGTCAAGCTTGCTATCAACCAGGACAAAATATAACAGTTGACGAGCAATTATTTCCAACAAAAGACAGGTGTAAGTTTATACAGTGTATGCCAAATAAACGTAATAAATTTGGCCTCAAATTTTGGCTTGCATCAGATGTTACTAGCAAGTACATTTTGAATGGGTTTCCTTACTTTGTTAAGGATGAATAACGACCATCGTCAATGGTCGCTTTACCCCAAACTATCTTCTCAGTTAACACGTTGTTTTGAAACTGACCGAACCGTACACAAATTGTGGAGGGAATATCACGACCGATAATTTTTTCACTAGCATGTCACTCGCAACGAAATTATTGGCCAAGAAACAACACAAGTTGGAACTATTAGGGGAAATACGAGAGAACTACCCAAAGCAGCCAAGCAAAGGAAGGATACCATGAATCGTTATTCCACTCTTTTATATAAATCGAACAATTCTGTCCTTAAAATATATAAAAGCAAAGCGAATACAAGACTAGCTGTTCTAAGTTCCAGGCATAAATTTGTGAAAATGAATATAACTAATAAAAAAATGTTACCGGATTCTATCAAAACAAAATTTAGAGTTGATATGACGGATCAAATGGCCAGAAAATATACCGTAAAATCTAGTTCTCGTAGATGGCCTCTCCAAATATTTTTTAATATATTATTTTATTATATTTTTATATTTTTAAATTTTTGTATATGGTGTCATTCCCGATAACGGGCCTTTTCTAAGCTTTTTGGTTGCTATAAATGCTTGGATTCTTTACAAGGAATCAACAGAATTACAAATACAGCGAAAACAATTCTTGTTTCAATTAGCAGAACAGCTTTGTACCGATTACAAAGCTGTAAGGCAGAAGAAGTCATCAGAAAATGAAGACCCATAAATATCAAATGCAAAATGTTCTTTATTTTTATAATTGACGAGTGCAAAAGGGGTTGCGAGTACTCTTAAGTGACCGGATCAAGTCACAACACGGGCCGAAGGTATAGAGGAAGAGAGGGAGAGGAGGTACCGATGCACATCGGTTTTAAATGCCTGTGGATTGTAATGAGGAGGAAAAATCGAGCTGGGAAGAGCATTCCAGATTCGTGCAGTGCGGCTAAAGAATGAGTCTCTGAATTTGACTGTACGTCCGAAAGAGGGCTTGAGGGTGAATTGATGGGCTTTCCTAGTGAGGCGCGTATTGCGGGTGAATTCTTGAAGAGGAGGAATGCAACTGGCTAATTCATCTGAGCATTTCTTGTTAAAATTTAATTATTTGCTTAAATTTATTTGCTTAAAATGTACAAATAATGCATACAATATTTTTTTCCAAGTGAAGTATATTTTTTCTGTTAATTATGTTAAGTAATAACTTGTTTTATGACTGAAAAAAATATAAGAAATATTAAAAATTAAGTTTGAACAAGTTGTTTTAACATTACTTATCAAATGACTTCATTGAGAAAAAATGAAGTCATTTTGACTGTTTTCGGCTATGTAGGTATATACAAAGCTTCCGTCTGTCTAGTGTTAAGGATGACTTATTTTGCTTCACCCCAAACTATCTCCTGCGACAGGGTATGGTAGCCATTTGTTGTTATCTATTGGAAGTAAAACTTAAATGGTATTTTTTGTATTCAATTTTGTTTTAATTGGAAAATGTTTAAACTACATCACTTAAAGAAAGCAATTACTGGTTATTTCCAATTCCATTTGAAAAAAATGAGTCCTCTGACATCGATTTCATCATTGAACCAATTTTCAATATCTTTGATCATTTGCATCCGATGGAAAAGCTAGTAATCGGAAGGAATAAGGTCTGTTTGATGAAAATTGAGTCAAAACACAACAAAACTCAAGTTCCATTGATACACAAAAACAGCTCTATTCAATGTGATCAATTATTTAAAACATTTTGTTTAGTGATGAAAGCAAATTCGAAATTTTTAAGAGCCATATGAATAAAAAAAAATTGGAGAGCAAAAAATGAAAAATTTACTGAAAAAAATATTAGGCCGGTCGTGAAACATGTTGGCGGTTTAGTGATTGTGTGGTGGGGGTGTAGCAGCATCTGGGGTTGGTGATCTTGTCTTCATTGATAGTATAATGAGGAAGGAAAATTATCTAAATATTCTCAGGACCAACTTGCAACGGAGCGTAGACAAATTAGGTTTAGCTAGGAATTGGATCTTTCAGCAAGACAATGATCCTAAGCATACCTCACGTCTTGTTAAGGAATGGTTGCTTTATAGGACCCCAAAATAGCTTGATCATCCCCCGCAATCATTGTACCTCAACCCAATAGAACACTTATGGGAGCATTTGGATAGAAGAACTCGACAGAGTACTATTAACAACAAGGAAAACCTGAGAAAAGTTATAACAGAAGAATGGCCAAAAATTTCCCCCGATGTTACCACTAAACTGGTAATATCTATGCCACGTAGACTCAAGGAATTAATAAAGTCTAAAGGAGGACCACCAAAGTACTAAATTTAATTTTTAAGCAATAAATAAGTACATTTGTTGATAGAAATGTATACTGTTTACTCACTTTTGACTCGTAATATATGAAGTAGTTTAAATTTTCATTTAAAAATGTTTTTGTTTTTACCGTACTTTATTTTTTGAGTAATTGATCACATTGGATAAAGCAGTTTTTGTGTATCAATGGAACTTGAGTTCTGTTGTTGTTTTGACCCAATTTTCATCTTTATACAGTAATCAGATATTTGTTTATTCACTTTTGACGCTCACAGTATATCATCGAATCTTTTCCCATCATAAAATCATAAAATGAATTATTAAGAGCAGGGCATCCTTTTCAGTTAACGTAAACAGTGAGCCTTATGAACCAAAATTTCATAACGGTTTGCTAGATGAATAGCAAAAACGTTGAAAGACATTTAAAACAATGTTTCATGAGACAACTTCATGGACAACATCTTCTTATGGCGCTACAGCCCGGAGTGGACCTGGGCCTCAACCAACATGCCTCTCCTCCCAGCACAATCTTTCGCCAGCTGTCTCCACTTGCGCACTCCAAGTTGGTTGAGATCCTTCCCTACTTGTGTGCGCCACTTTAGTCTAGGTCGTCCTCTGTTGCTTTATCCCAATGGGTCTGATTCGAAGACTTTTCGAGCCGAAGTAGTGGTGTCCATACGCTCTACATGGCCTAGCGTTGTATCCGTAGACGCTTGACCAGGCGCATGTCGCTGTACAGCAATTGGTGAGTCTAATTACCGCAGAGCCGAGGTAGACGAAGTCCTTGACTACCTCGAAGTTTCTGCTGCCTAGTGTGACGCTCTGTCCGAGACGTCGATGTTGTGTGTCCTTTCTTGATGACAGCATGTACTTTGTTTTACCCTCATTTACCGCCAGACCTATTTTAGCCGCTTTCGCTTCAATGCCAGCAAACGCCTCATTGTCGGTTCGCTGTGTTCGTCCAATCACGTCAATGTCATCAGCGTACGCTCACAATTGAACTGACTTCTGGAAGACCGTGCCTCTGGTGTTGACTTGTGAGTTTCGCACGATCTTCTCGAGGATGATGTTGAAGAAGTCACATGACAGTGCGTCGCCTTGTCTAAAACCTTTTTTGACATTGAAGGTCTCGGTGAATTCGTTACCGACCTTGACGGAGCAGTGAGAGTTCTCCATCGTCATCCTATACATTCTGGCGAGTTTGGTAGGAATACCGAAACTAGACATTGCACTGTATAGTTCGTGTCTATTCACACTGTCATATGCGGCCTTAAAATCGACGAATAGGTGGTGGGTGCGATTTGAACTCATTGGGTCTCTTCCAGTATTTGCCGTAATGTGAAGATCTGGTCTATTGTGGACTTCCCTGGTCTGAAACCACACTGACCTATCAGGTCATGGACAAACGGTTTCCGACGCTCACACAATACGCCAGAGAGGATCTTGTATGCGATGTTGAGGAGACTTATCCCTTGGTAGTTGGCGCAGTCAAAAGGGTCTCCTTTTTTGTGAACCGGGCAAAAGACGCTGAGATTCCACTCATCGGGCATGTTTTCCTCCGACCATATCTTACAGATGAGCTGGTGCATGCGCACAACCAGGTTATCTCCAGCTGCTTTAAATAGTTCTGGTTGCAGTTCATCCTCTCCAGCAGCTTGAAGTCTAACAAAGCTGCTGCTGCTGCTCAACAGGGGCGTGCTCACCATTAACTAGATAGATTGTAGATATTGTTAAGAAATTATGTTTTATCAATTATCACAGTCAGAGACACTCCTTGCGAAAATCGTACAATTAGGAAAGTTAATACGACATACGGGATCAGTCTGTTGCATCAAACGCGTCTTATTGCGTGTTTCCCACGTATCACCAGTAGGTCCTTAAAACTTAGCAGTCTCAGAATATCAGTCTCTCCTTTCGTGAGTCGCATTTTTAAGAAATTACACTTCAACGTCGCATCCTCCGTCTTTACACAAAAACTCGATTAGAACACCATTAAACAATGAAGCAGTCTCACAACGAAAATCCATTAACAAATCATTACCCATCACCGTCTCTAAGCACACTTCGCACAAACAACCGGACAGTTGATGAATCAATCAGATTCTAGTTTGCAACATGATACACGCCCTCCCCAACCCACGATCCGAGACTCCCTGCAAATCTCATAAAAAGGAATTACCTCATCTCCGTCACTGGATTAAAAAAAGAACAACAGACACACTCGCCACCTTCATCGACCGCCAAAGAGAAAATACCACAAGAACTCAATAAATATCATCGACCGCAAACAAAACAAAAAGAAAAAAAATAACAACACATCACCTCCACAGTGTGGCAAAAAAGAAATCACCCTCAAGCCACAGGCAAAGCAAATTCCACTCAATCTCAAAATCCCTCAGCCCACAACTGAGCCAAATCCACCAGACCGCCAGACCACCAGACCACCAAACCTACCCACCACCGCCTCTCCACCAATCACTCCGATCTTAGCCGCGAATTTGTGTGCATATAGATACGTCTGTATGTACACCCCATCTTTTGTTTTCGTTCGCTCCAGAGAGAGAAACAAATAAACAACAGAAATAAACGAGCAAAACCTCAACTCGACTGTTTTGTCTTTAGTTACCGTCGCGATACTGTTAAGAGCTGTATGTACACCGCACAGCGTTCAGCTCAGCTCACACCGTTATTTTGCGCGAATCGTACCTGTTCGTCTAGTTTATACATATTTTCCTTGTTTTCCTTCTGTGCTGTGTGTCTTAACATAATTCTACAAACTTGTGTGTTGTGTGGAAAATCGCAATTCTACTCTCTCGTCCAGGCTCAGACACAGAAATTAAGCCTCCCCAGGGGTGAGGAGTCAAAGACGAAGCGATGTGGTTTTATGTGTGGTGATCCGTTTTCTTGTCAGTTTTTCTTTCGAGCAAAGAAAAGCCGGTAGATCCTAGGAAATAGTGAATGGGTGAACTTGAGTGAAGAAAAAATAAAAAACTGGAACAATCTAGTTTAAGGTTGATGCGAAGCACCACAGCGGGGAAGAGAACAGCAAAGAGGACAAAAACAGAACAGAAAAAAAATACGTGAAAAACTCAACTGCACTGTGCTCCACTTTCAAAGTGTCGTCAGCTGACAGAATCTCTTGTGGATTGTCGTTCGATTAAATTCCACCAGCTACACGCATGTGTTTCCTTGTCGTCGTCAACGTCGTTTCATAATCACGTATCGCATAACGGTAAGCAAGTGATTTCCGAAGATGCGCACGAGACGAACCTAGGAAATCACCAAGATCGAGTTTCATGGCATGACATGATATAATCGCAATAAAACCGAAACCCTAGTCAAATCAAAGTGAGAAACATCCGCAATTACAGAGAATTACGCATTTTCCGAGGGTCCCTCATTTCGCATGCCAAAGACGACCGCAACCAAGCAAATTGGAAATGATAAATAAATTCTTTGGAATCTTTGCAATTCCAGACGTGAGCTCCAAATCAATCTAGATCCGACCAGAAGATAGATTAAAACCTAAGCGAACAAAAATGCCGTCGACAACGACAACGACGACACATATCGACATCAACGGTGGTGTGGGTACACTTAAAATACCAATTGACGCGACCAATCTAAAAGAAATCCAAGAAGTGATCATCACACAAGAACATAAAAGATACATCAGTGAAATGCCACCAATAGTCATTACGAATGTGGCAAAAGACATTTCTGTCACAAATACCACAGGCCCCACTTTGGTTCGAACGAATGGACACGACAGCGGCGGCGCTGCGGTGGCAGCGGTGACTGCCGAATTCGATACCAAAGCGAACGCACAAAACGAAGCAGAAGAAGAGGCGACGAAGGAAATTTTCATTCGACCATCACAGATGAAAGAGCACTCAGCCACTGGTGGTGCTGGCGCTGGTGCGGTTGCTTTGGAATTGACTGGCAAGGCAAAAGGAGAAAAAGAAGACGAAGAAGAAGCAGATGATGATGATGATGCGATGAAAGTGGAGCCAACAACCACAGACACGGACACAGTCACAGCGCACAGCCGTCCTCCAACATATGTTGCTGCTGCTGCACAAAATCACACAATCATAAGTGTTGGCCACAACTCCGCCAGCGACGACGGCATAGGTGTCGATGAAGAAAGTTGCGTTAGTCGTTGTATTTTACCATCTCCATCTTCTCCGACCACTACCACAACGACGTTGTTGGACGCTTCCCCAGTTTCACAAATCGAGATTACTGGCCATAGTCGAGGAGGAGCAGCAGATTGTGCAAGTGCACTGACCGAATCAGTTTCATCGACGGAGAAAGACTTTCATGTTGTGAAGATAAAAATTTCGCCCGACGCGGAGTTGTGCAGTGAGGTCCTTGTGAATCCGACAGAATTTGATAACAAAAGTGCTAAAAACTCAAACAGTTCGTGCGTGGTCGGGGTGGTGAAGAAAAAAGTAACTGTGGTCAATTTGACAAGTGTTGGTGTGCCCTTGAGTGACGAGAATCACTTGCAGCTGGACATTGGCAGGGATATCAGTGATCAGCGATCCGAAAGCATGGTGCAAAAGTCAAGCAACAGCAACGGGACCTCCGTGACCGAGCTGAACGTCAGCAATCCAACATATCTGTACTACATGATGACCAGTGGTCAATTCTCCCCCAGTGACACTCTTGATAGCGGCACTTGCAGTGACATGGACAACGGAGGAAGCACTACAAATTCCACCACGCCACCGCCACTTCCGAAAAAGGTCGGCCCTAAATTGGAGATGCATCTGAAGACCACCAAGATTCTGATGAAGGACGATCACGATGATCGCGATCACGATCGCGACCACGATCGCAGTCACGAACGTCACCGCTCGCGCATGCTGCACCACGAACATCAGCGTGCCGGATCGCTCACCGACAGCGAAGAGAGCGAATCCAGCCTTAGCTGCGACTCCCTGAGTCTCTCCGATGGGCTGCCATCGAAGTTATCATTTCTACCCGATTCACTGTTAAGAGACATTCGCGACCGCAAGTTTCCCAATTTGCCGCCGTCAGAGACACCGTCGCCGTCCCCGTCGTCGCCGGCGAACGGCGGTTTCACGGCGAAAATCGATTTTAAATACGCGGACAATGACAACGATAACAGCAGCAACGATCAGTTGGTTAGCGAGCGCAACAAAACCAACGCCGCCACTAAATTCGAGTCCAACTATCGCAAAGATAACAATAAGAGTTGTGTTCTAATCAAGGAAGGTACGTACGGCGATAAGTGCGTCGAATCGATGGAGCCGCGCAAATTCGAGAACGACAAGTTCTACACGTTTCATGTGAACGAACACGATTTCGGTAGCCTAGTCGAGAGTGAACCAAAAAGTTTGTGTGACGACGCATTCGCCGGCTTCAAGGATATCCGCAGCCCGTCCTCAGCCACATCGACCATTCGCAGCTCGAAGGGCACCGTGAGGGGTGTCAAAAATCGCGTACGTAACGGAATCGCAACATTCTTGCAGCTCCAGCAGTCCAATGTCAAGGTAAGTCCTAGTGCCGGGTTTCTGTTTGGTCGTTCTTCCGAAAGTGAAAGGAATACTCTTGAATTTGAATTCAATTTGCGTGGAAACTTTCATTTTTCGCGCCCAAGCTGGTGACCATGGGTTTCACTTAGAATTCTTGAGACGGAGAGAATGTAAGGTGGGTGCATCAAGTTGTTGGACGACAAACCGTATTCAAATTTCACAGAATCAAACCACCACCCCGGCGCAATTGCGTGTCACGTGAGTCTGACAAGTCGTCGGCAAGCCCAAAATATCACCCGCTTTTGGCAAATCAATTCAACTTATGTTTTCATTAATCACTGTCAAGACGATAATAGAACTCCCTTAGCTTCTCACATGATGAATCACTCCACTGGCACGGTCCTGCTCACCACAGAGCCCATCGCTATCAGTGCTGAAGGTTTTCTATCAACGGCTGACGATGATAAGTCCCAATATAATCGAACGCGTATTGCTGTTGGCGGTTAAGGCGAAAAAACAATCGGTGTGGGCAGACAGTTATCAGTTTTTTGACTTTCGATTGAGAAAGACTCGATAATGCCGCTGTTTTGTAATCGACTTTTGAACGACTTTTTGAAAGGTTTGAATGAAGAGGAAGGTGACGTTGTAACAGTACAAATGCATTGAAGTCTGGTGGGGAAGTGGTAGAATCGCTGTTGACGTTTTGATATGTCTAAGAGGATTGTTGCAAGATCTAGTGCGACTTCCGGACTGAAAATCACGCACCTTTTACAGTGTTACCTCTTTCAAGCTGTTGGCAACACTCCTCGAGTACTGTATGTGAATGAAAAGGATTCCTAAACTTCGAAGTTCGGTGTCGGCAAAAACCTATAAGAACCGTCTACTCGAGAGAGAAGAATAACATGCAAAACACAAAAAGTTTCTGAAGAAACTAGGCTCTAATCCCCTTGCGCACTGTTGCGCAATCTATTTTGACAACCCGTCCTCCAGCTTATTGCTGCCTTACAAGCTTAAGTACAAAGTAGAGAATGTTAAATGGTAGAGTAGATTAGGTTATATGTTTAGGCTAAGTTTGTCACAGGGATGGGGATTCATGTGGCCGCCGTGGCATAGTGGGAAGAGGGCGAAACTCCGGATTTGATTCTCGGCTGAACACACGAATTTTTCACGGCACCACCTCTTTCGAGCTTCTGACAACACTCAAAGAGTCACAGTCTAAGAAAAAGCTGCTGAAACTTAGCTGTTCGGAGTCGGCAAGAAACTGTAGGTCCCTTCTACTCGTGAGAGAACAGTAGCGCGCACAACACGAGTAATTGATGAGCAAGCTAGGCCTCGGTCCCCCTGTGGACTGTCGCGCCATCCAAATAAAATCGAGATTCATAGCGAAGAGCCGTGTTGTTTTCGCTATTTAGTATCTATTCATTGAAACTTGCTCTTAAAGACCAGGCCCAAACTAAGTGCATTTATTTCTTTTTTTATAATTGGTATGCGCTGAAGGGCTTAATGAGGATATCTTTAAGTGGTGGCCATTTAGTCACAGTACGAGCCAAACGTATGAAGGAAGTGGGAGAGAGGAGGTGCCGGTGCGCTTTTGTTTGTAAGCCTGTAAATTGTAATGAGGGGAAACATTTTTCTGAAAAGAGCATTCTACATTCGTGTAGTGTGGCTAAAGAACGAGTCTCTAAACCTAACTTTACGTCAGAAGTGTGAATAAGTGGGCATTCCTAGTAAGGCGAATATTGCGGGTAAATTCTTGGAGGGGAGGAATGCAGCTGGCTAACTCACTTCATCATTTTTTCTACAGAAATTTAACCAGGGCCGTGAAAATTAAACTTTTTTTCATTGGCGCCCGACAATTTCACTCTATGCCTCGCTATAGAATTCATTTGGCCCTGAGTTCCTCCCAACATTTCAGGTTTCAAAAGTGATTCAAAACGTCGTTACTAAGCCAAGATCCTTCCTTCAGCAACGAAATCGTTTCGATGGCGATCAGTATCTTTGAACGTTTTTGACACATTTTGATCAGAAATTCGATCTTTTCCCTTTCATTGAAGGCGCACGTCAACTGCCAAGATCCTTCCTTCAGCACCGAAATCGTTTCGATGTAGATCATCATCGCTGGAAGTTTTTGGCACATTTTGATCAGAAATTCGATCTTTTCCCTTTCATTGAAGGCGCACGTCAACTGCCAAGATCCTTCCTTCAGCACCGAAATCGTTTCGATGTTGATCATCATCGTTGGAAGTTTGTGGCACATTTTGATCAGAAATTCGATCGTTTCCCTTTTATTGGAGGCGCACGCTAACCGGCACCTCTTGGGCATTGAGCCATTGTAGGAGATGGATGCCGACAGCCCTAGAGCGACAAACTGATCGCAGTGTTCAGTAACCTAACCAAGGCCCTTAAAATTCAATTTGTCTTTGGCACCCGACAAGTTGCCTCGCTGCCCCGCTACCAAATTCGTTCGGCACTAAGGTCCTCCAACCTTTCAAGTCTTGAAAAAGTAATAAAGATGCAACACGTCGTCGAGTTTATTGTCTTCGCAGTGTTATTCCTTCCAATCAGTTTTGTCGGTCGCTGTTGAATTTTATCAAGTAGGTGCAAGGAGGTGTTAGGAGCTCCGGACCAGATAGGAGTGTTATATTCAAGTTTTGGGCTAATGTACGCCTTACATATTGTAGCCAGATCAAAAGGTATGAAATATTTCTTTCTGAAACCTTCACATTTCGCAGCATTTTTTGCGATTTCAAATATGTGGTCGTTCCAACGTAGGGTTGAATGTGTGATTCCAACTAGGTGATACTCATACCGACTTTTAAAATTCATTCAGTTTCAACAACGCAAGAGACGTTAAATCAGAAATTATTTGTTTCCTTAGAAAGTTTATTGGAAATTTGTTTTTTCCACACTAAATGGGTGTCCAGTCAAAACTTAATTATAGTCAACGAATTGTAAGAATTTTTTTCCAAACCAAAACCTGTGTTTCGTTCATTCTGTCAAACCTGTCAAGAATTTCTGTAAATTCTTTTTTTGTTTTAAGTTTCCAAGCGTCTACGGATACAAGGCTTAAGGTGGCTAGGCCATGTAGAGCGTACATCACAGCTCCAGCCCGAAAAGTCTTCGAATCTGCGCCATTGAGACAACTCAACAGAGGACGGCCTAGGCTGAGGTGGTGCACACAAGTGAAGAAGGACCTCAACCAACTTGGAGTGCGCCACAAGAAAAAAAGGAAGAAATTTCCAAAATTTATGAATAATATTTGCGAATGCCTAATGCGCGAATATGTGACTAATAATTAAAATTTTCAAGCGACAACAAATTTACTATTTGACCATCTTATTTGGTGGATTACAAAACTTATTTCTGGAGAACATTAGAAGGTGCCTGGAAGGAGAGCAAAAAAACAAATCTAATACGCCTTTTAAAAGAATGTGATATAAATATCTTCTCGTTTTTAACTCTTATCACTATTAGGAAACCATTGAGTTGCAAAGTTTCAGAATCGAACCTTTCTTGATTTAGTCACTACAACGATGAGTTAAATAATGATGCAATTTTTTCCCATTCTTCCTTAAAAAACGTCTTCAGTATAGTTTTACCGGTTTACTTTGTTTAGCAAAAGATTTTAAGTGCTTTGAATGATAGAAGAAGTGCGAGTGTAGATGGAGTGGCAGAAAAAATCAGTTTATTTGCTAAAAGTTGCGACACTGTTGGCGGTTATAACATCCGCTCAAGAGGCGTTTGAAGTGTAAGTTAGTAGGTCGTTTAAAATCAATAAGCTCTATTTTTAAAAACATCTAGTAAAAAATGCTTCAGTTGAATAAGCACTTGACATCTCATTGACTTCTTAGAAGTTGAAAGTTAAGAAATTGACTTGGCAGCACTGTCCGGTGAATAATTCTACGTTTAATTCGTGTACAAGCACTGGCTCTTTCACCCATTTAAAAAGTAAATTGGTGTGTTCCAGTACTTTTTGTACCAAATTCTGAAGTCTGTCATTTCTTATTAAGTGGGGGTAAATTTCTCTCAGAAAGAGGCAAGTACGAGAAAAACCGCCCTCAGCATAGTGTTGCCTGTTATTTTATTTTGGCCAATTCTCCTTTTAAGTAAATCCCAATGTTTTTAGATTGGGTTTAAATCAAGAGATTATGGGGGTTGGGTGTCAAATGCAGTCGTTTTGGTACGTAATATAGCAGCCAAAGTCAAACGATCCCGGCTGTATGCTTCGGATTGATATCTAGTTAAAACCAAAACAGCGAAGTTTGAAGTTTATTCACTCTTTGATTTTTAGTTCATCAACGTGTTTAGCTGCAGGAGACAAATTTTGTATGTTACAAGCTGTACCCGGTTGCGAAAACGCTTAATTTGCTTTCATCAGACCAAAAATTCTTTGTCTCCAGAAATCAGTGGCTTACTTATATATTTCTTTAATAATAATTGTTTGACGCGACAGTCCACATTCCACAAGGGGACCAGGGCGTAGCTTGCTGATCAACTACTCGTGTTGTGCGTGCTACTGTTCTCTCACGAGTAGAAGGGACCTACAGTTCTTTGCCGACTCCGAACAGCGAAATTTGAGAAGCTTTTTCGTAGACAGTTAATGCTCTTTGAGTGCTGTCAGCAGCTCGAAAGAGGTGATGCCGTGAAAAGTTTGAAAAAGTGGTGTTGAGCTGGGAACCGGACTTAGACCCTTCGGCGTGCGAGCGTCCCAGCTCAACACGAATTTTTCACGGCACAGCACTCAAAGAGCATTAGCTGTCTAAGAAAAAGCTTCTCAAATTTCGCCATTCAGACTCGTGTAAAAACAGTAGCGCACACAACACGAGTGGTTGATGTGCAAGCTAGGCCCTGGTCGCCCCGTGGACTGTCGCGCCAACAATTATTATTATTATTATTATTATTATTATAACACATTTACAAGGTATAACGGTATGAAATGAGCGTTTTTTTTTTTGAAAATAAAACACTAATTATTAATGGGAAAGTAAAAACATTTCATTCAAAGTATTGGTCATTGTTTTCTACACATTTTGAACACCTTTCTGGCAATTTGTGAATACCACACGAATAAAATTGTTCGTCTGTTAAAGCAAACCTTGCCACAATTTTCGACCTCCTCGTAGAAATCAAAGTGCTGCTCAGCCAATGATAGTCGGAAGGAGCCAAGTCTGGTGAATACGGCGGATGGGGTAGCTGCTCCCGGCCAAGTGTTTTGATTGTATCCTGAACTGCTTTGTGTGCAGGTGCATTGTCATGGAGAAAAATTACCTTGCCGTGTCTTATGGCCCATTCTGGTTGTTTCCCGATCAATGCATAGTTCAAATTGATCATTTTTTGTAGGTAGCGATCAGTATTAACGGTTTCACCAGGTTTAAGGAGCGTGGTAGAGCACACCTTTCTGGTCCCACCAAACAACTCAGCATTGTCTTCATGCCGAATCGATCTGGCTTTGCAGTCGATGTTGGTGGTTGTCCCAGATTAACCCGTGATTTTTTCCGTTTAGGATTCTTAAAATAAATCCATTTTTCATCGCCAGTAACAATCCGATGCAAAACGGATTTTCTTTCGTGTCTTTGAAGCAAAATTTCACAAGTGATTTTTCGGTTTTCCATCTCTTTTTCATTCAATTCATGTGACACCCATTTTTCACACTTTTGGATCTTTCCCATAGCTTTTAAACGGTCAGAAATTGTTTGTTGTGCAACATTTAACATTGCTGCCATTTGCTTTTGACTCAAAGTGTCATCTCCATCCAATATCGTTTGCAATTCGGCGTCTTCAAACTTTTTTGGTGGTCTTTATTTCTCACATCAAAATCATTTTTTCTGAAACGTTGAAACCATCTTTTGCATGTTGCTTCTGATAGAGCATGATCACCATATGACTCGACAAGCATTCGATGCGACTCTGCAGCACTTTTCTTCAAATGAAAATGCTTTCCACAAATCATCGCTTTCTGGTACAAAATTCGACATTTTAACTCGATGAAAAAATATTATATTGTCTGGTCAATGACTTGATGTATGCTAAATCATAAATTTTAAATTTAAAATTTTCACAGATGTCATAGCAAGCTAAGAAAAAAAAAATTAAGGGCTCGTTCACAACAAATTTTCCCTTTCGAGACATTTGTTTCTTGACGCTCACACCGGTATACCTGGTAGCTTTCTAAATTTTTCGTTTCATTCAAGAATTTTGTTGTAATTTTTCGCTGCCAACGCTTTTTGATTTTCTATGTTTTCCCATTTTCAAAAGCTTTTATTCCAAAAAAGACTAATCAAACACAGTAGCTGCTCCAGAGTGATGTACGACTTGTTGAATGCCCATTCAATTGCAGTAAACATAACGATAAATGGCAACTGTTTGGAGTGAACGCATATGTTTTCTGCTTTTTTTTTTAGGTATTGCAGAAAAAAAGCTGTTGGTCATAGTTATTTAATGAAAATTTTTTTATGTTTTTCTTATTCTTTCTGGTTGGTGTATTGCGGTTGGTTGAGGCCCAGGTTTACCCCGGACTGTAGCGCCACAAGAAGAAGGAAAATAATTCTTTCTGATTGTGCACAATTAAAATTCAAGAAAATTCAATCCTTTGACTGTTTCAACGCATCAAACAATGGTTTGTGTGGACTTCTTCTGCTTTTGCGTGAAACAATAACATATCAAATAAAAATCTCCAAATGCGCAGTTTTAGGGTACAAGACGATTGGATTTTGATATGCCCAGTCTTTTGTGTACCAGGAGACTGTTTCAATTCATTTATTTTCTTTTAATAAACAGGTATGTATTGTCATACGGTTACATTTCCATGTAATCCAAATAAAATAAAAATTATATTAATATATTATTAAATATAAATAAATATAACTAGGTTTAGTTTTTTTTCCGAGAAAAGGAGATTGTGGAAACTTTACCCTAATTTTGCTGTGTCATGAGTGCATAGCATTTTTTGCGTTTTGTAAGCAACTTAAAAGAGGTGAGGTCGTTTTATAATTAGAAGGGTTGAGTTCTAGAACCCAGCATGGAATTTTGGACGGACATGGCAGCTTTATACTTGACTCTTTACTATATTACTATCATTGCAGCCAAATATGCTGAATATTTCATAGGTAATCATAATCATGTTCATACCAGAACATTATATATACATATTTATATTTTTGTTTCAAAAAGTTAATTTTAATTCTTCCACAAACTCTGCTCCTGGGTGTCGTTCTACTCATCCGCTTCACAAAAAGAAAAACATAAAACAATTATTCCTGTTTAAAATTCTAAAGCTGTTCGTAATGTTGTTAACATTGCAACATCTCCGTTCTCTCGCTTTCAATTAAGATGAGCGCAATTTATTCACCGAATGTCTACTTTGTTGACAAGTTTCCTGTTTTATCTGATGATTCTGAAGCTCCCTGACCGGTTCCTAATATCATTCTTCTTTCAAGTTTTCCGAAAACTTGTTCACTGACCCAGACTTTCTCCCGAGTAGCATAGCTTAGAATGAATGATTTGCATTAACAATGGAAATATTTGGCCGTTCAATGATGTCAATTTATCTTACTTCGGATCGTTGCTGTAACCAGAATTTTTCCCTCACCAATGAGATGACTCTTCAATGATCCTGAGGAATGTGTAACGAACTACAGGCGCACCCATGTGATTATCATTCTCTGTCGTCACAGGAATTCGACTAGCAGTTGAGTGAAACATTGAATGGGTTCTCAACGCTCTGGTATTCTCTGTTGTGTACAATATTTATTGCGTCACTTAAATTTGTCTGTTCTGTTGAATTATTTGATCATAAATCAATCACCTCTTCGTAGCAGAAGATTCGGACTTCGAATATGCTATGGAACGTGGCACTATTTTAGTATTTCTTTTTAACGTTCTTTTGACTTGTACAAATGAACTGTATTTTGCCTTCGGGGAGATATGTCTGTCTGGAGTTTGTTGATCCAAGAGAATCAAAATGAATGTCTATTGCCTGATGCCCACATTCGTTCCTGTCGCAAATTTCTCGACTGGAGGCAATCTCAATGACTATTAATATAAAACGAAACAGATTAACATGACATGACATAGCGTTCCTAAATTTCTCTTCCTTCCCAGGAAGATGACACGCGATGGCTTTGCTAACACTCATACATGTCACGCTTTCCATTAATTACGCGATACTATTCAACTTTCAATGCCCTCCCCAACCACTTCTCTTAAATTTGAAGCACATTCACACTTCAGACCAACTAACAACCACTTTCAAGCACTATCACACTCGTTGTTCCATTTCAAAGTAACGAGTTATCAATTTCCTTAATCCCAATTAAAACACCTCAACTAGCAGTAATTAACTCGTGAAACCGGAAAAGCAAATATTTATGCATGCGTGATGCACCTAACAACAATCCTCACACCTTCCTCCCAGTCGCAACCAGCTTGTGCTTCCACTCATTTCTTGGGGTTCTGCCCTCTGAGTGCTATTTTTTGCGCTTTGCGTTTGTTTCCCATTTGCTTGAGACCTATTTCTTAAGTCAATTCCACATGCGACTGCGTACATCGACTCTTAGCAATCCAAGACCGCCGACACCACCCCCATTGTTACCATTTCAACAGCGAATATTGCCAATAGTGGAATTTTATTTAAAGCAGCAACAGGCGAACCTTGAGTGTCTTAACGGTGTATTCAGCATATAAATGAATATCTCCGTTGGCCGAGTTTTGTCGGGAGGACAGCAGTGCCGTGCTCGTTTGTTTTTAAGTAATGACATCCGCAATTCACTTGCCCGGCACGCCCAGACTAGGTGATGATGACACCGTAGGTAATGCAAATTAGCTTGTTTCTTCTGGCAAAATGTACTCCAGTAATACACTGTTTTCATTTTTCTTCGTTGTTCTTTGGCTTGCTTTGTTTATCGAACGATTTTAAGTGCTTTGAATGATAGAAGAAGTGCGAGTGTGGACGGAGTTGAGTAGCAAAACAAATCGATCTATTTGCTAGAAGTTGCGACAGTATTTACAAGAATGATTATAGAATCTGCTTAAGAGATGTTTGAAGAAACATACGTAACACATAGATACGTAGAAGTTATAAAAATAAAAGACTGTTTTTTTACAAACATCTAGTAAAACCAATGTGTAAGTTGAATAACCGCTTGACATCTCAATGGGTGCCTAGATTTTGAAAGTAAATGACATGACTATTTGCAGCACTGTCCGACTGAATAATTCTACGTGTACAAGACTGACTCTTTCACTCATTCAGGGAGTAAATGAAACTCTGAATCTTCTTCTTCTTCTTCTTCGGATGGCACTACAGTCCGGGGTGGACCTGGGCCACAACCAACATGCCTCTCCAGCTAGCACGATCTCTTGCCAGCTGTCTCCAATTGCGCACTCCAAGATGGTTGGGGTCCTTTTCCACTTGTGTGCGCCATCTCAGTCTAGGACGTCCTCTGTTGCGTTGTCCCTGTGGTTCGGATTGGAAAACTCTTCGGGCCGGAGCAGTGCTGTCCATGCGTTCTACATGGCCTAGCCACCTTAAGCGTTGTATTCGTAGACGCTTGACTAGGCTCATGCCGCCGTATAGCCCATACAGTTCGTGGTTGAATCTTCTCCTCCAGATGCCATCAACGCAAACAGGACCAAAAATCGCACGCAGAACTTTTCTCTCGAAGAGACCAATGGCTTCCTCATCCGCTTTTAGTAGCGTCCAGGTTTCTGCGCCGTAAAGCAGGACTGGGATGATCAAGGTGTTGTACAAAGTCACTTTGGTCGTTCGGGAGAGGGCTTTATTACTCAATTGCCTCTTGAGCCCAAAGAAACAGCAATTGGCAAGAGTGATTCTGCGCTTGATTTCGGTACTGATGTTGTTGTCCCTATTCACCGCGGAGCCGAGATAGACGAAGTCCTTCACTACCTCGAAGTGTCTGCTGCCCATAGTGACGCTCTGCCCGAGACATCGATGTTCTGCGTCCTTCTTCGATGACAGCATATACTTCGTTTTGCCCTCGTTTACCACCAGTCCCACTTTAGCCGCTTCCGTTTCAATGCTAGCAAACGCCTCATTGACGGCTCGCTGAGTTCGGCCGATCACGTCAATGTCATCCGCATAAGCTAGCAATTGAACGGACTTGTGGAAGATCGTGCCTCTGGTGTTGACGTGTGAGTTCCGCACGATCCCCTCAAGGATGATGTTAAAGAAGTCACATGACAGCGCGTCGCCTTGTCTAAATCCTTTTTTGACATCGAAGGTCTCGGTGAGTTCGCTACCGACCTTGACGGAGCAGCGAGAGTTCTCCATCGTCATCCTACACAATCTGACGAGTTTGGTAGGGATGCCAAAACTAGACATGGCACTGTATAGCTCGTCTCTATGCACGCTGTCATACGCGGCCTTGAAATCGACAAATAGATGGTGGGTGTCGATTTGTTCTTCTTTGGACTTCTCCAGGATCTGCCGCAGTGTGAAGATCTGGTCGATTGTGGACTTCCCTGGCCTGAAACCACACTGATAAGGACTTATCAGGTTGTTGACGAACGGTTTCAGGCGCTCACACAGTACGGCAGAGAAAATCTTATATGCAATGTTAAGAAGACTGATCCCTCTGTAGTTGGCGCAGTCGAAGGGGTCTCCTTTCTTGTGGACCGGACAAACGATGCTGAGATTCCACTCGTCGGGTATGCTTTCCTCCGACCATATCTCACAGATGAGCTGGTGCATGCACCCAACCAGCTCATCCCCAGCCGCTTTGAACAGCTCTGCGGATAGTCCGTCCGCGCCAGCAGCTTTGTTCGATTTCAGTCTCGATATTGCTATCTTGACCTCGTCGAAGTCGGGGGGACGGAATTCTTGTCCATCGTCGTCCAAATTGAGTGGGACGTTTAGGAGTCTGCAGAAATGATCCTTCCAGATTCTCAGCACCGAAACTCTGTATCAAAGAACTAAAAAATCGAGATAACGGACATCTGTGATATCCTTTTGACACATATCACAGATGTCAACGTCAGCTGTGGTAACAAAACTCTATCCAACCAGGAACTCTTCCGAAGTTGCAAGATGTAAGCGTGTAATGACAGTTACAAACCTTCATTCAAACAACAAATGTTACACTTAATCTCCTTTATATGTTTTGGTGTTTAAGTAATGCTAAGATTTAGGAACAAACAAATGCTCTTGCGACAATGCTAAAAAATATTATTTGAAATATAGACGTAGTTGGAGAAAGACGTTTCGTTTTCCAAATTGATTTGAGTTAAGATGAAAGTATGTTGGAATAGTTTTTCTTATATTTGTTGCATAGGTTGATACATCAAAATGAAGGTTTATTATACTCAAACACAAACAGTTTGGATTTTAAGTTGATATAACTCATCTAACATTCGAAACATTTGGCTTCTTATTATCAACTTTGCTGTGATATCTAGTTTTTTAACTGGCCCCCGGATAGCATCATCAAATATTGTTTTGTCAAACCTTTCCTCTTCCTCAAGATTCACTTGATTGGGAGTTATCCTGGGGTTGAGGAATGCTTGCTGATCACTGCGCAAGTATATAAAAATTAAAAATGTGTTCGTAAGAAGAACTTCTAATGTAATGGTATAATAGCTAAAATGTTTGCAGCAGAAACATACTAGAAACCAACAGGGGAAGGACGCGGTCTACTCCCTCGTTTCTTTGAATTCCTTTTGAAAGTGCTTATCTTTAATATATGATCTGTCCATAGCTTTAAATACGGCTTAATCAATTTGTACATCACCATTAAACTTGATACGGGACCAGAGAAAATCGGTTGCTTAGTCATCTATTCTGTCGACCATCTCCTTCCTCATAATTTCTGTTCTCTACTAGCTTAGAATTATGTATTTTACTCTTCAAATCTTACCAAATTTCAAAATGTCACAGTTCCCAATCTTTTATACTGCCACACCATTCGAATCTAAGTATATGAACAATGACGTAAGACTTCTTCAGAACTTTGATCTTCTTCGTCGGTAAGGCAGTTAATCAGAAACCAGTGAGAAATAAATGTCTTAGAATTTAAAATCAGTAGCAGCTATTAAGGTAGATTAGAGTAATATTTGGAGTTCAAAATTACCAGCCAGTAAGTTTTTGTGTTCTAATTAAATTCGTGTTATTTGTTTGTTTCTGAACTAATTATAAAGTTTTAAAGGAATTGATTTTCTGGTGCAACTACTGCCTTACCAATGCCATTCCAAGCGTGCCTGTGGTGCAAAAAACATTAGGTTGTTTCCAATTGCTCTGAATTGCTACAAGTGTCTACACATTTTCCAGAAAAACTACGAAAAAGTGTTCCATTAGCTGTTCTTTTCTTAGAAGAGAGAGCTCATAAGAGAGCAAAATAGGGGAAACCCTCCCTACGACTTGCTGCCGAAGAAAAATCTGTGGGCAGCAGATGGCTGTCAAAGTGAAAACAAAAAAAACCACTGATATTTCATACATCCGATAGCTGTTTACGAATGTCTACGAATGTCTACGAAAAGTCGTTTCTCAAGTTTTGGTAGAGTTACTCTCTGTAAGAGAGATTTTCACCCAATCTACTCAGCTACGAATTTCTGTACACAAATGAATTGGAACAGACCTATTGTTTATTCTCTCCTTCCACTTAGTGATTTATATATCAATGCCTTTTAACAGTTTGAGCTGAAAGAAGAACAACTGTCTAAAGAGCTCTAACGTATTCACATTTATAAATAAAAACACAGTTTGTAAAAGGAGTGTAAATAAAATGGAATTGAAGGACGGGAGACAAGGAAGTCAACCGTCTTCTTCGCTTATTGGTTTCTGGTTTCTTGCTCGAAACTTCCTCCAAAAGTTCGCGTCTAATACTAAATTGAGTAACTTTGTTTTAGATATTAGGCTTACTGGTGTAGAAATTTAGGAAGGAACAGAAACTTAAATTTCACAAGAACTCCCAGTTTGCAATATCGCCAAGTTTTTCATAAAGTATTTAATGTCTGTTCCTATTAAATATTTCCTTCAGCATTCCGCTGTTAGGATTTTATTTTTCGAAAATGTGTCTTTTCCGAACATTAACTTTTCCGATTTTTGTTTTGTATATTGGACTTTTTTTAGTCTAGAAAAACTTTGTCCTGAAAAAATACCCAGGACTCCAAAAGTGACATTGGTTTGGAATGAACTGTAAGTTCAAAGTTGGTCCTACATGCATTTTTCCAGTTTCTTTTTGGCTCATCAATCCAAGCCCTTTGTGCATCGTTTCACTTCATTTGCATTTGCAGCTGTTTTGGAACACGTTCAATATGCAGTCTAACCCTGATCTACATCCCCTTTCGAACCTTTATCCAACTTTTAATGACACACATTCACCCATCTTGTTTTATTTTAACGAGCCACAGTGAATTTTTTTAAACAGAAACAAGCTTGAGACCGGTCGCTGGCTACAAACGACGTCTTTGTCTCCATGGGCTTCAGTACAATTTTGTAGCCCAAAAAACCTGCTCATCTTGATCTTAAGCATTTTTATGAGACTGGATTGAGATGAAGTCGTTATATTTATTGCTGACAAAATTTGAGATCAGGCAAGCAACCAAATCGTCGATCAAAGGGTGTCGACTTCAAATGCAAGGCCCCCAATTTGGCCCACCCTCCTGCAATTGACAACTCCTTCGATTCAAATCTTCCCCATACACAAACAAAAAATGTGCACAGCATTGACCAAAGCGGAAGTTTGTTTTCGCCAAGGCGTGTGTGGTTTCATTGGATCGTTTATCAAAGAAAACGGAAGCTAGTAAATCTCGTTGCGAGGCTGCTCGACTTAATAATTTATGCAAATAAAACCGAATTATGGACGCTGACAAATGTTTTGATACAAAATGCTTGACAGAAAAAGCCTACTTTTGATTGCCGTGCAATTCGATGCGAGTGATAGTGCGAGAGATAGTCGACAATAAAACACAAATTTACTGCCGAACGTCGCGTCCCGTCGCAGCGACAAGATTTTATAAATGCAAATCCATCGAATTCACAAAAAAAATCTCTTAAGCTGTTCTGTTGTCTGTTTTGTTGATCGAAGCCCAAGCGTCTGAACGGAACCGTTGGCGAAGAGATTTGCTTTCGAGGCCAAGACTAGTTTTATTGTCGCTCGAAAGAGAAATGCTTGTTCTTTGTGAAATGTCAATTTTATCATTTTAACTAAATCGGACTTTGAGAATAGGATTGTATCATTATGGGAAGTGGTGTTGATGTTCGAAAGGTCTTGAGTAACGACCATAAAACGGACCAACTTAATGAACGTGTTACATAAGGTTTTTTCTTATTGATTGTTTTTTTTGGCCCAAAGAGAAGCAAAGGAGCTTTTCTTAGCTGCCGCAGCCAGTTACTAAAAATGTTCAAATTGAATAACTAGTTTGCGACAATGTTGCAGGAAATATTGCATAAACCTCGAATCACGTTATGCCATAAAACGCAAAATGATTTTGAAGTGAACATCTCTCGTCTACACTCCCCACATGTCTCTGGCATAGCTCCACCTCTGGCAGGACACTCAATCACACAAGTGTGCAGTGCACTGCGAATTCGAATTTCTCTGCCAGTTTGCGAAAGCCTGTTTTATAATTCAAGTAGCATCGCAAACGTCTTCGATCACGCAAGTCCTCAACGTCTTAATGGTTGGCTTTCCATTCCGCCAACTCGTCTGAATTTCATAAGTCACACTCGCTTGCTCCTATTAGATGCAGTGCGATCGCAGCGCTCGTTTGCACTGAAATGACCTAATCAAGTCCAATCCTAGTCGCAACATGGCCGGCCGTCAGCTCATAAATCATATTGTAATTGCTACAGTTGCGAGGACAAGTTCCGCAACGTGTTTTCCCGCTTTTCGATCATCTGTGACACTGCGAATGCGTGCGAACGGTACCCAAAGGTGATACGCCACAATGCAGATCTGGTTGCTTCAGCTGACAGAAATGAACGATTGCTGGACATAGAAAGCATTGACCCAATGGAATGGAAATAGAATGATTTTCCTAGTGAATTTGTTTCTTTCGAAATATTTCCAAAGTAAGAAATCCCTATTTGAAGAGTGCTGAAGTCAAGCCTCTCTTACCAGGAGATTCAAAATCTTAAAAATGAACCCACGGTGTAGAATACAAAGATTCACAAATTTCAATGACAAAGCGATGAATAATTTTCTAACAATCGCTTTGGAAAATGTTCCAGAATGTGCCGTAGATCGGAGAATGACAGATGAACAGACATTAAATGGGAGATCGTTCACAAAACAAATGTGGCCTACGTGACGTCAAAGCCAAAGACTTGTTTGCTTGAAAGGTGAAATCCATATTCCTCAGAAAGCACGGAGGTGCGTTTGGTTTGGACGACTGCATGCAGACTTCGCAATTTGAGCATTCAAATAATCGTTAGTTGTCAAGAGTCAAAGGCGTACGTAGTAAACATTGTATTAGATCCATTTTTGACGTTGCTTAAAAGTCGGACGATCTCAACATGAAATGTCTCGGAATGAGCGTCATATGAGGTAGAAAAACTTCGAGGTAATCAAAGACTTCATCTACCAAGTCTGACTGCCCGGTAAATAGAGACAACAACATGTTCACCGAAATCAAGCGCATAATTCCTCTTGCCTACCGCTCAAGAGGCAGTTTAGAGCCCTCTCTCAAAAGATTAAGCTGACTTTGTATAACAACCTGTTAATCCCAGTCCTTGTTTACGCCGCAGGAAATTGAACGTTATTTAAAGCGAATGAGGAATCCCTTCGCATTTTCGAGACAAAAGGTCTGCGTGCTATTTTTGCACCAGTTTGCGTCGATGGCAGTTGAAGGAGAACGAACTTTATGGGCTGGTTGGCGACATGCGCCTTGACAAACGTCTTCGGATACAACGCTTGAAATGGCTAGGCCATATAAAACTAACGGACATTAGTGCTCCGGCTGGCAAAGTTTTCGAATTCGGTGCACTGGGACTATGCTACAGAAGTTGTGGCGCACAAAAGTGAAGAACGACCTCAACCGACTTGGAGTCGTTATTGGCGGCAACTAGCGAGGATCCACCCCGGACTGTGGCGCCCCACAAAAAAGAAGAAAAATCTTCATACTGAAGTAGATCCAAATCTCAAAGACAATGAAATTCACCTATATCGACCTCGGTTAAAACGGCCATGCGGATATAACCACGTAAATTCTGAGTCCCATGATTTTACAACATATTTTCCATAGAAATTCATCCGGGCATAGCGACTTCGGATATAATGACGATTGCGGATAAAGCGTGCGTTTTTTGATGAATTTCAAATTTTGCTTTCGGATATAGTGATGAAATAAAAACTGTATGTATGCCGTGGAGTAGTGGGTAGAGTGCGACATTCACACCCCGAAGGTCCAGATCCGATTTCCGGCTGAACATCTCGTATTTTTCCCTGCTCCACCTCTTTCGAGTTTCCGGTAACACTAAAAGAACAATTAATGTCGAAGAAAAAGATTCTAAAACTTAGCCGTTCGGAGCTGGCAAAAAACTATAGGTCCCTTCTACTCGTGAGAGAACAGTAGAGCGCACGACACGATTAGTTGATGAGCAAGCTAGGCGCTGGTCCACCTGTGGACTGTAGCGCCATACAATATACATACAAGGGTTCCAAATATCTCCCGCCTTTCTGTCTCTTGAATTTTTCGGCTATGTACACGCTACAAAGCTCATATCTGGCAATACTATACTTCATTTGAAAGACCTTGACACCTAACCTACAAAACGACGCTATGCATTATTAGTTTGGATATTGCGTTCAATAATTATAGACGTGTAAACATGGAGTTCACTAACGCCGAAATTCGCACTATTTTAAAGTTTTCCTTCTTTAAAGGCAAATACGCTAGAGAAACGTTCCCTGAGATTAATGGTATTTTGAGGAATGGTACTCTATCACTTGGAACCGCGCAGGAATGGTTTCGATGATTCAGAGCCGGTGAAAACGACACCATGGATAATCCCGTCGGCGGAAGACCTGTGACGACGAATACCGATTGAATCATGGAAATCATCGAGTTACTCATAAACCGGCACGTGGCATCTCGTGACATCGCTCAGGAGATGGAAGTTAGTCACCAAACCATTTTAAGCCATCTGCAGAAGGCTGAATACAAAAAAATGTTTGATGTTTGGATGCCGCATTATTTGACGCAAGAATTAACGCCTGCGATATGCTGCTGAAACGAAACGAACTCAACCTATTTTTGAAGCGGTGGGTGACTGGCGACGAAAAATGGATCACATATGACAATATCAAGCGAAAATGGTCGTAGTTGGAGGCCGGCGAATAGTCCCAAACAGTGGCCAAGCCGGGATTGACTGCCAGTAAGGTTTTGCTGTGTGTTTGGTGTGATTGGAAGGGAATCATCCACTCTGAGCTGCTTCCATATGACCGGACGCTTAATCCAACCATCTACTGAGAACAACTAAACCGCTTGAAGTAGGCGAACAATCAGAAGCGTCCAGAATTGGCTAACAGGAAGGGTGTAGTGTTCAACCATCACAACGCCAGACCACACAATTCGTTGATGACTTGTCAGAAACTACGGGAGCTCGGATGGGAGGTTTTATCGTATCCACCATATAGACCGGACGTAGCGCCAAGTGATTACCACCTGTTCCTGTCCATGGCGAAATCCCTTGATGGTGTGAAGTTGAACTGAAAAGAGGTTTGTGAAAAGTGGCTACCCGAGTTCTTCGAAAATAAGGAGGGGGGCTTCTACGAGGGAGGTGTTATGAATTGGCGTCTAGCTGGATAAGATTATCGAATAAGCGCCGTTTTATTCGATAATCTGTTTCCATCCATATTTAAACTAAATCCGATCACTGTAACCCTTTTTATGAAGCATTGAATGAAGAGCAAAAAAGCGGAAAGAACATATTTGACAACCTTATATATACTCGTTTTTCGAATCCGACCCACAGGGACAACGCAATAGAGGACGTCCTAGACTGAGATGGCGCACACAAGTGGAAAAGGACCTCAACCAACTTGGAGTGCGCAATTGGAGGCAGCTGACAAGAGATCGTGCTAGCTGGAGAGGGATGTTAGTTGAGGCCCAGGTCTACCCCGGACTGTAGTGCCATCCGAAGAAGAAGATATATACTCGTAAAGTCGTCCTTAAAATGTTCTTTTGTGAACTCAAACCTCGGCTGTTGATTAGACTACTAATGAATGATTTCTTGCAGATGGTTGGGCTCAGGAAACCAGCATTTTATGACTCACAGCGAATATCTGAGGTTTCCATTCTATACAAGTTTGTTTTAGCACTGCTGTTAAATTCTTTAATTTTGGGTTGACTCTAATTTACGTAGCCGTCCACTTTTAGCCACAATATTTGTTGTGCCTGTTGCATTACATTTTTCTTTTATATTTTTTGAGACAGGGAATAGACTATTAATATCTTGAATTACCGTACGCTTCTATATTTCTTATTTGTCTTAATTCTTTAGTCCTTAACGGCTTTAGGCAGCCGATCGCTTCTTGGTGTCATTGTGAAAAATGTGTTGCTAGCATAGACTCTGGCTTTGAATTTTTAAAAATCCCACTTTGGTGTACTTGTCTTCGCTTATCGAAGGCTAGCTTCGGAATAAGGTGTGTGTACTTACTTTTGTTATGTGACTTTCGACATTGCTTTTGTTTATGCTTCACTGTTCTTTGAATTGATTTTTCTCTCGGAAGCTGAAGAAAACACTTAATGCCTTGAGAAACACTTCATGCTGCGTCCTTTCTGACTGTATACTATTCCATATTGAATTCTCAATATGAACTGCTGAAGACTTTTGAGCGATTTCCACTCACATTTTCTTAATCCTGGTGGTTCCATAATTGGTGTTCTACTTAATTCCTGCCGCCTCCACTGTATCAGTATATTTTGCCAGCTAAGCCTCGGGTACACAAACTACAATCAGAAACATAAACAGGGCAAAACATGAAATTCTCCGAATTCCGGAAGTTTGTCTGAGATATCGCACGCTAAACTTTAATATCTCAGTCGTTCTTTGTTTGACATATTTCTCCCTGCCTTATCTCTGTTTGCGAGGCACACTGCAGATATCACGTCAACCGAGAGCTGTTTACTTTACGCATTTAGCACAGATTTTGCAATTGCAAATCTGCTATAATTCAGTGTCATAATCTGTAGAGCTTATGTTTGAGTTTCAATCAATGCCAAAAAATGACTTACACAAATATTTGTGCTACCTCTGAGACGTTTATTCAGACTTTCACTGAACGCGATATAGTGGCTGAAAACTTTGCTATCGGCCTGCCGCGGGATTGGCGTTAATCGTTTAATTCATTCATAAATGAAAGTTGCTTACTAAACTTTAGACTTGTGATTAATTGATGTGTCACTTGTCATCTTTTAATCTGACAGGATATTTGCGGATGTGGATTTGTGGAAATTTTGGGTGTTGTTCAGATTTGAGCTTTCAACACCTGTCGTAGTTTTGCCATGGTTCTCAGAAACATAGTCTTTGTTTGACTAAGAGAAGTTGTTGCATTAGCTCTTGTGACATGGAAACAAATTTATACGACCACATTAAACAATTATAAATTTCCGAGACTTAATTGCTTAGGAAGGATGGTGGCAACCTAGGGGGGCCCATTAAGCTGTCACAAAGCCGGCTTTTAAACGCTGCTTACGTAAAGACGAAGATTTCTTTAGGGATTTCCATGTTTTTTGACATTAATCTCTGATAAAAAAAAATCCTGCCTACCAACTGCAGGGTAGCTCTGCTTAAGGTTGTGTAGTATTTCCTTCTTCTCATCATCCACGTACCGTTCTTTAGTAAACCTAGTTTTGCTACATGTCATGTTCGGTCTAAGAACACAATGCGTTGTTCAAACTTAGACTGACTTCGGTTTTCCAAATATCCATTTTTGCCTATGTCTGTCTTGTAAGTACTTAACATACTACATATCAAACCGTAAGCCTTGAGGTCTTTGTTTTCAATGCAGATAGAAGCAGATAGAGACAAAACGTCCCCCTCCAGAACCCACAGCTTCTAAGAATGCCTCTGTATCCATGAACAGGAGGTTGTGAAACACTGCATTGGAGCGCCTAAGAACTGGTCAATTGTACTGCCAAGCAGTAGCCTACATTTAATGAAATTTTGTGGTCCTTAAAAGGAATTCCAAAAATCACTTTTGAGCCTTGGTCTTCAGCTTCTTCCACCTCAGCACCAAACAGCCGCCACCTAATTTGAACATATGCGGGACATTGACAAAGGAAATGCTCTGGAGTGTACAAAGGCTGCTCAGCCGAAGCTAAGAGAAGGTGAAGTGAGCTGAAAACAACGTAAATACCATAAAATTGTTTTTTGTTTTGTTTTTATGGAAGATATGCGAAACAAATTGTAAAATTGTAAGCAACTTTGTCTGTCAGTGTAAATTTTGTCGTCCGGCTGAATGAGCTCAAACTATTTTCGTGACTTATATTTTGTTTCTTTCTTTCGTCTTAGCTGAAAGCTCATAAGAACAAATGGACCAATGATTTGTTTTTGGTTCGCAACTTCAATGTGAATGGGTTGAAGCCTGGACAAGTCCTCCAAATTGTTCAAGCAAGATTACCGTTGAGCCGGTGGTATGAATATAAGTTGTCCGTACTGCTAAAAAAGCGTTTCAGTTAAAACTGACCGCTACAGAACCGTGATTACTGACTTTCTCAACAATGATGTGCAGGAGCTCTGGTTTCAAGAAGACGGTGGAACATGTCCCACAGGTTCTTCAATTTCAAAATTGTTTGAAAGCCTCATAAAAGACAAAATGTATTTTCTAGTAAAAGAGCTTATTTCAAATAGGCAACATGGCTTCATGCGAGGTAGGTCATGTTCTACTAACTTATCTTTATTTACAAATTATTTATTTACAAATTTAGAACATCGCCTACAAGTTGACGTACTTTATACAGACCTTTCCAAAGCCTTTGATAAATTGCATCACAATTTGCTTTTAAACAAACCTAAATCCATGGGAATTCATTCAGCAATGCTGGAATGGTTTTCCAATTATTAAAAGGAGAGGAAGCAAATGGTTAAGGTCGATAGCTATATTTCTCGCGTAATAAAGGTAACATCGGGCGTGCCACAGGGTAGCCACTTGGGTCCATTATTATTTCTTTTATTTATAAACGATGTTCACGAAATATTTAAACTCTGCGAAATTCTAACATTCGCGGATGACTTTGAATTATTTTTGTCGATTAAGAGTATAGCCGATTACATTAAGTTTCAGTCGGATACACATAACCTAGCGGAATGGTGTAAGCATAATGTTTTAGATCTAAACATTTCAAAACGTAAAATTTTTACGGCACATAGAATAACATCTGTGGTCGCCGTGGCGTAGTGGGTAGTTCAACACCAATTTTTCTAATATTTCACGGCACCACCTCTTTCGAGCTGCTGACAACACTCAAAGAGTAATAACTGTCTAAGAAAGCTTCTCAAATTTCGCCGTTCAGAGTCGGCAAAAAACTGTAGGTCCCGCTTTGGACTGTAGCGCCAACAATTATTATTATTAATGACCTCTCCAATTGTTTATGATTATTTTATCAATAATCATAAGCTTGATCGCCTAGAAGAAGTTAAAAACCTTGGAGTAATATTCGACCCCAAGTTGGATTTCTCACGACATTATGATTACACCATTGCGAAGTCGAATTCTATGTTAGGATTTTTAAAAAGAAATAGTAAAGATTTTCGCAACATATCCAGTTTAAAGACCATCTTTGTTTCGTTAGTAAGACCCTATTTGGAATATGCATCCATTGTCTGGGACTCACCTTACGATAATCACGAACTTAGACTCGTACGAGTTCAAAAGAATTTCACGAGACATGCTTTCCGAAAGTTGTATTCCTTTGAAGATCTTCCTAATTGTGTTGAAAGATGCAGAACAATTGGCTTGCAAACCTTAAGTCTCAGGCGTAGGGCAACGTCGGCCATGTTTATTCGTGATAGTATTAATTATCATTTAAATTCACCAGAATTACTTTTTCTCATAAATATATATGCTCCACAAAGATCTCTACGGGTGAGAAACTTATTTTTTGACAAAAGGCATAGAACCAATTATGGTCGCAATGAACCTTTTACAAGGTGTATAAATACATTTAATGATCTATGCAACGAATTTGATTTTAGCTTGCCATGATTAGAATTTAAAAACATGCTTTTTGCGTCGTATTTGAATTAATACTGTTTATTGAAGCAATCTGTAAGACGATAAGAGTCGGTAGATGATCCTTAGTCACTCAGCAAACATCTGCTGTGTAAAGCGATACTGAGAGTTAACACTTAGAGAACGTAGTGTTTTGTGTTACTCTGTGATGGATATTACAGAAAAAAAAAAGGTCATGTCTGAATCCATTTCTTGTAGGAAAACAGTTCTAATCGAATAATTTTTTACAATATTCCTCCACGATCGTGTGCTTTAACGCCGTTTGACTATTGTATGGGGATCTGTTAGGTCGCCAGTCTACGCCGGTAAACCCCGAAACGTCCAAGATTCTGCGCCATATAGTAAGACGGGGATGATCAAGCTGTTATATAAAGCGAGCTTAGTCCTTCGAAAGAGGGCTTTATTACTCAATTGCCTCTTGAGCCCAAAGAAACAGCGATTGGCAAGAGTAATTCTGCGTTTGATTTCAGTACTGATGTTGTTGTCCCTATTTACCGCGGAGCGGAGGTAGACAAAGTCCTCAACTACCTCGAAGTTTCTGCTGCCTATTGTGATGCTCTGTCCGAGACGCCGATATTGCGTGTCCTTTCTTGATGACAGCATGTACTTTGTTTTACCCTCATTTACCGCCAGACCCATTTTAGCCGCTTCCGCTTCAATGCCAGCAAACGCCTCATTGTCGGTTCGCTGTGTTCGTCCAATCACGTCAATGTCATCAGCGTACGCTCACAATTGAACTGACTTCTGGAAGATCGTGCCTCTGGTATTGACTTGTGAGTTACGCACGATCTTCTCGAGGATGATGTTAAAAAACCTTTTTCTAAAACCTTTTTTGACATCGAAGGTCTCGGTGAGTTCGGTACCGACCTTGACGGAGCAGCGAGAGTTCTCCATCGTCATCCTACACAATCTGACGAGTTTGGTAGGAATGCCAAAACTAGACATGGCACTGTATAGCTCGTCTCTATGCACACTGTCATATGCAGCCTTGAAATCGACGAATAGGTGGTGAGTGTCAATTTGCATTTCTTGGGTCTTTTCCAGGATCTGCCGTAATGTGAAGATCTGGTCAATAGTGGACTTCCCTGGTCTGAAACCACACTGATAGTGATCTATCAGGTCATGGACAAATGGTTTCAGACGCTCACACAATACGGCAGAGAGGATCTTGTATGCGATGTTCAGGAGACTAATCCCTCTGTAGTTGGCGCAGTCAAAGGGGTCTCATTTCTTGTGGACCGGGCAAACGACGCTGAGATTCCACTCATCGGGCATGCTTTCCACCGACCATGCCTTACAGATGAGGTGGTGCATGCGCCCAACCAGGTCATCTCCAGCTGCTTTAAATAGTTCTGCGGACAGTCCGTTCGCTCCAGCAGCTTTGTTCGACTTTAGCTTGGATATTGCTATCTTCACCTCGTCTAAGTCGGGGGGACAGAATGCTTGTCTATCATCGTCCAAATTGAGTGGAACATTCTGCCTAACAGCGGGATTTGGGTCGTCATCGCCGTTTAGAAGTCTGCAGAAATGATCCTTGCCAACAATTATTATTATTATTATATTCAGATTATAATGCCAAAAGCTTATCTATTAAATGAAGTTAATTTTATGACAATTTATAATACAAAACTTATTGTATTCTATTTCAAAGTTATATACCTCTTGAAAAACACCCTTTAATTTATGAAATTCCGCCAAACTAAAAGAATTAGCTTGAAGCAATTGCTCACTTTCATACAAATAAACTGTCAACTTAAAGTTTCACAAAATGTTTGCTTTTTTGGAATTTACAAAAATTTAAAGAAAACACTTAAAAAGAGTGTTTTAGATTTGGTGACTTTCCTTTTACTTCTTCTAAGGGCCTGTGTAAGTTTTATCAGCAACATTTTAAATACAATAAACACTTTAGGAGAGGAAGTAAAACAGTCAACACAACCGCTTGACATTGAATATCACTCGCCTAATTAAAATTCGGCACGTTTTGCATAATTTTGGCACAACAAGCCACCTTCACATAATGAACATTCTTCATCTGTCTCTCACTGTTTTCATATTTACAAGGACTTAATTACAATCGCTAATTCCCCTTTCTCAAAGCAAACACAAAAAGCAACCATTTTTCGTCAACAAGGTTAAGGCACGATCCCACACAGAAAAAACAAACAAACTGCAACCGTAAAATTCATTGCGCTTTGTTAACCAATTTTCCGGTTCCCAGGGTTAGACACAAACCCGTCTTTCGCAGACAGATGTAGTAATTCTCCCACTGCTCCCTGTTGGCGCTGTTTAATTACCGTCAAGCTGACACATTGCTAAACGCTGTTATTGTTTTGTTTTTCTTTTCGCTCGACAGTCCACTGTTCTTGCATTGACCTCGTACCGTTTTAGCACTTGTCACCTTCTCCCCATTTACGGAGACAAACAACAGACCTAATGACGCCGGAAGGCACGCCGTCTGTAGTTTCACTTTTCCCTCAAATCTTTTCGCGTAGTTGCCTGTTCTAAGTTCCGTCAGAATAAAGGAAACCTTCTAAATAAAGCAAGAGCAATTTATTCCCCTCGCGACGCGAATTGAGAAACTTTGTATGATTCTTAAAAAGGAAAAGTTAACGTTCTCTGATTACATTTGCATAATCCATTTGAAGTTATGAATATTCCAGCAGCGGCCCAAAACATATTTTGTACCGCTAAACGCTAGCGTTTGTCTGGACGTGGTCAGAGAATCGACAGAAGCTTTCTCCGTGACATTGACTGCGCAAGTTTGGAGAGTCTCCATAAATTTGGAGAGACCTAGCAACATAAACCACATGCCCCCAAAATCCGAACCATTTCTATACGCATTTGACGGCTGTCCGTCGTGCAAAAATTCCACTTGTTTGCAGAAGGTGGTGGCGCGTTTCACAGCGCCCTCTGCACTAACTCATTAGTATGGAATTAGCGAGCATTGCCACAATTTCAAAACGTCAACTTATTAGTGACATGCAAGCGAGCAGCACGATATGAAACAGACAACAACGCCTCTGCGATGCTGTCACGGTGAGTGACAGATTGTCCCACGGGTGGAGAGCGAGCGAGATTCGCGCCAAAGCGGTGAATAAAGCGCACACATATTCTGCCTGTGAATTTCCCTTTCAAATAAATCATGACGGCTTGTCGTGACAGCATCGTCGCGCCGCCATGGATGCCTCCTCCACGACTTTTATTGGCTTCATTAATTGCAGCCATTTCACAATGCACACATTTTCCGCTCAATTCAATTCGTCCGAAATGCCTGTGAATACGGGTGTCTCTCACCGAACGCGTCACGGTTCATAGAAACTTGCGCAGAAGAAATTCGTGCGTGCTAATTGAAAGTGATAAATCTGACACTCGCCACAACAATGCCTGACATCTGTTGCATGTGTCAAAAACAACACAAACTCCAAACTCTCATTAATTTGTGGAAAGTATGCGCTTGAGCTTTGTGGATGAATAATGCAAATTAGCGCCACAAATGTCACTCTGACACGAACCTTATGCGCCGTAAATTGAAGTGTGACATTTCGTCACAGTGAAAGGACTTAACCCTACAACACAATGCCGACAAACTTGTATTTGCAGCGACAATAACCACAGATTTGTGGATAAAAATATTAACCAATTTCATAACGGTTAATGTGGTTTTTATGTCATAAATACCAGCTGACAGCTTAGAAAACGTGACAACTTCAAACTTAATTTGATAAAGGAAAGTCAACTTTTTCTTCATTCGCATCCCGAGGGGATTGTCCGTCGATCGCATTCCCATAGACTGCGTTCAGCGCATGATTAAGATGTAATTGGAGCGGGTTTGAAGCTACCCACCAAGAGAGGACTGCGGTGGGTTGATTTGAAAATTTTACAGCTGTCGTTAAATGCGGATCATAAATAAACTTGACGGTGATAAAGTGACTAATTAATGCGTAACATGTCATTAATTGATGTTTGCTAGATCAGGTAGCTCGCAAATTTTACACAATGAAGTAACAGCGTTAATCAGGCATGCGTTATGAGTTGGAAAAGGTTTAACTGCGACCTTAATTCGTTGAGGGAAAACACATCCCTTACGTTGAGGTTGCTTTAAAAAGAGGAGTTTCGTAAGAGGACCAGTTGGTGATGGTTGGTTTCATTGAAATTCAAATGAATTTGTTACACGAGCTGAGATATTGCACATGAGGCCGCCGATCAGCAGAGAATGTAATGGAAAAAGTTACCCTCAGCATCCTCCGATTTTTTTTTTGAAGATTTTCTCACTTAAAATTAATTAACATCGGTGCACTTGGAATATTAAAATATTTTTCAAATTTCAACAAGGAGGCATATGATTTCCTCTTGAAATGGAATGTTCGACCTAGAACTGAGTTTCTGCCACTTTCGGCCACCATTCGAATTAATAATATAGGATTGGCAACGAAGTTATTTTAAGAAAATAAAATACATTTTTTCATAGAACTAATAACTTTGTTCTGCAATGTATTGAACAGTTATCTTTTGCCATCTTTCAGGCACCATCATAATTCCACCTTCATAAAACTCCTGGTATTCATCAGCAAAAAACTGAACCATGTACTATTTGACATTGTCATTAATACTGAAATTTCTAACATTCAACGTGTTTTGCAAAGATCAAAATAAGGAGTTATCAGATGGTGCATGGTAAAAAGAATATGGTGGATGTGGCAAAACATCCCAACCAAGCTCCAAGTGACCAAAAATGTGTGTGGTCTTGCATAGTCATGATAAACTACAACACCTTTTCGATTTGTCAATTCTGGCTGCTTTTCTCCAACTGCTTTTTTCAAATTTGTTGTTGTTTGTTGTTGTTTAATGTGACATCTGAATTGATCGTTCGGTTGGTTGGTAGAAGTTCAAGGTAGACAATTCCTTTGTAATTCCCAAATTGAGAACATTACTTTCTTTTGATGAAAATCAGCTTTTGATGTTGTTTGAGCTGGTTCACCTAACATGCTCTAGGATCTTTTCCGATTGACATTCTTGTAAACAAACCATTTTTCATCACCATTTATAGATTATTTTAAGAATGGATCATCTTCATTATGTTTCTTTAACCAATCGCAGATGTTAATGCGTTGTGCAAAATAATTTTCTTTCAGTTCATTAGGAACCCATACACCGAGTATTCGTGCATAGCAAAATTCTTTTAAGTCATTTTCAATGCATGTACAGTACCGGACAAAACATTTGCAACTCGAACAGAAACTAGGAAATTTCATACATTCATTATACATTTTATCCGAATCCACAATAAACTTCACATACTTTTGAAGGTCTGTATTTAAGGAAACAACAAAAAAAAGTCATGAAAATCCAATAAATATGTCCGATTCTGTACGTTCTACATGAAGCTTCTCTGCAATCTCACGCGTTGTACTGTGACGATCCGAGTCGAGTATTATCAACTTCAACTGGACGACCAGAGCGTTTTTAATTTTTTTTCGGGTGAAAAATTACCTGAACGAAATTTGGCAAATCAATTTTTTAAAACTTCGTCTACATAAATCGCACATTACTTTTTGTGAGCTTTCTATGATTTTTTTCCTTCCGGAAATTATAAAGTAAAATATTGTTTGACGAAAATATTCGTTTTGATTTTTAATTTTTCAAAAATTGACATTTGAAGTACCAACTATCAAATAACAAACTGTTTTCAACATTTCGATTGCGTCAGCAAACCTAAAAATTCAACCAAATTTAAGGTTTTAAGTTCTCTTATTTAAATGAAACACAACTTGCCACGAAACAATTTATTTTTCAACCGTCTCCTGCGACATCTGAACAGCAACTGTCTAATTTGCCACATGCGTGGCGTTGACATTCTTTTACCTAGGTAGGTTGTTAGGTTAAGGTGGCTGATGAATGCACTTAGTCCCATACAGGACCATTCTACTACCACACCATGTGGGAAGAACCTAAAACCGTTGACATTCTTTTACCTAGGTAGGTTGTTAGGTTAAGGTGGCTGATGAATGCACTTAGTCCCATACAGGACCATTCTACTACCACACCATGTGGGAAGAACCTAAAACCAGCTGGAGCCGATAATAAAGTTTAAAATGTCGGCGAGAGGGGTTTTTTTGAGGTCATGTAGGCCGTTAAGGAAATAGCTTCCAAAGTGCTTGTGTCTGAGGCGCGAGATCGCCGGGCATGTGCATAACAGGTGTAGGAGAGTTTCTGATTCTTTCTCATCCCTGCAGCTTCTGCAAAAATCGTTTGGTCGAGCCCCTAGCCTGCTAGCATGCTCACCGATTAGACAGTGCCCGGTTATTCCTCCCATGACCAGGCTTATGTCTTATCTTTTGAGTGATAGTAGCACTCTGGAGCGGAATCGAACCTAGACCCTTCGGCGTGTGATAGTAGCACTCTGGAGCGGAATCGAACCTAGACCCTTCGGCGTGTGAGCGTTGCACTCTGCCTACTACGCCACGGCGGCCACTCAGAATCAGAATTACGATAGCAGAAAAAATTAGTTCCAGACTACCGAAGATTTCTGGCATTATCTCTTTCAAGTTGCTGACAACACTAAAAGAGCAATTAATGCCAAAGAAAAAGCTTCTTATACTTCGCCGTCGGAGCTGGCAAAAAAACTGTAGGTCCCTACTACTCGTCAGAGAACAGTAGAGCGCACAATACGAATAGTTGATAAGCAGGCTAGGCCCTGGTCCTTTTGCGGACTGTCGCGCCATCCAATAATTAACCCCCCATTTTCTTTTTTTCGGACCTTTTGGACTGGCCAAGGCACTTCTTGTCTTCGACGCTAAAACCATGATTCTTATTTCTATGCATGATTTATCGGGCGAAGTAGATTAACCATACACTTTAGCAAGTGTTCGATGAGCTTCAGCTGCAATTTTCTTCCAATGAAAACAGAAAATCAATACTTCCGCAAATTCTGTTTTTAGACAAAACCGGACATTTTCGAAGAGGCATAAAAGAATGCTGTTGTCTAAAACTGGCACTATTTTATCTTTGTGTGGCGCAACAGTCCGAGATTAACCTGGACCTTAACCAACATGCCTCTCCAGCCACTACAATTATCCTATAATTACAATGCGTACTGACTATTGCCAACAAATGTCAACATTCCAATAAAGCAGGTAATCGCTTCCAAGATCAGCCCCAATTCGCAGGTGGCGTCATCTTTTGTAAAAAATTTGTACGCGCAATAGTCTCTCCAGAAGTCATACAGGGCTTAAGGTTTCAAGGAGTGTAAACCAGCCAAACAAACAAGAAGATAGCACTAAAACTTGCACTTAAGTGCTAACCAAAAATATTGGAATAACAAATTTGCGCCCATAAATCTTATAAAAATGTGAAAGACTAACATCGAGACGGAGCAGTTATCAGAAGGCACAAAGTCTAAATTTTACGGTTGTACCATCAAACCTACCCAACCAGCCTCTATCAATTACTTTTGTCCCTCTTTCAAGATTGCTTCGTTCAAATAGTCGTGTTGTACGTAGTAGATGAAAGATCGAATTGAGTTTTCTTTATAGCACGAAATATATATAATCCAACTTCTGAATCGCTTCAAGCATTCTTTTTACCTAGCAACTGGATTCCCTTTAATACAAAAGTGTAATGTGTTCTTTTACCTTTCCTTTGACACATTATTCAACCGCGCAAGAGCCACAACATTTAGAAACTCGCGAAGACGCAAAAAATTCCCCTCGTCACCAGCCACACAACCTATGTAGACCATCCCAAGGTCAGCAATGAAAAAGACATCAGAATTCAATTATGAGAACAAGAAGCTATTCTCACACCGAAGTTGGTCTTTGGCAACACCTCATGGTCGGCCAACAACCCCCCAAGGCAATGAAAGGCCGCAAAAAGGAACACAAGGAAATGCCGAAACCACAAAGCCACAAGACAAAGCGGCCAAAAAAATTCAATTTACATAATTCAATCCGCGAACTCATAAAACTCCCCTGTCCCGCACCCGAGACTGACATCGATCTGTCGGATCCGAATTTATGTCACCCATCAGCAGCGGATGAAAATTAGCCTCACAAAGCCCCGCTTGGATGCTCAATTATTTGGCAAAATGTATTAGAGCTACAGCTCACAGCCTAATCCAACGTGAATGGAATTTCGCGCGGAACATTGCATAAGGGACGGCCATCTGGAGTGGCCGGTGGCATTGTCATTGCGGCATTGTGGCGGCTTGTTTTCCTGTCTGTACTCTGGGCAATGGCGGTGCCCCGCATTGATAAGCCGTCCGTAGACAACAATTAAATAAGAGTTTAATTTGTTTACTTATCAGTCGGACTTAATTTGTGAAAGTGACCGGGCCAACGGATGGGACACTTTGCCGTGCGAATGTTTGCAGAGAAAGATTGCCGCCGCGAATCGGTGTGGAAAGTGTGCGCTGCCGATCCCAGATGTGATAAATGATGATCGACTGGCAGATGGTTAGAAAGTGATGATGCCCATCCCAGAGGCACAAAGTGCCTGCTGGTACTTTAGTTTTATGTGGAGGTGATGTAACGGTGAGGGCTCGTGTTCATCTTTGATATGTGTGGTGATGCAATCAGGTGAAGATCTTGACTGACTCGCTGACAGAGTTGTTCTGTACAGTCATGAATGGAACTTTCATTAGCGATGAAATCAGGAAACATTGATAAGAGTTTGAATAGGGACTGTTAGCTGAAGCGGAGACGAAAGTAGGAGTGAGAGTAAAGTGAAAAAGTGACGCAATTCCATGAATGTTTCAACGAAATTCAGCACAACAGCAGCGGTGTTAATTTGTGGGTGTCCAACGCATAGCCGGTCTATTTCAGATCTTTTCTGCACCTGCACCTACAAGCAGTCTTCCAGACAGTACGAAGCAGCCCCTTCTCCCGAATCTCCTACCATTGTCAATCTTAATGAACAAAATCTTCGTCTGAAATACATAATACAGTCAACAAACAGCAACTCAATTGAGGTAGTATTGAATACTTAAGAGTTACCATCGACGAACATTTTATTTAGCGGATGCACATCAATGACCTCGGTCTTCAACTTAAGAGGATTAATTTTGCAATGACGTACCTTAAGCGTTACACAAATGTAGAAGTACTCAGTACTGTAATATTCGTTAGCAGAGTCGCGCATTCAGGCTTGGGGAAACGCTGCAAACATAGTCACACAAAAATTGCTAGTCTTTTAAACTCTGGTTTCCTAGTCTAAAATGTCAAAGCAATCCTTCACTTGGCAACACTTCTACAGTACAATTGGTGATCTATAATTTCAGTCAACGATTTAAGTCAATTTAAGTCAATTTAATTTACGCACTTAATACAAGAAGACATGGCCAAGGGATGCTTGAAGTTCCTGGAGCTTACAATTTGTATGGAGACCGAACAATTCAATATAATAGTAATAACAATTGTATGGAGCGACAGTCCACAGAGGACCAGGGCCTAGCTTGCTCATCAACTACTCTTGTTGTTTTCGCTACTTTTCCTTCACGAGTAGAAGAGACATACAGTTTTTTGCCGATACCGATCGGCGAGGTTTTTTTTCAAAACTTTTTCTTAGCCTGTTATTACTTTTTTATTGTTGTGAGCAACTCGAAAGCGGTGGTGAAAAATTTGAGGTGTTCAGCTGGAAATCTAACCTTGGACTTTTGAGTGTCACACTCTAACCACTACGCCACGGCGGCCACGAACTAGAAGTACGATATACTGTCCTAATTGAACGAATTCACTGCCGTAGTTTTTAAAATCATTCCAAATTTCAAAAAGGAAAATTAAAGTGATACTTCATGCAACTTTGTTCTAACTGAAATAAACTCATAATTTAGCTAATCTTTTGATTTAATGTATAAAATCAAATTCAACGTAATTTCTTCGTTACCCGTAGGAGAAAGCAAGATCGTTGCACTTGATATTTCAAAAGCATTTGGCAGAGTCTGACATCAGGCTCTCTTATCGAAAATGAGTGATGTTGGCGTCGATGATTAAAAATTACCTCTCAAACCGTTCAATAAAAGTTTCATTGGATGGGTTAAAGTCTGATATTCACCATATTAATGCTGGTGTTCTCAAGGGCTCCGTTTTTCTCCGACACTCTTCCTCATTTTTATAAATGTCCTCCTGTCTGTTACTTCTAATCCAATTCACTCCTTCGCTGATGACAGTACCCTCAGCTTTTCAAATTCGTTCCTCGGCTCTCGACCGCCCCCTTCGGCCAAAGACCTGGAACGGCAGCGTATGGTAAACTCAATAAATTCCGATCTTGACAGCATAATTGATTGGGGTAAAAAGAATAGAGTGGAATTTAATGCTTCCAAAACTCAGTGCTGTCTACTGTCACTCAAGCGTTCCCAAAACAACCTGCCATTATCTATGAATGGCTCTTGCATTGTTGAAACTGAACGACTTTTCATCCTCGGTACGTGTATCAACTCAACACTAAGTTGGAACGATCACATATCCGAGATCGCCAAAAATGCAGTGAAATGTCTAGGTTTCTTAAAGCGATATAAAAAATATCTAGTCTGGTGCTCCTAAGACCTCTCTGCACCTATTAGATATAATTCAAGAGCGAGCGATAAAACTTATTGGTGATAATAGTGCTGCGAAGTCAATCGACTCGCTTGAACATCGACGAAATTTTACGTCTTTATCACTATTTTATCGCTATTTCAACAAAAAAATGCTCTAACGAGTTAGCCAGCTGCATTCCTCCCCTTCAAGAATTCACCCGCAATACCAGCCTCATTAGGAACGCTCACTCGTTCAACCTTAAACCCACCTTCGGACGTACAGTTAAGTTTAGAGACTCGTTCTTCAACCGCACCACACGAATATGGAATGCTCTTCCCAGCCCAATTCACAGTATTGTCTTTGATGGATCATCCGTTATCCATGGACGGCACTTGTGTTGTTGAAACCGAAAGACTTTCCATCCTCGGTATGTGTATCAACCCAACAATTAGTTGGAACGATCACATATTTGAGGTCGCCAAAAATGCTGCGAAATGTCTAGGCTTCCTTAACGATGCAAGAAGTACTTCACCCCTTCTGATCTGGCTACAATATACAAGGCCTACATACTCCCAAAACTTGAGTATAACGCTCCTATTTGGTCAGGTGCTCCTAAGACCTCCCTGCACCTGCTGGATAGAATTCAAAAGCGAGCGATAAAACTTATAGGTGACAGTTATATTGCGAAGTCGATTGACTCGTTAGAACACCGACGTAATGTCGCGTCGTTGTCACTCTTTTATCGCTATTTTAACAAGAAATGCTCAGATGAATTAGCCAGTTGCATTCCTCCCCTTCAAGAATTCACCCGCAATACACGCCTAGCTAGGAATGCCCACCAATTCACCCTCAAGCCCTCTTTCGGACGTATATTCAATTTCAGAGACTCGTTCTTTATCCGCACTACACGAATCTGGAATGCTCTTCCCAGCTCGATTTTTCCTCCTCATTACAATCCACAGGCATTTAAAACCAATGTCCATCGGTACCTCCTCTCCCTCCCTTCCTCTATACCTTCGGCCCGTGCTGTGACTTGATCCGGTCACTTAAGGGTACTCGAAACCCCTTTTGCACGCGTCAATTATAAAAAAAAAAAAATTACGAACAACCAATAATGGATGAGCAGGTGCATCATCGTGATGTAAGAGCCATGAACTGTTACCATATACCCATGACTCTTCACCAGTTACAGTAAGCAAATCTCTATTTATTTTTGTTAAAATTCAGCAATTTTGGAACGAACCTTCCTGCCACATGCTTCTAGCGTCATAATTTCGGAAGAAAATTGCATGCCATGAGTCAACTGCCTTACCAACATCTTCAGCAACTTCTCTAAAAGTGATTCGACGACTCTTTGTAACACTTTTCTTCACTTTGTCAATATTATCATCATTGATGTGCTGGGGAGCCTAGGACAAGCGTCGTCATTCACATTTTCTCGGCCTTCTTTGAAAAGCTTGTACCACTTGGAAACATTTGTTCTTTTTGACTCAACATATGCCACTATCAACGTTTCAATTTGTTTAAACATTTGATTCCATTCTTCACACAAAATTTAATGCAATTTCTTTGATCCACTTTTTTTCGACAGCAGGATAAGCCCAACACACAAAACACACAACTTTTATGCCTCTTATAAATGAAGTAAATATGCTACATAGCTGAAACTGTAAACACATATTCCAAACTAGTGTATCAACTTGACAATAATAAAAATCGATAATCGAATGTACGTTTTCTGGGGAATTTGCAAATTCAATTATATCGACTCCTACTTAAAGTCGATCGTCTATTTAAAGTTGATCCAAGGATTACAAAAATATCTAAAATAATCAGTGTATACTAAGTGCAGACAGCTTCAGAACCTGAAATTAGATTCGATAAAGCAACGTTCACTTCACTCCGTTACCGTGGTCGGTTGCAATAAAATGTGGGTCACCCATCTCCTCAGTAGGGCACTCTAAGCCCTTGTTTCCTCTGCATTCGCCGTCTCCTCATCAAAATGAACACAGATAAAAATCACAAAAAAACAGTAAACACATGTTAAGACCCGACGCCAGTTGTTTAACACGAATTCAACCGCTAAACCCGTTTCACATAAACAGAAATTAAAACTCTGTACGAACATTAAATCCAATCTACACAACCTTGGCATATCCAGTACCTGCACTTATCATGAAGAATGACACTTAAACCGCCATATTTCACACAAAACGTCAGTTTATCGTCCACTCACACAACCTAGACCCACAATATTCCCGAAAAACCGCATCATAAGCCAACAAAAACACCGAAAACCACTTCTGTGGCAGCACCTTCAGGTCGAACAAATAAACTGCCAATTAACATTTGACATATCGTCGGAACATGACGTCTAATCATTGAGCCAATCATCATGCAACCACCAATGACTCATCGAAATACTAACGCTGCTGCCTCTGCGTTGAGTAATGCCTCCGTTCAAAGGCGACGCCCCTGGGTTGTGGAACTATTACCAAACCACTGTCAAATTACCGCTGTCATGTCCGCGTTTGAGTCCATTAGAGACCAAACACAGGAATCAATTATTGTAAAACGAAAGACTACCAACCTGACCAAAACTCTAAACGCTTAGATCTCGAATCACAGCCGCTGTATGTCTGCGTGTATTCGGGGGGCATGTTCATTAATCAAGCCTCGTAATTCTGGTTAATTGCCAGCAGATGGCTTTCGCAAGTCTGGACTCTGGGTAAGTTGGCGGCGAAGTGCGCCTTTCTCACGTCTCAAAATAACTTGTGTCCGATAACCGACAATATTTTGTTGGTCTTGGCGTGGATTAATTAAAATACGTGTCATCAGTGGAGTGAACGGATTCGCCGCGCAAATGTTTATTGTATCCGCCGCGAACGGAGACAGCGTCATTATCCATCTTGGTGGTCAGTTTTTTCATCCACCATCACTTGTAAAGTGTTTCCTTTGCGTAGTGAACGTGGCCGCGAGTGAAAACGCATTGCAAAGCCGGTCCACGCTGGCAGGCGAACGCACCTGACAATGTCTTAGCAAACCTGTCTCTTATCGCCAAAAAAAAAGCTAGTCGTACAAACAGGAGGCTTCGCTGTGCTTCGCTGTGCTTCTCTCTGCTTGTCTAAACTTCTGTGAACTTCTCCGGCAGTGCTTCGTGAAATGGCGCCAATCTGCCTCAGCCTCCAAATGTGGTATCCGTGCAAGCAGACATTGTCACTCTTTCCTGACGGCCAATTAAATCACGCATGTCTAGCAAAGCGGTGGTTGAACTGTGTAGCATGTCCGGCGCAATGGCGGACTAATGGCACGGGGTAATGAATGACAGAAGTTATTGACGATCGTGTGGCGATCATTTAATTGATCGTACTTATCATGTAATGAGCTCAACATTAGACGTAATTAAGTTGTCTCTGTCGATGAGATGTTTGATGTGCGAATTGATGTTTTCAGACTTAATCTTTGGATAGGGGGAGACGGAATTAAATTGAATCGCTTGGAAGAACAAACATGTTGTGATGTTAAGTTTCACTTTCACGATGACGGCGATGTCGGGAACTTGTTAAATGGCGCACTTGCCTCGAATTTTCGCTGCAACCGAACTCCATGAAGGTGACTACAGTTGTGAGGGAGAACGAAAAGAAACTGATGACAGATCAGTTAACGTAAGAGTTTCTGAAGTAACCATTGACAGCTTATAAGTGCATTAATAATAATAATTTTTGACGCTACAGTCCAAAGGGGGACCAGGGCCTAGCTCTCTCATCAACTGCTCGTGTTGTGCGCGCTACTGTTCTCTCACGAACAGAAGGGACCTACAGTTTTTTGCCGAATCCGAACGGCGAAATTTGAGAAGCTTTCTGAGTCAGTTATTACTCTTTGAGTGTTGTCAGCAGCTTGAAAGAGGTGGTGCCGTGAAAAATTCGAATAATTGGTGTTGAGCAGGGAATCGAACCTAGACACTGAGCGTTGGACTCTCGCCACTACGCCACGGCGGCCACTTATAAGTGCGTTACAACTCTTTAATAAGACAAACAGGTTTTAATTGCTGATGTCTGACCTTCATTAACTTCTTATTTACTTCTTTAAACACTATATCAGAAAAATAAGAATTACAAAGAGTATATACTAGTCTCTAACAGGATGAATGAAAATTTGGCTCAAATTTGGTTGCACATGACTGAGTGGTATGTTCCAATGGATCTATTATTGTTGTTGTCTCAAGGACGAAAGAGACCGACTTCTGCATTCAAATGTTTGTCTGAATGTTTGACTTTTGCAAACAAGCGGAAAAAAGAGGAGTGGGGAAAGTTATGATAGATGAATTAAAATCTGGTCCGAGTCGAATTTAGTTTGTGAACTTGCTTTCCTCCCCAACCACGAAGCGCCTCAAGAGGCCACTGTCCGATTGCTTATAACTCCTTTGGGCTGGGTTTAAACGGCTGTAGAGCGGAACAGGCCGGCAATCAGACACTTGCATACAATCTGGTTTCAAATGAGGCCTTGGGTAGTTTGTGTCAGAGACTGTCTTCGTTCTTTCTGTCATAATAGAGTGGCATTTGCCCGTTTTAGATTATACCCAAAACTTTGCTCTCCCAAAACCTGTGGACTGCCTCCCACCACGAGGAAGTCAGCAGCCAGGGGCAGGCGACATGTTACGTATGTCCCCTTAATCACGACTTTCGAGACGCGCCTAAGACATAGTTTTATCAGGTAGGCGGCCACTTGGCAGACCCAGCAACAGGTGATTGAATCAAATCCATAAACTCGTCTGGTTACGCTTGGGAATAGCTTCTAATGAGTTAGAGTCAATGCCAGAGAGATCGAGCGGCTTTGAGAGCCCTTGTGCGTGAAATACCCCGTAACATGCGGGGTAAAGAAGATGATGCTGATCAGATTTAGAGTTGTGCCTTATAGAGGCACCAATGTTCCACAACAGGACTGAAAAAAACCACGAGATTGGATTAAACGGATGATAGAATGCTCCATACCAGGACTGACAATGAAAACGAAATAAAAAAAACACGGACTTCTTTCGGGTGTTTTGGAAAGCGAATTTTGGAAGATGGCCTTTTAATGATTGACGTGCGTTCGTAAATGTGTCCTTTTCCGTAAGTTCCTTCCTTCCTTCTTCTTATTCCTAAGGCTATTGGGGCAACTCTGCTTATTCCAATGATATTCAAGAGGATGGCAAACAATAGTTTCAAGAAAATTCATCTTCTTGGGAGTAGAATGTTTTAAACTGATTGTCTGACGCATGGCGCCCTTAAGAGGGGATAGGATAGGCGTTAATTCATTGTGGGATTCTAAATTTATTCTTAAAAGATATGTCAACTCTATGATTGATATCAATAGCTCATTGTTACAAGATTACAAAAACCGTTCCACACCTTTGCCATAGTATCTGTTATTCTTCCAAGTAGTCAAGTCAAGGATCCATCGTACAAGACTGCCTAGCAACTTAAGTGCTAATACAACTAAGTTTCGAAAAGGAAAATGGGATGTAAACTGCTTGCAAATAAAATATTCTTTTCCAACATGTTACAAATGTTCGTGCGTTTTGACAGATCATTTACGAACTATGACAATCCTTCTACACATTGAAAACTGACTGAATTTGATGGAGTTTTTAAAGGGTTATAAATTTTAAAATATCCGGATATTTTTCGTCCAAAGCAACGATAGTAAATTACTTCCTCTGTCATAGCTGTCAAAGTTTAGAATAAACGATAGTATATTTTTCTTTAAAAGCACTTTAAGTGAATTCCCTACAGAATGTATCTTCCAGTCGCGTTTTTGTTTTCTTTGCTTTTTTAAGCTAAGGAAAAATAATGAGCATGCCGAAACAAAATCCCAATGTCAAGAATTTCTCAAATTTTATCCTCACAAGTCAAAAAAAATATTCTCCATCATGCTGCAAGTTTATATTATTTAATTTAAATAAACATTAAACAACAGAACTTCAAGGTCGCAACTTTTGTTAAACAATAAAAGAAAACTGAAGGTCAATTCCCTGAATTTTCGACTTCCTTAAAGTGGTCCACAACTAAAATAAGGAACAAACCAAAAACCGAAATCGAGTGCAATGCTCTTGAAAGTGAATATAAATCTAAGCCAACGCACTTCCTTATCAGCCGCACCACCATACCATCGCTTATTAAACTTTCTTCAATCGCATTCACTGCATTGCCACAGCGACGGCATTAATTAAGACAAACATTCTTGAAGATTAATTGAGTGCCTTACCCGATTCCCACCATGCCTGCTTCCCTCCCAGAAGACTTGACCAACTGCACTGCACAGACCCTGGTAGACAGAAATGGATGGCCTTCATCATCATCTTCTAGGTTAGAGTTCATATCTTCAGCGGAAAACCTGCAGCTTAAATTTACACTTGACCAAGTAGACCAACTGCTAACTGCACATTTCACCTGACCATCCATCTCCTCCTCCTCCTCCTCCTCCTTTTGCAGCCCAGAAGTGATTAACGAGTGCGGTCGAAACTTTAATCACCTTGGTTACGTATAATTTAAGAAGCAGAAGGAGATGGAGAGAAACAAGTTTCCAGCAAGCCGCGTAATGCCTTCTCCAATGGGCGGCACATTAACCATGTCGACCCCGTTTCCGTTCAATGTCTTCCAACGCACGTTTCTTTCGTAGCTCTCGGTGTGTTTGTCTGTGGGCCTAATTCTAGCATCTCGGGTTAAATGCGCATTGACACGGTTCTTTTTCTGACCAGCGACACAGAACAAATCTGATCGCAGCTCCTCCCCGTTCATCCCAAAGAAAGTCGACATTCGCTGAACGGATCACTTCCGAGCGCCGCCGCGCCAGCACTTGAGAAGGCCATCCAATCGAAGGGTTGACCCAATTTTGGACACCGCTGTGTGACACTGAGAAGCATGCTTACTTAATCATCTGCTTTGGCGGTAAATTCAATCAATTGGCCGCGCAGCTTGAGTTGGGAAACCACGAGATTGGATTAAACAAATGATAGCCGATGGAGGAATGAACGCTGAGATTGACTTTGATGTTGATGGATCCAAGTCAAATTTATGCGCGTGCTTCAGCGTGTTGTTCGATACACATTTAAAGATGATCATTAATCAACTCTGATTTTGGCTAATTGACGAGCGTGGCATTTGGGCAAGGTTGCACTTAAGATGCGGAGTGGCTCTGATTTGGTGCCTCTTTGAAGGGCCTAAGTTCTCCCGAGGTGAAGCTCATTAGCTGTGGCTCGAGACATTCCATAGTGTTGCCGGACTTCGGAAGTCAATTATCTGCGAGGCCTAATTGCAATCACCTTCAGAGATGTTTAGAAGAAACGTAATGAGTGATGTTAGAGTGTCTGTCAGGGATTGGAAGTGCGTACATTTAGGACGGTCTAAATAGCAAGGTTATATCACCACTTAGAGTATCAAGTGATTTAAAATGTTGTTCATCATAAAAATTACATTTTCTATGTCACTGCATTCATTTTGATGTCGGTTGGAGATATGGAATTGGAAATTTCCTGTATTTATCAAAGAACGAAGCAAAATTCTTGGTTCAAATTTGACATTCACACAAAACGATTGATTCTTTGGCTTCTTTTGAGAATGTCATAGTTTTCGTAAAACAACATTTTTAAAAAGGACCCCACATTTTACTTTAAACTTGGCTTACTGCTGGTTATGACACCCGGTATATTTCAGTAAATTTAATTTTTGTGATATTTGCTAAATTTTAAGAAGACAATCATTCATAAATTTATTCTAGTTATGTTGATTTGTTGATTCAATTTCCTGTGTTGTCTTTAACCTCTTACTTGAAGTGAAAGGGTATTTCACACAAGCGAACGTTTGAGGAGTATGCAATATTACATCTCTCCTTCTTTAACACGTTGAGGACGGCGCAGTTTTTTTTGTATTCAACATAATTTGGCGGCAGCGAAAATCAAACGTTGCCACATCTGGCGGCACCTTGCATAAAAAAAATTGAAGAAAAGAACAACTTTTGCGAGAACTGAACACATCATTATCGTGCTGTTTCTGTTGTACCGTTACTTCTTCACACTTATGCCAGATAAAACATTCAAGTGTTAGCCACCGGTACACGCCATTCTCAAAGTGTAAAGATCTATTTGTCCTTCACTGTAAAAACTGCTAGTTTAACAATTCCCTCGTGTATACTCTTGCAAGAGAAACGAAAACTGGTGCCAGATTACTCTCGGCTAAATGGTTACTTACGGTCCCATCCGAAGAAGGGACCGACTCCAAAACTCGAAGTTTGAAAACTTTTTTTCAGAACCAGTTATTACTCTGTGAGTGTTGTTTGTTATTTAAAAGAGTCGGTACCGCGAAAAATGTGAATCATTTGGTCCTAGAATCGAACCTTAACCCTCCGGCGTGTGAGTGAGACACAATACCCACAAAGCCCCAGCGACCAGTTGTTATATGTGGTATTTTTAAAGTGGACTAAAAATTAATTTTGCAGTAAATATAAGGTTGCCAAAAATCTCCCTTCCGCTTTTGTGTTCTTCATTCAATGCTTCATAAAAAGTGTTTCAATGATCGAATTTAGTTCGAATATGGATGGAAACAGATGATTGAATAAAACGGCGCTTATTCGATAATATGTTTCCATCTAGACGGCAATTCATAATACTCCCCTCGTAGAAGCCCCCTCCTTATTTGCGAAGAACTCGGGCAGCCACTTTTCACAAGCCTCTTATAAGTTCAACTTCACATCACCAAGGGTGTTCGCCATGGACAGGAACAGCTGGTAATCACTTGGCGCTACGTCCGGTCTATATGGTGGATACGATAAAACCTCCCATCCGAGCTCCCGTAGTTTCTGACAAGTCATCAACAAATTGTGTGGTCTGGCGTTGTGATGGTTGAACACTACACCCTTCCTGTTAGCCAATTCTGGACGCTTCTGATTGTTCGCCTACTTCAAGCGGTTTAGTTGTTCTCAGTAGATGGTAGGATTAAGCGTCCGGCCATATGGAAGCAGCTCATAGTGGATGATTCCCTTCCAATCCCACCAAACACACAGCAAAACCTTCCTGGCCGTCAATCCCGGCTTGGCCACTGTTTGCGATGATTCACCGGCCTCCAACTACGACCGTTTTCTCTTGATCTTGTCGTATGTGATCCATTTTTCGTAGCCAGTCACCCTCCGCTTCAAAAATGGGTCGAGTTCGTTTCGTTTCAGCAGCATATCGCAGGCGTTAATTTGGTTCAAAAGCGGCACCCAAACATCAAACTTTTTTTGTATCCAGCCTTCTTCAGATGGCTTAAAATGGTTTGGGGACTAACTCTCATCTCCTGGGCGATGTCACGAGATGCCACGTGCCGGTTTATGAGTAACTCGATGATTTCCATGATTCGATCGGTATTCGTCGTCACAGGTCTTCCATGGTGTCGTTTTCACCGGCCAAGTGATGGAATACCATTCCTCAAAACACCATTGATCTCAGGGAACATTTCTGTAGCGGATTTGCCTTTAACGAAGGAAAACTTTACAATAGCGCGAATTTCGGCGTTAGTGAAGTCACGTCACGTCGTTTACACGTCTATAACTGTTGAAGGCAATATCCAACCCAATCATACATAGCATTGTTTTGTAGGTTATGTCAAGACCTTCCAAATTATGTATAGTATTGCCAGATCTGAGCTCTGTTATATTTGTTGTTGTTAACGATTTTTTTGTACAATTTATTCCAGCTAACCTTGAAGGATACGTAGAGGCCATTCAAGTATAAAGACTTTTCCCACAATGCTAAAAGAAGCGTCAGGTTCAATTACATTCCAGAACTCTCTTAAATCGCAGCTAGATAATTTTACGTTTTTCTTCTCTTGAACAAAAAAACAATTCTTCTTATGCATTGTCTTGATGTAAATCATTTTTCTTGTCAAATCTTGAAAATCATATTTCTGTATTGGTTGTTCACATCAATTCGGTCCGTTTTCAAAAGATGGCGCCACCAAGTTGACCAAGTTGATCAAGTTGGAAGCGATTTCGAACTCCATTGGAAAACAATTTTTCTGAAAACCAAAAACGCACCGAACTGCACGTCCGCACAGTCATTAGTATGTGGAACGATTTTTTTTTAAATTAGAACCTGGAAAGAATACTTCACAAATTGTGATGTGTACAAGACCCCAAGCATTTGCAAACATTTTTAAAAAACCACAAAAGTACCGAGTGGTTTCACTAAAGCTTGTGAAAGACCAATTTAATATCAAAAACTTAGGAAAGACTTTTGACTTGAAGCAAGTGTTGTAATAATATTTACTCGGTCTTGAAATTTTGTCACCACCGTCTCTCTCTATGGAAACGTAAACGACGAAAGTTTTGTTATTCTTGAAGGGTCTGTGTACCTCCAATGCCAAGAGCTTAGCGCAACACTCGCTTTGAATGACGACTTTAAAACTAAATGAGTCTCCTGTCAGACCTAAGAAAATACACAGCCGCAAAGGAAAACTATGTAAATCCAAAAATCCACCTCTGTCAGGCAATCGATTCATCCAATTTCGGTTGCTTTCCTTCAAATAGACTGTTGTTACTGTTGATTTCGTTTAATTATCCCACTTGACCGTACCAACAACCGCTATTAGAGCAGGTAAATATTTTTTTGTTCCAATTTCAGGCGTTGATCTTAATTAGGAACGAAAACAAGAGCGCGCATAGAGCTCTTCGGGGAACCTTGTGAAATGAATCGAGTCGCGAGTATGTCTCAAGAATGCTCCAAAAACCCAGACCAGCCAACCGCCGTTCACCGACGTGACAGTTTCTTCAGTCAGTGACAATTAGCCAACAAGTCACACGCACACACCGGCGAACGAGGCCAGCGAACTACATGCGAAGTCTCACCCGCAGAGACGACAAAAAATGCGTGCACCACGTATCTGCACTCGAGAAGAATTATGAAATTCATTCGCTACGCCTTCGGTTGACGAGAGGCATACCAAATACGGAGACGACGCTAATCACCACAGGCTATCACAACGTGTAGATGGGGTTTAGAAACGTTTCATTGGGTTTTTTTCCAGCGCCGAGAGGTGGCGGCGGTACCAGCAGATTGCATTTCTGAGGCTAATTTTGCTCGCTTTTTGTCGCCCTTATGCAAGCGAGCCGACTTCAAGTCTCCACTCCGCGGCGCTGCCGTGACGAGTTGAGTAATGCACCTGCAAGTAAAGAAAGCCTGAATTTGACCCCAACCCTCGGGATATCGTGAACTTTCGCTTCATCGAGTGTTCTGATCCATGAATTGAGGAACATACTCTGTGCAGCTGTCGCTTTACTCGTCTGCGTCCAAGTTCAACGCTCCCGCCAGTCTCTGTGCCCCCTCTTTGCGGCTGTTTCCGATATCGATCGCCACCTGCGAAGAGGCCGGACATTTTTCCATATCGCACGAGCAGCTCGGGCACATCCGGAATTTTCGCTCTCGTTCAACAGCCGTGCGTAGCGACGTGTCGTTGAAAAGCCCAAAATATGACAGTCGTGGCGGGCGTTGACTACCGTCCGGTGGCTAAGATTATTTATTCATTTAGCGCTTCATTGGGAAATGCTGAGCGTCGAGGAAAACGTTTCACTTTCGTTCACAGCTCGGCATTTAAATTTGTGTTCGTCTTGCCTTTTCGGGCGTTTAGTGTGCCGTCTCGAGCGGTCGATCACGTATGATTCTGAGGTTTCTGTGCGGTTTCTATTTGCTTTTCAGTTTATCTGCTGGGATCGAATCGGAATGTTTCATACGGGTTTTATGGTCTCTCACGGGCTTGGATGTTCGAGTTGAAAGATGATTGGTGAGTCAAGGGTGCGCTTGGATTACCGTCGCATTAAGGCGGTGGAGGAAAGTGAAACTAAGAGCGAATTTCACTCCGTCGTCTTAATAATGCGCAAAGGGCCTCTTCTTGTGTTCGTCTTTAATGACTTGCATGGGTGCAGGTTGAATACTTATTTAAGTGCATCTTCATCGTGGGAACTTGAAGTGCAGAGGGTGTGACTTGCATCGTTTCTCTTACAATCAAATGATTTTACATTTTTTTAAGGAAAAATCGGTGTTGGAAAAATCGGCTGTGGGTTTATGATTGGAATTCACAATGTATTCCAAGAGAGGAATGTTTTCGAATCTGTGTTTTGGGAATCTTTGGGGGAGTTGTTGTTTCGAGAAAAGCTTTTCAAAGTCTACAATGACTTTTACTTTGGCACAGTGTTGGTGTTCATTACTTGAAAATTCAGATACCTGACAAACTGAAAAAAATGAACAATGTTGAGGTCTTTTGACATTCACCTAGACTAGTTGATTGATTGATTTCTTAATCGCTTTCTTATAAAACAGTTGAATATGGTATTGGCAGGGATCCGGACTTATTACCATACCATGTAGCCTCCTGACTTGTGTCTGAACCATCAACAAATAAACTCTAGTCTCCTGTTTCGTAAGGGACGTTCAACACTACCTTTTAACTTCGTAAGGGATGTTCAACACGACCATTTAACTTGTACGTTTTCAAAACCTTAATAAAAACGAGAAAATACAGAATAGAGAAAGTCTCTTCGGCGTGGAGAAGTGGGTAGAGTGCAACACTCATACGTCGAAGTTTCACGGATCTATTCCCGTATTGAACACCTCGCGTTTTTCACGGCACCACCGCTTTCGAGTTGCTCATAACACTCAAAGAATAACAACAAAGCTTCTCAAACTCCGCCGTTCGAAATCAGAGAAAACCTGTCGACCCCTTCTCCTCAAAGAAGTAGATTCTAAGGAAGCTAGACCATCCAATATGCATATAGATTTAGTTGACCAAGTGAAAGCAAAACAGAGCAAAACTGCTTTCGTCATTATATTCCAACATTTTTGGCAAACTTTGATTTCCTAAAATTTTAATTTCATTTATGGAGAGAGGTAAAGGAGGTGTGGTGCTGGTCGCGATATTGAAGGATCATTAAGAACTTCAAACTTTGCTTCATTTTTGTAGTGAAAGCATATATCTCGGCTTTGAAGAAGAAACAACCATAAAACTGGTACGGGGATGTGGTATTTGGTTTTACGTGATCACCTGCCTTGACGGCTTATATCACGGGGAACCTTTTTCCCAAGAGTCGTAAGTAACGCAAGACTAAACGCCTTAGTTACCCAAGTACCAAACTGGGATCATGCTTGAGGGGCAATCACCCCACCTTGGTTTGATGCGAAGCCTTCCTAAAACCTCTTCCGCTCTTTGGGTCGCAGCGCCCGGTTGAGAATGCAACTCCACACTGAGAAGGGATAGTCCCCTAACCGACTTGCCTAGTTTTGCTTAAACAATGGGCTAGACAAGTCAGCACAGTACACTATCCTCGACTCTACCCGCAATGTTAGGTGGTAAACCACAGCCACCACGAAACTCCCACAAGGGGGCCTACCGCAATGGTCAGGCTGGAACCGAAGTTCCAGGGGCCCCTGACCTCCCGTGGCACCAGAATATAGCCTCTGGTTAAGCTGTCACTACCAGTCAGGTTCCCTCTAAGCCTGGGTCTGTTAGCCGCCATCCCGCCACAGATGGTCTTTCCTCCATCAGTGTTTCCGTTGTCACTATAAATAGTGATACGGATGTGATTTTGAATCATGTGATTCATAAATCCAGTCACATCATCTGGAGAAATCTGGAGAAACAACCATAAAGCTAGTACGGGGAATGGCATTAAAACCTTTCTGGCAATAAGCCAGGAGATGAGAGTAGGTTATCACAAAACAAACCAAAAATCTGGGTCTCTATGGTCGCCATGGCGTAGTGGGTAGAGTGCGACGCTCACACGCCGACGGGTCTAGGTTCGAATCCCAGCTCAACACCAATTTTTCGAATTTTTCACGGCACCTCCTTCGAGCAACACAGCACTCAAAGAGAAATAACTGTCTTAGAAAGCTTCTCAAATTCCGCCTTTCGGAGTCTCAAATTCCGCCGTTCGGAGTCGGCAAAAAACTGTAGGTCCCTTCTACTTGTGAGAGAACAGTAGCGCGCACAACACGAGTAGTTTATGAGCAAGCTAGGCCCTGGCCTAGCCTAGGATTATCTATGAATAATCCTACGTCGATAATAGAGTTAAACTGTTGTCTTCACTTCTTCGGAAACATTTACTAACTGGTTTCCCAGGGCTGCCTTTGACCAGAAAATATGCCAGAAGGGAAATGTACTCGGATTTCACGGACATCTCCAAGGCAATGGAGGGATCCGCAGCTGGTGTGTTCATGGAAATTGACAACATTAGACTTCACACTAGTTAAAAAAACAAATGAGTTTTATTTTTGATACTATTGATAGCAAAATGAGCGAGGCGACGAACAACCGAGGAGACGACCGATCGTATTGTATGCAGAATCAACTCTGCGAGAAAATATTCGATGTTGATTGTTGCTCAATAAGACTGTGTGCAACATCAGCAAATTTGCCAGTGCGGGTCTCTGTTGGGATTGAATTAGCGACAAGAGTCCGGGTAGCATCTGCGGCGTCAGCAGATGTGCATCTGCAGCTCGCTTTGTTGTTTTTTTTTATATGTAACATTACTCGCTTAACCTTATTTCGCGTGTGTCTTTCACGTGAAAAGTTTTGTGGTCTTAATGCCCACGAACTTTACTGTGAAGAACGAGTGCGGCGACAGCTGAATTATGCTTTAGGCCTTATTCATCCCTCTAACCACTTCCGAGATTGTACATAAATGCAAGTTTTCCCTTATTTTGGTCGATTGATTAAGATTTAATTTATTTATACTTGTCTAAGACCTGGTACACCACGGAATCATGAGAAATGAGATTGCCGATGAACTTGCTGTGAAACGATCAAAACGGGCATTCATAGGGCCCAAACCCACAATGGGACTTCCCATGCCCTTGGTCAAGCCTTTTAATTTTATTTAATTCAATTAATTAATTAATTGTTGGCGCTACAGTCTAAAGGGGGACCAGGGCCTAGCTTGCTCATCAACTACTCGTGTTGTGCGCGCAACTGTTCTCTCACGAGTAGAAGGGACCTACAGTTTTTTGCCGACTCCGAACGGTGAAATTTGAGAAGCTTTCTTAGACAGTTATTTCTCTTTGAGTGTTGTCAGCAGCTCGAAAGAGATGGTGCCGTGAAAAATTCGAAAAATTGGTGTTGAGCTGGGAGTCGAACCTAGACCCTTCGGCGTGTGAGCGTCGCACTCTACCCACTACGCCACGGCGTCCACAATTCAATTCAATGCAATTCAACATTTTATTAGTTATAAAGGTGCAATAAGATATGAGTCTTTTACAGTACTAAGATCTAATAATTATAGAAAACAATTTAGATTTCTTTAAGTAAAAAAGGTAGATATATGAAAAATGGATGAAGAAGACTTAGGAGAGGGAAGAAAGATAGACAAGAACTGCATGTTTAAAACGTTTTGTGTTAATAATAGTTCGTATATTAGTTGGTATTGAGTTCCAGAGTTTGATAGCGTTGATAGAAAAGAAACGCGACGAGTTAGTGTAAAGATAACGAGATGGTATTAGAGCATGTGTTCTGGAAGATCGAGCAAAATCGAGTTTTTTGTGTAGATATGATGGAAACTTGTTCACAATAATATTATAGTATCCAGAGGTCTAATCACGGATGACGACTATCGTGTGACGATATCGTTGAAACGAAAGTTTTGCATCGCGTTAGCAAAAAAACGATATCGACAAAACGATATCATTTTGGTTGCTTTATGTACTCTCAAAACTGAATATCGCTATCGTCCTGCAGTGTTGGGCAAATTTTAGTCGAATAATAAAATAAATTAGTCATTAGTTGCCGGATTCAAGCGACTAATGATTGATTTATTCATTATTCATTAGAAAGGAATGATTGACCAATGACTTATTCATTACTCGCAGAAATTATTCATGACTTTGTCAATAATTATTTATGGTTTATTGAAATAAGTTAATCATTAGTCATTAATCGCTAAATAAAAGAATTTATTCAAGAAATCATTAGTCATTAATCACTGAATAAAAGAATTTATTCAAGAAATATCTTTGTTAATAAATAAATAAGACAAAGTATTGACTTATTTCAAATGATAACGAACATTGAAATATTACCGTCGAACTTTTTATTTTTTGGTGAGTTCCTACTACATAGTTTTTGCAATTGTAGTTTGGCCGCGTAAATACATACTGTGTAAAATAATAGCACCATCTTCGACTTTGTCACTATTATAGTAATTCCTTTTTCCTATGCACAGGCAGGCGCCTCATATTTATTGCACAACATCTATTACATCGATCATAAAACCCATAGACAAGACATTAAAAAAATCATCTTGTCATTGAAAAAGTCTCGTTAGCGGAAATGCAAATATATGCGTAAATTCCGACATGCACGCGATTGGTGGGCAATCATGAAACAGAGTTAGTCATGACTACGCGTTAATCATGAATAACCATCAATCATATGTTTGAATAACGAAAATTTATGAATAGTCATGAATAAATCCGGCAAATAAATTGTTCATGACTAACGTTTAGTTACGTTTCTTTAGTCATTAGTCATTATGTTATTTTCTGCCCAACTCTGTCGTCCTGACGACCGGTTTTTGACGATAGCTATTTTCCTATCGTTTTGCATTGGGCTAGCATGAAAGTGGTGAAAATTTGAAGAAAAAAGTAAGAAAAAAAATGTAATCAGTAATTACAAAATGTTTTGGATCTAATCCTCAGCTTTGGGAAATATGAATGTACATTCAAAATTATTTTAAAAAAATATTCCCTGAAATAAAACTTCATACACTTTATGATCTCTACTCGCACAGCCAGCCAGTTCATTCGCAGTGTGTACACACACAGCAAAACAATAAAACTATCAGGCAGTCGTTATTCTATGTCTTGTTGTGTGTGTACAATTTTGACAAGAGATAGGTAGTTACGATCAGTAGCGCTCAAACTGTGTATAAAATAAACCGAAGACGAGACGATAGTGGCTGGGTTATGTGATGCGACGATATCGTTTTAGTGTATCGTCAGGATGATAGTCGTTTGAAAAGTTACGTGATTGCAGCCCAGGTATTGATCGAGAGAGATTCCTAATAAACTTTTAATATACTCGGATGCACCATCAAATCTGCGGAAACCATAGATGTTCCCAATAGCATCATTAAACGCTACCTGCAACTTTTGTTGGGACAGGGAGTCAACTTTACCCAAGGCAACCTCGGCGTATATTATCCGTGGAAATATGAGAGCGAAACCAGTTTACATCTATTGGAGTTTAGCTAGAAAACAGGTATAACTTACGCAAACAACCATATATAGATCCAATAACCCTGTTAATGTGGTCCTATTCTGACAATTTGCTGTTAATAGTCATTCCTAAGCTGATGACCGTACTTACTATTTCGAGTTTATCATCAGAAAGTACAATATTTGGCAAAGAGCAAAAGGGCACAACCGAATTTGAAATAGGAATTACCTGAGATTTCTTCGGATTCAGTTGTAAACCGTTTTTTAAAGACCACATACAGTGGCTCCAACCAATAATCGGATAAAGGTTCTGAATACTTTTCACGTAATACAGCTAATAAAATATATTATATTGTATTTGCGAGCTCTGCATTCATTAAATTTATGTAATCACCTATACTACTAAGATTTTTGGAAATGGAAATGCTTCCACACAAACGGAAGATCATTAATTAATAAGTAAAACAAAATAGGTCCAAAGATTGAACTTTGTGGTACACCTTGCTTAACAGGTAAGAGTGTAGAATAATTCCCGAGATTAATAACAACTTTCTGATACTCGTCGGACAGAAAACTATGAATTAATCCCACAGCATTATCACTAAACAAAAAGTAATTCAATTATCAAAAACCTTTGAGAAGTCAAGCAGGCAGGAAAGTGTGACTTTTTTCTGCTGCCTTCCATAATGCAAACCATAGCTGTAAGTGTACTTTGGTTAGCTCTGAACCCAGACTGTGCCTCATTTAATAGGTTATTAAGAGACAGATGTTTAAAAAGCTGCTTGGCCATAAGTTTCTCTAAGACTTTATAAACACGGAAGGATACTGAAAGGTTTATAATCATTCTCGTGCGAGAACAGTAACATAACACGAACAGCTGCCGAAGAAACAAGACCTTTCTCCCATTCGAACTATCGCGCCATTAGTTTGTTAGGTTGCACTTCTCAAGGAAGCAAGTCAATTCCGAACACATGACGAGTGCGCTTAATTAACTGATGACAACATTTTAGTGCAATACAACAGTAGATGAATTGTAAATTATTTCAAAAGTATCTCTGTTTAAAACAAATTGAAAACATTTCCCATGCCAAAGCTCAAAATAATTTCTTAAAATTGCCCTTAGATCCACCTTACCGACCCTAAACTGGTACTCTTAGCTCACAATAATTGCTTGTCAACGCATTGACCAACCATAAACATGTACTCTTAGCTCACAATGATTGCTTGTCAACGCACTGACATGTAAAAATTTATTAATTTTGTAAATGTATCAGTGCAGGTCACAACACGAAGTTGTGAAACATTTGTCAACAGGCCTTTTGAAAAAACTCCAAGACTCCTAATTGTCCCTCAATTAACTAACGACACAACCAACATTAACACACAGTTGATTGTCAACGCCCTTGTTCACATAATGCAAGTAATAAAGTCAAAGTCACAACGGCCTTGTGAGCAAGCACGTCAACTTTTACAACATCGTCTTGGGCATGCATGAGTAAGTCTAGTTTCACGTCTCTGAAAATTCGAGGGTTTTGAAAAGGTTCAAAACCGGAAAATAAACCTCTATCTATGCTCTCCGACTGCTTCCAGTCCAATCATCTAATTAGATGCCTAATTTTATAATTTTAAAATCTTTATGTAAACAGGGCAGCTATCGAATTAGCAAACGTGCTTTCATCTCGACATCTGCACAGGAAGCTGCTGCACAAACTGGTTCAATGAGGAACACACGAAACCACATCTCTACCTCTCCCCAACGACAAGAAAATCTTTTGTCGCTGTGACAGCGGCTAACGACCTGACCCAACCCAGCCTGAATGCTTAGCAACCAGCCCGTATACAATCAATAAATAATATTCTCATAAACAGCCCCGCCAGTAGGTTAATTCAAATTTGACACAATTTATCGTTCATTCATAATCTGTCACTCCAATCACTTTCGACGGCATTTTTTGCGGAGAAACCCGCGGAGACGCCACAGAGATCTCTCTGCGCGCCTCAAAATTGAGTCAATCAATTGCCAACACCCAGTTGCCTCACCTTCGCCAAAAAACATTCAAAAACACTTACCCCAACAGACATCGATCAAGACGCATTTCGCAGCGTGTCAGTTTGGCTCGCCCTCGCGTTTGGCAGGCACTTCCATGTCACTGAACCATGCGGTCGAGCGCTTCAAATTGCTAAATATGCACCAACCTCACCCTGGCTAGTGGGGGGGATGGTTTGGTATCTGCAGGGAGACAGCCTCCGAGGGCTTCATTAAATTGTCTCCCACAGCTCACGTAAATCGTTTTGACGTTATTCCGAGCAATCATCTCCAAACGCTTTGCATCTCGTTTGGAACGTCAAGTCAATTACAAAGATGACGGTGATGACTTTCTAGTTGTGCCGTACATCGTCCTGGGTGCGTGCCGTCATTGTCTGTCAATTAAAAACATCTAAACTGTCAGATGGTTTGACAGCTAGAAGACAATTGACATAGATACGAGGGCGATCCTCGCCGTCAGCCGTGGGAGGCTTGTGCAGAAGTTGATGAAATCAATTGACTCACCGGGACGGGATCCGATCGGCAGGCGATTCGCCGCCCCAATCCCAGCGCAAATAGTCGTCACACAAGTGACCTGCTTTCTCTTTTCACTCGCAGCCGCGCACAAGATCGCAAACCACTCCACACAGAGTGCTGAGTGGAGAGCGTTCAAATCGGATCGTCGACCGATACGAATTGTTTCACGCGACTTGTTGTCTTCGCATGGAATGGACTGGAGCTGGCTATGCTCTAACCGGATAACTATCGCATTTGGCGGCGCTTAACCAGTACAGCAGGAGTAATGTTTGCACAAACGACTGGGAGAATCCCCTGCGAATTGAAAATGATGCTTTTGCCTTTTAATTTGGGGACTTTTCGCCGCCATTCACCGATTACGCGATAATGTACGCAGGCTGCGCATGGCCGCGAGCAGTGGTGCCAAATCAAATGGAGTGTCAAGTGTGAATTTTGTGTGAAAGGTGAGAAGTCGACAACGAGCGGGTTGATTGATGTCTCAGATGGATGGGTGACTCAAACTGCGGGCTGCTGAGGTAACTGTAATTACGTGTCATCCAACGAAGAGAAATGCGGTTATTTTTGTGAAGCAGTATCGTTTCTTTGATTGTTGGTGATGGTGGTGGGATGAATCAACGTCTGCAATGGAAAGCGGCGATAACTCGTGATTTCTAGAAGCCAGAGGTGAGACAAATGCAAAAAATGTGCTCAAGGAAAGCAGACTGATTTGTTGGTCTATAGCCGTGGGACTTTGATACAGTCAGAAAGACAGCTAACCACCTTTCTTTGATATGTGAAAATTTAATAATTTTGTAGGTGTTTCAGTGAAGGTCCGATTTGGCGCTCTTTTCTTTTCTTTTCTTTAAAGACGTGTTAGGTTTCTTAATTCAAACTCATACTTTAACTTATATTTATTTTAAATGCGTGATCTTTTGAAATGGACAAAGCCATTGAAATCTGATTTGAAGTTTAGGTTTGGTGGCCACTTTTTTCTCTTAAAAATAGCGGTATACCGGTAATGAAAATGTATGCTAGTTAAAATATGCAATGTCGAGCTTTTGGAAATATTTCCTTTATGTTTATTTTTTTCATACACAGCACACTTATAAAGCTTAAAGTGAAATCATAAATAATATTCTCAAGAACAACCAGCAGTTTCCCTTTCAAAGCGAATGAGTAGAGCACCGGCTTTTGTAATGGAAATGATTCATGAAAAGCGCAGAGCCATGTGCTATCGTAAGAAGAACAAAGGAACGTTTGTAAAGGCAGATATAAAAAAGGCAGATAAAAGAAAGCAAGCAGCAACACGGAATAGAAAAACTGTCGCAGAAGATATCAATCATTCTACAGACTGTCTTACAGTAAGACTAGAAACTGTCTATCAGCAGAGGTATAAGCAAGGATCATCTATATTTCCGCACACAAAACTTAGAGCACACCGTCCGCAATGCTGACTTATTGTGAAATAAATCTATCCGGCAGAGACAATCTGCTTAGACTTTCAAATAACGTGGAGGTAATTTTGTGAGAAATGTTCACCAACTTTACTCTACATCAACCCAATCTTAGTAGAAAAAGAAATTGGGAGAAGTGTTCTAACAATCACAACTAATTTTAGTTCATATTAAATCAAAGGACTCATAACCAATCATAATTCGGTGAAGGGAACAAAAAACCTTTTTCGATTGGTCTCGGTGATTGCCTGATAGATAGGAAGCTATGATATTTAAGCAACCAGTCAATGATCATTGACAGCCGAAACTCAGTTTTAGATATGATGGGGAGATAGAAGGACGGTATGGAAATCTGCAAAGCTTGTAGATTTGCTAAATACAACCGGAGTCTAGAAGGTGTCTGCTAAACTATAAGTGGCTCCGCAGCTTTCTTCAAAGTAGAAGCCCAAGCTTGCTATCCACAAAAAAATTAGGACAGATGGTTGTCAGGAAGATCATTGGTATAATATCTAAACAAAAACTTGATATCGCAAAGAAGTTTCACGATTGGAACGACAATTCACAAGGAAGCCATGGTCAGCTTTCTCATCAACTTTTCGTGTTGTGCGCGCTATTGTTCTCTTGCGAGAGTGGGAGGAATTTTTTACTGACCCCGAACGACAAAGTCTTAGAAGCTTTTTTTAAGACTGCTTTAACTCTTTGAGTGTTGTCAGCAGCTAGTGAAAAATTCGAGGTGTTCAGTCGAAGAATTGAACCTGTACCTTCGGTAGGTGAGTGTCGTCCTGTAGGTACTATGCCACGGCGGCCAACTACTCGCACTGTAGTGTATATATTGTTAACACTGACTATAATTTCTTAACACTGAGTCTTAGATTCTGTTTTAGATCAAGAGGACTGACAAAGATTTTTATCAGAATGTTGGTGTAGAAGAAAGGAACGTGATGAGTATCCAACACCTTCTCTGCACTGTTTATGGTTTTGCTTCAAAAGGGTCCTTTCCTTTATGACTTAATGATGTTAACAATAGATCAGACAACGTTCTGTTTAAACATATGTATGCCTCTAACCCCTTTCCATTGTGTCAATATAATTGGCCAACACTGATCTAATTGCGTATGAGTCAACGAGTTCAGTTATGTCCCAATGGACTCTTTACAATTACCACAAAATGTTTATAACCAGTTTGATTTCGATCTGAAGTGAACTAAGTTTAGCCAAAGCGAATATAAACTTTTGCTACCAGTTCGACAAGCCCAAAGAGTCAAAATTTGTCCCTCCTTCTCCTATGATGCACGCATGCAGATGGAATCTTTATGTTCTTGAAGATGCACTTGAATCAAGTAAGGCATGGATCTGGGCCGAAGGAGAGTGCACTAAATTTCATAATTTGCTTATTTCTTTGCAACTTACAACTATACTTTAACTTATATTTATTTTAAATGCGTGATCTTTTGAAATGGACAAAGCCATTGAAATCTGATTTGAAGTTTAGGTTTGGTGGCCACTTTTTTCTCTTAAAAATAGCGGTATACCGGTAATGAAAATGTATGCTAGTTAAAATATGCAATGTCGAGCTTTTGGAAATATTTCCTTTATGTTTATTTTTTTCATACACAGCACACTTATAAAGCTTAAAGTGAAATCATAAATAATATTCTCAAGAACAACCAGCAGTTTCCCTTTCAAAGCGAATGAGTAGAGCACCGGCTTTTGTAATGGAAATGATTCATGAAAAGCGCAGAGCCATGTGCTATCGTAAGAAGAACAAAGGAACGTTTGTAAAGGCAGATATAAAAAAGGCAGATAAAAGAAAGCAAGCAGCAACACGGAATAGAAAAACTGTCGCAGAAGATATCAATCATTCTACAGACTGTCTTACAGTAAGACTAGAAACTGTCTATCAGCAGAGGTATAAGCAAGGATCATCTATATTTCCGCACACAAAACTTAGAGCACACCGTCCGCAATGCTGACTTATTGTGAAATAAATCTATCCGGCAGAGACAATCTGCTTAGACTTTCAAATAACGTGGAGGTAATTTTGTGAGAAATGTTCACCAACTTTACTCTACATCAACCCAATCTTAGTAGAAAAAGAAATTGGGAGAAGTGTTCTAACAATCACAACTAATTTTAGTTCATATTAAATCAAAGGACTCATAACCAATCATAATTCGGTGAAGGGAACAAAAAACCTTTTTCGATTGGTCTCGGTGATTGCCTGATAGATAGGAAGCTATGATATTTAAGCAACCAGTCAATGATCATTGACAGCCGAAACTCAGTTTTAGATATGATGGGGAGATAGAAGGACGGTATGGAAATCTGCAAAGCTTGTAGATTTGCTAAATACAACCGGAGTCTAGAAGGTGTCTGCTAAACTATAAGTGGCTCCGCAGCTTTCTTCAAAGTAGAAGCCCAAGCTTGCTATCCACAAAAAAATTAGGACAGATGGTTGTCAGGAAGATCATTGGTATAATATCTAAACAAAAACTTGATATCGCAAAGAAGTTTCACGATTGGAACGACAATTCACAAGGAAGCCATGGTCAGCTTTCTCATCAACTTTTCGTGTTGTGCGCGCTATTGTTCTCTTGCGAGAGTGGGAGGAATTTTTTACTGACCCCGAACGACAAAGTCTTAGAAGCTTTTTTTAAGACTGCTTTAACTCTTTGAGTGTTGTCAGCAGCTAGTGAAAAATTCGAGGTGTTCAGTCGAAGAATTGAACCTGTACCTTCGGTAGGTGAGTGTCGTCCTGTAGGTACTATGCCACGGCGGCCAACTATTTGCACTGCAGTGTATATATAGTTAACACTGAATATAATTGCTTAACACTGAGTTTTAGATTCTGTTTTAGATCAAGTGGACTGACAAAGATTTTTATCAGAATGTTGGTGTAGAAGAAAGGAACGTGATGAGTATCCAACACCTTCTCTGCATCATTTATGATTTTGCTTCAAAATGGTCCTTTCCTTTATGACTTAATGATGTTAACAATAGATCGGACAACGTTCTGTTTAAACATATGTATGCCTCTAACCCCTTTCCATTGTGTCAATAGAATTGGCCAACACTGATCTAATTGCGTATGAGTCAAAGAGTTCAGGTATGTCCTATTGGACTCTTTACAATTTCCACAAAATGTTTATAACCAGTTTGATTTCGATCTGAGGTGCTCCAAGATTATCCAAAGTGAATATAAACTTCTGCTACCTGTTCGACAAGCCCAAAGAGTTAAAATTTGTCCCTCCTTCTCCTATGATGCATGCATGCAGATGGAATCTTTATGTGCTTGAAGATGCACTTGAATCAAGTAAGGCATGGATCTGGGCCGAAGGAGAGTGCACTAAATTTCATAATTTGCTTATTTCTTTGTCAGGGTAGTCAGATGTACAGCAGGTGGCCCCCGTGGCGTAGTAGGTCCCTGTAGGTACCTTCCACTCGTGAGAGAGCAATAGCGCGCACAACACGAGTAGGCCCTGTGTCTCCCTGTGGACTGTCGCGCCAACAATTATTATTATAACTGTTATCAAAATGCGTGCTCGTTAAGAAAGTTCATCGCGCGCTTTTTCCATTTTATGGTCACTCTAAGCGACCCACCCACTGGGTACGTAAATAAGCAGAATTGCCGATTTTGAAGTGATTATCAGCCAGAAACTTTGCATGAGCTACCAATGCATCCAGAAAAAGTCACAGTTTAGCGGTTTATGGGCTGGTGATGACGCGAATCGTAACTTAACTGTGAATGGTAAGCTGATATCCAACTTTTTTTTGCGAAAAATGCAAGAACTTCACTTGCATGACATGTGGTTTTAACAAAACTGTGCCACATGCCACACAGCACGCGCAATAATGGACTGAGGGATTGAGAGGCGACTTCGGTGAACATTTTATTTCACGTTCGGGACCGGTCAATTGGCCGCCTAGATCGTGTGATTTAACGCCTTTAGACTATTTTTTATGGGGCTATGTTAAAGCTCGTGTCTATGCAGACAATCCCGCTTCAATTGACGCATTGGAAGACAACATTGATGCATTTATTCGTGAGATACCGGCTGAAATGTTTTAAAGAGTATGCCAAAATTGGACTAAGCGGATGGACCATTTGAGGCGCAGTCAAGGTCAACATTTGCATGAAATTATCTTCAAACATTAAATTATATGGACCGTACTATCGACTCAAATAAAGATTTCATGCATTTTTCTGAATTTTATGTGTTCTTTGAAAAACTTTTCTATAGCTTTAAAAAAATCACCCTTTAGGTCAGGAACTCTAGACGCTTAGTAGGAAAGGTGTACAGTTCATGCGGTCACCTGTGCGATTACATTTTATTGTGAAATAGTGCTTATGCTGCATTTTTACAGTTGATACAATTGAGTGGGCGGTCACCGTGTGTGTCGCTTTTGTATGAGGGGTTGAAGCGTTCGGAGTCGGCGAAAAACTGTATTTTCCTTCTACTCGTGAGAGAACAGTAGCGCACACCACACGAGTAGTTGATGAGCAAGCTAGGCCCTGGTCCCCTCTTGGACTGTAGTGCCACCCAATTATTGTTATTATTATTATTATTTTTTTTATCATCTTGTTTGTGAAAAGCAAAAAGGTTGGACGTATTTTGCGTGTTCGGCGATTTTCTCCTGTCCAAAGAAAAAAATTTAAGAACTTGTGTTCAACTTTGAAAATTATGCATGTATCAGCATCTTTTTAGGACAACACTGTCCTTTTCTGACTACCAATCCTTAAAGTCATTTGAAACACATTAACGCACTAAACTGTAATTCCTGCTCAGCCTGTGGCATTAAATAAAATTGTAGCAAACAAAAATTTCTCAAACAGCGGAATAAAGTTTATATTATGTGTCCGTCTTAAAGTGATAATCCTCCAAAGCCTGCTGGTTCAAGTCATTCAGGCACGTGTCGAGTGATCCCTCGAGAAATATCCAGAAACAAAAACCTTTTTACACACAGTTATGTGTAATTCTAAGCTTTTAGCTCTTTATGATCTTTAAGAAACAAGTGATCAGATGAGTTGGCCAAAACCACAAACATATGTTCCATCGCCCCGGTCATTCTCTGTGTCATCCCGATTCCAACGAATAGAAGGCACTTAACATTTCATTGCTCAAACCGAAGAATATACACAGATGAAAATAATAGATCTCCCTGCCCGATTTCCCTGGAAGTGAGGTCCCCACCTCGAAAACCACTTTTGTGGACATCTCCGATGGGTATCTTTATGTACACCACCACCGGCGACCAGCAACCGATTCCATTAATCCACTCAACCTTCGTGACGAAGCGCTTTGCATTAGCGATTCTTGGGAATCAACAGGAAATCCGCCTCAAGGCAGACGGGTACTGGCGCGCTTCCACTGTGATTCATGACCGATCATTTTGGCAAAACAAAGCGAAGCGTAAATACACACCATCACTCGTGAAGTCATTGAATGAAGATGCAATTAGTTCCCTCGGCAAATGACAAATCGATTGTCCGTCAGGAGGCGCCCTGGGGCTTAAGGCAAAAGCAAATAAACACGCAGAGGAGCCTCCCAAAGAGCCGCAGGAATGTGCGCTTGTTGGGAGGTCAATCACTCATGGTTTAGGTCTCAATTCAGCCTCCGCTAGAGACATAGCGGGTTGATCTTCAAATTTCCGACAGAAGCACCCCTTCACTGATGAAATTAATGAGAGATTAGGATTTGGTAGTGCTGGGATTCCCTTAAGAGGATCCAGCGAGACGAAAACGTGTTTAGTGAAATAAATTATAGTCCGGTCTAAGATGTTCAGTTTTATTTTTCTTAATGTCCGGACGACATGTCGTGCAGGAACTGGGGTGTCATTTGTTGTTCAGAAAAACTTGTAAGGCCGGATTGAGACCATCATTTTGTAGAATAGTTTTTGAAACTGGTTGGGATAATGAAGGTCCGCGATATAGGTGAGACTAAACAAACGAATGAGTAGTGAGGGGGAAAAAGCAGAGAAGAAATTCTGGAAAAAATCTGTGCGCTGTGGTTCTTAGTGATGAAGCAACAGCTTCGATTCTTGGACGTTACGATCAATTTTTTCACATTTTTCACATCACAACATTAATAGGGATGTATTTATTTGCAGCCAAATGTCTATAGAATGGTCTCGAATTTATCACACGAAGGAGTCTCTTCTCGTGAATGCATTACACTCGCAAAAAAATTTCTTAAGACGCTAGCTCTAGAGCCTTGTAGAACGTAGCCCCTCCGAGCCATTTTTGTATTCGTTGTCGTAGTTCTGCACAGAAGGGTAGGACGTCTGGGAAAGCAGAAAGACCAAAATTCCTGGAAATTCAAATTGTTCAAATGTCTATAGAAAGGTCTTAAATTTTTCACACGAAGGAGTCTCTTCTCGTGAAAGTAAGACACTCGCAAAAACATTTCTTTAAAAGCTTGTTCTAGTCTCTTGTGTAGGAGGGGCTACCTAGCAATTTTTGTATTCGTTGTCGTAATTCTGGACAGAAGGATAGAAAGTCTGGGAAAGCAGGAAGTCAGTAAAGCAAAGCAAAAGTAAAGAAGAAAGGACTAAAATGCGTGGAAATTCAAATTGTTCAAATGTCTATAGAAAGGTCTTAAATTTATCGCACGAAGGAGTCTCTTCTCGTGAAAGTAAGACACTCGCAAACACATTTCTTTAAAAGCTAGTTCTAGTCTCTTGTGTAGGAGGGGCTACCTAGCAATTTTTGTATTCGTTGTCGTAATTCTGGACAGAAGGATAGAAAGTCTGGGAAAGCAGGAAGTCAAAGAGCAAAGCAAAGCAAAAGTAAAGAAGGAAGGACTTAAATGCATGGAAATTCAAATTTCTCATACCTTTAGCTACTAAACAGACTTAGTTTAGTAGCTTGCCTTTTAAGGCATTAAGGTTATTATTTACATAAACTCGTGACATAACAAAACCTCACAAAATCAAATTGTATTACTTTGTGAGTTCCTACAATATCACTTATGTGGCCTGTTTAATGAGGTATGAATAAAAGGTCATCCCAACTATCCCCGTGACAATGAAACCATCATTCAAAATAGAACCATGAACAACAGGACGTTCTTGAAAAGTGGAACCACTTCACATTTGGTACTGTTCTTTGTTGACATAATTATTTGGTGGAGAACTATCGTTCGTATCCATTGCTCCAGACCCCATACAGCAAACACACGTTCGGGAAAAATTATTTATTTTAGCGTTCACCTTCTGAATCATTCAGATTTGTCGGGACCAACTCAAAACTCAATATTTGTAAGGTGTGCTTTGTCAAAACAAAAGTTGTTAGTTAGTTCGTTTAGTTTATAATAATAATAATAATTGTTGGCCAAAGGGCGACCAGGGCCTAGCTTGCTCATCAACTACTCGTGTTGTGCGCGCTACTGTTCTCTCCCGAGTAGAAGGGATCTACAGTTTTTTTGCCGAGTCCGAACGGCGAGATTTGAGAAGCTTTCTTAGACAGTTATTACTTTTTGAGTGTTGTCAACAGCTCGAAAGAGGTGGTGTTTTGAAAAATTCGATAAATTAGTGTTGAGTTGGGAGTCGAACCTAGACCCTTCGGGGTGTAAGCGTCGCACTCTACCCACTACGCCACGGCGACCACAGTTCGTTTAGTTAATTAAACTACCTTATTTCAAAAAAAGTGATTGCCTAAAATTTTCATTATTATAACAGTCCATACGGTTTCGCCCAGAGGCCCTCCTCCAGATTGACATTAAAAGGAAGACAAAACAAAATACGTTAAATACTTATAAAGGGTGTACCAACAAGAACGCAAGATTGTTCGGTATCGTGAAATGATAACCAGTTTTTTCGTGCCTAGAATTAAAGAAATTAATGTGGAGGGAATGTGGGTTAAACAAGACGGCGCCACATCTCATACAGCCAGAGAAACAATTCAATTGCTGCATCAGTCAGTTCCCGGTCGTGTTATTTTGCGTTTTGGAGACCAGAACTGGCCGCCTAGATCGTGCGAGTTAACACCGTTGGACTCTTTTCTTTGAGCTTTTTTGATGTCGATGGTTTATGCAAATAAGTCGAGGACGACTCAGGCCTTTAAATAGGAAATTGGACACTGCATTAATGAAATACCGCAGCATTTATGCAAAACGGTCATTGAAAATTTTATTAAAAGATCGCGTATGTGCCATCAAAGCCGCTGCGGCTATCTGGCCGATGTGTTATTCCACACATAACCTCATCCTGTCTACATTACGATATAATAAAGAATTCAGGATTTTTTTTTAAATATCTGCATTTTATTTAAGATTTAAATCTTGCGTTCTTGTTGGGACACCTTTTATAAGCTCAAAAATATATGCTGTTTGTTTTATTATATATTGCACCAATAACTCAAAAACCTTCATCAACTATGCAGTTCCTGTAGCACAATGCGTTGACTGTGTAGTTGTAGAGTAAGTCCCAACCTTTGCCACCATTCAAGATATTTATTGTTTCCTCCAACTCAATTGTCTGAGCACCGAAAAAATAAATGAGGAACTCCCTAAGTAAAGGGCATGATGAAGTGGAACACATCCTCACATTCTCTAAGATTGCACAGGTCGCATAAGATTGGAAGCTCCGGGCAGTATGCAGTATGAAATTTAGCCTACAAAGTTCGCCTCTTATTTAAAAAAAATCGTACTTATTTTTTCTACTGAGCAGCTATTCAAGAAATTAGTGTTTCGTTGTAGGTTGTGCTTAATTTTGTTGTAGTAGGCTCTGTATTGGGATGTCTGGCCTTCATTTAGAAAATTTGCCAAAAATTCTGTAAGCAGTTGTCTAAAGTAAGGTTTTGATTTTTTGTTTTAAAGATTCCTATTGTTTGCTTGGTTGGCGAAATTAAAGCTTTTTTTTATAATTGCCGCGCACTAAAAGGATTGTTTATGCCCTAAATGACTGGAATTAAGTCACAGCGCTGGCCGAAGGTGTAGAGGAAGAGAGGGAAAAGAGGTACGAAGTACATTGGTTTTAAATGCCTGTGGATTGTAATGGGGTATCAAAATTGGGCAGGGAAGAGCATTCCACCTGAAGAACGAGTCTCTAAACTTTACTCTACGTCCGAAGATGGGCTTAAGGGTGAACGGGTGAGCATTCCTAGCGAGGCGGGTGTTGCGAGCGAATTCTTGAAGGGAATTTTGATCCTAGTGATTCCCATTCTTTGACACACTTCACCTTATATCTGTGTATGCTTTTTCGCAAGTACCAATCTCGGAATGTTTTCTTGCCTCATCGCATGGAATTTATAAATATAATCGAAATGTATTTTAAGATTGTTCAGGAACAGGGGTGTAACTCCAGTCTTTAAATGCAAAATATGTTTAAGTGAATATCTTTTTCTTCTTGTGGCGGTACAGTCCGGGGTGGAACTGGGCCTCAACAAGTGAATTGCTAGGAAGCTTAAAAATTTGCCAAAGAAATCTGATTCTGAGGAACTTTTCCGCAGTTTCGAAAACTTGTGCTGCATACAATAGGGTAGAAGAGTCTATGGCACAGAATATTTTAACTTTTGACTCATGCGAAACATTTTTTTTTTCTGAATACAGTTTCCCCAAACCGCACAGATCGCATGCTTAGCTTCAGCAATTTTAAATTCAAAGTGCTAGTTCATATTTAGGTTTAATCAAAAAACCAAGACACTTGAGTATGTGCGCTGTTTTTTGCTGAAAGCTATTTAAATCTACAGTGGACCGGTGAATTACATATTTTAGAATTGGAAACCCTGAAAACGGTGTCTGAAGGTTTTTAAATAAGCCCGTGATCACCGAAAATTTACCAAGAGCTTCTTCTTTTTTACATGAAACTGCTTATTTCTCACTTAAGGGAGAGTGAGGGCCATTAGTCCGTCACGGTTTGATAAAAATCGATAAACTAGCCTTTAAAGTCCTTAAAAATGGAATCAGACACTGCTAGTGCCCCGATCTCTTGCTCCTTCGCTTGTTTCTCCTCATTTTTTAAATGAAATAAAATTAAAACAGTTAATGCCTGTACGCAAATGTTGCTTTAAATAACACATCTCTTCACTAACTTCACTTCATCATACTTAAAAAATGAAATTTAGCTTCATCAGCGCAGTGGCAAGAAAAAGGAATAAGTTCTGTGTACATTTTAACTTACTTTGAGGTTATGTCAGCCTATTACACAGTCAACAGGTTACGTTCCAAAACATTCTTGTCATTCATCAAAGATGAAAATTTATCTCTGTCATATTATAGTAACTTGCCATCGTTAACAGTGATCAAGCGGTGCGTTCCAGTACTTTTTGCACCAAATGAGGATGTCCGTCATTTATTAAGGACTGGGAGTCAACATCTCTCAGATTTGGCAATATCTCAAAAAGGTACGGGTTTGCGTTAATTATACGATTTTTGAAATATCAAATTTAAAAAGGTGTGTTCCAAAACACGAAATAGAGAACACAAAACAGTGCAAAACTACGCAAATCAAAATGTTCCGCTACAAAATAAAAATTGATGTCAAACCGTATACATACATACCACAGACTTTAGGTGGCTTGTGATTAATACATACACACATCAATTGTTTCGAAAGAATACCATCAACCTACCCACAAAAATATGTTGGGTTAATATCAGAGATCGAAAATAGAACGAAACCAACAGTATTCTCGTTTCCTCCCTACTATTCTAATTGCCAGGGTTTTTTTTTGTAACATATGGTTCGTCCATAATATTAACAAATAAGCCAGTATCCAACAAGAATTCGTCAGTAACCATCAAGTTCATGAATAGCAAGGAGAAATTCATCTGATCAATTAGCTGTGAAACTGTGCATCTCTTTTCTCATTCACCCCTGGTTAAAATGGACAGGGTGGGGAAATGTTTTACTCTCTCAAGAGAGCGCTCATTTGATACAAAACCCAAGTTTTGGTGTTCAGGAACAGACTTTCGTTGATTTGCGTGATTTTGTACTGCATTGTGCTGTTTATATTAAATACATCTAAGACAATACCATTCGTTGATCAGCCTTGTTGCTGTAAGCATAACAATACACTTCTAGTTTACTAACGCTGCCCCCGTGCCTCATCAAGCTTTTTAAAAAATCTCCTCGCGCCCAGAATTCCAGCCCACATTCTCCTTGTTGATTCAGGCAAACGATTGCAGTCAGCGTTAGCAACATTTGTTTGGTTTTGAAGTCCATTATAGGAGAAAAAATTGCATTCTGCGTTTTTGTCTGAATATACAGGACTTTCACATAGCTTTGTCGGATTGGATTTTAAAAGGAGTAAATTAGGATTTAAAAGGAGGGCAAAGAAATTCTTCCTGTTGGGATCGAAGGATTCGAAAGTAATTCCAGAAACAATTTATGTTCCGAGTATTCCGAATTTCTAGGGATCAGTATTAAAATATCCAAGAGCCCTCGTTTTGTGTCCAGCACTTTAATCTTAAAAACTCTGTCATTTGATCCTTACATGAGTCACTGTCTTATGTCGCATCTTATGATTTTTTTAATTGCCAAGGGCGTCCCTTTAAATCCCTATCATTACATGTTTGGTTTTCTGATTACGTGAAAATAGGTGTGTTCCAGTACTTCTGTACTAAATTCTGAAGTCTGTAATTTTTTGAGGACAGGAGGTAAATCTTTCTTATAAAGAGGCAAAGTACGGGAACGCATCTAAAGTATTTCATTAAAATATGTCAAATTCACTTTTTCGATACAGAAAACAAAATTAACAACAAAATTTGAGACAGATTTACAGAGATAATAGGTCAATGGTCATTTATCTCTGTACGCACATCAAATAATTTGACAGAAAACCAACAACCTACCCACAAATGGCTTGTGTTAAAATGGGCAGTGTGGGGAAATATTTTACTCTCTCGAAAGAGCGCTCATTTGACGTAAAAACCATATTTTCTAAATACGGGAACGGATATTGTCTTGGATTGTGTTGTTTTGTACTGTGTTGTGTTGTTTATTTCTGGTACGGGAACACAAATAATGTAGCTAAAACTAACTATCTCTGTGACCTATCTCTCCTATAAGTTGCTGCCAAATGCGTGTCATATTTTCTTCCTCTCATTTTGAATGAATGCAGTCAAATTCGAATATCTCTCCTGACCAAAGGTCTATTTATATTGCACCTCAAGCCGTCAAGCCCAGTTTAAGCACTCTTCCCTTCTAATTCCAGAAACCTGTTCCGTTGATCGTAAGCGATAAGTCCGATTACTTTCATTTCACCAGATGTTGAAAATGCTGGATATGAAGTAAACAAAAAACCCAAATTATGCTCCCCATTCAAAGCTTCTTCTACCCAAGTCGCGATCGTAAACTAAATCAAAACGAATTGAGTCGGCTGCAATAAAACGTTCACACTCTTCTTTACTAATTGCCCCGCCGGGAGAAACTCATTTAACTGCCTCGGATACAGTCCATTCCAGTCCAATTGGCACCCAGCCACAGCACAGCTTTATAACCTAGCAATTAATCAGTAAAATTAACTACACTCACCCCAATAAAATCCAATTCCCAACAGCCATACCGGTAATGCCCCCCAAAAATAAACAAACAAATCTCAATCTAAATCGCAAAGGAAGTAGTTTTCAAGCTCAGCGCATTCCGTCTGTCTGATTCTTGGAACGTGTTCTACTTCGACACACTTTATCGAGCTCCCATCTGAGACAGATTACGGAGCAAAGTCAAGGTGAGGCTAATTTGCTGCCGTGTCATTTATGAGTCACGTTCTGAGCGCCAAGCTGAGCCATGATTTCCGCAACGTTTTACCTAATGCGAGTGTGATTGCTGTGTAATTGTGTCTGGTTTTTTGAAAAAATGAAAAAAACATTCGTAAATGAAGTTAATCTAATTTCAGCTCTGTGAGGCCGTAATGGTCTTTAAGTAAGTGGGATTTATTGCGTAATACGCGGTGGTGAAACTGGCGGAGGAAAAATATTGTCACTTTGCGAACACAGCCTTTGTGCTGCTGGTGCTCTGAAAGTGGAACGGGATTAAGTTACTAATTGTGTTTTCATTTTGGATGATTTTGGGTACGGAATGCATTGGAATGGAACAACAATAGCTTTTGGTATCCTTATTTGTTTAGAGGAGAAGCCTTAATCTGGTGCTTTGATGAAACCTTAGAAGCGTTTATTGCTTTTGTACATTAATGCGATAGTGGTCCTGTTTGCGTTAATGGCATTTGAAGGAGAAGATTCAACGACGAGCTCTATGGTCTGTACGGCAGCAAGCAGCTGGTCTAGCGTTTTCGGATATTACACTTAAGATGGCTAGTGTATGGGCACTACTGCCACGGCTCGAAACGTCTTTAGATCTTAGCCTTTGTGACAGCAGAACAGAGGGCGATGGAGAATCATCGAATTATAATGAGAGAAGGCGCTGAAGATGCATGGCATGCAATTTTTTTTGGAAATTTTGGGCATGATGCGTATGGCAAAAAAGTTTGACCACAAAAAAGGCGCATGGGGATCGCTCAGGAGTTTGTAAACTATGTCAACGGCGATCAAAATCTGCTAAAAAGGGTAATAGTTGGAGACGAGTTTATTGTATATGGCTTTGGCATCGAAACCAAAGTCCAATGTTTCAAATGGGAAAGCCAAGGAGACAAAAAATGTGAAGGTTTTGCTGGCAGTTTTTTTTTCGATTACTGTAGCGTAGTGCATCAGGAGATCTAACCACATGTTTGTACGTTTAATACGGAATGTTATCTTGAAGGTGGCCGCCGTGGCGTAGTGAGAAGAGTGCGACGCTCACACGCAGATGGTCTAAGTTCGATTCCCAGCTCAACACATTTTTTTCAATTTGTCACGGCACCACCTCTTTCGAGTTGCTGACTACACTCAAAGGGTAATAACTGTCTAAGAAAAAGCTTCTTAGATTTCGCCGTTCGGAGTCGGCAAAAAACTGAAGGTTCCTTCTATTCATGAGAAAACAGTAGCGCGCACAACACGAGTAGTTGATGAACAAACTAGGCCCTTGGCCCCCTGTGGACTATCGCGCCAACAATTATTATTATTATTATTAGGTAGGAAGGTATCCGCTGCTTGCAAGGAATTATACGAAGAAATGATTGGTCCGGAATTATACTTTTGCATAACGATAATGCATCTGCTCACTCGTTATTGCTTGCTCGTAATTTGTTGACCAAAAACAACCCCGTCATCATACCTCAGCCACTGCATTCACCAGGTTTGGCCCCCCCTTTGACTTTTTCCTGTACCCGAGATTGAGGAGACGAATGAAAATGACGAGGAGACGAATTTTGCGACGATTGACGAAATACAACTTGAATGGTTGAGAGAAACCAAGAGCATACCAAAAAGTGAACTGCTTCGAGGATTAGAAAAACACAGCACAAGTATACTATATCTAAGGGGATAACTTTGAAAGAGACAAATAGAAATTGATGAATAAATACATTTTTTTTTTGGAAAATAATGATAATTTGACCTTCTTTTTATTAAACCTCGTATGTGTTACATAATGCAACAATACCCAGAAGAAGCAGAGCCTAGCTTCCTTAGCAAACTACTTTTATTGAGAGAACATGTTTTTTTATGACGGTGACATTAGAGAAGCCTTTTCACTGACCAAAAGTGTACTTAGAGTGTTGCAACTCGAAAAAAGGAGTGCCTTGAAAGAATGCGAAGCGTTCAGTACAGCAATCGATCCAAAACATGAATGACCATAATGTCGCTCATTATTTACTACGCTACACCGGTCATACGGAATTTATTAATTTATGAAGAAATAAAAGGTATGTTCCAGTACTTTCTGTACCAAACTCTGAAGTCTGTCATTTGTTAAGGAATAGGGTAAATCTCTCTTAGAAAGAGGCAATGTACGGGAACGCATCTAAACCAAATATGTAAAGTATGTCATTAAGAAATGTCAAACTCACTTCTTCGATACAGAAAACAAAAACAACAACAATATTTGAGACAGATTTACAGAGATAATGGATTAATGCTCATTTATCTCTGTACCCACACCAAATAATTTGACAGAAAACCAACAACCTACACACAAAAATGTCTTGTGTTAAAATGGACCGAGTGAGGAAATATTTTACTCACTCGAGAGAACACTCATTTGACGTAAAACCCATTTTTTCGGTATAAGGGAACGGACTTTGTATTAGTTTGGGTTGTTTTGTACATATTTTGTTATTTGTTCGAGTACAGTAACACGCCTAAATAGTGAACTTGAACTTTTAAAACAAACACAATTTTAATTGGATCAAGTCAAGTCCTTAATGTCAACTTTGTGTCTCGATCTTTGTTCAATTTAACATTTTTTTTACAATTAAGGTATATTGGTTTCAAAGTTAAATAATTGCATACTTTATCTCTTTGTGTTCTTGTAAATGATGAGGTTATCGAATGAATCAACAAAATAAACAGATTTCGTAGACATGTGCCCATCGTTTCAATGGATCAATAAAATACAGAAATATGCGGTTTGTCTAGAGCTATTTTGAGTTCTTTGCATAATGCTCTAAATTAAGTGTTTTTCCTAGACATCAATTTCACTTACAACTTAATAATTAGTCCAGTAATTAAGTCCACAGAGGGACCAGGGCCTAGATCATCAACAATTTCACTTGTGGTCGCCGTGGCGTAGTGGGTAGAGTGCGACGCTCACACGCCGAAGGGGCTAGGTTCGACTCCCAGCTCAGCACCAATTTTTCAAATTTTTCACGACACCACCTCTTTCGAGCTGCTGACAACACTCAAAGAGTAATAACTGTATAAGAAAGCTTCTCAAATTTCGCCGTTCGGAGTGGGCACAAAACTGTAGGTCCCTTCTACTCGTGAGAGAACAGTAGCACGCACAACACGAGGAGTTGATGAGTAAGCTAGACCCTTAAACTGTAGCGCCAACAACTATTATTATTAGGTGTGAAAAAGCAAATGTATATGATCTTCCCATCCTGTTTCAGAAGCCTTGACTGAAAATTACGTTATTTGGTATAAATTGAACATTTCGATTGAACTTTCATAATTTTTATCAGTTTTCATCACTTCATTGGTAATTATTTATAACTTCAAAAAAGTTAAAATCTGGACTAGGTAGGGAAGTATAACTCCGTCGCTCCATACCACCTGCTCGAAATTACACGCTCTACATCCAAAGCAAGTGTCTCTCTCCAAGCACATTCAAAAATTCAAAAAATGTATAATTGATTCTGGACAGTGATGTATTTATCTTTAAAAGTCAAGAGCGGTACACACCTCAAACCGTGAAGTCACGATGAAATATTATCTTCATCCTTTGTGTGAATATACCGTGCAGTCTGAAGGCACGAATATTGCCATCCATCATCTGATTCGAAAACAATTCAAAGTTCGTCGGTCGTTCGAAGCACGTATACATGTGCCACAGCAGCGCGATGGCAACGAAGACGCACCGCAACAATTAGACAGTCGCATCGGAGAATGGGAATGTGGAGATAAAGATGAGAGAAAAAGACGCAGTTGACACCGGCGATTTGTAAAAGCACACTAGCCAACGATAGCAGTTTATTTTTCACGTTGGTCAGTATATTCTTCGACATTAATAAAAATTCGATGGTATCCCTTTATAACGGCGGTCATTTGCATTTCGTTAAAAAAAAAAAGAAACAATAAAATTAAAATCAATGTTGTCCACTTCTTTGGACATCCCTGACTGTACGTTTATAGTAAGACTAGTAAGCTGAAACTATTAAAAAAGGAGATGCGACTGAGCAGCTGGCTTACATAAAGCCAACAGTTTGGCAGCTATTTATATAATTGCCCTTGAATAAAGGCTTATTTCTGAAAGTTATGGATAAACGATATGTTAAAAAAAAACGCAGTTTAAAGGCGAGAGACGAGGGAGTTGACTGTTGTATTTCGTTTGGTTTCTGCAAGAAAGTCTTTAACGAAGTTGTCAAATTGAAGAATAACGAAGAATAATGAGTATATGAGTCAAATTTTTCCTGTCGTGTTTGAAGTAAAGCCAATTTTTCTGCGACAAAAGTTTAGTTCCACAACATACAAATCATACAAAATCTGAACTCTATTGCTATGAATGAAATTATGGCAAAACAAAAAATTCCTACAAAGAAGACCTTAGCTGGCATTGGGTGCACAAACTATTTCGGTCAAATTTTTGGTGTTCAGAAATTTTTCTGAAAAATTGCCCTTAAGATGAGTCCTTTCTGATATCGATCCAACTACGGAGGGTGTTCAATATATTCTCGTTATCGATATAAAGGAAAATGCAAACTTAATTTAAATTGTTTTTATTTCTCAATATAATCTCCTCTGACATCAATGCATTTGTTACATCTTGAGATAAGCATTTTTTATATAAAATAAATTTCCTCTTTCTCTGTAAATTACCCATTTATTGCCGACTTGAGTTCTTCATCATCCGAAAATCTTTTACCACGAAGACATTTTTTCAAATCGGGGAACAGAAAATAATCACTGGGAGCAAGGTCTGGACTATAGGGTGGGTGCTGGATTTTTTCGAATACATAATCTCGCTTGGAAATTAGCGCCGTGTGAACAGGAGCGTTGTCATGAAGAAGCAACACAGCCGCTGCGAGTTTACCCCGTCTTTTCTTTTTAATTTCCTCCCGCAAGTTATGCAAAGTGGAAGCGTAGTATGTTGCGCTGATGGTTTCAACTTTTGGTTTGTACTCAATGAGCAAGATTCCCTTTGAGTCCCAAAAAACCGTGGCCATGAGCTTCCCGGCAGACGGAGTGACTTTGAACTTCTTCGGGGGTCTGTCTGTCCCCTATTCCCTTATATTGTATAACCACAGCTTCACCCCGATACCGAAAAGCGAACTCCTCTCGTATTAAACCGTTTTTGAATTTCTTTGAATGACCCGGACCGGTATCCCCTTAAATCGTCTTGCATTCTTGAAAAATGCCAGTAGTAGTCGGAAGGAGCTAGGTTTGGACAATACGGCAGGTGGAGTAAGACCTTTCATTTCCGCGTTTTCCGGTAGTTTTTGACCTCTACAGCATGGGCGGCAAGGATTTTGATCCAGTAAAGACTCAAATTCCTTATCTTCAAACTTTTTGGTTAATCCAAGTCCCTCTTTCCCTTAGACGCTTATATCACTCCTTTAAAGGCGTCAAAATCACTGTCTGAAAGATTTTTCGGTGAGAGCAGATTGACCATAAACTTTTACAAGCGATGGACTTCAGCTGCACTTCTCATCTAATTAAAAAGGAAAATCAAAATGTTCCGCAAATTCTGTTTATTTCAGACCAATCCTGAAATTTTAGAAGATGCAAAAAACCGGAATGCTATCTGAAACAGACGCTGATGCACACTTATTATTGCTGACAAATGTGACACCTTTCCAATGAAGTGGGTAATCACTTCCAAGAAGAGTCACAACATATAGGTGGCGCCATCTCTTAAAAACAAATTTTCTGTCCCTAATACAATATGTTTATCGCTAGCACTGTTCAATCATACAACTTTGTGGAACGCAAACCACACTACATGAGTTTCAGAGAATATTGCGCTTAGAACGAAGCCACAGCTTAAACTGGAGGAACTATTGAAACTGGGGACAGCAATATGTAGATGAGGTCAAATAAAAGAATTCCAAAGAATACTAATTTTTGTTAATCCGATGTAACTTAATTAACTCCATCGTGAAATTTGAATACATTCGAATACGATACAACAAATGTCACGGTTTCACTAAAGTATATCAAAACTCGCATCACATGACTCCAAATGCCATCGCATGTCACAAGAGTTATGAAAACCGCCTGCCAGTTTAAACACACAACATCAATTTGTTTCCCAATCAAATGAGCGCATGGACTTCCATCCGCACCACCGATGCGCAGGTTCTAGACAGAATCCAGAATTACAAGAAATCCCAACCGGTTGGAGATGATTTCTGTTTCTCAGCAATCATTTCCGTGAGCCACATTCGCGGCCTTCAAATGGAAATGAAATGAATATTTGTCCCCTGCGATTGCACTTCGACTCGATTCGATTAAGTGAAATGAAATATCTTATGCAAAGTAGTTCAGTGTGTCAGCAACTACAACGGTAAGCATCAACCTCAAACATGCCACAGTAACCAACATCCATATTCAAAACGCCAGCGCGCAAATGTGTAAAGGCTCGCCTGCACAAGTGTCAGACACAAATAAATCAACGCAGCTAGTTAAACTCTGGCATGATTTTTGAGCAAGATCGTCGAGAGAGTGGGTTCAGTAATCGCGTGTGTCAATGTGGCTCTGACCATAGAGGCTTGGCGACAGTATGATGCACGGACGTGGGTAGGTCCATCGTGACCGTTGCCACTTTAAGGAAGGAAGACGTTGGGGAAAAACTTAAGCACAATCACTTTTGAGAGGCAATGGAAGGAAAACCAGCGTCACCAGCAAACGAAAAAGTCATTGACTGTGCTGACAAACGCCGCCGCTATCGCAGTCGTCGTCAAACAAGTAGTCGACTCCTTGTAGTGTAGTGTGCGTTTAGCCGTGATCTTGATTCGTGACTTTTCATTTGGTAGTTTCGCTTGGTTTGCCGTATGCTTGGCGCTAACGAACGTGTTCATGGTCTAGGTCTAGTCTGATTCAATGGTAGGGATTTCGACACGAGTTTGTTTTTGGGATTGTGAGTGACAAATTTGTTGTCAGACATTTGGAAGGTGCAAAGTGAGTGTGATGTTTTAACGACTTTGTTGCAAGAGTGCATTGATTTTGGAGAATCGTGGAGATTTCATTTGAGTTGAGTTTACACTTAAAGCGTGTTTCATTTTTTCAATTGCATGCGAATAGACTTTCTCCTGCTGATGAATGACGTTAGTTTTGGAAATTTTGTTATCTGTCAGTAGACAGAAATATTTCATTTTCATATCATGTGCTTGAGGATTTGTTGGGGTTTCTTTTTTTTTGAGGAAATCAAATCGGACTTGATGCGAAATACCTGTAAACTAGTGACAAGACTTCCGGTGTTTGATTTTTGACAGTGACAGGAAATGAAACAAGCCAATCAAAGAAAAATATTGTTTGACAGCGTTGACATCACTATCGATAAACGTCATTTAATATCATCAGGAAATGTATTTTTTCAGAGCATCTCACAAGCAACCCAAAAACATCGTAAGTTTGCTTCCTTAAGCAGACATTATGCCACTTGTGGGGAACGCGCACTCGTTTGTGCTTTACTTTGTTTGGAGAAACAGAAATATATGTTGTAATTCTAAAACGTCTTGTTTTGCTGGTAAATTCATGAATAGTAAAGATGAAGAAGAGAAATAATTAAATTCACGTCGAGTCTCGGCAGGTTATAAGATCCATCACAGGAAACGTAACATCAAAGCCCTTAAACCCTAATGAAGGCATTTTTTCTCTTTCTTTCTTTTTCTCTTCTTTTGAATTTACTTTTAAAAAAACACGCCATTTCATATACAGTTTATTTAAATAAATTTTTTCTTCACCTCTTATTTGCAGAATTACAAAGAAAAAGATGTCGGTAAGGTAGTCCTCTACACAACCAGCATGGGAATTATACGTGAAACCTACGCCAAGTGCTCCAACATGAAGCAGATCTTACGTACACTTCTGGTGAAATTCGAGGAACGTGACGTCTTCATGAGCACCGAATACCAGCAGGAAATCAGAGAGAGAATGCATTCGGATGAAATCAAAGTACCTCAGCTGTTCGTCGAGGGCCAGCATGTTGGTGTAAGTTTCTCCTAAATTGACATTTTGCATCCCAACCAGAAAAACTTACATTGAATGCCAAACAGAATACCGAAACAAAACAAAACAAAAACAAACTGCCAAACTAATTGCATAAGAGAAGCCTGAAGATGATTAAGCCAAAGGTACAAACGGCACATTGTTGCAAGTTTTATATACATATATACGAGATGAAACCGAGTGCCCGCAATAGCGGTATCACGGAATATTGAGGTGTGTGCATCTGTGCAAAGAACGTGTTGACAGATTGAGGGATAAAATGGCACACACAACCAGTTCATTGGCAATTGTGCAGCAGCACCGTTCGATGGTGGAACGGGTGTTGTTTGCTTTACCAGTGGCTTGGCTTCTTTGCACTCTCTACCCAATTACCTTAGAACGGTATCTAGTTGGAATCTTCATGCTACATTTGATGTTGCTAATTGAAGTGCAAAAAACCTAGCTGCCATTGTGTGCTGCAGCAGTTGCTGCTGTTGACAAAGAATTTGCGAAATGCTATCACATTTCATGACACTTTCATGAGTCATTTTTCTGCAGCACATCACACATCGCTCAACAACGGTAATTCAATTTATGAATAGTTAAACCACTTTCGTTACTCTCACACACCCCAAGTAAGAATATAACAATCATATTCATGACAAAAAGATATTTATGTTTTTCTTTTGCAAACGAAAAAGAAAGTTTTTATTTCTTTTATTCAGCTTTTCGTCAGTTTCTTTTCTCACTCTCACTCGCACCGTCTCGTTCTCATGCTCTCCAAGTTGAGTGTGTTTTTAACATGCATGGGAATAAAACGAATCAAATAAATTGCGAATACGATTTGATTGAACCGTATAAACAGTCGGGAGTAACACTTTTTTCTTTTAATTAATATCTGTTCGTGTGAGCTGGCACAATGACAGCTCACGTCATTTATTTGACGTATCATTGAGATACGTCAAATAAATCTTAGGAAATTAATTATTGCGTTGGGTATGAGGCAGTTTGACGTTTACTTAGCTGGATGCAGTGAATATAGCCAATATAGTCAAATGTGCACTTAATTGGCACAACGCAAGTGCTCTCACAATACTGCGTTGAACGCAAGAACAACGCTCAGCGAACTGAATTGGTTTGATTGAAAAGTTTGCTTAAAATCAGATCACTGAATAAAACTGTAATCCCGTTTGTCGATCTGTGTGTAAAGTTCGGCACTCGCCCGCCAAAGGTTTCAGGTTTGATACTTGGACTGAACTCAAAGAGTAATAACTCTCTATGAAAAAAGAAACTTCCTAAATTATATCGTTCAGTATTGGCAAGAAACTGTAAGTCCCTTCCATTCCTGAGGAAACTATCGAACGCACAATACGAGTAACTTCAGAAAAAGCTAGGTCCTGGTCCTCTTGTGGGCTGTTGTGTCATCATAAATTCACATAATCCCGTCTGTGCCTCCGGTCTAATGTCACTTGACAATCGAGCACACAGCTTGTTAGTTATGCAAATTATCCGCTACCTGGTATTCATCTTTTATTACGCCCTTGGAAGTTTATAAATTAATTAACTCAGTGACCCAGTTACCCAAAGATCACACATAACGTGATTCAAATGCAATCTTGCCAACAAGACGAAAAGCGCATACAAAACCCAATTCACCGTCAAACAATGAAGTTGCAGCCGCAGGTATAGCGTCGAATCCCGACCCAGTAATCTTCAGCTTTTGTGTTGGCCACCATCTAACCTTGGGCGATTTTCGTGTACTCATCACCATTATCTTCATTCCACAGCAAACCTGGTGCACAGCCAATGATGCATGCACGTCAGGCCTTTAATTGTTCATTCGAAACGGCGCTTCGCCTTAACACTTATCCGAGTGAAATGTTCCAATTGTGGACTGATTTTGGATTTCACTTTTAACACGACCGCAATGACGTTTATGCGCGACGATTAACGCGTGCTGTCGTCGGCGGCCCTAACCATAAACAAACATGACGTCTCTGTCGGAGCATCCATTCAAATTAGTAAGCCACGTCGCGGCCGCAGTCGGTCGGACAGAATACCAAAAAAAAGGCAACAGCTGCTGCACCGCAATGCTATACATCAGGTTTCAACGCTCCAAAACCGTCTCTGCGTGAGGTGAATTCAATTTAACAATGTGAACTGGCCTTAACTGTGCAGCGCGATGGAAATAATGAAAATTTGTTTTAAACAATCGGTTGCAGCCTCTCGGTGTGAGCCGGTGCCTATTTTCTTTTGTTTTTCTTTTCCGAACGAGAAGCGCTTGATGTGGACTTGAAGAAAGTCTGCACCTCGGAGTTGGGATTCTCTCAGACGTGACTGACAAACGGGACAACGAAGCAGTATTCTCCATGTTTGGATATTTGGCCACACTGCACGGTGGTCGGTTCTGCTTAAGGTGGACGTGATGGGCTCTAAAATATGTCGCTTCAGGTTTTCACTTTCTTTGGACAGTTTCAATGGTTTGGTAGCGGGTTTTTGCTTTTGGTGGATTGTTTCTGTATTAGGGCGGCGATAATGAACTGCGCTTCTCTGGAATTTACTGATGGATGTGAACTGGTTGCCATAACTTCTCTAATATGTCTACGCCAGATTAAGAAATACGACAACAGGGAGTTTCTGCTGACAAAAATACTGTTTTTTTTTTTTTTTTTGTGGAGTGTTACTGCGTTAAGGAGGAGAAAGAATTTACTGTTTCTCAAAGTGAAACGTAGCAAAGAATTGCATTTTTAGGGAACCACTAATCATCTCTTCCCTTGTGTTACAATAGATTTAAACAGACGTCCGTCTCAGTCGATGAAAACAATATCCCAGAAGACAATTTCCTGCGTTGATTTCTAAAAAAGTAGCAAATACCCGGGTTTGTTTAATTTTCAGATGGCACTAAGAAAAATGTGTTAAATTCTGTAAAACAGATCTGTGAATATAGGATAAAATGTCATGAACAGCGACTTTTCAACTGTTTTGCTCTACATTATATAAGTGGACATAAAGGGTTTCACCATTTGTGGTATTTACTGTTTGAAGCGGAAAAATTTTAAAGTAATATTTGTTGGTGCTTTATAAGTGACATAAATCACAAAGCAAAGCACCAACAATCCCAATTTTAACTGAGCGAAGAAGATGTTGAAAAAACACCTAGTACTCTGGAAAATGTGGCATATGAAAAATTTGTATTTGTACACTTGAGTGTTGTCAAGAAATTACATTAAAATGCCAGAGTCAAAAATTACAAATTTGAACAATTCTTAAAATAGAAGATAAGTAAAAGTTTACATTTAATTTAAAATCAACGAATTTCTCTAGATCTTCGTTTTCCTTAGATTAAAATTTGAAGAATTTTCCACTTTACAGCAACACTACACTTTGGTCTTTCTAAAGTTACTCAATTTTTTTTTGTTTGTGTTTGGAACATTAAAAATAGGTTTGTTCCAATTCATTTGCGCACAGAAATTCTGCCTAAACTTGGGAAACGACTTTTCGTAGAAATTCGCAGAATTAAATGTTAACAGATATAAGATATATGAAATGTCAAAGGTTTTTTTATTTTGACTTTGACAGTCATCTGCTGCCCATAGAACTTTCTGCGGCAGAAATTCGTAGGGAGGGGAAATATGTTACTCTCTCAAGAGCTTCCTCTTCTACGAAAATATCAGCAGCCAGCCTTTTGAAAGTTTTTCGGCGAATTTTGTAGGCATTTGCAAAAAATCAGAGCAATTGGAACAGATATATGAAATGTCAAAGGTTTTTGATTTTCACTTTGACAGGCATTTGCTGCCCATAGAACTTTCTGCTGCAGAAATTCGTAGGGGGGGCGAAATACTTCACTCTCTCATGAGCTTCCTTTTGTACGAAAAAATCAGCAGCCAGCCTTGTGAAAGTTTTTCGGCGAATTTTGTAGGCATTTGCAACAATTCAGAGCAATTGGAACAGACCTTATGTTAGTTATCTATGTTCCAACTAAAGGGAAGTAGTGGAACAACGAACCAACGACTGTAAGGAGGTTTTTCGAAGGCGAATTTTCATTATTCCCAAAAACTATTTATTTATTCATCATTTTCTATGTGTTTCAAGATAGTACCCTTCAGACATAATACAATTGTGCCAGCATTTGTCCAATCCTCGAAGAAGTTCTGTTACGTATTTTTGGTATACCATTGAGTTCTTTTAATCGTCGCAAAACGCCGTCCTTTCATGGGTCTCTTCAATTTTGGAAACAGGAAAAAGTAACAGGAAGCCAAATCTGATGAGGCTGAGGCATGATGACGGTGTTATTTCTGGCCAACAAATAATGAACAAGCGATTTTTTGTTTGTAAAAACTCAACAATTTGGAAACGTACTTCGCTGCCAAACGCTTAATGCTCAAAACTTCCGAAAAAAATGCATGGCATAAGACAACCGCTGTGCCGGCATCTTTAGCAACTTCTCTAATAGTAATTCAACGATTCTCCATATCAATTTTTTTCACTTTCTCAACATTTTCATTGGTTGTTGATGTGCAGGAGAGTCCAGGGCAAGCGTCGTCATTCACATCTCGACTTTCTTTGGAAAACTTGAACCACTTCTGAACATTTCTTTGACTCTGCGTACTTTCAGCGTATGCCACTGTCAACATTTCAAGTGATTTTGAGCACTTAATTAAATTAAAGTCAATACAAATTCTTTGATCAATTTTCTCGACAGCAGGAAATCGCCGAACACGCAAAACACGTCTAGCGTTTATGGCAAACAAAATAAATATGCTATATAGCTGAAACTGTGAACATATGTTCGACAAATGTACCAACATAACAAAGTAAAATACTCGATAATCAAATATACGTAGTCTGTGCAATTTAAAATTTTTATTTTCTTGAACAGACCTCCTAACTGGGGTGGACACGCACGTGGATAAGATTTATTTGTAAGAAAAATCACAGCACACAACATTAGTGTTTCACTTGTCAAAAGAAGACTCTAGACACTTGTAAAATTATATCTCCCTGATGTAACTTTAATTTCTTCAATTTAAGTGATCGCCAAGGCGTTGTGAATAACTGTGGCGAAGGTTTAATATCGATTCCGTGAACAAATTGCCGTCGTACAAAATATTTCGAATTGCTAATAACACTGAAACCCCTTTTTAATTGTCTTTTTAAAAGCATTTTTTGGAGTCAGCTAAAAGTTTTCTTTTCGTTGCACTTGGGAAAGAAGAATATATAGCACACACTATACAACTATTTGCTGAATTGTTGGGCTCTTTCCATTGTTCTCTCTGGCACCACTAATGCTGGTGCACTAGAAGCTACTGTGTCGGAATGAATACACGATAGTAACGTACATAGGTATACGGCTAAAAATAATTCTAAAAAAATTTGTTTATTATGTATGTGTATGAGCGTTTAAATAATATTCTTTTTACACGTAAGATCCCAAGAATTGCAATTTTGAAGGAGTCCATGCTGATTTTATTAAATCTCAATCAAAAGACATAATCTGGCACAGGGTGAGCGCAAGATCTACTGAATAGCAACCACATTTCTCTGATAATAACTTGAAACTCATTGTAAAAGCGTCGCAAAATCTTGTCCTATCTGCTCTATGCAAAATAAGTTTCTTTCTTTCTTAGAATATTAAAATTCAATACAAAACTAAATTTTTCGGTCAGTTTACTTATATTCGTTATGGTAAAAGATTTGCTTCAGTTCACGATTTGACTCAGGTTGAGCGTTGGGTCTGCCGCTCATCTGTAAGCAGCAGTAAGAAGTAAGTAAAGAAATTAAAGCGATGAAACCTATAATTTGGAACTTTGCACGTGGTTCTGATATGACACAACTCTTAACTATGCAGTTCGTACATATTTCTACAAAAATGTTGTAAGCTAGGAATTGAACCACGGTTGTCACTTTAAAAGAAAATATGTAACCAAAGTTGAAAATAAAAATGGGCAAAATATTTGTTTTGCGGCCGGTGTGGCGTAGTGGGGAGAGTGCAACACTCACACTCCCGGCGGAACACCTCGAATTTTTCACGGCACCACCTCTTTCGATCTGCTGACAACACTCAAAAAATAATAACTGTCTAAGAAAGCTTCTCAAACTTTGCCACTCGAAGTCGGCAAAAAACTGTAGGTCCCTGCTACTCGTGAGAGAACAGTAGCACGCACAACACGAGTAGTTGATGAGCAAGGTAGGCCCTAGTTCCCTGTGGACTGTCGCGCCATACAATTAATTAATTAACAGACAGAGCTCATATGCCAGAATTATACTATTAATGGTTTCAAAATTAAGGTTTATTCCTTTATTCGACTTTATTTAAACTAAGCTCATTGAATTTTCTATCAGCAGCAACATAATTGTGTAAGAGTATAAATAAAATGAATTAAATTCTTAAGACAGTTCTCATTCAGGCCATTTTTAAGTCAACTGACTTAAATTCGACCCAAGACTCACATAAGCTCGTTGTATCGTAATGCTTATTAACATAAGAAAACTTCTGCTATCTCTAGCATAAATGAGTGCAGACGATTTGTCGGCGTACTAACGTAACACTTTGCCTTCGATATGCACTTAAGTCGGTTTGGGCTTACTGATGTCACCCTTTGCGACGCCTGTAGAGAAGGTGAGGACACTTCAGAGCACTTTCCCTGTCAGCGTCTAGCCTTCGCCCGTATCAGGTGGCGGCTGTCTGGCGCTAATGTGGTGGGAACTGTAAATCTAAGTTCTATTTCACAGAAACGCCTACTGGTCTTTCTTCGAAAAACCAAGAAATTAAATTCAATTAAATGAAGGTTACAGCCTAATAGTATAATGGACCAGTATTGGAGTCTGAGAGCTGTAGTAGTCTCAACAAGAACGCAAGATTTAAATTTTAATCAAAACGCAAATGGGAAAAAATCGTGAATTCTTTATTATATCGTAAAGTAGACAGGGTGATTTTATGTGTGGAATAACACATCGGCCAGATGGCCGCCGCGGCTTTGCTGGCACATACGCGGTCTTTAAATGAATTTTTCAATGACCGTTTTGCATAAATGCTGCGATATTTCATTAATGCAGTGTCCAATTTCCTCTTTCAAGGCTTGAGTCGTCGTCGGCTTATTCGCATAAACTATCGACTTCAATAAACCCCAAGGAAAAAAGTCCAATGGTGTTAACTCAATCTAAGCGGCCAGTTCTGGTCTCCAAAACGCGAAATAACACGACCGGGAAATGACTGATTCAGCAATTGATTTGTTTCTCTGGCTGTATGAGATGTGGCGCCTTCTTGTTGAACCCACATTCCCTACACATTCATTTCTTCAATTATAGACACGAAAAAATTTCACGATACCGAACATCATTGACTTTTTTCGCTTGACCTGACTAATTTTCATAAAAAAAAAGTCCAATGGTTCCTCCAGCCCAAAATCCACATCACAGAGTGACACGTTGAGGATGCATTTGCTTCTCGTGAATCACTCGAGGGTTTTCCTCGCCTCAAATGCGACAATTCTGCCTATTGACGAAACCATCAAGATGGAAATGGGCCTCGTCACTAAAGATGATTTTATCAGCAAAATCAGCCGCAAAACTTTCACCATTTTGGTAAAACAAGTTCAAAATGAGAATGCTTTATTCATTCGTGTAGCGCTCCATTTTTATTAACCTTATACCTTTTACTAACAAACAATATAAAATTGTTCAAATGTCAAACAATGACAATTCGAATGGAGCTAATTTTAAATCTTTGGTTCTTTTTGGGACACCCTTTATATCCCAACCTCCAAACTAAGCATTCCCCAGTTCATTTTAACATTTTCTTGGATGATAGGAAAGCTATCAATTAAAGTTGATAGAAAATTTTCTGCATGCGACAGTTTTTGTAGTCATTCTGACCATATTCTTAAAATCATTGTTCCCGAGAAAATTTCTCAGAAGTAGTTGTTCTAAAAGTTCTAAATAAAAATTTAAACAATTTGCTCTTGCTTAATTTTTATTAAATGTTGTGATGTTAGATAGAGAGAAAGAGAGAGAGATACTTCGGCCTTGTTTCCAATAAAAATATCTCTGTTCTCTATTTTTTTTATTATGACAGAGATAATAAATTTCGTATAACTTACTTATAACTATAATACCTATTGTAATACTAATTATTCATGAGAAAGTAAAAACATTTTATTCAAAGTATTGGCCATTGTTTTCTACACACTTTGACCACCTTTCTGGCAATTTGTGAATACCACGCGAATAAAATTGTTCGTCTTTTAAAGCAAACCAATCAGACACCCAATTTTCGACCTCCTCGTAGGAATCAAAGTGCTGCTCAACCAACGCGTATCCCATCGATGAAAACAAATGGTAGTCGGAAGGAGCCAAGTCTGGTGAGTATGGCGGGTGGGGTAGCTGCTCCCAGCAAAGTGTTTTGATTGTATCCTGAACCGGTTTTGCTTTGTGTGCAGGTGCATTGTCATGGAGCAAAATTACCTTGCCGTGTCTTCTGGCTCATTCTGGTCGTTTCTCGATCAATGCATAGTTCACATTGATCATTCGTTTTCGGTAGCGATAAGTATTAACGGTTTCACCGGGTTTTAAGAGCTTGTGGTACAGCACACCTTTCTGGTCCCACCAAACACACAGCATTGTCTTCTTGCCGAATCGATCTGTTTTTGCAGTCGATTTTGATGGTTGTCCAAGATTAACCTATGACTTTTTTCTTTTAGGATTCTTAAAATAAATCCATTTTTTATCGCCAGTAACAATCTGATGCAAAACCGATTTTTTTTCGTGTCTTTGAAGAAAAATTTCACACGTGTTTTTTCGGTTTTCCATCTGTCTTTCATTCAATTCATGTGGCACCCATTTTACACACATTTGGATCTTTCCCATAGCTTTTAAACGGTCAGAAATTGTTTGTTGTGCAACATTTAACATTGCTGCCATTTGCTTTCGACTCAAAGTGTCATCTCCATCCAATATCGTTTGCAATTCGGCGTCTTCAAAATTTTTTTGGTGGTCTTCCACGTTCTTCATTTCTCACATCAAAATCATTATTTCTGAACCGTTGAAACCATCTTTTGCATGTTGCTTCTGATAGAGCATGATCACCATATACCTCGACAAGCATTCGATGCGACTCTGCAGCACTTTTTTTCAAATGAGAACAAAAAATTAATGCTTTTCGCAAATCATCACTTTCTGGTACAAAATTCGACATTTTTAACACGATGGAAAAATATGATGTTATCTGTTCAATGACTTGATATATACTAAATATTTTTCACAGATGTCATAGCAAAGAAACAAAAAAAAATACGGGCTCGGTCACAACAAATGTTGCCTATCGAGACATTTGTATCATGACGCTCACTTAATACCGGTATATCTTAGTTTTTGTTAAGAACAAAAAACAATAGGCAAAGCGCGATTAATTCAGTTTCAGTTGAGTTTTAACAGTCATTTGGCAAAAAAAAAATGTCCATATGAAGGAAATGAACGCATTCATTGTTTTTCAACTAAACACATTAATGTAACATTTACAGCAGACAAATTAAAACGCTAATTGTAAAGTTTTGTTGATGTTATCTCTTTGTAAGAAAATGACCAATTAAAAAAAAATATGCAAATATGACCAAATGTATAATTAATGACCGATTTTGGTCAAAAATGACCAATGTGGGAACCATTCCTTAGAATATCGATTTGCATACAATCCTTGGAATTGTTCTTCAATGATAAGAGCTGTGAAGTTGAATAAACGATCCACATTCAGCTGCTCATATGAAATTATCCTTTACACTAACTAGATGGCCTTTTGACTACGGGCCTTTTGACTACGGGCCTTTTGACTACGGGCCTTTTGACTAAGTCGCCCTTCACTCACTCTGGTGTTTTTTAACATCAACCTTTGTTAATGAATCTGTGGTCTTTCGGTCACTTCTCGTCACTCTTCCAGCACTTTTTCATGTGCGCGTATGAACTATTTCCCGATTTATGTACGCAAATCTTGAACAATTAGTTTGTGCATCGAAAAACACTATTGTGTCCACGCTATTGAGAAATATTAACTCCAAAGTTATTCTTCTTCTTGTTGTGGCGCTACAGTCCGGGGTGGACCTGGGCCTCAACCAACATGCCTCTCCAGCCAGCACGATCTTGCCAGCTGTCTCCAGTTGCGCACTCCAAGTTGATTGAGGTCCTTCTCCACTTGTGGTGCCACCTTAGTCTAGGCCGTCCTCTGTTGAGTTGTCCCAACGGCACGGATTCAAAGACTTTTCGGGCCGGAGCAGTGGTGTCCATGCGCTCTACATGGCCTAGCCATTTTAAGCATTGTATCTGTAGGCGCTTAACCAGGCGCATGTCGCTGTACAGCCCATAGAGTTCGTCATTAAATCCTCTCCTCCAGATGCCATCAATGCAAACAGGACCAAAACTCGTACGCAAAACTTTTCTCTCGAAGAGACTAAGGGCTTCCTCATCCGCCTTTGCTAACTTCCACGATTCCGTGCCATAAAGTAGGACGGGGATGATCAAGCTGTTATATAAAGCGAGCTTAGCCCTTCGAGAGAGGGCTTTATTACTCAATTGCCTCTTGAGCCCAAAGAAACAGCGATTGGCAAGAGTGATTCTGCGTTTGATTTCGGTACTGATGTTGTTGTCCCTGTTTACCGCGGAGCCGAGGTAGACGAACTCCGTGACTACCTCGAAGTTTCTGCTGCCTAGTGTGACGCTCCGGCCGAGACGTGTGTCGAAGTGTGTCCTTCCTTGATGACAGCATGTACTTAGTTTTGCCCTCATTTACCGCCAGACCCATTTTAGCCGCTTCCGCTTCAATACCAGCAAACGCTTCATTGACGGCTCGCTGTGTTCGTCCAATCACGTCAATGTCGTCAGCGTAAGCCAGCAATTGAACTGACTTCTGGAAGATCGTGCCTCTGGTGTTGACTTGTGAGTTTCGCACGATCTTCTCGAGGATGATGTTGAAGAAGTCACATGACAGTGCGTCGCCTTGTCTAAAACCTTTTTGACATTGAAAGTCTCGGTGAGTTCGTTACCGACCTTGACGGAGCAGCGAAAGTTCTCCATCGTCATCCTACACAATCTGACGAGTTTGGTAGAAATACCAAAACTAGACATGGCACTGTATAGCTCGTCTCTATGCACACTGTCATATGCAGCCTTCCAAAGTTACAGAGGCATATTCTGGGACTCGCAATTATATTTAATTACAAAACAAATGAAAATTTTTTTTACAATTGTTCAAAAACTTGGCAATTTTTTTAAATAGACGATTTTTTTTCTCAACATTTCCATCGGCTGTTGATGTGGAGGGGAGTCCAGGGCAAGCGTCGTCATTCACATCTTCTCGACCTTCTTTGGAAAGCTTGTACCACTTGTGAACATTTCTTTAACTCTGCCTACATGCAGTGTATGCCACTGTCAAGTTGCGAGCGAACTTAAATAAACCTAGCGCAGAATCCCATTTTCTCTGAATTATTATTTGATTTTTATTTATTCACCCGTATTTCTAACTAAACTGTCTGGTCGATTGTTAAATAATGTTGTCATCCTTGTTGAACTAAACCAACTATTTTTTTTTTTTTCTTAACAGGATGCAGAACACGTCGAACGTTTGAATGAATCTGGAGAATTGCGTCAGCTCTTGAAGCCATACAAGGTATCTATGCACCCCCATCCCCCAATTCCAATTCAAATAAGTCTCTGATAAATATTTTCTCTTTCCAGTCAATTTCATCAACATACACATGCCAAACATGTGGCGGCTATCGTCTCCTACCGTGCCCATCGTGCAACGGCTCCAAGAAGTCCGTTCATCGAAATCACTTCACCGCTGAATTCGTTGCCCTCAAATGCATGAACTGCGATGAGGTTGGCCTAGTGAAGTGCCACAATTGTTAGATTTCTCCTAAAACATCAGCAATCAGAATCAGATGCATTATTTATTAACACAAAGACTACGTATCCAATAAACAATAATGTTCACTCAAGAAAGTAGCGCAAAACAAAAACTCCCCTGAATATTTTGAAGCATGTGCCTAAAGTATATTAATCTGCTTTTTTCTGATTTCACAAAAATTGTGTTTGAATTCAAGAATATGTACTTACGTTGAGTATATCTTTAGTTGAGTAAAATGGCCTGGCCTAGCCCAAAACACGTCTGACTTCCAATGGAAAAAGAAAAATGATGATGATGATGATGATGAAACTAGCCCAATCGAAAGTGTCAGATGTACTACAATAATTATTTGTTTTTTTTCCTTTCGTTTGTTTTTAAGAAATTAAGCTCGTTCGCACGTAGTGACATTTGTAAATTTTAATTTTAGTCTTAGCCATAATAAGAATAACGCTATTGAATAGAAAGTTTAAGCCCTTAAATGTATTTTATTGATGAAAATAGTATTTTTTATTAAACCATTTTAGTAAATAAATATATGTTTTATTAATAACTGTTGAATTCATTTTTTATTTCTTTCTATGTTAGAACCAGTGACATTTCGAGGATATGTTGCTTCGCGATGTTTAAACCAAGTGTGCCCCCTATTTATACTTTGTTTACATGAGACTTGCCCCCATATAACGCTCTTTCCAGAGTGGTATTAAGGTTCTAGATTTTTATGGTAGGCATGTGGAGAATATTTATGTGGAGAATATTAATATCAGAAACCAATAAGGAAGGTCTCCGATTTATACAAACTAGTTTTTTTTTAAAGTTAAAGTTGAAGTTTTTTCTTCAACAATTGGACTACCAAGTTTTGTTTATGCCTTTTAAGACGTATTTTAAAGGCTTTCAAAGATCTAAATACATGTTTTGGAATATAATTTGACTCACTACGGATTTTACACAGCTCCTTTTTCGTTTTTTTATGTATTCTTTAAGCCCACAATGCCCTGTGTAAACCTATTTGTAAACGAAGAACGTTTTTCTATGTTCATCTAACGGTGCAAGTCCGTCTAAGTTAAATCAAACTTTGAAATTTTTAGGCTTTATTGTGTTATGAGCTGCATTCTGCAGAGCGGAACTCTTCTTTTGCTTTAAACTTTACGATAATTTAAAACAACTGTAGAGATTAGTACGAAGATATTAAGCCTTTATTTCTTAAGTCCTGGTTTTCATCGCAGTCTTTTAAAATTTGTAAAGTGTTGTGATCCACAACATTTCACCTATAACTAAGGATATACTCAGTGGGAGGTGTTTTCATCTAATGAACAACCTGGTGATCACATATTTCGGGTCAACCGATCCATCGGCACTTAAATGAAGAGGTTACTTTAAGACCGAATAGAGCAGACAGTTGTGACAAACTTTCGTGTTCGAAATTTGTTTTTATGGAAAAAACCTAACAAAAGAAATTCTTCACTAAAGTTTTGTCCTGTGGCCGGTGTGGCACAGTGGGTAGAGTGCGACGCACACACGACGAAAGACTAGGTTCGATTCCCGGCTGAACACCTCGAAGTTTTCAAGGAACTACCTTTTTCGAGCTGCTGACAACACTCAAAGAGTAATAATTGTCTAAGAAATAGCTTCAGAGTCAGAAAAAAATTGTAGATTCTTTCTACTCGTGCGAGAACAGTAGCGAGCACAACATGAATACTTGATGAGCAAAGCCCGGGTCCATCTGCGAATTGCTGCGCCATACAATTATTATTAAAGTTATGCCCACTTCACTTTATCCCACCTTTCTAACAATTTTCGAAAGCCATCTCTAAAGGCTGAGTCATCTCTGGCATCGATCCAATCATTAAACCAATCTTCGATTTCTTGACAAGACCCGAACCGGTGACCCCAGCAAATGGAGCCAGTATGAAGGAACGAGATCTAGAAATTACGGAGGGTAGGGTGAAACCCCATTTCAGTGTTTCCAGGTAGTTTTTGACTTACAGTCATGTAGGCCGATAAGCGTTATCATATTGCAAAAGCTTTTCTCTAATACACAGCTCAAATGCAATAGTTATAGTCGATAACGTCTAACATCAACAGTTTCGCCTGATAGTAGCAGCTCTCCGCACCCGTCTGCAGACCAAATGCAGACAATGGCCTTTGCACCAAGAATTTCGCCTTGGCGTCGATGAAGGCGACGACGGGACGGGTTCACATGGCTTTGCTTGGTATTTAAATATTGCAGTTTATCCACCTTCTTCTTAAATCATAATCCGGTGCACAAATCCCTTCCTTTGATGTCTCTCAAGAAACAATTCCGATGTGAAAATCTCCTTTTGACATCTCTTCGTTTGAACTCATATGACACCCGATTTCCTTGCTTTTGAGTAAGTCCATGTTTTTTTCTAAATTGTTTGTTGAGTAACTCCTAATAAATCTAAGACTTCACTTGGCGTTTGGCACGGATCTTTATCCAATTCATCTTCATCCTCAAACTTTATGGTCTGGCCAAGTCGCTATTCATTTCTAACTTTGAAATCACCGCTTCTGAAGAAAGAAACCACTCTCTGCATAATTTATCGGTCGAGGCATTCTATAAGCATTCAATGGGCTTCAGCTGCAGTTTTCTTCAAATTTAATAACTAATTAATTTCAGACAAATCCGAACATTTTCGAAGACGCAAAAAAACAATATTGTTGTCTTAAATGACTCTGATGTACACACCTTTCCAATGATGAAGATAATTGCTTTCAAGTTAGGCCACAAACTGCAGGTGTCACCGTCTTTTGAAAGTAGACCGAATAATTTGTATCCCCAGACAATTGTTATTAGGGTTATAGAAAAGAGGTCTGTTCCAATTAATTTGTGTACAGAACATTTGTGTACTCTCTTGCAGAGAGTAACTCTGACTAAACTTTCGTAGAAATTCGCAGAATTTAATTGAAACAGTCAAAGATTTCTTATTTTTTATTTTCACTTTGACAGTCATCTGCTGCCTATAGAACTTTCTGCGGCAGAAATTCGAAGAAAGGGGATATACTTGATTCTCTCATGAGCTTCCTCTTCTACGAAAAAATCAGAAGCCAGCCTTTTGACAGTTTTTCAGCGAATTTCGTATGCATTTGCAACAATTCAGAGCAATTGGAACATATATATGAAATGTCAAAGGTTTTTTTATTTTGACTTTGACAGCCATCTGCTGCTCACAGATTTTTCTTCGGCAGAAATTCGTAGGGAAGGGATATATTTTCATTTCTCATGAGCTTTCTTCTACTAAAAAGTCAGCAAATGAAACGCTATTTAGGAATTTCTCAGCCAGATTCGTAGGCATTCGTAGCACTTCAGAGCAATTGGAACAGACCTAAGGTTTAAGGAAACGCCAAGCAGTACAGGAACTCGAATATAAGAAAACGTGTGCAATCATTAAAAACAGAAGTAAAAATTAGGAAACATGCAACCAAACAAGATCATAATCTCCCTCAAAACCTACAAAAATTAAATTTCTTTTTGGATAGACAGTACAATTAGGAATCGGACCGCTTCGCGGAGCTGGAACGTACAATTTAATATAAATAAAAAATAAAACTTTTTCCAATAAAAATGATGACTTGTATCAGCATTTTTCTAGTGGAACTTTTCGGAACTTCGACAAGTACATACAATTTTGACAGATCACACGACTTACAGCTCTGTGCAAAAAAATAGCACCGCATTGAGGTCTACACATTGGATGCTAATTACTTTTCTCCATGCTCATGTAAAGACACGATATTTATTGTAGGACATCTGTTGCGTATCAGTAATAAAATGGAAAAAACAAGATAAGCGAAGATGCATTTTAAGACAAGAAAATTCCCGTTATACGAAATGAAACCGAAATTTTGGTGTGCAAAATAATAGCACCACAAGTAAAACGTCGTAAATAAAATGCAAAATTTAGTGGAATAGTACGGTTTTTATTTTTTTATTTATACTACTGTTCTAGTACTTCGTCTTATAACCCTTATTTTTGAGCACATCGGCACAACGTCGTGGCATAGAGTCGATTAGTGCCTGACATCGCCGAATTGGAATATCCTTCCACGCAGCCTGCACAGCTTCCCATAGCTGTAGTGTATTTTTTGGTTTCGCTTCAAAAACAGCTTTCTTAACATCTGTCCAAAGATTTTCAATGGGGTTTAGGTCTGGAGATTGCGGCGGCCATTCCATAACTTTAATCCCATTCCTCGCAAAAAAATTCCTTGGCCAATTTGCTCGTATGTTTCGGGTCATTGTCTTGCTGCAGGACAAATCTGAGAGGCATATTCCACTCGGCGTAGGGCAACATGGTTTCCCTCATTATGCAAACATAAACTTCGGCGGTCATCATTGGTTTTATTCAAACTATAGGACCAGTACCGTTGTAGGAGAAGCATACCTATATGTTAAATTTCGCGCCGCCGTGCTTAATGGTTTTCAAAGTACACTCCGGTTTAAGCTCTTGGTTTTTTTGCCTGCGAACAAATGTCCTGGTCCCAGGAGTTCGAAATAAAACAATTTTAGTCTCATCTGTCCATAATATATTACGCCATTTGGTTACTTCCCAGTTCAAATGTTCTTGCGCAAATTGTTTTCTTTTATGAAGATGGACCTTTGTCAGCAAGGGTACTTTTCTGGGACTTCTGGCAGGTAGTTCCTTCTCTATCAACTTCAATTTAGTTCCTCTTTTATTTTGTTTGATGTAATGAATGGGTTTTGTTTTACTAATCTTATCATTCTTCGCTCGTGGGTAGAGGTTAATTTCGATTTTCTACCTCTTGTTTCTTCTTTTTTGACGTGTTTTTTTTGTTTGCATTAGTAATCATTTTATTCGAACAACCAACGATTTCCCGAATAAATTTGTACGTTTTTCCGTCAGAAATTTATTTTTTTATAAGTTCACGTTTCTTAGGAGTACAATGCACACCGCGACCCATTTTAATTGTTTATAACGTTGTATTTTAAAAATACTAGTTTCAAAATACTTAAATATTTTTACTTAAATCTTTTGACGCACAAAAAAAAACTAAACACCACCAAACACTTCGAAGAAACTTTTTAGAATGACATGGTGCTATTATTTTGCACACCAAAATTTCGGTTCCATTTTGTATAACGGGAATTTTCTTGTCTTAAAATGCATCTTCGCTTATCTTGTTTTTTGCATTTTATTACTGATACCCAACAGATGTCCTACAATAAATATCGTGTCTTTACATGAGCATGGAGAAAAGTAATTACCATCCAAATCACAGACCTCAACATGGTGCTATTTTTTTGCACAGAGTTGTATGTACCGCCCAACCGTAACGTAGAAAAAAAAACACAATTTCGTTTCAGTGTCAGTCCAAGACTGAGTTTATTGAACAATAATAATTGTTAATCATACCTCGGTTTTGCAAAGGTGACAGCTTGAACTTGAATTGGGACGGAAGTCACCCAGACGTAACGTAAGCAATTAGCTGTCACCTGTGCATTACATTTGAGAAATACAATATCCGTGTGTGGTTCTTGTGCAAAGGTGATAGCGATAAGCCAAATTGGGCGGAAAAGACTCTGATTATGCAATTTTGGCTATCACCAATGCATCACATGTTATTGGATGGATTGGACGAATCGTGTGCATCAGGCGGGTTCAAGGGGCGACGGGGGAACAGGCGGATGCCGTAACTTGCGCGCGAAAGAAATTTGTACGGGAAGTTTAAAATTAGATACAAAATAAACTAAATAAATAAAATTGTTAATCAAACCCAATATTTTCATTCGATATCAGGGTGTTTTAGAAAAAGGGGTGGGTATGATATTATTATTAATTATTAGTAATTATGTAGGAAAATTACTGTCATGTCATTGGAGGCTTTATTTTGCTGATACGAGTGGTTAAAAAATGTAAACAAACCGTTAGGAAATTCGTGTAAACGATAGATAAGTTTAGATTTTATTATTATAAATTAAATATACCAAAACGGACAACTCGTAGTAGAGTCGCAGTCTGTGCTGAGAATCTGGAAGGATCATTTCTGCAGATTCCTTAACGGCGATGACGGCCAAAAACCCGCTGTTAGGCAGAATGTTCCACTCAATTTGGACAATGATAGACAAGCATTCCGTCCCCCCGACTTAGACGAGGTGAAGATAGCAATATCCAAGCTGAAGTCGAACAAAGCTGCTGGAGCGGACGGACTGTCCGCAGAACTATTTAAAGCAGCTGGAGATGACCTGGTTGGGCGCATGCACCAGCTCATCTGTAAGATATGGGCGGAGGAAAGCATGCCCGATGAGTGGAATCTCAGCGTCGTTTGCCCGGTTCACAAGAAAGGAGACCCCTTTGACTGCGCCAACTACCGAGGGATTAGTCTCCAGAACATTGCATACAAGATCCTTTCTGCCGTATTGTGTGAGCGTCTGAAACCGTTTGTCCATGACCTGATAGGTCCCTATCCGTGTGGTTTCAGACCAGCAAGTCCACGATAGACCAGATCTTCACATTACGGTAGATCCTGGAAAAGACCCAAGAAATACAAATTGACACTCACCACCTATTCGTCGATTTCAAGGCTGCATATGACAGTGCGCATAGAGACGAGCTATACAGTGCTCGCTGCTTCGTCAAGGTCAGTACCGAACTCACCGAGACCTTCAATGTCAAAAAAGGTTTTAGACAGGGCGACAAGTCACACTGTCATGTGACTTCTTTAACATCATCCTCGAGAAGATCGTGCGAAACTCACAAGTCAACACCAGAGGCACGATCTTCCAGAAGTCAGTTCAATTGTGAGCGTACGCTGATGACATTGACGTGATTGGACGATCACAGCGAGCCGTCAATGAGGCGTTTGCTGGCATTGAAGCGGAAGCGGCTAAAATGGGTCTAGTGGTAAATGAGGGCAAAACGAAGTACATGTTGTCATCAAGGAAGGACACACAGCATCGACGTCTCGGACGGAGCGTCACACTAGGCAGCAGAAACTTCGAGGTAGTTAAGCACTTCATCTACCTCGGCTCCGCGGTAAACAGGGACAACAACATCAGTACCGAAATCAAACGCAGAATCACTCTTGCCAATCGCTGTTTCTTTGGGCTCAAGAGGCAATTGAGTAATAAAGCCCTCTCTCGAAGGACTAAGCTCGCTTTATATAACAGCTTGATCATCCCCGCCCTACTATATGGCGCGGAATCTTGGACGTTAGCAAAGGCGGATGAGGAAGCCCTTAGTCTTTTCGAGAGAAAAGTTTTGCGTGCGATTTTTGGTCCTGTTTGCGTTGATGGCATCTGGAGGAGAAGATTTAACGTCGAACTCTATGGGCTGTACGGCGACATGCGCCTGGTCAAGTGTTTACGGATACAACGTTTAAGATGGCTAGGCCATGTAGAGCGTATGAATCCGTGCCATTGGGACAACGCAACAGAGGACGACCTAGACTAAAGTGGCGCACACAAGTGGAGAAGGACCTCAACCAACTTGAAGTGCGCAACTGGAGACAGGAAACTGGTTGAGGTCCAGGTCCACCCCGGACTGTAGCGCCACAAGAAGAAGAAGAAGAAATTAAATATATGTGAGTAAGGCTTAACGTTTTTATTTTTTCTTTTGTTTCTAATGAACAGTACAACACTTATTGCTCTTGTTGGTTTCGTTAGACGATAATTGTAGGCGTTTTGCTTAGTCTAACCGGGACATAAACTGATGTCTCAACGATGTTTACTAGTGCTGCTCCTCATTATTTATCAAAGAACTTTTGTCCACCTGTAATAATTTTTAAAGCTTGTATTTTGTCGAACTGCCATTATTGAATCACTTAGGATTTTATTTTGATATAAAGTTCGTACATTTTTCATCTGTTTACCAAATTTTGTGAACTAGTTGGATTTCCTTCAGTCAAAAGTTTCAGTGTTGTGATTGGAGTTTCACATAATTCGTATAGACCTGGATAGACTTGTGTCGTAAATAATTGCTCTCTATTATAACGTTATCTGAGAAAGAAATTAACTCAAACAATGATCACCATCAGGAACATGACATAAACACAAAGTAAAAATTTTGTTAAATCGTCATCTTTATCTTTGTAAACATACATACATACATACATACCTCTTTCAATTGATTAATTTAGTTGTGCAATATGTTATATTTCACGATTATACCTCTAAACAAGATATCGCCATTTATTTTATGCGAAATCTGTATGGGCACGGTTTTAATCTTCAACACAGGCTTCCGGGTCTTTCTTGGGCTGTCCAATACTACCATATCGCGGAACATTTTGGTTACGTGCTCGATTTGCTCCCTTTGTTGGCCGGTTAATAGAATTATCCAGTGCCCGACAGGTGTTTTAATGTGCCTGTGCCTGAACATGAATGCTGCATATCCGGAAATGTTTCGGGAAAGGTTTCAAATCTTAGGCACATGCTTCCATTTAAGAAGTTTCATAAATCTTTTAGGAATCCTGTGCAATGAAATTGCGTCTGTAACATAGGAGTTGCAGTGTGGGATTCCACAAAAAGCAGTCCTTTTTCCACTTGGTTTCATCTTCACAGCGTTGTCTTGCACAGACGGTCCACTCGACACCAAATTAAAATGTCCTTAAAATGATGAATGCATTGAATTCATACTCCCATGACTTGATCCAGCTTCAACTCTGCTTTTTGCTTTTGCCAATTGTGCTGTTCTATTTTTATTTTGGATTGAATTGATTTGTTTTCAATTAAGATAAACTTTCAACAACTATTGTTTACTTACAATTATTTATACTACTGCTGAAAATGCCAACGTTTCATGAACTTAAATTCATTAAAAATAATCTACCAAGGTGCGCTATGTCGATACAAGTCAATAGTCGGTTGAGAGCTCTCCCGTTGTAAATTAACTTGACTTTTATGTGTACTACTATATGTAGATATGGATAAATTTACGGAGTATCGAGTTGTGTAAATGGACTCTACTCCCTTTCAACGTTTTTTTATTAATATTTTTTAGATCTAATCAGCATATCAAGGGTGGACCCCTAGAGCATGATGTAAGAAAATAAGATTTGATCGTAATGACTGCAAAAAAATACTTGGAAAGTACTTACTCCTAGAAAAGATACAAAAATGTATAAAGCCTTAAAGAATTTTATACATTATTTTACCGCGTTGAACTATTTTCAACTCACAACTAAAACACCCTTTTTTCTCACAAATACAGTACCTTTATTATACATGAACAATTCGCTTCGATTAATTCAAAATATTTATAAGTGTTATATCCCGAAGATCTTACTCGGGAAATTCACTTTTGATTACTATCCCAATCAAATTTTCACATTCGTCTGTTTATCCTTCTATGTGTATTAAGCTACATTTGTCGGAAAGCATATCTATTACCTCTTAAGTGCTCAGAAACCACGCTTGATTTCTCTGAACTCGTTCTCTATCCCTGCGTCCTACTGATGCATGCTCTCAAAAAAAAAAAATAGTAAAGCAAGGGAACTATGTTTAATTTAAAGACTGCTACTTGATACCGTGCTGGAGTTATGCGCGTAACTGGTTAGAGCTTGTATCGTTTATTGGAACTCAAAATAGCACAACCGGAGGTGTTATAGCCCTCTGGAAAGCCGGCAAACGAAGAGTTTGTGCCCTAAAGATTTTAAGAAATCTACGGTTCTTATCTTCTGATAGAAAGACAACTAAAAGGCTTTTGGGCCACCACACCTTTATTACCAGGGCATACCGGTATGAAATGGAATGTTTTGAAAATAAAACACTAATTATTAATGGGAAAGTAAAAACATTTTATTGAAAGTATTGGTCATTGGTTTCTACACATTTTGACCACCTTTCTGGCAATTTGTGAATACCAAGCCAATAAAATTGTTCGTCTTTTAAAGCAAACCAATCAGACACCCAATTTTCGACCTTCTCGTAGGAATCCAAGTGCTGCTCAGCCAATGCGTGTCCCATCGATGAAAACAAATGGTAGTCGGAAGGAGCCAAGTCTGGTGAGTATGGCGGGTGGGGTAGCTGCTCCCAGCAAAGTGTTTTGATTGTATCCTGAACCGGTTTTGCTTTGTGTGCAGGTGCATTGTCATGGAGCAAAATTACCTTGCCGTGTCTTCTGGCCCATTCTGGTCGTTTCTCGATCAATGCATGGTTCAAATTGATCATTTGTTGTCGGCGATCAGTATTAACGGTTTCACCGGGTTTTAGGAGCTCGTGGTACAGCACACCTTTCTGGTCCCACCAAACACACAGCATTGTCTTCTTGCCGAATCGATCTGGTTTTGCAGTCGATGTTGATGGTTGTTCCAGATTGACCCATGATTTTTTCCGCTTAGGATTCTTAAAATAAATCTATTTTTTATCGCCAGTAACACTCCGATGCAAAACCGATTTTCTTTCGTGTCTTTGAAGCAAAATTTCACAAGTGTTTTTTCGGTTTTCCATCTGTCTTTCATTCAATTCATGTGGCACCCATTTTCCACACTTTTGGATCTTTCATAGCTTTTAAACGGTCAGAAATTGTTTCTTGTGTAACATTTAACATTGCTGTCATTTGCTTTTGATTCAAAGTGTCATCTCCATCCCATATCGTTTGCAATTCGGCGCCTTCAAACTTTTTTGGTGGTCTTCCACGTTCTTCATTTCTCACATCAAAATCATTATTTCTGAACCGTTGAAACCATCTTTTGCATGTTGCTTCTGATAGAGCATGATCACCATATGCCTCGACAAGCATTCGATGCGACTCTGCAGCACTTTTCTTCAAATGAAAACAAAAAATTAATGCTTTCCGCAAATCATCACTTTCCGGTACAAAATTCCACATTTTTAAAACGATGAAAAATTATGATGTTGCCTGTTCAATGACTTGATGTATACTAAATATTTTTCACAGATGTCATAGCAACGAAAAAAAAAAATACAGGCTCGTTCACCACAAATGTTCCCTATCGAGACTTTTGTATCTTGACGCTCACTTCATACCGGTATACCTGGTAAACACTTGTGCTAAGCATAAGAGGTCAAACCACTTATAAATTATTCTTAGAAGATGAAAACAATACAAATCACTTCCACTGTCACTGAACTCCTTTTCAACGGCACTGAACTTCTTTAAAGTGGCAAATTTGTTGCTCTGATGTGGTAATAGCTGACAATGTCTGCTCCTTATTGATCATCAAATCCTAAAACGCTTAAAGCAGGGTTTATCTTCTGTTTGCTCGAGCAGTTTCTTTTTTCCTGGACGGCATGGCGTAGATGTTAGATTACGACGCTCACACGCCGATGGTCTAGGTTAGTTTCCCGAACGGAAAACCTTGCATTTTTCACGGAACCGTCTTCTTCAAGCTGCTGACAATATTCAAAGAGTAATAACTGTCTGAGAAAAACCTCATCAAACTTCACCGTTCGGAGTCGGTAAAAAACTGTAGGTCCCTTCTACTCCTGAGAGAACAGTAGCCCGCACAACGCGAGTAGTTGTTCAGCAAGATAGGCTCTGACCCCCTATGGAATGTCGCGCCATCCAATATACAATATATATGCATATATATATAAATAGTTTCTTTTTTCACTTCTTGGACGCATAACGGGTGAATTCGCCCCCGTAGGAAGATATGGTCTGCAATTCGAAAACGGTAATTTCAGTTGTGCCTAGACAAGTTGTGATTTAAGAATAAGTCTTTATTAAAAATTGACCAGATACACACGACAGAGTTAAACATTTTTTTTTTATAAAAAATGTAAATAAAGAAAATAATATCATCTTTGTTTTTTCCCTCAAGTGCAACCCACCCGCTGCTGCTACGGAACATCGAGAACAATGTAAACCTTTTTACATCTAGTTGCAGATATTATAAAATACATAATAAATCCCCTATAAATGAAGAAACTGGTGTGCTTTTCAAAATTCTAAACTTACGCTTCTACACACTTCTGGGTTAAATTTAAATTCTGCCTCTCGAGCCAATGAAAACGGTTTAAATCAGAAACCAATAAGGAAGGAGATGGTCAACTGAACAGCTGATCAAACAGCTGATTTCCCCTTTGTCAATCGACCGTTTGACTGTTATTTTCGTGTTTTAGTAGACATAACCTCAAATTCTGAAAGTTATTTACGTATCATCGAACTTTGTCTCACTTTTCTCACATATGTTTACGTTTTGATTTATATGCCCTCTCCTTCTAACAGTGTGAAGAGTGAGGAGATCAACCGTATAGACAGTTCACACGTATTCTCATTTGAAAACAAACAAAATCCTTTTTGTGTGTCAGCTGTTCAGGAGGGGAAATGTTATAAAAAACGCTGTCAAAATGAATTCATTGGCGGGAGACGAGGGAGTTGACTGTCTCCCTATTGGTCTCTGGTTTAAATAAACTAAGCCGAACCAGCTTTATGACCCACCAAACTTGACAAAGGAATCAGCAAACCAAAATAACGCCAGTGCAAACATAAATGAATTCCTAAGAAAAACAATAAAAAAAACATTTGTTTCATAAGTATACAAGCTGATTAATGATGTGCTAAATTTGTGAACTCAAACCCGCCAACAATAAATTTTAAAAGTGTGGTGAGTTTCAACTCATTTTGTACATTCTCGTGTTCTACTACATTCCTGTTTTCCTTAAGTTTATATTGGAAAGTACAACGATGTTAATTATTTTGAGAAATTAACTTTTACTTTGAAGTCCTTTATAGTTATGTGAAAAAAATTTAGGACCCCAGAGAGCTGGGGTTCCTGTTTTTCACAATTAATTTTTACCCTGCTCTACAACTCCCACGTCTGAACTATGACAGATTGTTGAGGAAGGTTGCAACTGTCAGTTCGTTTTTTTTGTCAAGAAATATGTCAACAATAATAAATTCCCTACCCACGAAATTTCCATTTTCAACAAAGAAAACACCAAATTATTAAAGATAAATTTGTTTAAAAAAATAAATAAAACATATAACTTCTGTATTTGAGGGTGTCTAAAGTGAATTCTCATTCGTTTCCCCTTCAAACATTTCACAAGAGCTGCCAAACACCGATGATATAGTTTCGCCAAGCACCCTTGTATTTATCTATTCTACCAATGGTACTCCATAATCTAATTAAGCCAAACCCACGGCTATTAGCATTGTTTTTAACGCGATAACACTTAGTTTGTGTTTTAGTTTTGGTTGCTTAGCAAAATTCTTTTGTTGTGCCACCATATACTGTGTGATGTCAAGTGTGTTCGCCTGCCCCGAAGCAATGCAGAAATAAAGGAAAATCTGTACGCATATGATAGACAAAGGAATCACTGCCAGTTGAAAGAAAAAAGTGAGCAAATACAGTCATTGGATACTTATAGCACTTGCAGGGAAATTTTATGAGCCAATTGTAATCACTTTACTCTTCGTTTAAATTTTCACCCAAAGATACATCCCGTTCAATGTCAACGTCTGACGATGAATCTCCTTCAGTGGACAACACCGACCATCCCGGAAGTACATCGTCATTTTTCGATGTGGCCTACGATAATCCTGATTTTGAAACGAGCTACTACTCAGATGTGCGAATCAATCAATACGCCCAGGCGGTGATTGACTTTAGTTCACAATACGGAAGTGACTATAGCATATCGTACACTGCTCTCAACATCACTGGGCGGCCTTCGAAATTTCCGGATTATGGAGATTTTCCTGAGACATTCGCCATGGTAAGTCAATACACATGAAGAAAACCAATAAATGCAACGCTTGTCATTGATTTCGCTTTTCCTTTTTCCCGTGATAAGTGTGACCTTGCAATTCTTTGTCTTACACGATTTCATTTTCATTATTAGCGAACTTATGGCAAATGGTGGGACATAGCACCTTCAAGGGTTCAGGAAATCAAGCCACAGGACCTGCCGAAAGTGCCGGCGCATGATTTCATTGGTAAGTAAGATCTGAATGTCTATGCGGTTAGTTGCTGATCTTAAATAAGGGGATTAGTGTGAACTTGGGTGTGGATTTAATTGTACTTAAAACTGCTGCTGACGTCAATTGTGAAGTGCCGTGATGGCATTTCGGCAGGGCGCCGCGCATTAAGGTGGGCGAGGTGATGTGAAAGCGGCTGCAATTGAAAATGCTTCCGGTTTATGTGAAATTATGAGGTTCATTATAGGGAGTGTTTGCTTCATGGTAAGCATAAAATCAGTTGACACGAGAGGTTTGTAGAAGCTTGCATCATGTCGGTTGATGTGGATACCGACAAGATTTATAATACAGGACAGAAATAAACAATATGGGTCAAAAGAAAGATAACTGCAAGTATTGATCTGTCCAATTTTCCATATATTAACGTATATAGAATATGGATGAGACAACCACAAATGTTGAGAGACAACTATTTCTTATTTTTGCAGTGATTAGTTTTGAGCAATTCGTTATACCTGAAGAACTGGTAATATTCGAGACCTACAATCCTGGTGCTATAATTCGCATATGGGCATATACACTTGCAGAAAAATGGGTATGCCTGTGGGAGGCTACACCGCAGCGCTTTGTTGCAGTGAAAACCTGCCGATTCTCCCCACCGCTGAGGAAGATTCTATTACCTACAAAGTAATGCACCATCTTATACTCTCCTCTACTTAAGTTACTGTAAAACCTTCTCTAATTACAGCACGATAAGACTGGAATTCAACCACAGCCTTTTGCACTACTTCACCGAAATCGATGGTGTCATGTTGATTGGAAAAAAATCGAGCGTCTACAATACACAAGATATCATAAACATCTGCAAGAAGCGTCATAAAAAAGGTCCAATTGTTCGAAAGCTAGAGAGTATCAAGTTCCGCCCTGGTTACGAGGAGAATCTGCAGAGTTTGCTGGACTTTCTGAAAAATGATTTGGGGAAATTCATCGAAGAGACTGCTGTGCTAAGTATTGAGGACGATCCCAAAGAACAAAGTCTTCATAGACCAAGAAAACTTGGATTGAGCGATATGCCGGTAAGTCGAATCCACGCGAAAATGTTAAATATTGAAATGATTTTATTTGTTTTTCACTTCGTTTACAGTTTGAGATTTTGCTAAATATCTTTTCACATTTGGATTTGATATCGCTATTTCGAGTGGGTCAAGTTTCGAAATTCCTCTACGATGTTTCAACACATCCATTGCTGTATAGTGAACTGAACTTAAAGCCGTATTGGCACTTGGCCACATCGGAATTACTGTGTACACTGGCGAAGAGAACGACCTTAATGAAGAAATTGGACTTGTCATGGTGCGGGTTGTACAGCTCGATTTCTCCAACAGAATTCAAAAAGTATGCTGAAAATTTTAAAATGAGAATATTTGCTGAATAAAAACATCTTGATTTTAGATTCATACAACAGCGTGGGGATAATTTAACACACTTAAGACTCAATTCATGTAGGTTCCTAAATGCAAGTTGCATTGAAACGGTTGCCATTGTCTGTGATAACCTGAAAGGTAAATTGTTCAAAGCGTTTATGTCATCTATCAGTATTTAAACTTGTATCTCATTTGTTGCCTCTGTACTTCGGGCTTGGTAAAGATCTTTAAACACTCTTTTTGATCAAGTTTGTATCTGTAATATTCATTTGAAGTGCAGTGAATTTGTTGTATTTGGCTTTAAAATGTCATAGTACTGGCAAGCTATACTCCATCTTACATCTTAGCGGTCTCCTATTGTTTCAGACAAAAGTAATTTAGTTTTCAACACGAGTGAATATCGGCGCATTAATACATCATTTTGACTTTAAATTACAGACCTGGCAAAAAATTGTTGCAGGCATGCTTAAAAAATTAAGACATACACAAGCAGATAGAGTGCCGATTGCATACCCCAAAGTCCCTTATTTCTGCTGTGGATAAGGAACATATCTATTTTTCATTAATTGTGTTTCTCCAATAATTTGTTCTTTAAGATTCTGTGTCCTGACTAATTCATGCCTTATGTTGTGACATTTTAGGCATACTGATGGTTGTTGTCACTTAATGAATTACATATGTTCTTGAGTCCATGATATGCGGGCAAATTACAACTTCCAAGACATTGAATTTCACAACTGAATTTGTCAGTGAAAAGAAGAATTACATTCTGCCTGAGAATTTCTAATTAATGTTGTGGATGTCAGAACCCCCTTTATATAGCTCTACACAGAATTAGAAATCGAAATGAAATCTTTCTTGGGTCAATTGAAGAACAGAATTGTAGCCATGAACGGCAAGCACTCCAAATTTTATTAGAGTAAATCAGGAACAGTACTATTGCACCACATCTTCCATTGTCGCATGTTAACATATATCGTGTTTTCTTCTGAATGTATTTGATTCTGTTTGTGACCCCTTACTTGAGTTAAATTAACGTTAACAATCATAGCTAATAATGATTGTATGGCGCGACAGTCCACAAGGGACCAGGGCCTAGCTTGCTCATCAACTACACGTGTTGTGCGCGTTACTGTTCTTGCAAGATTAGAAGGAACCTACAGTTTATTGCCGACTCCAAACATTGCAACTTGATAAGCTTTCTTAGAGTTATTACTCTTTAAGTGTTGTCAGCAGCTCGAAAGAGGTGGTGCCATTAAAAATTCGAGGTGTTCAACCGTGAGTGTCGCACTCTATTCACTTGGCCACAATCAACAATCACAGCTGCTACAACTGGGTTTTTCCATAGCCCAAACAAATTCTAGTTCCGTTCTCTATAATCCCAACACTCGAAAACTTTCCTCTCGGACCCTAATTAAAAATACCTTCGATCATAATCCATTTCCAAAGAAATTAATGCCACAGTTCTTCTCCTTCTTGTTGTGTTGCTACAGTCCCGGATGGTCCTGGTCCCCAACCAACATGCTTCTCCAGCCAGCAGAATCTTTCGCCAGCTGCCTCTAGTTGTGTACTCCAAGCTGGTTAAGGTCGTTCTTCACTTGTGAGCGCCACATTAGCCTATGCCATTCTCTGTTGCATTGCTACAATGATTCAGATTCGAAGACTTTTAAGGCCGCAGCAGTGTTTTCCATACATTCTACACGGCCTTACCATCTTAAGCGTTGTATCCGAAGACCAGGCGCATGTCGCTGTACAGCCCATAGAGTTCGTCGTTAAATCCTCTCCTAATGCAACAGTGGCGCACTTAATAAACCTATGATTCTAGACATTTTGTAGATATTTCTTTAATTTATGAAAAGACATGACAGGTATAATAACCTCGTCTGCTGAGATTTCCTGATGATTCACTTCAAAAACAGATCAAATGATTATGTGCTATTTAGAAACCATTCTTCGTACAATTTCCATCCGATTCGGAGGCTAGAAATAAACGTTCCACACTTTGTTAGTCTGTCCTTTACATTAGGTAAAAATTCTCTTCTCATTTTTAAGAATTCAGGCACACTTTACCAGCGATTTCAAAAATTGGCTTTGCGTTTTATAAAATTTGAGCTATCATTGTCCCTAAAGCAAAATAATTTTCTTCGACCTTTCGTTCTCCTTTATCCTTAAATTTAACTTCCACCCAATTTTTCTTTATGTTTTGATTCCTTTTAATTGAGAGGTTCCAACTTCTCTCTATGATTTGACCTTACATCAGCAGCTCATTGACATTTACCGCGTTTTCTCCTAACCTAAGCCAGTATCTCCGTCAGGGTAACGTTTTACGTCCTTCAACTTTAACTTCCATATTTCGGTCTCGTAATTGTTAAAATCGAAGTTCGAGTTGTGGGACTTGCACAGTATTTAGATTTGCCCTTTTTTAACAATGGACCTACTTTCTTCGGCACTGGTTTAAGACCAACAGATGAATAACTATAAAAGATGGCCGCCGTGGCATAGTGGGTAGAATTCAACACTCGCACATAGAAGGTCTCGGTTCGATTCCCGGCTGAAAACCTCGAATTTTTCACGGCACCACCTCTTTCGAGCTACTGACAATACTCAAAGAGTAATAACTGTCTAAGAAAGCTTCCAAACTTCGCCGTTCGGAGTCGCAAAAAACTGTAGCTCCCTTCTACTCGTGAAAGAACAGTAGCGCGCACAACACAAGTTGTTGATGAGCAAGCTAGGCCCTAGTCCCCCTTTGAACTGTCGCGCCATACAATTATTATTATTTTATGAATACCTATGTTTGACCAAATAGATGAGAACCGTTTTGCCGAAGCCAGCGAATTATCAAAACCTTATTTAGTTTGTCCTTTAAGTATTGACTTGTGAAATTCAAATATTCTCCTTAAGTCAGACGATTTAAAACTATTTGCGCATCGTTTTCATTGTTTTCGTAATTCGTGGATGTGAAGAATTTTTACAAGCTTTCAAAATATAAGAGCTCTGGCTCCAGAAACTTGACTTCAGCATTTTTCATTTCCACACATTGCACATGTAGACATGTAACTCATCTACCAAAGATGTTTCCGAGCTAGTTCGATACATATGAGGCCTTTGATCTCCTACGTTGTATCAGTTTACGAATTTCCCACTCACTGAATAATACTATGCCCATTCCATTCAAATATTCGCCTAAGTGGCAAAGCTTAATCGGTTTTGCGTTACCGCTTCTTAGTCAAAAGTCGATATGCAATTCTAGTACTGTGCTTTTTCCTTTCTTTGTCTCAACATATACTTTTTGTATAATTTTAGAACTTTCCCTCAGAAACTATTCAATAGATCCGCCTATTCTAAACTTTTCATGTTTGGCGAACTTGAAGAACCTGGAAAGACTTGATCTCTTCCGTACAGTCATCGAATCCAGTTTGTTGCTGACAATGCTCGAGAGTAATCGCAAGTTGAAGCATCTAAATTTGGGTATGCATTAAACAAAACCAATCGCATTCACTGTTCATAATTCCGTTATTTATTTGTTATAGCATTTTGTGGAATTGGGGTGAATATGGATGAAGTAGCACTACAAATTGCAAAATACAATCAACAGCTGGTTTCTTTGGATATCTGGAAATCTCACTCACTTTCGTCCATGGGCCTGCAGGCATTATCTGTGTGTCATGATCTCGAAGAAGTCGATTTCGGGTGGTGGTATGTTTAAATTCATCACATCTTGCAAGTATTCACAATGATTTCACGCCATTAGCCTACGAGAAGAACCATTGCCTGGTGAGAGCCTAAAGGATCTACTAATTGGTTGTCCCAAGTTAAAGAAACTATTCCTGACTGCAATACGTGGTATTACCGATCGTGATGTTGAAAACATCGCAAACCTATGCCCAAATTTAGAGCAACTCGATCTGATGGGAGTGTTGGGCATTTCGACTGAGCGGTGTTATGAGTAAGATTTGATTTGTCTCTTCGAAGTCCCATACTTATGAAAAAACTTATTCAAACATTTCAGAATTCTTATCAAATGCAAGAAGTTGAAATTACTAGATTTAAGTTTCTGTGACAATATTGACGAGAACCAGGTAAGGAAAGTAGACATGAACGAAAAGCTCCAAATTAACGTATTCATTCAGATAACAAGATGGCGACCGAGATTCAAAGCAGATATCAAACGCAGTTTTGTGCCTCCTGATTTCTTAACGCACTATGCCTGAGAGTTCTATCACAATACAGGAAATATGAGATTTCCTTTTTTTTAATGGAACCAGAAGCAACTACATCAAAATCATCTATTTTACTACGAGAGCGACAGAGATATATTTTGAAGAGGAGATAAAGTAGTTAAGAAATTGAATCTATGTATATTTATGTATATCTGTGCAATGAAATGTTGTGCAACAACACGTGAGCAAAAAACGAATAGATGTGAAGACTACCAATGTGTTTCATTTCAATTTTAAGTTGCATTTCTTTCAGTGACAAACCACTATGGTATGTAGAACAAGTCAACGCACAATAAGTCTCGGAACGCAAATCCCCGCTGTTCTATACCTGAGAACCACTCACTTCTATCAAAGGATCTCTGTAAGTTGCAGAATGTTTCATGTGCACAATTGAAAGAGACATCAATGCCACAACTCAAACAAAATGACATGCATTCTAAAGTGAGACTGGCCACTTATTTGAAGTGAAAGCATTTGCGTCTTTTTCTCTTGTCACAATATCTATCGTTCGGGACTGGCCGTTTAAAAGTTCTTTAATAAACGCATTTTAGAATACACCGTGTAGATCCACCGGAATAGCCACACTCAAAATAATAATTCTGACTGACATCCGTTGAGACATCGCCTTGTTAGACAAACTTAAAGTGTAACTGTCAATAATTAAATTTTGTTTTTTTTTTTTTTTGCAGTTTTATTACTAACTATCAAAACATCTTACGAACTAGACAAAAAAAAACGCTTAAAACAAGCTTATCAAAACAATTAACTTTTAACCCTTCTAGGGCGCTCTAAGCTTACCTCAACTTAACAATATGTCTTTCGACGTCTCAACAAATTTTTCACTTTTCATACAGAGCTTAACATAAACAAAGAAAAAAAGACAAATGCCCAATCTGTTGCCCGGGACCGATTAAGTCTCAATCAACCCCAATCTACTCCGAGTCTAAAGGGTTCGAAGACGGAGATCCCTCATTCATATCCAACCACCAATATTTTTAGTGCCGACGTCTACGATGTCTCGGAGAGAGACGAACTTACTGAACCGGAGACGATCTTGAGTGTACAGCTCGGTGACAGTACGGTCGTAGTTGAGCCGCCCATCCACAACGTTACGGGCGATGTAAAAGATTATCGAAACCTCATTTTTGTCCTGTAACAGGCCGTTCTGATCCAGGTAGACGAATACTTCTGGGGGGACGAAGGCAGTATGACGTACACTTTCGTGGTACATGGGATTAGGATAGTAAGCGTCAAAGATAAGATTATTGATCGAGTTCATCGCTCTCGCAGTACGACTCCGAATCAGCTTCACCAGGAAATTGTCTACTCTTATAAAGTTCGCCTTGTTGTATAAGACCTTATTGGAGTAATATTTTGTGTACTCGGTCTCGGGAGTTCGATAAATCCGAATGCAAGACCTCTCCAACAACCGCATCTTTTCTATTACGCTAGTCCCCACGTTGAACCACATGGGACAACCATAGACAAGAGCCATGTAGCAAATCATCTTCAGCCTCGCATCGAGTTGACTGCTTTGAAACAGTCTCTTTGTAAGGGTAAAAGCGTCTTTGGCTCTCTTCAGAGCATTTTCTACATTTTTGTTAAAATATTGGAAATGATCCAAGGACATCCCCAGGTATTTGACTACAGTTCGACATGCCAGTGGCTGCCCGTGCTGTCCAACGATTGAGAACTTATGCCAATTCTTTTTGGTATCCGCCGAGGCCTCACACAATGACGTTCTGAACAGAACGGTTTCCGACTTCTGAAAATTGATAATTAAATTTTGTCTAGGACTACGCGTAACGGCTGCATTTTTTCCTTGACAAAAATTGGATTAAATTTCCATTTACCTTTTGATCATATTGTAATTTTTTTCTTAACTTTCTCCTGAGCGTAATTTATAACACCTTCGAAGTCAGACGCGTACAAATGTTACTGACTTACACTCCGCAACTCCCTGACGGAATCGAATGCAGAGCAGTGCAGAAACTGCACGTATATAATATAAACTACGCAGTGAAAGCCATGGACATTGAATACCACGGAAAAATAGGCACTAAGATCTATAACAAACTAAACCCAAGAAGTTTGTTCGCGCTCTATGTACGTCCAGTTTGGTGAATACAAAACCATAGCCTGAGATAAAGGAATACTTATCTCTGACCAAAGCATAACAACTTCGTCATTTCCGCTCATTTATATCAAACCTTTTTAACTTCTTGGAAAAGCCCGCACCGGTTTTTTGGTCCTTCAATATCTTTGTTTCTGTGAAAAGAAGAAGTTACCCAAAAACCCAATGAGTCTTACCAATATTTAATTTTCTTTTAATTATTTGCATCCCGTCCAAAACTTCCATTTGAATTATTTACTGGTTTTAACTTCCAATGTAAAGTTATTTCAAACATCAGGAGAATATCCACCTGATGCATTCTTTTCCCACCACAGTGTTCATTCTTCTGTCAAAGTTCTAGCCATCCGCTTACAGTACGATTGACTGTCATACCTCAAATAACACCCCTGGCTTGTATTATAGAAACAAAAGTGCGAACCGAATCAAAGCAAAGAACACGGTAGAGGACTACTTTGCGTCAGGGATTGACTTCTCCTCTTGGATTGCAGTGTGAATCTTCGTGCAAAGTTAATATAAATTACTTGAAATATTTTCCTCCAATAATTTTAAATTTAATCGTACAAATTTCAGAAGGAGACATAGGTAAGTTTCATTGATAAATTCGCGTCCCAAGTTGATAATTTAGTCTCCATTCTCTTCCCCAAGCGCCTGGTATATCAGCAGCAGCATTTTGTCGTCGAAGTTCAGGTAATCTTCCCCACACAAAACAATGATAGCACCAACCAACGCAATAGTCGCTATCGGCAAATACATATCGGAGTAGAATCAGACTTTTCGGAATAGGAGACCATTTCAACCAAGAAGAAATTCGGCGGTCTACAAAATTATGACCAGATCACATCAAAAAGCAGTAAATGCAGGACCGATTGTTGCAGACCTTATCGCTAAACGGATAGGACAGTTTTCTGACAATGAAGTCGTCAATTAACCAACTACTTCAAATCTAACGAAGAACGTTTAAAATGCAAGCATTGAAAAAAAGAGTTATTGTATCACCTCATTTCACTCGAACTTGAACGGCAAGAAAACAAAAAATGGTAAATAAATTCAAGGCCACATTCAGATGAAAGTTACCCATATGGCATTCTTTTAGGAACACTCAGAGCAGCTATCTCTGCGTATATGATCAAGATTCAGTGCAACGCCTTCGAGTGACCCGACGATCGACTTCGCGAAGCACAACAAATGAAGGCCAAGGCAGCGCTATCCCCTTTTTTTCCTAACATTTTACTCTCGCCAAATCCAGTGATATAAATAGTTCATTGTGAACTGTAACTTTTAAAGATGGTAGGTTACTAGCTGTTAGTTTACCAAGCGCTGCTAGCAAGATCGCATACGTAACATATGAGTGGTTTCAACATGACGTGGATTGCCGCCAGCTCAATGACAAGGTAAATAAATTGATTGTTGCAATTGGTGTATTAGGAAGAAACGATTTTGTTTTTAATTTTAGAAGACATAAAAGGAACACTTTGCTTTGATGTCAACACAGAATGACAGGTTCTTATAAAAAATAAAGAGAACATCACTCCGAACTGGATCGGAAATGTAATAACAAATAAAAGGTGAGTACTTAGTTTGACTTAAAAGGTTTAGTAAGTAGATAGAATAACTGTCTAAAAAAGCTTCTCAAATTCCGCCGTTCGGAGTCGGCAAAAAAACTCGTGAGAGAACATTAACGCGCACAACACGAGTAGTTGATGAGCAAGCTAAGCCCCTGTCCCCCTTTGAACTGTAGCGCAAACAATGATTATTATTATTAAGTAAATAGAATGTAATTATACATTTTTCTGCTTGCACTACAATTTGTGATTGCTTCAGAGCAATTCTTTCCACCGGTTTGTTACATTTAAGCAGTGTACGTTATCTAAGGGTTGTGGTTATCCCTTAAAACCGAAAACTAACTAAGCACTAAAACGTATAACATATTTGGTATTACCATTTAAGGCATTCCTTAATATTCCACTAATTCTCTAGATTTAACTACTCCATACAGACTCATCGACATAAGACAAATCATCTCGAAAAGTCTTGTAATACGGAATACCAACATCAAAAAAAGTATTGATACATGTTCCATATACTCGTAGATTATATACAAGGTGGAGACAGTCATCTCCACCTTGTAGACGAACCAAAACAATTCTTGAAGCAGTTTGTTTACACAATTTTGTTAATTTTGTTATAATTTACGACATTGAACATGAATAGTGATCAAACGATTTTCTGGAAACTGAAAGATTAAATTGTTCAAATGACTTGGAGAAAAAGAAGTGCAGTAGAGTTATTTAGTTATAAGTATAATTTAACTCGGAGCAAAGTTTAAAAAGCAATTTGTCATTATTCATAAAGAGAAGCTGTTGAATTAAAATTTTTCACGGTTATTTTAGTAGTCACAACATTCTCGTAAATAAATTGTTTTACTTTCTTCGTGATTCAATTGGCGATTTGGCTACACGCACAAGGTTTAAGCAGGTTACGAAGCCTGGTTATTTCAATCCGTCGCAAATTTTCAGTCATTATTTTTCTGACATTAATTTTTAATCAGAGGCACTTTTTTTTGTAAATGCCATTAACATTTTTTTCTGGTCATTATCACACCCGTATCACATTATCTTCAGCCACTCTATATAGAAACTTCCCAAGTAAAACAAACTTTTCAGATTCCGAAGTAAAATAAACTTTTTCATAGAAAACCATGACGCAGTTTACTTCGCAATTAAACATTAATCATATCTTAAAGAAAATTGTTTCACAGGCACTGGAACACAGATGGTTTCTAGAAAACTATTGTATATGTTGAAACATTCTTTGAACATATGATCTTGATCGTGAAGTCGAAGTTTGGAATATGATTAAATTTGTTTTCAGAAAATTCATGGGAATGCGACTTATTTATCCCCTCTTGATAAAGTTTCATAAAGTAGGAGTGCAAGTATGGACAAAGGACGCGTTAAATATTTTCTGTAATGTTTTTCAAAAATATCATCTGCTTTTTCTTCTTGTTGTGGCGATACAGTCCGGGGTGGCCCTCGGCCTCGCCAACATGCCTCTCCAGCCAGCACGATTTTTCACTAGCTGCCTCCAGTTGCGCACTCCAAGTTGGTTGAGGTCCTTCTCCACTTGTGTGCGCCACTTTAATCTAGGTCGTCCTCTGTTGCGTTGTCCCAATGGCCCAGATTCGAAGACTTTTCGGGCCGGGGCAGTGGTGTCCATACGCTCTACATGGCCTAGCCATCCTAAGCGTTGTATCCGTACACGCTTGACCAGGCGCATGTCGCTGTACAGTCCTTGGAGTTTGTCGTTAAATCTTCTCCCCCAGATGCCATCAACCCAAACAGGACCAAAAATCGCACGCAAAACTTTTCTCTCGAAAAAACTAAGGGCTTCCTCATCCGCTTTTAGTAACATACAGGTTCCCGCGCCATAAAGTAGGATTGGAATGATCAAGCTGTTATATCAAGCGAGCTTAGTCCCCCGAGAGAGGCCTTTATTACTCGATTGCCTCTTGAGCCCAAAAAAACAGCGATTGGCATGTGATTCTGTATTTGATTTCGGTACTGGTGTTGCTGTCGCTATTTATTGCAGAGCCGAGATAGACGGGGTCCTTGACTACCTATGTTTCTGCTGCCTAGTGTGACTCTATACCCGAGACGTCGATGTTGTGGGTTCTTTCTTAATGACAGCGTGTACTTTGTTTTGCCCTCATTAACCATAAGACCCACGATTCCGCTTGAGTGCCAGCAAAAGCTTCATTTACGGCTCGTGTTCGTCCAATCACGTCTATGTCATCAGCGTAGGATAGCAATTGAACTGACTTTGGAAGATCATACCTCTGGTATTGACTTGTGTTGTTACGCAAGAACTTCTCGAAAACGATGTTGAAGAAGTGCGACAGTGCGACGGCTTGCCTAAAACCTGTTTTGACATTGAAGGTTTCGGTGAGTTCATTACCGACCTTGACGGAGCAGCGAGTGTTCCCTATCCTACACGATTTGGCGAGTTTTGTAGGAATGCCAAAAATAGACACGGCACTGTATAGCTCGTCTCTCCAACTCATCTCCAGCTGCTTTAAAAACAACTAAGCAGGGATAAAACTGTCATTTCCTAAACAGCAAGACAAAAAAAAAACTTCATGGCTAATTTTGTAGTTATTTTATCCAGTCCTCAAAACATTTGTAGATGTAAATTATCAGCTATGCATAAGGGCATTCAATTTATGGATGTCACTTGAGTTGTGTCTTTGATGAAAGCTAAGCAACTTTGTAAATATATATATATATATGTTTGTCACTTCAACAGTCATCTTGCTTAGTGCTTGAACTGCGGCGTGGGAGCCAAAAGTTCCAGTTTCGATTCCTGGACTGAACACCTCTCACCAATTCCTTTAATTCCTTTGAGCTACAGACAACATTCCACATGTAACTGTCTATGAAAAAACTACTTAAATTTCTCCGTTCGGAGTCCCAGAAGACTGTAGGTCATAGTAGACGTACTTAGTCAGAACGACTGGTAGAATTGCAGGAACAATTTTGTCTGGATACACAAGCTGTATTGTTATTCAAGCATCTTTCTTGGAAGGTAGCTCCATGGTGGTCAATGAAATGAAATTCATAAAATTTAACTTTTTCCCTTTGGATTTATTGGTATTAAGAGACATTGTCATTATACAAAATGTTACGTCGTTAAACATTAAACACCTTGTTTATACTTTCGGGCTGTGGACGACAGACTGCTAAGATGATCAAGTACTTGATTCGATTCCGTTCTGTTGGCTTTACATTGATTCCACAGAGATTTCAGAAAACAACCGTCAGTGGTGATTTATACTGATGATGATACCATTTATTCAGCAGAGATTGCGTTATATACTGCCAAGTTTGTTCTCTTAATGTTTCCTTGGCTTAACTATCTTTTATATAGAAATCTAGTTCAATCAGTAGTAAATTCCATAGTTCAAAAAAAATCCAAATTTTAAAAAAAATTGCCAATTCTATTTTATTTTGAAAAAAATCAGTGTTGATTTATACTGATGATGATACCATTTATTTAGCAGAAATTGCGTTATATACTGCCAAGTTTGTTCACTTAATGTTTCCTTGGCTTAACTATCTTTTATATAGAAATCTAGTTCAATCAGTAGTAAATTCCATAGTTCAAAAAAAAATCAAAATTTAAAAAAAAATTGCCAATTCTAATTTATTTTGAAAAAAATCAGTGTTGATTTATACTGATGATGATACCATTTATTTAGCAGAAATTGCGTTATATACTGCCAAGTTTGTTCACTTAATGTTTCCTTGGCTTAACTATCTTTTATATAGAAATCTTGTTTAATCGGTAATAAATTCCAAAGGTGAAATCAAAATCCAAAATTAAAAAAAAAAATTGCCAATTCTATTTTATTTTGAAAAAAAAATTTAATTGAAATATATATTTCCATTTGGTACACAATCTGATTCAAAGACTGACTTTTGAAATTAAATTAATTTACATTTTAAATAAAAATACTATTAAGCGTAAATGATAATCAATATTGAAAGTAAGGCCGCACTCCCTTGAGCCTTCACTTGGTGCTGTTCGTTGGCAGTCGGACGTACGGTGTAAAATCGTACGTAATTATTTTTGGCCCGATGAAGCCGCCGAAGTTCCTTCGCCCCTTGTGGTAAAGACCAATTCCAGACAATGGCACTGGAGGATTTGAAGTTACTTCTTGGATGTCTATAAATGGCACTGTAGACTGCGCCGCATCTTTATCCCTGCTAGAGCTTGTGAACTCAATGAATTGGTTATGCCTAGATGTGGGTATAGAAGTCGCTAGGGTTCTTGTGGGCATATCAGGATTCGTGAGTTTCACTTCAACTCTGCAAAGAAAAGTGAGATGTCAATATACACGCGAATGATAATTTAATTGAATTTAACCTTTTCTCGCCACTGACGTCTGTGTTGTCGTTTGACTTCCAGAAGCTGTTTATTCTCGGAGATACCAGCTCTCCGTTCTCGAAGTTGTATTCGCTAAGGCGTGCTTCCAAATTCAAGTGAGCTCCCACAACTCGGAATCGGACTCCAGTGACTACATGCGAGATGTCAGTACCTTCGATGTCGTCCAAATCGATGGCGCGTTTGTCCCAACTGAGAGTGAAGTAATCCTTGTTGTTGCTTACCCCGCGATCGAAAATTTGATAATCTTCAATCGGCTTCCACTCAAGGGTGGACTTGTTCACATGACCGCGCGGCAGGAGTTGGCCTTCTTGAATTTGCATATGGAACACTCGCTTGCTTTTTACCAAACGCAGGCCTGTAATAACTCTGAAAAAAGTTTATTTTAACAAATTTGTATTTTGATTTTTAGTGCATTGTGTACTTGTTTTCATCAATATTTGATACTGTGTCGCGCAGATTGAAGTAACGATCCGACTTTGCTCCTTGCTCATCGCACAAGCAGAAGCAGTAACTGCAGTGCCAGAACAGATACCGCCACCAGGAGTCAACTGGAGTTGTGCCACGTGGGCATGATGTCCTTTGTCCCAATGTCTTTCCACTCTTGTATTCAATGAATTCATACCTCCGGGTACTATTGAAAGGCTAAAGACGGGAATAAAATCAGTAAAACGTTCACAACAACAACCAACTTCAAGTTACCGCAGAGCAAATGTGCATATCAGATTCTACAAATTCACAATTAAGCAGTTGTCCGCTGCATCTAGGCTGTCTAGCACAGTAGAGATTCTTGAAGCATCCATGACTCTTCGTTGACTCATAGAAACCACAATCCTCGCGGCAGGTGCCTTCTGGATTCATGTCGACTTCGTTCTCGATGTATCCCTGCAAAAGGCGGGTAACCTCATCGTACGTTACACCTTTCACGTGTTTCTGAGGATCACATCGCCAAACAATGCGATCAGATCGTTTCATCACTTCACGGAGTAATCTCAATGCGGTCTCTGTGCGTTTTGTGTAGTCTGCGCGCATTAAATTTGCCTCCTCAGTAAAGTTTCCTATAGAGGTTCAAGAATTACAAAAACATTTCATAGAGGGAAGAAGTATCATCGTTCTACCTTTGCCATATATTCTCAAAATCATCCAAGAGAATTGCATCATTGTGTAGCCCTTAAGTTCCGTAAGGGCAATATCAGAATATAGCGAGTATATGAACTGTTGAGTGGACTGCCCAGTGTTGCAAAAGTATTCGTTCGCATCCTGATAAGAATTGAATGAAAGAACAATCATTTATCACATCGATCGATCACATTCAAATGTAGCAATGAATGTAATTTAATATCTGATAGACAGGGAGCGTCGTTAAAATTTAATTGATACCCATTACTTTGAAGCGCAGACAATTTCTCGCAGCAAAAAAGGCAAGACACAAAAGAGTATAGCTGTAATTGCATATGTACGTGCGAATCAATGATGATCTTCATAGATATTCGAAACAGAAAGCATGCATTCGTTGAGATAATTGAGAACGCGAAGTTATTTTCAAGCATTTCAAGGTCGTCCATTTTCTCGTGTCTCTTTGAGAGAGTGTTGAGATGACCCAGGTGTGCAAACCACCGATGAACTGAGCAAAGAGCATTGGCATTTTAACTTTGACATTGTGATGTAACGCAACTCATGAATTTTATCGAGAGGGGAGTTTGTTTAGGTAGTTGTAAGAGTGATTGCATGAGAACGTCGATATTTTAATATGAATTGAGGAAGTAATTCTGTTGGCAATTTACAGTTTGATTAACAAAACTGATTGTGGGATACACACGAGAGGTGAATGATATGTAAGACATTGGTTTTAGTGCGGAAGCTTCCCATACACACGCAAAATTGAGAATTCCGTATGCATATCCCGTAGCAGTTAATTGAAATAGGTTAGCAACTCTAAATTGGTTTTGTTCTTTTAGTTGAATTCCTTCTTCCTTCCAGCATCATTGACACCTGATTTTAGTCAAAATTCGTTTTAATCTAACAACTGTAAGAAAATTCCGTTAGGGTGATGGCAATGGCAATGGCAAATGCAGGATTCTTTAAAGATTTTAAGGGATTTCTTTCTTTTTCAATTACATGAATATCCAACTGGAGACTCAATCCAGGCGTAAACAAATCTACCCCCGGCAACTAAGGGGTTGAATTTGTATCAGAAAAAAAAAAATTAATAACGTACAGCGATAACTGTCACCGTAATGTTAAGTCAAAACGACGTAGACGATGTATTCCTCATGAAAGTTTTCTACAAGGTCACTTCTCAATAAAAGCTAAGATTAAGCAAATGTATTCTCCTCCTCCTTCCTGTTTTTTCTGGAATAAAAAAGAACATGTCAACTCGATCGCATACAATCCTGAATCACTCATTAAACGCATCTGTTTGCAACATTTCAAGTGCATGAAAAATAATCTTCACGGTTGTAACCTTCCAACCATCAACAACCGGTTTTAATCATCAAAAAGCAAACACAACAATTCTTACTCAGCTTATTCGGTCTAAAAACAAACCTGCGATGCACTTTCTCTCACAATCAGTTGACACGCTTTAAGAGTTTGTGAATTACTTCAGATTTTCCGTATGTCTTTGTTTCGGAATCAAGCAAATTGCGGTAGCTACCAATTGGCATGCTTGACAGTCGTCGTCTCTCTTTGCACCCATTGTTATAAATGACAAACAATCAACTTTACTGTGTGACAATAACACCTGTTCTTTTTCGATTAATGTGTGTTGGTACCTAACGGATTATACTGAACTACTTGTGTTTACTGCATACCGACGCATTTTTTCTTGTTATTGATTTCGCAAATTGGCTTGTTTGACATACAGTTTGTTCTGCTCCTGGTGCATTTTGTCTGATGAATGACTAGTGGGGTTATCTTATGACAACACGTTATTTCATCGCTGAGACAGCTATCAGTCATGGCAGAGAAAATATTTGTCAACCGACTTTTGCCAAAGAAAACAAACACGTCAAGCAAAAACATTTTCTCTGTGGCGTATAAAATTTCAGCAAATTTGTTCTGTCCATCAAGTTAAGCTTCCTGTTGATGAGAATGACTCACTAAACAATCACAGCAAACGCTTAGAGCTTAGTCAAAGTTGCACAGAGTAACACGTACTTAGCCGTGCTGGTGAGAACATATGAAACGAATTCGAAGTTAACTGATAACAGCTTTCCGGTGAAAAATAAACGCTTCACTCAATCGCAAAAACCTAATTACGAACAAATGTGTAACTTCAGCTTTGAAACCTCATGAAATGAAACGTAACTTAAGGTATAAATCGTGTGCTCTACTTGAGAATACTAACCAACATCACCCGATAGTACATGGTTTGCTTAACCATAATTAAGTGAATTTGGTTGAATATCCTGTCCATGGAGAATGTGCTGTCATTCCTCAGAACATTGTCGCACAAATCTAGAGCGGCTCGCTCGTCGTAGAACCATCCGCCATCGCTTGCCGTACTTAGATACCTGTGAAATGCATCGAAGACGCTGTTCACAAACAGCAAGTCCGACTTGAGGGAAATCCACTCGTAGTGCGTGATGAATTTATAGCGTCCTTCATCGAATGTCTGAAGTAAGTGATCGTCTATGAATTTCCGATGGGTTTCATAGACTTTCCGCAGCTGCGCCTCTCGTGTTATTCTCGGCTTATTTATGTACTGCCACAAAGCCTCCTCAACCGATACGTATTCCGCATGCAATGCGTCCGCATCGAGTGCGAAATTCTTTTTTGACTCAACCCCAACAAAGCTGCTCATTGCGAGCAGCAGCACAATGGGAATGAGATACAATGACGACATGACTGGTCCGACGCGTAATAGCATTATTCTCAGGTCTATCTGTCTTCTCACAGCATTAATTCAATTTAAGCAAGGCACACACTGATTAGTCGGTAACACTGCTCCTCCGTCCCTCTGACTTTCCTCGCACTTCACCGAATTGATAATCAAATTTGACCCCAGTGGAGAAAGGAAAACCGCAAATTATTTCGAAAACAAATCAGGTTTCGCCTAGTTTCACGACGACCCGATTCGAGTTTTGAGATTTAATTTAATTTAGAACATAAAACAAAAGAGTTCGCGAATATGCTAATTTACATAAGTTAGAATATCACAAATTCAACTACAAAAACACTGCTGCGGGACTTGTTTTAAGCAGCGCAGCACAAAAGAATGAAGCACACCAAACTGAGTGTCTGACTTGTATTTAGTGGGCAGGCGATGCTGCTTTTTGTGTTTTTGTTTGCCTTCACTTCTCGCAGCGGATAAGTTTGCACAATAATATTTTTTTTTTTAAACAAAAAAAGTATTCCCGTCCCGTGAACGACAACTGTTCGATTCATATGCGAGTACGGTAATGGAATCACTTTGCAGATCCATTAAAGAGTGCGGTGGGAGAGTTTTTACTTGTTTCAATGGTTGTATTGGTTTCGTTCGCAGTTTGCTTGACGAGAGAATAAGAAGCGGGCAAAAGCACCGTGAGAGGGAGAAGGAAAGCAAATCAAGTACCAAGTGAACGATATACTAAATAAACAGAAGGGGCTTGGAAGAGAGCAACGACGGTGACTGTAGGAGAGAGAGAGTGGGTTGGATTGGTTGGTGTGCTAGGTGGATGATGGGCAATATACTCAATTTGATTGAAACCCCTTGATTGAGTTTATGATTTTGATACAGATGCTTAGGACCTGTTATTTTGTGTAGAATTGAATTTTTGTAAACAGAGGCTGTGCTTGCCAGAGTTGAACTGGATGTAAAATTTCGTCCTCTTCTTGATTTGTTTTTAAGTTTATTTTTTGCATTTGAAGTTCTGTAGACCACAAATTTAAATCAAGGGGTTTCAAAACTGAGTTTCTTAAGTCAGAGTTTGCTCCTTAGGGGAAGTCTTTACAAAGTTCTGCTAGTTTCTTTGTAAATTTTTAGAGTAGAAGTAACCACTCTCAGCATGTATGTTTGTACATTAATAAAACCAGTTGATATTAACCTTAAAGATCGGTGATTCAATCGAGTTAGAAGGATAGGAATTAAAATAAATACTCTCGCAGTTGTGAAAATGCTCACTCTTTGTGGAGTTAACTTCCATGGCTGTTGTATCGTTTGTCGTCGATGTTAAACATAACACCTTAGACAAGGTACCTAAAGTTGATGTGTTTGACACCTTTCGTTGTATTAATTTTAATTGTTTGGTGCGACAGTTCACAAGGGGACCAGGGCCTAGCTTGCTCATCAACTACTTGTGTTGTACGCGCTACTGTTCTCTCACGAGTAGAAGGGCAGTACCGTTTTTTGCCAACTCCAAACGGCGAAATTTGAGAAGCTTTCTTAGACAGTTATTACTCTTCGAGTGTTGTCAGCAGCTCGAAAGAGGTGGTGTCGTGAAAATTTCGAAAAATTCGTGTTGCGTGAACGTAGCACTCTACCCACTACGCCACGGCAGCCACTCTTTTTGATATGACACACCGTCAGTCTTACATCCTGGGAACAAATATTTTTAACCCTTAACTGAATCATTCGGAAAAAAATTTAAAAACGGCGAACAAATGTTACAACTCATCTTGACCTTAAATTGTCTCTTAGTTTTAAAGCCCTGTAGTTTAATCTGCACATGTGCTTCTTTGCGTTCTTAAACATCACATGAAAGCACCCGTTGCGCGAACAAAAACGGGTTGGGCAACCAGTTGGCCAATGTTTTAAAATGAACGCAAAGATTATTATATATTATATATATTGTGGGTATTTGAAAATTCGAAATGAAACTGTCTGTAGTTGGATGAGGCCCTCTTAAAGTGTCAGCTGAAAGAACTTTTGTGAAGGCCATAAGTTCTTCTTTCTTCTTGTCCGTTGTTAAGTTGCAGTGAACAATATTTTATTTTTAATCAACATTATTGAGCTGGGCGGCATTAAATTCTGGAAATCTTTACCTCACCAAATTTCTACACTGTACCTAGCAATCTGCAAAATTTACTAAACATTCAAGTAAACGTTAATTTAAAATTTTTCCGAGTGTTTGGTCAAACGCATAGAACTAAAATGCAGTTTTGAAAAATCTAAACTTAAACACATTTTTTTAATTTTCATTCTCTTAACGAAATTCACACACACAGTTCAAATAAGTGATCGTGCTTGATGTTCGTGTTACAGGGTGTCTAGGCTATAAATTTATTTGCATGCCAGATTTTTTCAGGTTCTGAAGGACGTGGATTATTACGTAGATTTGTATTTATTTACAAGTCCGGATTACATGTGGAAAGTTTAAAATAATCCACTTCATAACACATATATTGAGTTACTCAAACTGCTCGTATGATCTAGAAAAATGAAACTTTTTGCCTTCCATAACATTTGCCCACTTTATTTTCTTAGCAAAATCTTAAAACTTCAAACAACATCCGCTTTGCACCCACTTTTCCGGGTTGAAATGATTCTCCGACTTTTCTTTGCATTTAATCCTTCTGAAACCTGGGAAAAATAATCCCAGCTAAATGCCCGTTATGAACTTTAACTTTCCTAAGTCGTGAGATTGATTGTGATTAAACATTCCTTAGAAACCAATCCATCAAAGTGTGAACCCTTAAAGTCACGTTTTTTTTTTTTTTGTTTATCCCAATGTCAATAGCCTTTCCAAGACTGCACACCAGGCCATCAAAGAACTCATTCCAAAGTTCAAATAAACAAAGTTCACATGTGTTTATCGGACGCGCTCGTGTCTGGGGTAATTCGAATTTCCTACTCCCTTGACCGCAATTGAAACCAACGAACAAAAACACAACATGACCTCTTACACCAAATAGGGTGAGATGTGCTGCTCTGATAAATATCCAAAACCAAATCTTTACTTTGCCACAACGCATATACACATCGATGTGCCTTCTAAAAAATACTGCAGTAGACATATGGTCGCAGTGGATGCATGCCTGTTCAGTGCATGCGCATATAATTCACAACACAACAAAGATCCAAGATGATACCTAGAGTTAGGTGCGTGTATGTATGTGTGTGACTTTACCTTTCACTTGGTGTTTGAATGTCTCACTCTCGCAAATACGAGACTTATTTTGTTTGTATTCCTGTCCAAGCAAAAGAAGGTTTGAACAGATGATTTTTCCCGTTGCGTTGTTTTCTTCTCTTTGTTATTGTTCTTCAAAACAATGACGTCACTGAATTGATGAAAGTGTGTAAAAAAGAAACAAACAAATATGACGTAAGAGATCAGAATGAGTAGGTGAAATAATCTGTGAAAAGAGCATAATTGAAGAGCGCGTCAAATGAAAAGAGCAACTTTAATGTTGGAAAGGTAACCCCAAGCACATTTCAATTTCATGTGGCGATGTGGATAGAATTTTTGCAATAGCTGTGAACACATTTTGAATATGACGCCTTCTTTCAAATATTAACAACATTAAAGAATAAATGCAACATACAACAAAATATTTGTTGTTTTTTTTATAAACATGAAATGTTGTAAATACTTTGTGTATTGGGTTTCATGCCCCCAAGGTTACGACCAAAAATTGGACACCCAAAATCAACACATTTCTTAATTTTCTATTTCGTGCACCTGATTGAAACTAAACTCTGCGAAACTTAAAAGGGTACCGCTTGGTTACAAAAACAAAAAAAAACAGTTCGTTCTTGGTTCCAAATAATCTGACATCATTATGGTTCCACCTACATATAGAGTGAAACTGTTTAGTTTCAGAGAATTTGATCCAAATACATTGTGAGGTATTTGATAAGTGAACAATTTTGCATAGACAATGACTGGAGTTACATTTGAGCCTGATGAATAATCACAACTAAACATACTCACGCTGAGTACAAGCAAATTTTTCACAAAGTTCGAGTAAAGCGGCGCAACAAAGGCATGACGCAACTATTTTTAGGAAATGAATCTATCATAGATGATCCTTTTGGAAAAAAAAGTCATATTTGTTCATCATTGGTGAGCAAGATATCAAACAAATCAATAGATGCAGCAAGTTGAGTTATTTTAGGAAAAATTGGGAGCACATTAGTGATATTAAAACAGACGCTTTATGAGGGTGTCGAAAAAAAATATTTTTGTCTACACTATAGCTCAACCGAAGATTTTCCTCCATCCTGCAACTCTAATGCTTTTGCTGTGTCATTGTAGTCAATGAATGGTAAGGGATCCGATAGTTTCGGATCGCTTAGCTTGTCCAAACACTTACCCACGATCACCACAAACATGAAAAAAAACTTGTTCGTTAAAAAACGCTAAATCACTAAAAATGACAATTTTATACTCCCGGGAGAGGTGGAGAGAAAGTTCTGAATTTCTACAAGAACTGGTCATTTTTTCCCTATACATGCAAACTTTAACCGGTTTTAAAAAAGATAATCTTTGTTAAATGATATTTTGTAGTCCGTTGCCTCTTCTACCTTTTCTCATTTTGCACTTTTTGACATTTTATTTTTTTTTTTAATTCGGAGCTGTTTTTTGTTTCGATGTTGTCTCAAATTATGAAAGCATAGGAATAGAATCAGGCAGACTTTTGCTATTCCGTTGTTTTTTTTACTGTCAATTGTCACTCTGTGGTCGCCGTGGCGTAGTGGGTAGAGTGCGACGCTCACACGCCGAAGGGTCTAGGTTCGACTCCCAGTTCAACACCAATTTTTCTAATATTTCACGGCACCACCTCTTTCGAGCTGCTGACAACACTCAAAGAGTAATAACTGTCTAAGAAAGCTTCTCAAATTTCGCCGTTCGGAGTCGGTAAAAAACTGTAGGTCCCTTCTACTCGTGAGAGAACAGTAGCGCGCACAACACGATTAGTTGATGAGCAAGCTAGGCCCTGGTCCCTCTTTGGACTGTAGCGCCAACAATTATTATTAATTGTCACTCTAAAACTTAAATAGAACTTTGCTGAGCTGGGAGGGCCAGGTATAGCAATATTTTGAAATTCATTAAATTATGGAGATAACTGTGACAAGTATATTTGAAGACAACACAAGCTTGACCACAATGTAACTAATTATAATGAATTCCATTTTGTTGACCAAAATAAGCTTCGGTGCTTTATCAAACGCACGTGACTTCTTTGCACAGAACGATCATTTTAATTATATTTTTGGATTGAAATTGTTTTGTAAGCGGAAACGCTTTTTGTATGCAAATACCAATGTTTCTCTCCAAATAAAGCATACACACATCAGTGTCCTTACTTATGTCACAATGCACTTGTTAAGGTTATTAAGCACTTTCGCATTCGCTTCTCTTGTGTTTGTGTTACAGTTCAATCCGCAATTTTCAGATCCACTTTTAACCATTAAATCCCGGCATGAGTCACAGCAGCAATTCTTGACGTTCCCTCGTTGAACAATTTGACACCAAATTCATGAGTCAACATCTTGCATTCTGGTTTTATGAGCTTTTCTTAGACCACTTAACAATTTAAACGCTTCTGTAACAGATAATGTTCTGAACAAGTATCTCTTCCGGTCAATTTCAACCATGATCTTGGTTCGTTGTCTTTCACCGTTGCACAGATTATTCGCGATTCACGTGCTTTGTTCCACTGAATCACTTTCTGAGCCAAATTTAATTTGTAAATTGCTTATTTAGTCTTTTTCAAGTCGAGAGCAAGACAAGCTCTTGCAGTGACTCATGGGGTTTGCAAAAAAAAATCATGCATCCCCTCCCAGACACAATTTAAGCAATGGTTCCCCTATGTAAAAAGAAAGAAAGATTTCTTCATCGACAAGAACCGTTCATGCGAAGAGTTGATAAACAACAAAGACAACAAGGCAATACCAGCTTACATTACACAAATTGAAAAGCTGTCATCGCTTCGTCTTTCTTTAGAGGAAGAGGCATATCATGCGACTAAATTTTGTTTACACGCAATCATAGGCTGAATATAAACTCTAAATCATACCTGCAACATATCCGACATCATCTGAAGAACACTTCTTTTCGGCGATCGAATATCCGCGTTTCCAATAAAGAGCAAATGCAACTGCTCCAACAGATTATTCACAGCGTATGCATTTGGCGATACCGACCATTCAGCGAATGTCACCAATGTGGTCTCCTCTAACTTATTTTGGTTCTCTTCGTATTGCTGCATTTGTTTATAGCGTGTTGATATACGATTCATTATATCATTCACTGTGTGCAATTGCAATTCCAGGCGAGAGTTTACTTTGTTGAAATTGTTTATGGATTCAATCGCCCATTCCACGTTGCTAACTTGCTGAAAAAAGATAGAAACAGTAAGACTATACGATGTATGGTAAGTTAAGAATACGAACTCTGCTGTCTGATTCATCCATTTTCCTCGAGAGTTCCTTCATCCGACTGAGGACTTTCTTTTGTTTCTCCCGCATGAAGGGAAAATCCAAGTTTTCTCCAATGCTTGACTGCTGAACGAAGTTCCATGCCTTCAGTACTCCCTCCACCACTTCTTTCGTCACGTGAATAATATCAAGAATGTCGTCAATTAGACCATTGGCGGTGGGAATATGGCTGGCGCAGATCAAAATTGATATAATGAGAAAACATTTTTGTAGTCTCATCTTGTACACCTGATATCGCAATCGCTGAGTTTTTTTTTAAAAACTAAATCGAATTTATTGTAAACTTTCCACTCCGCACGGTACAGAATGTCTTGCGTTGACTATAATTATATTGACATTCTTTTTTTTGTTTTGTATTTATTTGGCCTGACAGACAACTTCGCTGTACAAGTTGTCGGCCGGACGAGAGACTATTCACAAATGTGGCAGACGCAATCGAGACAACTCTCAACACTTCTCTGACAAAGGAAAACATAACATATGTGTAACCAACACTATCGTTTACAAACACACATCTATCATCCGTTTGCTTGTGATACCCACGTTGCTCGTCTCATGGGCTTGCTTCAGCGGGTCACTTCGGTCTATTGATGTATTTCAGCGCGAACATTAAGTGAACGATGAACGAGAGTATGTGTGGGTAATGTTTTCTCTTCGCATATGCGACTGACATTGTGCTTGTGTTTTGTCCGTTTTGCATCTCTTAATACTACGCTAATTTAGCGTCCAATTTAACTGGGGGAACTCCCAATTTTGTTTTGATTTTAGAGTTGCCATAACTAAAATATACAAAAAAATAAAAAAAAAATAACTAAACACAAGAAAAACGTTTTTACTAACACAAATCATCTTAAAGTTGCTGTGGAGGGGAAAAATAACCTGGAAAGCCTTTTCTACCCTTCATTTGATTTACAATCCCCAAGACAAATATGCGAGGGAGGGTATACTCGTATATCGATCAAATAGTGAAGAAAAGGTTGGATTGTGATAGATACAAGAAACATTGTTCCCTTGTTGCTCGAATCTTGCTCGGAGAAGCAATAATATCCAATATCTATTATTTCATGTACATAGTTTTCACGCAATATTAAGACAATCCATACTGAAATGCACTGTCCGATGCATTAGAAGCAAAAAAAGTCAGTGGTTGAATCAGAGATCTGAGTAAGTTATTAAAATTTTTAACACAACGTTTATCTTGAAACAATAGGTTCGTTCCAATTGCTCTGAATTGCTACGAGTGTCTACGAATTTGCCCGAAAAACTACGAAAAAGCGTTCCATTGGCTGATCTTTCGTAGAAGAGAGAGCTAAATATTTTCGCTCCCTACGAATTTGTGGGCAGAACTGTGGGCAGCAGCACGGCAGCAGATGACTGTCCATCCAAGAGAGATTTTTCTCCATAGTACTCAACTACGAATTTCTGTATACAAATCAATTGTAACAGACCTAATATAAACAGACAGTAGAAAGCTTTGCTTTCATCGGGACTTAACTGAATATAAGATGATGTGTCAACAATGTCGAAACTGTTTATATTTCGGATATAAACACATTTTTGAAACCGATACCGCAACATATAAACGATGCGCTCGAAATTTTTGAATGTTCAGTGTTTAAGGTCACCTTATGTTGTAAACACTTTTTAATATTTAAGGTATTAAAATTTTCATTTTAATTTATGCAGACTAGCCCCAAATATAACAAATGCAACCTTGTTATATCTGATGACTTAAAATGTTAGATACCACTACCTTTTTATTCTTTTTTTCGTGCTTATATCACACGTTTTTGTCAGTGGCTTCAAGTAGCTGAGATTCCCTTCCACTGGTGGTGGTCAATCTACTCTTTTGTCACAATTTTCTCATTCCAATTTTGTTGTTGGTTTGTCTGTCATTATTTAAAATTTAACGGTCCTTATGAAAATTTGGGCGAGTGTCCGACTGGGGTCGTTTTTGGTATACTTTACTTTTCTCAATCTCAAAATTTCGCAGTCGCTCAAAATTGACAACACGGTTGTTTGCAGATGGAGGAATGCCTTAATTCCTCATGGACTGTCCACACATTCACTTTGTTTATTAAACACTAAAATATATTGAAAAATTTAAAGTTGTAATTTTTATCAAATATTAATTTATTTGCAGAGATAAGTATTATCATCGTTTTTATTATACTCCATGTGTTACGTTTATCGATTTCCGAAATTTGATAATTGTGTGAAATTTGAATAATGTTAATGATTGTCACCAGCGTGAGTATTTATAAGATCTCTACAGAATAATCTTTTACTAATATTTTTTTTTATTTCTAGAAGTACTGTTGCTGCTGTGGATATTTTGGATGAAAAAGGGCGAAATGTTAACCGCTGTTGTTCGAATTTTAATTTAATTTTATTTAGTTTCGAAATCAGTTACAAAACAACTTGTCTAGTTAAGCACTTATGTCACGTACATTGATTTAAAATTTGACGTAAAATATAAGGTCTTTTCCAATTGCTCTGAGTGCTACGAATGTCTACGAATTTCCCCCGAAAAACTCCCAAAAGGCGTTCCATTTGCTGATTTTTTCGTTACAAAACAACTTGCCTAATTAAGCACTTATGTCACGTACATTGATTTAAAATTTGACGTAAAATATAAGGTCTGTTCCAATTGCTCTGAAGTGCTACGAATGTCTACGAATTTCCCCCGAAAAACTCCCAAAAGGCGTTCCATTTGCTGATTTTTTCGTTACAAAACAACTTGCCTAATTAAGCACTTATGTCACGTACATTGATTTAAAATTTGACGTAAAATATAAGGTCTGTTCCAATTGCTCTGAAGTGCTACGAATGTCTACGAATTTCCCCCGAAAAACTCCCAAAAGGCGTTCCATTTGCTGATTTTTTCGTTACAAAACAACTTGCCTAATTAAGCACTTATGTCACGTACATTGATTTAAAATTTGACGTAAAATATAAGGTCTGTTCCAATTGCTCTGAAGTGCTACGAATGTCTACGAATTTCCCCCGAAAAACTCCCAAAAGGCGTTCCATTTGCTGATTTTTTCGTAGAAGAGAGAGAGAGCTCATGAGAGATTAAAACATTTCCCCTCCCTACGAATTTCCGCCAAAGAAAAATCTATGGGCAGCAGATGACTGTCAAGGTGCATAATAAATAATATATCTCTGACATTTCATACATCTGCTATTTGTTTACATTTAATTCTGCGAATTTCTTCGAAAAGTCGTTTCAAAAGTTTCTCCCCAAAAAGGTTTTTACCCAAACTACTCAACTACAAATTTCTGTACACAAATGAATTGGAACGGACCTATTTATTGGCGCTTGAATTGAACTCCATTTGTAAACGTTTTTTTATTTTCATTGATTCCTATCTGTACTCACCTAACCTTACTAAAAATCCAGATTGCATGAAATAAAGAAATGTATTTAAATAACTATTGCAGTTGTTGTATTAACCTTTAGTTTTCAGATAAAACTAAAAGGGGGAAATTGAAATTAAATACTCGTACATACTTGTCATATTGAGTGGATTGGGAACAAAAAACAAAATTACAAAATTACTGGTTTTATAATCGCAGATTTATAATAACTGCCGTCCAGAGCTTTGTTTATAACAAAAGAGTGTAATCTAAAACACAATTTATTATGTTCTTTACCAAGATGTTAACAATATAATGTTGAAAATGACAATAAATGAAAGTGGCATAATAAATAAATATATTTTAGTGGAATTTAAACTTTCAACTTCAAATTATTAAACTTAAAGAACAGGGGATGGTGTCTAGCGGCTCGCATTAAGACATTGCCCTTCAAATTATGACGCATATATATATTTTTTAACCCCATCATTTTAATTGATTGTCTGAAAAAGTCATTGTTAGTAAACTCTTCAGATGATGTGACTGGATTTATAAATCACATGATTGAAAATCATATCCGTATCACTATTTATAGTGACAACGGAAACACTGATTTAGGAAAGACCATCTGTGGCGGGATGCCGACTAACAGACCCAGTCTTTGAGGAAACCTAACTGGTAGCGACAGCTTAACCAGAGGCTATATTCTGGTGCCACGGGCGGTCAGGAGCCCCTGGAACTTCGGTTCCAGCCTGACCGAGCGGTAGGCCCCCTTGTGAGAGTACAGTGGAATCGGGTATAGTCGAAGATAGTGTACTGTGCTGACTTGTCTAGTTGATTGTTCACCCACAGCTAGGCAAGGCGGTTAGGGGACTATCCCTTCTCAGTGTGCAGTTGCATTCTCAACCGGTCGCTGCGACCCAGAGACTGGAAGAGGTTTTAGAAAGGCTTTGTATCAAACAAAGGTGGGGTGATTGCCCCTCAAGCATAATCTCAGTTTGGTACTTGGGTAACTAAGGCGTCTAGTCCACGTTACTTACGACTCTTGGGAAAATGGACCCGTGATATAAGCCGCAAAGGCAGGTGATCAAGTAAAACCAAATCCCACATCTGTTAGTAAACTCTGAGTTAAGCACGTTATAAAGTAATCTAGGAAGAAACCAAACACTCGGTGAAGTTAATCTTCCACACACGGTAAAGTGTATATAACTTTGTCTACATTTGGTATTACTGTAAGATTTTTCGAAATTGAAAATTATTTCAGCCCAGAATATATTTTTAAATAAATTTTACATATCGTATCGTAACCTATGATTGGGTGAATTTGGTCTTGTTGTGATTTTATATACAGAGTAAAATACAACCGTATTTTAAGAAGCGATGCACGTTCACCGTGAGGGGGTGAAGCTGTGGTTATATTTATATATTATTTATTTGATTTATTAAGTGAAACCTTCATTCATTCACCTTCAGTATCAATTGTGCAAAAGTGGTCAAGTGAGTTCAAGAGAGGCAGAGAGAGAGCATTGAAGACGACCCCCGCTCCGGCGGCCCGCCTACTCCTTGTACGGAAAAAAGCATCAAAGAAGTCGAAAAACTTGTTCTTAAGGATGTCCGAATAAAGGTGAAAATGATGGCAGAGATCACAAAGCTTTCAACTGGTACCATTCATACCATTTTTCATGACGTGTGATGATCTTAACCTTTCAAAGGTCACTCTAAGGTGAGTGCCACGAATGCTCACTGCTTCTCAGAAAAATGTGAGAATCGCGTGCTGTAGAGAGCTTTTAGAGATGTGTAGTGAGAACGCGGACGGTGTTATGGATCGAATTGTTACTGGGGACGAAACATGCGTTCACCACTATGACCCTGGAAGCAAATAAGAGTCCATGCAGTAGCATAAAAAAAAACAAACCCCTTGAAGAGGTTCGAAGTCACTTCGTCTGCCAGGAAACTCATGACCACAGTTTTTTGGGACTCAAAGGGAATCTTGCTTATTGAGTACAAAAAAAAGGTGAAACCATTAACGCCACATTCTACGCTGCCACTTTGCCTCATTTTGCGGGAGGAAATTAAAAAAAAGACGGGGTAAACTTGCAGGGGGTGTGTTGCTTCTTCATGACAACGCTCCTGTTCACACGGCGCGAGTTTCCAAGGCTGCTGCGCGAGATTGTGGTTTCGAAGAAATCCAACACCCACCCTATAGTCCAGACCTTGCCCCTAGTGATTATTTCCTGTTTCGGGATTTGAAAATTGTCTTCGTGGAAAAAGATTTTCGGATGATGAAGAACTCAAGACGGCAATAAATGGATATTTTGCAGAGAAAGAGAAAATTTATTTTTTTGAGGGTTTAAAGATGCTTATCTTTGAATCCGAGCCATTGGGACAACGCAACAGAGGACGGCCTAGACTGAAGTGGCGCACACAAGTGGAGAAGGACCTCAACCAACTTGGAGTGCGCAACTGGAGACAGCTGGCAAAAGATCGTGCTGGCTGGAGAGGCATGTTGGTTGAGGCCCGGACTGTACCGCCACAAGAAGAAGAAGAAGAAAGATGCTTATCTCAAGATGTAACAAATGCATTGATGTTAGGGGAAATTATATTGAAAGATAAAAACAATTTAAATTGAATTCTCATTTATCTTCATACCGATACCGACAATATACTGAACGCCCCTCGTAGATTGATTAGAAACTAGTAGTACTAAGAATTATGTTTAAAAATTATGCTTTCCTTGGAGCCAAACCTAAGAAATGGTGCTTCCTTTTGAAGTGTAGAAAAACAGTCTTAAGACTTTAGAACAGTAATTTGACTGTGCAATTCATTGTGCACTGCCTAATGTTTAGATGTAATGCAAGCTACGGGTAAAAGTCATAACTATTATATACACAACTGAATAACGTCTTGCTTTGAACATATATTGGTTTTAGGCTTGAGACTTAATGCATTATTTTCGGAACATGTATATACCAAAAAATTTCAGGCGCAAATAAGAGCAGCGAACATCTAGCACATATTGGATGACGCAACAGTCTTGAGAGGTCCAGGGCCTAGCTTCTTTATCAACTACTCGTGATGTGCGCCTACAGTCTTTTGCGGACTCGGAACGGCAAAGTTTTGTGAAGCTTGAGAAATTCTTTAATTACTGTGAGCAGCTAGAAAGAGGTGGTGACATAAAAAATTCGAAGTGTTCATGGAAGGAACCGAACCTGGATGTTCATCGTCTAAATGTCGCATTCTATCCATTGGATAGAGAGGATTCCATGGATTAAAGTATTTGGAGATGATAAAGGATTTTGTGCACTTCTAAGATAAAGACCAGCAAACCACCATTTCGTGGACGCCGTCGATTGTGATTTTTCTCTGAGCACCTCGAATTTTTCGTAGTACCGCCTCTTTAGAAACCACCTCTAATAAAACGCTTCTCAAACTTCGCCGTTCGGCGTCGGCAAATATCCGCGCGCACAACACGAGTAGATGCTGAGCAAACTAGGTCCTGGTCCCCAGGTGACTGTCGCGTTCTCAAATTATTATTATTAAACGTCATTTCATTGTGTTCAAGAGTTAACTTAGTTACTCATTACCATTATGATCTTAATTTTGCAATATATTATGAAGAAAGCCGTGCTATTTTTTTGAGAGAAAGCTCCGTGTGCTTTTTGGTTCTAAACACGTTGACTGTTTCTGAATGTGAAGATATAACAATGAATTTTACCGGCTATTTTTTGAAGTCAAGAGTTTGTGAATAGAGCACTGAAGTAGTTTTACAATCTATTCGAGCAATGCAACAGACTTGTAGGAAAAAGCGTATACAAGCAGAAAAGAATGTCCAACAGTACAAAGCGGCCAATTAGATATACTTACTGCATACTACTAAAGGCTATATGAGGTTAAGGAAACCTTATTTCTTTACCAATGGGCTTACTCAAATTTATCCTTGCAGTGTGAATTATAGAAAATTTCATGTAACTTTCATAATTATGGAGATCAACTTGTTTTCAATTAAAAATGGATTGTTAAATTGCGCAGAATTTTGTCACACTTGGTTGATTAATTTCATGCATATATCATTAAAATACTATTGAAATGGAAACTGCAAACTTATTGTTTCACGGATAATAGAGGTAATTACGATTGGGTAAACTGCAAAACCTCCGTTCAGTCGAAAATGAGTCGCATACATATAAATGCAAATGATACGATTCCACTCGTTGCTTTATAACTTATGAATTTCATTTATTACATCTTCTCCTTATGCATCAACTTGTTTTCGTAAATAATTAATTAATTTATTTTAACATGTTCCAATTTGAAGCTACATTAATAGTCCGAAACGAATATTCACCTGCTGTCAATTGGAAGTTCTTTTCCACCATAATCGGAACTCTCTTTTAGCATGTCATTCCGTCAGTGTTGTTTGTCATTCATATTTATATAACATCCCTGGATACCAAGAAAGAAAAAAGATTCCCCATAGTCATCTATTCTTTCCACCACACAAAAAACTGAAACGTGAATCTCTCTGCGAAGGACTTACCCAAATTTTGCAATTAAATTCCAAGTTAAATCCTAAGAGAATATAAAAATATCTTTCCCTTCGGTTTTCTGTAGTCGCAAGTGCAAAAAGTGTTTAATTTTCACCTTGAATTCGTGTCTTTTTCGCTCAAGAAAACCCACAAAAGGGACAAGCAGTAACAGAAAAAAATTCTTTTCTTTGACAATTACGCGACGAGAGATGACAATTTGATGCGTGTTTTCCTTTTTTAGCCCGTCAGCTAGTCTGTCGTCATTTTCGTCGTCGTCGTAGTCGCACTCGTCGGATTGTCGTCGCTCTCCGTTCTCTAGTGCTTTTAGTGAATTATACCGTTTGATTTTCAATAAATTTCTCAATTAATCTTGTGTATTTGAAAAAATCGCGACGCCATACGCAGAAGATGATGTGAGTGCGGTCGCGAGAAATCCGAGCGCATAGGTATTTCTTTGCTAGCGACACCAGCAGCAAAGAAGAAGAAATGTGTTGCCAGAGTTGCCATCAACTATCATCAATTGTGTGTCAAGTCGAAGTCGAAGGGGAGGAGGTTAGGAAGTTCATAATTTTTTGTTTGGTAAACTAGTGCAAAGTGTACCACGCGATTGTAGGCAGAAGTTAATACAGGGGGTGGAAAAGTGTTTTTTGTTTTCCTTTAAGTCGAAATTCCAGCAACCGCAGTGGTATCTGTGTTAAAGTTCGGAACGCGTTTGCACGATCGAACATACATTGGGGAACATCAACGATAAATTTGGTTTTGGTCAGAGTTAATTGCCAACCATGGAGTCGAATGATATGAATAGTAATGACAGTGGTGGTGGAGATGGCGGTGGCAGTGGTGTTAATGACACCAACACAAATCCAGAAAATCTTGCAAGATCAATGCCGTCATCGTCGGCATCCTCGTCGTCATTACATCAAGGAGCGAGTACATCGGCATCAAGTATTCCGAGCACAAGTCGCGGTGAGATGGACAGAATTGCAAACATGATTCGATTGGCATGGCTGAACAAGCGGCAGCACGAGATCGGAGGATTGGTCAATGTGGAATGTTGTAGCAACGGACCAACACCCGAGTTGGACGCGATCATGTACCACCTGTTCAGCCCGAAGGAGCCCATCGACAACACAGACAAAATGGATTGGATACGTTGGTTGATTGCGGGCGGACGTACACTGGAGGAATTTGTCAAAATCGGTGAGTAATAGCGATATTTTTGTATGTTTTCGTAGTTCTTATTTTAAAACAAGATTTTCAAGCGATCGTCTATGATGTCATCATCGGAAGCGACAGTGAACGAAATCCATTTGCTTCACCTTTTGGGCGAGTGCGATCTATTATGCTCAATGGCGTGTTGCATTTGATATCGGAATTCGTTATTTCTCGCGCAGACCTTGCCCGCCAGCGTCACGAATCTATTGAACGTCGACAGTGAGAGCATGTTTGACTGGTTTTTCCGCAGTATAATAATCACTGAAACGTGTTTCTTCAATGGATCTTGAAAACTTCAGTTCAATTAGAGGTCAATTGGTCAGAATTGTATGCTGCAATATTGTTCAATGTCATTGTGTCTATGTGCAGCTGAAGGGCATTATAGTTATGGTTTAATCGGGCAATATTTTGTAGTGGATTTGTGGGACATACGAAAGCAAAGTTTTGGTTTTGTGTACATTCATGAATAGATTTCGTGTTTGGAGAAAAGTTCCAGTGGACGATGGAAATACTAATGTGCCGTTGTTTTATGCTCGATGTGCAAAGATTCCCCGAAATGTGCCGGGCGACCGCAAGAGGAATAAAATGACATATATGTGGAAAACATGCACTTGTCCTTTAATCTAAGTCCTGTTCACCCGCGAGTATTACTTGCGGACAGTGCACCTTCCATTGCGGCTTCCTGTTCGCCCGTAGAGTGCTCTGTTATCTTAATTGCTTTTTAGATGAGTATGTACACACGCTTGAGCAAGCGCTCAGTCTGGATATGGATATGGGGCTGGTTTATCGCAAGAGGAGCACCGTTTGGGTGGACAAAAGTATTTGAATTTAACAAACATTGAACGGTGATGTAACAATGAGTGTTTTTTAATTATTAAATTGTTTCGTGTTAATTTGGGAGTATCTAAATCGCTTACAATTGTTTTTCGGGATGTATCGTATCAGGGTCATTGCAATGTATGTTCGTACTTGTGTTCCCTACAAAAAGAGTAAATTCCCCATAAGCGAAAGTGCCCAACAACCACATTATGTGTTTCTTTCATTTTTGTAATTAAAGTTGTTTTTCAATGATTACAGCGCAGTGAGCGCAAAAATGGGTGTGCCGAGATAAAGCTTTGTACAATGTACGTGAACTAAGATAGAAAGTCGGATTTTATATCCAATGGGATTGATTGGATCGATTGGCTTTGGTTTCGGAAGAAGAGGTCGATCCGATTAGGCGATTGACCCTTGATAAAAGGTAAACAATTTGTTAAGATTCAATTGTACATTAGGTTGCTAATGGGGTGGTAATACAAATTTTTGAACAATTCTTGTTCTGAACAAAAGTCGTGAGTGTTTTGCAAAATGATCGTTTGTTTTCATTAACAAGAAGCGCGGGATTCTTAGGGAATGTGCCATAAATGTTCACGGAAAGAATAAGGCCATTTCGATACGAAGGTTAACTTTTATATTTCGGGATAGAACAACCCTAGTGTTGCAATCTGGCAACTGCCAGCTCTATCGTAAAGTTTAAGATTTTTGATACGTACTCATAACGTTTTGACATACGAGTGCTGTTTGTGTTGTTTACAGTAACTTAAAAGATTCATCTCGCTCAAGAAATGGAATTAAATCGTGAAAATTTTCGTTCGATTAGTTTTTACAAGTTTCGACGTGGATTAACTCAACAACAGTGCATCGATGAACTTAAGTCAATTTTTGGCGATGAAGCTGCATCAAGGACCAGTGTTTATCGATGGTATGGTGAATTCAACCGATGTCGTAGTTCACTCCAAGACGAATTTTGTGAAGGTCGTCCAAAATCTGTTGTTGTTCTGGAAGCCATTGATGCTGTGCGCCAACTGATATTGTAAGATCGTCATGTGACCTATGGTGAGATTGAGACAATCGCATGCATTATTGGGGCAAGCATACATTCAAAATTGCATGAACATTTGACCGTCAAACAAATTTGTTCGTGTTGGATTACACACAACGATTGGTCAAAAGAAATGCTCCAAATATACGATCGCGGTACTTCGAAACACGTCTATGATATCGTGACAGGTAATGAATCGTGGACTTACGCGTATGAGCAGCAGTCGACTGTATGGGTGTTTCAAATTGAGCCCAACTCCAACAAAAGTTGCTCGCGCACGAAGCACTTTCAAGCAAATGGTCGCCTGTTTTTCCGGAAAAATTGGACATGTCGCAACCGTTACACTAGAACAATGCAGAACAGTCAATTGTGAGTGGTACACAATCATTTATTTGCCAGTTGTCTTCCAAGAAATCAGAAAAACCAACCGCCGAAGACGGATCACGCTTCACCACGACAATGCGAGCTCTCACACATCTGCTCAAACAACTGCATTTTTGAGCACTCAAAACATTGATTTGATGAGTCATCCGCCGTATAGTTCTTGCTTGGCACCGAATGACTTCTTTTTGTTCCCGTATGTAAAATATAAATAAGAGGTCACCGTTTTTGACACCTGAAGAAGCGGTTGATGCGATCAGAATGCATGTTTTGGAGATACCTCAATCAGAATGGCAAAAGTGCTTCGACAATTGGTTTAAACGCATGCAAAAGTGTATAGATCTTAAAGGGGAAATTTTTTTAAAAACAAGAAAGTTATTTTCGGTGATTAGTATTTGTCTTTGTTCTCTAATCCCGAAATATAAAAGGCAACCCTCGCATAAGTATATTTGTTATGAAGTTGACCAAGTTATAATTTTTTGTAGTTGAAGAATCTAATTTCGAGTTTATACTAAGTAGCAGAGAATTAATTATGTGTCAATATTTTTTAAGGAGTTTTTGTCCTGATATAAGCTGAACAGATTGCTACATAACAATTTCATGCATCCATTCGTCGATCTGCATGCCACAACAGATCATTGGATCAAAACTCGTTCGAAGAACTGCTTGAAGTCAGAGCAATACTTTGAGGTCGGCTAAACGGGGAATCAGAGCAGTAAGACGGCCGAATCCCTAACCAGAAAAAGGTCAACCGAAACATTCCCTAGGCCCTGAACCATTTCTCGACGAATGATATAGGAGGAATTGGGAAAAACACAATGAACCAACTGGGAAAAAAGCTAAAGCAAGATTCATTTCATAAGACAGATTAAAAGACTTGAACATTATTTATTATTTTATTGATATCAAAAAGAACACATCTTTGCTAGTCAGCATTGCAAGTTTAAGAAAGACATTAGAAAGTAGAGAAACAGAAAAGTAATTAGCATTTGCTTACAGAATTGAGTCAATGGAATCTATCCTCAATTTAAAAAAAATGATTTACACAAAACATGGATGACTTCACACATGCAACGTCACACTGGAAAGAGTGGTACACAAGGGCAGCACTAAAATAGAAAAGGTTACCGAAGAGAGCACAACTCACCTACCGCGGGGTAACACTTTTTAAAAATAATAACAGAATATCACTTATTAGCATCCCCGGCGTAGTTTCTTATCAGGGGAGAATTCTACCAATCCTCCAAGAAAGAGGATATATGGAGAGAGGTTTGTATACGAACTTGCCGCGAGTTCTTGTAGTTTTCAATGGGTTTTCTTATTTTTTGCTTTTGGGTTCAAGCCCTTGAACATTCATCAGTTCAACTTCTTGTTAAATTGTTGGTTTTAAAGGTAGTGAAAATCTTTTCTCAAGTCGATGCCTAATACGCTTAGTATTAAATCTCATTATATCTGATATGAAAGTTGGTTTCCGCTGGATTTATTGAATCTTATTCACGCTGCCTGACACAAAGTTTTCCTTTAAATGAAATTAAAGCAGCGTTGATAATGTTGCAAATAACTACCATTTGGGAGCATTTGAAGCCTATCAAGAATGCAAAAGAAAACTATTAAATTATTATTTCATCCCTTCATTCGCCTGTCAAGAATGGAGCAAATGCAAACAACTGGTATGTAAGACAAGCTGTGCCCCCAGAAGCTTATAATGTAAGTGCTCTTCATTCCAACCAACTGAACAGTGTAAGAACACTTCACGGTCAAACTAAGCACAGGACGTTCAGTAACCATTAATTGTTCTCCAGAATACATTAGTCGCCTTGCAAACGTTTTCATATTCAATCGAATGTCTGGAATAATTACAGCAATCCTTCCCACTGCAATAAAACAGATGGTTCACCCCTCAAGGAATTCCCATGTGAAAGAACAAGAGAAGAAGCAATTTCAGGCATGCGATGCCCATTTGTATGCATCATTGGACAGGATTCTCTTGTCTACAATTTTCCCAGCTTCATCGGCTGTGCGTATCACCGCCGCTTTGAGCAGCACTTCCTGATCACTACAACATGTTCTACCTGTCGCATTCCGACAGCCCTCGGATGTCTTCTCCTTCCGAGAAGGACGGACGAACGAATGGATGACGGTGAGGTTAAATATCGAATTTGCCATTTGCCTGTCATCCCCAGTCAACAAGTTCCATGCCAACTACGTTTAATAACCCCACACTCTGCACTTCCCCTGAATGAGATCGCATTTGCACGACACCACGACAACGGCTTGCCGAAGCTTCGCTCCCGAACTATCCGCTTCCATTAGCATTTCTAATCCTGCACAGGGTAATCGTTATTCAAATTTATTTTGTTTTCCAAACTTTCTGGGCTGTTCGTCTTCGGCGCGGTGCTTCCGATGATACCAGCGAGCGGCTGTCACCGTTGTCGTCGTTTGCGCTGGATACGCGATGCACGTGTTGGGCTGCTTAATCGTAATTCTGAAAAAAGAATCGCAAAAGGAGGAGAGAAGAAGCACAACCAAAAAACGAACGAAGTGTCAGTGAAGAAAATAAGTAAACCTGGAAGAAGAAGATACAATTTTCATACCTGACGGACGGTTCTTGCTCCTCTGCTTTTTCTTTTACTTCGTCTTGACGAAGACAACGTGAACGGTGTGCTCCGGGCGTGAGCGACGTTGGAGCGGTGGATCATTGAACCTTGTGGTGGCAATCGCATTATTCCACCACAGAGCGGTGTGTTTAGTTCACGCTTGCACACCGTGTGCTGGCGAGTGAAGCAGCAGCTGAGGTTTCAGAACCTGACGACCTCCTCTGCTTATCGGCCGTCTTCCTCTGTCAATCTATGTATCCATCTACCTGCTGATTGCTTTAGCGGGCTTTCTCCTCTTCCATATAACTGGGGATCTGTAGTCTTGTGGCAATAACGCGGGGAAGGGACGTGGGAATTTCTTTTTGATTTTTTCACAATTTTCCAATTGCAAATGCACGTCGAGTGAAATGGCCCCTGGGGCTAGGCGCACGTACGTGGGGTACGGGGGCTAATGGCTATTGATTTCCTTTTGACGACAGTAAGTAGGCTAGTAGTTGACTGTGTGCTGCCACATTTAAATGGGACCTGAAAGCGGACGACGACGTGAGTGCTGTTTGATGACCGTTTCTCTCTTTCGTTCTCCTTCGCCATCTTTGCCTGGAACAGCTGGTGGGCATAAATGCTGATTGATGCCTTCCTTGGGTGAACAGCTGACTTCTGATGGTGGTGGTGGTGATGGTAGTTATTGACTGGCACGTGGTGTTGTGCGTTTTTCGTAAATCCCAAAGAAAAGTCAAGGTCGAGTGACATTGGCGGAGACATTCGCGGGGCGTTAGCTGAGATGATGCGAATTAACATAGGTATGTGCGTGCGCAGCCACAGTCAGACACTGGAATAAATTTTCGTCAGACCAACATTGACCCAGATTGGGTGTGTGCGACCCATGCCATATATTCATACATACATAGACTACATTGTCTGGGATTTGATTTGTGGATATTTTGTTTGTTGGCCGTTTTGTCTCCGTTGAGTCATTGATTGCCATAATTGAGGTTTGTGAGGTAAATGATAAGCACTTCTTTCAAGTGAATTTTCCTCACTTACGTGGGTTATCGTTATTTTCCACAGTGTGATATGCATTTATGTCCCTTATTCAAAGAATCGTGTACTGGAGTCTTAAGTGCAAATTAAACAAACTCCTTCCGTTTTTTTTTTATTTTTTTATTACAAATTTGTTTTAATTAACATTCAAGGTTATACTTACAGTTGTGTTCATAAAAATAGCAGTGCTCCTCAAAAAGGACAAATAATTTTCTTTTAATTCAAATTGTTTTATTATTTTTTCAAAAAACGTATACAAAAGTAAAGTATTTCAGTCTTAACAGGTATATCACAAAATAAACGTTATTCATAACTTTTAACTAGTATTTTTAGTCGTAGTAATATTTCGCAGTTGTTCATAAAAAAACAGTGTTTAGAATTATGCTGTGCCTAGACTACAGAAATCAATGAAACAATATGAAATCATTATTATTTACAGCTTACCATTAGTACTTTGTAGCAAAGACTTTGTTTTTTTAATCATTATGTTGCATCTTCGTAGCATTGACTCCATCAGACTCTGACATCTCTCAACTGGTATAGCTTCCCATGAGTCTCGCACTACCTCCCACAATTCCTTGGCGATTTTTGGTTTGGCCTCATGGAAAGAATTTTCAACATCGCCCCACAAGTTTAGGTCAGGGGATTGTGCTGGCCACTCCATAACGGTTATTCTTTCTTCATCAAACAAAGATTTTGCCCGTTTTGACGTATGTTTTAAGTCATTATCTTGTTGATATACCCAAACTAGTGGCATTTCCTCCTCGACATGTGGCAGCATAACCTCTTTCAAAATGTTAACGTACTCAGCACCGTCCATTATACCCTTGATAGGATATATAGGCCCAACCCCATTATTTGAGAAACAGACCCACATTATTAGTTTTGCTCCTCCATGTTTAACAGTTTTAACTGTATCAGGTGTACCGGTATGAAGTTAGCGTCAAGATACAAATGTCTCGATAGGGAACATTTGTTGTGAACGAGCCCTTATTTATTTTTTGTTTGTTTGCTATGACATCTGTGAAAAATATTTAGTATACATCATATTTTTTCATCGTTTTAAAAATGTGGAATTTTGTACCGGAAAGTGATGATTTGCGGAGAGCATTAATTTTTTGTTTTCATATGAAGAAAACTGCTGCAGAGTCGCAACGAATGCTTGTCGAGACATACGGGAATCATGCTCTATCAGAAGCAACATGCAAAAGATGGTTTCAACGGTTCAGAAATAATGATTTTGATGTGAGAAATGAAGAACGTAGAAGATCACCAAAAAAGTTTGAAGGCGCCGAATAGCAAACGATATTGGATGAAGATGACACTTTAAGTCAAAAGCAAATGGCAATGGCACAACAAACAATTTCTGACCGTTTAAAAACTATGGGAAAGATCCAAAATGTGGCAAATGGGTGCCACATGAATTGAATGAAAGACAGATGGAAAACCGAAAAAACACTTATGAAATTTTGCTTCAAAGACACGAAAGAAAATCGGTTTTGCATCGGATTGTTACTGGCGATGAAAAATGGATTTATTTTAAGAATCCTAAACGGAAAAAAAATCATGGGTTAATCTGGGACAACCATCAACATTAACCGCAAATCCAGATCGCTTCGGCAAGAAGACAATGCTGTGTGTTTGGTGGGACCAAAAAGGTGTGCTGTACCACGAGCTCTTAAAACCTAGTGAAACCGTTAATACTGATCGCTACCGACAACGAATGATCAATTTGAACCATGCATTGATCGAATGATCGAGAATGGGCCAGAAGACGCGGCAATTTTGCTCCATGAAAATGCCCCTGCACACAAAGCAAAACCGGTTCAGGATACAATCAAAACACTTTGCTGGGAGCAGCTACCCCACCCGCCGTATTCATCGGACTTGGCTCCTTCTGACTACCATTTGTTTTCATCAATGGGACACGCATTGGCTGAGCAGCACTTTGATTCCTACGAGGAGGTCGAAAATTGGGTGTCTGAGTGGTTTGCTTTAAAAGACGAACAATTTTATTGGCGTGGTATTCACAAATTGCCAGAAAGGTGGTCAAAATGTGTAGAAAACAATGGTCAATACTTTGAATAAAATGTTTTTACTTTCCCATTAATAATTAGTGTTTTGTTTAAAAAAAACGCTCATTTCATACCGGTATGCCTAGTATAAAGGGGATTATTTTCTTCATTCTTTGGCCTTCTTATATATTCTCAACGACCCTTGGACCCAAATAAGACTATTTTGCTTTCATCTCTCCACGGAATATTTCCCCATTTCTCCTTAGGCCAATCTTTGTGAAACCTTGCGAATGTCAATCCTTTTCGCATATGCTTTTTTATCAAAAGCTGTAATTTTCGCGGGCTTCGAGCTGGTAGTTTTGCCTCTAGAAGACGTCTTCTAACTGTCACAGCACTCACCGGATGTTGGAGTTCATCCCTTATCTGTCTGAAGCTTATTGAAAGGTTCTCCTTTGCCATATTGATAATTGTTCGGTCAGTTCGCTTAGCCGTCTCATTTTTTGGACCGCGTGTTTCGGGCCTAGCGTTCCAGTTTAGCGCATTGCTGACCACTTTCGCTGAACATCCTATGATTTCCTGGATTGAAGTATATGTTTTTCCCTCCGAACGCAATTTTTTGATCAAATTCCGCATATCTTCGGTACGATGTTTTGATCGACCCATATTTCTAACCTTAAAGTAAGTTAAAAAAAGACAACATTTAGAAAAACATTCACTTACCAAACAAGAATACACAAATATTTTTTAAACAACAATTTTCTTTTCTAAACATCAATTTCTGAGACACTTTATGGCTATTTTTATGAACAGGCTTCAATCCGCATTCACAGATTTCAATGAATGAGTGGAAAAAGGAGAAAGTAAACCTTTTATTTCTTTATTTTTTTATTTCTTTTTTTTTTTCTGGTATGGTATAAAATCTTATATAGTACATTTGGAAAAAGGATATTCTTAGAAATATGTTGCTAATTATCTAAGTCGTATAACTACTGTTATTTTTATGAACACAACTGTATACAATACTAGACAAATTTTCTTAAAAATTGCTTAGCAATTTCTTTTCTTACATCTATCTTACTCTTAGTTAATCAAATATAAACATACGAGGGGCGTTCAATATATTTTCGGTATCGATATGAAGTAAAATGCGAATGTTATTTAAATTGTTTTTATTTTTAATATAATCTCCCCTAACATCATTGTTACATTTTGAGATAAGCTTTTTTAAACCCTCAAAAAAAAAAAACAAACTTCCTCTTTCTCTGCAAAATACCCATTTATTACACACTTGAGTTCTTTATCATCAAAGAATGACTCGTGGAGGGAGTGTTTTAATTGCTGAACGTCACACACTTGCTAGCAGACAGCAGGAATTACCAACACAGTCTGCATTTTTTGATCAACCTTGTGTGTACGTTACATTGAAAAATTGATTGAATTTTGCTTTATTGTAAATTATATTAGACCACATAGTAATTTTCAATTATATTCTCAACTTATGTCAAATATTAACGAAACGGTGAAAGAGTTGATACATGACCAATTTCCTTGTATATTAGGTGACTTTAATATTGGAGACATTGATTGGTGCTTCTTAGAAGAGGAACAGACATTGGTTCCATTTAACATAACTACAAATATCGAATCGGAAGTTGTAGATTCTTTAGCCGCGTTAGGTTTGTTTCAAATAAGTAATTCCAGAAATGTATTAGGTAGGATATTAGATCTTATATTTTGTAATAATGATGATAAACATTATCAGTTTATTTCAAATTTTTCTTTAGTAAGTTAACAAATACTTCATACAGCAGTGTATGTAATTTTTGAAACCTATGAATTCAACTCATTTAAATGAAAATAAGTTCAAATTAAACATTAAAAAAGCTGACTTCATAGGATTGAATAATTTTTACAGTTCAATTGACTGGGAACATGAATCAGTTCATCGCATGTATAATGATTTTAAACAGATCATATTTCGTGGCATTGAGCTATTTGTCCCTGTGGTTAGAAAAATTTCTTTCTTTAATTGTCCATGGTTTAACAAACTACTAAAAAATCTTGAAAGTATTAAAAATAAAACGTATTACCATTCAATAAAGTCGGGGAGGATAGAGGACCGAAATCGTTTTCTCCAGCTCCGTAGAGAGTTTGATTTTTTAAACAAAAAAAAAGTAAAACGTTTTGGGTCTTTTTGAATTCTAAACAAAAAAGTTCGCTGTATCCATCGGCGATGGAACTCGACGGTGTGAAGTCTTTTGATACACAATCTCCTTGTGATCTTTTTGCAAAATTCTTTCAATCTAACTATAATGCGGAATTTATATCAGATATTCATTAGCTATATCCAGATATTGTAACTATTACAGATTTTAACTTAACATCACTCTCAGATGAGGACATCTATAATGGTTTAATCGGCTTGGATTCAACCAAAAATGCTGGTTTGAACCAAATTCTCCCATTATTGTTAAAGAATTGTGCGTCATCACTTTGCTCTCCGTATAAAGCTTCATTTAATAAATCCTTGTCAACTGGGGTATTTTTAGAGGAGTGGAAAATCTCATTTATAACTCCAATTCTTAAAAGCGGATATAAACACCTTAATAAAAATTACAGACCGATATCGAAGCTGTCTGTAATACCAAAACTTTGAAAAACTAGAGAAAAGTAATTAGCATCCAAAGTGCAGACCTCAACGTGGTGCTATTTTTTTTGCACAGAGCTGTATGTGTGTGTATGAGTATGTTTCATTATTTCTGTATCCTATTCTAACTTATTCTACATGTCAAGTGGCCTTAGAGGACCAACAATGTCAGATTACGACAACGGGACGCTTGATGGGGTTGTAGCCACCAACAGAATCCCCGATCCCTGTCACTGTCTGTTCTTTCGCGGAAAGGTAATGACTGGCTGAATCGGAGATCATTTGTTCTTACGATTGCTATATATTATAATATAAAGCAGCCTCTTGTTGGAAGAGATCAAGTCTTTTCAGGTTCTTCAAGTTCTCCAAACATGAAAAGTTATGATGGGCGGATCTATTGAATAGTTTCTGAGGGAAAGTTCTAAAATTATACAAAAAGTATATGTTGAGTCAAAGAAAGGAAAAAGCACAGTACTAGAAGTGCATATCGACTTTCGACTAAGGAGCGGTGATGCAAAACCGATTAAGCTTTGCCACATTGGCGAATATTTGAATGAAATGGGCATAATATTATTTACTGAGTGGGAAATTCGTAAACTGATAAAACGTAGAAATTAAAGGCCTCATGTGTATCATACTATCTCGGAAACATCTTTGGCAGAGGAGTAACATGTCTACATGTGTTGCAATGTGTGGAAATGAAAAATGCTGAAGTCAAGTTTCTGGAGCCAGAGTTCTTATATTTTGAAAGCTTGTAAAAATTCTTCACATACACGAATTACGAAAACAATGAAGACGATGCGCAAAATAGTTTTAAATCGTCTGACATAAGGAGATTATTTGAATTTCACAAGTCAATACTCAAAGGACAAACTAAATAAGTGTTTGATAAATCGCTGGCTTCGGCAAATCGGTTCTCATCTATTTGGTCAAGCATAGTTATTCATCAAATAATAATAATTGTATGGCGCTACAGTCCACAGAAGGACTAGGGCCTAGCTTGCTCATCAACAACTTGTGTTGTGCGCGCTACTGTTCTTTCACGAGCTACAGTTTTTTGCGACTCCGAACGGCGAAGTTTGGAAGCTTTCTTAGACAGTTATTACTCTTTGAGTGTTGTCAGTAGCTTGAAAGAGGTGGTGCCGTGAAAAATTCGAGTTGTTCCCCCGGGAGTCCAACCTGAGTATCGCACTCTACCCACTACGCCGCGGCGGCCACTCATTGTCATGAATAATTTTAAATAATCATAAGACGTTAAGAATTCAATGCAACTCCTCATCGTATGAAATCTCCTCCCAGTGTATGAAATCTGCGGCACGAAGAAAATTGAAAATTGAATCACAACGTAAAGTGAATACAGAAAAAAATTCTCTCACCTTGCACTGCTGTTCTAAGTCTTATGCAATAACATTGGATTGGATGGCGCGGCAATCCACTCAGGAACTAGAGTCTTGTACAATAACATACATGCCAGAAAACGCAATGAATTGCTGAATCTCTTTTAAATGACATTCGGAAAAACCCGAAAATTGTATTTCACTAAAATAACAAAACAAACAAAACCCAATTTCAAGTTCATGTCAAAAGATAAGGAAAAGACGACAACCACTCGTCATAGTCTAAAACAACACGCAAAGATGCCGTGCTCCAAGCAGAACCTCACCTGCAGCCATACGTAAGTGGACAAATGTTGACAAAGACTACCAATAGGTGTGATCTCAGTCCGCCAGATTGCCTCGGAACACGGCAGTCCTTCTAGATAGGGATGATATCACACGCAAAACTGATGTCAGAAACTGTTAGCGTCACTTTCGTTGTGTTTATTTTTAACATTTTTAAACAACTTAGCAATCACCCAGCCCGGCGTCGAGAAGGCATTAATCTCAGGAATCAGTCCGCGATTGATACTCACCGACAGCAAATAACGTCCTCCACGCTGGAAACATTGATGCAATCATCTACGAATTTCCCTCCCCTTCCTCGCGATTCGAGTTTCAACTGTCTACGGTCGTCAGCGAAATTAGAAAAGTGATTCAATCAATAATTCATCGCAGATGATGATCGATGCGAGAGGGCTGCTCGTGCTAGCCACGAGTGGGGCTGCTGGGCGAGTGCACATCCGCCGTCTATCGTCCTTTCCTCTGATGCAGCCATTCGCATGTCAAACATGAAATTTCCACACTCGTGAACACAGTCACTCACTAAGCTAGCGGCCTACTCAAGAGAGTGCGAGTAAAAATAGGAAATAAAACAACATGAGGTTTATTGACCGGAGGAGCGCGTTTCACTTTATCTACTCACTCGACATTCCCAGAATGCCTTCCGAGAGGACAAGCAGCAGCCGATGAAGTTACTGCGCTGCAGTAGCACACCTGTTGGTGTGCCTTTAATACGCGATTTACGGAAATGTAAATGAAATGCTGATATATACGAGTATTTACGCAAGTCATTGAGAATCGAGATTTTTGTTGTTGTTGTTAGAATGATTATTCATTTCCTGATTTTCTAGAATTCTTAGATGTTTTGTTAGAACACTGTGACTTGAGATGGTAGCGAATGCAAATCGAGATTAGCACACTCATGCCAAGGCGTTGTAATGTAGATTTAAGGAGACAGTTTGAAGTAATGTGCTTAGCTTGGTTGAAGCAGAGAACGTGTTCCTGATTTATTGGATGAGGTCGTGGAAAGAACCAAATGGGAAATTCGTTCTCTGACAAATATAACAAAATTTATTCGGCGCCACACTCCATATTAATAAGGACCTAGCTCATCCAGAAGTCACTCGTGATTTACGATTAAATAAGACTTACAGTTCGATGCCGACTCTGAACATTGAATTTTAAAAGACTTTTTCAGTAGCATAAAATACCCCTCGAAATCCGAAAAAGATGAAGACGTAAAGAAAATTTTTTAAAAATACCAAATTTTGAATGATTTCTGAGAACGATCGAAATACACAGTCATTTTGCTAATAGTTGACTTAGAGAAGAAAAATATATGGAACTAAATATAAATATAATTGGAAGCATTTACACGGCGCTTAAAGTTGTTTTATCCAAATCAATGTAAAAGTTTTTATTCATTATTATTTTGTAGGAGTCTTTAAAGATGAAAACAATCGTGAGTGTGTTGATCTGTTTAATAAGCACCGCTCCTTAGTAAGCAGAGAATTTATACATTTCTAGTACAAAAGAGTGTAGAGTTCTCAGGTCGTTCACCTAATTGGATGATCGAATACAGTCATACAGCAAATAACTGACTGGAACCAAATAGTGGTGTACAAAAGTATTCATTTATTCAAATTCCTCTATTTTTATTATGGTCAGCTTAAGAAATATCTTTGTGGTGGTCGCCGTGGCGTAGTGGGTAGAGTGCGACGCTCACACGCCGAAGGGTCTAGGTTCGACTCCCAGTTCAACACCAATTTTTCTAATATTTCACGGCACCACCTCTTTCGAGCTGCTGACAACACTCAAAGAATAATAACTGTCTAAGAAAAAGCTTCTCAAATTTCGCCGTTGGGATCGGCAAAAAACTGTAGGTCCTTTCTACTCGTGAGAGAACAGTAGCGCGCACAACACGAGTAGTTGATGAGCAAGCTAGGCCCTGGTCGCCTTTGGACTGTAGCGCCAACAATTATTATTATTAAGAAATATCTTTAAACCCGGAAGCTTCTTAATGTTCGGAAATACGGCTTCCGCAGCAATAGGTTCACTAATGATTTGATGGCATATCTCACCGAAAAATGGAACCGATCTTTGCACAATGTAGGAGAAAGCAGATCGTTGCGCTTGATATTTCAAAAGCATTTGACAGAGTCTGGCATCAGGCTCTCTTGTCGAAAATGCGTGCTTTTGGCGTCGATGAAACTCTTCTTCAATGGATTAGAAACTACCTTTCAAACCTTTTAATACAAGTTGTATTGGATGGGTTCTAGTCTGATATTCATCATATAAATGCTTTGTTAACCAGGGCTGCGTCCTGTCTCCGACACTATTTCTCATTTTTATAAATGATCGTTTGTCTGTCACTTCTAATCCAATTCACTCCTTTGTTGATGGCAGTACCCTCAGCTTTTCAAATTCGTTCCTCGGCTCTCGACCGCCCCCTTCGGCCAAAGACTTGGAACGGCAGCGTATGGTAAACTCAATAAATTCCGATCTTGACAGCATAATTGATTGGGGTAAAAAGAATAGAGTGGAATTTAATGCTTCCAAAACTCAGTGCTGTCTACTGTCACTCAAGCGTTCTCAAAACAACCTGCCATAATCTATAAGTGGCTCCTGTATTGTTGAAACTGAACGACTTTCCATCCTCAGTACGTGTATCAACTCAACACTAAGTTTGAACTAAGTTGGAACACATATTCGAGATCGCCAAAAATGCAGCGAAATTTCTAGATTTCTTAAAACAATTGAAGAAATATTTCACCCCCTCTGATTTGGCAACAATATAACAGGCGTACGTCCAGCCAAAGCTTGAATATAACGCTACTACTATCTGGTATGGTGCTCCTAACACCTCTCTGCACTTACTAGATAGAACCAAACAGCGAGTTATAAAACTTATTGGTAATAAAAGTGATGCGAAGTCAATCGACTCGCTTGAACATCGACGAAATGTTGCGGCTCTATCACTATTTAATCGCTATTTTAACAGAAAACGATCTAATGAGTTAGCCAGCTGCATTCCTCCCTTTTAAGAATTCCCCCGCAATACCCGCCTCGGTAAGAATGCTCAGCCGTTCAACCTTAAGCTCACCTTCGGGCGTACACTTAAGCTTAGAGACTCGTGCCATGTGCATTGGTACCTCCTTTCCCTTTCCTCCTCTATTCCTTCGGTCCCTGCTGTGAGTTAATTCCAGTCACTTAAGGGTACGAGGGTTGCCTTTTATATTTCAGGATTAGAGATCAAAAACAAATACTGTGCACAGCTGGGAATCGAACCTGGACTCTCGGCGTGTGAGCGTCGCATACTACTTACAACGCCACGGCGGCTACAAAAAACAGATATACAAAATAAAATTGCTATCTGTTTAAGAACATTTTGTGGGGATTTTGTACATAATTTAATTTCCATCCCATGAACAGGTTTGCAAGAACCCAATTTTGGACAGTGTTTCGCATAAAATGGCCGAAATTTCAGCTATTTCACGTTTAACATTGACGTTGAGCTCATTTATCACTGGTACCTAGTTTTTGTACCCGTAAAATAATGTCGTGCTCTGTGGCGTTGTCCCAATGACTCAGATTCAAAGACTTTTGAGGCCGCAGGAGTGATGTCCATACGATTTACATGGCCTACCCGAAATTACTCCTTAGTGGATCGATTGCAAACTGTATCGTGTGTGTCAAATACTCCAACTGGTCTTTGTCCTTGTCCTTGCCAATTGGCGATGCTTAAAATGTTCGGATGGCTTCAGTCCTTATGTCAACTTTACCATCTGAAAATGATGACGAAAACCTAAATAGTAGACAGTATAGAGTGTAGAGTGCAAGTTTAACGTTTGAAATCGTTTTGTAATCGTTTTGTAATCGAAAGCAGTGTGGCAACTTTGAAGATAATATCCGATAATAGACATACTTTCAGTATAAATGGAAAAGAAGACTCCCCCTGGAAGAGGGCTCTAGATATACCTTTGATTACAGAACCATATTTATAGTTACGCTTCCTTCAGCACAAGTAGAAGTCCAACTGACGGCCTATATCACGGGGTCCATTTTCACAGGGGTCGTAGATAACGCAAGACTAAACGCTTTAGTGACCAGAGTAACAAATTGAGATCATGTTTGAGGGACAATCACCCGACTTTGGTTTGATACAAGGCCTTCCTAAAAGCTCTTCCGTTCTCTGGGTCGCAGCGCCCGGTTGAGAATGCAACTCCACACCGAGTTGAGATAGTCCCCTAACCGCCTTGCCTAGCCATGGGTTAATAAATAACTAGACACGACTAGCACAGTACTCTATCCTCGACTCTACCCGCGATGTTAGGTGGTAAACCACAGCCACTGCGACACTCCCACAAGCGGGCCTATCGCTCGGTCAGGTTGGAACCAAAGTTCCAAGGGCCTCTAACCTCCAGTGCCACCTGAACATAGCCTCTAGTCAAGCTCTCACTACCAGTCAGGCTCCCTCAAAGCCTGGGTCTGTTAGCCGCCATCCCACCATAAGATGGCCTTTACTCCATCAGTGTTTCCGTTGTCATTATAAATAGTGATACGGATGTGATTCTTAAAATCCAGTCACATGGTAAACAGGCAGCAATCTCAAATGCAGGCAAAGCTCATCCCAAAAGCTTAAACTTCCCACGTAATGAAATTCTAAATTAGAAAAGTATGTCTGCAGCCTTATAGGTCGACAGTTAACACTTTTAATCAATGCAGCGTCCAAAAAAATGTAATCAATAAAATAACTCTCCACAGAAATCAATACAATCAGTGGAGAAAGGGTTTCCCCGACAGATTCTCGAACTACCTTCATCAAATTTGACATTGAGATGAACCACTTCTCGTTGCAGAAGGTATGCGAGCTACCACATGAAGGTGTTGACCAAACTCAGAGACGCCTGGAAATCCCAAACGCGTACTCATCTGCTTCTTCATTTCCACACAAGTGCCTTTCGAGGTGTGAAAAAAGAACACATTCATCTAAAAGCGAAGAGTGTTGATATCGCTGGAACCTCGCGTATCGGTGGCTCTTGTGTGCAGTACCATCAAAGGTTCAACAGTCTCTCTACTTCACCATACGCCACTCCACTGTCTGTTTTTTTGCTCTTCAAAGCGATATATTTGTTTTTTGTTAAGAATCGTATTCGTGTGTCATAACTATCTAATTACGAGAGCAGACTACCATGGAGCTGTACCCCTCGCCATGCAAGCGGCGTTCGTGTGCACCAGCTGGCTACCAAGGTAAGACACACTTGACTTCGAGAATATCGCGTGACACGTTCTGCTGCGGCATTATTCAGCTGCGGGAGGGGAGCGGATTGATAATGGTAACAGCGATTAAGTGAATGTTTATGAACTGAATAGTTGATAGATAGTGAAGGGGGTATATGCGCATTTCTTCCCGCAGCAGACGTAGTGCACAAAAAGTATGCGATGTAAGACGAGTGTTTGTTTTGCTTTATTTCATGCGAAATTTTATAGCCTATTGTCTCATTAAAAGGGGCACCGGAAGGGGGCAGTTTGCTAAGCGGCGAGTGCCCCTTCAACACTCCTGTTGCTCCCGTAACATATGGTAACTGTTTTGAAAATGATTAGTGCTGGGCTCACTTACTCGCAACTCCAGCTTCTGGGGTGGAGCAAGTTCATTGCTTTTAGAGCGCTCGGATGAGTTACTCGACTGACGGCAGGTGGAAGGTGGTGCTCGTCTTGCGCCCTGCAGGGCGTTAAAGTACATCAAGGTTAATTGAGTTATTCGGTCGAAAGGTACTTTGCGGAACAATTAGCTGAGAAGTTTGTTTATTGGCTTGAATTTGAGGTAGTCTCAGCTTCACGCCTGTGACGCCCGGGTTTTCTGAAGTGACAAGTTAATTACTCAATGAATCTTTTTCATGGTCTGGGAGTGATTTGTGTGCTCGTGTTCGAGTACATTGCAAGGGTGTGCAGCAAGTTGAACCTGGTATCCAAGGATGCTATTTAAGGAGTGACTGTTTGGTTCAACTGCATACAGTGCAAGACTGATTTGAGTTAATTCAAGAAGGCAACAAGTGTAAGTGACATCAGTCAGTGAAATGATGATCTGAAATAAATAAACTCAAGAATGTTGTGCCGTTGAAGAAACAACTTACACCAAAAGTCAGCGCGATCACCCCCCAAATAAACACGCAAAACCGTGAATATTAGGTTAAGGTTGAACAAAACAGTTTCAGGAATAGCAAAAGTTTCCCACTTTCACTAGAAGCTAAATAAGTCTTGAAATATAGCGTCAAGGCAGCGATTATTGCTGCTTCATCTTTCTCCATGAAAGCGAACAATGCATTGTACCAAATTGCATAACAGTTCTGATTAACTTTGATGGATGCTATCTATAGAGCAAGAGAGAAGACGTCTTAGCATCCCGACATATCTTAATTGGGTTTCCTTTCCTTCAAACAACTCATCAATACCATATAGGGACAGAGACAACGTTTTCCCCATTAGCACTCAAAACTTATTAATGAGCTGTAAAGTCGAAGTACTGAGGAATGGTTTCTAAGCGAATAACCCTCTACGACATTGAACTAAGTGCATAGACGTTCAGTCCAGAAAAAAATCTTGGATTGGATGGCAAAACACGAATAAAAATGAAAAGCCTTTTTATAGACAGTGTTTGCCTTTCGACTTGTCAGCAGTGCAAAAGAGGCGGGGTTGTAAAAAAAAATGCGATGTGTTCAATTCGCAAATGTACTATTTATTATTTTCAAAAGATGGCGCCATCTGTAAGTTGTGGGTGATGTTGGAAGCGATTATCTGTTTCATTGGAAAGGTATAACATTTGTCAGCAATAATTTGTGTACATCGCAATTGGAGGCAGCTGGAGAGAGGTTGGGGTCCAGGTTTACTTGGGATTGTAGCGCCACACAAAACAAAAGAAGTGGCAGTTTTAGACAACATCATTGTTGTTTGCCTCTATGAAAATGTCCGGATTTGTCTTCAATAAACAGCATTTTCGGGAGGTTCTGATATTTTTTTTGAGCTTCTACAAGCATATTTAGAACAGTATGTGCTTGTAGAAGTTTATCGGGAATCTGAATTCATCATGCAGATGGTGGTTTCGACACTTCAAAAGTGGAGACTTTACCGTCGAAAACAAAGAGCATATTGGGCAACCCAAAAATTATGAAGATGAGGAATTCTAGGTTCTATTGGATTCTAGGTTCTACTAAATCTAGGTTCTGCTGGTGCCAAACGCAAAGTGAACTCGCCGAATCGTTGAAAGGGACTTAAGGAACTATTTGGATGTAGAAAGTGATTTTTCACCTTGCAACTGCTTCTTGATCTCCACGATGGCATAGTGGGTAGAGTGCGACGTTGACACGCCGAAGGTTCGATTCCCGGCTCAACACCTCGAATTTTTTCACGGCACCACCCCTTTCGAGCTATTGATAACACTCAAAGAGTAATAACTGTATAAGAAAGTTTCTCAAACTTCGCCGTTCGGAGTTGGCAAAAAACTGTAGGTCTCTTGTACTCGTGAGAGAACAGTAGCGCGCACAACACGAGTAATTGATCAGCAAGCTTGGCCCTGATTCCTCTGTGGGCTGTCGCGCCATACAATCCATAATTAACTGCTTCTTGATTGACATTAAATTAAGAGATTCTTGCAGCGGTTTTTGATTAGAGATGAAAAGTCGATTGATGAATCCGTTCCAACATCGTCTACATCTATGCTCCGCATGGCCAATCGGATGTGGTGCGCTATGAGCTGCTAAAACCAGGGGAAACCATTGATGGGAAACATTATCGACTACAGCTTATGCTTTTAAGTTGTGCATTGCGTGAAAAATTAAACAAAACAGAAACGATGGAAAGGCATAACAAGGTGACTTTGCAGAATAATAACGCTTGGCCCCACGTGGCCATTGGGGTCAAAAATTTTCTGGAACCGATGAGTTGGGAGGAGACCCTATTCTTTCCGACTACTGTCTTTTACGTCAGACTGAAAATGATTTTTAGGTCACGGGTTCGGTTCTTTTGAAGAAGTCTAAAAATGTCTCAGTGAATGATGCCAGAGGTTACCCATTCCTAAAAGTTTCTATTCGATTATTACCAGAGCGATGGAAAATAAAAGTCCTCTCCAAACAAAATCCTTTGAGCGATGTCCTTTTTATGTACAGCTCTGTGCAAAAAAATAGCACCACGTTGAGGTCTGTACTTTGGATGCTAATTACTTTTCTCCATGCTCATGTAAGGACACGATATTTATTGTAGGACATCTGTTGGGTATAAGTAATAAAATGCAAAAAACAAGATAAGCGAAGATGCTTTTTAAGACAAGAAAATTGCCGTTATACGAAATGAAACCGAAATTTTGCTGTGCAAAATAATAGCACCATGTCATTCTAAAAAGTGTTTTCGAAGTGTTTGGTGGTGTTTAGTTTTTTTTTTGTGCGTCAAAAGATTTAAGTAAAATTATTTAAGTATTTTGAAACTAGTATTTTTAAAATACAACGTTATAAACAATTAAAATGGGTGGCGGTGTGCATCGTACTCCTAAGAAACGTGAACTTATAAAAAAATTAATTTCTGACGGAAAAACGTACAAATTTATTCGGGAAATCGTTGGTTGTTCGAATAAAATGATTACTAATGCAAAAAAAAAACGTCAAAAAAGAAGAAACAAGAGGTAGAAAATCGAAATTAACCTCTACCGACGAGCGAAGAATGATAAGATTAGTGAAACAAAACCCATTCATCAAATCAAACAAAATAAAAGAGGAACTAAATCTGCCCGCATCAACATCAACCATAAGAAGGAAGTTGATAGAGAAGGAACTACCTGGCAGAAGTCCCAGAAAAGTACCCTAGCTGACAAAGGTCCATCTTCATAAAAGAAAACAATTTGCGCAAGAACATTTGAACTGGGAAGTAACCAAATGGCGTAATATATTATGGACAGATGAGTCTAAAATTGTTTTATTTGGAACTCCTGGGACCAGGACATTTGTTCGCAGGCAAAAAAACCAAGAGTTTAAACCGGAGTGTACTTTAAAAACCATTAAGCACGGCGGTGCGAAAATTAACATATGGGGATGCTTCTCCTACAACGGTACTGGTCCTATATTTTGGATAAAACCAATGATGACCGCTGAAGTTTATGTTGGCATAATGAGGGAAACCATGTTGCCCTACGCCGAGTGGAATATGCCTCTCAGATGGGTCCTGCAGCAAGACAAAGACCCGAAACATACAAGGAAATTGGCCAAGGAATTTTTTGCGAGGAATGGGGTTCAAGTAATGGAATGGCCGCCGCAATCTCCAGACCTAAACCCCATTGAATATCTTTGGACAGATGTTAAGAAAGCTTTTTTTAAAGCGAAACCAAAAAATACACTACAGCTATGGGAAGCTGTGCAGGCTGCGTGGAGGGATATTCCGATTCGGCGATGTCAGGCACTAATCGACTCTATGCCACGACGTTGTGCCACTGTGCTTAAAAATAAGGGTTATAAGACGAAGTGCTAGAACAGTAGTATAAATAAAAAAAAATAAAAACCGTACTATTCCACTAAATTTTGCATTTTATTTACGACGTTTTACATGTGTTGCTATTATTTTGCACACCAAAATTTCGGTTTCATTTCGTATAACGGGAATTTTCTTGTCTTAAAATGCATCTTCGCTTATCTTGTTTTTTGCATTTTATTACTGATACCCAACAGATGTCCTACAATAAATATCGTGTCTTTACATGAGCATGGAGAAAAGTAATTAGCATCCAAAGTACAGACCTCAACGCGGTGCTATTTTTTTGCACAGAGCTGTACGTAATTTGTACTCTCAATACACATTACAAAAAGAAAATAGATCATAGATCAAATGACATACAACGCATTGTTTCATTCTCAATGAGATCCCTTTTTGAATTTTTAATTTCTATGGGAGAGCTAAGACCAATCACAACTTGACCATATATATACAGGTGTGTGCAAATTAATTGGGACAAACGAAATTTTCAATTTTCAGTTTTACTTTATTTTTAATTAAGATTAGAAAAACATAGCACATGTCAATTTCAATACTTTATATGGCCTCCCTTTATGAGTGCGTTGACTCTTTTTGGCACTGATAAAACAAGTCGTTCGCAAATAGTTTTAATTTCTTCGTCATGAAACCAAATATCAATAATAGACGAAATCAACTTAGTTTTTGTGGTGCAGTCTCTCTTTTTGAACCACCCTTGAGATATTGCCTACAGATTCTAAATTGTATTGAGCTCAGGGGAGTTGCCAGGCCAATCCAGAACTTCAATTTTGTGGATTGCAAAATACTGTTTTTTTTTATGTGTGACATGGAGCAAGATCCTGTTGGAAAATTGAATTTGCTACGGAACGTCTCCTCTGAATGGTTGGAAGCAGCATTTGAGTTAAAAGTTCTGCGTATTTAGTGCTGTTCATCATACCTTCTTTTGGCTTAAGATTTCCAGGGTCTTCAAATGTAACACAGCCTCTAAACATGACTTTCAGAAAGCGTTTTGGCGCTTGAACGATATGGCCGGGTCGGAGTTTTTCTTACGGACTTTTTCTCACAACACTTACCCGGTATTCTTGGGCCTCAAAGTGATTCGTCCGACAAAAAAACTTTCTTCCAATTGTCCACTGTCCATTCCTTATGTTTCTTAGCCCATTTTAGTCGCTTCTTCCTCATTTTGTCTGTCAACTTTGTTTTTTCAAAGGCCTCTTGATCAAATTTCAGAAGACGCCAAAGGATTGTAGACGCATCTACCTCAACGTCAGCTGTTGTCTACTGCCTTTGCAGGTCAAAACTTGTCTTGCCAGGGTTGATTATATTATTTTTTTTATCAAAACTTTATCGTCATGTTTTGTTGTTTTGCGTTTCCGCCCGCAACAGCCCTTCCGATTATGTTTCAATTGATCCATTGACCATGTGTTGAGAAAAAATCCTTGAAACCCAAAAATTCTTCGATTTTGAAACTCCAACGCCTGAAATCTCTCGGATGGTTTCCCCACCGTGTACATGTAAAAACTTACATGCACATGCTTAAATGCATACTTACCAAAATATTTGAAAAAAACGTCCAAACCTACTACTATCCTACTATCAAAAATGAAAAAAAAAGATTGCCTGTTCCAATGTATATGCAAACGACTGTAAGTTTAAAAAAAAAAGTTTCGTCAAAGTTAGTGTTATATTCTAAAATTATACTTCTAGCTATCTAGTTTGAGTTTCATTCTCGCCCAGGATTGCCACCGCGAGAGCTGACGCACTTAACATCTCTCTGCCTACAATGGCAGAGTTACTAAGTGCTTAAGATCTTTTCCCATAGTTTGCTTTGTCTTTATTGAACTAAATTAATTTATTTAATTTCGTGTCTTTTTGTTTGGATGCAACCTATAACATTTGTAATAAGCTAAATAATAATGTTCCTTCACTGTTGCACTTTACACTCCCTTAAATTGTATAAAGTTGTATGCATCTTTTACAACATAAATATCAAATACTTAATAAATTCCATAAATTGTATGTACCCCCTGATAAAGTATTACCTTGAATTAAAAATTCTTGCACATCTCAATCCCCTGTATTACCAAAGATAACAAACCTGACAACATTTCTCTTTCAGTCGAACTGAACTTCATCCTTAATTATACACACAACGCACACAAACCAAAACTATTAGTTAATGCATTATTTATTTTTTTATTTTATTACAGTTCGCAGCTATGATAACCACGCAAAATGTGGCCTTGTATGGGTGCCGCATGTGGTTGCATATCGTTGTCGTACGTGCGGCATCTCTCCATGTATGTCGATATGCCGGGACTGTTTCAAAAAAGGAGATCATACAAATCACGACTTCAACATGTTTCTGTCGCAGGCTGGTGGTGCCTGCGATTGCGGTGATACATCGGTGATGAAAGCCGAGGGATTCTGCAGCGATCACGGCTTCAACAAGGGCGCAAACAAAGATCCAGTTCCTAACAATCTCTTAGCGGTGGCTGAAGCTATAATGCCAAAGCTGCTCTTCCGACTGCTGCAACATTTCCGTCAGTTTAGCGACAACAATGTTGGTACTTACAACCTGGCCGCGTACACATGCGAAGAGTTCACCAATATGCTCATTGAACTGAACAACATGGGCGAGATAATGCGTAAGGTTATGACGAGAGCCCTCATAAATCCTGAGGTAAGTGCTGCCCTAATGCACTGTGCATTATAATTAGACATTCCGCTTCTATTTACTACCCTCACCCTTTTTAACTATTTAGGTGTATAAATACTACAATGAGCAACCATGTCCGGACACGGAGCACGGTCGTTTTCTAAAAGCGAATAAAAAGAAGTACGAGGATGCGGTTAATCGATTTCCGCGGTAAGTTAAAATCAGATTTAATTAGGTGAATGCTTTCTAATTCGTTTTTTTTTTTGCTTATGTAGACCGGAACCGCCCGATGATTACAAACATTTAGTAGCTTTGGGTGAAAAGTTAAACCACACAACATTGCTGGAAGAGTTCATCTTTTGGACGTTCAAATTGGAGTTTCCTCAAAATTTAGTCTGTTTCTTATTGAATATGCTTCCGGATCAGGACTACAAGGTATGTGATTAATTATAAACCATATCTAAATATATTGCACTTAGGGTTTGATGTATTTTTTTTTCTATTTTCGAACTCACTTGTCATTTTTGTCGAGTGGCGACTGTGTGCGACGTAGTAAGCGTGAGCGTAAATAAAATTACACTTAAGCTTGGAATTATGTAGGTTCAAAGAGCACCTTAACTGTGAAGGCATCATTCTCGGAAACACATTTTTCTTTCTCAATGAAAAAAAAGTACTGAGAGCAAGTCTTGAAGTGTAACCAATGCTTTTGCAATTATTCCAATTCCGAAATAAAGTCTGGTCAATATTTACAAATTGTGGGAAGTTCTTGCAGCATCTTTGAAGTTATCGGGCGACATATCACCTCAGATTTCATGATGATGACACTTTCAAATGCAAAATACTGGCTCTTCAATCAATTACCAAAAAATATTGGTACATACAAAGGACGCTTTGGCGTAGTGGGTAGAGTGCGACGCTCACACACAGCAGGTCTAGGTTCGATCCCCGACTGAACACCTCGCTACTGATAGCACTCAACACTCAACTACTGACAACAATCAAAGAGTAATAACTGTCTAAGAAAAAAGGCTTCTCAAACTTCGGCGTTCAGAGTCGGCAAAAGACTGTAGGTATCTTCTACTCGTGAGAGAACAGTAGCGCGCACAAAACTCTGGTCCCTTGTGGAATGTCGCGCAATCCAATTATTATTACAAAGTACAGTAGATCTAGCAGGTTACCGTGTTTGTCTGTACACGAGTACAGAAGTTCAAATCTGCTTTTCGCAAACTTCAGGGACATGGAAACTTGTCAGAATTCAGAACAAGCATTCACTATGATGCTCATTAATTTGTGTTTCAGAAATCCATCGTATGTCCGACTAGCCTGAAAGTGTCCCAATTCTAGAAGTAATCATCAGTTTAGATTGTAATACGTTTGCGTGTATTTTGAATTTTGAAGCCGAAGGTCATTAATTTGGAGGTTGCCAGGCTGTCTTACCTTTCGCAAAAATACAGCAAAAACCTTAATGGACGGTTTTGATTTCCTGTTTGTTAAACGAAATAATGAAAAATGGGAATACGAACTCATTGGAATCGTACTCATTTTATTTGTTTTTTTTTGTTTTTTTTTTTTTTTTTTGGTTTTAATGGTTTTACATCTACGACAGTTTCTGGTTTTGAAACATATTACAGCAAAAGTATTTAATTAAACAAAAATTGTTGCATTTTTACATGCATGTTCACTATTCATTCGTCTTCTTCTAGACGAGCTTTTCCTCATCTTTGCATGTCTACTAACATTTTTGTGAGAAACATCCATATGTACGTCGAATGTTAAAGCATAAACAAAACTAAGTGAGTGAGGGAGAGTATATCCCTGGTTGCCTACGCTGGTAATGCAACTATTCCGGGAGTACTTATTGTCAACCTTCTCAAGATTTCTTATACTTGTGCCAGTAAAAAACTACACTCGATGCGGGTCAGTCGTACGTGCAGAAAGTAGCTCATGAGCCCTTATAAACTGTTGTGCCATTAACATTTACAAACCTCTAAGTTGGCGGTTGTTACTTCTCACCCACTTGTATTTTTATACATCATACGTCTGCAACTTTATTCGTTCGGTTTGTTAAGATATTTTATCACTTGTATTATTCCAATATTATTTTTTCATTGGAACATGCGTTGGGAATATACTGTTATTGTACCTCATTTTAGTATATGTCATTCATTAGATGCGTAAACAACAATAGTTTTTTCACTCAAATATGTCGAACTTTGTGCCTGAAAGTGTTTTTTGGCGAGTATCATAGTTCTTTCTTTCTTGCATTTGTTTTGGATTCGTATTAAAAGTCTGATAAGAAAAGATTTTGGATAGCATTACGTTGGGCCTATTCGATAGCAGCGTTGACCATTTAAACAAATTGAAACGCAAGTATTAATCATGTTAATCTTTAGAGGAATTTTCGTTCACCGTTGTATAAAAGCTTAACTACTTAAGCTGTAAAGTTGTAGGAACCTATATTTAAATCGTGGTAGATGTCCTTGGAAATTGTTGATACAGTATATTGATCCCCGAATTCCGATCTTTGAGACACGCAAACACGCTACACTGATCTAGAGGATTATTAATCCGATATCCCATCATCTAATAATAAAGTATTTAATTTTACTTTTTTATAATCTGAAACTTTTTGTATAGCCTTAGATTTAATTTATTGAGTATTAACGTTTGATCTCTTTTACTAAGTTTTTAACTTTTGTTTCATTTGCAGGAACACCTTACTCGAACATTTGTAATGCACTACAGTCGAATACCATGTGTTTTGGAAATGTCCAGAGACCCAGATACGCTTAGCAATCGTGTAGTTCACATGAGTGTGCAGCTATTTTCCAACGAGAGTCTAGCCCTTAAAATGGTAAACGAATTGTCCCTCCTGCACGTTATGATCATCAGTCTGAAGCTCATGATGTCTAAGATACTTATCCAGAACACGCTTCATGGTAAATTAACCCATTTGGTATTTGCTTGGTTTCTTTTGATTTTATTATGTTTCTTGCGTTTATTCCACGCAAGTAGATCCCGTGAAGAATTTCCACTTTGTGATCGATTGTACGCGTCAAGTGATGAAGGAACATTGCTACTGGCCACTAGTTTCGGATTTCAACAATGTCCTGTCGCACGAATCTGTTGCCTTGGTGTTCTTACGGGATGACAATCTAATTGATATGTGGTTCCAATTCCTTTCGATGCTGCAGGGGATGAATGTAAATGTGCGAGAGACAACAAGTCACGTGGAGTTCGAACCTAGTTCGTATTATGCAGCGTTTTCTTGTGAACTGGAAGCTAGCGCTTATCCAATGTGGTCAATTATTTCGCATCTCAAAGACGGAACTCATGCACCGCTTGCTAAGAAGATACTTACCTTCTGTGTGAACACTCTGCACGAATGGCTGGATGCGATATACTTCTTGGAGCCTAAGTTAAGCAAGGTTTGTTAACGATTTTACGGGGGGTGCGAGAATTGTAAGATATGAACCTTTTTATTTTCTTTTCATAGGATGAAATGATGCAAGCATCTTTTCATTTTCCACTTCATCGTTATCTTGCTGCATTCTTGTGTCAAGCTGTCACCAAAATGGGAATGTCGCTGAGTGAAATTTTACCATCGTCATCGTATATACTGCCGCTGCTTATGATTCATCCATTAAGAGTGCAAGTAAGTGAAGAATTGGTTGTTTTACTTAAAGAAGTGCTATTTAAAATTTACTGCTACGTGTGAACATAAATTATTTGTTTGTTTGTTTTTCTGTCGGTATTCCATGTATTGTGTATTAATGGCATACAAATGAAAAGTTGATTGCTCATCCGTAATTATCCCAACTTACGTTTCGGAACAAATAACCAACCCTTTGTTATGATTTCTATATTTAATCGGCACCTCATTTGATGCGTAATCATGTGTTCAAGTGGACAACGATTATTTTTGTATATAAATTCTACAATTATCCCATGTGAGACGAATTATATGAAGGCCATATATTGTAGAATTAAACTCAAAGTTTTATAATTTAGTTCCTTAAAATAATTGGACATGGATTTACTTTCGGTGGCCGCCGTGGCGTAGTGGGTAGAGTGCGGCGGTCACAAGCCGAAGGGTGTAGGTTCGATTCCCAGTTCAACACCAATTTTTCGAATTTTTCACGGCACCACCTCTTTCGAGCTACTGACAACACTCAAAGAGTAATAACTGTCTAAGAAAGTTTCTCAAATTTCGCCGTTCGGAGTCGGCAAAAAACTGTAGGTCCCTTCTACTCGTGAGAGAACAGTAGCACGCACAACACGAGTAGTTGATGAGCAAGCTGGTCCCTCTTTGGACTGTAGCGCCAACAATTATTATTATTATTATTATTTACTTTCGTACATCACTCTTTCGGCGTACATGCACTTATATTCAACAAAATGTACCGGTTCAGCTGAATAGTCTTCCACTCTGCATATAAATTCTAATTTAATGCAACACTTAGAAAAAGTCAGTAGTTGAAGCTGCTTGGTAGTACAATTGAAGATTATTCTAACCGATAATGTTCAAAAACCATGCATTTATTTTTCAAAGCAATGTTAGGTTCCAATGTTTTCGCTGAAATGGCGAAAACCGCGCGACTAGATATGAAGATTGACCTCTACATCATATATCTCTTTTCAAATTTCGTGAAGAGATGTTACTTCTGGTTGTAGTGATTTTTTGAGGCATAGGCATACATTTGTTTTAACGGCATAGTATCTGGATATCCATACCATTTACTCATATAACCTGAAAGTTAACTTTCGTAAGCATATATTGCCTTTGGTCGTGCTAGAATTCTTCCAACGATTGAGATCTTTTAAGGCTTCCTCGACTTTGAGTGGTGGTGTAAGCAAAACCTGCATTACAGTCAAAAGTAAGAAGTTTACGTTATGAAACAAACAACAAATTAACGAATTAAATGAATATCTTCTTCTAAAAAATATATTCCCTATTTAATCTCCGGATTCAGTTTTCATCATTCTTCTCATCATGGTATACTCTTTATCTTTGCAGAGTTTCTTTTATGAAATCCTCGCCGGCAAATGGGTACGAAACGGTCTTCAAATCAAGGGTCAAGCCATGACATACATCCAAGCAAACTTTTGCAATTCAATGGCCGACATGGATTTGTTTTTTCTGCAAATATGTGCCACCAACCTGCCGGACTACTTCTTTCTCACAAACACCATCGAATTGTTCGGCGTTGGTCAGTGGCTGGAGATGGCCCCGCTAAAGTCGCCACAAAAAATGGAACAAGCCTCAATGCTGGAGGGTTTCCTTACTTTCCTCGCCACCCTTGTTACGTCCCGAACAAACTTGGGCAATGATGAAGCCACACAGTGCATAATTGAGATTAGTGCTTTGCTAGCAACTGAGAACAAAACTCACAGTCAGCTGCTGGAGTTGATGCCAGAACGATCGGGAAATGTGCACACAAAGAATTTCGAGACGTTTCTAAAGAAGCTATCCGTGTACAAAGCACCATCTTCGGGATCGGAAAATCTGGAACAGGGATTATTCACGCCAATCGATGAGGTTTGGGAGAACTACTACGACCCGTTACATGTGCTTCTTCGAGCCGTCCATCGACGCGACTTTCAGAGTTCTCTGGACAGATTTACGAATTTCGTCAAGTCCAAGAACAAGATGCCAGCAAGTGGCAACCTTTGGCCTCCGTTTAGGCTCCCACGTCCTGTGGGGAAGTCGTTCAGTGACCCCTGCCGAATTTTGAATTCAAGGGTGTTTCACTCGACGATTCTTTCTATATTCTTCCGAGCAGTACATTCTCGAGACGTATCTGAGCACTTGCTTGCTCTGGCGGTGTTCCTGCTGGAGATAGCCGTAGAGATCAGCGACAAGTCCAGCAAAGACGCCATAGTAGAGTGCGAATCCTACCAGCAGTCATGCTACTCATTTTCGCGGAGAGATCCACCAAAACTGCTACAATGCTATCCAACTGACAACCTCTGCGAGAATCTGCGACACGTGGTGACAAAGTTGTCACTGAAATCACAGGAACCCCAAGTATCTCCCGCAAACTACCGTTCAAATCCGTACTACAGCGACATTGATTTCGATCTGTCCGACAGCGAGACTCTTCCAATGATAGTGGGCGGAGAGAATGAGGCCGGAGCGTCAGCATCTAACTCGAACACATCCCTGGCAGTGCTTTCGATGGAGGTGGCCCTGCCCCAGGACTTATCAGTGGTGCCTGAGACGTCGCTGGTCATCCACAGCATGGACGATGATAGTGACAGTCAAATCGAAGAGGCCACTTCTATGGCCTTGCAGGAGATCTCTGGGCGGTATCCCCTGCCGCCCATTAGTGGGCTTGCGGAGTCCAGAATGGAAGTGGTGATTCGTCGGGACCTGGGATTGGCCACAACTGGGGAAGCAGCTGGGGCTTCAACAAACGCCACGGCAGTGGTGAATCGGCAGCCAAACGAAATGTTCTCTCCTACGTCGGCGAATCCTGGCGGTATGTTGCTTCCCTTCCAGCGGGTGCAACCAGTGGCTGTGCCCAGTGGAAATATGGACATTGTCCCCACGAATACTTTGGGTGTCGGAGCCGGCACTTTAGGCTCCGCTAGTAGTAGTTCTCGACGGGCATTTGACTCGAACAGTAGGAAGAGGAATGTGGAACATGCCATCGGGCAAAACAAAGATGAGGTTGTCATTGAGGAGAGCATCCTTTCCCTGCTTCTTAAACTGCACTCGCAACTAAGCGGCACACTCGATAGTTTTTCATTGAACGACGGCGAAAAGAAAAAAGCCAGTTCAACAGAAAATGATGGCGCAGCCGCCTCCTCCTCCACTATGGATATGGACTGCGACGAAGAAGAGCCATCAACTTCTTCTCTATCGTCTTCCCCGTGTTCGTCCTCGTCATCTAGTCAACAGAAGCAGAAATATAAGAACATACACGTCTCGAACTCGCGCATCGGTGATGGGCCCTTTTTCATTGGTAATTTGCTGAGGAAAATCGCAAAACGGGACGAGCAATGCGCCTTGACCATTGAAGAGATTCGAAGCCGCCTCTGGCCTAACCAAAGAGAGAAACAAGCGGAACAGAAGGCCAGGGAGGCCAAAGAGAAAGAAGAGCGGTCGCGCCGAGCGAAGGAGCGGCAAAGGAAGATGATGCAAGACTTTGCCAACAAGCAAAAGGAGTTCATGCAGACAGCCGGCCAAGGCATGGAGTGCGGTGAAGATGGATACGAGGATGAATTCGAGCAGCCGCGAGAGAAAGAATACGACTGTATTATCTGCAATTGCACCAGCGCAAGTACAGAGTCGAACCCCATTGGTCTGGTAGTGCTGGTGGAGTCCAGCGGCATAGTCGGCCACCGAAGAAAAATAGCGGAACGTCTGCCCCTACCCCTAAACGCAGAAGACGAAAAGCGGCTGAAGAACAGCAGTATACTAGCAACAGACTTCAATAGGCGCAACCAAATCTTGAGCGAGAAGTTTGGTAGCGAATCCTGGTATTTGTCGAACAATCTCGGCTACAAAAATGGAGTGTACGTGCAGTCCTGTGGCCATCACGTGCATTTGAGTTGTCTCGACGCATATCTGAAAACCCTGTACGCCACACAGCGTCAGCACTTACACGAGCGCGGCGAGTTCTGCTGTCCCGTTTGCAGGCAGCTATCAAATTCAGTTCTTCCACTAAATCCGCAGCTAGACAGACCCGCTCCAGTCGTGCGCTCTGGGACGCAGCAATTCTCAACGCTAGTCTTCGAGCTTATGAATTTGATCAAGGAGAACGAACGACCGCCCCTTAAGGTAAGCTTCATATGACAGATGACACATGCCCAACGGTCAGCTGCATACGTATTTTTGCAATTAAAACAAGTTTGATTCTTTCTTACAGACATCGACAAAGCTCTCTGAGGCTATGGGTCGTGCCATGGAGGACATGAGCAACATCACCCATAGAAAAATGAACCGTTTGCCGCCCACGTTCCGCGAACTGTTTTTATTTGTGACCTCGATAGCTCGAACGAATCTGGAGTCGGAGATCATTCAGCGCGGTGGAACTCTGTGCTCTAATCAGTCCACACGGTACAAGCCGAAGAGGGAGTGTATTGTACCACTGTTGCACGTGCTCTCTGTCCATGTGCGGGTTCTTGTCGAATGGCCATTGTGGCGTTCGTGGGCTTCTCTGGCGGGAATGCCTGTTGTCGACCCAGCTCCAGTGCCTTCCCATTGCAAGGAATTTATCCCTAGTCTCTTCGCCGATCCGATAGCACTGCTATTAAAGTTCATCCTCTTAGCACCACTACACTTGGACCAAGGTAAGTTCTGCATATCGATGGATGTCCCTCTTTAACTGGATCTAATGTGGTTCTGCTTGCAGTGTACTTCAATTGTATAGTCAAAGTGATGTACAATCTCCTGTACTATCAAATAGTTGTGAAGCTCTGCGTCGCACTGACTGATATCGAATGCGACTTCATCATGGAGAAGTATAAGGCCCACAATGCAAACACACCGTACTTGGGACGAGCCATGGCCCTCGTGCTAAGCCACACAGATAGACTGCAGAAATTACGCCGTGATTGTTTGCCAGCTTCTCTGGACCAGTCTGGACCCATTGAGGTTAATCTGAAATCGATGGAAACTCAGTTGCAAACCTTATGCCTACCGTTTTTGCGTGTTGCCGCACTGCTACGGCACCACCTCTATCGCCATGAAATGCCTGAGATCTCAGCTCCACCCCTAGAATTTGTCCGTTTGGTGTACTACTTGGAACTGGTCACCGACAGCATGGACTGGGAGCGTTTTAATGCGTCAAAGGGAATATGCTTTATTCCCGGCACTGAAGACTCATTGCCGCAATTCTGGTGTGAGCAACTGATGGACGTGCACCCGCCTCTGGATTCGATCAGAGAACTTGTGATACTCAATCAAAATATTGCCTGGCAACAACCAAAATTACTAGGTCTACCGAGGGAGTACGAGCGGTTATTTACAGTAGGTTTTTGATTATCTGATGCAACGCCACAAATATTCATGACTGTATTCATTTTTAGTACTACCATGAGAGACCTTGTGAGAACTGCAATAAAGTGCCAAAGGAGAGCTCAATTTGCCTTTTATGCGGGGCGATAGTCTGCCTCAAGCAGAACTGCTGCGCTGAAAATGACTGTTGTGAAGCGGTTAGAGTAAGTCGATATTGTCTTTTTTACACATATCCTTTCAGTGTTTAAATTCGTGTTTCTTTTCTTTCAGCACACAATTTCATGTGGCGGCGGAATCGGCATATTTTTGGTGGTCACATCAACGTACATTATTGTAATTCGGGGCAGAAGAGCATGTCTTTGGGGTTCTTTGTACTTGGACGATTTTGATGAAGAGGACCGCGATCTAAAGTAAGTTGTTAATATAATTAAATTTTTTATGACGTGTGGGAATCTTTTGATGTTGGGGAATAAAAAAATTGGAGTGACAGTGGCTGCGGTGGCGCAGTGTGAAAAGTGCGACAGTCACACGTCGAAGGTATTTAGTTCGATTCATACCTTCCGTGAAAACAATATCACGTACAAGACAAGTAAAGCTAGGTGCTGTGCCGTTATGGATCGTTCATCTGGACTGCGCCATCAAATATACATATATGTATATAGAGAATGACAGTGCTTCTTAGCAGAAAGAGGTTAATCAAAAAACTTGCGCTCAGATCAAGCTGAAGCTATCATATGAAAATCAGAAATTTTCACTTGAAGCATTGGTTTTCGTCACTAAACATGTAACGTCGCTGAAAACGCTGTTTGAGTACTCGAATTTTGAAACGTTAAGTAATTGCTACTTTTGCTGAAGTCACGGTACTATCAAGTAAGGGCATTTAAAAATGATTACCCGAGAGATTGACTCAGTCGTTCAATAAATCAAATAAAAAAACAGGAGTGTCCTGGAATCAATGCAGAGTTTGATTGACTCAGTCGTTCAATAAATCAAATAAAAAACAGGAGTGTCCTGGAATCAATGCAGAGTCATAGGAAAAAGGTGTCTGTCTATTAAATTGGCAACACATGAATACAACATTGATGCGCAAGAACCGAATTCTTTTACTTGTGGGTGCCGTAGCGTAGTGGAAAGAGTGCGATGCTCACACGCCGAAGGTCCAGGTTCGATTCCCGGCTGAACACCTAGAATTTTTCTTGGCACCACCTCAATCTTCGTAGTTGGAAGTCGGCAAAAACGATAGGTCCCTTTACCCGTAAGAGAACAGTAACGCGCACTACAAGAGTAGTTGATGACCAAGTTAGGCACTTGTACCCCTGTGGACTGTCACGCCATACAATTATTAATTATAATTATCTTTTTGCTTGACGGACTGCTTCCTGCTACTTAGATCATTTAAACAGTTTTCGAAACAAGGCTTCTACGCTAGTACGCCTAAAGGGGACAATGAATGTATCAATGTTCAAAAGTAGCCTAATTAATGTTACAGTTGTGCTTTCGAGTTTGAGTATAAATGGGTTTTTCACCGCGGTGAAAATCATACTTTTAATTAACATTTAAAAAAAGCATGTCAATTACATAGAGTTTAAAAAAAACTATGTTGAGAAATGCATAACCTACATTCCAAAATGAATGAATCAAAATTACAATGCAAATTAGTCTAGGGCCTCGATGCTCTGGCTTATTCTATTGTTAAACTTATAATTTTTACAATAATTAGTAAAAATAAATAAATAAATACGGTGCAAATACAACGATATTAGTAAGACAAATACTATTACTAAAATATATCTTTAGATGGTTTAATTCATGTGGTCTCAATCTCTCACTCAACAAATACAAAACTTTACAAATCTGAAGGAAAAAGACTTAAAGTTCATACTGTTTTTATCACTTTTGTAAATAATCTTAGTATTAATCTTAGTATTCTTGGTCTAGTTGATGGCAATAAATGCAATTGGAATTCACACTGTCTTAGGGAAAACCTAGCTTCTGGGGCGAATGGAATCAACTTTTTGGTCAAAAAAGAAAATGTAACACCCACATTAGCTTTAAATTACCTAAATAAAAAACACACACATTAGCTTAAAATTATTTATGATCATCAAAAGTGCCTACAGTTTGTGTGTAAATCAATCATCGACACCATCAAGACCACATTGCATTAACGCCTTCCGAAGCTGTACATAAAACCCCCACAAAAAACATAAAGCAGAGTCTTTGCTACACCAAAAAACATGAAGTACTCAAAATAATTGCAGTTCTCTGTATGAAAATCTCTTATAATTACCAAACATCTAAACCTTCAGAGGAAAATGTTCGCCCAACGCAATTATGTTGTGCCCCCACGGACTTTAAAGCCATCTTTACTAATTCTGGACCTAACGCATGGTTAACACAACACGCCGAAAGAAACTAAGATTGGCTTATTTCGTCGCATTTCCTTTTCTCTAAAACTAGAAGGTTGGAAATATCTTTACAGACGAGTCCAAAATCAATTCCTCTTTTGCCGTCTGTTCCGATCGTTCACAACAACACACGACGCCAAACGATGAAGCGCTAAAAACGCACAACAGCACGATTCATTCACATTTGTGCATCTCGTTTTCCCGCGTTTTCATAATAATATCGTAGAGTAAGCAAACTTGTAGTATTTAAGTGAAATTATTTTTAAACAAAGCGCAGTTAATTAAAGTAACCAGCAAACATTGACTTCTCCCAACCTGCGGTAAGAAGTCATCATTTTACTGTTTGACAAATAAAGCAAACACCGTCGCTGAGGAGAATGGATCTCTAATTATCGGAGGCTTACAATATACATGTGCCTCTATTTTTACATCCGTAGACAATTTGTGCACGTTCATTGCGTTAGAGAATCTCAAACTCCAAAAAGAACCAAAATTATTTGGGTTCCAAACCACGAAGGGATAAAGGGAAGTGAATTAGCAACTTTTGAAGCAGGGCTATCTCCAGTGCACAAATTTGATGCTACAACTTATTCAGATACGTTTCGGTAATCAAATTGCAAACTTAACACCCGTCTTATGCAAGCTAGCAAAACCTTTACGGTCAGTCCGCTCTATATAACCCACACCGTAGCAGTCCATGATGTCCTATCACCGCCATAAAACGATAAACACTACCTTCACGAGACTAACATTGAAGTACACAGCCTTTACACACCATCATCTTCCAATGGCATCTTCTAGTGGACGCCGTGGCGTAGTAGGTAGAGCACGACATTCACACACAGAAAATCTAGGTTCGAATTCCGGCTGAACACCTCGAATTTTTTACGGCACCACCTCTTTCGAACTGTTGACAACACTCAAAGAATAATAACTGTCTTAGAAAGCTTCTCAAACTTCGCCGTTCGGAGTCGGCAAAAAACTGCAGGTCCCTTCTTCTCGTGAGAGAACAGTAGTGCGCACAACACGAGTATTTGATGAGCAAGCTAGGCCCTTGTCCCCTGTGAACTGTCGCGCCATACAATTATAAATCTTTTAAAAAGCATCCCTTCACCTACATGCAACCCTTGCGCCGGCTGACTATCATTGAGGGCTGTTGTATTCAGCAGTGTCCAGCTGAAAACAGCAACCCCACAAACCCACGAGTCCATCAGCTCCTTAAATCTCCAACCTATTAAAACATTTCCCCAATTTTCACTTAAATTTAATAAAAAAATTAAATTAAACCTAAGATCTAAAAGCCTTGGCAGCTAGTGCTCTTCGCTGAAATTCGTATATAATTTAAATCATATCCTAATAAAATTTTATAATAATAATAACAATTTAAATTCGATTGTAACAAATTTATTATTTTTCTTTCCAGACGTGGCAAACCTTTATATCTCAGTCAGGATCGTTTCAATCTGCTAGAATCTCAGTGGCTCTCGCACAGATTCGCTCACACCAAACACACCTGGGTGTTCCATCGCGATCTCTTGTAAATAGGAAAATGATGAGGAGATTATTGCGCACCACCTCACCAACAATTGTCAGTTGGTGAGCGTTGGAGAAATCGGTATTCCGAAAATCAAAACGTGGTTATTTCAAATCAGAATCTAGAGTAAAAAGCAAAGGAATTCAATATAAGTGTGAACATTCATTTTATTTTATTTTTATTCTCTTTTAATTTCCGATTGCAAATAAAGAAACAAAAATGTCAATACTACTATTACAACTACTACTACTACTTCTATTACAACTATCACTTCTCATATGAAAAATGTAGGAAAAGGAAAATAAATTTTACTATAAATGTTGCCGAACTCAATTCTAATGCATAACACCAAACTTTAAAAAGAAAACAGAATCCATTATATACCGCTACTGAAAGATATCCATAAAAATGAATGTAAAAACAGAATATTTAACAAAAGTTTATGAGGTACACAAAATACACATTATCGAAATGATGAAATAAATAAAGAAAACTAAAGAAATACGAAAACAATCGCTGTCACAAAATGATGAATAGATTTAATTTCAAAGGCAAAAGGCAACAACAATCGTGCAGTCAGCTACGTACGAACGCGTGTCCTGTGTGAAATGAATATGTTATTTAGTAAACTTACGATATAACTTCAATTCTATCGTTATCGTTCTTTAAACACAAGTAAAAACAAAAAAAAACAACAAAATGATAAACAAACGAAATGCGGTCGTTTTTCTCCTGCGGAGCACTCAATTTCACCGTTCCGCAGGAGAAGAAAAACCAAAATAACAAGTAAATTGAAAATTAATTGTTATTCCTCTGTGTGATATTCGATTTAATATTAATAAACAAAAACACAATGTAGACTTCTTTAAAAGAAAATGCGGAAAGAAATACACAAAGCAAAAACCCTATATATTGTACCGCTCTATCACCTATAGGCAATTAGTTTAAGGATATATCGTTAAAGATTAAGTTAATTCGAAACGCGTTTAAATTTCTTATTTTCCTCCTAATCCCCGCACTTTCTCGAACACAATTCATCCCAGTTTCTGTTGCTCCTCGTTTTGTATTTAGTTAAATTACGTTACAATTGCTTTACATTTTTAGATGTCCTCACACTTACTACTTGCAAACATTTTGACTCAAGACAAAAGAGAATTTTCTTAATTTTTATTTAGTGTGTTATAACGAAGCATTAGATTTGTACGTATGTAAGTTCGTAAGAGAGAAATTATAGATGATTAGTATTTTTATTTAATTGCAGTAAGGAGAACAGATTTCTTTGATTTTAATAAAGATGTGTGTGTAAGGTCGACGGCAAAAGTAGGAAATAAAAAAGAATCACAAAAAATGAATATATATATATATATTTACATTACGAAAAGTAAAAAGTTATATGTATACATACACACATGATGGAAAGAAAATAAATTATTATGATTACATACATATGACGTAATCTACGAAAATTATAAGTATAATAATAAAAGATGAAATAAAGAAAACAAACAAGTTGTTACTCGCTTTAGATGTTTGTGTTATTTGTTTTAAATTGAACTTTATCTTACTAGTGGGAAGGAAGGTTACAGTCACGTCCAACAATCAACTCAGAGAATCAGACTCATCGGTTACTGGAGTTTCATGCTTAAGGTACTATCACTTCATATTGCATGCCTTAGGTCTTTACAATGTTAAGGCGGAAAAACACACTGAGCTAGGATAATGTCCGTACCCATCTGTTCGTTCAGAAATTCAGACAAAGTTTGGTTGGTTGCCCGGATTCTTGCTTCAGATGCAATTACTGATATGAAATTTCCTAACAATGGTACTCCACACTTATTCCTACTGCGTGACCCAGACTCAAATACTGATCGATTGTACCACCAGGCAGTAACCTTTATTTAATGTAATTTCTCGGTTTTCCGAAGAAAGAAAGACCAGGGGGCGCTTCTGTGGTATAGAACTTAGGTTTTCGATTCCCACGACATCAGCGCCAAACAGCCGCCACCTAATACGAGCAAAGGCGGGATACTGACAGAGAAAGTGCTCTGAAGTGTCTTCACCTTTTCCACAGGCATCGCAAAGAGTGACATCACTAAGCCCAAACCGACTTAGGCGCTAAGCGAAGTTGAAGTGTTCCGTTAGTAGCCGACAAGTTGTCTGCACTCGTTTCTGTCTAGAGATAGCGGAAAAGACGCGAATTTCTCGCTAAATTTTGAGATCATACACTTGGTCATCCTGCATTATGGAGAGTCGCGCCATCTCTGGCTGTGCTATAGGGAGACCCAAGCGCCGACGAAGGCCCTGACAAGGATGCAGGTAGTCCTAAAGTGGGTTTGGTCCCTGCTAGTTCATCGATAATCTCATTTCTCATTACCCCGCGATGTCCCGTGACCCAGACAAATCTTAGCGAATTCAGCCTGCCGACCAAATTAAGGGAAGAATTGCATACGGTCTGTCTTGGAAGTAGTTAAAGGGTTGAGTAAGGTCTTAAGCCCAGCTTGGCTGTCGCTGCAGTTGGTGGCCATTAGGATCGCGAAACCTTCCGCCTGGAAGACCGACGCGAAATTACCTAAAAACGCGTGAAGTCTGATGTTGTCGTCTTCCACGAAGGCCCCAGATCCAGAACCCTCTGTCGTCTTGTCGTCGTGAAAATCCGACTACATTCCTTTCCTGGTTTAGTTTCTCCACAGAGCCAATCCAGGACACGAGAAAAGTCAACTTTGTATAAGCGACGTAGCTGTATTGTTGATGACCCCGCAACAGGTGGCATGTCCAGTCGCAGGAGATGCGGTGTGCGAGGTCTTCAAAGCTCCAGTGCGAATTGAACCAAAGAACATTCCTTTTTAATCGAGAGATCAAGGGGCGGGGAGATTGATCAGTGAATCAAGAGCAGAGCCAGGCGTTCTGGGGGAAGGCAGACTGAGACAAACTGTTCCTTGAAGCTTGGTGAAAGCAACAGTTACGTGTTTGCGCGAAAGCTTGTTCCACCAAACGACTGATGCATATGAGAGAAGAGGTCTTATCATTGCCGTATAGATCTGCACGGATTTTTTTGGTAATAAACCCCAGGTCAAAAACTCCCTTGCACTGCTAGAAGATTTACAGCGCTTTGGAGGTTTTTGTCTCATTGTGTCTTTTCCAAAGAAGTTGTTTATCCAGGATAACACCTAGATATTTGGCTTCATTAGAGAGTGGAATAGTGACAGTGGAATAGTTGACTCAGACCAGTCAGATTCACACTTCTCGTGAAGAGACTCTCGTTGACTGAAAGTTCATTCCTAGTACACTAGTTATCGACCATGTCAACGCTTGCCCAAACGACCGCAAGGCATGGTCCGGTAACCACATGTCTGGGTTTAGGTGTTGGATCTATTCAAAAAAAAAGCAAAGAATCGACTAGCATGCACCATAGGAGAGGTGACAGGACGCAGCCCTGGGGGCAACCCCTCTTAACCTCCGATATTACAAACTGGTCGCACTCCACAACATCATGATCATGATTCGACAAGTCGCATTGTCGAAAGCACCATCTATGTCGATGACCCAGTTAGTGTGACCCAGTTAGTAAATGGAACTACTTCAAACCAGTAAGGCCAGTGCAAATCCTATCCGCGATTTTCAGCTTGAACCGAAGCTAACAATACTCCCACAACAAGCATACCACACCCTTAAATTGATGCAAACTTTAAGACGCTCCAGTCCTCGCATCTCATACGCGCATGCTGTTTCGCCCATCGCTATTGCACTCAGGTTTCATCGATAGATAGAGCAGATAGCTCTCGTCGCACCAAATGACATTTAATGCTTAAATCGTGTTATCATAAATCTGTACTATACAATACAAAGCATCTTTGGCTGATCTGCGGTTGATTAGAAGGTCCGATAGTAAACAAATAGTTGTTAAAGATTGCTAACCACGATATAAGAGTGCAATGAAAAGTATTGCGTAGATTGATAAGCTAACAAGTTTTGTCGGCAAATACTATAAATCACAATCATTGCAGGTATCACCAAAAAAAATCGTTTGCGTTTGCGACATAGGGTACACTACCCTGCCCTAGTCAACGCCTCAGTTAAGTGAGGATAAAAAACTAAAGAAACTTCAAATTCCACGATCTCAAATACACTTCAAACAAGCTTTTAAACCTTTTTTGTGCTGATTTCAGATAGCAACAGAAAAGACGAATTTAACCTGGTCGAATGATCTTGACGGATGGGAATTATTTCTACCTTTATTTCTGGACTTCGCAATAAGATCATAAGGATCTAAGTGAAGAGCGGTCTTGTCGTGTTAACTCACTTACAGTTGTTTGAATACAATAGTCCTGAAAGTCAAGTGTTGGCTGAGTACGTTATAATAATAATTGTTGGCGCTACAGTCCAAAGGGGGACCAGGGCCTAGCTTCCTCATCAACTACTCGTGTTATGCGCGCTACTGTTCCCTCACGAGTAGAAGGGACCTACAGTTTTTTGCCGATTCTGAACGGCGAAATTTGAGAAACTTTTTCTTAGACAGTTATTACTCTTTGAGTGTTGTCAGCAGCTCGAAAGAGGTGGTGACGTGAAAAATTCGAGGTGTTCAGCCGGGAATCGAACCTAGCCCCTTCGGCACGTGAGCGTCGCACTCTACCCACTTCGACACGGCGACCACCACCACCAGGGCGTTACCGTGATATAAATTTGCATCGCTCAGGATTTGTGATCTTTTCTCTAACTGCGCTCTGCAATTCAATAGAAAGTCAAATCCCTTGATTCCGTAAAAACACGACCTGACTTTATAATAAAACTAACCTTTCGCACCGTTCAATACAAGTTATATTAGATGGTTTCAAGTCTGATATCCACATTTTAACGCTGGTGTTCCCCCAGGGCTCCGTTTGGCCCGACACTCTTCCGCATTTTTATAAATGATCCCCTGTCTGTTATTTTTAATCCAATTCACTCTTTTGCTGATGGCAGTACCCTTAGCTTTCATATTCGTTCCTCGGCTCTCGACCGTTTCCGGCCATAGACTTGGAACGGCAGCGTATGTTAAGCTTAATGATTTCCGATCTTGACAGCATAATTGATTTTGGTAAAAAGAATAGAGTGGAATTTAATGCTTCCAAAACTCAGTGCTGTCTACTGTCACTCAAGCTTTCTCAAAACAACCTGCCATTATCTATGAATGGCTCCTGCATTGTTAAAACTGAACGACTTTCCATCCTCGGTACGTATAACAACTCAACACTTAGTTGGAAGGATCACATATTCGAGATAGCCAAAAATGCAGAGAAATGTCTAGGTTTCTTAAATCGATTTAGGAAATATTATACCTCTGCTGATCTGCCAACAATATATAAGGCGTACATCCGCCCAAAGCTTGAGTGCACCACTCGTATCTAGTCCGGTGCTCCTAAGACCTCTAAGACCTATTAGATAGAATCCAACAGCGAGTTATAAAACTTATTGGTGGTAATAATGCTGCGAAGTCAATCGATTCGCTTGAACATCGACGAAATGTTGCGTCTCTATCACTATTTAATCGCTATTTCAACAAAACTTCGCTCTAATGAGTTAGCCAGCTGCATTCCTCCCCTTTAAGAATTCAGCCGTTATACCCGCCTCGCTAGGAATGCTCACCCGTTCACCCTTAAGCCCACCTTCGGACGTACAGTTAAGTTTAGAGACTCGTTCTTCAGCCGCACCACACCAATATGCAATACTCTAGCCCATCTTTGACCCCCATAAGAATCTACAGGCATTTAAAACCAATGTTCACCCTTCTTTCCCTCTCTTCCTCTATACCTTCGGCCCGTGCTGCGAATTAATTCCGGTCACTTAAGGGTATAAAAAATCCCTTTAGTGCGCGCCAATTATTAAAAAAAAGCGGAGAAAGATAAATGTAGCTTGTGTAAGAGAAACGCTTTTTCAATAAAAAAAAGTTAACAAAATGCGTGCGTTTTGATAACTGGTACATATGTACATTCCTATATCAGTCAACCTTTTTACAAAATTTGTGGCATTGGATCGTAGACATGGTAACATAAGAAAAAAAAATAGACACCTGTTTGAAAGCAGATCTAGATCAACACAGCAATGTGCAATTTGTAGTAACTCTATGAAATCAACCGTTACGTAAAAATCAGTAATCAATGCATCCTACTTTGTTATTTGGGTAATGTGTCAAAAAAAATTGAATTCGACACCAACTGGAACACAAATGTTGTACCCCGCTTCTTTCATTGTACCGCTTCCCTATTGCTCGGCTAACTCACTGCCACATCAACGTCGTTATCAGTCATTTCAATCTTGCTTGTTAGCTCTTAAGTGGAGATTTTTTTCCATAGTTTTTCCTCCACTTGTAAAACAATTGTATTTTCAGTAGTAAGGTTTTTATAAAATCGTATCTCTGTGCAAGCTAAAGCAAACTTTGTTAAAATATTATTACACTGTGCAGCCAATAAATATATCTATATATCTGTCAGCTTGTTATTCAGATGCGGATATACAGCAAGATCCTTCTTTACTAGATAGAACTAAAAAGTGCAGGGAGGTTAGAATGTCAGACAGCATGCAGCATGTTTTATAGCAATTAGAGTCTCTGCATATCAAAGACGTTCTTTTACCCTCAACTAACTTGGTTTTGATTTCATTGAGTACTATCCGCATTTGATTGTATCGTCTATTTCAGGAACTCTAAGCCGTAAAGTTGTGAAACATGCTCCGACCAAACCATGACCTAGAACAAGAACACTTTAAATAACACATGTAATACAACTACCTCGACCAAATATATTTAAGGTTAAAGAATTGATTTAACATGCGGGTGCGACCGCAATTGTTCCCCTCAAAATGCCTTCTTCACTTCATTTCAAAATTTACATTAATTATTTGATTTTATATCAAGATTTCAAATCACTTTGAAATAAACTGCCACATTATGGCCTCTACACTTCCTGTGATTATTTGCCTTCATACAATCTTACTGACACCTGGTGGCAGATCAAACAAATGTCTTAATATCTTCGCTAGATGTCACTGTAATAAGACAAGTCTGAAATTCCGCTTCCCTTGAATTCAATTTTATTTTGTAACAGTCCAACCACACGTTGCTAATCAGGACATTTCTGTGAAATATTCGTCACAAAAAGTATGGAGACCGATAAAGATGCATCCGCCCACATTTCGCGGCAAGATATTAACAATTTTCCATTCCCCCACAAGCTCTGGCTGATCGTTAACTTGGAAACGTGTACTTTCACCAAATGGAACATCGACGGAACGGAACTCGAATTAGACATCATTGGATTAGACGACTATCTCAACAGTCCCCAGTCAATTTTCAAAATAAAAAGTCGTTCAGTCTTTTTTGACCATCTGCAGGAGTATGGATTCAAAGTTATTGAGTCAAATGATGCAGAGGAAGTGCCCAATAACGTTGTTGAAGCACCTGCACAAGCGAATCCATGCAGCGGAATCACAATGAGGTTCAAGCATGACCACTTCCGCCGTCACCGAATTGACTTGTTAGCTAACATACGACGGACAGACAAAGTCGTTAAGGTTGTCCCAAATGAAACGGAAAAGAGGAAGACTTCTATGGCTGATCGGATGCGAGGGGACTTATGTTTCGCATCCTATGGCGCTTTGTCAAAAATACAAATGGCCCGAGTAAAGTATCAAACGATTCTTAATTTTCAATCGGAAACAAAAATCCTACAAGAAAAATTACTCGCCTCGGAACTGAGATCGAAAATAGAAGGAGGAGCAGTTGAAGACGACGTTATGATTGAACTACCAGCCGAGCTGTTTGAAAATCCCCACGATAGCGTTCTCTATATGGGCGATGAACATCGAACTGCCTACGCTGGATTCTATGGGAACTGCTGCAACGAGCAAATTGAGAAGTTCTTTGGAGACTATCTCCCTAGGTACGAAGATGTAGGTGACGATGAGGGCGAGAAGGAAGACCTTGCTCTAAAGTAAGTACATGAGGTCTTTAAGTGGTAACTTGTGTCAATATTTTTTGCTTTCTTTAGTCCCACAGAAGTTGCTGCTTCGTCGACTCCTATTAATTTCGAATCTAATGCCGCAGAAGACGCAGACGTAGCTCCGGATTTATCTCCCGCACCTGTGGCATCATCATCCCTGCAGCCAATCTTCATTGCAGATAATGACGAAGAAGACATTTCCATGGATGAGCTCATCAAATTCAAAGAGCATGCACCCAACATTCAATCAACTCAAACAAACGAGGATTTTCAAGTAAAAGTAGAAGTTACCAATGAGGAGGAGGACAATGAGAACGAGGCAAATTTCAAGAATTTTTTCAACCAGTACCGAGAGTCTCTAAGCCTGCTCTACGAGAAGCAATAACTCGCCCAAAACACTTGAATTGAATTGAAATTTTATTTGAAATAACTTCACGTATCTTTCGCCTTCAACTCTGATTTGTTTTAATTTACAAACATCACATCAACAGCATGCGTATTCGCTCGCGTGAATGCCTCGTAGCCTATTTAAATATAGTTAAACGATTTAAGGGGTGTTTAGGTTTGAAAGTTTCGACTCGTTTGCTGTTTACTGAGCCTTGGCCTGCTGTTGTTGGTGCTGTTTCTTGACGGCGGTTATACACTTGGCCATTGTGGGGGATGCTCTCGAAATTGCGTCGGTCATGAAATAATCCTGAAGACTCTTCTGCTTGATATCAATTTTCTTACTTTCAATCAATTTTACCTGGAAGGTTAAAGGAAATTGTTAGATTCTTTGGATCATTGTTTTTTTTTTTAATTTACGCACCGAAGCCAATTGTTCACCAAGCACAGGGAAGGAGGTTCCTTGGAGTTGTCCATACCGAACAAGGTGTGGAGCGATGTCTTCAACACGATGTCTTACGTCGTCAAGCTTGTCATATGGTAGGGGTGTTCCTGAAAGCGAGACATATGTCAAAAAAAGACATTTTTGAAAAGTCACGGCACCAACCAATAACCTCCGACAGCGCTCGGATAATTTTCCAGTCTTCGCGAGCATATCCAGGGGGTGTGACGGCTACGAGTGTCTGTTGGGCGCGTCCTTCAGTATTCACATACGTTGCCTGTTTCTCCGTGTAGGCAGCACCGGGAAGCACAACATCAGCAATGGTCGCTCCAGCGTCACCGTGATGTCCAATGTACACAATGAATGCGTCCTTCAGCTGGTCGCGTTTAACAACTCCTGCATCGGCACCGAGCAAGAAGACAACCTCAGGCCGGCTCTTGATTGCAGCATCTGGGCCCGGCTGAGCTCCAATATCCAAAGCACCCACTTGAGACGCATTTGTTTGCAGAACATTGAATGCATTCCAGTTCTAGATAAAAAGAAAAAATATTTAAGTGACTTTCTAACACTCGGTTAACGGATCCTACCGGTTTGTTGAGTTTCTTTGCGTAGGAATGAAGAGATGCGTGAATTCCAGCTCCGTCTGATCGCTCCAGCATTTCAGCTCCGAGGATGATAGCTGGCTTCTTGGCGTTCTCCAAGGTCTTCGAGAACGAATGGCTTCCACTGCAGATTTGTGTAATCAAGTTCGAGTCGTCTCCCAAGTGCTACAAAATCTAGGATTATTCTGGGACAATCCTGAAACTTTAACTTACATCGTATTTGTATGACAAGTCGACTTTGGGTCCAATCACAGCCACCTCGAGTTCGTTGTGGACATAGCTCTTGCGCAAGCGGGTGTTCAACAAAGGAGCTTCATAGCGGGGGTTGGTTCCAACAAGCAGCACAGCATCAGCCTCCTCCAAAGCTACAAAAAGACGGACATTAGAGACGGACCATGACTTGCATGCACGTCTCACTCACCGGCAATGGAACTGTTAAGCAAGTAATTTGATCGCAAATCAGTGCCGGATCCCTTCAGGTTCAGTGACTGTTCAGTACAAAGGATCTCAGAGCCATTGCGGTTGATAAGATCCTTAAGGGCTACCATAGATTCCACATCGGCGAGTTGACCGATGACACCAGCAATCTTGCCTTTGCTTGCCTTCTGCACAGCTCTGGCTACTGCAATGAGGGCGCTTTCCCACTCGACTGCCTGCAGTTCACCGTTTGGCATGCGGATCATTGGAGCGACCAAACGCTGGCGTTTCAAGCCGTCGCACGCGAATCGGGACTTATCTGCAAGCCACTCTTCGTTGATCTCATCGTTCTCACGGGGAAGAATTCGCAGAACTTCATTCGTGCGGGTGCTCACGACGATGTTGCTGCCGATAGCGTCCAAGACATCAATACTGCTGATTTTACGAATTTCCCATGGGCGGGCTGTAAAACTGAAAGGACAGAACAAATGTTTGAGAAGTTATTTAAGAGGGAAATGGCACAAGTGACAAGACGACGGATAAAGTCGCTGATGCTATGACATTTATAGAAAAGTATAACTGTACATAGACTATTGCTTAAGCTAGACGTATCAAGGAAGCTTTTGAACAAGTGCCTGGAGGTGAAGTTTTGAAAAAAAGGAACTTTGCACACACATGTAGAGGAGAAGGAGGAAAAAAGTTTCATTCGGTGTCGTATTATTTACGAATGAAGTACACCAGAGTCCGATGGTTATTGAACGATAGATTTAAGTTTTTTTAAAAGGTCCTTTGAGATCCGCGGCACACAGGAACAACACGTCAGTACCGAAATCAAAACAGAATCACTCTGTTTCTTTGGGGTCAAGAGACAATTGTGAAATGAAGCTTTTTCATGAAAGACTTAACAGGCTAGTTTTTACAGCCTGATCAATCCAGACTTGCTTTATGGCGCAAAACCTGAAAGTTAAAAGCGTATGAGGAAGCGTATTAGGAGAAATGCTGCGTGCGACTTTTAGTCCTGCTTACGTTGAAGGCATTTGGAGGAGAAGATTAAACTACGAACTTTATGGGCTTAATATGGCCTTCGAGTTCGAAATATTGACAACGCAACAAAAGACGGCCTATGCTGAGGTAGCGCACAAAAGCGAAGAAGGACCTAAACTTGGACGGCGCAACTGGAGGCAGCTGGCATGTTGGTTGAGACCCAGGTCCGCCCTGCACTGTAGCTCCAATTAAGGAAGAAGAAGAGGGGGAACTAGTGGTAACACTGTTAGTTGGCCACTAAATTAGACCTAGTTTGCTTTCCCCGAAAATAAATATGAAATGATTTTTCATGGACTGTTGTGCGGGTATGAAACGGTATGTCTAGAGCAGGAGATTTTAGCATTTTTAACTAATAAGCTGACACATGGAAACCTTCCGCGCGATTAATAGCGCTGCAACAATTTGATAAAGTCCCTTTTCTGCCTGTGTGCGCCGAACATCGGGCACCGACTCTTCGGGCGGAGTTTTTCTTTCTATTCCATCAACATAGCTTAGACACTCTTAAACCTGTACCCGTAAGCACTTGATAGCCATAAAGCAAACAGAAAATTATTAAAACACACTTGAAGTATTTGGTCGCAACTGTTCTTGGGACATGTACACCCTTTGGACTCGCGCACCCTTTTAACATGTACGCCTCTGGATGTAGTGTTCGCTCATTTTATTTTACACGGGCACAATGTTAATTAATTTGCATAGCCCAAAATACGTTATATTACCGGGGGTCTTAACCCAAGTGGCATTTTCATAGCTATTTTAAATTTGGTTGAGTGATAAATTGTGTTTCTTAAGCAGAGGTAGGAGTAATGAGGCTTTGGGATTGAGAATGATATCCAAATTGGTTTGGAGGGTTATTAATGGTATAGCGTGACAGTCCACAGGAGACCAGGGCCTAGCTTTCTCATCAACTACTCGTGTTGTGCACGCTACTTTTTTTTCACGAGTAGGAGGGACCTCGGTCTTTTGCCGACTCCAAGTGGCGAAATTTTGAGAAGCTGTTGAGCCGGGATTCGAACCTAGACCTTCGGCGTGTGAGAACGCTACGCTGTTCCTGTTGGCCAATTCTGGACGCTTCTGGTCGATCACCTGCTTCAAGCGGTCCAGTTGTTCGCAGTAGAGGGTAGAATTAAGCGTCTGGCCATATGGGAGCAGCTCATAGTGGATTATTTCCAATCCCACCAAACACACAGCAAAACCTTCCTGGCCGTCAATCCCGGCTTGGCCACTGTTTGGGACTATTCACCGGTCTTCAACAACGATCGATTTGCTTGATATTGTAGTCTGTGATCCATTTTTCGTCGCCAGTCACCATCCGCTTCAAAAACGGGTCGAGTTCGTTCCGTTTTAGCAGCATATCGCAGGCGTTGATTCGGTCCAGAAGGTTTTCTTGCGTCAAATCATGCGGCACGCAAACATAAAGCTTTTGCTTGTATCCAGCCTTCTGCAGATAGTTTAAAATGGTTTGGTGACTAACTCCCATCTCCTGGGCGATGTCACGAGATCCCACATGCCGGTCTAACTCGATGATTTCCATGATTCGATCGGTGTTCGTCGTCACAGGTCTTCCGCCGACTGGCTTATCCATGGTGCGTTTTCATCGGCTCTGAATCGTCGAAACCATTCCTCCGAGGTTCGAAGTGATAGAGTGCCATCCCTCAAAACACCATTAATCTCACGGAACGTTTCTCTAGCGGATTTGCCTTTAACGAAGGAAAACTTTAAAATAGCGTGAATTTCGGCGTTAAATAACTCCATATTTACACGTTTATAACTGTTGAACGCAATATCCATCCTAATCATGCGTTTTGAAGGTTATGTGAAGACCTTTCAAACGATGTATAGTATTGCCAGATACGAGCTCTGTAGCGCTTTGTACGTAGCACGAAAATTAAAAAAAAAGGCGGAAGGGAGATATTTGACAACCTTATATATTGCCACATCTAGAAGGCGCCCTGCTCAGTTGCTCAGTTGTTCTTTTGTGATTTTTTATTTTCCTAGCGTTCATAAACGGGTTACGTTTGACCAATCTTAATATTTATCGTTCATCGACGGTGGTTGGCTTCGGTTTCCTTGCTCTTCTTCTTCCTTTTGGCATCTGCGATCATTTCATTGGAACACCCATCAATTTCACTTTTTTTACCCTCAGAAAGCAATTTTTTAAGGCATGTTTGTCAGCAGAGGACGACCTAGGCTAAGGTGACGCACACAGGTGGAGAAGGACCTCAACCAACTTGGAGTGTGCAACTGGAGAAAGCTGGCGAAAGATCGTGCTGGCTGGAGGGGCATGTTGGTTGAGGCTCAGGTCCACCCCGGACTGTAGCGTCACAAGAAGTTTCTCAGGGTTACAATTCACATCAAGGCCCACTTTACATCACTGTATAAAGCCATCACTTCATCAATATTAATTAAGGATTGAAAGTATTTGGGAAAATATTTGTTTACCCGTAAACACTATAGCGTTAATTAAAACACGTATTATCGTCTGTTCCTTTTTTAAGCGTTTCATGAAAATGGCTTTAAAAAAGAGGTACTTTGGAGCGTCACAAGTTAAGACACAATATCTACACAGCTTTATTTTCTAAGAACTTTCAGTAAACTAAACAAATTTCTTTTATTTCAAATTGATCACATTCAACTTTCAAGGAACATATTCCCTCCGTGTTTAGGGTTGAGTGACACCATTCCGGAATAGCTCTTGAAAGGCTCTAGGAAACATGTTTATTGTAAGTTGGTTTCTTTTTTTTACTTTATGAATAATAATCTATAATGCAACACTTTCGAGTTAAATGACTAAATGTGGGATAATCATTATTTTGATTAAAAAAGTTTTCTTCTGGGATTTGCTCTTTTTCTTTTCTTTCTTTCTCTTTTTTTTCTCCGCATCCTACAGTGCACGCGCACCTTATAGAAAATCAATAAAAATATCTCCTGCATGCATTGGCATCTTGCCACGTAGTAACGCCATTGCACATGCACATACTTTCACCAAAATCCGAAACATTTGCGCTGTCTTACCTGTATGGCTTATTGGTTAAAGCTCCCACTGGGCACAAATCGATCACATTGCCAGACAGCTCCGACAGGAACAGCTTCTCCACGTACGTTCCTATTTGCATGTCATTGCCACGACCAGTGGTACCCAGATCATCCACGCCAGCAATCTCGGAGGCAAACCGAATGCATCGCGTGCAGTGAATGCACCTGGTCATAATGGTTTTCACAAGCGGGCCGATGTCTTTATCTTCCACAGCTCTGCAAAACACAAAGGAAACTCCTGATCACTCTTTTCATTAGTCGCAACAACAATCATCAAATTTACCTCTTGCCGGTGTGATTGATGTCGGTGAATCGTGATCGATCAGAACCGAAAGCCATGGCCTGATCCTGCAAGTCGCACTCACCACCTTGATCACAGATGGGGCAATCCAACGGGTGGTTCATGAGCAGAAATTCCATAACAGCTTCACGTGCTTTGCGTGTTTTCTCTGAGTTCGTCTTGATGCGCCATCCCTTCATCACAGGCATAGCACAGGCTGCCACCAGCTTTGGACTCTTCTCCACCTCAACCAAGCACATACGGCAATTGCCAGCCACTGCCAGGCGTTGATGGTAGCAGAAACGTGGTATCTCAACACCAACTTCAGCTGCAGCCTGCGTAAATCAATCAACAAATTTATATAAGTATTTCTCGAAAAAATTCAGAACTACTTTGACTAACCTGTAATACAGTGCTGCCAGGCAATACCTTTACGGGGATGTCATCAACAAACACTTCGATCTTCTCTGGGGCCTTTGCTGGAGTTTGGGCAACCGCTGCGCTTGTACGTATCGCCGCTACGTTAGCTGCCCGATGAACGGGCGAGCCCGAGCCCACAGATAATGCTTTAACAAGCGGCGCACGAAACATATTTTCTGCAATAAATAATCGATTGTTTGTGTTATGTACGATTCACTGGAAAGAATTTATAGTTGACACTACAGTTTTCCATTACATAAGCGAAGAAGTCTTTAGTAACAATTTCTAACCTAATCTAGGGCTAATATGCGTTTTATTGTTTTCAAGCAAATGCACCACACTACGTTACGTTTATTTACGGAACCCAAAGAACAAATTTAATTGTTTGAAGTAATTGTGTTAATTAAGCAAATTGTTGTAACGTACCTCAACGTTGAAAAATATTGCAGATACCGATTGGATCCTTATAATTTTTGACAGTAGCGCAAAGAAAAATTGTAAGAATTTTGACAGATGTCTGAAATGTCATTTTCGACATAGACCCTGCAATTAAGGGGGGAACACATTAAAAGCTTTTTCCGTCTGAACTCCATTATCGAATTCTGTATCGTTTGAAAATTAAAAATTATATATTATTTATGTGACATGCAGTCAGAAATTTTACTTTTAATTTGCCCTTGGCATATGTTTTACTGAACATTTTAAACGTCTTCATTGTTCATGTATACTATCTCTTCAATTATGTGGTGGACTGATTGACGTTTTTCATTAGTGATGGGAAACGTTTTTGGGCATGACATTTTTAATATATGTAACAATGTCACAATATTCCGCACGTAGAATGTGAGGTTTCTTAACAGACCACGTGCAGCCGAACAGCTTGCGGTGGTCCTTGACTGCTACAAAGCAGACATTACCGCCATTCAGGAAGTGCGATGGGATGGGCCTGGCATAAAAACTATGAAGAACTGCGATATCTACTACAGCGATTGCTATAGAGAGAGGAGGCAGCGCTTATTCAGATGAGGATTTGTTGTTCGAGGCAGTCTTAGGCAAGAAGTCTTGAGCTACGATCCCGTTACGGAACACCTCATGACAATCCGCACCAAGGCTAAATTCGGAAAGATCAGCCTAATATGCGCTCACGCCCCGACAGAGGAGAAGGATGGCAACACCAAGGGTGACTTCTATGATCTCCTAGAAAGAACATATGAACGATGCCCCAGCTACGACACCAGGATCGTTCAAGGAGATTTCAACGCTCAGCGAGGAAAAGAGGGCATCTTTGCTGGAGTCATCAGTAAACACAGCCTACACGAGAACACATCCGGAAACGGACTCAGGCTGTTGGATTTCGCCTCGAGGCGGAACCTTTTTGTGGCTAGCACGCGGTTCCCACACCTGGACATTCACAAAGGAACCTGGCGATCTCCTGATTAATTCACCGTCAACCAGATTGATCACGTTGCGATCGACGTCAAACACTTCTCCAGTATTCTCGATGGTCGAACCTTCCGATATGCAAACATCGACTCGGATCAACAACTTGTTGTAGCCAAGGTAAAAACTCGGATATCGAAAGAGCAACTGAGTCGAGACAGGCCAAAACGGTTTGACTTCGAAAAGCTACAATCGCAACCGATTGCTGGGAACTTTGCCGACCGAGTCTCTCTAAAACTCGCTCAGAGTTCGACGCTGCCTGCACTAAATATAGAAGAAAACTGGAAACGTTGTCAAGAAGCCATCAAAGAAGCAGCCACTGATGTGCTGGGTTTCACGTCACCACTCAGAAGGAACCCATGGTTTGACGACGAGTACAGGCAAGCGCACGCAGCTAAACAAGACGCCTATAGTGCGACTCTGTATCGAACAACGACAGCTGTTCGTGAACTCTACGAACAGAGAAGAAGGGAAGAGCACCGGCTTCTCAGAAGGAAGAAGAAGGAGCATGAGAAGCGCGCGGTCGAGGAAATGGAAAGGTGCTTTGGCAGGAAAGAAGTCCGAAAGTTTTACCGAAAGGTAAAACAGCTATCCGGAGGATACAAGGTTTGGACCAAGGCCTGCCGAGACCAAAATGGACAACTAGTAGTAGAGTCGCAGTCTGTGCTGAGAATCTGGAAGGATCATTTCTGCAGACTCCGAAAAGGCGATTACGACCCAAATCCCGCAGTTAGGCAGAATGATCCACTCAATTTGGGCGATGATAGACAAGCATTCCGTCCCCCCGACTGAGACGAGGTGAAGATAGCAATATCCAAGCTAAAGTCGAACAAAGCTGCTGGAGCGGACGGACTGTCCGCAGAACTACATAAAGCAGCTGGAGATGACCTGGTTGGGCGCATGCACCAGCTTATCTGTAAGATATGGTCGGAGGAAAGCCTGCCTGATGAGTGGAATCTCAGCGTCGTTTGTCCGGTTCACAAGAAAGGAGACCCCTTTGACTGCGCCAACTACCGAGGGATTAGTCTCCTGAACATCGCATACAAAATCCTCTCTGCCGTATTGTGTGAGCGTCTGAAACCATTTGTCCATGACCTGATAGGTCCCTATCAGTGTGGTTTCAGGCCAAGGAAGTCCACAATAGACCAGATCTTCACATTACGGCAGATCCTGGAAAAGACGCAAGAAGTGCAAATCGACAATAACCACCTATTCGTCGATTTTAAGGCCGCATGTGACAGTGTGCATAGGAACGAGGTATACTATGCCATGTCTAGTCTTGGCATTCCTACCAAATTCGTCAGATTGTGTTGGATGAGCATGGATAACTCTCGCTGCTCTGTAAAAGTCGGTAACGAACTCACTGAGACCATAAATGTCAAAAATGGTTTTAGACAAGGCGACGCACTGTCATGTGACTTCTTCAATACCATTCTTGAGAAGATCGTGAGACTGCGTCTACCTCGCCTCTGCGGTAAACAGGGACAACAACACCAGTAACACAATTAAACGCAGAATCTCTTTTGCCAACCGCTGATTCTTTGGGCTCAAGAGGCAATTGAGTAATAAAGCCCTCTCTCGAAGGACTAAGCTTGCTTTCTATAACAGCTTGATCATCCCAGTCCTTTTATATGGTGCGGAAACATTTACGTTACTGAAAGCGCATGAGGAAGTCATTAGTCTTTTCAAGAGGAAAGTTCTGCGTGCGATTTTTGGGCCTGTTTGCGTTGATGGCATCTGGAGGAGAAGATTTAACGACGAACTCTATGGGCTGTACAGCGACATGCGCCTGGTCAAGCGTCTACCTATACAACGCTTAAGATGCTCCACCCTAAAAGTCTTTGAATCCGAGCCATCGGGACAACGCAACAGAGGACGGCCTAGGATAAGGTGGCGCACACAAGTGCAGAAGGACCTCAACCAAATTAGAGTGTGTAACTGGAGACAGCTGGCGAAAGATCGTGCTGGCTGGAGAGGAAAGCCTGCCTGATGAGTGGAATCTCAGCGTCGTTTGTCCGGTTCACAAGAAAGGAGACCCCTTTGACTGCGCCAACTACCGAGGGATTAGTCTCCTGAACATCGCATACAAAATCCTCTCTGCCGTATTGTGTGAGCGTCTGAAACCATTTGTCCATGACCTGATAGGTCCCTATCAGTGTGGTTTCAGGCCAAGGAAGTCCACAATAGACCAGATCTTCACATTACGGCAGATCCTGGAAAAGACGCAAGAAGTGCAAATCGACAATAACCACCTATTCGTCGATTTTAAGGCCGCATGTGACAGTGTGCATAGGAACGAGGTATACTATGCCATGTCTAGTCTTGGCATTCCTACCAAATTCGTCAGATTGTGTTGGATGTTCGTTGAGGCCCAAGTCCACCCCTGATTGTAGCGCCACAAGAAGAAGAAGAAGTTACAATGTGACGATTGAAAACAAATTTGAGCTGGTGACTGATATGTTTTTGAGTCAAAAGAGTTCATATTTATGCCATGTGCTATGAAAGTTCCTTCTGTTACAGTGAAGATAACTGTTTTTTCATATTTAATCCCCGATTGTTGGTGTTATAAATTTTTGCATTCATGTAATAGACTTTTTGTTTATTCACTCATTCAAGAGAACATAAGCGAGCTGTCAAATCGCATGCAAAAGCTAATAAAGTCTTGTTGAGCAAGTGACTTACTTTATATATACAGGTATGAAGTGAGCGTCAAGATACAAATGTCTCGATAGGGAACATTTGTTGTGAACGAGCCCTTATTTTTTTTTGTTTGTTTGCTATGACATCTGTGAAAAATATTTAGTATACATCAAATCATTGAACAGACGTCATATTTTTTCATCGTGTTAAAAATGTCGAATTTTGTACCAGAAAGTGATGATTTGCGGAAAGCAGTAATTTTTTGTTTTCATTTGAAGAAAAAGAATGAGTCGCATCGAATGCTTGTCGAGGCATATGGTGATCATACTCTATCAGGAGCAACATGCAAACGATGGTTTCAACGGTTTAGAAATAATGATTTTGATGTGAGAAAAAAAGGACGTGGAAGACCACCAAAAAAGTTTGAAGACGCCGAATTGCAAACGATATTGGATGGAGATGACACTTTGAGTCAAAAGCAAATGGCAGGAATGTAAAATGTTGCACAACAAACAATTTCTGACCGCTTAAAAGCTGTGAGAAATGTCCAAAAGTGTGGAAAATAGGTGCCACATGAATTGAATGAAAGACAGATGGAAAACCGAAAAAACACTTGTGAAATTTTGCTTCAAAGACACGAAAGAAAATCGGTTTTGCATCGGATTGTTACTGGCGATGAAAATTGGATCTATTTTAAGAATCCTAAGCGGAAAAAGTCATGGGTTAATCTGGGACAACCATCAACATCGACTGCAAAACCAGATCGATTCGGCAAGAAGACAATGCTGTGTGGTTGGTGGGACCAGAAAGGTGTGCTATACCACGAGCTCCTAAAACCTAGTGAAACCGTTAATACTGATCGCTACCGAAAACCAATGATCAATGTGAACCATTCATTGATCGAGAAACGACCAGAATGGGCCAGAAGACAGGTAATTTTGCTCCATGACAATGCACCTGCACACAAAGCAAAACCGGTTCAGGATACAATCAAAACACTTGGCTGGGAGCAGCTACCCCACCCGCCGTATTCACCAGACGTGGCTCCTTCCAACTACCATTTGTTCTCATCGATGGAACATGCATTGGCTGAGCAGCACTTTGATTCCTACGAGGAGGTCGAAAAATGGGTATCTGATTGATTTGCTTTCAAAGACGAACAATTTTATTAGCGTGGTATTCACAAATTGCCAGAAAGGTGGTCAGAATGTGTAGAAAACAATGGCCAATACTTTAAATATTTCCCATTAATAATTAGTGTTTTATTTTAAAAAAAACACACATTGCATACCGGTATACCTGTATACCGTACCTAAGTTTTCTGTCTGATCTTTGTTTCCAAGTCTATTTTTTGTAGTTTAGTTATAATTGACTTTGTGGCCGCCGTGGTGTGGGTAGAGTGCGACGCTCACACGCCGAAGCGTCTCAGTTCGATTCCCAGCTCAACACCAATTTTTCAAATATTTCACGGCACCACCTCTTTCGAGCTGCTGACAACACTCAAAGAGTAATAACTGCCTAAGAAAGCTTCTCAAATTTCGCCGTTCGGAGTCGGCAAAAAACTGTAGGTCCCTTCCAATAGTGAAAGAACAGTAGCGCCAACAACACGAGTAGTTGATGAGCAAGCTAGGCCCTGGTCCCCCTGTGGACTGTAGCGCCAACAATAAATATTAATTATAATTGACTTTATTTCAGCAAATATATATTTAATTATATTGTATATTATATATATATTATATATATATTTAACTAATTTTAAATATATATTATATATATATATATTATATATATATTTAACTAATTAATTAACATAAGTCATAATGGATTTGGCCTATGGCCGCCTACCAGAAAGTCTATGTTAATAGTGGTGCATTAGATTTGATAACTTATAATGCAGGTGTACCCCAAAGGTCTGTCTTAGAACCAATTCTATACAATTTGTATACATTGGATTTTCCTGAACCACCCGAATGTGAAACTGCTATCTTTGCTGATGACACAGCTACATTTTCATCACATGCGTTTGCTCTTAACATTGAGAGCAATCTCAAATATGCTATGGAAATTGACTTTAGTTACTGTGATAAATAGAAGATAAAGTACAATGAAGATAAATTACAAGCGATCTTTTTCACACGAAAAAGGAAATCTTGTTCTCTCGCTAGTACTAGCTTGCGTGTGAATGGAAGCAGCGTAGAGTGGAAGAACTTCGTAAGGTATCTTGATATACAACTTGACAGCAAATTTACTTTTCATGAGCACATCAAAACAAAAACCCTTAAGCATTGCAAAAAAATGGCTTACCCGTTAATCAACAGAAAATCTCTTCCTCCTTCCTTTACCAATAAAGTAAAATCCATATTCCAAGCAATTAAGCTTTACGGTTGCCCAGTATGGGGAAAAGTCGCACTGTGCCACATCAAGCAATTACAAATAGCTCAGAACAAAGTTCTAAAAATGATGTTAGACCTTCTTCTTCTTCTTCTTGTGGCGCTACAGTCCGGGGTGGACCTGGGCCTCAACCAACATGTCGCTGTACAGCCCATAGAGTTCGTAATTAAATCTTCTCCTCCAAATGCCATTAACGCAAACAGGACCAAAAATCGCACGCAAAACTTTTCTCTCGAAAAGACTAAGGGCTTCCTCATCCGCCTTTGCTAACGTCCAAGATTCTGCGCCATATAGTAGGACGGGGATGATCAAGCTGTTATATAAAGCGAGCTTAGCCCTTCGAGAGAGGGCTTTATTACTCAATTGCCTCTTGAGCCCAAAGAAACACCGATTGGCAAGAGTGATTCTCCATTTGATTTCGGTACTGATGTTGTTGTCCCTGTTTACCGCGGAGCCGAGGTAGACGAAGTCCTCAACTACCTCGAAGTTTCTGCTGCCTAGTGTGACGCTCCGTCCGAGACGTCGATGTTGTGTGTCCTTCCTTGATGACAGCATGTACTTAGTTTTGTCCTCATTTACCGCCAGACCCATTTTAGCCGCTTCCGCTTCAATGCCAGCAAACGCCTCATTGACGGCTCGCTGTGTTCGTCCAATCACGTCAATGTCATCAGCGTAAGCTAGCAATTGAACTGACTTCTGGAAGATCGTGCCTCTGGTGTTGACTTGTGAGTTACGCACGATCTTCTCAAGAATGGTATTGAAGAAGTCACATGACAGTGCGTCGCCTTGTCTAAAACCATTTTTGACATTTATGGTCTCAGTGAGTTCGTTACCGACTTTTACAGAGCAGCGAGAGTTATCCATGCTCATCCAACACAATCTGACGAATTTGGTAGGAATGCCAAGACTAGACATGGCATAGTATACCTCGTTCCTATGCACACTGTCACATGCGGCCTTAAAATCGACGAATAGGTGGTTATTGTCGATTTGCACTTCTTGCGTCTTTTCCAGGATCTGCCGTAATGTGAAGATCTGGTCTATTGTGGACTTCCTTGGCCTGAAACCACACTGATAGGGACCTATCAGGTCATGGACAAATGGTTTCAGACGCTCACACAATACGGCAGAGAGGATTTTGTATGCGATGTTCAGGAGACTAATCCCTCGGTAGTTGGCGCAGTCAAAGGGGTCTCCTTTCTTGTGAACCGGACAAACGACGCTGAGATTCCACTCATCAGGCAGGCTTTCCTCCGACCATATCTTACAGATAAGCTGGTGCATGCGCCCAACCAGGTCATCTCCAGCTGCTTTATGTAGTTCTGCGGACAGTCCGTCCGCTCCAGCAGCTTTGTTCGACTTTAGCTTGGATATTGCTATCTTCACCTCGTCTCAGTCGGGGGGACGGAATGCTTGTCTATCATCGCCCAAATTGAGTGGATCATTCTGCCTAACTGCGGGATTTGGGTCGTAATCGCCTTTTCGGAGTCTGCAGAAATGATCCTTCCAGATTCTCAGCACAGACTGCGACTCTACTACTAGTTGTCCATTTTGGTCCCGGCAGGCTTTGGTCCGAACCTTGTATCCTCCGGATAGCTGTTTTACCTTTCGGTAAAACTTTCGGACTTCATTCCTGCCAAAGCACCTTTCCATTTCCTCGACCGTGAGCTTCTCATGCTCCTTCTTCTTCCTTCTGAGAAGCCGGTGCTCTTCCCTTCTTCTCTGTTCGTAGAGTTCACGAACAGCCTGCGTTGTTCGATGCAGCGTCGCCTTATAGGCGTCTTGTTTAGCTGCGTGCGCTTGCCTGCACTCGTCGTCAAACCATGGGTTCCTTCTGGGTAGTGACGTGAAACCCAGCACATCAGTGGCAGCATCTTTGATGGCTTCTTGACAATGTTTCCATTCTTCTTCTATGCTTAGTGCAGGAAGCGTCGAACTCTGAGCGAGTTTCCGGGAGACTTGGTCGGCAAAGTTCCCAGCAATCAGCTGCGATTGTAGCTTTTCGACGTCAAACCGTTTTGGCCTTTCTCGACTCCGTTGCTCTCTCGATATCCGGGTTCTTACCTTGGCTACAACAAGATGATGATCCGAGTCAATGTTTTCACCTCGGAAGGTTCGGACATCGAGAATACTGGAGGAGTGTCTGACGTCGATCGCAACGTGATCAATCTGGTTGACGGTTGATTGATCAGGAGATCGCCAGGTTCCTTTGTGAATGTCCAGATGTGGGAACCGCGTGCTAGCCACAGAGAGGTTTCGCCCCGAGGCGAAGTCCAACAGCCTGAGTCCGTTTCCGGATGTGTTGTCGTGCAGGCTGTGTTTACCGATGACTCCAGCAAATATGTCCTCCTTTCCCAGCTGAGCGTTGAAATCTCCTAGAACGATCTTGGTGTCATAGCTGGGGCATCGATCGTATGTTCTTTCTAGGAGATCATAGAAGTCATCCTTGATGTTGGCATCCTTCTCCTCTGTCGGGGCGTGAGCGCATATTAGGCTGATGTTCCCGAATTTAGCCTTGATGCGGATTGTCATGAGGCGTTCGCTGACTGGGTCGTAGCTCAAGACATTTTGCCTAAGTCTGCCTCGAACAACAAATCCGCATCCGAATAAGCGCTGCCTTCTCTCTCTATAGCAATTGCTGTAGTAGATATCGCAGTTCTTCATCGCTTTTATGCCAGGCCCATCCCATCGCACTTCCTGGATGGCGGTTATGTCAGCTTTGTAGCTGTAGTCAAGGGCCTCCGCAAGTTGTTCGGCTGCACGTGGCCTGTTAAGGGACCTCACATTCCACGTGCAAAACCGAAAATCTTTGTCCTTAAAACGTTTGCTGGGGTCGTCAACAGTTGATCCTTCACTATCCGAGGCATGATGTTGTCTCTGAACTATATGATTTTTACGTGGTGAGGAAGTTACCTTCGCACACAACCCACAGACTGGTAGGCCAGGCCCATTATTTAGATCCTCGGGCAGAGGGGGTCGCTGCATACATTAGTTCACCATACAACGGGTGTTGTGATGGCTATCCAGGGGGCGCCACTTGGAGGCTGTATGTCAACTTGACCTGTGCACTAGCGAGGATTGCCTTGGCAGCTCGCCATGTTGAGCGCAATCAACGACGTTACCTCGCGTGCATAGGCCCATGCCCCCCGTGTTAGACCTACCTCGGAATTATTCCACCTTAAAACTGCACGAAAGAGCGTTTGTTGAGCTGGTTTATAAGCGAATATTAAAACTGACGGATAAGTTTTATAATTCATGTCCTTTTGCTGACAATCCACTAGTCAATGAGTTGACTGATTGTATTCATCAATATGTTTAACGTTTTTGGTATGTCATTACCTTACTTGTAATTAATTAATTTATTATTATATTGATTCATTTATATTAATTTATTTATTTATTCATATACTTGTTTATTTATATATTTATTTATGTATTGTATTTATTTATCTGTTTATTTATTTAATTATTTATCTATTTATTTATTTTTTCATGTATTTATTTATTTATTTACTTACTTATATATTGATTTATTTAATCATTTAATCATTTATTTATTTTTTTTTTCTTACTTTCATTGAAGGTTTTTTGTCGTATTTTAGTTCAGTTTCTTTACTTCAATTCCTATTAAATTCTTATAGATTTAATATAAGTCGAACTCATTTTCCAGAAGTAAGATATGTGGGGAAGAATTATGGAAACGGAACAACAGTCTTTGGCAATGAAAGAAATGGAACGGTCATGTGAGGAGTATCGGGGAAAGAGGGAGAGCAGAATTAAAAGTCGTGGAGTTGGAAACGAGAAGCCGGAGAAGAAGCAAGCAACGAGAGCACGAGAGAGCGAAAAGCCATGCAAAGAAACCCTTTTTTCCATTGTTCTTTGTGTTGAATTGAATTCTTCGTTCTATTTTTTTCCTCCCTTTAATTAACTTTGTTTCATTGATGTGTTAAAATGAATTCTTAGTTTTGTACAGAATAACCAGTGTATATAATTTCTGAATCCCATGCAGCCTTCTTCCAAAATATTATTATAATTAATTTAACTACAGATAGCTTATATCAATGTAAACATTTTATTACGAAATAAAAACTATCTCTCTATTTACAATCCCTTTCTTTCAGAGAGCAGAACAACTAAAAAAAAAATAAGAACAATTCTAAGATTGGAAAATATTTAAATAAGTTTCTATTTCAACAAATCGTTTTAAGACAGACAATTCATGTGTTGTCAATTTGATGCTATAACTCGAAGTGTTGAGTTCCGACCGGTGGCAGTGACTTTTAGTGGCAGTGACCTTTAGTGGCAGTGACCTTCAGTGACAGCTAATTTGCTGTTAGTCTGTCTTACAAACTTTGAATAAAGCGTTTTTTAGTTGTGGTTGGAGGTGAGCATTTCAGTGTATTCCTGACTAGATGTCATGTCACAGAGATTCCGGAAAAGTGTAAAAAAAATTGCTATACATGTAACAGTTTTAAATCTATTAAATGAACACAGTCACGTAGACATACCTGGAACTACGTTTGATTGAAATCTATCAGAAGATGTGATCCGATCAATCAATGACAGATGAATGTGGCGACTACATGTCAGGCATTTGTAATGATCTAACCGAAACTTACTTTCAAATGGCCAGATGACGATGAAATAGCTGACGCACAGGAAAATGTACGAGGGTTGCTTTTATATTTCGGGATGAGAGAACAAAAACAAATATTAATCATCGAAAATTTATTGTTTTTCAAAATATTCCCCATTAAGATCTTTACACTTTTGCATGCGTTTGAACCAATTGTTGAAGCACTTTTGCTACTCTTATTGAGGTATCTCCAAAACATGCATTCTGAACGCATCAACCGCTTCTTGTGGTGTCGAAGAATGTTGACCTCTTATTTTATTTTTTAAGTACGGGAATAAAAAGAAGTCATTCGGTGCCAAGTCAGGACTATACGGTGGATGATGAGTCAATGTTTTGAGTGCTAAAAAATGCAGTTGTTTGATTCGGAGTGTGAGAGTTCGCATTGTCGTGGTGAAGAGTGATCCGTCTTCGGCGGTTGGTTTTCCTGATTTCTTGGAAGACAACTGGCAAACAAATGGTTGTATACCACTCAGAATTGACTGTTCTAAGTTGTTCTAGTGGTGCGGTTGCAACATTATCATATATGACGTAGCATGGGTAAAAATCAATAAAAGAAATAGGGAATAGTGTAAAGCTTCGTTTGCACTAACATAAATGGAATATATTTTTACTGTTGTTAAATTATGGAGCATTAATAATATTAATTTATTATAAAAAATATGCATAAAAGTATGCGCTTATAGATAAATATACAAAAAAAAAAGGAAAAAATGAAAAATATGCCTTTACAGTGAAATATGCAGAAACATGCACCAACGGTTAAATGCCATTTTAAACGAAAGTTCATAGTTCGTTTACCAGATATACCGGTATGGAGTGAGCGCCAAGATACAAATGCCTCGGTAGGGAACATTTGTTGTGAACGAGCTCTTGTTTTTTTTTTTGTTTTGCTATGACATCTGTGAAGAATATTTGGATAAAGTTCCGAATAGTACTCACCCCCGATTTCCTTGAAATTTTTTTTATAGGTAGCCCTGCACATAGGAAGCCTAAGTTCGAATGGTTTTTTTCCGCAAATAACGGGAAAGGACGAAAATGACATTTTTAGTTTTGGTATTCAGGACATAATATCTTCGAAACGGTAAGTACGTGCAGAGCTACCTATAAAAAAAATTTCAAAGAAATCGGGGGTGAGTACTATTCGGAACTCCACCCCAATATTTAGTATACATCAAGTCATTGAACAGTCGTCATATTTTTTCATGTTAAAAATGTCGAATTTTGTACCACGAAGTGATGATTTGCGGAAAGCATTATTTTTTGTTTTCATTTGAAGAAAAGTGCTGCAGAGACGTATCGAATGCTTGTCGAGACATACGGGAATCATGCTCTATCAGAAGCAACACGCAAAAGATGGTTTCAACGGTTCAGAAATAATGATTTTGATGTGAGAAATGAAGAACGTGGAAGACCACCAAAAAAGTTTGAAGACGCCGAATTACAAACGATATTGGATGGAGATGACACTTTGAGTCAAAAGCAACTGGCAGCAATGTTAAATGTTGCACAACAAACAATTTCTGACCGCTTAAAAGCTATGAGAAAGATCCAAAAGTGTGGAAAATGGGTGCCACATGAATTGAATGAAAGACAGATGGAAAACCGAAAAAACACTTGTGTAATTTTGCTTCAAAGACACGAAAGAAAATCGGTTTTGCATCGGATTGTTACTGGCGATGAAAAATGGATTTATTTTAAGAATCCTAAACGAAAAAAATCATGGGTTAATCTGGGACAACCATCAACATCGACTGCAAAACCAGATCGATTCGGCAAGAAGACAATGCTGTGTGTTTGGTGGGACCAGAAAGGTTTGCTGTACCACGAGCTCCTGAAACCTGGTGAAACCATTAATACTTATCGCTACCGAAAACGAATGATCAATGTGAACCATGCATTGATCGAGAAACGACCAGAATGGGCCAGAAGACACGGCAAGGTAATTTTTCTCCATGACAATGCACCTGCACACAAAGCAAAACCGGTTCAGGATACAATCAAAACACTTGGCTGGGAGCAGCAACCCCACCTGTCGTGTTCACCAGACTTGACTCCTTCCGACTACCATTTGTTTTCATCGATGGAACACGCATTGGCCGAGCAGCACTTTGATTCCTACGAGGAGGTCGAGAATTGGGTGTCTGATTGGTTTGCTTTAAAAGACGAACAATTTTATTGGCGTGGTATTCACAAAATTGCCAGAAAGGTGGTCAAAATGTGTAGAAAACAATGGCCAATACTTTGAATAAAATGTTTTTACTTTCCCATAGATAATTAATGTTTTATTTCATACCGGTATACCTGGTACATAAAAAGTTGAACTGCATCCAAGGTACAAAAACATGCATTTTAATTAAACTCCGATCCGTGGTTATAACGGTCTGCCGACAAAATACTAATTTTGTCTTTTTCGAAGATTTGAAAGAAAAATATTGAATTAATTTGTGTACTGTCCAAGTTCTATTTTGGCAATTAATATTCAAATTTCTGAATTGTTTTTTGAAACGTAATCAAGATTTGTTAATTTAGTTTTTTAAGTTTATTAAAGGAATAAAGGTGGTCGCCGTGGCGTAGTGGGTAGAGTGCGACGCTCACGCTCCGAAGGGTCTAGGTAAGATTCCCAGCTCAACAACAATTTTTCGGCAAAAAACTGTAGGTCCCTTCTACTCGTGAGAGAACAGTAGCGCGCACAACATGAGTAGTTGATGAGCAAGCTAGGCTCTGGTCCCCCTATGGACTGTAGTGCCAACAATTATTATATTAATTATAATAATTGTAATTAATAGTAATTATGATTAATATTTTTCCTTAAATGTTATGTTTAGACCAGAATAGTGCTTTTAAAAGTTATGAAAAGGGTTAAGAAAAAAAAAAACTTATTGTGAATAACATAATGCAGGAATTTCTTATAAAAAAATTGAATTTCGCGCCCAAGCGAACAGATTATTTTTCAAGACTAACTCTGTACTAAAAATTAAGCGGTCCGAGTAAACACACAAATAAGCCTTCTTATAACCGAACATTCAATTTTATTTCGCTCTGCCGATAAAGAATTGTTTAACGATTCAAGAAGTAAGTACGCGAGAGTTACAATTTTCATAATCTGCAAAGAAGCTTGCACAGTTTTCAAGGGCTGTCGCAGTTCTTTATTGATCAATTAACACATCACCACATCACATCAATAAATCCTGCGCCAATAAAAACAAAAAAATTCATTTTATTTTTGGGAAGTACAAACACTCAATTGATACCTGTCAAATTTTCATGTGAATCTAATTATTGGGTTACAAGTTTCAGTGCTTTAAGTGACGCTACTTTTGCGATTTGTAAAACAATGGAAAAGAATTGCGTGTGTTGATTAAATACTGCTTTATGATGGGAAAAAACACCGTGCGAGCTTAGCAACGGCTTGAAAAGTGTTACAGGGACTCTGCTCCATCAAAAACTGCTATTTGTCGGTGGTGTGCTGACTTTAAACGATGCCAACGATGTTGAACGCTCTGAAAGGCCAATTGAGGTGGTTACACATGAAAACGTCAAAAAAGTACACAAAATCCTTTTGGAAAACCGCAAAGTGATATTGCGTGAGATAGCTTACATTTTAAAGATTTAATGATATCAGAAGGCAGAGTGTACACCACTTTGCATGAACATTTGTCCATATGGAAACCGTTTTCGAAATGATTGCCGCCTTTGCTCATAGCATACCAACACCAACAACTTATCGATAATTCTGAGAGCTGTTTGGAACTGTTGGACCAGAAAAAACATGACACTGCGTCGGAAGGTCTCAATGGGTGAAACATGGATCCACACCACTACACTTCAGAGTCAAATCGGCAGTCAGCGGAGTGGACAGCAGCCGGTGAACCATGCCCAAAGCGTCCTAAAACACAAAGGTCGGCGGGCAAGGTTCATCCATCCATCCGTGCTTTGGGATGCGCACGGAATTTTATTAATCGACTATATTTAGAAAGGCAAAACGATTAGCAGCGAATACTACATGGGATTATTGGTGCATTTGAAGGAAGAAAAAAGAACGGGAAGTAAAGAATTCTCTTTCACCAAGACAATGCACCGTGTCACACGTCTTTGCAGAAATTGAGCTATAAATGTTTTTTCAAAATAGGCGCGTGCTAAAGGGATTGCTTATACTCTTAAGTGACCGGAATTAAGTCACAGAACGGGCCGAAGGTATAGAAACCCACGGCATTCTCCAGATCTGACCCCCAGCGACATCTACCTCTTTTCAGACTTCAAAAAGATGCTCGGCGGGAAAAAAACATGGCTCGAATGAGGAGGTGATCGCCGAAACTAAATCCTATTTTGGGGCCAAAGATAAATCGTTCTATGAAAAAGGTATCGAAATGTTAGAGCGCTGTTGGACTGATTGTATCACTCCTGAAAGAAACTATGTTGATGAATAAGGTGGAATTTTGTCTAGAAAATGTGTTTTCATTAGTTAGTCCCGGGACTTATTGAGTCATGTGCTATATTTATTTCTAAACAGAAGGCAAGATCCCGCCCATAATCTTAAGAACACACATCTTTACATCACTCCTGCAAAAGTCATGTGATCGGAATGTTGCCTTGTTGAAACTGGTGGAATTCATTTCTAATTGACGCGACAACTCCCAGCTCTCAAAAGCATGCCACCCGTCAACCGTGAGGATAATTTTCGCGGATTACTTCATCCCGCCGCATAAATCGCAGACTTTTGATTTATGCACCGATTATACAGAAAGCTGTGATAGTTCCCTGTAATTAATTAATTAACAGCTAATTACATTCCTTTCAGTAATTACACGGTGTGCCGTCGGCGGTGTTTGTTTTGCCCGACCTGTCGCAAGGAGGGTGGACCATAAATTCCCCGAGATTTGCCTTTGGGCGGTCGCTTTCCTATGCGCATATCAAAAGCCCGCAATTACCGTTGAGTTGTTACAGATTTTGCTTTGAAAATAAACTTGACATCACTGACTGCTCTCTGACATAAGCGCGGCTAAAGTTCGATTGCCGCTTGCCAGCGTGAAGTTTTACAGTTGTTTGTGTGGAGCTCCAATGATCCTCCAAAGCGTCAATCGATCGTATGTGACCGATCGTGGGGCAGTTTCTCATCCGTAACCTTGTGCGCCGACGTGAGCGACGCCGGCAGGGTGAGAGCGTTCAAAATCTGTGATCTTCGGTTGATGCAGCCAACGCCTAAGGCGAGAGCCAGGCTGCATCAGTGACGACGTCGCGTCGCCGTTGTCGTTTGTGGCGGCAACGATGCCACCATGACGGTGGAGGTGGCGGCATCTAATGTAATCTCGCGTCATCATAATTCCACTGTACGCCGGAGAGCGAGGAGAACACGCTAATCCCCCGGCAGGCCGCAGTGGCGCGTCAGTTTGTGTGTCGCGGTCCCACAATGATCCCGGGCGAGATTGCAGTGGCTGTGACACAAGGGTTCAAGTAATTCCCATCCATCGTCTCGCGCCGGATAATGTAGTCGTGTCACAGCGGACGCGGCATGCGTCGCGTTTCATGCTCGTGTAGCTGTCATTAGAATTAAATTAAGTAATTGCCTTTTTGTGACTCGATTAATTGCCCGCTATTGAACCTTTGGCTGTGCGCACCATACAGCTTCAGCTAAGACCGCGGGCAGTCTGGCTGGCTGTCAGATTAGATCGACGTGAATGTCGCCGCGTATAACGCCGGGCGGGGAAAATTTTTTCGTTTCGTGATTTGGTTTGTTTGCGCCGTATCTTAAATTAAATGAAAATCGCGTCAGTAAGCCGGGCCATCCATCACATCATTCGATTGCTTTGATGGAGAGCTGATCTCGGTGACGGGTCTGGCGTGCTCGCTGGCGCTGAAGCTACTGAAGCTGGGACTGGCGCTTAAGGGAGGCTCGAGGGTGGAGCCAACGCCGCTCCCGTCTCAGTAAACGCCACCTCCGCGCTACTCTAGCTGCGGGGCATGCGGCGCTGCATATTAGCGCGATCGTTAGCCGCTTCATTTGCTTGTGCCTGGCGCACGAGTATATTATGCCGTTTGACAGATTAATTGAGGTGTGACAGCTGCGCGATGCATGTGATTTTCTACAGTCGCAGGTATGCGACATCGAGAATTGATGTGACACCGAATTGTTCAAGCGAGAGAATTGGCCCGTTGATTAATTGAGCTGATGGAGATGTTTGTACAGACTGTGGCTGCATGGAGGTGGCAGGTGGCGGGATTGTGTGGTGGCAGAAGGATTGGCAGGGGCGAAGCTTTGAATTGTAGTAGCGGTGTCTGGAATGGGAGGTCACACCAGAAGCCGCGCTGCGTGTCGGTTTGAGTTTGTCAGCAGTGTGGGAGTGTGAACGGATTGGAGTGGCGCCTTACATTGTTTGGTTTCGTTGCGGCGTGGAAAGGGTGTGTTCAGGGACAGAGCGGTTTCTTTGCTTTGGTTGATAGAAGATCATGCTAAATTATTTTGAAGGGGTTTTACGATTAGAAGACGGCAAGCTTTTTGAGGTTATCGTCCTATTTACTGGTGTGTCATTTTTAAAGGCATTGATTTCTGACTGAAGTGAGCTGTTGCAAGAACATGCCTCGGATAAGGACGGATTAACTGATGACGTCCCATGCAAACGTTTTAAGGACAATCATCTTTGGTTTTGCACGTGGAATGTGAGGTCCCTTAACAGACCACGTGCAGCTAAACAACTTGCAGAAGCATTCAATGGGAAATCACCGCCATCCAGGAAGTGCGATGGGATGGGCCTGGCATAAAAACGATGAAGAACTGCGGTATTTACTATAACGATTGCTATAGAGAGAAAAGGCAACGCTTATTCAGCTGCGGGTTTGTTGTTCGAGGCAGTCTTAAGCAAATAGTCTTTGGGTACGACCCCGTCAGCGAACGCCTCATGACAATCCGCATCAAGGTTGAATTCGGGAACATTAGCCTAATATGCGAGCACGCCCAGACAGAGGAGAAGTATGACAACACCAAGGATGACTTCATGACTTGACGATCGATGCCCCAGCTACGACGCCAAGATCGTTCTAGGAGACTTCAACGCTCAGCTGGGAAAGAAGGACATCTTCGCTGGAATCATCGGAAAACACACCCTGCACAAGAACACATCCGGAAACGGACTCAGGCTGTTGGACTTTGTCTCGGGGCGGAACCTTTCTGTGGCTAGCACGCGGTTCCCATACCTGGCCATTCACAAAGGGACCTGGCGATCTCCCGATCAATCCACCATCAAACAGATGGATGACGTTGCGATCGACGTCAGACACTCCTCCAGTATTCTCGATGTTCGAACCTTTCGAGGTGCAAACATCGACTCGAATCATCAATTTGTTGTAGCCAATGTAAGAATCCGGATATCGACAGAGCAACGGAGTCGAGACAGACCAAAACGGTTTGACGTTGGGAAGCTACAATCGCGATCGATTGCTGGGAACTTTGCCGACCGAGTCTCTTTAAAACTCGCTCAGAGTTCGATGCTGCCTGCACTAAACATAGAAGAAGACTGGAAACGTTGTCAAGAAGCCATCAAAGAAGCTGCCACTGATGTGCTGGGTTTCACGTCACCACCCAGAAGGAACCCATGGTTTGACGACGAGTGCATGCAAGCGCATGCAGCTAAACAAGACGCCTATAAGGCGACGCTGCATCGAACAACGAGGGCTGTTCGTAAGCTCTACGAACAGAGAAGAAGGGAAGAGCACTGGCTTCTCAGAAGGAAAAAGAAGGAGCACGAGAAGCGCGCGATCGAGGAAACGAAAAGGTGTTCTGGCAGGAATGAAGTTCGAAAGTTTTACCGAAAGGTAAAACAGATACTCGGAGGATTCAAGGTTCGGACTGAAGCCTGCCGGGACCAAAATGGACAACTTGTGGTAGAGTCGCAGTCTGTGCTAAGAGTCTGGAAGGATCATAGCTGCAGACTTCTTAACGGCGATGAGTGCCCAAATCCCTGTTAGCAGAATGTTCTACTCGATTTGGACGATGATATACAAGAATTCCGTCCCTCTGACTTAGACGAGGTGAAGATAGCAATATCTAAGCTGAAGTCGAGCAAAGCTGCTGGAGCGGACGGACTGTCCGCAGAGCTATTTAAAGCAGCTGCAGATGATATGGTTGGGCACATGCACCAGGTCATCTGTAAGATATAGCTGGAGGAAAGCATGTCCGATGAGTGGAATCTCAGAGTCGTTTGACCGGTCCAGAAGAGAGGAGACACCTTTCACTGCGCCAACTGTCGAGGCATCAGCCTTCTTAATACCGTCTTCTAAATCCTCTCTGACTTATTGTATGAGCATCTTAAACCATTTGTCCATGACCCTATCAGTCCCTATCAGTGTGGTTTCAGAGCAGCGAAGTCCACGACAGACCAGACCCTCACTTTACTGCAGATCTTGGAAAAGACCCAAAAAGTGCAAATCGACACTCACCACCTATTTGTCGATTTTAAGGCCGAACATGACAGTGTGCATAGAGACGAGCTATACAGTGCCATGTCTAGTTTTTGCACTCTTACCAATCTCGTCAGATTGTGAAGGATGACGATGGAGAACTTTCGCTGCTCCGTCAAGGTCGGTAACGAACTCACCGAGACCTTCAATATCAAAAAAGGTTTTAGACAAGGCGATGCACTGTGATGTGACTTTTTCAACGTCATTCCTCAGATCGTGTGTTACTTCCCAGTCGACTCCAGAGGCGCAATCTTCCAAAACTTAGCTCATTTGCTAGCTTATTCTGACGACATTGATGATTGGACGAACACAGAGAGCCGTCGATTTGGCGTTTACTGGCATTAAAGCGGAAGCGTCTAAAATGAGTCTGGCGGTAAATGATTCAAAACAAAGTACATACTGTCATCAAGGAAGGACACACAATATCGATGTCTCAGACAGAGCGGCACACTAGGCAGCAGATACTTTGAGGTAGTCAAAGACTGCGTGTACCTCGCTTCTGCGGTAAAAAGGGACACCAACACCAGTACCGCAATTAAACGCAGAATCCCTTTTGCTAATCGCTGCTTTGGGTTCAAGAGGCAATTGAGTAACAAAGCCCTCTCTCGAAGGACTAAGCTTGCTTTATACAAAAGCTAGATCGTTCCAGTCCTACTCTATGGTGCGGAAACCTGGACGTTACTGAAAGCGTTTGAGGAAGTCATTAGTCTTTTCGAGAGGAAAGTTTTGCATGCGATTTTTGGTCCTGTTTGCGTTGACGGCATCTGGAGGAGAAGATATAATGACGAACTGTATGGGCTGTACCGCGACATGCGCCTGGTCAAACGGCTTCGTATTCAAGGCTTAAGATGGCTAGGCCATGTAGAGCGTATGGACACCACTGCTCCGGCCCGAAAAGTCTTTGAATCCGAACCATTGGGATACGCAACAGATGACGACTTAGGCTAAGGTGGCGCACACAAGTGGAGAAGGACCTCAATCAACTTGGAGTGCGCAATTAGAGGCTGCTGGCGAAAGATCGTTCTGGCTGGAGAGGTATTTTTGTTGAGAACCAGGTCCACCCCGCTCTGTAGCACCACCAGAAGAAGAGCTGTTGCAAGGGTTCTTGGCAGTTCCCTGACAATCTGAACGAATGTGGAACTTTTGGAGGGGACGAACTTATATTTCGGCATTTGGGACGTTGATGTGTTGAAAGTTAAGAACAGGTAAAGTAACAATGACAATGCTGAGCCAAACGGCGAAAGCGACGATGGTCTACAAACAGAAAAGATGAGATAATTTGTTGCCCAGAATGAGTGAGAATGTCAAGAAAAGCTTATAGCACCTGCTAATGGTCAGTAAGTTAGATTTAAGAACTACTGTTAAGATGAATGTAAGCTAGTTTTAAGTATTTTTCTAGAATTAAAATAAGATTAGATTAGATATTTAATAAAATATGCCAAAAATGAATGAATAAGTGAGAATGTAAAGTTGATTCCAGTGAATCGACCATTCCTCCTCAAAGACTGAAGTCCAAGAAAGCTACTGCTTAGATCCGGTTTTGAGAATAGAATCGAAGTCTTTGAAACATCACACAGAGAAAGAACTAGAAGGCTTCCATTTATTCACAAAAGCAAGAAGAGGACCATAAACGGGTATCTCCTTAAGGTAGTGGGCGACGTGCATTATTTTTATTCCCTCAAACTGAATCTTCAAGAAATAACTTTCGCAGTATTGCTTAGTATCGCTTCCGATCCGTAAATTCTTCTTATCACCCCGAATGTAGACCTTGCACAAAAAATTCACAGCAAAAACATAGAAGCAGCAAATAATTTGTAAATACAGCAGAGTGCGTACGACTTGCGATTGTGATTACAAACAGTCGGCCCAGTTGAATACGAAGTATCTGTCCAACTTTATCAACTCTAAAGCGGGCGGATGATCTCATCCAGAGATATGAGCCAAGTGAATCATGAATGCCTTCCGCACTGGGATCACAACAAATTTCATTACCTCGAAATAGAAATGATAACATTCCGCGTTAGGGAAATTTCAAAGTGCACGTCAGAGTAATTAATTTCTTCGAAACCACAAACGTTCTACTGACCAGACTAATAACTTTGAGTGGATTCGCGGTTTTAGAACCACTTGACTGTGGACGGCAGTAGATTGTGTGCTTGAATCCACTTGTGGTGGTCAGTTTTCCACGAATTGTGGAAGTTTATTGCCAAATATTGGTGGCTAATTGAAATCGGAAAAGGCCGAGGATTGCGAAATGTGATAGCCAACTTAATGCATAAAAGCCATTCCTACTCGGAATCGTGTGGTCCGAAACCAGAAAGATTAAGCAAACTCTTATAATTTGGTGCTAATTTTCAAAATCTCTGCACGATGAAACCGTTTGAGAGGTTTATGAAGTGATTGACGCTAATAGTCACAAATTTCGTTTTTCGTCTTGTAAAATATGTGAATTATTTTTCTTAATACGAGTATTCTTACCATAATTTTACAACTTTAGTCTATATGGGGCTTCAGGGGCTGTGTTTTTGTGCATTCCCTCTTACACCTCACCTTCGCTTAGCACTAGAGAGTACTTGGGCTTAGGGTGACGCCCGTAGAGATGGTGAAGACACTATAGAACACTTCCTCTATCAATGTGCCGGCTTTTCTCAGATCAGGCGGAAACCCTTTGCCACGGATGTGGTGGGAGCTTAAGACCCAGGCCCTTTATCACAGAAGCTGGTTTTCTCCGGAAGATCTAGAAATTATATCAAATGTAGGTTACTGCCTGGTAGTACCATTGACCAGTTTTTCAGTCTGAGCGCGTCAGTGCCGTGTTTCCCAACCTCCAACAGCAAAGAAACTTAAGCCTAAAACTTAAAACTAGTCTTACCATCTATATCAGTATGAAGTGAGCGTCAAGATACAAATGTCTCCATAGGGAACATTTGTTGTGAACGAGCCCTTATTTATTTTGTTTGTTTGCTATGACATCTGTGAAAAATATTTAGCATACATCAAGTCATTGAACAGACTTCATATTTTTTCATCGTGTTAATAATGTCGAATTTTGTACCAGCAAGTGATGATTTGCGGAAAGCATTAATTTTTTGTTTTCATTTGAAGAAAAGTGCTGCAGAGTCGCATCGAATGCTTGTCGAGGCATATGGTGATCATGCTCTATCAGAAGCAACATGCAAAAGATGGTTTCAGCGGTTCAGAAATAATGACTTTGATGTGAGAAATGAAGAACGTGGAAGACCACCAAACAAGTTTGAAGACGCCGAATTGCACACGATATTGGATGGAGATGACACTTTGAGTCAAAAGCAAATGGCAGCAATGTTATCGTAAATGTTGCACAACAAACAATTTCTGACCGCTTAAGAGGTATGAGAAAGATCCAAAAGTGGAGAAAATGGGTGCCACATGAATTGAATGAAAGACAGATGGAAAACCGAAAAACAGTTGTGAAATTTTGCTTCAAAGACACGAAAGAAAATCGGTTTTGCATCGGATTGTTACTGGCGATGAAAAATGGACTTATTTTAAGAATCCTAAACGGAAAAAATCATGGGTTAATCTGGGACAACCATCAACATCGACTGCAAAACCAGATCGATTCGGCAAGAAGACAATGCTGTGTGTTTGGTGGGACCAGAAAAGTGTGGTGTAGTACGAGCTCCTAAAACCTGGTGAAACCAGAAATACTGATCGCTACCGACAACAAATGATCAATTTGAACCATGCATTGATCGAGAAACGACCAGAATGGGCCAGAAGACACGGCAAGGTAATTTTGCTCCATGACAATGCACCTGCACACAAAGCAAAACCGGTTCAGGATACAATCAAAATACTTGGCTGGGAGCAGCTACCCCACCCGCCGTATTCACCAAACTTGGCTCCTTCCGGCTACCATTTGTTTTCATCGATGGGACACACATTGGCTGGGAAGCACTTTGATTCCTACGAGGAGGTCGAAAATTGGGTGTCTGATTGGTTTGCTTTAAAAGACGAACAATTTTATTGGCGTGGTATTCACAAATTGCCAGAAAGGTGGTCAAAATGTGTAGAAAACAATGGTCAATACTTTGAATAAAATGTTTTTACTTTCCCATTGATAATTAGTGTTTTATTTTCAAAAAAAAAAAACGCTCATTTCATACCGATATGGTAAACTTATGCTATCTGCAATATATGAGGAACCTTCAATATATTCTCGGTATCGGGGTGAAGCTGTATTTATATATGCAAATCGTCTTTTTAATCAAGTAATGCTGCTATTTTGTGCATTCATGTAAAATTTCATATAAATGTGATTATTCATTCGCGTTTTATCTCTAGTTAAACAGAATCATAATGCAACTGAGATGATGATGGTGAAAATTGAGCATCGCACTGTAATTAAATTTCTTACTAAGCAAGGAAAAAGTCAAAAAACTATTCATGAAGAGATGCTAGTTATTTACCAGGGTTCGGCACCATCATTATCAACTTTGCAAAAGTGATCAAGTGAGTTCAAGAGAGGCAGAAAGAGCATTGAAGACGACCTCCGCTCCGGCGCCTTAACACATTTAATTCTACTTAGGTAATTCTTCTTCTTCTTCTTGTGGCGCCTCAGTCCGGGGTGGACCTGGGCCTCAACAAAAATACCTCTCGAGCCAGAAGGATTTTTCGTTAGCTGCCTCCAATTGCGCACTCCAAGTTGGTTGAGGGCCTACTCCACTTGTGTGCGCCACTTTAGCCTTAGGCATCCTCTGTTGCGTTGTCCCAATGGTTCGGATTCAAAGACTTTTCGGGCCGGAGCAGTGGTGTCCATACGCTCTACATGGCCTAGCCATCTTAAGCCTTGAATCCGAAGCCGTTTGACCAGGCGCATGTGGCGGTACAGCCCATAGAGTTCGTGATTATATCTTCTCCTCCAGATGTCGTCAACGCAAGCAGGACCAAAAATCGCACGCAAAACTTTCCTCTCGAAAAGAATAATGACTTCCTCACGCGCTTCCAGTAACGTTCATGTTTCCGCACCGTAGAATAGGAGTGGGATGATCTAGCTTTTATATAAAGCGAGCTTAGTAGTTACGGTTCCCACCGCAACAAACATCAAAACACCGATCGCAGCGAAGGTTCCCAAAATTAATATAATATAACAAACGTGTAATGCACAAGGGATCGAATGACCCCACGAATTACAAGCCAATCGTCTGCGGCACATTCGCCCTAATTGCGAAACGCAAAAATACAATTCGTGGAACCATCGATCACTTGTGCAAACATAGCAAAATTAACATTTACATTTTAAAATGAATATGTTCTGGAGCTCAATTCTGTTTTAGACTCAATAAAGTGCGGACGAAGTTGTCCAAGAGAAAAACTAAGTTGTTTTTTTACGAAAAGGGAATTTCGAAGTTAAAATTCTTAGTCCTTCGAGAAAGGGCTTTGTTACTCAACTGCCTCTTGAACCCAAAGCAGCGATTGGCAAAAGGGATTCTGCGTTTGATTGCGGTATTGATGTTCTTGTCCCGGTTTACCGCAGAGGCGAGGTACACGCAGTCTTTGACTACCTCGAAGTATCTGCTGCCTAGTGTGCCGCTCTGTCTGAGACATCGATGTTGTGTGTCCTTCCTTGATGGCAGTATGTACTTTGTTTTGAATCATTTACCGCCAGACTCATTTTAGACGATTCCGCTTCAATGCCATTAAACGCCTCATTGACTGCTCGCTGTGTTCGTCCAATCATCAATGTCGTCAGACTAAGCTAACAAATGAGCTGAGTTTTGGAAGATTGTGCCTCTGGGATCGACTTGGAAGTAACACACGATCTCAGGAATGACGTTGAAGAAGTCACATTACAGAACGTCGCCTTGTCTAAAATCTTTTTTGACATTGAGGGTCTCGGTGAGTTCGTTACCGACCATGACGGAGCAGCTAGAATTCTCCATCGTCATCCTACACAATCTGACGAGTTTGGTAGGAATGCCAAAAATAGACATGGCACTGTATGCCTCTTGCCTATGTGCTGTCATATGCTGCCTTAAAATTGACGAATAGGTGATGATTGTCGGTTTGCACTTCTTCGGTCTTTTCCAGGATCTGACGTAATGTGAAGATCTGGTTTGTCGTGGACTTCCCTGCTCTGAAACCACACTGATAAGGACCTATCAGGTTTCAGACAAATGGTTTCAGACGCTCACACAATACGGCAGAGAGGATCTTGTATGCGATGCTGAGGAGACTAATCCCTCGGTAGTTGGCGCAGTCAAAGGGGCTCCTTTCTTGTGAACCGGGCAACCGACGCTGAGCTTCCACTCATCGGGCATGCTTTCCTTCGACCAAATAGTACAGATGAGCTGAGATTGGTGCATGCGCCCAACCAGGTCATATATAGCTCCTTTAAATAGTTCTGCGGGCAGTCCGTCCGTTCCAGAAGTTCTCGTTGTCTTCAGCTTGGATATTGCTATCTTCACTTCGTCTAAGTCGGGGGGCGGAGTTTCGTCCGTTCCAGAAGTTCTCTTTGACTTCAGCTTGGATATTGCTACCTTCACTTTGTCTAAGTCGGGGGGCGGAGTTCTTGTCTATCATCGTCGAAATCGAGTAGGACATTCTGCGTAACAGCGCAATTTGGGCCTTTAAGGAGTCTGTAGGAATGATCCTTCCAGACACTCAGCACAGACTGCGACTCTACGTCTCTGTTTCATTTCAGCGGGCGGAGTTGACAAACAAATTGTAGGTCCCTCCTACTTGTTAAAAAAACAACACATGTTGATGCTGATAAAGAAGGCAACAGGTAAGTGAATTTTTCTCTCCTCCTCTAATTCTGCATGGATACACCCGAAATTTTCACTAAAATGAGCCCAAAAGTTGTATTGGGTAAGAGTTTTCAAGCAAAATTGTGCCTGGCTTAAAACTCATTTGAAGATCGTAACATATCTAATCTCGAAACTTCAAAAACCCTTTTTTGAATAAGGAAATGGTAGCATTTACAAATACTTTCCATCTGATTTTGTATTCATCACGCCATGCCGAGAACGCCTCGAAGCTCTTAAACGATGACAGCAGCATTTAAGAGAGAACTATTAAACAAAAAGTCAAAATTCACCTGCCAAAGCCATGGCCAACTATCTTGCGCTTCACTCATTTGACAAGCTAAGCAAGCCAGCGGCGACGTTTAATTTTTGAGGTGAATGTTTGTCGATAGGACAAGTGCAAGAAGGTTATCGTTTAATTAATTTAAAGCGATCGAGGAACTCTAGCGTACGAGCCCCCAACATTTGATTGCACCTTATCAGAGTGACTCTTGACAAGCGAGAGTAGCACCCGATTACAACCGAAGATTACACAGAGCCAATAGTGTGAAAAATGCAATAAAGTTCCAAATTGCTGCAATAAGTCGTATTCGTTGCTCTATAAATACACCCTGCCGTATGTCTGACCTTTGCGGTTGCGCTTGATAGTGCGCCACTCATAGACGGCTTACATGTCTCTCGACACGGCGTTTCCTATTCAGCCACAAATTCACAAATAGCGTGATGCCCCTTAATAGACACATCGGAAACTAAGGCTCTGGCGTCACCCACCACGGAAACAAAGCTCTTTCCATAATGAATAACTCTGACGCTTGTAGTTTAATGACACGGTGGTGGCGTAACACGTAAGAGTGCTGACGTGTTACTCATAGCGGCATGAGTCAAGCCTCAAAAGCCGTCAATTCTGAGTGAATCAAACCTAGACTTTGTGGCAGTGGTGCGTTTCTTACCCTAGCTTCCAAACGCTCAGTTCGCTAACTTGTGGCTTCAGAAACGCTTTCTGCTCAGTTCTTATGCGAAATATAAATCAAATTAATCCCCAGCTTGGGACAAAGGTCAGACGAACGACAGGCTGTATTTATAAAGCAACGAATACGGCTTACTGCAGCAATTTGGAACTTTATTACATTATTCACACTCGTGGCTTCGTGTAATCTGCGGTTGTAATCGGATGCTACTCTCGCTTGTTATAACACATAACTCAATATATACCGAGACTGACATATACTAACAAAAAATAGCGCTACTAACAAATTTTCGAATGATACCTGTCATGACATTCTGCTTGTCAGGATACAAGTTACGAAGGTTACCTTTTATATTTCAATTGCAATTTCCAAGACGATTTTCGTGAAGGTCGTCTAAAATCAGTTGTTGTTCCGGAAACCGTTGGTGTTGTGCGCCAACTGATATTGCAAGATTGTCATGTGACCTATCGTGAGATTGAGAAATCCTTAGGCATTAGTGGGACCAGCATACATTCAATATTGTTTGAACATTTGACCGTCAAAAACATTTGGTCGCATTGGATCCCACACAATTTGTCAATCGCTAGAAAAAAAGGCTCGTTTCGATTGGTCGAAAGAAATGCTCCAAAAATACTATGGCATCGTGACAGGTGGTGAATCGTGGATTTACGCGTATAAGCCTGAAAGTAAACAGCAGTCAACTGTATGGCTGTTTAAAATTGAGCCAAATCCAACAAAAGTTGCTCGCGCACGAAGCACTTCAAAGCGGCGACCATTTGGCCTGTTTTTTCGGAAAAACTGGACATGTTGCAACCGCACCACTAGAACAACTTAGAACAGTCAATTCTGAGTGGTATACAACCATTTGTTTGCCAGTTGTCTTCCGAAAAATCAGGAAAACCAACCGCCGAAGACGGATCATTCTTCACCACGACAATGCGAGCTCTCACACATCGGCTCAAACAACTGGATCTTTGAGCACTCAAAACATCGATTTGATGAGTCATCCGCCGTATAGTCCTGACTTGGCACCCAATGACTTATTTTTATTCCCGTACGTAAAAAATAAAATGAGAGGTCAATGTTTTTCGCCACCTGAAGAAGCGGTTGATGCGTTCAGAATGCATGTTTTGGAGATACCTCAATCAGAGTGGCAAAAGTGCTTCGACAATTGGTTCAAACGCATGCAAAAGTGTATAGATCTTAATAGGGAATATTTTGAAAAATAATAAAGCTATTTTCGACGATTACTTTTTGTTTTTATTCTCTAATCCCGAAATATAAAAGGTAACCCTCGTACAGTGCTTCAACGGATGCTACTTTTTCAATTTTTAAAACAATGAAAAAAAAAGAATTTCGTGTGTTGATTGAACCGCGCATGAAAGCAAGCAGTGGCTTGAAAACTGTTACAGGGACTCTGCTCCATCCAAAACAACTTTTTGTCGGTGGTATGCTGATTTTACACTCGGCCGTACAGACTTCGAGTCTTCGCTATGGAAGGCCAATAGAGGTGGTTATTCGTACACCTGAAAACGTCACAAAAGTACACGAAATCTTTTTAGAAAACTGCAAAGTGAAATTGCGTGATTCCTTAAAGATATCATAAGTCGTTGAGTACACTATTTTGCATTAACATTTGTCCATGAGGAAGCTGTTTTCAAACTGGGAGGAACAAAAACAACAGCGTATCGTTGCTTCTGAGAGCTGTTTGAAGTTGCTTCGCCAGAATACACAGGACTTTTAGCGTCGGTATGTCACAAGAGATGCTGAAGGTTGGTCCAAATTTATTTTTATATAATTTCTAAAATTCTCCTTTAGGTAAACAAATAAAACTAAATTTTCATACAGAATGTTTTGCATACATAATATACTTTATTTGGCTCCCTCACACTGTTTACAAATTAATTTAGTCTGAAAGGTGCATTTGCCGCAAACATATTTTTTGCACTTCGAACAGATTTTTGTTGTTTTGTAACCTTTACACAATTTTATTTACAAGTTTTACTGTCGTGGTCGCCGTGGCGTAGTGGGTAGAGTGCGACGCTCACACGCCGAAGGTCTAGGTTCGACTCCCAGTTCAACACCAATTTTTCTAATATTTCACGGCACCACCTCTTTCGAGCTGCTGACAACACTCAAAGAGTAATAACTGTCTAAGAAAGCTTCTCAAATTTCGCCGTTCGGAGTCGGCAAAAAACTGTAGGTCCCCTACTGTTCTACAGAACAGTAGCGCGCACAACACGAGTAGTTGATGAGCAAGCTAGGCTCTGGTCCCCCTTTGGACTGTAGCGCCAACAATTATTATTATTTACTCGCGGACAAATCGGAACTTGAGGACGGTGTTGGTAAAAGTTTTTTTTCTTAAAATTTTGTATATGTATCCCCGAGTTCTGAAGCTAACTGGAACAAAAATGCCTGCCTCGAAATGTTGTCCAACGTTGTTTCTTTATACAAAATTCAGGCATTTATTCCAGGAAGGTTCAAAATGTTGAAAAATACCTCTAGCGGCCACCCACAACTTTTCGTCTTCACACTGTATTTCCTTGCCACATCTACACCGAATTCTGTACTTTTATAAAATCGAACAGCTTTCGGTTTTTCTATTTCTATTGAATTAAGTTTAGAACTCAGGACAAGCATATTTTTCGGTTTTCTTTAATACACTATCAGAGTAATGTTATTTAATTTAAACAATTTGCTTGAAAGTCTAGCATCAATTTATATTTTCTTTCTTTAGATAGATTTCTCAACTCTCTTTTATTTCCGTAAATTCATCTAGTAGATGTAGTTTTTTTTTTAGGTAATTTCTTGGCTAATGATACAATCGTGAAAAAATGATCCTTTGTTACGTTCCTTCCGCATCCTGTGGAAGGATCTATAAGTTTTAGAACAACGAACCCTCCAAATGGAATGGAACAATATCTCCTTTCATACTTTCCCAAATAGAGACACCCATTTATTATATATTTACTTTTGATGTCCCACGCCAACCAGAACGTTATCCCAAATTTATCTGGTTTGTTTAGCAAACACTGCTTAAACTACACCTAGTCTTCGACGGAAACAACTGCCCATCAATAGCAATATTTTCACCAGGGTTATATCAATTTTCAATAAATCGATAAAATATTGTAGATGTCATATCAAATTTATCGGTTTGTAAACGCTGACTTCTGTCGCTCTTCGTATCAAATCGTATAAACTTCGTAATTTCAGCAAAGTCGTTTCGGCTCATTGTTTTCGAAAAAAGAGAGTCCCCAATTTCTATTCCACAAATATCAGAAATCCAGACTCTGCCTCATATGAGCCACCAGCATGTAGCAAAGAAATAAATGCGTTTAGTTTTGTTGTATTTACAGTAACGGACAAAACAATAGGACCATTGATTATCATTTTAACTTTCATAGAAAACCTAAAAGAATTTCGATATTTTAGCCATTTTTTTTCATGCTATTATTGTTTTAATAAAGAGAAAATAAAAACAAATCATACAAAGCTGAAAATTATTCAGCTTATAACAAAAAAACATTTTTTCTATAAAAAGCGTGAATAGAAAGGGGACAAAAAAATAAGACCACCATAACAAATGAAGTAAATGCATAGTTGATGTACAATGAGCTTTAACTTTTCTTAGTATATAGTGGAATATTATTTTTTTATTTTTTTAATTACAGCACGCTCTCTTCTGGGCATAGAATTTACCAGCCTGTGACAAGTGCTTGTCGGTATAGCGTACCAAGCTGATTGAATTTTGCTCCAAACTATTCTTTTTTTTTTTTTTTTTGATTTTTTAACTCCAAGGGACCCTTTTACGATTCCTCACAAGTTTTACAGGGGCTTAAGATCTGGAGATTGGGAGGGCCGGGCCATGGGATCGAAGTCATACTCTTCCAACCACCTTTTAACTTTACCCGCCGTATGTTTAGGGTCGTTATCGTGCATAAACTGCCACTTTAGTTGAATTAACCACTCAGCACACGGAAGCATCACGTCTTTCAATATTTTGGGTCACAAATGCTGGCCAATGGTATCCTTTATCCAATATAATGGACCAACACAGTAACAAGAAAAGCATGTAATAATAATAATCGTTGGCGCGACAGTCCACCGGGGGACCAAGGCCTAGCTTGCTCTTCAACTACTCGTGTTGTGCGCGTTGCTGTTCTCTCACGAGTAGGGACCTACAGTTTTTGACAACTCCGAACGGCGAAATTTGAGAAGCTTCTTAGACAGTTACTACTTTTTGAGTGTTGTCAGCATCTCAAAGGAGGTGCCGTGAAAAATTCGAGGTGTTTAACCAGTAATCGAACCTAGACCTTCGATGTGTGAGCGTCGCACTCTACCCACTACGCCATGGCGGCCACAAGACAGAAAGAAAAGCATCCCCAAATAATAATATTTCCGCCTCCATGTTGTACGGTTTTGCTTGTGTTGAGTTTGGTATGCTGCATGTTTTGGACGCAGACCCACCGCTTACCACCTGATCCCACCAAATTAATCTTACTTTCATACGGGCAAAAACAATTTCGCCTTTTTTTTTCAAATCTTTTGACCTACCCATTAGAGATGTTCTTTCGCAAATTGGTTTCTACTTTTCCTATGCTTTTTGGTAAGAAGTGGTACCTCCTTGGCGTTTCTTTCAAAGGCATTGTATTCTTCTAAGCTCTTTCACACTGTTCTAGAACAAACAGGTAAGTCCAGTTCACGTTTGATGTCTGCAGCTGAGAAAAACGGTTCTGTTTTTGACAAGTGTTAAATGCGGGCGTAATCTTTTGGTACTGTTTTTCGTGGAAAACCTCTTGGCATGTGAGATTTTTGCGGCTGTAGTGCATTAAAAGCAAATGTCTTTGATCTTCCCAATAGTCAGTACACCTCCCGCTGTGACTTTCCTTCATGTGTAAGTTTTCGGATCAAGTCCCTTTTGGTTGCAGAGCAGAGCACGCTGCGGTTCATGTTTCATGCTTTCATGAATAATTCGATGCGTTTGAACACGCAGATATCGCAATTTCTATACTTACAGTGAATTGGTTTAAAAATAATATTAGACACAATTATTCACACTAAAAAACAGAAAAACAATTATGCTGGCCTTATTTTGTCCGAACGTTTAAAGACAAATTTTCTTCAAATTTTCTTGTTTCCTTGTAATTTTTTGTTGGGAAGGAAGTACACTGTTACCAGGAAAGAGAAAAATGCAAACAGGCGTCATATTAAATTTTATTTTAGTGAGAATAAAGAAAGGTTCGATGTTTTCCTTACTGGTCTTATTGTTTTGTCCATCACTGCAGCTCCCACTTAGTCCCCAACGCCCTAAATGCTTCTCTTCTTCTGTACATTTTATAATATGATTAATTTTACGTTGATCAATGATAAGAGTATATGCCGTCTTCATTTGTCCTTTCATTGTATATTGATTAGCATATCCTATTGGCCCTGACATATCCCTAGAAATATTATACACTGGTAACCTGCCAGGTTTGGGACTTATTATTTATTTCTTCCCAGACAGATCCATCATAAGCTGTTTCTATGCGTTGATCCTCTGAATCTGACTCACCTTCGGATGTTAATAAAACTCTCTTGCTGTTCTGCCCTGAGATTATTTATAATATTATCCTCTTCACTATCGCTTTTTTAGGTAATTTGTAATTTTCAAATTCTTTGACATTTTTTGGGTAAATATCTACAACAGATTATTACACTATGAAAGGAATTGAACAATTACATCCAAGTATTGATGCTTTACCTCATCTCCTTCAAATAAACAATTGCAAACAAAATTGCACAAGAAACTCTTGAGAAGTAGTGCACACTTGAGACTGTATCCAATACATTTTTTTTCTACTCTTTTTAATTGAAAACGACGCTGGGGTAACAGAAAATCATTTTACTCTGAAGTAACTTTATAATATTTTTGCCCACCGGTCATACTGACCGGCCGCGGTAGGTAGGCCATATAGCAAAGTTTTTTTAGAAAATAGAAAAAATAAGAAAAAAAGAATGTAGAAAATATTTTGTGCATATTCCAAGAATTGTCATCCAGGCTGATAACGGTATTATAAAGTTTAAAAATAAGTCAGTTTTACAAAAGTTTGGAAACTTTCATTTTGACCAGTACTGGTAGCTTAGTAGTTTACTTAGAGCAACCGCGTAAGGTCAGTAAGATAGATGTAAAAAAAAGAATATGCTAAGCTAGTTTTAAGAAAATTTGTCTAGTGTATAAGTATAGCTTTGAATGTATACCGGTATGAAGTGAGTGTCAAGATACAAATGTCTCCATAGGGAACATTTGTTGTGAACGAGCCCTTATTTTTTTGTTTGTTTATTTGCTATGACATCTGTGACAAATATTTAGTACACATGAAGTTATTGAACAGACGTCATATTTTTTCATGTTAAAAATGTCGAATTTTGTACCAGAAAGTGATGATTTGCGGAATGCATTAATTTTTTGTTTTCATTTGAAGACAAGTGCTGCAGAGTCCCATCGAATGCTTGTCGAGGCATACGGTGATCATGCTCTATCAAGAGCAACATGCAAAAGATGGTTTCAACGGTTCAGAAATAATGATTTTGAAGTGAGAAATGAAGAACGTAGAAGACCACCAAAAACGTTTGAAGACACCGAATTGCAAACGATATTGGATGGAGATGACACTTTGAGTCAAAACAATGCTGCACAACAAACAATATCTGACCGTTAAAAAGCTATGGGAAAGATCCAAAAGTGTGGAAAATGTGTGCCACATGAATTGAATGAGCGACAGATGGAAAACCGAAAAAACACTTGTGAAATTTTGCTTCAAAGACACGAAAGAAAATTGATTTTGCATCGGATTGTTACTGGCGATGAAAAATGGATTTATTTTAAGAATCCCAAACGGAAAAAATCATAGATTAATCTGAGACAACCATCAATATCGACTGCAAAACCATATCGATACGGCAGGAAGACAATGCTGTGTGTTTGGTGGGACCAGAAAGGTGTGCTGTACCACGAGCTCCTAAAACCTGGTGAAACCGTTAATACTGATCGCTATGGACAACATATGATCAATTTGAACCATGCATTGATCGAGAAACGACCAGAATGGGCCAGAAGACACGGCAAGGTAATTTTGCTCCATGACAATGCACCTGCACACAAAGCAAAACCGGTTCAGGACACAATCAAAACACTTGGCTGGGAGCAGCTACCCCACCCGCCGTATTCACCAGGCTTGGCTCCTTCCGACTACCATTTGTTTTCATCGATGAGACACGCAATGGCTGAGCAGCACTTTGATTCCTACGAGGAGGTCGAAAATTGGGTGTCTGATTGGTTTGCTTTAAAAGACGAATAATTTTATTGGCGTGGTATTCACAAATTGCCAGAAAGGTGGTCAGAATGTGTAGAAAACAATGGCCAATACTTTGAATAAAATCTTTTTACTTTCCCATTAATAATTAGTGTTTTATTTTAAAAAAAAAAAAATGCTCATTTCATACGAATATACCTAAATTAAAAGCAATAAAAAAATATGAGCCAAAGCATACAGCGAAGTTAGTAAAAGATTATGATTACTTCATGGTATCCCTAAGCAATTGGACCACCCTCTGCAATCAACATACCTCAATCCCACTGAGCATTTGTGGGAGCATCTTGATAAGGAGATCCGGAAATCGAATATAACAAGTCGAGAGTCATTGAAAGCTGTTTTGTTGAAAGAATGGCAACAGCCGAATTCACGAGAAAACTAGTGGAGTCAATGCGCAGACGCTTAACTGCTGTTTTAAAAGCAAAAGGAAAGCAAACTGTGTACTAGTTTAAAGTCACGACCTTTTTTTCAAATGCTGTACACAGTATTGTCTGATCAGCACATAAAAGAAAACAACTTACAGGGTACTGGAACTCAGAAATAAAATCAGTCTTTAACTTCCACAGCATTGAAGAGTCAAAACCCAAATGGAGCACTAAGCACCAACATTCACTCCAGAATTCACACAAATCTGTCAAACGACTGCCTATTTACGCATGAATTGAAATCTGGATCAGCACCCCATCATGTCCCACGTCAAACTTATCTGCTCACGAATTAATTTATTGCTTAGTTTTGCCAACCCTCCTTAGAGTAAACTAGAATCCTTGACCTCTCTCGATCTGACTGAAATCAAAGAATCCAATCCAATCCATTCCTGACAATCGAACTCGCAGTCCAAATGTAAACAAAATCGCTGCCACTCTCATTTGAGACAGAAATGCTTCCGAAGAAGGTCACCACATGCCTTCTAATCTCTCTGCCCTGACTAAGCCCACAAATCACCGACTCACTGTCTTATCTGCTTTCGATTTGTGGGAAAAATAATTGATAACACCGCCGACGACAAGTGGCGTCTTCCACTCAAAGTCTCGCAGCGCACCTAAGCAGGATGTGAAGCGTACAAATTACCTCAGTTGCACGGAAACTTTATCATCCACCTCTGCGCTATGTTTCGTTCGCCACATTTCACAACAAATCGTAGGCACGCGAACGATCGTCAAAGAGAGCCGAGAGCTACGTAGCCACATTTGCATAGAGTCCAATCGAGTTTAAAGAGAATCGCAGAGAAAAGAGATCACTTTCGTATGTCGCCGATCACCTTCCGTGCCGTCCTCCCGTCCTCCGCCTCGTCCTCCTGCTTTATTCCACGAATTGATCGCCTGGTGGGGTATCTGTATCTGATCGACCAATTTCATTCATTTATTCCACCATCCGTTCATTCATTAAAACCGTTCGTCGGATCCAATCTGAATGGATGGACACACCGTGGAGGAGGCGGTCGTGGGCATGCATATGCTCAGCGTCTGGCTCTGTGTCTATCCCAGGCCGTAGAGAGAGAGGAAGAGTGTGTGAGAGAGAAGGTGTGTGTTTTTTGCATCGATTAGATACGCCTTGGGTGGTGGTAAAAGTTTTCAAATTCTGTCGTGCGATCAGGAGAGATTTGTGACAGCGGCAGCATGCGCCTACCTGATGACCTTTAGTAGGTAGACATCTCGATCGGCAGTGGCGTCGTCTCTGGCGATAACATCGTCGGTAGAGCGACACGATGCCCAACCAGCAACCACCATTAGCCGGCAATTTGCTTATTACCCTGCGGTGTGCCGTGTACAATGTGTGTTTGATCTCCGGTCACAACACTAGCGCCTCACCTTCGTTGCTGTTATCCCAACATCACGCGGACTCGAAAAAGGAGAGACACACCGAAACCGAACTGAAAATGCATAACAAACGTACCGAGCGAGTGTGCATGTATCGAGAGCATTCTCGTAGACGGCCGCCGCTGCCGACATCACCATCGCCACTACCGCCGGCTGTCGCGTATCTATCTCCATACACACAGAGATACATGCAAGCGATATATTGGAGGAGAGCGAAGCTGTTGCGGCCAGCTCGAAGTGGGATCTTGCTGTTGTTGTTGCTGGTGTTGATCTCCTCCAACACCACCTTTATCACAGTCGTTCTCTCATCGCCGTCGACGTCGCCGCCGCCACCACCACAATCATCATCATCGCCATTAACTACATCATCATCACCGCGATCATCATCATCTTCGTCATCGTCATGATCGGCATGATCATCGTGTTGTAGTGGAGTCGTATTCGCGTCGTCGTCGTCTTCAACGATCGACGCCGCTGCCGCCACCGCCGCCGCCGCCACCGTCGATGTCTACCGTAACCGTGTGTACCTAAAAAGAAACCCCTTTTCATTAAATTTATGCTTCAGTCTAAATTTTTCTCAGTCTGAGTTTGAGCATCAACAAGATCGGCTGGTTATTGTGTTCGGCTCTCTGTCTGTACGCCTGTTTGTCGTCGTCTTGGGGGCTGTAATAGATTGTTTTTTTTGATATATCTGCAGCACTCTCCAGTGGTTTTCCTCTCCGTCGCTCCACCGTATCTGTTGTGTTGTGTGTGAGTTTTTTTTTTGTCGTTTGCGGATTTTTTCCCTTCGATTTTGTGATATCTGCAGCTTCTGCTCTTCGGTGTGTGCTGGTTTTTCGGGCAGGGACATGAAGTAATGCACGTCGCGCCATCGCTACATTGTCCGTGTATGCAAGAAAATTGAATCTCATCAATTTTGTCCATTAATTTCCGATTGTATTGAAAGGTATTCAATTTGTTTCAAAAGTTCGCTCTGATAGATTTTGATCAGGCACTCTGCAGAGTGCTGGAAACGCGTCGGATTTCAAAAGTTTTCAATTTGATTTGAGCAATTTACGGCCCAGATGTCGAGCAAAAGAAGTGTTTCAATTCGATTCATGTGCTTAATGGTTTAAATCGATTTGTCTTTTGTGAAAAACAGAAGCACTTACACAAACACAGCCAGGGGCACGCACGCAACGAACAGTTGTTTTGACCAAGTTTTCGAAACGATCGAAAGAAGGAAAACAGAATATTCTGCGAAAAGTGCTCCAAATTGAAGGCAAACGGGGGCGGATGTGCGTTTTGTATGTGAACTGAAGTGTTTCGCCTGCCTGTGCCCTGAGTCTGTTTTTGGCTAGCGATCGTCTGTGCCGCCGCAGAACACACTGTTTCTTCAGAATTAATGGCAATTGTGATCGACAGTTGAGTGAGTTGTTGAGTGAATGTGTAATTTTTCCTCTTCCGGTTTAGAAGGAAACAAAACAAGCAATTTGTGCGTACGGTGTCAGCTAAAGGATATCCGAAACAGTTTTTTGAAAGTGAAAAAAAAAAAATAAAAAAAATTGCAAAAGAGTATAAAACTGCCTGGTGCTGCCTACTGAAAAATTAAACGTGAATTGAGTTGGCGTCGTCGAAGTCGTCGTCGTGATCGCGCGTTCCCTAGTGGTGTTCGTATATTTGTTAATACAAAGCGGAAAGTGTATCTTAAATCGAAGTTTGAGTTGGAGGTTGCATTCTTTTTCTACTCTGTGACTTTTTAGAGGTAAGTTGTCTTATTAAGTTGTGCATATGACGTCTACAATGTTTGGGGAAAGTTCCGTGGGAGGAACTGATTCTTTTGTGTGACTACTTAGCGCAAGTAGGCCTAGCTTATGTGGGGCCCACATCGTTTTCATCTAGCTGTTGTGCCTTCAAAGTTTGTGCTTCTTGAAGGAAACCTTAATTTCTGTTTTCTTTTTTTTTTTTTGCTAAAAGTATGAATCTGTCGTTAAGTCGAGGTGTTCTTACAAAAAGTAATTGGAATCATATTTGGACAGCCACTGCAGGTGTTTGTCGTAGTTGTTTAACACCAAACCTACCAGCACCGGTCAAAATGACCGTTTTCAAACTTTTGTAAAACTGGCTCAATTTTAAACTTTATAATACCGTTATCAAACTAGATAACAATTCTTGGAATATGCACAAAATATTTTGTACATTCTTTACTTCTTATTTTTTCTATTTTCTAAGAAAACTTTGTTATATGGCCTACCTACCGCGGCCGGTCAATATGACCGGTGGGCAAAAATATTATAAAGTTACTTCAGAGTAAAATGATTTTCTGTTACCCCAGCGTCGTTTTCAATTGAAAGGAGTAGAAAAGAAAAGTATTGGATACAGTCTCAAGTGTGCACTACTTCTCAAGAGTTTCTTGTGCAATTTTGTTTGCAATTGTTTATTTGAAGGAGATGAGGTAAAGCATCAATACTTGGATGTAATTGTTCAATTCCTTTCATAGTGTAATAATCTGTTGTAGATATTTACCCAAAAAATGTCAAAGAATTTGATTATTACAAATTACCTAAAAAAGCGATTTTGAAGAGGAGAATATTATAAATAAGCCCAGGACAGAACAAAAAGAGAGTTTTATTAACATCCGAAAGTGAGCCAGATTCAGAGGATCAACGCATAGAAACAGCTTATGATGGATCTGTCTGGGAAGAAATAAACGGAAGTTCCAAACCTGGCAGGTTACCAGTGCATAATATTTTTAGGGATATGTCAGGGCCAATAGGATATGCTAATCAACATACAATGAAAGGACAAATGAAGACGGCATATACTCTTATCATTGATCAACGTAAAATGAATCATATTATAAAATGTACAGAAGAAGAGAACCATTTAGGGTGTTGGTGACTAAGTGGGAGCTGCAGTGATGGACAAAACAATAAGACCAGAAAGGAAAACATCGAACGCTTACTTTATTCTCACTAAAATAAAATTTAATATGACGTCTGTTTGCATATTTCTCTTTCCTGGTAACAGTGTACTTCCTTCCCAACAAAAAATTACAAGGAAACAAGAAAATTTGAAGAAAATTTGTCTTTAAACGTTCGGACAAAATAAGGCCAGCATAATTGTTTTTCGGTTTTTTAGTGTGAATAATTGTGTCTTATATTATTTTTTAACCAATTCACTGTAAGTTTATATAAGTATATATGCGTGTTCAAACGCATCGAATTATTCATGAAAGCATGAAACATGAACCGCAGCGTGCTCTGGTCTGCAACCAAAAGGGACTTGATCCGAAAACTTACACAGGAAGGAAGTCACAGCGGGAGGTGTCCTGACTATTGGGAAGATCAAAGACATTTGCTTTTAATGCACTACAGCCGCAAAAATCTTACATGCCTAAAGGTTTTCCACGTAAAACAGTTCCAAAAGATGACGTCCACATTAAACACTTGTCAAAGAAGACCCGTTTTTGTCAGCTGCAGACATCAATCGTGAACTGGACCTGCCTGTTTGTTTTAGAACAATGTGAAGGAGCCTAGAAGAACACAGTCTCTTTGAAAGAGGCGCCAGGGAGGTACCACTTCTTACCAAATTTGCTAAAGAACATCTCGAATGAGTAGGTCCAAAAATTTGAAAAAAAAGGCGAAATTGTTTTTGCTCGTATGAAAGTAAGATTAATTTGGTGGGATCAGGTGGTAAGCGGTGGGTCTGCGTCCAAAAAATGCAGCATACCAAACTCAACACAAGCAAAACCGTGCAACATGGAGGCGAAAATATTATGATTTGGGGATGCTTTTCTTTCTTTCTTGTGGCCGCCGTGGCGTAGTGGGTTGAGTGCGACGCTCACACATCGAAGGTCTAGGTTCGATTCCCGGTTAAACACCTCGAATTTTTCACGGCACCTCCTTCGAGATGCTGACAACACTCAAAAAGTAGTAACTGTCTAAGGAAGCTTCTCAAATTTCGCCGTTCGGAGTTGTCAAAAACTGTAGGTCCCTACTCGTGAGAGAACAGCAGCGCGCACAACACGAGTAGTTGAAGAGCAAGCTAGGCCTTTGTCCCCCGGGGGACTGTCGCGCCAACAATTATTATTATTACATGCTTTTCTTGTTCCTGTGTTGGTCCATTATATTGGATAAAGGATACCATAGGCCAGCATTTGTGACCCAAAATATTGAAAGACGTGATGCTTCCGTGTGCTGAGTGGTTAATTCAACTAAAGTGGCAGTTTATGCACGATAACGACCATAAACATACGACCGGTAAAGTTAAAAGGTGGTTGGAAGAGTATGACATCGATTCCATGACCTGGCCCTCCCAATCTCCAGATGTTAAGCCCCTGTAAAATTTGTGGGGAATCGTAAAAGGGTACCTGGGAGCTAAAAAATCAACAAAAAAAAATAAAGAAGAGTTGTGGAGCAAAATTCAATCAGCTTGGTACGCCATACCGACAAGCACTTGCCACAGACTGGTGAAATCCATGCCCCAAAGAGGGCGTGCTGTTATAAAAAAATAACAAATAATATTCCACTATATAGTAAGAAAAGTTAAAGCTCATCGTACATCAACTATGCATTTACTTCATTTGTTATGGTGGTCTTATTTTTTGTCCCCTTTCTATTCACGCTTTTTATAGAAAAAATGTTTTTTTGTTATAAGCTGAATAATTTTCAGCTTTGTATGATTTGTTTTTATTTTCTCTTTATTAAAACAATAATAGCATGAAAAAAAATGGCTAAAATATCGAAATTCTTTTAGGTTTTCTATGAAAGTTAAAATGATAATCAATGGTCCTATTGTTTTGTCCGTTGCTGTAAATACTACAAAACTAAGCGCATTTATTTCTTTGCTACATGCTGGTGGCTCATATGAGGCAGAGTCTGGATTTCTGATATTTGTGGAATAGAAATTGGGGACCCACTCTTTTTTCGAAAACAATGAGCCGAAACGACTTTGCTGAAATTACGAAGTTTATACGATTTGACACGAAGAGCGACAGAAGTCAGCGTTTACAAGCCGATAAATTTGCCATGACATCTACAATATTTTATCGATTTATTGAAAATTGTTATAATCCTGGTGCAAATATTTTTGTTGATGGACAGTTGTTTCCGTCGAAGACTAGGTGTAGTTTAAGCAGTGTATGCCAAACAAACCAGATAAATTTGGGATAACGTTTTGGTTGGCGTGGGACATCAAAAGTAAATATATAATAAATGGGTGTCTCTATTTGGGAAAGTATGAAAGGAGATATTGTTCCATTTAATTTGGAGAGTTCGTTGTTCTAAAGCTTATGGATCCTTCCACAGGAACGTAACAAAGGATAATTTTTTCACGATTGTATCATTAGCCAAGAAATTACTTGAAAAAAAAACAAGAAACTACATTTGCTGGATGAATAAATGGATGGAAATGAAAGAGTTGAGAAATTTATTTAAAGAAAGAAAATATAAATTGATGCTAGAATTTCAAGCAAATTGTATAAATCAAATATCATTACTCTGACAGTGTATTAAAGTAAACCGAAAAAAGTGCTTGTCCCAAGTTCTAAACTTAATTCAATAGAAATAGAAAAACCGGAAGCTGTTCGATTTTATAAAAGTACAGAATTTGGTGTAGATGTGGCAAGGAAATACAGTGTGAAGTCGAAAAGTAGTGGGTGGCCGCTATTGGAATTTTTCAACATTTTGAACCTCGCTTGAATAAATACCTGGATTTTGTATAAAGAAACAACGGGGGACAACATTTCGAGGCAGAAAATTTTGTTCCAGTTAGCTTAAGAACTCGGGGATGCATATAAAAAATCTAAAGAAAAAAAGCTTTTACCAATATCGCCCTCAAGTTCCGATTTGTCCGTGCAAAAAACTTATCAAATAAGACTTTGCAAAGGTTATAATAAAACAAAAATCTGTTCGAAGTGCGAAAAATATGTTTGCTTACTTACTTATAAGGCAAACGAACTATAAAGGGACTGAGCTTGAGCAATTTCTTCCTTCCATCGGTGACGGATATGGGCACGATGCTTCCAGTCATTAAGGCCAAGCTGTCTTACATCCGCGATGACTTGGTGTCTGTACCTGAGGTTCGGTTTTCGAAACCGAGCCTCTTGGTTTGAGAAGGAGAGAAAGACCGAACTTCAGGTACAGACACCAAGTTATCGCGAATGTAAGCGCTCCGCTTTGCTGGTGCGCTGTTGTCCAAAAGTTTAGTGCCCACTCCGGACGGCGAAATTTAAAAAGCTTGTTGATACAAAAGGCGCGGAAACTTAAATGAGAGAAAAGTTTTGCGTGCGATTTTTGGTCTTGTTTGCGTTGGTTGTATCTGGAGGAGAAGATTTAATGACGAACGACATGTGCCTAGTCAAGCGTCTTCGGATTCAAGGCTTTAAATAGATAGGCCATGAAGAGTGTATGGACACCACTGTTCCGGCCCGAAAAGTTTTCGAATTTGAGCCATTGGGACAACGCAGCAAAGGACGGTCTAGGCTAAGATCGCGCACACAAGTCGTTTTGGCTGGAGAGGCATGCTGGTTGAGGCCCAGGTCCACCCCGGACTGCAGCGCCACAAGAAGATGAAGAAGTTTTTAGAAAAAAAGTTTGTAGAAAAGAAGTTCGGTGAGGAGATGGCGTCTTGATTAAAATTAAAATTAATACTCTAGAAATCGAAGCAAGGACCATTAGCCTGTACATCGACCCATTTACCCTCCACAGCCTTCTTTGCCTTCTTTAGATTCGTCACATTCAGTTGAAGAGTGGGCAGATAATCTTGTGAGTTAGTTACGCGAAGGCTTAGCCTCCTGTAGCACTTTATAAAAGTGTGGGGGCCGTCGCTGTGGTTGATTTTAAAGCTATTTAAGCGATTTTCGATTTCGTAACTGAAAAAAAGCAATGACTGAAATAAAAATAAATCACGGTTTTTCTTTTTTTGACATCATTGTTGCTGCCGCACAGTGTATGGTGTGCGAACGTCGAAAAGCCTTTGTTTCAATAGATATGTGTGTCATGTTGCCATCTTCACGATTTCCGTTTCTTTCTGAAAAACAACAAAAGGATTCGGGCAAAGTTGGATTACACTTCAGATTGACAAATTGGTGGGGGAGGATCGAAAAGAAGTTAAATGTCAATGGCCCACTCAATGCTAAGAAGTAATAATTCCAAAATATTGAAGTTAACTCGTAATGAATCACCACCGAGGCTTAATGTGTCCTCAAATTTTAAATTGAATATATTTCTGTCTTGCATTACATAACTTTTACAGATATTTTCAATTCTGTCACCACTGAATATACGAATACATATGTGCACCTATAAATATTAAAAGTCGGTACTAATTTGTACCAACGGTGATTTAAAAATATTTGTCAATTTTTTTTTAAGTGATATAGTTTTTCCTGTATTCGTTCTTATTCATTCTTTTCACAAACGAACTATTGAGACTGTTGAAAAAAAAGTACTGCTTATACCTAAGCCAACGAAATGGGAATCGTCGTAAAACATAAACACTTCCCATCAGCTGTGCAGATATTGAAAGAGGAATTCAACGCTATGTCTGGCGTCATGATAATGGTCTGGTCATAAATGCGGTGAAAACAAAGCTGATTCACATTCGCACTTCGACAAAACCAACAGAAACGCTGCAAATTTTCCATCGAAATGACCCTGTCCACTATCAACAAATAGCAACGCAATTACGGTAGTCAGAACAGTTAAATACTTAAGAGTCACCATAGACGAGAATTTTCTTTGGCGTGAGCATATAAATGTTCTGCGCCCTTAACTCAAGAGCTCTATTTTCGCAATGGCGCACCTTAAGCGTTACACAAACGTGGAAGTGCAAAAGCAGGTGTATTATTCTTTAGCAGAGTCGCGCATCAGATACGATATACTGGCCAGGGAAAACGCAGCAAAATCCCACATGGATAATATATCCAACATACGACATCGTCTTGTCAAAGTTGTTAGGCCTATTAACTCTGACTTTCAAGTTTTAGATGTCAAAGCAATCTTCCAGATGACAACATTGCAGCACTTTATGTATGATCAACGATTTCAGCAACCTTTAAGTCACAAACTAAACACAAGAAGACGAGCAAAAGGAATGCTGAAAGTTCCGGAAGCTGGTGACCGGGAATTAGGATGAACTGTCCCTAAATTTATGAATTCGTTGCCACCGGTTTTAAAAGTCATTCCAAATTAAAAAAAAGAAAAGAAGTTAAAAAGGTATTTAATGCAATTTCATTCCATATCAGTTTCTTAATTTGTAAATATTAATCTCTGAATATCTATAACAACTTTATTGCAATCTTAAACTGATTAGATTAAATTTAAGTCACTTCAAAAATTGTCACTACCAATGTATAACCACCTGCAGATAAGCATTTAGATTTGCAGGTAAACCTTTGTAAACGAATAACCTATGTATCAATTAACGAATAACCTAAACGAACAAAAAAAATGTTCTGTCAGTTGATAGGGCTGTGAAAATCTCCCAAGCACCTTCACACGGTATACTCGATAAGGTCTTGTAGGCTTCATTCAACAGGGAAATATCTAAAAAGTTCGCCCATAAAGGCAGCCATGAACGAGGAACGTGCTCGTCGAATTTACTTGTTCTCGCCGAAGCTGCTTATTCTTGACGAACTTTCTTGAGCTCATCGAACGTGCTTGTATTTACCGAAATTGTTTGTGCTCGCCAAATTGCAGAACTTGCCTGTGGTCGCCAAACTTGCTTGTACTCGAACTTACTGGTTCTCGCCGAAGTTGCCTATTCTTGACGAACTTTCTTGAGCTCTTCGAACTTGCTTGTATTCACCGAATTTGCTTGTGGTCGCCGAACTTGCCTTTAATTGCCAAACTTGCTTGTACTCGCCGCATTTCCTTGCGCTCGCCCAAATTATTTGTTCTCGCCGAAGTTGCTTGTTCTTGAGGAACTTTCTTGAGCTCGTCGAACTTGCTTGTATTCACCGAAATTGTTTGAGCTCGCCAAACTTGCAGAACTTGCCTGTGGTCGCCAAAATTGCTTGTACTCGCCGCATTTCCTTGCGTTCGCCGAACTTACTCGTTCTCGCCGAGGTTTCTTATTCTTGAGCTCGTCGAAGTTGCTTGTATTCACCGAAATTGTTTGTGCTCGCCAAACTTGCAGAACTTGCCTTTTATTGCCAAACTTGCTTGTACTCGCCGCATTTCCTTGCGCTCGCCGAAATTGCTCGTGATCGCAGAAATTGCTCATTCTTGTGGAACTTTCTTGAGCTCATCGAACTTGCTTGTATTCACCGAACTCGCTTGTGCTCGCCAAACTTGTCAGTGCTTCTTGCATTTTCGTCTTGTGTGGGCTGGTTGAATTGTAGCTCGCTGTTAGCGCAAAATGTCGTATGCTTTAATGTCTGCCATCTAGTTAGGTGTTCGCAAACAGGTCTTGATTTCTATGGAAACACCGAATTCATTGAGCTCTTTCAAAAGGTGCTTTTAAGAATTCAAACATTTCACAGTAAATTAAATAGAACATAAAAGTATATAACCATTTTGGCAACCAATTGCACTCTGCCACAAATGTGTTTGAAATGACCAAAGGAAATAAATTTTAGCCAAACGTGCCCGCTGTATAGAGGCTAAAGCAAACGAGCAAGTTAACAGAGCATATTCATCATTATTAGCTTGCTTAACGCAGATCAGATGTTTTCTTGGATAAGACATATGCAGAGGGTTTTCGGCCAAGTGCCAATTTTTTGATACAAAAAAAGGTTTAAACAAATAATTTATTTTGATGATCCGGCTATGCACCATATAAAAATACTTCCCCCAGCTTTCAAAAGTTCTGACGAGGACTCATCCAAACATGCGTCTTGGTGGGGATTACTACGTAAATGAAATGAGTAAGAATTTGAAAAGCATTATCTCACTAGCTCCTGGAAATGCTTTTTGAACGAATTCAAAATTCTTTGTGAGTCAGTGATTCGTCCTTGAAAACAGGAATTTTTCTCAATGTCCGAGACTCACTTTTTTCTTCTTTATTTTAAAAGAAAGGAAAATGTTTAGAAATCGTTAAATTCCGCGTTGGATCAATAATATACGTATAAGCGCGTATATTTTATATATTTTATGGCATCTTAAGACAGCAACTCGCTAGGTTAGCATGCACGGTACAAGAAATCGTTGCAGAATCAAGCTGTGCTCTTGTTGTGCAGATGGCGCCACTTTATGCAAATTAAAGTACTCTAATAAGTGTTTCACTAATTAGATTAATATGCAATTCGATGGGGATACATTTTATCTAATAGCTACGCAAGACATATTTTAATCAATTTATATGCGCCGCTTATGACTTTGATTTAATTATACGAGCTCGAGTGCAGTGTTCATTTATCAGTCAATTAACTTGAATTGAATTCAGCATTCGAGTCAGAAGCGCGTGTATTTAAATGGACAGATAAATGTTGAATGGTGGCATTTTGAATTTTATTGTATAAGCTTGTCAAATATCTTCCACCCTTCCCTTCCGCCGTTTTTCTTTTTAAATATGAGACGCTACAGAGCTTTGTATCTGTACTATACATCGTTTGAAAGGTCTTGACATAACCTACAAAACGACGCTATGCATGATTCGTTGGGATATTGCGTTCAATAGTTATAGACGTGTAAACATGGAGTTCACTAATGAAATTCGCGCTATTTTAAAGTTTTCCTTCGTTCAAGGCAAATCCGTTAGATAAACGTTCCGTGAGATTAATGGTGTTTTGAGGGATGGCATTCTATCACTTCGAATCGCGGAGGAATGGGTTCGACGATTCAGAGCCGATGAAAAGGACACCATGGATAAGCCAGCCGGCGGAAGACCTGTGACGACGAATACCGATCGAATCATGGAAATCGTCGAGTAAGACTGGCATGTGGCATCTCGTGACATCGCCCAGGAGATGGAAGTTAGTCACCAAACCATTTTAAACCATCTGCAGAAGGCTGGATACAAAAATAGATTGATGTTTGAGTGCCGCATGATTTGACGCAAAAAAACCTTCTGGACCAAATCAACGCCTGCGATATGCTGCTGAAGCGGAACAAACTCGACCCATTTTTGAAGCGAATGGTGACTGGCGACAAAAAATGGACCACATACGACAATTTAGAACAAAAATGGTCGTGGTTAAAGGCCAATTAATTGCCCTAAACAGTAACCAAGCCGAGATTGACGGCCAGGAAGGTTTTGGTGTGTGTTTGGTGGGATTGGAAGGGAACCATCCACTAGGGCCAGACTTTTAGCTCTACCATCTGCTGCGACCAACTGGACTGCCATTCATTAGGGGCTGCTCCCATATCGCCAGACTCTTAACTCTACCATCTACTGCGAACAACTGGACCCCTTGAAGCAGGCGATCGACCAGAAGCGTTCAGAATTGGCCAACAGGAAAGGTGTAGTGTTCCACCAGGGCAACGCCAGACCACACTCTTCGTTGATGACTCGTCAGAAGCTACGGGAGCTCGGATGGGAGGTTTCACCACCCATATAGCCCGGACAAGGCGCCAAGTGATTTCCACTTGTTTCTGTCCATGGCGAACGCCATTGGTGGTGTGAAGTTGAACTCAAAAGAGACTTGTGAAAAGTGGCTGCCTAAGTTCTTCGCAAATAAAGAGGAGGGCTTCTAGGAGCGGGGTATTATGAAGTTGCTGTCTAGATGGAGACAGATTACCGAACAAAACGGCGCATATTTGAACTAAATCCGATCGCTGTAACACTTTTTATAAAGCATTTAATGAAAAGTAAAAAAGCGGAAGGGATATTTTACAACCTTATGTTTTAATGTCGAATCAAATATTTACTATTATTATATTTATTATATTTGTATGGCGCGACAGTCCACAGGGGACCAGGGCCTAGCTTGCTCATCAACTACTCGTGTTGTGCGAGCTACTTTTCTCTTACGAGTAGAAGGGACCTACAGTTTTTTTTGCCGACTCCCAGCGGTGAAATTTGAGAAGCTTTCTTAGACAGTTATTACTCTTTGAGTGTTATCAGCAGCTCGAAAGAGGTGGTGCCGTGAAAAATTAGAGGTGTTCAGCCGGGAACCGCTCCTAGACCCTTTTGCGTGTGAGCGTCGCACCCTACCCACTAAGCCACGGCGGCGTTTATTAACACATTATAAACAGACTTTAAAGAAATAAGAAAACTCAAGCTTTAGAAGCCAAATCTGCAAATTCATCAAACTTCTTGAAATGAAAAAAAAAACCTTAGGTGACGTTTGCTGGTTCTTTTCAGATAAACAAACCGAAAGGCCTCTTAAAGATTGGGCGAAGAATGAGTATACAGTACTTTTTCTAACACATCAATCTTCAGCAACAAATTAACTCTTCAATTGAACTGAAAACCCTAACCGGAAAACGCCTACTTTGCTGAATAACCGTCAGCTTAGTTAATTTTTTGGATGCTAGAATCGATTCTCGCTGATTTAGATTTCGCATATGAGACCATTAGAACGTTGTTTAGTTTTGACATTCCTACCTTAACGCATCAGATTGTGTAGGATTGCGACGGAGAGCTCCACTGCTCAGCCAACGTCGGCATCGAAGTAACAAATCTCTTAAAGGTTAAAAGGAAGCTTCTAAACAGGGCGACGCGCTGTGATTTCCTTAATAACATTCTTGACTTTTGACAAGGACCGGATGAAACATTCTTATAGCAACAAGAAAGTCTACGAAAATTCGCGCATCATACCCCTGCAACAGCGCTTGGTGCAATTTTCAAAGAAGCAGCTATGCGAAACTGGAACCCATTCAAACCCAATCTTCAGAAACTTAAAGAGCTCAGTCCCTGGACAACGATTTCTCAATGCACACAACATGTTAAACGAAGCGATTTTACCGTCGACATGTACTTCATGCGAGCCGTATCACTTTTTCTCCAGCATTGATATAACCTACCATCGAGGGTGAACCTGAAGACAAACCCCCCATAAAGGAACATCAACAGCTCACGAATCTGAAAACCCCAATGTTAAGATATTGAAAAAAAATAAACAAAAACATCATTCATGAGAAGATCATGTGTAATTCACAAGTCAACTCCTAGGCCACACTGATGAGATTAAAGGAACGCAGCAAGTCGTCAATGATGCGTGGCATTGAAGTGGAAGTGTCTAAACTGGGTGTGGCGGTATACGAAGGTTATCTCTTATATTTGGGGATTGGACAACCCTAATGTTGCAATCTGCCAACTGCCACCTCTATCGTACATTTTGACATTTTAGAGGTTATAGAACGTTTTGACATACGAGCGTTATTTGTGTTGTTTACAGTAATTTTAAGGATTCATCTCTCCCAAGAAATGGAATTAAATCGTGAAAATTTTCGTGCGATTATTTTTTACAACTATCGACGTGTATTAACTCAACAACAGTGCATCGATGAACTTAATTCAATTTTTGGCACTGAAACTCTATCAAGAACCTGTGTTTATCGATGGTATGGTAAATTCAACGGAGGTCGTAGTTCACTCCAAGACGAATTTCGTGAAGGTCGTCCAAAATCAGTTGTTGTTCCGGAAACCATTGATGCTGTGCGCCAACTGATAATGCAAGATCGTCATGTGACCTATCAAGGGATTGAGACAACCTTAGGCATTAGTGGGACCAGCATACATTCACTATTGCATGAACATTTGACCGTCATAAAATTTGTTCGCCTTCGTGTTGATTGGTCGAAAGAAATGCTCCAAAAATACGATCGCTGTGCTTCAAAACACGTCTACGACATCATGACAGGTGATGAATCCCAAAAGTACACAGCAGTCGACTGCATGGGTGTTTCAAATTGAGCCAAATCCAACAAAAGTTGCTAGCGCACGGAGCACTTCCAAGCAAATGGTCGTCTGTTTTTTCGGAAAAACTGTACATGTCGTAACCGTACCACTAGAACAACGCAGAACAGTTGATTCTGAGTGAAACATAACCATTTGTTTGCCAATTGTCGTCCAAAAAATCAGTAAAACTAACCGCCAAAGACGGATCACTCTTCACCAGGACAATGCGAGCTCTTACACGTCGGCGCTAACAACAGTATTTTTGAGCACTCAAAACATCGATTTGATGAGTCATACGCGTATAGTTCTAACTTGGCACCGAATGACTTCTTTTTATTCCCGTACGTAAAAAATAAAATAAGAGGTCAACGTTTTTCGACACCTGGTTGATGCGTTTAGAATGCATATTCTGGACATACCTCAATCAGAGTTGCGAAAGAGCTTGGACAATTGGTTCGCGTCACATCCGGCAGCAGAAATTTCGAGGTAGCAGTAAGCTACTTCAGTAAATAGAGACAACAACATCAGTATTGAAATCAAATGCAAAATCACTCTTGCCAATTGCTGTTTCTTTAGGCTCCAGAGTCAATTGAGTCATAAAACTCCCTGCCCAAAACTTATGCCGTAGATCAGCTTGATCAGTGGTAGATCAGCTTTATCATCCCAGTCCTGCTTTACGGTGCAGGAACTTAGACTTTTGAGGAACCGCTTATTTTTCAAGAGAAAAATGCTGCGTGCGACTTTTGGTACAGTTTGCGTTAATGACATTTGAAGAAGATTCAACGACAACCTATACGGGTTATAAGCGTCTTCGGATACAAGGCTTAAGATGGCTAGGCCATGTAGAGCATATGGATACCACTGCTCCTAGCCGCAAAGTCTTCGAATCTGAGCCATTGGGACAACGCAACAGAGGACGGCTTAGGCTAGGATGCACACAAGTGGAGAAGGACCTCAATCAACTTGAAGTGCGTAATTGGAAGCTGCTGACGAGATATAGAGCCGAGTTATTTGATGCCGCGTCCAAGTCCAGTCTGTAGAGCAATACAAAAAAAAGAAGAGTTTAGAGGCCCATTAAAGTCCAGTCTGTAGAGCAATACAAAAAAGAAGAAGGTTTCGGGGACTTCGAAAGAATTTTATTCTTGTCATTTGTCATTTTGTGAAGCTCCCTAGATCATGATTCTCCGCTCCATTCTCTTCCAAATGCAAAGAAAGTTTTCATTTGGGCTTTGATATACGTCTAAGTAAAATAGTAGATAAGAGATAAGAGACCGACAACAGCGACGTGTCGATGGACAGCGAGATTTTTGGGCACGTCTTGTACTTTTCTTATCTCCTCTGTGCACTAACTATCGACAGCAAAATCAATTTTGGCAATCACTGTTTCTTTTTGTAAAAAACGACAGCTCTCATCTTGCTTTGCTCTATAATGCGGAAATATTGGCATGAATAAGTTTTCGAAAGCAAACCGTTGGAGGATTTTTGGTGACGCTCTAAATGGTCAAACGACAATCAATTTGATGCGATGTCAATCAATTTGATGTGAAAAACGAACGATGAACTGGGAGAAACAAATAAACCGGGGCAAGCAGAGGGGCTCGATCGGCGAGATCCAGATCCGCTCTCGAGGAAGTGGGAAAACTAAGAGAGCTCTGCGATGTAAATACACCATTCAGAGAATGCGACCACCACCTTCAATAATAATCATATTAGTACACAAATAAAAGGCGATTTTGAAAAGCTATAAGAAAGTTTTTCAAAAAAAAAAAAAAAAAAGAAAAACACATAAAATTCAGAAAAATGCATTAAGTCTTTATTTGAATCGATAGTGTGGTCCATATAATTTAGTGTTTGAAGATTATTTCATGCAAATGTCGATCTTGACCTGGACTTCAAATGATCCATCCGCTTAGTATAATTTTGGCATACTCTTTTCAACATTTTGGCCGGTATCTCACGAATAAATGCTTCAATGTTCTCTTCCAATGCGTCAATTGAAGCGGGCTTGTCTGTATAAACATGAGCCCCACAAAAAAGGCGTTAAATAGCACGATCTAGGCGGCCAATTGATCGGTCCCGAATGTAAAATAAAATATTCACCGAACTCGCCTCTCAATAAGTCCATTGTTGCGCGTGCTGTGTGGCATGTGGCACCATCTTGTTGAAACCACATATCATGCAAGTCAAGCTCTTGCATTTTGGGCAGAAAAAAGTTGGATATTATCTCACGGTAGCGCTCACCATTCACAGTTACGTCAGGATTCGCATCATCTTTTAAGAAGTACGGTCCAATGATGCCACCAGCCCATAAACCGCACCAAATTGTGACTTTTTCTGGATGCATTGGTAGCTCTTGCAATGCTTCTGGCTGATATTCCCTTCAAAATCGACAATTCTGCTTATCTACGCACCCATTGAGGAAAAATGAGCTTCGTCAATTTTTTACCATACAATGGAAGAAGCGCGGAATGAAATTGCTTAACAGAGCCAGCATTTGGATAAAAAAAATTTCAATAATTTGCAAGCGTTGTTCGTTTGTAAGACGATTCATGGTTAGATTATAGAACAAACTGAAGATGTTTGACAGTGAAATAAAATACGAAGCGTGCGTCAGCTGTTTAAACCAGTGCTGCCTAAAAGATAATAGCAAAAAAATCACCCTTCAGTAGTCAAACAAAATGTTCTTCAAATAAAGCAAGTTTTGAATTCTAAAGGGAATTACTTTTCAGTTATTGCTCTTTGAGTGTTGTCAGCAGCTCGAAAGAGGTGATCCCATGAAAAATTTGAGGTGTTCAGCCGGGAATCGAACCTGGACCTTCGGCGTATAAGTGTCGCACTCTACCCACTACGCCACGACGATCAGAAAGCGAAAGAATAATCGATTTATATAAACCTTCCACGGAAAAAGGCTCCAAGAAAGCCTTTTAAAAGTTTATTTAATTCTTAGTAACACTGAAATTCGATTCTACTCTCTGAATAAGCGCCTTGATACACCCCATGTACTTCAATTTAATTCAATGTAGAACACGTTCCAAGAGTCTATCCATGAGCAGGAGCTGTGTAACTATACGCCTTCTGCCGTAGAATCACCCCTTGCTTCTAACAAAGTGAAAAAGGAATATTTAGCCACAAGAACAAAAAAAATTCTTTAGCCAAAATATTGCAGAAGTGTTATTTTTTCTGCTCTTTTGACTTTCCCTAAAAATTCAATGTCGTCCCCAGGGCGTATACATGATGTAGACTACAAATCTCCTTCACTGAATTGACTGACAAAGGGATCTTCACAGCACGACTGAAAATTGGTGTTGAATCTTGATTTTTATATTTCGAGATTAGAGTACAAAAACAAATATTAATCATCGAAAATAGCTTTATTGTTTTTCAAAATATTCCCCATTAACATCTACACTTTTGCATGCGTTTGAACCAATTCTCGAAGCACTTTTGACACTCTGATTGAGGTAACTCCGAAACATGCATTCTGAGCGAATCAACCGCTTCTTCAAATGTCGGAAAACGTTGACCTCTCATCTTACTTTTTAAGTACGGGAATAAAAAGAAGTCTTTCGGTGCCAAGTCAGGACTATACGGCGGATGATTCATTAAATCGATGTTTTCAGTGCTCTAAAATGCAGTTGTTTGAACCGATGTGTGAGAGCTCACATTGTCGTGGTGAAGAGTGACCCGTCCTTGGCGATTGGTTTTCCTTATTTCTTGGAAGACAACTGGCAAACAAATGGTTGTGTACCACTCTGAATTGACTGTTCTGCGTTGTTCTAGTTGTACGGTTGCAACATGTCCAGTTTTACGAAAAACAGGCGACTATTTACTTGGAAGTGCTTCGTGCGCTAGCAAATTTTGTTGGATTTGGCGCAATTTAAAACACCCATGTAGTCGACTGCTGTTTACTTTCGGGTTCATTCGCGTAAATCCACGATTCATCACCTGTTACGATGTCATTAACGTGTTTCGAAGCACCGCGATCGTATTTTTGGAGCATTTCTTTCGACCAATCGACACGAGCCTTTTTTTCTAGCGATTGGCAAATTGTGTGGGATCCAACGCGAATAAATTTTTTTACTGTCAAATGTTCATGCAATATTGAATGTATGCTGGTCCCACTAATGCCTAAGCTTGTCTCAATCTAACGATAGGTCACATGACGATCTTGTATTATCAGTTGGCGCACAGCATCAATGGTTTCCGGAACAACAACTGATTTTGGACGACCTTCACGAAATTCGTCTTGGAGTGAACTACGACCTCGGTTGAATTCATCATACCATCGATAAACTCTGGTCCTTGATAGAGCTTCATGGACAAAAATTGAATTATGTTCATCGATGCACTGTTGTTGAGTTAATCCACGACGAAAGTTATAAAAAATAATCGCACGAAAATGTTCACGATTTAATTCCATTTTTTGGGCGGAATGAATCTTTGAATTATTGTAAATTATTGTATTGTTATACGTTCTGAGTACGTATAACCTCAAAAATGTCAAACCTTACGATAGAGCTGGCAGTTGCCGAATCCCGAAATATAAAAGGCTACCTACGTACAGCCATAGTTCCCTCCCAAAAAAGCTGGCAAGAAGGTAGAACAATAAAAGCATAGATAGAAAGAGAAAAAGTTTCTGTGTGAATTTACATTGAACCTGAACGCGTCAAACATTTTGTCAAATCACCTTAAGCCCACCTTTGGACGTACAGTTAAGTTAAGAGACTCGCTCTTCAGCCGCACCACACGAATATGGAATGCTTCTCTCAGCCCAACTTCCCCTCTGTACAATCCACAGTCATTTAAAACCAATGTTCATCGGTACCTCCTTTCCCTCTCTTCCGCTATACCTTCGGCCAGTGCTGTGACTTAATTCCAGTCACTTAAGGGTGTAACCAATCCCTTAGGGCGCGCCAAATATACAAAAAAAAAATATTGTCAAGTCTGTTAAAATTCGACAAGCTGTCCAGTCGTTCATCATTCAAGGAGATGGCATTTTTCCTTGCTTTGAATGACAAAAAATTGAATTTCAAAATACCACCATCTGGCGTGTGTGACTAAAATGTCACAAAAGTCTTTGTGCCACCAAGCCATTGACAGCGACAGCTCTCTTTGCTGCATGTCGGTCAAATTCGAACTGCCTGACAAAAAGAAACCCAAGTGACATCGACACGAATTCAGCGTAAGACATCAAACGCAACCTGTATTTATGGAAATTGCGTACGATTTGGAATGTCGGCGATCTTTATCCTGACGGAATTCCAAGATTGCGCGCATAGAGCCCCCATTGACATTGTGTACGAAAAGTGGCAAAAATTGAATTGAAAATAGGTTCGTTTTTGATTGTGTCTGACGGTGATCGCTTAGCTGCTGTCATTCATAAAAGGAAGTTATCGTAAGATGTGATTGACTTCAATTTTGTTTTTAGAATGTTTGCCTTTAATATGGTACTTTTGATGTTGATTCAAACCTTGATTCTTCGGAGGATGCCAACGGCATACCATATTCCCGATCGATGGAATTTTGAAAAATCAACGATCATGATCAGGTATGGTATCGATCGCTGGTTAATTTCAACGATCCACAGAGGCTACAGGTGCCAAAGTTTTTTCGTTGTCTCTGATTGGGGTTTAAAGTAAACACGCTGATTCTCCAGAAACGTCCATTTGTTCAACAACTTGAATTTTCAAAAGAACGACTTTTCTTTACAGCGGTTTTCGAATTTTCAGTTTGTTCCTTCATTTTCAATCAATGTGGGAGTTAATCCAAGTCACATAGCGGTCACCCAGACGCTTTTTACTTTAATGAGTTGTCAACATACAGTAAATATTCCAGTTCTTAAAAACATCACAATATTAATCACCGATCCCCCCTCTGCTCTGCATTGTGCAATTGGTTAAGGCTCCGCCTCCACTTTATCTGCTACAGTCAAAAGATTTAACTGCTAGCCTTTTTTTTGAATTTTAATGGCGCCAGGTCGCTGTTGGTAACGTCCGGTCTGATCTCTTGTCAGAGCGGCAATTCTTCTGAGGCGTCAAAAAACAATTTTATGTGAAAGAATGAGAAACTATAAACAGTAGGACAGCCACAGACCATCAAATCTCGGAATCAGACCATAAGCGCACTTAAAGCCGGGACAACATTCCGCGCCATTGCGCGCCACAGCTACAGAGAAGATGAAATCTTCAAATTCAAACACTATCTGATGGAAAGGAAGTCACAATTCACTTTTATTAGTTTACGATAGACAAGCACACACACGGCGCATGAAATCATTGTTCAATCTGTCAGTTGTCACTTTTGAATCGAATGAACGCTGCCAAGTTGTAGCCGCTACAATGTATCTCGCCAATCAGGCACTCATTACGGCGCCAACATTTCGAGTGTTGGGCTTGCAATCAAAACAAATCCACCATCAATTAACTTCTAAATCGAACCCAGTGCAGATGGCGCCAAGAGAATGTTCGCCGAACGATAGAACGAGCACCGAGCTCGTATCGTGATTGCATCAAGCACACCAATCAAGAAGCAACACTTGCGACAAAACTTTGTGCTGCTGGTTCTGTCCTCCTATCGCTGAAGATCTTTCACACTCATTCACCGTTTGCTGTGTGTGACGCAAATGTCACGTTCACACCGTCGTCAGTCACCGAACACCACCGCTGCTTAATGATCATCAGACATTAGCCTGCCTCATCCTGTCAAAATATTGCTCGTAAATACGAAACGTAAGGCGATTTCTTAATTCAATTACAAAACATCAAACGAATGTAGCCCCCCATTAAAAGTTGTCAATTCGTTAAATCACTGGACGCCGCCACCGCTGCCGCTTTGTAGCAGTAATTATTTAAATCGATCACCCCTCCACTGGCGAGCGTGAATAAAGCGCGCAAACAGAACAAAACACAACAGATCGGTGCGGAGCAGAGTAGAGCAGAGAAAAAGTCAGCTTTATTAAGCGATATTAAATTTCATATTGCGGTCTGAAATGAACGGAAAGTTATTGAATTTGTGTGTGAAATACACACTCTCGATCGCTGTAAACCAGTTTGCTGCTGTCATCGAATGACGTTTGTGTCACCGTGACTCGTGTGTCAGATTGGCGGAGATTGGCCGCGAAATTTGGTCGCGCTTGAGTGTCTGTAAAGACCAAAGGAGTGGCATGCTAGCAAAAAATTAAAATAGCAAAAAATTGCCATAAAACGAATTAACAACACGACACATCATGATCGGACGCGACAAAGCACCAAAAGAGAAGTAAAACCCCCAGTCAAACCGTGACAGATCAACAACACACTCTAGGTGGCGTTGTCGAAGAGGCCGATTTCTGTGCAGACTTCTTCTGTACCACAGATTTACCGCTAAGCAGCACAGTATGAAGCGGAAGCGCCTGTCATTCAGTGTGCGATAAATTCGACGGCGAATTACGAGAATTGTTTGGCATATGTGTTTATCGCCGTGGTCGTTTATCGCTCTCATCGTCTCTCTTGTCTTCTGTTTAGCTTTTGGTTATGTTTTTATATTTTAATTTATTTATCTTTCACCGAAATCTGTTCGGCTTTATTGGCCCATTGTTGGTTTTTTGTCGACCAGCACGCGGGCATAAAACACAAAAATGATTTCGGAGAAGACGAAAGCGGTTGCTTGGTCAATATTCGAGTCGTTTGGCCGCTGCCACCTCCGCTACCGACGCCGCCTTCGGCTCGTTTATAAGAGTTTTGATTTACGAGCTACGGTCGTTTAGTCCAAGTGGAAGTGAGGCGGTCACATGTTTGTATCTGTGTGCTGGCGGGGGCGATCGAATATGTAAAACAAAATTTTATTGAGCCTAATTCATAGGACGGGTGTGCGGCGAGCACAGCGCGCACGGCGGCAATGGGGGTATGCTAATTGACGATCGATTAAATGGTGGCTCCTCGGCGGCGTTGAGCGAGCGTGGAGCTAATAAAAAGATTATATGAACAATTCCTTCGAACTGCTTTTATGATTAGCCGATGATGGACGCGTCGCTGATAAAGTCGAGTCGGTCGAAGTTGGTTGAAGTCGGTCGGAGTCGGTCTGCTTTTTGTTTCAGTTAAGTGGGCACTAGCTGAGTGTGGCCCCACCCATTTGAGTGGGCCGAAGGGCTGTGCTTTGGCTCGTTATGCGTGTGGGCATCTCGACGTTTTATGATGTCAAATTCAAATTTTCAGTGGCTGGCAGGGACTGATAGTGAAAATGATTTTTATTTGTCACATTTGACGGGGGTTGTAGAAGAGTTTTAATTGCAGAGGCGTTCACTCATCAAAAATACACAAGTGTGGACCAAGAATGCTCACTTTGGGAGGGAGATGAATTTTTTATCGTCTGGATGATGGCGGCCATTTTGGAATTTGGCAGTGAAAGTTTTAGACATTTTATAGAGTTTATTGGATGCTCCGTTAATAATTGGAGGATGCAATTGCCTCTCTCAATCAAACAAATTTGATGGAATTTTACAGAATCTTTTTTTATGATTTTATTTTCGAAATTTCTGAAACTTTCTCTGCTGACGAAAGAAAGTGTTAAGAAGGACAAAAAGTGTGGCGTAGGCAATCGCATGTCAAGATTTCTTAATTTCAAGCGAATTTCATTTTAAGACGGTGAAGACTACACGAATGTTCACAGCCAATGGAGCCAGGAAGGCATGCCGCTGCATAAACTTCAGTTGGTATCTCCAACAAGAAAACTATTGTGGTAAAGTTCATTAATTCAAAACAAAAACCGCAGCCAATTCCTAAACTGATTGGATAGTTCCAATATTTCCAGGAGCTCTAGTAAAGGAAAAAACCGCGAAAATAAATACAAATTTTTTGAAAGAATTACAAGAACCACCATACAAGCATGAACAGATCTCAAAAACAGAAAACTTGAGAAAGCTCTTGACCATCCGAAGAGTGCTTACTCATTAATTAAAAAAGTACATTTATGTATTCCTTTATAAGTTGTGACATCTCAAAAACAAACCAAAATGGAAACACGTTTTGAAAAACATTTAAAGTTATGAAATTCCTGAACCATTTGAGGGAAAATACGAACGACGACTGAGGTCCAATAAATACACCTGATTTCAAGCTGTACGAATGTTGTCTTTTATATTTCGGGATTGGGTATCGTAACCTTTGACATTTTTAAGGTTATACGTGCTCAGAACATTTTGACTTACGAGCGCTATTTGTGTTGTTTACAGTAACTTAAAAGGTTCATCTCGCCCAAAAAATGGAATTAAATCGTGAAAATATTCGTGCGATTATTTTTTTACAACTTTCGACGTGGGTTAACTCAACAACAGTGCATCGATGAACTTAATTCAATTATTGGCTATGAAGCTCCATCAAGGACCAGTGCTTGTCGATGGTATGGTGAATTCAACCGATGTCGAAGTTCACTCCAAGACGAATTTCGTGAAGGTCGCCCAAAATCAGTTGTTGTTCCGGAAACCATTGATTCTGTGCGCCAACTGATATTGCAAGATCGTCATGTGACCTATCAAGAGATTGAGACAACCTTAGGCATTAGTGGGACCAGAATACATTCAATATTGCATCAACATTTGACCGTAAAAAAAATGTATTCGCATTGGATCCCACACCATTTGTCAATCGCTCAAAAAAAGGCTCATATCGATTGGTCGAAAGAAATGCTCCGAAAATATGATCGCGGTGCTTCGAAACCCGTCTATGACATCGTGATTGGTGATGAATCGTGGATTTACGCGTGTGAGCCCGAAAGTAAACAGCAGTCGTCTGCATGGGTGTTTCAAATTGAGCCAAATCCAACAAAAGTTGCTCGAGCACGAAGCACTTCCAGCAAATGGTAGCCTGTTTTTTCAGAAAAACTGGACATGTCACAACCGTACCACAAGTCAGTCAATTCTGAGTGGTACACAACCATTTGTTTGCCAGTTGTCTTGCAAGAAATCAGGAAAACCAACCGCCGAAGACTCATCACTCTTCACCACGACAATATGAGCTCTCACACATCGACTCAAAGAACTGCGTTTTTGAGCACTCAAAACATCGATTTGATGAGTCATTCGCCGTATAGTCCTGACTTGGCACCCAATGACTTATTTTTATTCCCGTACGTAAAAAATAAAATGAGAGGTCAATGTTTTTCGACACCTGAAGAAGCGGGTGATGCACTCAGAATGCAGGTTTTGGAGATAGTTCAATCAGATACCTCAGGTGCTTCGACGATTGATTCAAACGCATGCAAAAGTGTATAGATCTTAATGGGAAATAGTTTGAAAAACATATCAGCCATTTTCGATAATTAATATTTGTTTTTGTTCTCTCATTCCGAAATATAAAAGGCAATCCTTGTAAGCGCATCTTTAATTCACATATCCAGTTATCCCGTAAAGGAATTTTTTCGCATTTTTGCTTTTGTGTTTTCAAATCGGTGAGCAATAATTTTTTGATTCTGCAGATTTGAAAATTATTAGAAGATTTAATAAACGACCTGGCAATGCTTCGTTTTTCTTTTTCAAGCACTTTGTACTACTTGTGGTGTCTTTAGAGCTGAAGGTTGTCTACAACACGTCCAACGTATCGATACCAGACATTTATTTTTTCACACAAAATAATGAAACTGAATTTTAAAGGCATTTAAGGCATCATGGGTATTCGACGCTTATACGCCTAAGGTCCAAGATTCGATTCTCGCTCTGAACACCTTGTATTTTTTATGGAACCATGCCCTTCGAGTTGTTGACAAACCTGTACTGTCTGTGAAAGAGCTTCTTAAATTTCACCATTCGTAGTGGTTAAAAAAGCTATTTTTCTTCTTCTTGTGGCGCTACAGTCCGGGGTGGACCTGGGCCTCAACCAAAATGCCTCTCCAGCCAGCACGATCTTTCGCCAGCTGTCTCCAGTTGCGCACTCCAAGTTGGTTGAGGTCCATCTCCACTTGTGTGCGCCACTTTGAGGTCCTTCTCCACTTGTGTGCGCCACTGTAGTCTAGGTCTATAGGTCCCTTTAATACCCGCGAGGGAAGAGAAGTACGCACAACTTGAGTATCTGCTAAGAAAAATAGGCCCCGTTTCACTTCTGAATTTGCGGCCATCTATCGTAAAGTGTTTTCCAATAAGTAATTGAGAACTTTGAATTTTATTTGTGAACCAACTCTTTCACTAATCATTAAACGGTCACTGCTATTTTATTTGGATAACTCATTTTTATTTAGCCGCCGTGGCGTAGTGGGTAGTGTGCGACATTCACACGCCGAAAGTCTAGGTTTGATTACTGGCTGAACACCTCGAATTTTTCACGGTACCACCACCTCTTTCGAGCTGCTGACAACACTCAAAGAGTAATACCATACTGTCTAAGAGAAAGCATCTCAAACCTTGCCGTTCGGAGTCGGCAAAAAGCTGTAGGTCCCCTCTACTCGTGAGAGATCAGCAGCGCGCACAACACGAGTAGTTGATGAGCAAGCTTGGCTCTGCTGCCGGTGGCGCCATCCAATTATAGTTAACTTGTATTTAGTTTGTCCCGTGACTATAAAGCACAACAAAGAAGTATAACTCCGCAACACAGGTGACTCGCCCAGAAGATAATTTGTGTGATGTAAAATTTCTATTGTGAATAGCTATGTAAGCAATATTGTAGTATTTAAGGAGAATTTTGTTCCAATTAATTTTTAGTTCGTAACAAACAATCTGAGTGTTTACTTGACTTTCCCCCACCAGTGGTAAGGGTTTGCGTTCCATTGTTTGATCGATGGGTTGTGAGTAGGCTGTCGGAGGTAAAAACTATGCTCTCACATACCGAAAACTTCCACTTTAAGCTACCAAGATCTTTTGGTAAAAATGAATTCATTATCGGGAAGCTCATGAAGTCGCCTTGTTGTTGCACTCTTCTATGATGTGTGGTCAAAATTCATGTGAATTCCGCCTGGATATTAACCTCGCGTTCGTTAAAGATTTACATTTCCTTGTCTAATTTGTCAGTGAGACTGTATTTGTTGGGCGTAGTCATTTACGATATTGAAACCAGGAAACTGGGTCATGCTGAAAACAAAGGTTTTTGAACTCAGGTTCAGGATGAAGCTGAGTTCAGGATGAAGCTGAGTTCCAACCAATGTTACTCTTCAGCTGAAATTTTCTTTAGACACTTTTCTCCCATTCCTACATACCATTCCTTTTGCGAGTACTATCTTAGAAGCAGATCTAGTTCTAACAGGTATATCGTTTTTTTTTAATAAAACACTAATTAATACTGGGAAAGTAAAAACATTTTTTTCAAAGTATTCGCCATTGTTTTCTACACATTTTAACCACCTTACTGGCAATTTGTGAATACCACGCCAATAAAATTGTTCGTCTCTTAAAGCAAACCAATCAGAAACCCAATTTTCGACCTCCTTGTAGGAATCAAAGTGCTGTTCAGCCTATGCGTGTCCCATCTATGAAAACATAAGGTAGTCGGAAGTAGCCAAGTCTGGTGAATACGACGGGTTGGGTAGCTGCTCCCAGCAAAGTGTTTTGATTGTATCCTGAACCGGTTTTGCTTTGTGTGCAGGGGCATTGTCATGGGGCAAAATTATCTTGCCGTGTCTGCTGTCCCATTCTGGTCGTTTCTCGATCAATGCATGGTTCAAATTGATCATTTGTTGTCGGTAGCGATCAGTATTAACGGTTTCACCAGGTCTTAGGAGCACACCTTTCTGAACCCACCAAACACAGAGCATTGTCTTCTTGCCGAATCGATCTGGTTTTGCAGTCGATGTTGATGGTTGTCCCAGATTAACCCATGACCTTTTCCGCTTAGGATTCTTAAACTAAATCCTTTTTTCATCGCCAGTAACAATCCGATGCAAAACCGATTTTCTTTCGTGTCCTTGAAGCAAAATTTCACAAGTGTTTATTCGGTTTTCCATCTGTCTTTCACTCACTTCATGTGGCACCCATTTTCCACACTTTTGGATCTTTCCCATAGCTTTTAAACGGTCAGAAATTGTTTATTGTGCAACATTTAACATTGCTGCCATTTGCTCTTGACTCAAAGTGTCATCTCCATCCAATATCGTTTGCAATTCGGTGTCCTCAAACTTTTTTGGTGGTCTTCCACGTTCTTCATTTCTCACATCAAAATCATTATTTCTGAACCGTTGAAACCATCTTTTGCATGATGCTTCTGATAGAGCATGATCACCATATGCCTCGACAAGCATTCGATGCGACTCTGCAGCACTTTTCTTCAAATGAAAACAACAAATTAATGCTTTCTGGTACAAAATTCGACATTTTTAAAAGGATGAAAAAATGTGATGTTGTCTGTTCAATGACTTGATGTATACTAAATATTTTTCACAGAAGTCATAGCAAACAAACAAAAAAACAAATAAGTGCTCGTTCACAACAAATGTTCCCTATTGAGACATTTGTATCTTGAAGCTCACTTCATACCTATATAACTGATAAGTTCTAGAGCGGTGCTTTCCGTAAAGGCAAGAACGATGTTTCTGCGCAGCTTCTAGCATTCGTCTTTGAAACCCCCCCTTTTCCTGACCCCACTTAACAATAAAATTAAATTTCCTTGAATACCTACATATGTAACATTTTGTCCTCTTTGTTAAGGCGCTTTGGTCTAGACTGGATTTGATCATCTATCAAAGTGTGTTTACATTGCACGGCATTCACAGCTAAATAAGCCCTTTCGATGTTTGACTATTCAATCAATGCTGTTTGCAACATGACCGCTGCGATACGTTATTATATTCCAAGCGTTAACGACTCACAGCGTTTTGACCTAGTTTGCAACTTCAGAGTGGAAGAACTTATGGTTATATGAGAGGTTCAAGTTATTCAGCATCTAATTTGAGACCACGAGTAAAAGCGAGATTCCCTTTGGAAAAAATTGTTTTCAGTTCATCAAACGATTTCAGTTTCTACAAAGCGACGTTCTTTTTCGTTGGTCTCTGGATGTGACCTAAAAACTAAACTGGCTCGGACAACGAAAACCATGAACCTAGGATTCCATTTGATCAGTTTGCATTTTCAAACATTCTAAAATGAAGAGAATTTGACGCAAGACATCATTCACTTCAAAGCGCAGTGAAGAAGAAAACCCGCGGCGCTTCGCACAGTTCAACGGTCAACATTTCCTTGATTCCCAGTAAGTAGGTAACGAAAACCCACTACATTTACGGCACAGCGAGGGGCGCAACAAACACGGTGCACCCACAATACGAGCAACGTGCCCTCGTGTGCATTCGCGCGAACTCAACTCAAGACCCTTTCGTAACGCTGTGTGTGCGCGTAAACAAAGCGTTAATCAAAACTGACAAGTACAAGCAAACACAAACCACTGTCCCCGCTGAATCACTGGGCAATCAATTAAAAATCTTTCCATTTGTATGGCACATTCCCGACTGCCGTTGCCGTCGCTATGTCACAGATGTTCGATGGTTGGCGGCGAAAAATTTCACAAAGAGAGCAACGCGTCCGACTTCCAATACGCGCCCAGCATGCGGCCAGTGAGCTGACTGATTTCCGGCATTCGCCCAACAATCGATACCCAATCGCCGAACGCACTGCAGACAGGGCGCGCCCGCTCCTCGCCGACCAGGCTTTAATTTGTTTACAAATGTTAATAACCATAATTTAACCAATTATTTAGCCATTACACTAAACAGGCAATCAGGCCGCATTCAGTGGTGTGTCCTACAAGGCGGCCCCGGAACCGCGAGGCAGCCACTGACTCGCAGGCGATCGTGTCCGACACCAGGCGTGAGCCCGAGCGCACGCTCGAGTAATGGGAGACGTTAAGGTACTAAGAGCCCCACGGGACTGCGACGGTCTGGTGGCAATAAATTGAATTGTAAATTGTGGCGTCGGCGGAGACCGGCCACGGCTGCCGCGGTGGTACCGTGGTGCTCTAGCGGCTCAGGTTTCGATTGCTGCTCGCTGCGTTTGCGCAAATTATTTAATTATAAATTCTTGATGTCGAGCACGTAATAAATCAGTTTTATTGATCGGATTTGCATTCGCCGGAGACCCACAGCCAGCTACGATCCGGGGCAGAACGCGGCTGGGTTTCCGAGAAGCGGGCGCAACGCAGACGGCGTTGCACTTACACCCGCCATCGCCGCCACCGTCGTCATAGTCGTAATAGGCCTTTTCTGGTTAACTGCAGTAGGAGCGAATATTTTCGCCTCCTCCAGCGTTTACTGGATGACGCGACTGACTTCTTCGGTGGCTGACATAGATTTACGCACTCGCGCCGATCAGGTGTCGATCGCAGTGTGTGTGTGCATGCATTGACATTATTGGCTTTATTCCTGACTACATGCGGGGGCATACGGCGAAGTGCAGTGTAGTGCGGTGTAGTGTGGCGTTAATTATTGGCTGGAATCGCGGGGACTGGTGACGCACATTTGCATAGTGCACGCGACAGACAGCGAAGTTGTTGTTTATTGTGTCGACTGCGCAGAGTTGAGCGACACTAATTGAAGCGACAACGATTTGGACATGGCTGCCGGTTGATTGGTTTATTAGGTGTCCGTTGGCCTGCGTCTGGCTGCGGTTCGCAGTGGGGGAAAATGATTGGCGTGGGTTCTCTGGAAGGATTTTACCTTTATGGATCGATTCTCGGCCAATTGTGACAGTTGATGGGGTTGTCAAGTCGTGTGTCATGTCTGCTTGGCCTGCTGCGGACGGGCATGCTTTGCATAATTTACGAGAGACCGACTTGGAATTAGATTCAGTGGGGGGTGTAAACGCGGTTGCACTTCCTTGTTGGGGTTGACGGAGATGATTCTTCGAATGTCTCGGTTTTCACTTCGTTTTTGATCGGTTTTTATATCCATATGTTTCTTGTGTTTTAGAAAACGAAACTTTAATGCAATTTGATTGTCTCGAAAATTCGGAAACAATTGTATCTGGCAGCACTAAAGCTTGTTTAAAACTATGCGTCGCTGGTTGCATTAAGTTAAAACGCTGTTTTCATTTGAACCTTTCTAAGAATTTGAAACTCTGCCTTTTTAGAAGTTTGTTTGACGTACGAAAATTCACCTTAAGGGTATGTTTGTACCGAAATCTCATTTGCACCTCTCTCTCGTACCAGGACCCCAGCTTATTTTTTTTTAAATCAATGTTCTTTAAATTAACTTACGGACCCCAAGTTAAATTTATCAACATCTAATCAAGTTGAAATTGCATATTTCATTTTATTTTGTGTAATATTGGGTGTACAAATGAATTCGTTTTTATGTTTAAATATTTTTGAATATTGAAAATATTGAAAAAAAAAAAACGCCAAAAAATATTTACATCAGTCAAAGCATTGTTTGTCTGCAGCAACTACCTATTCTAATCTCTGGGAACAATGAGCCCTCTCTGGCATCGATACAATCATTTAACAATGCTTCGGTTTCGTCTTAAAACCTAAACTGGTACACCACAACTCGAGAAAGCTAGTAGTCGAATGAATCAACATCTGTATAATACTGCGAATGGGGAAGAGTTCCTATTTCAACATTTCCAGGTAGTTTTTGACTGATGGCACCACGTGGAGGCGAGCCTTGTCATGTTGCAAAATCAGTGCGTAACGCATAATGTAATCGACAACGTTCTCTTTCATTGGGCTTGCAAGGTTTTGGCAGCTCATAGTGCACCACACCCGTTTGGTACCACCATATACAGAGCAAACCCTTGGACCGTAAATGTTTTTTCGGCGTCGATGTAGGCGATAACGTAACGACTTTACCAGACTTTTTATATTTTTATTTTTTAAGGTTATCATCACACATCCGCTTTTCATCCCCAGTCACAATCCAGTACACAAATCCCTTCTTTCCGAGGTAAAAAATCGCCTTTCGACATCTCTTTCTTTAAACTCATTCAGTGCACCTACCATTTTTTTTTAAATAAAACACTAATGGGAAAATAAAACCATTTTATTCAAAATATTGGCCATAGTTTTCTACACATTTTGACCACCTTTCTGACAATTTGTGAATATCATGCCAAAAAAAGTGTTCTTCTTTTAAAGCAAACCAATCAGACACCCAATTTTCGACCTCCTCTTAGGAATCAAAGTGCTGCTCAGCCAATGCGTGTCCCATCGATGAAAATAAATGGTAGTCGGAAGGAGCCAAGTCTGGTGCTCCCAGCCAAGTGTTTTGATTGTATCCTGAACCGGTTTTGCTTTGTGTGCAGGTGCATTGTCATGGCGCAAAATTACCTTGCCGTGTCTTCTGTCCCATTCTGGTCGTTTCTCGATCAATGCATGGTTCAAATTGATCATTTGTTGTCGGTAGCGATCAGTATTAACGGTTTCACCAGGTCTTAGGAGCACACCTTTCTGAACCCACCAAACACACAGCATTGTCTTCTTGCCGAATCGATCTGGATTTGCGGTCAATGTTGATGGTTGTCCCAGATTAACCCATGATTTTTTTTTCCGTTTAGGATTCTTAAAATAAATCCGTTTTTCATCGCCAGTAACAATCCGATGCAAAACCGATTTTCTTTCGTGTCTTTGAAGCAAAATTTCACAAGTGTTTTTTCGGTTTTCCATCTGTCTTTCATTCGATTCATGTGGCACCAATTTTCCACACTTTTGGATCTTTCCCATAGCTTTTAAACGGTCAGAAATTGTTTATTGTGCAACATTTACCATAACATTGCTGCCATTTGCTTTTGACTTAAAGTGTCATCTCCATCCAATATCGTTTGCGATTCGGCGTCTACAAACTTTTTTGGTGGTCTTCCACGTTCTTCATTTCTCACATCAAAATCATTATTTCTGAACTTTTGAAACCATCTTTTGCTTGTTGCTTCTGATAGAGCATGATCACCATATGCCTCGACAAGCATTCGATACGACTCTGCAGCACTTTCCTTCAAATGAAGGCAAAAACTTAATGCTTTCCGCAAATCATCACTTTCTAGTACAAAATTCGACATACTTAACACGATGAAAATATATGATGTTGTCTGTTTCATGACTTGATGTATACTAAAAATTGTTCACAAATAATCAAACAAAAAAAAAAATAAGGGCTCGTTCACAACAAATGTTCCCTATCGAGACATTTGTATCCTGATGCTCACTTTATACCGGTATATCTGATAATTTCCCTTGCTTTTGAATAAATCCAGATTTCTTTAATCGAACGGCAATTGTTTGCTGAGTTGGCAAGCTTACGTTGCATTTGGCGCCGATCTCTATCCGGTAAAGCCTCCAATTCCCCATTCTCAAACTTTTTCGACAGGCCAGGGCTCTAAAATCAAAACTTTTTAGGCGTCGAAACTACTCGTTGCCTTAGTTATCAGTCGGAGCAGATTGACCATAAACATCTAAAAGCATTCGACAGGCTTTGGCTTCACTTTTCTTTCAATTAAAAAATAAAATCAAAACATCCCGCAAATGTTGTTTCTTTACGACAACTTCGGACATGTTCGAAGAGACAAATTAAATTTTCTGATGCACATTAATGCATTGATTGCTGGAAAATGTCGCAGTTTTCCAATGGATCTTCCAAGATCAGCCACAATTTGCAAGTGGTGCCATCTTTTGAAAATGAAATGGAATTAATTTGTCTCATGTTAAATGTTGTGTTCCAGTGAATGTTGAAAAGAAAAAACCTTTTTAGATAACGTCATAGGAACGTGTGCACCATGGCCAATGTGGAGTTTACGTTTATAATTCATAGACCACAATCCTCTGCCTACCCTCATAAAAAGGAAAAGAAAACAAAACAGTGTAATCTGCCCACAAGGTGAATTTTCAATGTAACCGAATCACGAGCGGGATGTAGCCACCATTAGAGGTAACGTCTTCTAGATGATTGTGCCCTGTCTCGAGGTGGATCGCCGAACTGAACAGAAGAAGATTCGCGTGGCTACGACCGAAGTCCGGTGCGTATCGTAGGAAGATGATTACACATCCTTTATATTCTCCAATGGTCCTTTGGAGTCTAGAGATGGAAATACGGAAGAAAGCAATTTCTCATAGATAGAAAGCCCCAAAGATCTGATTGTTGGTAGATGTCAGTTAGTTGGGATCGTATTCAGGCGTGTGATATAACCGAAGGCAGGCTCGAGTATATATTATTTGGTTTTCTGCTTATAAATGGGATGCTGGGATGGCCAACAATTGTTAATAAGCCACGTACGGACTGATACCTGCCGCGACAAATGTGGACAACTGGTGGTAGGAATGCAATCGGTGCTGAGAATCTGGAAAAATCATTTCCGCTGACCAAAATCCCGCTGTTAGGCAGAAAGTTCTTCACTTATTCTGTCTCTACGACTTAAACGAAGTAAAGCTATATCGAGAATAAAATCGAATAAAGGTGCTGGAGCTGATGGATTGCCCGCTGAGCTATTTAATACAGCAGCAGATTATCTGGTTGGGCGTATGCATCAGCTCATATTTGAGATATGGTAGGAAAGCATGCATGATAAGTAGAATCTCAGTCCCTTTGATTGCGTCGAGGGATCAGTCTCCTTAACATCGTTTACAATATTCTCTCTCTCTCTCTTGAACGTCGGAAACCGTTCGTCCACAACCCGATATGTCCCTATCAGTGTGGTTTAAGGAAAGTAAAGTCCACGAGCGACCAGATCCTCACTTGACGGCAGATCCTCGAAAAGGCCCACGAAGTACAAATCGACACTCACCACCTTTTCGTCGATTTTAAGGCCGCATATGACATCGTGCTATACAGTGCCATATCTAGTTTTGGCGTTCCTACCAAACTCGTCAGATTGTGCAGGATAACGTTGGGAAACTCTTGTTGCTCCATCGAGGGCGGTATCGAACTCACCGAGACCATCAACGAAAAAGAAAAAACAAATTTCACACAAGACAACACACAGTGGTGCCCTTCTATGATGGAAGCGAAAATGAAAACGGAACTTATGAACCCGTTGACCGATCTTGCTTAAATTTAGAATATAGTATCAATGCAGTAAGTTCGTCCTGCTGTCAAAAAACGGCATGGAGGATAACGGAGTAATCTAAATTTGAAAAAATTGAAAAAAAAAAAACACTTTTTTGTTTAATTGCATAAAAAAATATTTAACAACAATTTACGACAGTAAATATACGCTCAAAACAAAGCTGGAGTTTATACCTATATAGAAAAATTACATTTAATGCTACATGCTAACCCACTTTTGTTGTAAAAAAATAACAAATCTACAATTTATACAAATTTAGTATAATAAAGCCTTCGTTTCTCTACTCTTTGGTTCATGTCCATGATATATGCGCAATACAAGCATTAGAAGGGAGATCGTAGGAAAATTCAAACGAAATGCCGAAAAATTCCCGAGATTGTCCCACTTCAGCAGCTCGCTCTCCTTAACTGCAAAAGGGTGAAAGGTTCCCGCTGCTACTTGCAGTATTTTTGTTATGCTCCACCAAACATAGCCAAGCATAGCCCCTTTAGCGGCTCGCTCTCCTAAAGTGCAAAAGGGTGAATTTTTATTTTTGCACCATCGAAAGAGAATATTTCAGGCTTTCAGAAAAAAAAGGTTTTCGCTGCTACTTGGAGCTTCTTGGAGTATTTTTTTTATGCTCCACCAAATATAGTAGCATTTCCCGCAAAAGAGCGCCTTAACTAAAAGCCTGGTCCAGCAAATTGGTGGTCAAAATAAAAAACTGTTGATGAAGTTTAAAATAGTTAAATGTACGCCTTTTCAAATAAACATCATAACATGTTCCAGACAGGTTTATTGAAAAATAAAAATCGAATCAGTCACATCGAATTTTCTTAAAAAAATTTAAATTTCAAAAATTTCAAAGTCCCAAATCTGAGTTAGTCGTACACTGAATATTGCTCTTTAGAAGTCAGCAAAATGTTGATTCTCAAATATATAGAATCGAAAAACCAAGACCACTTGGCCGGGAAAATTATTTCATTTTACGTACATACTTGAGAATACTCACCAGAGGCAGGATCTATCAGGAGACGGCTCAACTGCTATCTTAGGTGGACGACATTGACGTGTTTGGACGCCCACATCGAATCAATGAGGCGTTTGTTGTCATTGAAGCCAAAGCGGCCAAAATGCGTCTTTAGGTAAATGAGGCCAAATCACGCCGTCGCCAAGGAAGGAAGGACGCACAGCTTTGCGGGCACGCACTTATTGGCTGGTCTTCCATGCAGATTTGCTTTGTACACAATCAAATATTGAGTGAAGCATCTATGTAGGTATGGTTTCTTGGAGGTGTTGCCAGTGATCCATAAATTTAAAAACTCCATTCACAAAAAAATTATAAGTCTTAGGCGAAGCCAAAATTACTCCCTGTGTTCATTAATTTATGCCCAGTCACTACTAATCGATTCATTATCCCTCGAGCGCTGCTATTCAACGATTCCACTGCACAAACCTATTCCCAAGACACCAATGATTAAGAGATTCTCGAAATTCTTCAAAGCAAGAAACCACCGTAGCTATGACGATTCTATCTGCCACAGCAGGGCGACCTTGCGATTATAAAACTAATGGCACCCGTGAGTCGCTCTTCTGGGAATACCGGAATTAACCCTCGTCCAAGTCCACAAACAAGAAGAATGGAATCTCCCACTACCAGGCGACACAATTCCGAAGAACACTAATCTGTCTCTCACCGGGAGACCTCACCTTTGGGAACACGAAGTCGCGCCGTTCTTCTCGTGTTTCTCCCAGTCATTTTCTCCTCGTCTTACGTTTCTCCTTTTTTGCTGGATCATTAATAATAATGCCAAATCTGTTGCACAGTAGCTGGCAGCGGTGGCTGGCGGCACTTTTTTGTACCTGGCGCCATTTGATCGCTCCCATAACGACGATCAGTGGCATAGATTAGAGGCGCAGAGCATGGAGCCGAATACGACTCAAAGAAAAAAAAAAAACGTCGAGAAAAATTAAGAAGACAGAGATAAGCAGGCAGGAACGCCAGCAGCAGCAGGCACCACCATCGACACCGCCGCCGCAGCAGACAGAGGCCATCACAAAACAAAACGCCACAAGGTAGGTAGTGTGGCACCACATCGTGATCACCACCATGGCCATAAGCGCACTCACTCGGTCCGATACAGACGGCCGACGATCATCATCGTCGTCATCGAGCAAAGCAGCAGCGCTTACCCGGGCATGGCCACGGATACAAATCACCAGCGCCGTTTTGGGGCCCGTCGCCGGTGATCGTTTTCAAGGAAACGCCAACAACAACACCGACCGTCTCCGCACGGACGAGACTAATTTCTCTCCCGCTTTTGATGGCGAGATCTCCAAAAGGTAAGGAGGCTGCGCGGCGAGTGTGTGTACCTTTTTAGCAGGAATCACAGCTTGGCGGTGTGCTAGCCATGCGCCAGCCACGGACGAATATCGATTGTCGTCTCTGTTCCCTTTTCCCTCCTCCTTGTTGTTTTTCGTCCAATTTAGAGGTTTTTCCTTTCTTGTGGACGGGTGTGAGTGTTGCATCGCATGGCCTCGGCAGGCACAATCGATCGATCGATCGATCGATCCCTCTGCAACAGCAAGTGAATTGGAAAACGAGATCGTCGTCGTCGGGCGATTGACTTACGAGACGAGGGGACAACAAAACCCAACAAACGCCAACAAACAATCATAATACCAGCCCTGGTCACAGCCGGCTGGTCCATTGGGGCCGTGGCGGCGTCGGACGGAGGTAATATGAACTGGCGACGTCGCGGTTGTGGGACTCTGGTCGATGTGCCTGCGCGAGCGCAAAAAACTGAGAAAACAAATGATCGGCGGGGAATGAAAAAATCAGGCGCCGCGAATGTTTACGTTTTAAGAGACGGTTGATTTTGTTTTTGGCTCGGTCTGGCTGGCGCTTTGTTTGTCAGTTTGAGAGAGTGCGAGACAGGGGACCGCGATGGCTCGTGCTGGATAAATAAAAGGACGCGACTTGAGTCGGGCAGAGACGCCTTAAAAGGCCGACAACTGGAGTGATGTTTGTCGTGGCCGGAGGCAGTGATTAATTCGATTTGTGGATATTTCAATTTGAAATGCATTCGACGTCGTCGGCGAGGGAGATGTCTGTGAGCGCTCCCACGCTCTTGATGGTCGTGAGACATTGCCGTCGGCGATGGATTGGACTGTGGGCAGCTCGTTGAAGGTTGTAAAGAGCAGTTCTAGAGGAGATGTAATTTTCAATTGCTGGTCATGTGGTCATCTGTCCATTTATGTGCCTCTTCTGCAGGCATGTGGAGATACACATATGTATATGTGTACATATGTAAATCGATCAGAGAAAATTACAACTGCCTTTAAGATAGCAAAAACGACAAGTGAGGCATACTTCGTGTCAAGTGCCACAATCATTGTTTGCGACGAATTTTGAAAGACAGCGATAAATTCACTGTTCTCTGCATGCAAACAAAAAATCACGGAACCGTTCTTACGCATTAAATCCCTGAAGGCACAAAAGGAATAGCCTATAAGCTCTTTAACATTGCGCTTGAGCTTAGTTTCATTTAGATCGCATCTAGAATAGGACGCGCACGCGAATTTCAGAAAAATCGAAAGGAAGCTTGAAGTTTGGAAATCTTGTTTTCTGTTTTTCTTTTCAACTTTTCGAATATATTTACAATAACTTTTCCGCTTTCATGGCTACGTAAGAAAATTGGTTTAGCGTGTTGGTTCTTGATGACACACATCCAGTGTTTACGTTCGCCTTGACAGGCAGTACATGGAAAGTGAAAAAGATGGCTTGGACAGCAAACACCTCAAAAGATGGTGTGGGTCACATCGTTCAGGAATGCTGTCTTTTTAATGGATCCCGCATTAACTTATTTGGAACAGTTCTTGACTCTGCGCAATTCAAAGGAGCTTTTAAGTTGTTTTCTGAAAGACGACTAGTACACACCAAAGACAAAGTCAATGACTAAGATGATTTCGTCTTAAGAATGTGCTCCGAAGAAGACGAGAATTGCTTTATCGATTACATTATCAACAAATGGGTGAGTGACCACAAGACTCTATAGTGCTCATTTCTTGGACTGATTTCATGAAGAACTGCAGGTAAATCGGCCATATTTGGCGAATTTTGCCAGCGGCGAATTGGTCAAATTGAAAACGAACTCTGAAACTTGGTCAGAGTTCAACGCTGCCTGCACTGACCATAGAAGAAGACTGGAAACGTTGCAAAGAAGCCAGCAAAGAAGCTGCCACTGAAGTACTGGGTTTCACGTCACCACCCAGAAGGAACCCATGGTTTGACGACGAGTGCAGGCAAGCGCATGCAGCCAAACAAGACGCCATAAGGCAACGCTGCATCGAACAACGAGGACTGTTCGTGAGCTCTACGAACAGTGAAGAAGGGACGAGCACCGGCTTCTCAGAAGGAATAAGAAGATGCATGAGAAGCGTGTGGTCGAGAAAATAGAAAGGTGTTATGGCATGAATGAACCGATATCCGTGCCCTGCGTGGCATAGTGGGTAAAGTGCGACGCTCACACGCCGAAGGGTCTAGGTTCCCTAAGTTCCCGGCTGAACACCTCAAATTTTTCACGCCACAACCTCTTTCGAGCTGCTGACAACACTCAAAGAGTAATAACTGTCTAAGAAAGCTTCTCAAACTTCGCCGTTCGGAGTCGGAAAAAAACTGTAGGTCTCTTCTACTCGTCAGAGAACAGTAGCGCGCACAGCACGAGTAGTTGATGAGAAAGCTAGGCCCTGGTACCCTGTGGGCTGTCGCGCCAACAGAAATCCGGAGGATACAAGGCTCGGACCAAAACCTGCCAGGACCAGAATGGACAACTAGTAGTAACAGTCTGTACTGAGAGTCTGTAGACTCTTTAACGGCGTTGACGGCCTAATTCTGCAGTTAGGCAGAATGTTTCACTCAATTTGGACGACGATAGACAAGAATTCCGTCCCCCCGACTCAGACGAGGTGAAGATAGCAATATCCGAGCTGAAGTCGAGCAAAGCTGCTGGAGCGGACGGACTGTCCGCAGAACTATTTAAAGCAGCTGGAAATGACCTGGTTGGGCGCATGCACCAGCTCATCTGTAAGATATAGCTGGAAGAAAGCATGCCCGATTAGTGAAATCTCAATGACGTTTGACCGGTCCAGAAGAGAGGAGACACCTTTCACTGCGCCAACTGCCGAGGCATCAGCCTTCTTAATACCGTCTTCTAAATCCTCTCTGCCTTATTGTGTGAGCGTCTGAAACCATTTGTCCATGACCCTATCAGTCCCTATCAGTGTGGTTTCAGACACGGGAAGTCCACAATAGACCAGCTCTTCACATTACGGCAGATCCTGGAAAAGACCCAAGAAATGCAAATTGACACTCACCACCTATTTGTCGATTTCAAGGCCGCATATGACAGTGTGCATAGAGACGAGCTATACAGTGCCATGTCAAGTTTTGGCATTCCTACCAAACTCGACAGATTGTGTAGGATGACGATGGAGAACTCTCGCTGCTTCGTCAAGGTTGGTAACGAACTCACCGAGACCTTCAATGTCAAAAATGGTTTTAGACAAGTCGACGCACTGTCATGTGACTTCTTTAATACCATTCTTGAGAAGATCGTGCGAAATTCAGAAGTCAACACTAGATGCAAGATGTTCCAAAAGTTAGTTCAATTGCTGGCTTACGCTAATGACATTGACGGGGTTGGAGGAACACAGCGAAGCGTCAATGAGGCGTTTGCTGGCATTGAAACGGAAGCTGCTAAAATGGGTCTGTTTGCGGTGATGGCATCTGAAGGAGATGATATAACAACGAATTCTATTTGCTGTACAGCGACATGTGCCTGGTTAAGCGTCTTCGGATACAACGCCTGGTTGGTTAGGCCATGTGGAGCATATGGACACCGACCGACCACTATATCTACTGTGGTAGTTCCCAAATTATCTTTCAGCTAACATGTAGCACACGAATAATGGTAACTTTAGTTCGCAATCCTTGAAATTCTTTCTCAATGATCGCTTTAACACTGTTCCATGTATCTACAATGGAATTTCTTAGTTCTGCGAACACGAACCCTTTTTGCTTACCAATATGTCAATGGAATTGAATAGTTTTTGTTGAACTAGTTCCTTTCTATTAAGAAACCATTTCATGTTTGGTCCGACGAAGGAACTGCTTTGCGCAACTCTATTCCAGATCTCAACTGAACTCCTTTTCGAATTGTTTCCTGCCTCTTCTTCTTTTCTGTACGCTCTCTTTTTGACCTGTTTCAAAGACAAAATCTTAATTTCTTCGTTTTCCTAAAGGCTGATTTTAATGCATCTACTGGTACTACTGCTAATCTTTAGTCAAGAGTCTCATTTGTACAACGTTGGACATCTGACAAGACTTCGTCATGGGTCTAAATAACCTTCCTCAGGTTCGTATATGAGTATCAGTCAGTAGTCCATTTCATTGTAACACATCACTCAATAAGTTCAGGCACATATAGGGGGCGCCACTAAAAAAAAAAAAATGGATAACAATTTTTGAAAGTGGCGCCCCCTATATGCCCCGGGACTTAATGAGTGATCTGTTATTGCTGCACAGTCTGTAAGCCATTTTTACTTCACCCCATTCCTGGAAATGAAAGTTTCAGTTTATGCCAAATTTCCGAATGTGTAGCAGCGGTAGAATTTTTATGAATTCCTTCACATGTCTAGCAAGTTTATCAGCTCTAGGGAATGTCACACAGAGGCGGCGCTTGTGTGAATAAGTGACAACCACAATCACAGTGTAGCCACTGTCAACTTTCAAAGTCGCGAAATCCCTATTGGAAGACCCTGTATTTGTGGCGGTCGTTTATTGGCTCGTTTCGCTTTCTCTAAACCCCCTAACGACCACTATCCAAAGCAGTTAAATCTTGTTTTGGCCAACCAAATCCCCGTTGGTTTTTCATTAACAGTTTTTATGCGTTCCTGTGAATTTCAGCTTTTATTGATGTTGAAAGAGACTTTTTATGAAGGTTTTTATGATAATTTATTGATCCAGACCTTACTGCAGACTTTTTAAGTCGGGCAGTTAAATTGGAGATGAAGTCAGATTCAGTGAGAAAACACATTAGTTGGGTTTTATTTTAGCTCTATGAATGTTAATTTATTTTTTTTAATAACAAGTCCTTGATATAAGTTGTGGCCGACGCGGCGTAGTGGGTAGAGTGCGACGCTCACACGACGAAGGGTCTAGGTTCGATTCCAGGATGAACACCTCGAATTTTTCACGTCACCACCTCTTTTGAGCTGCTGACAACACTCAAAGAGTAAAAACTGCCTAAGAAAGCTTCTTAAAGATCGCCGTTCGGAGTTGGCAAAAAACTGTAGGTCCCTTCTACTCGTGAGAGAACAGTAGCACGCACAACACGAGCAGTTGATGAGCAAACTAGGCCCTGGTCCCCTGTGGACTGTCGCGCCATACAATTAATGCTAAGCGAGGGCTGATGATGTAAACTTTCTATCGCATCAACACTTTCTGGTATCACTTCAAAAGATGGCCAGGTATACCGGTATGAGCGTCAAGATACAAACGTCTCGATAGGGAACATTTGTTGTGAACGAGCCCTTATTTTTTTTTTCTTGTTTGCTATGACATCTGTGAAAAATATTTAGTATACATCAAATCATTGAACAGACAACATCATATTTTTTCATCGTGTTAAAAATGTCGAATTTTGTACCAGAAAGTGATGATTTGCGCAAAGCATTAATTTTTTGTTTTCATTTGAAGAAAAGTGCTCCAGAGTCGCATCGAATGCTTGTCGAGGCATATGGTGATCATGCTCTATCAGAAGCAACATGCAAAAGATGGTTTCAACGGTTCAGAAATAATGATTTTGATGTGAGAAATGAAGAACGTGGGAGACCACTAAAAAACTTTGAAGACGCCGAATTGCAAACGATATTGGCTGGAGATGACACTTTGAGTCAAAAGCAAATGGCAGCAATGTTATGGTAAATGTTGCCCAACAAACAATTTCTAACCGTTTAAAAGCTTTGGGAAAGATCCAAAAGTGTGGAAAATGGGTGTCACATGAATTGAATGAAAGACAGATGGTAAACCGAAAAAACACTTGTGAAATTTTGCTTCAAAGACACGAAAGAAAATCGGTTTTGCATCGGATTGTTACTGGCGATGAAAAAAGGATTTAGTTTAAGAATCCTAAGCGGAAAAGGTCATGGGTTAATCTGGGACAACCATCAACATCGACTGCAAAACCAGATCGATTCGGCAAGAAGACAATGCTGTGTGTTTGGTGGGACCAGAAAGGTGTGCTGTACCACGAGCTCCTGAAACCTGGTGAAACCGCTAATACTGATCGCTATTAGCAACAAATGATCAATTTGAACCATGCATTGATCGAGAAACAACCAGAATGGGCCAGAAGACACGGCAAGGTAATTTTGCTCCATGACGATGCACCTGCACCCAAAGCACCTGCACACCGGTTCAGGATACAATCAAAACACTTGGCTTGGAGCAGCTACCCCATCCGCCGTATTCACCAGACTTGGCTCCTTCCGACTACCATTTGTTTTCACCGATGGGACACGCATTAGATGAGCAGCACTTTGATTCCTACAAGGAGGTCGAAAATTGGGTGTCTGATTGGTTTGCTTTAAAAGACGAACAATTTTATTGGCGTGGTATTCACAAATTGCCAGAAAGGTGATCAAAATGTGTAGAAAACAATGGCCAATACTTTGAATAAAATGTTTTTACTTTCCCATTAATAATTAGTGTTTCATTTTTAAAAAAAGCTCTTTTCATGGTATACATATACGGGTATGTGGTAGCACAATGGAGAGATCTTTGAGCTTGACTAGGGAAAAATTAAAGTCCTTATAAACTTTGTGTTGAAAGAAACTGACTCCCCAACACGTGATTGGGTTGATAAAATATGTGCACCACAAATTACACATACACCAAACACCACAAAGTTCAGAATCGTAAAACAGTCGGATTTAGGAGAAAATTGCAGCACGAAATTCCCCTGTCCGGCTGGTAGCAAAGTCTACACAGGTGGCTGTACAATAAAGATTTGATTTCGAGTGAAGCCTTTCTATCACCAAACAACTCAAGCAGATTCACATCCAGCGTTAGCTTCCTTTGTAAACACGCCCCTTAACCAATTCAACTATCAGGCACCATGGCTGGTCTGTTTTCATTTTCATTTATGTTTATTTAAAGTTTTCTTGTAAAACAAAACCGAACTACATCAGAATCGCAGCCGAATCTTTATCTCTGCGTCCACATCCAACAGAATTTTGTATCAAATTGCTCGCAGCATTTGAAAAAAATAACGCACCCAGGCGTAGTAAGTGCTACCGCCGTCGAACTGTGGTACTGATTTTTTTCCCACACCGAGTGTCCACTGTAGTTCGACCGGCAATAACACCGATGGCAAAACTCGTTTTTTTTTAATTCAACTAAGGTCACCGATAGAGCGGCTCATAAATAACACTTAACGCTTTGACACTTAAAAATTATCGTGAAACTCTTATCCGAAGCATATCTCTAATTCGCTCTCCGCTCAGCCCCAGAGAGCCAAAGATCCGCAGTCTCAGGGCCATTGCACGGCCACGCCGAGCAAAGCTCTAAATTGAACTCAATCCGTATTGACAAGCCCATAAACTGTGCACTTTATGCATCCGCATAATGAAGAACACACACTGACATTGAACGACACGGGTGACGACGACAACGTCGCGGCAGCCGTCTTCGGATTAGTGAATCGGTAACCGCCTCAAAAGGCGGCTTCCCAGAAGCACAGCGTAGGCTCCCAGCCAAAACATTGAGATGCGGAAAACAAACATCCCGAGCACAGAGGGGAAACGGTATGCGAAACGGTTCGCAATTTATGTCCCACAAAGCCGCCGCTTATCAAGGGTCCAATCGGATAAATGGCGAATTTAAATTTTTAATGGCAAAAGGGGAGCGGGCGGGGAGTCATCGCGGAGGAGCACACAAACACGCGTCGCACCAAGAACCTGAGAAGCAGTACAATAATGGCCGAAACACGCTCGAGCATTGGTCATTAGCGCGTTTTACGATTATGGTCCAGCAATCACGCTCGTGCCCCGTTGTTGGACCCACTGCCGCCATGTCCGCACTTACGCATGTAGCTCGGGGTGGTTTGGCCTCGACCATTAATCCGGCTCCTGGCCGAATCGGCGCCACTGCGCGCTAATGGTGAGAGTGTCAAGTCATAATCGGGACGGTTCGTTGGTGGGAACTTTGCTGGGCGCCATCTCTGCCATCACTGCCGGTCACTGTTGGCTTTTGGTTCGCTTCAATTTACGAGTGTATCTAGCGAATCATTTTTCATTTGATTAGTTTGACTTGATTAGATTTGACGCGATAATGAATGCTGGTACGATCGATGCGATGCTGGCGGTGGGGCACCGAGCAGTGAGCACCTCACATGATCCTTGATCCAAATGAATATTTATTTCGATCGGAGCTGCGCGCAGAGCAATTAATGCAAATTGAGTGTTTATACAAAATTGATTCTTGTTTGACATTTCCAATTAAGCCCCGCATTAATGGGTGACGGAGTTATCGGTTTTTAAGTTTTATGTTGACAACTCGGTTGTTTTCCTCTCCACATCGTGTTTCTTCGCTTTGTGGACAAAGAATGACGGACGGTGTCAGCGCGTCGAATGGAGAAGTTCTTTTTTTCTTTGTTTCTTTTTTTTAAGTAGCAACGGTAATAAATGAGTTTGTGGCGTTTTACGAGCAATGACCAAGGGAGAGAGAGAGGGAGAGGAAGCAGAGACCTGGACTTTTTATGAAGCAGCACATGGGTGTTGGGCAGAAACAGAAGGGAATCGTGTGTTATATAAAACAAAAGTGAAAGGATGACGACTTAATTTAAGGGGCATGGCTTAATGGAGTTAATTTACACAAGTTTCACATTTCATCGCAATAAAATCCCGGACAAGAGGCGCCAAGCTTTTGTTATTTTTGTTGCTGTGCTGAGTGTCTTTGAAAACGAAGAACTGAAGATATTTCTTTGATTTTCTTTAAAGTTCACAGAGTTGGCGAGAGAATTTGAGGCAAATGGTAATGTGGGAATTGATGGAATTTAAAGCCCTGTTCTGTTGATTTTTTTTGCAGGGTTTGTAAGAAAGTCGAGGCAAAGGGAAAAAGTGAACATTCCTTGCTTGCTATAAGAATGAGGGAACATTTGCTGATTTGTTCAAGGATGCACTTCGCTTTCATAGTCTTTTAACAAGACTGTGGGGAAGAAACTTTCCTCTTGTCCTCTCGTTTCGATATGCATTTGGATTTCCTATTTTCCTTTTTTTAAATTCATTTTGCTCTAGCTTTTTGCATCTGAACTGATTCCAGATTGCAACACGTCATTGTTTTAATGGAATTGTCGGGCTACAGTCTGAAGTGGACCTGGGTCCCAACCAACATACCTCTCCAGCCAGAATGATCTTTCGCCAGCTGTCTCCAGTTGCGCACTCCAAGTAGGTTGAGGTCCTTTTCCAGTTTTGTACTCCACTTTAGCCTAGACCGTCCTATGATGAGTTGTCCCAATGGCTCTGATTCGAAGACTTTTAGTGCCAGAGCATTGGTGTCCATACGCTCTACATGACCTAGCCATCTTATGCGAAATCGCTTGACCAGGCGCATGTCGCTGTACAGTCCATACAGTTCGTTGTTAAATCTTCTCCTCCAGATGCCATCAACGCAAACAGAATCAAAAATCAAACGCTGTTAGTCACCAAACCATATTCAACCATCTGCAGAAGGCTGGACACAAAAAAAGCTTGATGTTTGGGTGCCGAATGATTTGACGCAAAAAAACCTTCTGGACCAAATCAACGCCTGCGATATGCTGCTGAAACGGGACGAACTCGACCCAGTTTTGAAGCGGATGGTGACTGGCGACGAAAAATGGATCACATACGACAATATCAAGCCGGTGAATTGTCCAAGCCGGGATTGACGGCCAGGAAGGCTTGTCTGTTTGTTTGGTGGGATTGGAAGGGAATCATCCACTAGGGGCTGCTCTCATATGGCCAGACTCCTAATTCTACCACCTGCTGCGAGCAACTGGACCAATTGAAGCAAGCGGTCGACTAGAAGCGTCCAGAATTGATCAAAAGGAAGGTTGGAGTATTCTAACAGGACAACGCCAGACCACACACTTCTTTGATGACTCGTCAGAAGCTACGGGAGCTCGGATGGAAGGTTTTATCGCATCCACCATATAGCCCGGACATAGCGCCAAGTGATTTTCACCTGTTCCTGTCCATGGCGACCACTATTGGTGGTTTGAAGTTGAACTTAAAAGAGGCTTTTGAAAAGTGGCTGTCCGTGTTCTTCGCAAATCAGAAGGGAGGGCTTCTACAAGAGGGGTATTATGAAGTTGCCGTCTAGATGGAAACAGATTATGGAACAAAACTGCGCATATTTGAACTAACTCCGATCACTGTAACACTTTTTATGAAGCATTGTATGACGAGCAAAACACACACAACGTTATATAAAGTGAGCTTAGTCCTTCGGGAGAGGGCTTAATTACTCAATTGCCTCTTGAGCCCAAAGAAACCGCTATTGGCAAGAGTTATTCTGCCTTTGATTTCGGTGCTGATGTTGTTGTCCCTGTTTACCGCGGAGCCGAGGTAGATGAAGTCCTTAACTACCTCGAAGTTTCTGCTGCCTAGTGTGACGCTCTGTCCGAGACGTCGATGTTGTGTGGCCTTCCTTGATGACAGAATGTCTCCTTAGTCTTGCCCTCATGTACCGCCAGACCCATTTTAGCAGCTTCCGCTTCAATGCCAGCAAACGCCTCATTGACGGCTCGCTGTGTTCGTCCAATCACGTCAATGTCATCAGCGTAAGCTAACAATTGAACTGACTTCTGGAAGATTGTGCCTCTGGTGTTGACTTGTGAGTTACGCACGATCTTTTCGAGGATGATGTTGAAGAAGTCACATGACAATGCGTCGCCTTGTCTAAAACCTTTTTTGACATTGAAGGTCTCGGTGAGCTCTGTACCGACCTTGACGAAGCAGCGAGAGTTCTCCATCGTCATCCTACACAATCTGTCGAGTTTGGTAGGAATGCCAAAACTTGACACGGCACTGTATAGCTCGTCCCTATGCACACTGTCATATGCGGCCTTAAAATCGACGAATAGGTGGTGAGTATAGACTTGTACTTCTTGGGTCCTTTTCAGGATCTGCCGTAATGTGATGATCTGGTCTATTGTGTACTTTCCTTGTCTGAAACCACACTGATAGGGATCTATCAGGTCATGGACAAATTGTTTCAGACGCTCACACAATACAACAGAGAGGATTTAGAGGACGATATTAAGAAGTCTGATGCCTCGACTGTTGGCGCAACAGGGGAAAGGGGTCTCCTCTCTTCTGGACTGGTCAAACGACATTGAGATTCCACTCATCGGGCATGCTTTCCTCCGACCATATCTTACAGATGACCCGGTGCATGCGCCCAATCAGGTCATCTCCAACTGCTTTAAGTAGTTCTGCGGACAGTCCGTCCGCTCCAGCAGCTTTGTTCGACTTCAGCTTGGATATTGCTATCTTCACCTCGTCTAAGTCGGGGGGACGGAATTCTTGTCTATCATCGTCCAAATTGAGTGTAACATTCTGCGTAACAGCGGAATTGGGGCCGCCATCGTCTTTATTGGGTCTACAGACTCTCAGTACAGACTGCTACTACTAGTTATCCATTCTGGTCTTGGCAGGTTTCGGTCCGAACCTTGTATCCTCCGGATATCTGTTTTAATAATAATTGTTGGCGCGACAGTCCAAAGGGTACCAGGGCCTAGCATGCTCATCAACTCGTGTTGTGCGCGCTACTGTTACGAGTAGAAGGGACCTACAATTTTTTGCCGAGTCTGAACGGCGAAGTTTGAGAAGCTTTTTCAGTTACTGCTCTTTGAGTGTTGTCAGTAGCTCCAGAAAAAGAACCTAGACCCTTCGGTGTGTGAGCGTCGCACTCTACGCACTACGCCACTTCGGCCATTATTTATTTATTTTTATTATTTTATCTTCGATCACCATCCGTGGCCACAAACCCAGTTTTTTAAGTTCTCTCAAAAAACATTTCATTGTTAACAAATCGCCTTTCCACCTCTGTCGTATGGCACCCAATTGCTTTGAATAAATCTAATGTTACTCCCAATGATTCTGCGAGTTCTCTTAGCATTTGACACCAATCTTGTTCCAGCATAGCCGACAATTCCACATACTCCGACTTTCTGGGCCGGTGAGGGCGCACTTTGCCTTCACCGCTTAAATCAGTATTTTTGGAGAGTCCAAATCATTTGTTGCCTGATTAATCACTCGGAGCAGATTGGCCATAAACTTTTTAAAGCGTTCGATGGGCTTCAGCTTCCCTTTTCTTGCAATTGAGAAAGAGAATCAAAACTTTCCCCAAATACTCTTTTTTTAAATACCTCTCGGACAATTTCAAAGCAAAAAACAATATTGTTCTCCAAAATGAAAGCGCAATGATTATCAACTGATACACTCTTCCAATGAAGTAGATCACTTAAAACTCGCTGGTTGCGCCATCTTTTAAAAAAAGAAATAACTTTTACCCGCAATACATGAACATAATAATAATAATAATAATTGTTGGCGCTACAGTCCAAAGGGGGACCAGGCCCTAGCTTGCTCATCAACTACTCGTGTTGTGCGCGCTACTGTTCTCTCACGAGTAGAAGGGACCTACAGTTTTTTGCCGACTCCGAACGGCAAAATTTGAGAAGCTTTCTTAGACAGTTATTACTCTTTGAGTGTTGTCAGCAGCTCGAAAGAGGTGATGCCGTGAAAAATTCGAAAAATTGGTGTTGAACTGGGAATCGAACCGACACCCATCGGCGTGTGAGCGTCGCACTCTACCCACTACGCCACGGCGACCACAGCAATACATGGACATCTTTCTTAAAATAAGTACTTTGATAAAGTATCTTTCTTTCCAATTCTTTATCATACGTAGGATCTCTAAGCTACGCTATGTTTTCTCTTTGTTTCCAGAGACCTAGATGTGTGTGGCAGTTTGCGCTTGACATGTGGTTGAGGACTATTAACGGGCACTTTTTGATTTTTCAGCTTACGTCGGTTGAATTTAAAGCATTCAGTCCTACTTGGCTGTTCGAAAGGGAAAATGCGCTTAGCGCAGATCCTCATGGTGCATATTTTAGCTGAAACAATGTAAAACTTGAACCCATCGGTACGAGGAGACCATTTTTCAAAACCCAGTCATAGCCTCATAGTCCTTTCTTTCCAATTCTCTATCGTATGTAGGTACTCCAAGCTCTGCTTAAAGGTTTGGTTTTTCTCTTTTCTATAATTGGCGCACGTTTATTGACTTGTTTGGTGCCCTTAAGTGAATGGGATTAAAGTCTCAGGACGAACAGAAGATTTAGTGACAGAAAATTCCTAACAAAGTTCGTACCAAATTTTGTAAACTTTTGGATCGACGAACATTCCAAAAAATTCAATAATTTCTCTAAATCAAGACTTGCCTTCCACCACAGTTCATCCTAGGCATGATGACACGCAAGACACGATTGTCTGCCAAACGCCTCCATTAGAACCAGAAAACCATAAAACACACCAAAAAAATGGTTGTTTACCGATTCTATTCAGAAGACGAATTCATAACTAACCCCACATTTCATCAATGCATACGATTTTCGCTGTGTGTAGAAGTTACTGCTACTCCCACGCTCATCTCTGAAAGCTAATCGATCCATAATTCATTCAATAATCCGCTCCATACTTTGTCGTGAAGTTATGCGCGTTCATAATGACGGCGCGGTTCACCTACATCCGATCAAAGTGGATCTCCACAAGCAACGCCCCCGCGCCGAGACCAAACAAGAATCTGACTACCGAATCGCAGTAAATTTGGTGTTTTCGGCCGAGTGTGTGACTCAGTGATCGGAACTGGTTGTGCTTAATGGGTGTTTCGTTTTTTATGGGCAAAAGATGATCACGGAAAAAATGGAAAGATGAATGAATGCAAATTGAGTTGAACCTTTATTCGGGCTGGCTGACTAATGCCCGCCCGCCCAGCCCTTTTTTGGGTGATGTTTAACCTATTAACATGTTGAACATAGTTTTGTTGGCTTGTGGGTGTCTGAACCGTGCCAACTTGGAGTTTGTTTCTAGAAAGTGCTGATGTTTGACGGGGAGCTTTGACGCCTTGGTGTCTAGATTGTTCCATGTCGCAGAATGATTCATCGGCACTGATTTGAGGAGAACATAAGTACAAGTGAGTCATGAAGCGCTGATCGAAAGGAGATAAAATGCAGGCGACGACGCATAGATTGAGGTTGTCTATTGCAATCACTTTCTGATTCAGATCACTCTCTCGAAGAAAGTCCCTCATTAAAGGAGCCGTCCAAGCAGTTTCTGAAGGTTGAATAAAGCACTGGATTAATAATAATAATTGTTGGCGCTACAGTCCAGAGGGGGACCAGGGCCTAGCTTGCTCATCAACTACTCGTGTTGTGCGCGGTACTGTTCTCTCACGAGTAGAAGGGACCTACAGTTTTTTGCCGATTCCGAACGGCGAAATTTGAGAAGCTTTCTTAGACAGTTTTGAGTGTTGTCAGCAGCTCGAAAGGGGTGGTGCCGTGAAATATTCGAAAAATTGGTGTTGATTGCATGTGAGCGTCGCAATCTACCCACTACGCCACGGCGGCCACAAAGCACTTGATTGGGAAAAGGAAATAAATGATCTCAAACGTAATTCTCATAAGAAAGATTTTGGGGATCAAAGTGGTCATAGAAACAGACGGTTTGTGGTGCCTAACCTCATCTTTGCCATTTTATTGCAGTTAGGTTTTTAGTCACAGAGGCAGCACGCTTGTGATTGCATGGCTTAGCTCGTCGGACGGGGTGGTTCTTGTCCACCTCACTCGCACATCACCCATTGCACACATAAAAAAAAATCGTGCCTAAACTATCTAAGGGAAAATGGAAGGAAGAGGAAGAAAAGGTTACAATAGAACAGAGAAAGCATAATACCCTAACCTGAAAGCGAACAGACATCTATAGGTGGAACGAAGAGGAAAAGGGCGGAATAGGAAAGGGTGTTCAATGCCTTTGCCCTTATCACTAAACAAGAACGGAAGGTTGAACGTGAAGCTAAGCATACTAGTCTACCTTAAGCCTAAACTATCTTAATAATTGATATAATTGTTGGCACTACAATCCATAGGGGGACCAGGGCCTAGCTTGCTCATCAACTACTCGTTTTGTGCGCGCTACTGTTCTCTCACGAGTAGAAGGAACCTACAATTTTTTGCCGAGTCTGAACGGCGAAGTTTGAGAAGCTTTTTCAGTTACTGCTCTTTGAGTGTTGACAGCAGCTCGAAAGAGGTGGTGCCGTGAAAAATTCAAGGTGTTCAGCCGGGAATCGAACCTAGACCCTTCGGCGTGTGAGCGTCGCACTTTATCCACTATGCCACGGCGGCCACCTAAACTAAACTATCTTATTGTCCTTAAAAACTAAACCTACGCTAAGCCTATACTTACTTAAGACTGGTCCTGTTCCTGGAGTTTATATATCAGTTTATGGTGTTGAACTTCAACTTTTAAATTTTAAATTTAAAACTATAGATACTTAAGAACTAGAGCATAACATAAAACATATGAAAAATAAGAAAGATTCAAATGGACTAAATACAAGCATGATTTTGGATTGCAAAGATGATATTTTGCCAGTGCTAGTTAAAATAATAAATTATTCCTTAACCGTAGACATCTTTCCAAATTCATGGAAGGTATCAATGTGGCAAAAGTAAGTAACGCAATAAAACCAGAGTAATTCCGACCAATTAACATGATGCCCCTATATGAAAAAATTCTCGAGACGGTAGTACGCATACAACTGGAACATTTTTTAATACAATCTGGAACGCTTTCTGAAAAACAATCGGGTTTCCGGAAAGGCCATTCAACGGAGACAGCTTTAGCTTGGGTCCTCAATGAATGGAAGAGAGAACTAGATTCAGGAAAATTGGTACTAGCACTGTTTCTTGATTTAAAAAGAGCATTTGAAACAGTAGACAGGTCTATAATGTTAAATAAATTACATAAGTATGGTGTGAGGGACAAAGAACTTAGATGGTTTGAGTCATTTTTATCCCTAAGAACACAACGAGTAAAGTTAGGAGGAGAATTTTCAACGCCTAATGAGGTTAACCTAGGTGTGCCGCAAGGAACAATATTAGGAGTGATATTATTTTTATTATATGTGAATGACCTAGAGGATTGTCTTAAGTTTTCAAATGTTTCATTGTTTGTTTGTAAATACTTGTAAAACGAAATTAAATGTTGATGCTGAAAACTTGTATATATGGTTATGCAAAAATAGATTAATGTTAAATGTCTCAAAAACTAAATGTATGTGCATTGGTAAAAATTGTGATAATATAAATGTCGAAATAAATAATAATACTATCGAGTGTGTAAGCCAAATTAAATATCTAGGAATAATTGTAGACAATAAACTTTCTTTTAACGAGCATGCTGACTACATTTGTGGAAAAATATCAAAGAAAATAAACTTCCTATTTAGAATAAGAAAAAAGATTTCAAAAGACTGTGCAATTAATATTTACAATTCTATTATACTACCACATATTGACTATGGCTCTTCTATTTTATTTTTATGTAATGTTAATAAAATTAACAGTCTTCAAACTTTACAAAATAGGGCAATGAGATGTATATTTAAATATGGATCAAGATCTCATAGTGTTGATATGCTAAACGAGTTGAAATGGTTGAATATCAAACAAAGACTGAAAATGAATGTACTAATTTTTATTTTTAAATTAAAAAATGGACTATTTCCTGTATATTTACAACGAAATTTGCAATATGTAGGAAACTATTATAACTTAAAAAATGTAGGAGATTTCCGGTTACCCCTATATAGGAGAGATAGAACACAAAATAATGTTTTATACAAAGGAGCGCAATTGTTCAGTAACTTAAATACTGATATGAAAAATCAAACCAACATTATTCGATTTAAAAAGCAAATTGTTCAACATGTTTTAAGATTTTACTAAGAATGAAATTGAAATTGTAAGAGTTTATTGTTAAACTAATAAATTGCTATCTATCTATCTAACTTTCAGCTGAATTCCTAAGGTTCATAATTTACAGATTCCTTTTTAAAGGCTTGTGCACATTTCGAGACCTTAATAGTGTCAAAGTTTCGAATTTTGTCGTTGTTTTCCTTAATTTTCCATTTTTCTATTCTACAAAAAATGTCCTGTTTACAGCGGACGATAGTTTTCGTAGCCATCGGTTCTTTCAAACCTCTATTTGACGAACGCCTTCTACCTTCTACACTGCCGCCAGCTTTTGCAAATTTTGCTGTTAATCTATCGAAAAGTGAGATGTTTTCACTTTTGAAAAACTACAATCAGACAAACCTTCGACTCCGTCTTCTCCTTCTTGTTGTGGCGCTTCAGTCCAGCGTGAGCCTGGGCCTCAATCAACATGCCTCTTCAGCTAGCACAATCTTTCGCCAGCTGTCCTCATTTGCCCACTCCAACTTAATTGAGGTCCTTTCTTTACTTGTGTGGAGTTGACTCCTGTTCGTTTTAAATTCTTGAACGATCAAAAGTTGATGCAGAAAGTGCTGCAAGAGTAGCAAAAACTTTTTCGCCATTCGTGAAAAACTTAAAGAATTCCTCCTCGTCGTGGATCCCAACGCTCATTTACAATTACGTCTCAGGTGTCAGCTCTTTCAACGAAGCATGCTCTAAAACACCAGATTGCGCTTTGCCTCTGCCTATACTTGAGGGAGTGAGCATACATCTTAATTCGTATTCGTACAGCTGCAAGAGTTCTTTAAGATCTCAACGTGCACATATCCGCTTGGTCGGTTGATAAATCCCCTGTTCTCTTGAAGAAGAGTTCTTCTTCGCTGAATAAACCATTGCGTAAGTGTTTTTATCTGTCCTACTCTTTATGGTTCTTTTCGAGTAAATGGAATACAACATTTGTCCAGATCGTCCCTAACAAGAGCCAATCCTTTTCACCTAACTTCTACCGACCCAAATAACTTACGTTCTTTCTTTCCAAGGTAATTGAAACGCTGATAAACCGTCGGCTTATTAAATTTCTTAAGAGGAAAAACTCCTACAGTATGCACTCGATCTTTCCGTGGTTTCGATGAATCTCTTATTCAAAGAATAGAAATTTCTTTAGAACTGTTCAATCCAAGCTGTGTTAGACAGAACTAAGTTTGATATTCCCCCAGGGCTTTGTTAGGTCTCCGACGCTCTTCCTCACTTTCATAAATTACCTTCTGTCTGACACGTCTTAATAGGAAGAATAATAAGAAGTTCTTGTCCTATTCTATGCTTTGCTGATGACATCACCCTCTGCTTTTCATATTCGTTCATTGGCTCTCAACTCTTCTATTTATTCTATTTATTCTATATATTCGGCCATAGACCTGGAGCGGCAGCGTATCTTGAGCCCATTAATTTCCAATCTTGAAAGCATAAACAAAAATAGAATAGTGGAATTCGATACTCCTAATGTAATTTCACTTAAGCGTTCCCAAAAACCAGTCATCATCCAAGACTAAGTTCGAACCAACGTATTTGAGATCTCCAAGAATGCAGCGAAATGTTTAGGTTTATCAAAGCGATGTATTCTTCATCTCTTTTGATCTGGTTACTGTGTATAAGGCGTATGTTCGCCCAAAACTTTAGTTTTACGATCCTATCTTGAACGGAGCTCCAAGACCTCCCTGCGTCTACTGAATACAATTCAACAGCGAGCAGTGAGCGTCAAGATACAAATGTCTCGATAGGGAACATTTCTTGTGAACGAGTCCTTATTTTTTTGTTTTGTTTGTTTGTTATGACATCTGTGAAAAATATTTAGTATACATCAAGTCATTGAACAGACAATATCATATTTTTTCATCGTGTTAAAAATGTCGAATTTTGTACCAGAAAGTGATAATTTGCGGAAAGCATTAATTTTTTGTTTTCATTTGAAGAAATGTGCTGCAGAGTCGCATCGAATGCTTGTCGAGGCATATGGTGATCATGCTCTATCAGAAGCAACATGCAAAAGATGGTTTCAACGGTTCAGAAATAATGATTTTGATGTGAGAAATGAAGAACGTGGAAGACCACCAAAAAAGTTTGAAGACGCCGAATTGCAAACGATATTGGATGGAGATGACACTTTGAGTCAAAAGCAAATGGCAGCAATGTTAAATGTTGCCCAACAAACAATTTCTGACCGTTTAAAAGCTTTGGGAAAGATCCAAAAGTGTGCAAAATGGGTGTCACATGAACTGAATGAAAGACAGATGGTAAACCGAAAAAACACTTGTAAAATTTTGCTTCAAAGGCACAAAAGAAAATCGGTTTTGCAACGGATTGTTACTGGCGATGAAAAAAGGATTTAGTTTAAGAATCCTAAGCGGAAAAAGTCATGGGTTAATCTTGGACAACCATCAACATCGACTGCAAGACCAGAATGATTCGGCAAGAAGACAATGCTGTGTGTTTGGTGGGACCAGAAAGGTGTGCTGTACCACGAGCTCCTAAAACCTGGTGAAACCGTTAATACTGATTGCTTCTGACAACAAATGATCAATTTGAACCATGCATTGATCGAGAAACGACCAGAATGGGCCAGAAGACAGGTAATTTTGCTCCATGACAATGCACCTGCACACAAAGCAAAACCGGTTCAGGATACAATCAAAACACTTGGCTGAGAGCACCTACCTCACCCGCCGTATTCACCAGACTTGGCTCCTTCCGACTACCATTTGTTTTCATCGATGGGACACGCATTGGCTGAGCAGCACTTTGATTCCTTCGAGGAGGCCGAAAATCGGGTGTCTGATTGGTTTGCTTTAAAAGACGAACAATTTTATTGGCGTGGTATTCACAAATTGCCAAAAGGTGGTCACAATGTGTAGAAAACAATGGCCAATACTTTGAATAAAATTTTTTTAATTTCCCATTAATAATTAGTGTTTTATTTTAAATCATACCGGTATACCTGGTACTTGACGTAATAATGCCGTGAAGTCAATTGACTCACTAGAACACAGACGTAATGTTGCGTTGTCATTAGAAATGCTTAAATGAATCGGCTTCCTTTGAATATCCACCCGCAATATACGCCTCACTACGAAGACCCTCCCGTACACCCTTAAGCTCACCTTTGTACGTGCAGTTAAGTTTAGGAATTCGTTCCTAAGCTGCACGACATGAAAATATAATGCTTTTCCCAGATAAGCTTTAACCTCTCACTACAGTCCACAGGCATTTAAAACCAGTCTTTTCTGCTTACATATGCAGGTGATTTCTTCTTCTTTCTTTGCCACTACATTCCGGAGTGGATCCGGGTCTCAACCAACATGCCTGTCCTGATCGCACGGTCTCCTGCCAGCTACTTCTAACTCCTCTCACCAAGTTGGTTGAGGCCCTTCTCGACTTGTTTGTATCATCTTACTCAGTTTAAGCCGCCCCCTGTTGCATTGGCTCGGATTCGAAGACTTTCCAGGCCGGAGCAGTGGTGTCTAAAAGCTCTACGAAGGTCGCCTTTTATATTTCGGGGTTGCGCAGCCCTAATGTTGCAATCTGGCAACTGTCAGCTCTATCGTAAAGTTTGATATTTTTGAGGTTATACGTACCTAGAACGTTTTGACATACGAGCTCTATTTGTGTTGTTTACAGTAACTTAAAAAATTCATCTCGCCCACAAAATGGAATTAAGTCGTGAAAATTTTCGTGCGATTATTTTTTACAACTTTCGACGTGGTTTAACTCAGCAACAGTGCATCGATGAACTTAATTCAATTTTTGGCGATGAAGCTCCATCCAGAACCAGTGCTTATCGATGGTATGGTGAATTCAACCGAGGTCGTAGTTCACTCCAAGACGAATTTCGTGAAGGTCGTCCAAAATCAGTTGTTGTTCCGGAAACCATTGATGCTGTGCGCCAACTGATATTGCAAGATCGTCATGTGACCTATCAAGAGATTGAGACAATCTTAGGCATTGGTGGGACTAGCATACATTCAATATCGCATGAACATTTGACCGTCAAACAACTTTGTTCGCGTTGGATCCCACACAATTTGTCAATCGCTCAAAAAAGGGCTCGTGTCGATTGGTCGAAAGAAATGCTCCAAAAATACGATCGCGGTGCTTCGAAATACGACTATGACATCGTCACAGGTGATGAATCGTAGATTTATGCGTGTTAGCTCGAAAGTAAACAGCAGTCGACTGTATGAGTGTTTCAAATTGAGCCAAAAACAAAAAGCACGAATCACTTCCAGGCAAATGGTCACCTGTTTTTTAGGAAAAACTGGACATGTCACAACCGAACCATAAGAACAACGCAGAACAGTCAATTCTGAGTGGAACACAACCATTTGTTTGCCAGTTGTCTTCCAAGAAATCAGGAAAACCAACCGACGAAGACGAATCGCTCTTCGCCACCAATGAAAGCTCTCACATATCGGCTCAAGCAACTGCATTTTTCAGCAGCCAAAACATCGATTTGATGAGTCATCCGCCGTATAGTTCTGACTTGTCACCGTATGACTTCTTTTTATTTCCGTACGTAAAAAATAAAATGAGGGGTCAACGTTTTTGGACACCTGAAGGAGCGGTCGATGTGTTCAGAATGCATGTTTTGGAGATACTTCAATCAGAGTGACAAAACTGCTTCCGCCACTGGTTCAAGCGCATGCAAAAGTGTATAGATCTTAATGGAGAATATTTAAAAAAGCAATGAAGCTATTTTCAATGTTTAATATTTGTTTTTGCTCTCTAATCCCGAAATATAAAAGGCAACTCTCGTATATGGCCTAGATGTTTTAAACGTTGAATCCGAAGACGCTTGCACAGGCATATTTCGCTTGCAGTCCATAAGGTATATTGTTGAATCTTTTCTCAAAAAGACATCAACGCAAACAAGACTGAAAATCGAGAGCAGAACTTTTCTTCGGAAAAGACTTAGGGCTTGCTTATTCGATTTTAGTAAAATCGAAGTTTTTGTGCCATAAGGTAGGACTAGGATGATCAATATGTCATACAAAAATAGCTTAATCTTTCGAAAGAGGGCTTTATTACTCAATTTCCTCTTGAGCTCAAAGAAACAATGAGTCGCACGGGTGATTCAATATTGGATTTCAGTACTGATGTTCTTCTTCTTACAGTTCGATGTGGACCTGGTCCGGAACCAATATGCCTCTACAGCCCGGACGAACTCTCGCCAGCTGCCAGTTGCGTATTCCATGTTAGTTGAGGCCCTTCACCACTTGTGTGCGTCACCTTAGTCTAGGTCGTCCTCTGTTGCGTTGTCCCAATGGTTTGGATTCAAAGACTTTTCGGGCCGGAGCAGTGGTGTCCATACATTCTATATGGTCTAGTCATCTTAGTACAACGTGTACTCGTATCCGTAGAAGCGTGGCCAGGGGCATGCTGCTGTACAGATCTTAGAGTTCGTCGATAAATCTACTCCTCCAGATGGCATCAACGCAAACAGGACCAAAAATCGCACGCAAAACTTTTCTCTCGAAAAGACTAAGGGCTTCCTCATCCGCCTTTGCTAACGTCCAAGATTCCGCGCCATAAAGTAGGACTGGGATGATCAAGCTGTTATATAAAGCGAGCTTAGTCCTCCGAGAGAGGGCTTTATTACTCAATTGCCTCTTGAGCCCAAAAAATCCGCTATTGGCAAGATTTATTCTGCCTTTGATTTCGGTACTGGTGTAGTTGTCCCTGTTTTCCGCGAAGCCGAGGTAGATGAAGTCCTTGACTACCTCGAAGTTTCTGCTATCTAGTGTGACGCTCTGTCCGAGACGTCGATGTTGTGTGCCCTTCCTTGATGACAGAATGTACTTTGTTTTGCCCTCATTTACCGCCAGACCTATTTTGGCCACTTCCGCTTTAATGCCAGCAAACGCCTCGTTGACGGTTCACCGTGTTCGTCAAATCATCAATGTCGTCAGCGTAATTTAGCATATGAGCTGACGTTAGGAAGATTGTGCCTCTGAAGTCGTCTTGGATGTGACACACGATCTCCAGGACGATTTGGATGAAGTCACAGACCGTTACCTTGTCTAAAACATTTTTTGACATTGAAGGTCTCAGAGAGTTCTTCATCGAAGTTGACGGAGCAGCGAGAGTTTTCCATCGTCGTCCTACACAATGTGACGAGTTTGTCAGGAATGCCAAAACTAGACATGTGCTGTATAGCATTTCCTGGGCTCACTGTCATTTGCGGTATCCAGTTACTAAAGGATACCAAATAGTTCCTGGTCACTAAAGGATACCAAATAATTCCTGGTCACTAAAGGATACCAAATTATCCCCAATTTAGCGCGCACGAATTGTATAAAAAGAAGAGGACCTCCAATGAAAAGAGCAATTCCCTTTAAATCGAAAATGTTTTCCCCCGAAAAAGGTGTTGTTCTTTATATGATCAAGACTTGACTTGAATAAATTCCCTCGCCTTCAGTTTGATTTCGGAGAATTTAATTTTTTAGATAGTACTGTTGCCTTTAACTGTTTCCGTGACACCTACCTTTAACTCAAACGTGTTTTTGTTCTTCTCATTTCAGGAACCAACAGCAACTGCCTCCTGAAAAGCCTCGCACACGTGCATTCACTTCAGGCATCTGCAATGCATTTGCAATGTTTAACATAACTAGTATAATTGCAAAACTAATTGACAACGGATGATTGAAGACATCGTCACCCAGAGAAGCCTACCAACCCCCAATACTCAGTAATTGTTGTTAGTTTAAGGACGCGTGTACCACTAAACAAGATAAATTATAAACTTACACTAGGTCTTACACTATCCACCTAATTTATTATTTAAACAACTAAGAGCAAGGCAAAAAGTAGCAATTCCCCATCCCGTTAGATGCCATCGTCATGGAAGCGTGCAAGCTGTCATTCTTCTATCTGTCATCGCTGCTATGCGCATGGAGTGTTGTAGCCGAAACGGTTTTGTATGGTGAGCAAATTGCAACGCGACGACTGCAAGGCCATTATCCGGATCATTCAACTTTCTAACTTATTGTTTTTTTCTGACTCATCGAGAAGATCATTTAATGAACAGAACAACCGTCGCTTGATCACACGCAAATGTCAAACGGACTGGAAAGCGAATTTGAGAAAAAACACACAAAGCCCCATTTTGGGACCACTGCGACATCTCTCGCTTAACATTTTTGCATACACCTCCAGTTCGGCATACGGCGCAGCTGTGCGCGACCTGCGCATGTGTGCAGCTCGACTGTGAGTTGTGTCAGTGTGGGGCAGCGCAAATGAGTTTTGTGAATGAAAACAGTTTAATGAATAAAAATTCATGCAAATTAGTCTGAGCATGTTTTGTGTTTGGGGTTTTTTCTTCGATTTTTGAACGTTTTCTTGTGAGTTCGTTTTTTTTTGTTTCCTTTTTGCGCGAGGAGAGATCAAGTTTGTTTTTTTCGATTCGACGATTCTGTGGTGGTCAATGTGGATGTAGGAAGAAGCTTGAAACTCAAGGTGACGTCAACGTCGACGGCTGCTGGTCTTCCCACTCGGACTCGTCAGCGCCAACGATATCAGATGTGGCGTGGTGCAAAATTGTCAATATCTAGCCGTGTTCTGTTTTTTTTTGTTCTTCCCTTTTTTTCTCGTTTTAACGCGTGTGTTAACATAAAAATGGTTTTTATTGCACCCGAATTGGCGGAAAGTCACCAAAAACAGACCTTGACTGAATAGACACACTGGTAGCTGTCAGTTTGACAGTTGACTTGTGGCAACTCTTTGTGTTTTTGTTCTTGTTGAAGTCTTAATTAGAACCGATCAATGATTTAATAACTCAATTAGCACCAATGAATGATCTCGGAATAAAGGAGCCAACAGAACTACGTTGTTGTTGCTGTCGTCATCTACAGTGAATAACTTGTCTAACCAGTGGAATTGTTTTTTTTCTTTCTTCTTGTGGTCTTTTATTTGGCTGTCTTTTAGGAAAACATTCAGATGAACTGCTGTCGGGAAAGTTGATAACTCCGCGAAAGGTTAACCATAAGGGCGAGCATGTGTCGCTCAATTTGACGCATCATCATGACGTTACCCCAGAAGACTTACACTATCACATAGACTTAGATAATGAAACTCTTCATTTGGAACTTGAGTGAGTTATGATTGATTGAATGGTGCACAGATTCTCAATTGTGGGTTGTTGTTTGTTTTCAGACCTCATACTTATTTTATGGCTCCAGGTTTAGTTATAGAACGACACCGCAGAGACCTCCGTTTTCGTAAGAAGCCGCAAAAGAACACGAACTGTCATTACCATGGGAAAATTCGTGGACATTCCGGATCGAAAGTTGCTTTGTCAGCGTGCGACGGACTGGTGAGTAGTGATTCATTTTCGATTCGATACGTGGATTCGATTTTATTTCGTTTTGAGTGTTTTTTTTGTTCATTTTGTATCTACGGCCAACTGCGACTTATTTTATTGAGATTTCCAGATTGAATTTAAGTTGGTTTTTAAGTCAATTGATTGGTGGTCTTGTGTGGTGTCACCTTTCAGAGAGATGGTTCTTGGAACAGATGAGTGTATAGATGAAGACAGGTGCAAGTTTTATTAAGCATTGTCAGAGTTTTTGGAAATACAATTTAAATAAATACAAATTCATGGATATTCGCCATTGTTGCTGGCACAGAGTTAGCCTTCAACGGATATCCAAGAGACCGGACCTTTTAAGGTGGTGCTTGCTACACAAGGTCATACTTTCCTGCTTCCATTGGCGACGTTTGAAATAAGTCCAGTATTTGCTCCATTCGCTGACAACAGACAGACAAACTCACGAATAGAGCGACCACCTAGAGAACAACATTCAAGATGTTATTTCTGATTCAGTCAAAAAAGTCACAAAAGTTGGAAAGTCTTTGAAAACTGGGCCTCCACAGTGGTCCAATTTGGCTGTAATATGCTAAAAATATAAGGTTGTCAAATATCTCCCTTCCTCCCATTTTTTGCTCTTCATTCAATGCTTCTGATGGCCTGGTGGTTGGTAACAGGTCGCGGATTTTGCAACTCTTTGCTGAACGTGATTAATTTTAATAGCGGTGGTTACTTGAAAAGGGAGTGGAGCTGGGGTGGACGGTGGACGGTGGAAGTTGGTTTAGTTCGCTCACTCGACACCCCTCTGTGAAGTCGATAATTTCTGACGGCAATTTTTGAAAAATTAGTTTGGTGAAGTGATTGTAATGGTCTCATGGGCTTAAATAATTTGTTTTTTCACATTCACTTTGATGGCACTGAGAAGGTCGACATCCGATTTTCTGCTCTTCATTCAATGCTTTAAAAAAAGGTGATCGGATTTAGTTCAAATATGCGCCGTTTTGTTCGATAATCTGTTTTCATCTAGACGGCAACATCATAGTACCTACCTCGTAGAAGCCCCCCTCCTTATTTGCGAAGAACTCGAACACCCACTTTTCACAAGCCTCTTTTGAGTTCAACTTCACATCACCAAGGGCGTTCGCCATGGACAGGAACAGGTGGTAATCACTTGGCGCCATGCTCGGGCTATATGGTGGATGCGATAAAACATCCCATCCGAGCTCCCGTAGCTTCTGACAGGTCATCAAAGAAGTGTGTGGTCTGGCGTTGTCCTGGTGGAACACTACACACTTCCTGTTCAATTCTGAAAGCTTCTGGTCGATCGCCTGCTTCAAGCGGTCCAGTTGATCGCAGTAGATGGTAGAATTGAATTGAATTGAATTGAGTAGATGGTAGAATATGAGCTACTTCCATCTGGCCATATGGAAGTAGCACAAAAAAACCGTCAATCCCGGCTTGGCCACTGTTTGGGAAGATTCACCGGCCTTCAACCACGACCGTCTTCGCTTGATATTGTCGTATGTGATACATTTTTCGTCGCCAGTCACTATCCGCTTCAAAACTGGGTCCAGTTCGTTCCGTTCAGTAGCATATCGCAGGCGTTGATTCGGTCCAAAAGGTTTTTTTGCGTCAAATCATGCGGCACCCAAGCACCAAGCTTTTTCTTGTATCCAACCTTCTACAGATGGTTTAAAATGGTTTGGTGACTAACTCCCATCTCTTGGGCGATGTCATGAGATGCCACATGCCGGTCTAACTCGATGATTTCCATGATTCGATCGGTGTTCGTCGTCACAGGTCTTCCGCCGGCTGGCTTATCCATGGTGTTGTTTTCACCGGCTCTGAATCGTTAAAACCATTCCTCCGCGGTTCGAAGTGATGGAGTGCCATCCCCCAAAACACCATTAATCTCACGGAACATTTCTATAGCGGATTTGCCTTTAACGAAAGAAAACTTTTTTTTTTCCTTCCTTAACTTTTCCTTCTTTAACAAAGGAAAACTTTGTCTACATGGGGAAGACATGTAGTATACATGTAGTTGCTCCATGGTGAAAGCAATATCCAAACAAATCATGCATAGAGTCGATTTGTAGGTTATGTCAAGACCTTTCACATGATGTATAGAATTCCCAGATACGAGCTCTGCAGCGCTTTGTACAAAGCCGGAAAATTCAAAAGACAAAATGCGGAAGGGAGATTTTGGATAACCTTATAGTATTTGAGTTAAAATGCCACAGAATTATTTGTCGAATAAAGAATATCCCACGCTACTTTAGGGAAGCCGTCTGTGTTTTTTTCCATTTCAAAGTTTCATACGACTGTGGCAAACACGATTTAGTGTCTAGTTAGGATTTATTTTATAATTATGGCGCTACAGTCCGGGGTGACTTTTTGCCTCAACCAATATGCCTTCCAGCCAGCACGGTCTTTCGCTAGCTATCTCCAGTTGCGCACTCCAAGTTGGTTGAGGTCCTTCTCCACTTGTGTGCGCCATGTTAGCCTAGGCCGTCCTCTGTTGCGTTGTCCCAATGGGTCGAAGACTTTGAAGGCTGGAGCAGTGGTGTCCATACGCTCTACACGACCTAGCCACCTTAAGCGTTGTATCCGAAGATCCTTGACCATGCGCATGTCGCAGTACAGCCCATAGAGTTCGTCATTATATCTTCTCCTAACGCAAACAGGACCAAAAATCGCACGCAAAACTTTTCTCTCGAAAAGACTAAGGGCTTCCTCTTCCGCTTTTAGTAACGTTCATGTTTCCGCTCCATAAAGTAGGACTGGGATGATTAAGCTTTTATACAAAGCGAGCTAAGCCCGTCGAAAGAGGGCTTTATTACTCAGTTCCCTCTTGAGCCCAAAAAAACCGCTATTGGCAAGAGTTATTCTGCCTTTGATTTCGGTGCTGATGTAGTTGTCCCTGTTTACCGCGAAGCCGAGATAGATGAAATCCTTAACTACCTCCAAGTTTCTGCTGCCTAGTGTGACGCTGTGTCTGGGACATCGATGTTATGTGTCCTTCCTTGATGACAGCATGTACTTTCTTTTGCCCTCATTTACCGCCAGACCCATTTTAACCGCTTCCGCTTCAATGCCAGCAAACGCCTCATTGACGGCTCGTTGTGTTCGTCTAACCACGTCAAACTCATCAGCGTAAATTAGCAATTGAATCGACTTTTGAAAGATCGTGTCTCTGGTGTTGACTTGTGAGTTACGCACGATCTTCTAGAGGCCGATGTTGAAGAAGTCACATGACAGTGAGTCGCCTTGTCTAAAACCTTTTTTAACATTGAAGGTGTTGGTGAGTTCGCTGCCGACCTTGACGGAGCAGCGAGAGTTCTCCATCGTCATCCTACACAGTCTGATGAGTTTGGTAGGAATGCAAAAACTAGACCTGCCACTGTATAGCTCATCTCTATGCACACTGTCATGTGCGGCCTTAAATCGATGAATAGGTGGTGGGTGTCGATTTACACTTCTTGTTTCTTTTCCAGGATCTGCCGTATTGTAAAGATCTGGTCTATTGTGGACTTCCCTGGTCTGAAACCACACTGCTTGGGACTTATCAAGTCATGGACAAACGGTTTCAGACGCGGACACAATGTGGCAGAGAAGATTTTGTATGCGATGCTGAGGAGACTAATCCCTCTGTAGTTGGCGAAGCCAAAAGGGTCTTCTTTCTTGTGAACCGGGCAAACGACGCTGAGATTCCACTCATCGGGCATGCTTTCCTCCGACCATATCTCGCACATGAACTGGTGCATGCGCTCAACCAGGTCATCTCCAGCTTCTTTAAATAGTTTTGCGGGCAGTCCGTCCGCTCCAGCAGCTTTGTTCGACTTTAGCTTGGATATTGCTATCTTCACCTCGTCGAGGTCGGGGGACGGAATTCGTGTCTATCATCGTCCAAATCGAGCAGGAGATTCTGCCTAACAGCGGAATTTTGGTCGTAAGCGCCATTAAGGAGTCTGCAGAAATGATCCTTCAAGATTCTCAGCACAGACTGCGACTCTACCACGAGTTGTCCATGAAACCTGGTACCAGCAACTTTTTGAGTCGAGCTTGATTACAGTTTCTGAAGTGTTGTAGGGTGTACATTGAAAACACTTAGACAAAGCGTGGCACAATTCGAATAATTGCATAAGTGAAAGTGGTTATGGCGTTGCGAAACATTTAAAAGAATATCTTGGTAAAAGTGGAGCTCGAGCAATGCTCTGTGACGAGAAATTACAAGAAAAAGGCTGACACCTTTTAGAATTGAAAACCATTCTAATAAAACACCAGTGAAAGCCGTGTGTATTTTATGAGGAAGGGCAGAAAAATATGTCACATTTTGTAAGTTCCGCACGAATTCAAAGTTCTTGTCTCTTGACTCATCCAATTTCTTGTTCAAGGCTCTTAAAATTCATGATAGAAAATTTACTAGATTCTTGGTCAAAAGCCTTGTTAAATTTCGTTTTGAAGTCTTTGTCCAGATTCAAGTTCAAGTTATTGATAAAGTTCATTTCCCAATTCTTGTCTGGCTTTAAATTTAAACCTACATCGAATTTCTCATCGTTTTTGGAATCTCTCTAAGTCTAAGCCCTTGTAGACTTTTTTAAACTTTTACCGAAAACCTCCTCTGAATCTTTGTCCAAGTCCGTGTTTAAGTTTCTGTCCAATTTGTCTTTCCTTAAGTGCTCGTGAAGGAAATGTTGTTCTTTATCCTCGTCCTTATCCATGTCTTAATTTAAGTTCTAATTCCACTTGTTGTGTGCGACGATCACACGCCGAAGGGTCTAGGTTCGATTTCCGGCTGAACACTTCGAATTTTTCACGGCACCACCTCTTTCGAGCTGCTGAAAACACTCAAAGAGTAATAACTGTCTAAGAAAGCTTCTCAAACTTCGCCGTTCGAAGTCGGTAAAAAGCTGTAGGTTCATTCTACTCATGAGAGAACAGGAGCCCGCACAACTTGAGCAGTTGATGAGCAAGCTAGACCCTGGTCCCCCTGTGGACTGTCGCTTCGTATTAATGTAATAATATAATTCTACTTCTTGTGAAGATTTTTGTAGAAGTCATTGTCCAAATCCTGGTCTCTCGTAACTTTTATTCAAAGTTAGTGCCCAAAGTTTGGTCCGAAATTTGTTCTAGCCCTTGGCCAAATCTGTGACTTAGTCGTTGTCGAAGTTCTTGTCCAAGTCTTTGTTGAAATCCTCCTCTAAATCTTTATCGAAAACCTTGTCCAAGTCCTCGTCTTTCCCATGTTTTTGTCGAAGTCTGCGCCCAAATGATTCCCCAAGGCCTTAGTTCTTGTCGAAATCGCTGATTAAGTCGTCGTCCAAGACTTTCTTGAAATCCTTACCTAAGTCTTCGTCGAGGTTCTTGTTTAGGTCTTTCCCACAATTCTGTCAAGTATTGCCAAAGTTCCCGTCCATGTCTGAGTCCTATTCCTTGTCTAAGTCTTTCCACATTCAACGATGTTTTTTAAATACTCATATAACAGCAACACCCCTCTCTTTCGCGTCATAATCTCCTGCCTGTCCCATTCAGGCCCTCCGCAGTTAGCTGGTTTGATCGTGCTCTGTGACAAGATCCCACATTCTATCTGCAGAACCAAACATCATTGTCTACAGTCCATTTGAAGGGCTGTTCAAAAGTATATCTGTACCCATCTACGGTCTTTGTCGGATTTTTGGAATATTAGTTGGCTATCCACCGGGCGCCACGAGGGCGCTAACTGTACAGCTGTCAACTGGCGTGTACCATTACAGAGACACGTTTGCAGTTTCTCTATATAAAGTAACGTTGCTGTGTCCCCCCAAGCCCATGTTGCCATTGACTCACAAAGAATAATAAACGCAAGCCATCCCACCTTGCAACGATTGCTACTTTCAATGTGCAACGTTCCCAAGATCCAACTGCCCTTTAATTAGCTTGCAAACCTGAATCGGTAGCCCCACCCTGCCGTCGTCTTCATTTAAATGTCTTTTCAGCGTTTGCTGTCCCCAGCTCGGAGGTGATCCATCAACGTCCACACTTGACTAATTGACATCAACACCGACACCCTTTCCAGTCTAGGCCGCATTCCGCGCCGTCGTCACGTCTGGAGCGCGCCTGGCGTTCCAAAGAAATTTAAATGGACTTTTACCAGCACCCGCACCCAACCACCCACCGTTTGGGGAGTCGCGTCATTAATTAGCCGCGCCGACAGCTGACAGCACATTAACCAGCATAGCTTCGATTTGCAAATGTCTTGCGTCTTTTCACCTCACGCAGTAAATCAAATCGCGGGGCAGTGCTTCGCTTTTGTTAACAGACTTGTAAGCGGTCCCGGCGCGACATAGCTCCACAAGCACGGCGGCAATGGCAGCGGGCGGTCCGTAATTGCGACTTTCGCCTGCTGCGCCGTCGCCGACGTTCCCGTCGCTATGTGCAAAATGTGACTTACGCCGTGTGCTCCCTTCGTGGAAGTTACTCACCTTGTCACCCAACACCTCAGCCATCCGGCGTCGGTACGTGGCGGAGAATGCCTAGCTGCCCTTTCTTCCTGCGGCCGGAGATTTATGAGCGTTTTCCAGCGAGTGTCACGTCGTGACTGCTGATCTCCGTAACCCTGCGTTTGTTTGATTTGTGAGACGTCGTCGCTGGCTGGGCTGTTCTGCTCCATCGTGGCCGTCGTTGTTTCGGCTTCATTTGCGGAATTGCACGCCACGCCTACGTGGCCATAAATCAAATCCGATTTGCCAAACCGAAAGGCGGTCACTGGTGTGACGGTGGCGGGGAACTGCATATCCACTTACATTGGTGACCGCCACTGCGAGTGCAGTCCGATTCATACCGACAATCACTCGATCGCAACCCTCCGCCGATTGCCCGATAATTGCCAGCGATCGGAGTCCCCACCCGGTGGCCGCCTCGCGGCGAAATCGGAGCGGCCGGGTGACAGGCGACGGATTTATTTCTTCTCCGCAGCGCTGCGCCGCCAAGGCAGCCCTACAGTAATGACACAGAACGCCGACGGCCATCGAGTAGGGTAGGCCTGAGGTGAGGCAGTGGCGGCGAGGCGGCTCAATCGCTGGATCTAAGACCCACAAAGCCCGTGTAATTAATTAATTATGATTGAATGTGACAGGTAGGCCGTGCAGTGCAACTGCCAGCTACGAATGGCAATTTCACGATTCAATAGCTCACCGCCAAGCCGAGCTGCGCCGGCAAAATTTATTGGAAATCGTGGTCATGAGCCGCGCGTAAAACCGTCAACGGATAATAATTGCATAGTGCTTCTGTTGAATGGGCTCCAAGTTATTCCTGCGGCAGTGTCGTATGTGGCGTGCGCGTGCTTGTGTGTGCGAGAGTGGAGGCGCTGTAAGAGGCGCCGCCGCTGTCCGTGGGCGTGGTGGTGATATATTGCATCTTGATTTGAGGTTGTGACTTACATGCATGAACAATCGCTGAAACTCAATATTAATGAGCGCGAATATTTATTGGTTTCTGAAGCACACCCGACAGAGGGTGTGGGTGTAGGCCGATCCAATTGGGTGCACGTTCTTGAGGGGTTCACTGAACGATAATTGCCTTCTGAGTGTGATTGCTGTGCGTCTGAGTTTTTGTTTTTAGTTAGCGCTAAAGTTTATTAGAAAACAGCAGGTTATAACGTCGTTGCAAATTGACGTTGACTCGATCACGGGCAGCAGAATTTCGTGAACCGATCCGTTTATGAGTGAAGTCCGCAAGAAGTTATTCACAGTATTATTCGGATTGGGCCGGTGAGAGAGTCGAGGGTTTCTCCTGCATTAATTTATATAATTTAATAATTGTATTGCGCGAAAGCCTGCAAATGAGAGGTGTTTAGCCGGGAATCAAACCTGGAACTTTGGAGTGTGAACGTTTCACTCTACTCGCTATGCCAGGGCGACCTGCATTACCCGCTTTCAAATGTCGGTTATTTCTGAGGTGTGGGTATTTGATGCAATGTCTGTAAAGTGTGTCGATCTCGAAGGTTCGTGCATATGGTAAATTTTCTTAAAAACGAAATACAGAATATCCAACAGACGGAGTCTTACGTCCTGTGAAGGATAATTCGATTACCAACGTCACTATACACACCCCTGCCTCTTCGAAAATGTCTGCTATAACTTTTTGCAAGATTCGAGGTCAGAGAATTTTAATTTGCTCTTTAAAAGAAACTGAAAAGGCATAAGGAGCTGCGTCACACAGTCTAGGACGTCACCGACCCAATAGTCTGATGTCTTTGGGTCTTCCTTTTGCACTTCATTGACATCCGTGAGTTGTGCCTCCTCCTGTGCGCTCAGAGGACTCCTTCATCATCACCGACAAAATGGTCTGATGTCAATTATTTCAAAAACAAAGTCAAAGTTTGGAGATCCCAAAAAATTATGAAAGAGTCCTCTTGAAAGCACAGGAGGAGGCACCACTCACGGAAGTCAAAGAATCCTGTGGTGTCAAGAAGAAGTACCGAAGTGAAAAGTTGGCTTTTCTCTTGATTTCAACTCGTACAGCACCCAATTTCCAAAGATTATACGATTTCGCTTTGCATTTGAATCGGTTCCCAATTCAATAAGGCGTTTGTTCCTCATTTTGAAACTTTTGGGTCTGCCCAGGACTTCCTTTGTCTTCGACGCTAAGATCATCACGTTTAAAACGTCGAAACCATTCCCTGCATAGATTATCTGTTGGAACAAATTCACAATAAATGGGCTTCAGCTGGACTTTTTATTCCATTTAAACCAGAAAATTAAAACTTGCCAAGAACGCTGTTTATAAGGTTGTCAAATATGTCCCTTCCTGCTTTTTGTTCTTCATTCAATGCTTTATAAAAAGTGTTACAGTGATCAGATTTAGTTCAAATATGCGCCGTTTTGCTCGATAATCTGTTTCCATCTAGACGGCAACTTCATAATACCCCCCTTGTAGAAGCCCCCCTTGTAGAAGCCCCCCTTGTAGAAGCCCCCCCCTTGTAGAAGCCCCCCTTTTAGAAGTCCCCCTTGTAGAAACCCCCCTTGTAGAAGCTCCACTTGTAGAAGCCCCCCTTGTAGAAGCCCCCTTGTAGAAGCCCCCCTTGTAGAAGCCCCCCTTGTAGAAGCCCCCCCTTGTAGAAGCCCCCCTTGTAGAAGTCCCCCTTGTAGAAGTCCCCCTTGTAGAAGTCCCCCTTGTAGAAGCCCCCCTTGTAGAAGCTCCTCTTGTAGAAGCCCCCCTTGTAGAAGCCCCCCTTCTTATTTGCGAAGAACTCGGACAGCCACTTTTCACAATCCTCTTTTGAGTTCAACTTCACACCACCAAGGGCGTTCGCCATGGACAGGAAGACGTGGTAATCAGTTGGCGCTATGTCCGGTGTATATTGTGGATGCGATATAACCTCCCATCCGAGCTCCTGTAGCCTCTGACGAGTCATCAAAGAAGTGTGTGGTCTGGTGTTGTCCTGGTGGAACACTACACCCTTCCTGTTGGCCAATTCTGGACGCTTCTAGTCGATCGCCTGCTTCAAGTGGTCCAGTTGGTCGCAGTAGATGGTAGAATTAAGCGTCTTGCCATATGGGAGCAGCCCCTAGCGGATGGTTCTCTTGCAATCCCACCACCCACAGCAAAACCTTCCTGGCCGTCAATCCCGGCTTGGCCACTGTTTAGGACGATTCACCGGCCTTCAGCAACGACTGTTTTCCCTTGATATTGTCGTATGTGATCCATTTTTCGTCGCCAGTCACCATCCGCTTCAAAACTGGGTCGAGTTCGTTCCGTTTCAGCAGCATATCGCATGCGTTGATTCGGTCCAAAAGGAATTTTTGCGTCAAATCATGCGGCACCCAAACACCAAGCTTTTTCTTATATCCAACCTTCTGCAGATGGTTTAAAATGGTTTGGTGACTAACTCCCATCTCCTGGGCGATGTCACGAGATGCCACAAGCCGGTCTAACTCGATGATTTCCATGATTCGATCGGTATTCGTCGTCACAGGTCTTCCGCCTGCTGGTTTATCCATGGTGTCGTTTTCACCGGCTCTGAATCGTCGAAACCATTCCTCCGCGGTTCGAAGTGATAGAGTGCCATCCCCCAAAACACCATTAATCTCACGGAACATTTCTCTAGCAGATTTTCCTTTAACGAAGGAAAACTTTAAAATAGCGTGAATTTCGGCGTTAGTGAATTCCATGTTTACACCTCTATAACTGTTGAACGCAATATTCAAACTTATCATGCATAGCGTCGTTTTGTAGGTTATGTCAAGACCTTTCACTTGATGTATATGAGCTCTGTAACGCTTTGTACAAAGCCGGAAAATTCAAAAGACAAAAAGGCGGAAGTGAGATATTTGGTAACTTCATATAAGGCGTACATCATACCAAAGCTTGAGTATAACGCTCCTATCTGGTCTGGTGCTCCTAAGACCTCTGTTCACCTTCTAGATAGAATCCAACAGCGAGCGATAAAACTTTTTGGTGATAATAACGCTGAAAAGTCAATCGACTCGCTATAACATCAACGAAATGTTGCGTCTCTATCACTATTTTATAGCTATTTCTACAAAATATGCTCTAAAAAATAGCCAGCTGCATTCCTCCGCTTCAAGAATTCACCCGCAATACCCGCCTAGCTAGGAAAGCTCGCCCGTTCAACCTTCGGATATACACTTACGTTTAAAGACTCGTTCTCTCAGGCGCATCAAACGAATATGGAATACTCTTTCCAGCCCAACTTTCCTCCCCCCATTACAATCCACAGGTATTTAAAACCAATATTCGTAGGTACCTCTTTTCCACTTTGATATCGGTGTTTGAAATTTTCAAAGAAGTTATTTTTCCGATAAAATTTCTATGAGACTCAGAAAATGTTTACCAATGAGTAATCTGAGGCTTTGAAGTAATGAATTCCGTCCTTTACATAGATCATCTTGATTGGAGTGGGCTTATGACGAACGACGAACGACGATCGGCGGCTGCGTTCTTAGGTCTGTTTCCAAGTGTCTCTGCTCATAGAACAACAACAGTAAAACAGCACTTCAAGAAATTGCTGAAGAGTATAATGTCTCCTATCCTAACTTACATTCTTGGCCATAGAACCATCCAATATTGTTAAAAGAGAAGGCAGTTATTTTCGTCCTTGTGTAATGTCATAAGAGGCCCATTCGGAAACAAAGTGAACTTCTTCTCTGTTGCAGTGGGAACCACATCAAGCTTATATTTAATCAAGAAACGGTCTGAAAGTGCCAACACTAAGATTGGCTGATCCTTCTTGTAGGTGAGCCAATTTTTGGAATGTAGGCTGTTTATTGAGGAGAACATTTGTATCGTCCTATATAAGAAATCACGAATCAGATTCAGCAGACCCACAGAATTGTGCTTTTTTCCTCGCATTGATCTTTCAGCTATTTTTGCAAAAATATCAGCTATTTCCTAAAATTTACCCAAACGAAGGCGTTGGTTGCGGAGTCTACTCTGAGGATCTGAACCTTAGTTTAAAATTCTGACTTCCCAATCACTGTAGCGTGTTCCAAGCTGATGTAATGGCCATTCGCGAAGCACTGTCTTTGCTGAAGAGGAATAGTATATCCCCAGCTGATATCCTTATTCTTACGGATAATCAGGTAGCACTCAGGGCCCTGGAATCTGTCTCAAAAAACTCCAAGACGGTCATGGACTGCCGCACATCCTTAGGTAAGATGAGCAGTTCAACACACGCCTGTGCTGGCTGCCAGATCACAGAGACATTCCGGGCAACTGTTAAGCAGACGAATTGGCCAGGCTTGCCACAACGCAACCACTACTTCAGGAACACAAACACCTCGGTATCCCTTTCGCCACATTCAAGTTAGTACTGCATTTGAACGCGATCCATCAGACTAATCAAAGGTGGTCTAACCATAACCTTTTTCGCGTCTCCAAGGAGGTGTGGCCCTCTCTTGAACCCAAACGCTCCAGACTGCTACTATCGCTCAAAAGAGGAGACATGAGCCTGGTCATGGAAGCCATAACCGGGCACTGTCTAATCGGTGAGCATGCTAGCAGGCTAGGGGCTCCCTCAAACGATTTTTGCAGAAGCTGCAGGGATGGGGAAGAATCAGAAACTCTCCTACACCTGTTATGCACATGCCCGGCGCTCTCGCGCCTTGGACAGAACGGCCTACATGACCTCAATAAAACCCCTCCCGTTGACATATTAAATTTTATTATCGGCTCCAGCTGGCTTTAGGTTCTTCCCACATGGTGTGGTAGCATAATGGTCCTGTACGGGACTAAGTGCATTCATCAGCCACCTTAACCTACCTACCTACCTACCCAAACCCTGGATTTTGGTGGTTGCTCTTTATTCCCTTGCCAAACCTGCTGAAAGGCAATCTTCTCCTGGCCACCGATCCTCGAATCGGTTTCTTTTAACATTAATCCGTGCACCAGGCCTTGTTTACCAATCAATTGATTGCCCCCAACCGAATCCTTTAACCGCCTGTAATCGAATACTTTTGGGAACCCGCTGTAGGGTGCGCTGCGGTTTCGCTTTATCACCCAACCACCCAGTTGCCGATAGCAACTCCCCCACCACATTTGTATGTTTTCCATGAGTTTCCGAAGACCGACCGCCATCGGAGGTTTGTTTACTTTTCATGCGGTTGATGTCTTATTCCGAGGCACGATCAACCTCAATTCTCATCGTTCTCCTATGCCTCTCATTGCAGTTGGGCCACATCAGGGCGAACAACAACGAGTACTTTATCGAGCCGTCAAAGCTCCATGAGGCGCATCCCACCAACGGACATCCACACGTTCTCTTCCACAGATCAGCTGTCAAGGTGCGTAGTCCTCCCCAACCCGCTTGCGGTGAGCAACGCAACAAAGTCACGTTTCACTTTATATTTGCAGAAGAAGAAACACCGCAACGGCAACCACCACCAGCACCACAACGGCGGCAAAAAGCGGCGTCACATCAGCAACTGCGGCACAAAGGAGCCTCGCAGGCGCACCGAGACCAGGATCGAATGGCAGTCGCAGGGCAAAGTAACAATTTGTAAACAAAATCCGACTAAGTAAATTTTTAATGAAAACAAAACCCCATTTCCTCGTCTCCCCTCTCCTCCTCCCGTTGGCGCGTTGACAACTCCTTCAATCTGGGAAACAGGTCATCGTTCAAGGCGGCCGGAAGGTGCGACGGAACCATCATCAGCACGAAAACCGCCGCGGAAAGAGCTCGGCACGATCTCCGCACCAGCAACAGCCGCAGGCAGCGGGTTTCCAGACGGCGGATGCTGCACAAGATACGCCGCGGCAGCGACGTCACCATCAGCACCACCACCAGAATCATCACAACCATGTGCATAAGCAGCGCCAGCGCAAGAAACGCTCAATTAGCAGTCTGCGCCACGTTGAAACGTTGATTGTGGCGGACGCCACCATGGACGCGTTCCATGACGACGATGTCGAGACGTACCTCCTGGCCATACTGAACGTGGTCTCGTCGCTGTATAAAGACCCCACCATCGGCAACTCCATCGAGGTGGTCGTGGTGAAGATAGTCGTGATCGAGGAGGACGAGGCGCATCCGGACCTGAACCTCACTGAGAGCGCCCAGCGGAATTTGGATACGTTTTGCGCGTAAGTAGGCGGCGCGCGGATGTCTCAATGCGGTCTCCGACTTCCGATCTCTCCCACAGATGGCAGTACAAGAACCAGTACCACGACGAGGACGATCCCTATCACCACGACGTCGCCGTGTTGGTGACACGCAAAAATATCTGCGGCAACAATTGCATGTAAGTCAATTTCTCTTGCGCGCGTGGAATTGGTGGGGTGCGGCCCGCTGCACACTCACTTCCTGTGGCGGGAACTGTTTGTTCGACATTAATTTGTTTTCACCGCACACCTCGTGTGTGTTTCTTTTGCTCGTAGGACCCTGGGCGTTGCCAATGTGGGTGGAATGTGCAAGCCAACGCAGTCGTGCAGCGTCAACGAGGATAATGGGATTGTGCTGTCGCATACGATTGCCCATGAACTGGGCCACAAGTAAGTAGGCTTCTCCTCGTCGTTTTGGTAGTTTGTGCATTTTGTTAGCTTAAGTTGTGTGGAGCGGCGTGTGATGCGTGTGCGAGCAAGTGTGTGGGTGCGATTCTCTCGGCCAGAGCTGGCCGCAGATTCGCGCGGAGGAGGTCGTCAGGGTGTCTCCGAGAATGGGTACAGTGAACTTGAGGCGTCATAAAACTGAAGTTATGACTAAAGGCTGCGGCAAATGATATAGCGTGCTAGATGACCTGTTGACGGCTAGAAAGTGGGTTAAGTGCTTCTAAGAAATCAATTTATCGACGGAAACAGGTTTAATTTGTGGGTTATAAGTGCTTTCGCAACACTGGGAGACGACATCTTTGTTCGAGACTCACTTGTTACAATATTTAAACGGCTGGACAAAACTTTGTTCGAAGCATGGTATGGGAATGTTGTGAAGTGCCAAGAAGGTAGTGGCTTCTGACTGAGTCCCCACTGAAAAATGGAAGAGTTCATCCAAATGAACAGAAACTTTCGGAGCAAAGTAATTAGTCTCGAATAGTACCTAACAGATCATCTATGAAGGAGCAAAACAGATTTTACGGTGAGTTCTTGGAGAGGCTCAGGCGCGCTACCTCTTTCTTGGTTCCCAAGTTGACCAACATGTTGAAAAACCAAGCTCGTGGATGTACAACAGGTTGTATAAAGGCGGAACAAGGTCAAGAATATTGAGCCAAAAGATGAATTACTTGCGATTTATTTCATAACAAAGTCATCTATTGTGTTGAAACTGAAGCCAAACAAAGCTGCTGGATCGGACTGGGGCTGTTCGCAGAATTATTTAAAGCAACTGAAGATGACCTGGTTGGGCGCATGCACCAGCTCATCTGTAAGACATGATTGGGGAAGAACATGCCCCTTTTAGTGGAATCCCACCTTCGTTTGCCTGGTCCATAAGAAAGAGACTCCACTGACTGCGCCAATTATTGAGGGATCAGCCTTCTGAACATCGCATACAAGATCCTCTCTGCCGTTTTGTGGGAGCATCTGAAACCGTTTGTCCAGAATCTGATAGGTTCCTATCAGTGTGGTTTCAGACTAGGGAAGTCCACGATAGAAAAGATCTTAACGTTGCGGCAGATCCTGAAAAGGACCCAAGAAGTAAAAATCGACACTCACCACCTATTTGTCGATTTTAAGGCCGCATATGACAGTGTGCATAGAGACGAGCTATACAGTGCCATGTCTAGTTTTGGCATTCTTACCAAACTCGTCAGATTGTGTAGGATGACGATGGAGAACCCGTAGTGCTCCATGAAGTTCGGTAATGAACTCACCGAGACCTTCAATGTCAAGAGAGGTTTTAGACAAGGCGACGTTCTGTCATGTGACTTCTTTCACTTTCACTTCTTTCTTCAACGTCATTCCTGAGATCGTGTGCTCCTTCCAAGTCGACTCCAGAGGCACGATCTTCCAAAAGTCAATTCAATTGCTAGGTTACTCTAACGACATTGATGATTGGACGAACACAACGAGCCGTCATTGAAGAGTAAGTAGGTAAAATGATTCTGGCGATTAAATAGACCAAAACAAAGTACATACTGTCATCAACAAAGTACACACAACATAAACGTCCCAGGCAGAGTGTCACAATAGGCAGCAGAAACTTTGAGGTAGTCAAAGACTTCGTATCTCAGCTCCGCGCTAAATAGGGACAACAATATGAGCGCCGAAATCAAATGCAGAATCACTCTTGCCAATCGCTGTTTCTTTGGGCTCAAGAGGCAAATGAGGAATAAAGCCCTCCCTCGAAGGACTAAGCTCGCTTTATATAACAGCTTGATCATCCCAGTCCTACTTTGTAGTGCGGAAAGCTGGACGTTACCAAAGGCGGATGAGGAAGCCCTTAGTCTTTTTGAGAGAAATATTCTGCGTGCGGTTTTCGGTCCTATTTGATTTGATGGCATTTGGAGGAGAAGATTCAACAACGATCTCTATAGGCTATACAGCGGCACTTCTTGAGTCTTTTCTAGGACCTGCCGTAATGTCAAGATCTGGTCTACTATATTGTGGACTTCCCTGGTCCACGTCGATCGCAACCTGATCAATCAGTTGGATCGGCGGATTGATCGCCAGGTCCCTTTATGAATGTCCAGGCGTGGTAACCGCGTGCTAGCCACAGAGATGTTCCGTCCTGAGGCGAAATCCAACAGCCTCAGTCCGTCTCTGGATGCGTTGTTGTGCAGGCTGTGTTTCCCGATGACTCCAGCAAGAATGTTCTCCTTTCCCAGCTGAGCGTTGAAATCTCCTAGAACGATCTTGGTGTCGTAGCTTGGGCATCGATCGTATGTTCTTTCTAGGAGATCATAGAAGTCATCCTTGATGATTCTTCCCCTCTGTCGGGGCGTGAGCGCAAATTAGGCTGATGTTCCCGAATTCAGCCTTGTTGCGGATTATCATGAGGCTTTCGCTGACGGGGTCATAGCTCAAGACTTTTTGCCTAAGTCTGCCTTGAACAATAAATTCGCATCCGAATAAGCACTGCCTCTATAGCAGTTCTTCTCTCTCTATAGCAGTCGCTGTAGTAGATATCGCAGTTCTTCATCATTTTTATGCCAAACCCATCCCGTCGCACTTCATGGATGGCGCTAATGTCTGTCCTTCTAGCAGTCGATGTTGTGTGTCCTTCTGGCATGACAGAATGTACTTCGTTTTGCTCTCATTAATCTCCAGATCCATTTAAAGTTGTTCCGCTTCAATGCCAGCAAACGCTTCATTGACGGTAAGCTGTGTTCCTCCAATCTCGTCAATGTCCTCAGCGTAAGCCAGCAGTTGAACTGACTTTTGGAAGATCGTGCCTCTGGTGTTGACTTGTGAGTTACGCACGATCTTCTCAAGAATGGTATGAAGGAAGTCACATGATAGTGCGTCGCCTTGTCTAAAACATTTTTTGGCATTGAAGGTCTCGGTGAGTTCGTTACCGACCCTGACGGAGCAGCGAAAGTTCTCCATCGTCATCCTACTACATAGTCTGATGATTTTGGCAGGAATGCCAAAACTAGGCATGTCGCTGTATAGCTCTTCTCTATGCGCACTGTCATATGCAGCCTTGAAATCGACGAGTAGGTGGTGAGTGTCAATTTGCATTTCTTGTGTCTTTTTCAGGATCTGCCGTTATGTGAAGATCTAGTCTATTGTGGACTTCCCTGGCCTTAAATCACACCTATCAGGTCATGGAAAAACGGTTTCAGACGCTCAAACAATACGGCAGAGAGGATATTGTATGCGATGTTCAGGAGACTAATCCCTCTGTAGTTGGCGCAGTCAAAGGGGTCTCCTTTTTTGTGGACCGGGCAAACGACGCTGAGATTCCACTCATCGGGCATGCTTTCCTCCGACAATATCTTACAGTTGAGCTGGTACATGCGTCCAACCAGGTCATCTCCACCTGCTTTAAATAGTTCTGCAGACAGTTCGTCCGCTCTAGCAGCTTTGTTCGACTTCAGCTTGGATATTGCTGTCTTCACCTCGTCTAAGTCGTTGGGACGGGATTCTTGTATATCATTGTCCAAATCGAGTGGAGCAGTCTGCCTAACAGCGGGATTCAGGCCATCATCGCCGTTAAGGAGTATTCAGAAATGGCTTGATCTACCCACTGTATTTGTCTTGCTCCTTCCAATTACCGCCTTTTTCGATGAATGCAAAGCGATTTGGGTTTGGGGTCAACGTTTATATTTAAAGAAACCTACAAGCGGCTCAAATATTGGATCGATGCCTGAGAGGACCCATTTTTTGGAGACGTTATGCAAAAATTCCCTTAGAGATGAGAAAAAGGTTTTGCTTATGACGGACGATTTGTTGCGTCCATTTATTCCCTCCGCTCATTGTTTGGTGTCGAGTTGATGAAACTTATCTTAAAATTGAATTTTCGGATTTAGGTTTCCCTTGAAAATCGTCCAGTCGTGGCAGCTGTTTTTAGCAAGTGCCTCAAATTGTTTTAATTTGAGAGATCTCATATTTGTTTGATTGACTTTCATGAGGCGAGCATGTTCGAATTGCCTTTACACTCTTCGAGCACATCGGGTCACAATTTGCATATCAATCAATTCTGCCAGAGCGTCTGTTATGTCTTCTAGAATCCATGAAACCTACATAAGTTCTACATCATTGTAAAAAAGAACTTGGCATTCTTTGACAACCGTGGGATAAATCAGCCTTAGCTTAAGCTATTAGCCATTCATGACAAAATCATGCCTCGTGCGTACAAACACAGTGTCCCCAAAACCCACCGAACAACACACACTTGGCCCCCATGCAGAGAGCAGGTTTTCTGATTGCGTACGCCTGTATCCAAGTCACGAAACCACACCGAAATCCGTGGTCAATTAAGCAAATGACTCACTTCATCCGCTCTCTAGCCACTTATTTTTTTTCTGTTTTCTCCCTCTCCGTCGTGCGCTCTGTTGTCTCACCACTAAATGCCCAAATACAGGTGCGATTACTGTTTTTGTTCTTGAAGTAAGAGGGCCCCACAAGCGCACTGACAAACAAATTAAGACACCACTAACGACCACTCGAATTCCGGGCCACAGAATCAATTCAAATAGAATGGCCATTGTGAAACGGATAGCCCCGTGCTCTTGAGAGTCATAAAATCCGAGGAGGCGAAAACAAAAAAAACGACGTCCAAACGAGAAACCGGCTTCTTACTCTACGCCACACACTCGTCCACTCGAATTCATTCACAAAACCACTGCCAAGCCGCCACCGTGATCGTGGACGTTGCTGATGTTGCCGACGTTGTCGCCGATCGGCCGCGTCCACTCATTCATGCTTCTCCATTTCCTAATCCGCGACCGTCTCTCTACATGCTGCCAATCCGCTGAAGGTTGCGTAGTAAAGTTTACCTCGCGGTGACGGCCGCCCACACACGCACCACCGCGTCGCGCCAGCCCCATGCCACGATTCCACTTCCTCGGCGAGAACACACATCTCCTCGCACTAAATCATTCGCGATTCCACACACACACACGCATCCACACAACACGAGTAAACCGACGCAAAGAGGCGAAAAGAAACATATTCGACAGGAACGGCCGTGTTGTCGGTCGTCGGGGACGTTTAGAGGCACGAGCGTGAGGCGGCTGCGCGACTATGCGACTGCGCGGCTTCGTCTTATCGCAAGTGGTGGCTTGTATCGGGCCATATACGCGCAAGCGTGCCTGTCACTCCGCTTGATTGATACGAAAATGAAGCGAAACAGAGAAACCCACACCACGACGAGAGTGAGTGAGGAAGAGAGACGAAACGCGAAACAGCTTAATCGGTCGATGGTGAATAATTTATGGCTAATTTATATCTGCGAGAGCGCGGACACAATAGATGCTAACAACCGTGATTAGCCGACGGCTTTGTCTGTTAACAAGCACCAGCAGCAGCGCACCGTCTCAGCGACGGTTGTTGGCGTGCGGGCGGGCTGCAGAGGAGACGGCTCAGTCTCCTTAAGTTGCCCTCTGCGCTGACAAATTGCGGCAATTATCGAAAATTGATTTATTCCAGCTAATCACCGGATTCGTGTTTCGATTGTTCGCCTGATTACCCTACGCAGTGAGCACAGGCTCATGAGCTGTCTTGAGTTTGTCCGCCGAATGGTGTGTTCGTGTGTGTTAAGCCATTGCTCGATTGAGACATTCCGACTGACATTTAGAGGTGCCGGCGGTGGCGGTGGCGGCAACCTCCACATTTTGCTCCTTTTTTGGACTGACAGATGGCGTGCAAAACGGCTTATCTCATTTTTTATTTTTTCTTTATTTGCTTTCAGTTTTGGAATGTTCCACGACACTGTGAAGATTGGCTGTCAAGGACGGATTGGCCCAATTGTGCACATTATGACGCCGATATTTGGAGCGGACACGCAGCAGGTATCCTGGTCGAATTGCAGCCGGAAGTATATCACCCATTTTCTCGAGTAAGTCCTCTCTGATTTTTGGAATGGTAGATAGAAGGAGGGAAGGTATTGGGACAATGGGTACGAAGACGTGTGTTTTGGGTTTGAAGTGAATTTGTGTAAGATCCATTTCAAATCCTCAGTTTCAAGCGAAATCAACAAAATCCTCGAAGGCGTTCGAAAACCACAAGTCTGTCAATATTGTATAAAGGAGTTTACAAATGTTCTCAAATTTCAGTTGAGTTCCAAAAACACCGTTTTCTCAGTCCGAATATGTTTTAATGGATTGCTGAAAGGATGTCAGGAGCACTGTTTGATTTTAGGAAACGCTTTAAAACTCTAGAGAACTATATGAACGAGGCGCCACCAAGTGCAAAAAAAATAATAATAATAGAATAAAAATATTCAACATCCAATCGATATGATCCTAAAACAGCATTAGTCCAGAAAGATAAACAGTATTGAACCTTTCAGTACAAGTGATGCAACATTTAAAATTTTAAGTTTGTTACATTTGTGCGTGGAGGGACTATTTCACATTCCCAACTTTTCCATTCAGACATAGCTGGAATAAAAAATGTCTCTGCTTGGTGGATGTCAAGGGTATGACGGACGTATGTTTGATGGACTGGTCAAGTTGCGCAACTTCAGACTGATATAAGGTGTGTTCCAGTACTTTCTGTGCCAAATTCTGTCATTTATAAGGGGTGGGAGTCAATCTCTCTCAGAAAGAGGCAAAGAACTGGAACGCATCTAAACTAAATGTGTAAAGCGTGTCATTAAGAAATGCCAAATTCATTTTTTCGCTACAGAAAACAAAAACAACATCAAAATTTGAGACAGATACACAAAAATTATGGGTCAATGCTAATTTCTGTACGCATACCAATTAATTTGACAGGAAACCAACAACCTACCCACACAAATTTCTTGTGTTAAAATGGTCAGGGTGGGGAAATATTTTACTCTTTTTACTTTTTTTTTTACTTTTAGAGAGCGCTCATTTGACGTAAAATCCTTTTTTTCAGTATACGGACTTTTTGGTAGTTTGTGTTGTTTTGTACTGTTTTGTGTTGTTTGTTCGTGTACGGGAACACACCTAGAATTTCCAAACTCTTTATGAAAGTCAGCTCAAATTTCGACACATGACAGATATTTGACTTTTTAGCGATTTGCGTCTCAGTTGCGTTAAAAAATGTTTATCGGCGATGGAATTCTAAGGTGATAGTGTGATTGCTTTCTCTTTGGCTGGAACCACAGAAAGCTTTCGTTGAAGCCCTTCCGTTCCTCAACGTGAATAAATCATGAACCAAATCATAGCTCGCTACCTTGAAACTGGCTGCGTTGCAAATCGCAATGGAATGCTCATTAAAAGATAGCTATGTCGCCAGAAATGCTTCGGAATTCCTGAGAGGATTCGAAAACATCGAAGTGAAAGAAAAGTTGCTCGTGGGCTTGACTTTGGGACGTATGCAACCATATACCGAAATATGAGTTTGTGCTCAAGAAGTTCCAAAAAGTACACGATCTTACGTTACAACAGGAAAAACTTAAAGTCAAAGAAGTGAAGGAGCTACCACGCTTGAACGATAGTGAAAATACAGTTTTTGACAATGAGACGTCATTTGTAATCAAACTATATGTCAACAGAACAAAATACAGTGAATAATAATAATAATTGTATGGCTCTACAGTTCATAGGGGGACCAGAGCCTAGCTTGCTCAGAAACTACTCGTGTTGTACGCCCTACTGTTCTTTCACGAGTAGAAGGGACCTACAGTTTTTTGCCGACTCCGAACGGCGAAATTTGAGAAGCTTTCTTAGACAGTTATTATTCTTTGAGCGTTGTCAGAAATTCGAAAAATTGGTGTTGAGCTGGGAATCGAACATAGACCCTTCGGCGTGTGAGCGTCGTACTCTACTTACTACGCCACGGCAGCCACACAAAATACTATACAGTGAGTGCCATTAATAATCGGGTTTTCTCTCTTCTTACCTTTAAATAGAAATCACATCTGTAAAATCAAATGTATTAAAAAACAGTGTTTCATAATGAAACCAGTTTCATTTGTAACAAATTCAAATCAACAAAAAAGTAAAAAGAAACAAATAAGGTTGAAAATTAACGCTCAATTAATATTGGGTTTTGTTTTTAATTCAATGTTCAGTACTTCAAAAACTAAGAGTTTAATCAATATCAATACTTTGTTGGACGCCCTTTATTGCGCAGAACCACCGCGCGTTGTGGCAAACTTTTTACAATTTTTTTTTTGTTCATATTCCAAATTAATTTTGGTCCATTCTTTCTGCAATTGATTTTCTAGTGCGGGCATCGATGTGACTGCGTCGATCGAGTCCATCGCATAAATTTTCGATGGGATTCAGATCCGGCGATTGAGGAGGCGCGTCTATAACTTTTGGGCAGAGATAGAGGAACCATTCGCGAACAATATGGGCTTTGTGCTTTGGATCATTATTCTGCTGATATTCAAATGTGTTCAAAATACCCATTTTTTCAGCACTCTGTCTCAGGTTTTATTTTAACAGGTTTAGGTAATACTCCTTGTTCATGTTTCCGTTAATGAAAACTAAATTTTTCACACCTTTGGATGAAGTCCACCCCCATACCATTACGTGCCCTTGTCAATGCTTCACGGTTGGCTTATTATTACAGCTTCTGAGCTCCTCATTTGGCTTCCTCCATACCATAACTCTTCCCTCTGACTCAAACAGATCAAATTTGCTTTCATCTGCAAAGATCACCAAATGTCTTCTTCTTTTTATGTTCTTTCGCGAAATTTACCCTAATTTTTCTATTACGAGCATTCTCAAATGGCTTTTTCCAGGCTACACATCCATTAAAACCGCTAGCTTTTATTGTTCTACTCACTGTAGTTTCAAATATGAATTTTCCACATTCACTTTCGACTTTTTTTTAACAATTTTCGGTGCACTCAAACGGGGATTACGGTAAATTTTTCGCATAATTTGCCGCTCCTCTTTGCAGCTTATTTTTGAATGGTTTTAATGGTTTTTTTTTTTTTGTTTGGCCCAATTGTTTTATTGACTCCATTCTGCCGTCATTTTTATTACGCCGAACAGTATCACCTACTGTATTAGGCTTCATATCTAAAATGTCCTCTATTTCTTTGTAAGTTTTACCGTTTTTTTGGTACATAGTTACTAAATTTCGCTTTTCTATTGTCGAAGTTTTTCCCCTTACGACTTATTCTCTTTTTAAGCCAATTTGTTTTTTTTGGTTGGAACGTTATTGATTCTCAGGAACTTATATTCAAATTAAAATACGAAATTCTCAAACACTGTCCACAGCAAATGCAAAATTTTTAATAGAACAAATTTCATTTGTTAAACTGCATTGCTGCTATTTACGTATGTTAAATATTTTGTTTTATTTTTCAATACAAAAAATACCCTAATGAAGGCAGCAATCCCTGCCGAAACGTTGGGATAATAACAATGAAATAACGTGGTTTCATTGAAAACCAACAGTGGCCAAAAAAGCCGACGAAGGAAAGACAGTTTCCCTGCATATGAAATGAGCGCTTTTTGAAAATAAAACACAAATAATTTATGGGAAAGTAGAAACATTTTATTCAAATTATTGGCCATTGGTTTCTACACATTTTGCCCACCTTTCTGGCAATTTGTGAATACCACGCCAATAAAATTGTTCGTCTTTTAAAGCAAACCAATCAGACACCCAATTTTCGACCTCCTCGTAGGAATCAAAGTGCTGCTCAGCCAATGCGTGCCCCATCGTTGAAACCAAATGGTAGTCGGAAGGAGCCAAGTCTGGTGAATACGGCGGGTGGGTTAGTTGCTCCCAGCCAAGTGTTTTGATTGTATCCTGAACCGGTTTTGCTTTGTGTGCAGGTGCATTGTCATGGAGCAAAAGTACCTTGCCGTGTCTTCTGGCCCATTCTGGTCGTTTCTCGATCAATGCGTGGTTCAAATTGATCATTTGTTGTCGGTAACGATCAGTATTAACGGTTTCACCAGGTTTAAGGAGCTCGTGGTACAGCACACCTTTCTGGTCCCACCAAACACATAGCATTGTCTTCTTGCCGAATCGATCTGGTTTTGCAGTCGATGTTGATGGTTGTCCCAGATCAACCCATTTCCGTTTAGGATTCTTAAAATAAATCCATTTTTAATCGCCAGTAACAATCCAATGCAAAACCGATTTTCTTTCGTGTCTTTGAAGCAAAATTTTACAAGTGTTTTTTCGGTTTTCCATCTGACTTTCATTCAATTCATGTGGCACCCATTTTCCACACTTTTGGATCTTTCTCATAGCTTTGAAACGGTCAGAAATTGTTCCTTGTGCAACATTTAACATTGCTGCCATTTGCTTTTGACTCAAAGTGTCATCTCCATCCAATATCGTTTGCGATTCGGCGTCTTCAAACTTTTTTGGTGGTCTTCCACGTTCTTCATTTCTCACATCAAAATCATTATTTTTGAACCGTTGAAACCATCTTTTGCATTTTGCTTCTGACAGAGCATGATCACCATATGCCTCGACAAGCATTCGATGCGACTCTGCAGCACTTTTCTTCAAATGAAAACAAAAAATCAATGCTTTCCGCAAATCATCACTTTCTGGTACAAAATTCGACATTTTTAACACGATGAAAAAATATGATATTGTCTGTTCAATGACTTGATGTATACTAAATATTTTTCACAGATGTCATAGCAAACGAACAAAAAAAAAAAAAAAAACAAAAATAAGAGCTCGTTCACAACAAATGTCCCCTATCGGGAAGCTCACTTCATACCGGTATACCGGGAACGCCTATTATTGGAGCCCTTGTATTCAATAGTGTCTCGTCTCGTGAAATATAGAAAACATATAATTTTTGGATTGCATGGTCGCTCTCCCTTCGTAATTTTAGACCATGTTCTCAAAATTAGTTCGATCGTATATCGTGAAACTGTGTTAGAAGCTGTATGGAAGCTGTATTGGCAAACTGACGTTTCCGTCGGAGACTGTGGACATTTCAATTAGACTCGACATCGTCTCACAAGCCGTTGATGTGCGGTTTAATTTAAAAATATTGCTTCACATTTCAATTAGTTGTCGTAATGGATTGCAAATTAAAATTTCTTCTCTCTTTTTAGTGACGAAGATCGGCACTAAAAGAGTCCAAACTTTAGACCGATCAAACAAGCACTCTGACGGGAATGGACCGCCAAGCCATTTCAAAGCCATTATTAATAATTGTTGGCGCTACAGGGGGACCAGGGCCTAGCTTGCTCATTAACTGCTCGTGTTGTGCGCGCTTCTGTTCTACCATGAGTAGAAGGGCCTTACAGTTTTTTGCCGACTTCGAATGGCGAAGTTTGAGAAGCGTTTCCTTACACAGTTATTCCTCTTTGAGTGTTGTCAGTAGCTCAAGAGAGGTGGTGTCTCGAAAAATGCGATGTATAATCGGAGTGACCGGATCAAGTCAAAGCACAGGCCGAAGGTATAGAGTAAAAGAGGGAGAGGAGGTACCGATGCACATTGGTTTTAAATGCCTGTGAATTGTAATGAGGAGGAAAAATCGAGCTGAGAAGAGCATTCCAGATTCGTGTAGTGTGGCTAAAGAACGAGTCTCTGAATTTGACTGTACGTCCGAAAGAGGGCTTGAGGGTGAATTGATAGGCATTCCTAGCGAGGCGTGTATTGCGGGTGAATTCTTGAAGGGGAGGAATGCAACTGGCTAATTCATCTGAGCATTTCTTGTTAAAATAGCGATAAAAAAGTGACAACGACGCGACATTACGTCGGTGTTCTAACGAATCATTCAACTTCGCAATGTTACTGTCACCTATAAGTTTTATCGCTCGCTTTTGAATTCTATCCAGCAGGTGCAGGGAGGTCTTAGAAGCACCTGACCAGATAGGAGCGTTATACTCAAGTTTTGGGCGTATGTATGCCTTGTATATTGTAGCCAGATCAGAGGGGGTGATTTACTTCTTGCATCGTTTAAGAAAGCCTAGACATTTCACAGCATTTTTGGCGACCTCAAAGATGTGATCGTTGCAAATAATTGTTGGGTTGATAGACATACCGAGGATGAAAAGTCTTTCGGTTTCAACAACGCAAGTGCCGTTCATGGATAACGGCTGGTTATATTGTGATCGCTTTAACGACGGTAGACATCACTGGGTTTTGGAAGCATTCAATTCCACTCTATTCTTATTTCCCCAATCGATTATGCTGTCAAGGTTGGAATTAAATGTGCTTAACATACGCTGCCGTTCCGAATCTATGGCCGAAGTGGAGGGACGTGAGCCAAGGAACGAATATGAAAAGCTGAGGGTACTATCATCAGCGAAGGAATGAATAGGATTAGAAGTAGCAGACAAGAGATCATTTATAAAAATTAGGAAGAATGTCGCAGACAAACCAGAGCCCTGGGGAACACCAGCATTAATATGGTGAATATCAGACTTGAATCCATCCAAAACGACTTGTATTGGACGATTCGAAAGGTAATTTCTAATCCATTGAAGAAGAGACTCATCGATCCCAAAAGCACGCAATTTCGACAAGAGAGCCTGATGCCAGACCCTGTCAAATGCATTTGAAATATCAAGCGCAACAATCTTGCTTTCTCCTACATTGTGCAAAGATTGGTTCCACTTTTCAGTGAGACATGCCATCAGATCACCAGTGGTATGGTTGCTTCAGAAGCCGTATTGCCGGTCATTAAGAAGCTTCCGGGACTCAAGATATTTCATAAGCTGACGGTTTTTCAGCGTTTCCATGACCTTGGAGAGAAGGCGCGTTAGTGCTATGGGTCGGTAGGAGGTGGGTGACGAAGATTCGCCCTTTTTAGTGATGGGCAGGACAAATGCAGCTTTCCACTTACTCGGAAAGAGCCCTGAAGAGTAGGACAGATGGGAAAGCTTGCGCAGTGGTTTTGCCAGCGTTGAACAACACCTCTTCAGAAGAACAGGAGGTATACCGTCCGGGCCAGCGAATTTGTGTATGTTTAGATCTTTTAGCACTCTTGCTACTGAGCGAGTGCAAAAGTGGATTTGGCCCATGGAGAAATTTACGCTCTCAAGTACAGGCGGGGACAAAGTGCTATCTGGCAGCGTTAAGCTAGCTGCAAAGTGTGCAGCAAGCAGATTAGCTTTGTCCAAAGAGCTGAAAGCTGGAATGTCATTGCAAATGAGCGTTGGGATCGAAGACGAGGCTGAATTCCTTATGTTTTTTACGAAAGACCAAAAGCTTCTGCTACCCTTGGGGCATTGTAGAACGTTTTGCCTCAACTTTTGATCAAAGGAGAATTTAACACGTCTTATTAATGCATTACAGTCATTTCGGATCCGTTTGAATTTTTCCCGGGCTTCCTCAGAAGGGTTGGCTTTATAATCCCGAAAACTTAACTCTCATCCTAATAGCCTCTTTGCAGCTCAAGTCGTACCACGTGTTTGCCTTCGACTTGATGCTCTTCACTCTGTGAAGAATGAAGGACCTCATGCCCAGCGCAATAATGTTTGGGATCGCATCAGCAGCGGCATCCACGTGACTATCGAGGAAGTATAGTGACCAGTTAAAATTCCTAAAAAAGTTATTAAGTCCGCTCCGGCTTTCTCGTATAGCCATACTGTCCTTGTCGGAATTTGTTCTCTAACTGTGTGGGAGGAGTACGAGAATTTGGCTGATACGACACAGTGGTCGGACGAGCCTAGAGGCGACAATATATCAATTGAATATTTTTTTTAGGATAAGAGGTGGGAAACAGATCCAAGGCGTTGGTGGTATGATCTGCAATATCAGGTATTCGTGTTGGCTCATTTACAAGCTGCAATATCAGGTATTCGTGTTGGCTCATTCACAAGCTGGGTTAAATGATTTACCTCAGCGCAGATTTCAACATACCTTCCTTCGGGTGTTCTCTGACCTGAATATCAAAGGGCCAGCCTCTGCGCTGTATCCGAAAACGCTTTCCCAAACGCATGCCGTCGTATGCCCATAAAGCTTGTTTTTGAAGCTTCTCCAAACGCCATCTACGCAAATAGCTCCAAAAATCTTCCTCATCGACTTTCAGTAGTGTTCACGTTTCCACAGATAGTTTTCGACATGTTTTCCTTTACCTAGCAAAGCCGATCGAAGAAAAAAACCGCAAATTTCAATTCAATGACAAAGTCTTTGCTTCTTAAAATTGTGTGTACAGTGCAAACGACCTTCAGTTTAATGCTCAGAAACATTTTTTACAAACTTTCTGAATCTGCCAAAAATTGCTTTTCAGATCTATTTTCAAGCCTACATCCAGGACGTAAAAATCAATCCAACTCTTGGCGGAATATGTTGCAACTCAATTCAGTACATCACTTACACGTCACATCGCTCTCGTGCCGTTCCCTTCATGGGTTGAATCTAATTTCCTCTTGCGACTAACTTTCTAAAAATATGTCCCTTAGGAGACTAAGATTCGATGAAACCGTCTCGCAACGGATTGCAGTCGCATAACCAGAAGAGGTGTGACTGTCAAAAATCACTCCAACTTGAGTGTTTTCATTCGCGTCTCGCCTTGAAACCCCCCACCATTCCTACCACGAGCCCATTGTTATTGAGCAATTTTTTGATGCGATCTAAGATTAAGATAACAGTCCGAACTGGTTCCTTAATATCAGATTTGAACTGGTTCTCTCTGAAGATCTGATTGTGACTAAGACATAACACTGCTTTATGACAAGCATGTTGCCTTAATAGCTCATGCCTTGATAGCTGGTGTCATAAAACGCAGAAAAAAAGACAAATGCCAACTTTCCTGATTGTCTTTCACCACTCCTGACGCAATCTTCATCAAATACACAATGTGTACGATTTTGTCGTCGAGGGAAATGATGGATTTCAGGCAGCAAATGAATTTTCAAACCATATTGATTTTGCGCAGCAAAAAGAGAAGGGGGGGAGAAAATTTTACTTGGTCGAAATTTTGGTCAACTACAAGGATCTTGCTCTTGACTCCAACGAACAAGCTTCATATGCGGATGTCTTCTGCATGCCTCCCTGCAACAGATACCAATACATTTCGTAGCACATTGATTGTTTTGAGATTCCAAGTTCGAACACAATTCCTTTCTTCTTTTTCAGTCAGGGAATGGGAGACTGTTTGGACAACCCCCCGCCAGACAACATCTACAGATACCCGGGCCTTCCTCCGGGCGCTATGTACGAGGCAAAGCTGCAATGTCGGCTTCAGTACAACATAACCGACGAAGAAGTGGACACATGCACGTCGCCCCACGAGATCTGTTCGGAGTTGTGGTGTCGCGTTAATGGTGAATGCATAACGAACATGAGACCGACAGCTCCAGGAACTAGGTGCGACAAACACAAGGTAAGTCCTATTTCATGTCAAAGCCGAGGCCTTGGGCACTGACCGCTCGCTTTCCCCCCGTCCAGTGGTGCAAGAACGGGCAGTGTGTGCTGATGGAGTCGGAGACGCCCATAAATGGCGGCTGGGGGAATTGGTCTGACTGGAGTCCGTGCTCCCGCACATGCGGCGGTGGCGTGTCGATCCAGTATAGAGAGTGCAACAATCCGGTGCCGGCGTACAATGGCATTTTCTGCATTGGTGAAAGGAAGAGGTATGCCATCATCACAGACGTTCGATTTGTTCCCATTCAGACGGCTTTCTCATCAGGTACATTATTTGCAACAAGGACCCCTGTCCAGAGGGCGAACCCAGCTTCCGAGCGCAGCAGTGTGCGAAGTACAACAACGTGCCGTACCGAGGGGAGTACTACAAGTGGCTGCCGTACTTCGACAAATGTATGATTGCCCGGGAAGTTAATCAATTTAATAATGACTTAGCCCTCTCTTGCAGATAATCCATGCAAGTTGTTCTGCACGGACGTAGACGGGACAGTCACCGACAGCTGGGGCGACGTGGCTGTCGACGGAACACCCTGCCAGCTGGGCACGAAGAACCTCTGCATCGATGGAATCTGTAGGGTACGCATTTAAGGGCAAGTTTTGACCCCATTCGAGATCTCACTAAATCTACGGTTTCTTTAGAAAGTCGGTTGTGATTGGGTTGTGGACTCCACCAAAGAGGAAGATCGTTGCGGGGTCTGCTCCGGCAACGGGGACAACTGCAAGCCCTTCTCGGTATATCCAAAATCACCTCTTGTTCTACACGACCATCAATTGTAACTGCTTGCTCTTTCCAGGGTGTGTTTACAGACGATTTCAACGCCACTGACGGCTACGTTGAAATTGTGACGATTCCCTTCACAGCCCGGCACATAGTCATCAAGGAGATGGGTAACTCGCCGCATTACCTGGCCATAGGCAAAACAAATTCCAGTGAATTCTACCTGAACGGACAGAGGTTCGTATCCCCCGAGCACACTTCTGATTCTGACTTCTAAACTGCTTTCCGCCTTTTTGCAGAAAAATCTCTATGCCAGGAGATTTCATTATCGCCGGCACAGAGAGCATATACGACCGTGTCGACCACCAGGAAACCATAACCATACCTCATTCAATTGAGCATTCCATCACTTTGTATGTACGTGAAGCTGGGGAGGCAATCTGTCTGTTGGGGTTTAATTGGGCAACTCTCTTTTCGTATCCAGGTAATTCTAGCGTCGTCAGCGCCGAACGAGGGTATCTACTACGAGTTCATATTGCCCGTGCTTAATACGACATCTACTCAGACGTACACATGGAAGCTGGGCGATTGGACGGCGTGCACAGCAACGTGCGGCGGCGGATTCCAGTATCGGTTGCCGTTGTGCTTTGAAAATGAGAAATGTAAGTTGGGTTCAATTTCGTTGCATGCTTTTAGGATGCCAGAAAGTGGCATGGACATTTTATAGAAAGTATAGGGTGCTGATTCTGTTTGTGTTTTTTTTTTACAATTTTAAGCTTAGTACCGTCTTGGGAGCTAATTTTATGAACTTTTTTCGAAATGAAGCGACGTGGGATTTGATTTTTTTTGCTTATCTTAAAAGACACAGATATTCTTCACAAATCGTTTTATTGAACACAAAAGAAGTTGTATCCTTTTGCGAAATTCATAGAAGCCCCGACGCGTTGTTTACTTAGTGTATACCAGATAAGATCACTAAAGTTGCCGAAGAAGTGTACCCGCAAGTGGGTTGCTTTTGTCTGATGAAGATTTCATCCGAACTCGTTAGGATAGTAAACACTGTTTCTCTTCTCATCTTTGCATATACGAATGGTGGAGAACTATGTTGGTAAAGAGCCAGACCCATACCGGGTAAATGTTCCCGCAAGAAATTGGACAAAGATAATGGGTAGGACGATCTCCAGAGACCAGCGTTTTTTTTCATTCACTGAAGCTGTCTGCCACTGATGTGTTGGGTTTCACATCACCACCAGAAGGAAGCCTCTGTGGCTAGCACGCGATTCCCACACCTGAATATATACAAAGGAACCCATGCCCCAGCTACGACACCAAGATCATTCTAAGAGATTTCAACGCTCAGTTGGGAAAGAAGGACATCTTCGCTGGAGGCATCGGTAAACACAGCCTGCACGAGAGCACATCCGGAAACGGACTCAGGGTTGCTGGACTTCGCCTCGGAGCGGAAGCTCTCTGTGGCAGGCACGTTGTTCTCACACCAGAACATTAACAAAGGGACCTAGCGATCTTCTGACCAATTCACCGCCAATCAGAATGAACACGTTGTGATCAACGTCAGACACTCCTCCAGTACTATCGATGTCCGAACCTTCAAAAGTGCAAACATCGACTTGGATCATCACTTTGTTGTAGCCAAGGTAAGAGCCCGGATATCGAAAGAGCAACGGAGTCGAGACAGGCTTTAATGTCGAAATGCTATAGTCGCAACCGATCGTTGGGAACTTTACCGACCGAGTCTCTCTGAAACTCGCTCAGAGTTCGACTCTGCCTGCACTAACTATAGTAAAGACTGGAAACGTTTCAAGAAGCTATCAAAGAAGCTGTCACTTGCTGCGTTTCCCGTGACCACAAGGAACCCATGGTTTGACGGCGAGTACAGGCAAGCGCATGCAGCCAAACAGGATGCCTATAAGGCAACGCTGCATCGAACAACGTCGATCGTTCGTGAGCTTTACGAACAAAGAAGAAGGGAAGAGCACCGGATTCTCAGAGGGAAGAAGAAGGAGCATGAGAAATGCACGGTCGAGGAAATGAAAAGGTGTTCTGGCAGGAATGAAGTCCGAAAATTTTACTGAAAGGTAAAACAGCTAACCGGAGGATGCAAGGTTTGGATCGAAGAAGAAGAAGAATGATGGGACCAAAATGGACAACTCGTGGTAGAGTCGCGGTCTGTGCTGAGAATCTGGAAGGATGATATCTGCAGACTTCTTAACGGCGATGGCGGCCCCAGTTCCCTTGTTAAGCAGAATGTTCTACTCGATTTGGAGGATGATAGACAAGAATTCCGTCCTCCCGACTTAAACGAGGTGAAGATAACAATATCCAAGCTGAAGTGTAACAAAGGTGCTTGAGCGGATGGACTGCCGGCAGAAATTTTTGAAGCAGCTGGAGATGAGTTCGTTGAGCGCATTCATCAGCTTATCTGTAATATATGGTCGAAGGAAAACATGCCCGATGAGTGGAATCTCAATGTCGTTTGCCCAGTCCACAAGAAAGGAGACCGCTTTGACTGCGCCACTTACCGAGGGATCAGCCTTCTTAACATCGCCTACAAGTTCCTTTCTGCCGTATTGTGTGAGCGTCTGAAAACGTTTGTCCATGACCTGATAGGTCCCTATCAGTGTGGTTTCAGGCCAGGGAAGTCGACAACAGACCAGATCTTCACATTACGGCAGATCCTGGAAAAGACCCAAGATGTGCAAATCGACACTCACCACCTATTCGTCGATTTTAAGATCGCATATGGCAGTGTACATATGCGATGTCTAGTTTTGGCATTCCTACCAAATTCATCAGATTGTGTTGGATTAGCATGGATAACTTTCGCTGCTCTGTGAAGGTCGGTACCGAACTCACCGAGACCTTCAATGTCGAAAACGGTTTCTTACGACAATTGAGGAGACACAAACTGACAGAGCTCAAGGGCATACCTAAGAGTGCATATGAGAATAGCTTCTTCTTCTTCTTGTGGTGCTACAGTCCGGGGTAACCCTGGTCCTCAACCAACATGCCTTTCCATCCAGCCCGATCTTCCGCCAGCTACCTCTAGTTGCGCACTCCAAGTTGGTTGAGGTCCTTCTCCACTTGTGTGCGCCATCTAAGCCTAGATCGTTTTCTGTTGTACAGTTGCAATGGCTCAGATTCGAAGACTTTTAGGGCCGAAGCAGTGGTGTCCATAGGGTCTACATGGCCTAGCCATCTTAAGCGTTGTATTTGTAGACGCTTGACCAGGCGCATGTCGCTGTACAGCTCTTAGAGTTCGTCGGTTAATCTTCTCCTTCAGATGCCATCAACGCAAACAGGACCAAAAATCACACGCAAAACTTTTCTCTCGAAAAGACTCAGGGTTGCCTAATCCGCTTGTAGTAACGTCCAGGTTTCCGCGCCATAGAGTAGGACTGGGATGATTGAGCTAATGCAAGCTTAGTCCTTCGAGAGAGGGCTTTGTTACTCAATTGTCTCTTGAGCCCAAAGAAACAGCGATTGGCAAGAGTGATTCTGCGTTTGATTTCGGTACTAATGCTGCTGTCTCTGTTTACCGCGGAGCCGAAGTAGACGGAGTTCTTGACTACCTCGAAGTTTCTGCTGCCTAGTGTGACGCTCTGTCCGCGACGTCGATGTTGTGTTTCCTTTCTTGATGACAGCATGTACTTTGTTTTGCCCTCATTTACCGCCAGACCTATATTAGCCGCTTCCGCTTCAATGCCAGAAAACGCCTCATTGACGGCTCGCTGTGTTCGTCCAATCATCAATATCGTCAGCGTAATTTAGCATATGAGCTGACTTTAGGAAGATTGTGCCTCTAAAGTCGACTTGGATGTGACCCACGATCTCAAGAGCGATGTTGAAGAAGTCACATGATAGACCGTTGCATTGTCTCAAACCTGTTTTGACATTGAAGGTCTCGGTGAGTTCGTTACCGATCTTGACGGAACAACGAGAGTTCTCCATCGTCATTCTTCACAATCTGACGAGCTTGGCAGGAATGCCAAAACTGCGTTAATCATACGGCACCCAAACAGCAAGCTTTTTTTTGTATCTAGCCTTCTGCAGATGGTTTAAAATGGTTTGGTGACTAACACCCATCTCGCCACTCTCGTGGCGATGTCACGAGAGGCCACATGCCGGTGTAACTCTATGATTTCCATGATTCGATCAGTATTCGTCGTCACAGGTCTTCCGCCGGCTGGCTTATCCATGGTGTCGTTTTCTCCGAGAGTTCTCCATCGTTATCCTTCACAATCTGACGAGTTTGATAGGAATGCCAAAACTAGATATGGCACTGTATAGCTCGTCTCGCTGCACACTGTCATATGTGGCTTTAAAATCGACAAAACGTGGTAAGTGTGGTTTTGTACATTTTGAATCTTCCAAGGATCCGTAAAATAAAGAATTGGTCTATTGTGGATATCCCCTGACTGAAATTGCATATCAGTGATGTACTCGTGATGTACTACGCCACTGTAATCGAAAAAAGAAACAGACAGATTCTTTGTATTTGATCGAACTTTGTGCGTATTTTTGGCCTTGGCTCTCCTCAGCTCTTTCAATGGAGCGATTAGATTTTGGTTACGATGTCATAACCAAATACCCACGATTCGCCATCAGGTGTAACCCTTTTAAGTAAATCAATTCGCCGTTATTCGTCAGTCAACAATCCCTGAGTGAATATCATGCGACATTTTCTTTTTTATGGAAATTCGGCAATTTCGGAACGAATTTTGCGACAACACGCTTTCTGCACAAAATTTCTGAAAATTTTACTTGGCCGACATTTTCAACTTCTCTATTGGTGACTCAACGATTGTCCATAACAATTTTCTTCCTTTTCCAATTATTTTCATCGGTTGTTGACGTGCTGGGGCAGGCAGGGCGACTTCGACCTACTTTGAAAAGCTTGTTTGATTTTAATTGTTGGTGGGAAGGTGGATCAGGGCCTAGCTTGCTCATCAACTACTCGTGTTGTTCGCGCTACTGTTCTCTGATGAGTAGAAGGGACCTATAGTTTTTACCGACACCGAACGGCGAAGTTTGAGAAGCTTTCTTAGACAGTTATTACTCTTTGAGTGTTGTCGGCAGCCCGAAACAGGTGTTGCCGTAAAAAATTCTAAAAATTGGTGTTGAGCTGGTCATCGAACCTAGACCCTTTGGCCTGTGAGCGTCGCACTCTACCCACTACGCCACGGCGACCAAAAATTGTTTTTTTTCCCATTAATAAATAGTGTTTTATTTTCAAAAAAATAACCCTCATTTCATACGGGTATACCTGGTATATTGCCACATCCAGAAGACGCCCAGATCAGGTGTTATTTCGTGACTTCGGTTCGTTTTAGAAGGCTGACTTTTGACAGTAGTGGTACATCTCTGGCCCAGGTCCACCCCGGACTGTAGCGCCACAAGAAGAAGAAGAAGAAGGTACATCTCTGGGACTTCTGGCAGTTTAATTCTTCTTTGCAAGCCTTCTTCTAATTATTGATGTCTCCACTGAGCGTCGCACTCTACCCACTACGCCACGGCGACCACGAAAAGCTTGTACCACTTGTATATATTTTTTTTGACTCAGAGTATACTCACCGCATGCCACTGTCAACATTTTAACTGTGTTTGATCCCTTAATTTCATTTTTTGCCACAAAATTGAATGCAAACTCTTCGATCCAGCACCAGGAAATCGCCGAAGACGCGAAACCTTCTGTATGACGCCACTTGAAGAAGCTCAACTTATGAGTGTCGTCCTTATTGTGGTTGGAAACCAGAGGTTGCCGCTACATCAGTGAGACAATGCCTTATTTGAATTGATTGCCTGATCCAGTTACAAGAAAGTGGTTCCCTGTTCATTCCCGTTTTCATTTTCCCGCAAAGTACATCATAATTATTTTTTCTATATTTCGTATGTTTTATTTTTCAGTGATTAACGAAGAAGAGCTTTGCTGGTCGAATGCAGACAACTCACGACCAAATGAAATCTCACGCCGTTGCAATGACATCCCATGCCCGGCACATTGGTGGTATGGCGACTGGCAGAACTGTCCAGTGACATGCAAAGCCCATGGTTCACCTAGTCCAATGCAGCGTCGCTCGGTGATGTGCCTCGACCAAAACAACGATCCCCTGCCCGAATCAGTGTGCGATCAAGCTACGCGGGAAATGGACGCAAAACCCTGTCACGGACTTCCATATTGCAGCAGGGATGTCCGGCACGACATCAACGGAATTCCTTAATAACGATATTATCCTTGACTAGAATATAATTCTAAATGTAATGTCAACAAGTGGCCCGTCTACTTAACCTTATTTAATTTGTACTTTACTTTTACATTTATTTATATTTAATCGTTTAGTATTGAAGCGAAAACAAGAAAAAAACACTTATACTTTATGGTACCTAATTATTTTATTTTTAGAGAGAAAACGAAAACAAAGCGACGAATAAAAGAGAAACGTATACAAACAGAAAAACGTGCATTTGTTTGTGTGTTTATTTCGATTTCCTACGGAGAGGTGGGATCACAATGGAGTTTTTGAGTTAAATTTGTATTCTTAACCTAGACTCTTACAAGAACGAAGTGTATTCAGCTACGGATTGTCTTTGAGTTGATTTCTTTTGATTTTTGTTTAGTTTCTATTCACAACCTAAAATCGAGTGTTGTCGGGCATTTTGACGAAGTAAGCGATCTTATCTTTGGGTACATTGTAACTGTGTATCCAGCGGTTTCCTTTCCTCAGAGATCCATCGATGCCATCCTTCCATACACCTTGAGGTAGATACACTGAAAATAGAAAATAGAAAAGGTGTGTTATTGAAATTCTGCTAACGTCACAATGTTTTGTGTCCTTCGGGACGCGTTGTGCAAATAATAGCACGATGTTCGACTTTGTAACCCATTTTTCTAGTAACTTTTTCCTACCGTCATGCAAACACATAATATTTTCTGCACAACATCCTTATTGCTTCAGTAAGAAAACCCATAAACAAAATAAGATAAAAGTGCATACTGAACTTAGAAAAGGCCCGTTATCCGGAATTTCGGATTCTACAAAATAGTACCACCAAGTGCAAGAATTCATGAACATTAAGCAAGAGTCAATGGAATAATGAGGTTGTTGGTTTTACTTTTGTACTTGGATTAGTACTTGGTCGTAAAGCCCTTGTTTCTAAGTACAACGTCACAACGTCGTGGCATGGAGTCGATTAAGGCCTGATATCACTGATCAGGGATATCCTTCCACGCACCCTGCACAACATCCCATATTCGTATCTGTTTCGTATTTTTGAGTTTTGCTTCATTGATAGCTTTCTTTAGGTTTCTGTTTCTTTCTATTTAGTCTGAGGGGGCCACTCCATAGCTTCAACTCCATTGCTTTGAAAAAATTCTTTGGCCAGTTTGTTCGTTTGGGATCATTGTCTTGTTGTAGAATCTATCTAAGCGTCATATTCCACTCTGCGTAAGGTAGCGTGATTTCTCTCATTATGCTGACATAAATTTCGACAGTCATCATCTGTTTTATCAGAAAAATGGGATCAGTACCATAACAGGAAAAGCATCCCCATTAGTTAATTTTTGGTCCGCCGTGCTCTACAGTCTTGATAGTACACTCCGGTTGAAACTCTTGGTTTCTTCTCCTGCGAACAAATGCCCTGGTCCCAGGAGTACCGAATAAAACTATTTTGGATTCAACCGTCTCTTAGTTAGCTTTTTTGCTCTTCATTCAATGCTTCATAAAAAGTTTTACATTGATCGGACTTAGTTCAAATTTGCGCCGTTTTGTTCAATAATCTGTTTTCATCTTGACGGCAACTTCATAATACAAGCTCTACAAAGCCCCCTTTGTAGAAGCCCCCCTTGTAGAAGCCCCCCCTCCTTATTTACGCAGAACTCGGACAGCCATATTTCACAAGCCTCTTTTGAGTTCAACTTCACACCACAAAGGGCGTTCGCCATGGACAGGAACAGGTGGTAATCACTTGGCACCATGTCCGGGCTATATGGTGAATTCGATAAAACCTTCCATCTGACTAGTAATGACAAGCTTCTGACGAGTAATCAATGAAGTGTGTGGTCTCGCGTTGTCCTGGTGGAACACTACACCCTTCCTGTTGGCCAAGTCTGGACGCTTCTGGTCGATCGCCTGCTTCAAGCGGTCCAGTTGTTTGCAGTAAATGGTAGAATTCAGCATCTGGCCATGTGGAAGCAGCTCATAGCGGATGATTCCATTCCAATCCCACCAAACACACAGTAAAACCTTCCGTCAATCCCGGCTTGCCCACTGTTTGGGACGATTCACCGACCTTCAACCACGTCCGTTTTCGCTTGATATTGTCGTATGTTATCCATTTTTCGTCGCCAGTCACCATCCCCTTCCAAAATAAATCGAGTTCGTTCCGTTTCAACAGCATATCGCAGGCGTTGATTCGGTCCAGAAGGTTTTTTTACGTCAAATCATGCGGCACCCAAACATCAAGCTTTTTTTGTATCCAGCTTTCTGCAGATGGTTTAAAATGGTTTGTTGACTAACTCCCATCTCCTGGATGATGTCACGAGATGCCACATGCCGGTCTAACTCGATGATTTCCATGATTCGATCGGTATTCGTCGTCACAGGTCTTCCGCCGGGTGGCTTATCCATGGTGTCGTTTTCACAGGCTCTGAATCGTCGAAACCATTCCTCCGCGGTTCGAAGTGATAGAATACCATCCCCCAAAACACCATTAATTTCACGGATCGTTCCTCTAGCGGATTTGACTTTAACAAAGGAAAACTTCAAAATAGCTCGAATCTCGGCGTTATTGAACTTCATGCTTACACGCCTAATACTGTTGAACGCAATATCCAAACTAATCATGCATAGCGTCGTTTTGAAGGTTATGTCAAGGCCTTCCAAATGATGCCAGATACGAGTTCTGTAGCGTTTTTTACGTAGCCGGACAATTTAAAAGGCAAAAAGGAGGAAGAGAGATATTTGTCAACCTTATATATTGCCCCATCTAGAAGACGCCCAGTTCAGGTGTTCTTTCGTGAATTCGGTTCGTTTTGGAAGGCAGAATTTTGATAGTAGCGATACTTCTCTGGGACTTATGGCAGGTTAGTTCTTCTTTGCATGCCTTCATCTAATTGTTGATGTCGCCACGGGTAAATTGAACTCCTCATTAATATTCCTAGCGCTCATAAACGGGTTACGTTTGAAAAATCTTACTATTTGTCGTCCATCGGCCGGGGTTAGTTTTGGTTTTCTTCTCTTTTTTCTACCTTTTTTAACGTATTTTTTGGTATTTGCGATCATTTTATTTGAACACCCAACAATTTCACTTATAAATTTTAAGTTTTACCCTCAGAAATCAATTTTTTTGATTAAGGCACGTTTGTCGGGAGTACAATGCGCACCATGATCCATTTCCTTTTGCTAACAACGCTGCGCTTTTGAAACAGTCTCTTTTAGTAACGACAATAACATGTGTAGATATAGTTTAAAGCCAAAAAAAACACTGGTGTACACGGAAAACGCTCTTCAGAATGACGTGGTGCTACTATTTTGCTACTATTTTACCTTCAACATAATGTTTGAAAATAACTTTCCTCTCACTCTGGCTTATTGCTAAACAACAATTTTCAATTGCTGTATTAGTTGTAAATAAAAAAAAAAAAGACTTTCCTCTCATCGGTACAAACTCTTCTCCCTTTATTTTCCGTAGCCTCATTCATATGAACTTATCTTGCCAATATCCAATTAAGTAATGAAATTAACATCTAGAATTCAAACACGAGTGCACAGTTAACGGTACCCTAATATTTGCCAAATGTATGCAGCTGCAAAGAATTTTTACGCAGACTTTTCTGGTTTTTTTACGTTCTTAGGAAAAACAATATTGACAGTGCTCTTCCTATTCTTTTTGGAAAGTACACACAAAAAAAAAAAATCGTATGAAAAATGTTTAATGTATAAAATAAAACAACAATCACCTCTATGAATACCATAATAGTTAAAATATTTGCGTTAAGTCAATGTTTATGAATTTTTTTCCTTTGTACGCAGACTGTTGCCATCAAGTGTAGAATCGAAACGAAGAATGAACCCAGATCGACTATCACAAACGATATTAGATGTGTTCCAGTACTTTCCATACCAAATTCTGAAACCTGTGATTGGTTAAGGAGTGGAGGTAAATCTCTCTCAGAAAGACGCAAAGTACGGGAACTCATCTAAACTAAATGTATAAAGTTTGTCAATAAGAAATGTCAAATTCAATGTTTCACTACAGAAAACAAAAACAACAACAAAATCTGAGACACGTACACAGAGATAATGGGTCAATGGTTACTTATCTCCGTACGCATACAAATTAATTTGACAGAAAACCAACAAGAATTTATTGTGCTAAAATGGGCAGAGTGGGGAAATATTTTACTTTCTCGAGAGACCGTTCATTTGACGCAAAAACCATTTTTCGGTATACGAGAACGGATTTTGTGTTAATTTGTGTTAATTTGTGTTGCTTTGCACTGCTTTGTTTTGTTTGTTTTGCGTACGGGAACACATCTTATGACTTATTAGAAATGGATGTTAGTGACAGTAGTGTCAACTTTGAAATTAAAGTCTTTCAAAATTACAATAGAAAACCAGAAGCGTTGTATTTTTAAGGTGTCAATACACCCTTCTGTGACAACCAAGCTCCAAATTCAAGTCAACATATCAGTTTCTCTTCGGAAATATTACATCTGTTCCAACTGCTCTGAAAGGCTGCGAAAGTCACACAACTTCGCCGAAAAACTGTCGAAAGGCGTTCCATTTGCTGTTTTTTTCGTCGAAGAGAGACCTCATAAGAGGGTAAAATATTTCGCCATCTCTACGAAGTTTTGCCTAAGAAAATTCTGTGGGCAGCAGATGGCTGTCAAATTGAGAATAAAAAACACTTTTGACATTTCATATATCTGACAACTGTTTACATTAAATTTTTTGATTGTTTGTTAAATCTGAGAATTTCTGCAAAAAGTTATTTCACAGGCTTCGGCAGAGTTACTTTCTTCAGGAAAGATTTTTATCCCCAATACTGAACTGCGAATTTCTGTGCACAATAAATCGGAAGAGACTGTATTTTTTGATAAATAAATAAGTTCTTCAAAAGTCTCAAGCACAGCCACTCACTACCAACTAGCCGAGACACAGTGCATTTAGCACAATTGTCGATAAGGTAGGTCTAAATCGCCTAGTACTACGCCAAAAGAAAGTGAATCAGAAAACTTCTTTTGAGGAAGAGCTCTTAAATATGAAACACAAGGTACAGTTATTTCCTTATTTGTGCGCCTTTAAGTTCTTATAAAAGGATTGGGACACAAACACGCACCCCAAAGCGAAGTTGAATGTTGAAAATAGTTTCAAACAACATACCTTCTCTCACATCGACGCCTTCTTCGAGAACAGGCGCAACTATCAATTCCTCGCCAATGGAGAATTCATCGTTCACGCTCAGGCAGGCTGGATCGTTGGGGTCCAGCATCCAGAGAGGTCGCACAAGCGCCAGGCCATCATTCATGGACGCGCTGAGGTACTTCTTGAGCAGTGGAATGACTGTTTTCTGGCGGACGTTTGTCAGCTCCTTGGCCAGGTCGGTGACATAGTCGCTCTTGTACTCCGGCGGCAGATGACTAAATTGCATTGACGGAAGGAATGTAGCGAGTTGCAGCCAACGGATGAAAAGCTCTTGATTGGGCAGATCGGCTTGGCTCAGGGAATAGAAGGACAGCATCTTTGGAAGAGTTTTGTTCAAATAGAAGTCCCCGCCAATGGCGCCGGAAAGGACGAAAGGAAAGCCGATGACGCCGTAGTTGAGAACCGTCGAGACAACGTCCTTCAGGCCAGTCCATGACGAATTCATTGGCGGAGCACTGAGAAAGGCCGGAGGTTTCGGGACCGCTGTGGCCGTAGACACGCCCATCACGCCGAGGTTCTCCAGCTTTGAGGTGAACAGCTGTGCGTACTCATCTGGATTCTGGAGGATCTCTCTGCACTGGTAGTAGTGGGGCAGGTTTTGACCCGTTCCAAGATCAAGGTAGAAGCTGTCAACGCGGTACTCCTTGATGACCGCCTGTAGCTTGTCCATCAGCCAGGGGATGGAGTCATTGTTAGTGATGTCTATCACACCTGCACTGGAAGAACTCTTGAAGCGTGTCAGCGCTGGAATGCTACGTTCTGAGTGGCGCTCGTAGATGAGAATCTTCTTGTGTACGGCTTCCTTGAAGTTTGGACTGTCCGTGCTTATAAACGGCTGAACGGTGAACACGATCTTGAAGCCTCTGCGGTGGAGTACGTCTATGGTCTCCTTGAGCGTCGGGAACCGCTTCCGATCGACAGTAAAGTCACCAACGTTCTCTTGCCAAAACTCGTTTACCAGAATATGACCGAGGCGCATGAAGCCGGTTGCTATAACCTCTTCCGAGTAGTTGTAGATACTGGTTTCGTTGATAGAGGCGGGGTCTCTGTCGAAGGGGATCTTGTAGATTGGTTCCTCAATAATCGAGTACAGGGTCTTAATATCACGCTCTTTCAGCCCGTCCCACAAGCTTTGTTGCGTCATGAGCGTATGCAGGCCGCGCATGTCATCCGCAGCGCACACTTTGTACTCCAGCTCCGTGAACTCCGTCAGTCGGTTCACGTATGCGTAGTCGTCTTTCATGGCACGAAGACAGAGGTGGTTCTGTGATTGATTTACGGACACGTACAGCGGTGTCTTGTCGCTGATCTGGATCCCAATGCCAAGGGAGTTGATGAAATATCGTTTGAGGGCGTTGCCAAACTGATGCACTTTCAGGTCTCCGGTTATGAACGGGGCGTACTTGAAGTTCGCCCTGCTGAGTGTCCAGTCGACGTTCCGCACTGGACCCCCGCCGAACCAGAGTCCGTGGTCTCGCGCCAACTCATAGCAGTCGGTGGGCTGTACTTCGGAGCCAAGAGCCTGCCATCGTACCGAGTAGCACCGTAGAACCTCCTTGTCCTCGAAGCTCATATAGAGGCGCGCCAGGTTATTCCACTCCAGGCAGATGCTCCCGTCGTTCAGGTTGTGGTCCTCGAGGCACGGGAAGGGCACTGTGTCCGTACCCAGGGTGACGCCCAACTTGGCCGAGATGATCTCCTCGTCCTCCACGTTGAAGATCCGCAAAATCCGCTCCGTGGCCACGAATTTCGCCTTTGAGAAGTAGGAGCGCGTGAGGACCTGCCGATGGTACATGACGTAGGCATATCCGATCTGAAAGGGTTTGGTTTTGAGTTGATCACCAGGCATAGTGGAAGGAATGAAGTGGACTTACCAGAAAGACTATGATGAAAAATAGGGACACGACGAACATCTTAAGGTTGTAGTCTTTAGTTTCACTCTTCTTCTTCCGAATCATCTGTGGCACCGCCTGGAGTGAGAAAGAATCTGCGTAGCATCGAAATTAAGCGGACCATATGCTCACTCACCTGCATCTTCTCCCTCAGCAGACTCGCGATTGAGTTTATACTCGTGATTGAGGTCTGATTGCTCATGACACTCTGCGTGTCGAACTCGCCGGCTAGCATTTCTTTGCTGTTGAGTCTCAGGGCGGGTAGTGGTGCAATGGATCCTCGTCGTCTACTGCGAAACTTATCTCTGAAACGAAAACCAAGAGCGCGTCGATCAATAAAGCAGCACAACTGGAACATGAGCTGCAAACACCCGGCTGATTGCGGGCTGATTAGCGCTCTTAATAGCCATTCCTGGCATTTAAATAAACTCCGCGCCAATCGGTCGATACGGGAAGGTGTTAATTGAGCCTAAAAGCAACCTTAAGATGCTCTGTATTGTGGTTTGTTAACATTTCGATTAATTAGCGTACGGGTAGCTACTCTGGGGGGTGCTGTGGAATGTGCAGATCGCGTCATTGATTCTTGTTTGTTGTCTGTGTTAGGCATTTCTGAACTTATGAATATTGAACAGTTTGGGCATTAAACCTTTGTCTGCGCTTTGGGAAATTTTTGCAAGTGCCGTTGGACAACTGAAATTTGAAAGAACCGCAATTCCCGCCTCCTTTATTTTTCCATTCCTTCAACTATGATAGAAGAGAAGGGAGTTGTAATTCTAGGGCACGTGCACAGAGCCGGACAACAAAAATTGTATCTCCACGTCGATCAGATCAATTTGAACTAAATAAGTTGGCCGATCACATTGATGGAGGTTTTGAGTCATCTTTAAGTGGTTTGCATTGTGGATCTTACAGAGTGAGAGGAGTTTTGTTGCGGCAGGCAACAACCATACAGCTTACAACTTTCACTATTTAAAATTGGAAGTTTGGAAAGAATGCATATTCTTTTCAGTGTAATGACCTGTAAAAGAAGAACTGCCACAAAGAAGATAAATGCCACTTCAGTGTGTTCAAAACTTCTGAACAGAAGCTAGAAAGGATAAATAATAATGCGGTTGGTACTGACGGAATGGTTGCTGTTAATTATTCAACGTCGTGACACCCGGTAACTCTCAATTCATTGTTGCCAATCTCAAAATTTCCATCAACTGTTAAACAGCTGTCGTGAAATGGACCTGGACGGGGACTCTTTTCCTAACCTCCGACCAAGAGCTCGTCACATTGTGTAGGATGATTATGGAGAACTCTCGCTGCTACGTCAAGGTCGGTAACGAACTCACCGAGACCTTCAATGTCAAAAAAGGTTTTCGACAAGGCGACGCACTGTGACCTCTTCAACGTCATTCCTGAGATCGTGTGCTACTTCCAAGTCGACTCCAGAGGCACAATCTTCCAGAAGTCAGTTCAATTGCTAGCCTACGCTGATGACATTGACGTGATTGAATGAACACAATGAGGACAATGATTGGACGAACCAATGAGGCGTTTGCTGGCATTGAAGCGCAAGCAGCTGAAATGGGTCAGACGGTAAACAAGGTCAAAACTAAGTACACGCTGTCATCAAGGAGGAACACACAACATCGACGTCTCGGACAGAGCGTATCACTAGGCAGCAGAAACTTCGAAGTAGTCAAGGACTTCGTCTACCTCGGCTCCGTGGTAAACAGGGACAACAACACCAGTACCGAAATCAAACGCAGAATCACTCTTGCCAATCGCTGTTTGTTTGGGCTCAATTAAAGCCCTCTCTCGAAGGACTAAGCTCGCTTTATATAACAGCTTGATCAGCCCAGTTATACTCTATTTCATAGAAGCCTGGACGTTACCAAAAGCGGATGAGGAAGCCCTTAGTCTTTTCGAGTGAAAAGTTTTGCGTGGAATTTTTGGTCCTGTTTGCGTTGATGGCATCTGGAGGAGAAGTTTACCTACGAACTCTATGGGCTGTACTGCAACATGCGCCTGGTCAAGCGTCTTCGGATACAACGCCTAATATGGCTAGGTCATATAGAGCGTATGGACATCACTGCTCCGGCCCGAAAAGTCTCCGAATCTGAGCCATTGCGACGATACAATAGATGACGGCTTAGGTTAAGATGGCGCCCGCAAGAGGGAAATGACCTCAACCAACTTGGAGTGTAGAACTGAAGGCAGCTGGTGAAGAATCATTCTGGCTGGAGAGGCATGTTGGTTGAGGCCGAGGTTCACTTCGGAATGTAGCGCCACAAGAAGAAGAAGAAGTATTTAAATCTCTTAGATCGATTCAGAGTTATTTCTGGCCTACATTTGGCAGCCGTCAGCCAGCATTGGACCACGAATACGTGCTACAAGCCAAGCAGAGAATGCCTCCTAAACGTCCTAATTGGATGGCACGACAATCCACAAAGGGACCATGGCCGAGCGTACTCATCAACTACTCGTTTTGTGCGCACTACTGTTCTCATATGAGTACGAAGGTTGGCTTTTTATTTCGAGATTGGGCAACGCTAGTGTTGTAATCCGGCAACTGCCAGCTCTATCGTAAAGTTTGACATTTTTTAGGTTATACGTACTCAGAACGTTTTGACAAACTAGCGCTATTTGTGTTGTTTACAGTAACTTAAAAGATTCATCTCGCCCAAAAAATGGAATTAAATCGTGAAAATTTTCGTGCGATTATTTTTTTTACAACTTTCGACGTGGATTAACTCAACAAAAGTGCATCGATGAACTTAATTCAATTTTTGGCTATGAAGCTCCATCAAGGACCAGTGTTTATCGATGGTATGGTGAATTCAACCAAGGTCGTAGTTCACTCCAAGACGAATTTCGTGAAGATCGTCCAAAATCAGTTGTTGTTGCGGAAACCATTGATGCTGTGCGCCAACTGATATTGCAAGATCGTCATGTGACCTATCGTGAGATTGAGAAAACCTTAGGCATTGGTGGGACCAGCATACATTTAATATTGCATGAACATTTGACCGTCAAGAAAGCTTGCTCGCGTTGGATCCCACACGATTTGTTAATCGCTCAAAAAAAGGCTCGTGCCGATTGGTCGAAAGAAATGCTCCAAAAATACGATCGCGGTGCTTTGAAACACGTCTATGATATCGTGATAGGTGGTGAATCGCGTATGAACCCTGTATGGGTGTTTCAAATTGAGCCAAATCCAACAAAAGTTGCTCGCGCACGAAGCACTTCCAAGCAAATGGTTGCCTGTTTTTTCGGAAAAACAGTACATGTCGCAACCGTACCACTAGAACAACAGTCAACATAATATTCAATTATGAGTGAAACACAACCATTGTTTGTTTGCCAGTTGTCTTCCAAGAACTCAGGAAAACCAACCGCCGAAGACGGATCACTCTTCACCACGACAATGCGAGCTCTCACACATCGGCTCAAGCAACTGCATTTTTGAGCACTCAAAACATCGATTTGATGAGTCATCCGTCGTATAGTTCTGACTTGGCACCGTATGACTTCTTTTTATTCCCATAAGTAACAAATAAAAGGAGAGATCAACGTTTTTTGACCAGGTTGTCAAAGGGGTGGTTGATGCGCTCAGAATGCATGTTTTGGAGGAACCTCAATCAGAGTGGCAAAAGTGCTTCGACAATTGGTTTAAACGCATGCAAAAGTGTAAAGAATGGGGAATATTTTGAAAAATAATAAAGCTGGGCCCACATTCTTTTGAAGACTCCGGATGGCGAAGTTTGAAAAGCTTTTTTAGACAGTTATTATTTTTTTTTACCTTTTTCAGCAGCTTGAAAGAGGTTGTGTCGTAAAGAGTTCGAATGTCGCACTCTACCCATGACACCACAGCGGCTACTGTTGCACAGCGTTGTTTTCTATAATAAATCGAAATCTTGGTTCTCACCAAAAATGTCAATATTTGTGCACAGGAAAAGTGAAACTTACACAGGGTTCATCCAAGACAGACCTTGTGGCCTCTCACAGGTTTGCGTTTTCTCACAGAAATCTTTAATTCTTGTCTTAAGCTCAACTACTTTCCAGTTTGCTGGAAAACTGCCTTAATAGTTCCAATTCCTAAACCCGGCAAAGCAAAAGATAACCCTAACAGCTACAGGCCTATAAGTTTAATAAGTTGTGTGAGCAAAAGTTTAGAAACTATTTTAAAGGAAATGATTGAAAATCATCTAGTCGAAAATAACATCTTGCCTAAATTTCAGTTTGGGTTCCGTCGTTTCCACAACACATATCATCAAATAGCGAGATTAAAAAAACATGTTAAAGATAAATTTATATCCAAGGAATCAACTGGGCTAGTCCTTTTAGATATTGAAAAGGCGTTTGATACAGTTTGGCATGATGCGTTAATATACAAACTAATCAAGTTAAGCTTTCCTCCAAAAATTATTAAAATTATTCAAAGTTTTTGAAGCAATAGAAAGTTCTTAGTTAAAGTCGAAAGTGTAAAATCGCTTATTAAAAACTTAACGTATGGTGTGCCTCAGGGAACAGTACTCGGCCCTACTTTGTTTAATATATATGTCTCTGATATTCCTAATCCTGGCAATATATATATATATAGCTATATTCGCTTCTGGTACATATTTTATGGATGTGTACACTGTGTTACAAACAACTCTTTCTGAATTAGAAAATTACTTTTTAAAATGGAAAATTAAGGTAAACGCTATGAAAACGCAGGCAGTCTGGTTTACACGTAGACGTAAGGACTGTTTTTTTGCCTAGTAATGTTCAACTCCAATTGGGTTCTATAAGTTTAGACTGGTCTGAACACTGTAGATACCTTGGAATTCTAATTGACAACAAATTTAACTTTCAGAAACACATATCTTACACTACAGATAAAATGAAAAAGTACATTAAAATTCTTTATCCTATCATAAACAGAAAATCCAAAATAAGTATTGAAAATAAGATCATTTTGTACAAGTCTGTTTTTAAACCCATGTTACTTTACGGTTGTCCTGGTTGGTACGACTGTGCCAAAACTCATATAATGAAGCTCCAAAGAAGCCAAAATAAAGTTATTAAAATTATGCTAAATTTACCACGACACTATTCAACCCGTAGGCTCCATGAGCAAAGCAATATCACCCTCACACAAACTCTTATTGATAAATTAACTTTACGATTTTATATTCAATGCAGTTTCTCTGATAATGATCTAATTAAATGTCCACAATACTCTCCACAGTAAACATAAAATATATTTGAATGGGGAACTGTGCAATGTTAGTCTTAAGAATTGAAAAAGGGTTTTACCTTGTAGCTTTTCCTTGAATTATCTTACATACAATATATATACAAATACATTATGTAATCTTGCTAAATATATTTCATAGTTGTAAAGGATTTTGTCCTAAGCCTCTAAAAATATTGTTCTACAAACTGTATGCCCTATTGTTTATGCTACTTAAATAAAAAAAAAATGGAATGAAAATGAACTTGTGGTTTGTGTATTTGATCATTTGAATGAATTTTTTGTTAGAGGGATTTTCATTTATTTTGTCTGCTTGTGTACCTGGTTTTCTAATTTTAGCGATAGGAGGAAGTGTGATGGTAACGAAAAAGTAGAAGAACGAGAAAATAGACAGCTGTCATAGTAACAGCAAGCTGTTGTTAGGGAATGGCTGACAAACGCATCATTTTTCCTGTACTCCGTTGTTTTTTTTTAAAGATAATTGAGTGTTTGCTGTTCGTACTGCAAAATTGCAGGGCAAACTTTCAGTCCCCAGACCCCAGAAAATCACAAGTTCACAAGGACCCCGTCTCACTTTTGATGGTTTTGTATTACATTTTAACATCTGTAGCAAGTAAGTTAACTCTAGAATTTGACACAGACTTTTACATCATCACGTACTTTCTTTAAATGAACTACAATAAGATCTCTAGAATAAATTATTTACGTTCTTCGAAAACCCGATCGCCGCCTGATAAGCTAAAAAGAATTTATTTTCAGACTCGTATAGAATAACGTGTCCATTGCTCGAAAGCACTTGCCAACACAGAGCCTCGCAAAACTGAATCATGTTTCGGCGAAATTCCCAGAACGATATAAAAGGCACTCATCAACACAACAGCGCACCACTCAGTTACGACAAATCTCTGCACGTGGTCTGCTTTAAGAAACAAGACCTTGAGACGTTAATCTGTGACGTAACGTATGCACACAGGTGTACAACTCAACTGCAGATTCACAAACGAAACTCTGGGACGAGAATTCCCCGCCTTCAAGTGGCCACTGCAAGTCGTGTAGCTCGGAGCGCTGTGTATGCTGATGTCGTAATTTTATAACAAATTTTAAATGAATAAATTTAAAAAACACTTGCCGTCGTCAACACTAACTTAGCACTCGTGTGTACAGTCCAGACTGAATTTAAGTCGTTAGCTAGAGTAAGTAGCCACGGGGTCATCTAAAACGAAACCCAGTGTGATATGATGAGCATTCGGGTTGTAGAATGGCGACGGAAGAGGACGTTAAATTTGATCACATGTCTAATGTGAAGTTCACTGAAGGCTTTCCAGAGCAGTTTGTCGTGAAATGTTTGTTCGGAAATACGTCACTGATCTGTTGAACTCAATTGTAAGCTTTGATCTGACAGTGGCGTCGTGACTCATGGTAAAAAATTAGAAAATTATAGAGAAATATGAGTCAGGTATAGTTTCATTTGATGTTTAATTGGTGAACGTGGCATTGCTTCTATTCGGCTTCTGAGGATTATCGGTTCCTCGTCTTTGGGTTGAATCCATGGTTTAAGCTTGATGCCGAATTTAAGGAGCTTTTTATAGAAAAGGACCTGTTGAATGGGTTCAGGAAGTCGAAAGAGGTGTCCAGATCATCGGTGAATTGTGGCCACCGTGGCGTAGTGAATTGAATGTGATAATCACGCGTTGTAGGTCTAGGTTCGATTCCCGGCTGAGCACTTCGAATTTTTAACGTCTTCACCTCTTTCGAGCTGCTGACAACACTCAAAGAGTAAAGCTGTCTAAGAAAACGCTTCTCAAAGCCATTTGGAGCCGGCAAAAAACTGCAGGCCACTTCTTCTCGTTAGAAAACAGTAGCGCACACAAAACGAGTTGTTAATTTTTTTTTTATAATTGACGCGTGCAAAAGGGGTTGCGAGTACCCTTAAGTGACCGGATCAAGTCACAGCAAGGGCCGAATGTATAGAGAAAGAGAGGGAGAGGAGGTACCGATGTACATTGGTTTTAAATGCCTGTGGATTGTAATGAGGAGGAAAAATCGAGCTGGGAAGAGCATTTCGGATTCGTGTAGTGCGGCTAAAGAACGAGTCTCTGAATTTGACTGTACGTCCGAAAGAGGGCTTGAGGGTGAATTGGTGGGCATTCCCAGCAAGGCGTGTATTGCGGGTGAATTCTTGAAGGGGAGGAATGCAACTGGCTAATTCATCTGAGCATTTCTTGTTAAAATAGCGATAATAAAGTGACAACGACGCGAAATTACGTCGGTGTTCTAACGAGTCAATCGACTTCGCATATTATATTACTGTCACCTATAAGTTTTATCGCTCGCTTTTGAATTCTATCCAGCAGGTGCAGGGAGGTCTTAGCAGCACCTGACCAAATAGGAGCGTTATACTCAAGTTTTTGGCGTATGTAGGCCTTGTATATTGTAGCCAGATCAGAGGGGGTGAAGTAGTTCTTGCATCGTTTAAGGAAGCCTAGACATTTCGCAGCATATTTGGCGACCTCAAATATGTGATCGTTCCAACTAATTGTTGGGTTGATACACATACCGAGGATGGAAAGTCTTACGGTTTCAACAACGCAAGTGCAGTTCATGGATGACGGCTGATTACTTTGTGATCGCTTTAACGACAGTAGACAGCACCGGGTTTTGGAAGCATTAAATTCCACTCTATTCTTATTTCCACAATCGATAATGCTGTCAAGGTCGGAATTTAATGTGCTTAACATACGCTGCCGTTCCGAGTCCATGGCCGAAGTGGAGGGACGTGAGCCAACAAACGAATATGAAAAGCTGAGGGTACTGTCATCAGCGTAGGAATGAATAGAATAAGAGGTAGCAGATAAGAGATCATTTACAAAAATGAGGAAGAGTGTCGGAGACAAAACTGAACCCTGGGGAACACCAGCATTAATATGGTGATTATCAGACTTGTATCCATTAAAAATGACTTGTATTGAACGATTCGAAAGGTAATTTCTAATCCATTGAAGAAGAGACTCATCGATCCCAAAAGCACGCATTTTGGACAAGAGAGCCTGATGCCAGACTTTGTCAAATGCCTTTGAAATATCAAGCCAACAATCTTTCTTTCTCCTACATTGTGCAAAGATTGTTTCCACTTTTCAGTGAGACATGCCATCAGATCACCAGTGGAACGGTTGCTTCGGAAGCCGTACTGCCGGTCATTAAGAAGCTTCCGGGACTCAAGATATTTCATAAGCTGACGGTTTTTCAGCGATTCCATGACCTGGGAGAAAAGGGACGTTAGTGCCTTCTCTCCAAGTCGGTTGGTAGGAGGTAGGTGACGAACATTAGCCCTTTTTGGGACGGGCAGGACAAATGTAGTTTTCCACTTACTTGGAAAGAGCCCTGAAGAGTAGGACAGATAGAAAAGCTTACGCAGAGGTTTTGCCAGCGTAGAAGAACACCTCTTCAGATGAACAGGGGGTATACCATCCAGGCCAGCGGATTTGTGTATGTTTAGATTTTTTAGCACTCTTGCTGCTGTACGAGTGCAAAAGTGGATTTGCCCCATAGAGAAATTTACGCTCTCAAGTACAGGCGGGGACAAAGTGCTATCTGGCAGCGTTAAGCTAGCTGCAAAGTGTGCAGCAAGCAGATTAGCTTTGTCCAAAGAGCTGACAGCGGGAATGTCATTGCAAATGAGCGTTGGGATCAAAGACGAGGCTGAATTCCTTATGTTTTTTATGAAAGACCAAAAGCTTCTGCTGCCCTTGGGGCGTTGTAGATCTTTTTGCATCAACTTTTGATCAAAGGAGAATTTAACACGTCTTATTAATGCATTACAGTCATTTCGGATCCGTTTGAACTTTTGCCGGGCTTCCTCCAAAGGGTTGGCTTTATAATCCTGGAAACTCAACTCTCTCATCCTGATAGCCTCTTTGCAGCTCAAGTCGTACCATGCGTTGCCTACGGCTTGATGCTCTTCACTCTGTGAGGAATGAAGGACCTCATGCCCAGCGAAATAATGTTTGTTGATGAGCAACCTAGGCTCTGGTTCCCAGTGGACTGTGGTGCAATTATTATTTTCAGATCGGTTCATCGAATCAGGACGCCGAGACGGACATAACAATGTCTGCTAAATTAAACATGTCTACACTGTAGTTGAAATCATGAAAAAACGCACGGAATAGGAAATAAAACAACGGTCAACGTTACTGCTCACTGGAAATTGTTTCAATATTTTCATTTCTGAATTCTTATTTCTTTCTATTTTCCCGTTTTACGGGAAAAATATATTTTATAACACAGCCACTTCTTTAACACCAAAATGTTGTTCAAATAAATTGATTTGTACAGCAAACACTAAAAGAAATGATGTTTGAATAAAATTCTAGACCATCGATAGACCATTGATGTGTCAAAATTGGGTAGTTACGAAGCCGGCTTAGTTTTAGCAGACCCCTTTAACATTATGAATCTGGACCTCACTGTTGTCACTGATTATTTTGTCTAGAAAGCTAATTTAGAGACTCGGTAAGAGTCAAACAAATGTCGAAGACTACTGTATATTATCAGTGAACAGAATTTAAATCTAATAAGTTGCTGGCTTTAATTTTCAAATTCAAAAAATCAAAAGCAGCAACTTATTATTTTCACTACAAAAATTCACATTTCAGTTATATTTAAGAATTGTCTGATTTGTAAAGAGCAACCTCTTGTGGCTTAATCCACACCGAAGTTCAGAAAATAGTAAGACGAAGTAAGATGTCTGGTGCAGAACAAATAGCATAAAGTGTTGTAGAGTCCTCAATAATTATGCATCAGAGAGAATTTTGTTAATGCCTAACAGCGAACAGGTTCTTAAAATAAGAAATAAGAAAAAACCGAAAATAAGAAAGAAACTTCACAGAACAACAAGTTCAAGATGTGAGTAACTACGAGGGGCGCTCAATATATCCTCGGTATCGGGATGAAGCTGTGGTTATAAAGGGTGTCCCAACAAGAACGCAAGATTTAAAATTGGCGCCATTCGAATTGTCATTGTTTGACATTTGAACAACTGTTATTGTTTGTTAGTAGAAGGTATAAGTCGAATAAAAATGGAGCGCTACACGAATGAACAACACATTCTCATTGTGAAATTGTTTCACCAAAATGATGAAAGTTTTGCGGCTACAGTTCGCCATTTGCGATAAATTTGGGATTACAATAATACTTCAAAAGAGTCAACTGTAAAGCGATTAATGGAAAAATTTGCTGAAACTGGGTCTGTAACTGATCTAAAGACAACAACGAGCCTTCGACCAGGTCGATCGACCAAAAATATCGCAGCAATACGTGATGTTGTCGCTCAAACTCCATCCACCTCAATTCAACACCGAGATCAGCAAATTGGTGTTTCCAAATCCACTGTGCACTTTTTTTCGTCCCTAGAATTGAAGAAGTGAATGTGGATTCCCTGTCATACGCTACTTCACTATTACCTGAAATAGCGGCTAGAAGGATACAACAACGGATCCATGGCCTTTGGGACTACTTTCTCAAGTGGGGACTGAAGGTGAACAGCAGCAAGACAGAACTCATCTGTTTTAGGACACCAGCATCATCAAGACGAAACTTCGCAACGATCTGCAACAACATCGCGATTTCACTCCCGGACAATACAACAGTGACTGCCAGAATTGATGCCAAGTACTTGGGAATCAACTTTACGAGCAGATTCAAATTCAAAAACCATGCGGACATCACGCTGAGACGAGCAGCATTTGCGCTTCATTCAGTGAATCCACTACTAAGGAGGAGAACTGGTCTTAGCCAAAGGACAAAGCTGCTTATTTATAAACAGCTCATTAGACCAGTAATCACTTACGGGTTCCCAGTTTGGTTTACTATAAACCCAACAGCCATGAAGAAAATCTGCTTGTTTGAGAGGAAGATTCACCGGATGTGTACTGGACAGTACCGAATTCCATCGAACTTAAAGTATATCCCCAATGAACAACTTTACCAGGAGGCAAGGATCACCCCGTTGGACCAATATACCCTACAATTAGCCAAGAACTTTCTTGGCTCCATCAATGACCATCCGAACCCGGAGATACAGGACATTTTAGAACAGCCTATGGAGCGCAGTCACCGATACCTGCATGTGAGAGCAATTTCAGACTCGAGATTCCAGGAAGTTTTCAACCCAGCTGCAACATTTTATGCAAAGACCACCTCGGGACACCTTTCATCATCACCTTCCCCCCCCCCTAACAATAAACCGTCAGAAATGTATACCTTCATATATATTTTAACCCCCACCACACATACAAAATTAGCACGCCAAATATATTATAATTGCTATAATAGTTTTAAGACAATTCATATACGTTGGGCCCCTTTTGTTGAGCCGACACTTTCTTAAACTTAGATATAAGTCTAGCTATAAGTCATATTGTAAATAGTACGACATCTTATATATAAAGCTAATTAATTAAATTAAAAAAATTAATTAAGAAGTGAATGTGGAGGGGATGTGGTTTCAACAAGACGGCGCCACATCTCATACATTCAGACAAACAATTCAATTGCTGCATCAGTCATTTCCCGGTCGTGTTATTTCGCGTTTTGGAGAACAGAATTTGCCGCCTAGATCGTGCGATTTAATACCATTGGACTTTTTTCTTTGGGGTTTCTTGAAGTCGATGGTTTATGCGAATAAGCCGACGAAGACTCAAGCTCTAAAAGGGGAAATTGAACGCTACATTAATGAAATACCGCAGCATTTATGCAAAACGGTCATTGAAAATTTTATTAAAAAATCGCACATGTGCCAGCAAAGCCGCCGCAGCCATCTGGCCGATGTGTAATTCCACACATAACCTCATCCTGTCTACTTTACGATACAATGCCATAAAGAATTCGCGATTTTTTTAAATATCTGCGTTTTATTTAAAATTTAAATCTTGCGTTCTTGTTGGGACACCCTTTATATGTCAATTGACTCATTTATCAAGTGAAACTATTATTTTAGAGCATTCATGTAAAATTTCATATAAATGTGATTATTAATTCGCGTTTTACTTCTAGTTAAACAGAATCTTAATGGCAACTGAAACGATGATGGTGAAACTTGAGCATGGCGCTGTAATTCAATTTCTTACTAAGCAAGGAAGAAGTGAAAAACCCATTCATGAAGAGATGGTGGCTGTTTACCAGGGTTCCGCACCTTCATTATCAACTGTTCAAAAGTGGTCAAGTGAGTTAAAGAGAGGCAGAGAGAGCTCAGGCCAGGCTACTGCTTGTATGGGAGAAAGCATAAAAGAAGTCGATAAACTTGTTCTTGAGGATGCCCGAATAAAGGTGAAAATGATGTCAGAAATCACCAAGCTTTCAACTGCTACCATTCACACCATCCTTCATGACCATCCTAATCGGTCAAAGATTAGTGCAAAGTGGGTGCCACGAATGCTCACAGCGCCTCAGAAAAATGTGAGAATCGCATACTGTAGAGAGCTTTTGGAGATGTGAAGTGAGAACGCGGACGGTGTTATAAATCGAATTGTTACTGGGGACGAAATATGGGTTCACCAGTATGACCCTGAAAACAAACAAGAGTCCATGCAGTGGCATAAAAAAGGAACAGACCCCCGAGGAAGTTCAAAGTCACTCCGTCTGCCGGGAAGCTCATGGCCACAGTTTTCTGGGACTCAAAGGGAATCTTGCTTATTGAGTACAAAAATAAAAGTGAAACCATCAACGCCACATCTTACGCTTCCACTTTTCATAATTTGCGGGAGGAAATCAAAACGAGAAGACGGGGTAAGCTCACAGACAACGCTTCTGTTCACACGGCGCGAGTTTCCAAGGCTGCTGAGCGAGATTGTGGTTTCGAAGAAATCCTCGAGGCTTTCTTAGACAGAAACCTATTACCAGCCGACCAAAGAGATTGTTTGAAGGTGAAGTACGGTGTATTGTTAGAGAAGTACGCAAAAATCCAGTGGCAAGTGCATTTACAATCGCAGAAGACATAAGCCTTTCTTCAGAAGTTCCCGTTAGAGCAGGTACTGTGCGCCGGGCGCTCCATAGTAATGGGTTATGTGGCAGAGTGCCTCGACAAAACTTCTCATTTCAGAAAAGAACCGAAAGCGACGACTGCTTTACGCCCAAAAGTATAAAGTTGAGACTTTTTCATTGTGGAATAATATTCTTTTTAGTGATGAAAGCAAATTTGAAATATTTTGATTAAAAAATCAACCCAAAATATGGACAGCAAAACACACCGAATGAACACAATATAATTTCAACGGTCAAACATGGTGGGGGATCGGTTATGGTCTGGGGGTGTATGGTCGCATCAGATGTTGGAAACCTAGTTTTTATTAACAGCACAATGAATAAAAACGATTACCTTAATATTTTAAGGGAATATGTATTACCATGTGTTGAAAAATTGGGCTTAAGTCAATGATGGGTCTTCCAACAGGACAATGATCCCAAACATACGGCCAAATTGGTGAGGGAATAGTTGGAAAGGAATGGCCATCCTCCGCAATCCCCAGACCTTGACCTTATAGAGCATTTGTGGGCATAACTAGATACTCAAATTCGAAAATGTGCGATAACCAGCAAAGATTCGGTTTTGCTAGAAGAATGGCAGAAAATTCATACAGAATTCGTCAAGAAGTTAAACATTCCATGCCGAGGAGACTAGAAGCTGGTAACTTCATGTTTTACACTTAAAAAATTGTCTGTACACTTACGCCTGCAATGCGCAACCACGCATAACATTGCAATAAACTTATCATTAAACTTATCATTAAGATGTGTGCTTTCCCTTTGCTTTAATTACAGCACGCAATCTATTTTTTATTAAAAGTGCTAGCCTTTCGGTATATTCGGGTGGTATTTTCCGCCAAACACTTTCCAATGCCATTTTAAGTTCTTGTGTGCTCCTAATCGTCTTTTGCCTTATTTTTACCATATGAGCCCACAAATGTTCTATAGGGTTCAAATGTGGGCTTTGGGGAGGATGGGGAAGAACTTGCTTAACATTATAGAGTAACCACTCTTATACAATCATTGACAAAAGTTTAGAACAAAGCGCTATTCATCATCATGGTGCAATTTTTGGGCGGAACGTTTTAAATTATCCTTTAAAATTTGTAAATATTGTATTTTGTTCACAGTCGAGTCTATAAGCACAAGATTCCCCACTTCCGAAGCTCCCGAAGCTCCCATTGAACCCCAGACATAACATTACCACCATCGTACTTGACGGTATGGTTAATGTTGCCATCCTCAAGTGCTGTTCCGCTCTTACGCCAAACAAATCGCCGTCCACCGGATCCAAAAATATTAAATTTTGATTCATCTGAGAATATGACACGTTTTCAAAACTCGGGAGGCTTATCGACGAAGGCTTTAGCGTACTCTAACCTTTTTTGTATATTCCGTTTGGATAATAATAATAATTGTTGGCGCTACAGTCCAAAGGGGGACCAGGGCCTAGCTTGCTCATCAACTACTCGTGTTGTACGCACTACTGTTCTCTCACGAGTAGAAGGGACCTACAGTTTTTTGACGCCTCCGAACGGCGAAATTTGAGAAGCTTTCTTAGGCAGTTATTACTCTTTGAGTGTTGTCAGCAGCTCGAAAGAGGTGGTGCCGTGAAATATTAGAAAAATTGGTGTTGAACTGGGAGTCGAACCGACACCCTTCGGCGTGTGAGCGTCGCACTCTACCCACTACGCCACGGCGACCACATTTATAAAATTCCGTTTGGATAGCAAGGGTTTATTACGAGGTCCACAGGCCTTATGTAAAGTTATGTGTCTTTGACTTGACATCAATGTAACAGTCTTCTTTGAGCATTGTTCTTATTTCTGTAGGGTTCGTTTTTGATTTTTTTCATTGCTCGCAATATTTTACGTTGGACTTGTTGGGTATCCAACCTATTTTTTCGTCCCCTGCCTGGCACCATTTCCACAGAACCTGTAGCTTTATATTTGTTTATCACATATTTTACTGACGAATGTGTTCTTTCAACAGTATCTGCGATTTCACGTAAGCTCCGACCTTTTCTCCAGAGTCTTATTATTAATGCTTTGATATCCTTTGGAATGCCTTTCTGTGTTCTTTTTTTCATTTTGAAGAGCATATGGAGATATCAACTGTTGCCAGCAAAGTCTCAGAGCGCAGTGAGCAAAAATCATCAAAATAGTAACAATTTTTTTTCTCACATTAGTTTTATATTATTTTGTAGGATGTAATTGTCCGTACATCCTACAAAATAATATAAAACTAATGTGAGAAAAAAAATTGTTACTATTTTGATGATTTTTAGTTAAGCCTAATAAGCTTATGGTCTGTTTTTATCAATGTTGTCATTAATTTATTATTTTGCTCTTTAATTTATTTTCTATAATACATTTTCTTTAATTTAAGATATATTTTATTAAAATCGGCCTAGTACTTTTCCAGTTATACAATTTTAACTTAAAATGCCAGTGATGTGCGGACAATTTTTTGAGACAGTGTATAAGAAAAGAGGAAATTGAATGTAATTTTTGGAGAAACATATCTTTATCTCTCTTCCCTACACATCGGAATACACTAAAGCTATATTCCAATTGTTCCGAACTGCTACGAATGTCTACGAAATTCGCCGAAAAACTCACAAAAGGTGTTCTATTTGCCGATTGCTTCGTAGAAGAGAGAGCTCATGGGAGAATAAAATATTTCCCCCTCCCTACGAATTTCTGCTGAAGAAAAATCTGTGGGCAGCTGATAACTGTCAATGTGAAAAAAAACCTCTGACATTTCATTTATCTGATAGCAATTTACATTTATTTGTGCGAATTTCTACGAAACGTAGTTTTATAAGTTTCGGCAGAGTTATTCTCTCCAAGACAGATTTTTACCCAAACTACTCAACTACCAATTTCCGTACACAAATGAATTGGAACAGAACTTATGTCTGAAGATAGCTGAATTGCGAGCTTCTCACGCGATTGGCAAACAAACAAACTCGAAACAATCAATGCAATTCATTGCCCTTTCACACGTTTCTGTGTGTTCTAGCGCAAAAGGCTCACTCCGTATGCGCGAACATAAGTGTATAAAATACGTTTCCTTAAAATCACTTCCGTGTATTCTAGTTTCAAGAACTTTTAAAATGTTAAGTTTCCTTTTATTTAAATATTAAAAGCAACAATTTTTTAGAGTTCGCCTGCAGTCACGGGGATTAACTGCAGTTTATTGATAGAATTGTAAAATTGGAATAAACTAGAAAGGTATGAAGTATACCCCAAGTGTAGTGTCATTTCAAGGAAAACTCAATTTCAGATGGAATGTGAGAAATTTAAAGTGAAACAAATCAATCTATGATTCAAATAGAGAGATACAGAACTGTGCAAAATAATAGCAACATGTTCGACTTTGTCACTACTATGCTAATTACTTTTTCCTATAGTCAGTCAGGCGCCTCATATTTATTGCACAACATCTTTATTCCACCAGTCATAAAATCCGTAAACAAGATAATGCAAAAAGGCACCTTGTCATTTAGAAAAGTTCCGTTACCGGAAATGCAACCGAATTTAAATTATGCAAATAATAGCGCCACGTCATTCTGAATAGCGTTTTCGAGTGTACACCAGTGTTTCGATTATTTTTGTTTGGCTTTAAACCATATCCACACATATAATTGTAGTTACTAAAATAGGCCGTTTCATGGTGCGCATTGTACTCCCGACAAAACAATTGCTTTCTGAGGGTAAAACTTAAAATTTAAAATTTATATGTGAAATTGTATAATGATGGCGAATGTCAAGAAATACGTTCAAAAGGAAAAATAAACGTTAAAGAAAATCGAAACTAACCCCCGCCGATGAACGACAAATAGTAAGATTAGTCAAACGTAACCCGTTTATGAGCGCCAGAAAAATTAAAGAGGAGTTGAGTTTACCCGTGGCAACATCAACAATTAGAGGAAGGCTTGCAAAGAAGAATTAACCTGATAGAAGTCCCAGAGAAGAACCACTACTGTTAAAAGTCAGCCTTCTAAAACGAACCGAATTCACGAAAGAACACCTGACCTGGACGCCTTCTAGATGGGGCAATATATTATTCGCGGAAGAATCCCAAATAGTTTTTTTCGGTACTCCTGGAACCAGGGCAATTGTTCGCAGGCGAAAAAACCAAGAGTTTCAACCGGAGTGTACTATCAAGATTGTAAAGCATGGCGGACGAAAAATTAACGTATGGGGATGCTTTTCCTGTTATGGTCTGATCCCATTTTTGTGATAAAAAAGATGATGACCGTCGGAGTTTATGTTACCATTATGAGAGAAATCACGCTACCTTACGCAGAATGGAATATGACGCTTAGATAGATTCTACAACAAGACAATAATCCCAAACATACGAACAAATTGGCCAAAGAATTCTTTCAAAACAATGGAGTTCAAGCTATGTAGTGGCCACCTCAGATTCCAAACCTTAATCCCATTGGAAACCTTTGGACAGATGTAAAGAAAGCTGTCAATGAAGCAAAACTCAAAAATACGCAACAGCTACGAATATGAGATGCTGTGAAGGGTGCGTGGAAGAATGTCCCTGATCAGTGATGTCAGGCCTGAATCGACTCCATGCCTTGACGTTGTGACGATATACTTAGAAACAAGGGCTTTACGACCAAGTACTAATCCAATTACAAAAATAAAAACCAACAGCTTCATTATTCCATTGACTTTTGCTTAATGTTCATCAATTCTTGCACTTGGTGGTAATATTTTGTAGAACCCGAAATTCGGTGGTATTCCGGATTCTAAGTTCAGTATGCACATTTTTCTTATCTTGTTTATGAGTTCTCTTACTGATGGACTAGGAAGGTTGTGCTGTGTTTACATGACGGTAGGAAAAAGCTATTAGCAAAATAGTGACAAAGTCGAACATGCTATTATCTTGCACAGTGTTGCAGATCAACATGCAACGTTTAATATATGCAGACATATACGAGGGTTGCCTTTTATATTTCGAGATTAGAGAACAAAAACAAATATTAGCTTTATAGTTTTTCAAAACATTCCCCATTAAGATCTATACACTTTTGAACGCGTTTGAACTAATTGTCGAAGCACTTTTGCCACTCTGATTGATGATTCTCCAAATCATGCATTCTGAACGCATCAACCGCTTCTTCAGGTGTCGAAAAACGTTGACCTCTCATTTTATGTTTTACGTACGGGAATAAAAAGAAGTCATTCGGTGCCAAGTCAGGACTATACGGCGGATGACTCATCAAATCGATGTTTTGAGTACTCAAAAATGCAGTTGTTTGAGCCGATGTGTGAGAGCTCGCATTGTCGTGGTGAAGAGTGATCCGTCTTCGGCGGTTGGTTTTCCTGATTTCTTGGAAGACAAGTGGCAAACAAATGGTTGTGTTCTACTCAGAATTAACTGTTCTGCATTGTTCTAGTGATACGGTTGCGACATGTCCAGTTTTCCGAAAAACAGGCGACCATTTTCTTGGAAATGCTTCGTGCACGAGCAACTTTTGTTGGATTTGGCTCAATTCGAAACACCCATTATGTCGATTGCTGTTTACTTTTGGGCTCATACATGTAAATCCACGATTCACCACATGTCACGATGTCATAAACGTGTTTTGAAGCACCGCGATCGTATTTTTTGAGCATTTCATTCGATCAATCGACACGAGTTTTTTTTTTTGAGCGATTGACAAATTGCGTGGGATCCAACGCGAAGAAAATTTTTTGACGGTCAAATAATCATGCAATATTGAATGCATGCTGGTCCCACTAATGCCTAAGGTTGTCTCAATCTCACGATAGGACACATGACGATCTTGCAATATCAGTTGGCGCACAGAATCAATGGTTTCCGGAACAACAACTGTCTTGGACGATCTTCACGAAATTCGTCTTGGAGTGAACTACGACCTCGGTTGAATTCACCGTACCATCGATAAACACTGGTTCTTGATGGAGCTTCATCGCCGAAAATTGAATTAAGTTCATCGAGTTGAATTAATCCATGTCGAAAGTTGTTAGAATAATCGCATGAAAATTTTCACGATTTAATTCCATTTTTTGGGCAAGATGAATCATTTTAGTTACTGTAAACAACACAAATAGCTCTCGTATGTCAAAACGTTCTGACGTATATAAACCGTTCGTACGTAAAAGCTCAAAAATGTTAAACTTTACGATAGAGCTGGCAGTTACCACACTGCAACACTAGGGTTGCCCAATCCCGAAATATAAAAGGCAATGTTCGTATCAAAACCTTCCATGATTCAAAAAGTTCAAGACTTGTTTTTGTTTCATTGCCACAAATTTAATGTCACTGTCATGTTTCCTATTTTCAAAAAACTGAAAAAAACTTACAACCTATTTCATCTTCGTTTCAATGGCGTGAACATCTTTACATCAGTCACAAACTTGTTTTGGCAAAGATTAGCTGAAAAAAATTTGCTTCCCAGCGGCAAGTTACTTTGCCATAGCCGTCGCTTTCATTCGAAGATAACGAAGGTACTGATTGTAGATAACGAAGGTACTGATTTGTCATAAAATCACATGGTCTATAAAGGCTTTTATTTGTGTGTCACGAGGAAGTATGTTGGAAGAACAATTCATGACTTTCGCCTCATTTTTATAAGTGAGCTTTTAAGAAAAAAACTAAACAAAATACGCTCCGCATTAATTTGCCTCATTTTAGGTATTGAAGGTAAAATAAAATTCAGCAGACGAAAGAGGGGTTAATATTGGGTGTATAACTACTCGTGCTGTTTGCTTAATGTTATTTTTCCATTGGAACATGCGTTGGAAAGATACTGTCATTGTACGTCATTTTAGTATATGTCATCTATTTGAAGCGTAAATAACAATTTTTTTTTTCACTCTAATATATGGAACGTAGTACCTGAAAAATTGTTTTTGCGGGGAATTCTTCTTTATTTCTTTAATAGGAAGAAAATTGCTGCTGAAAGTCATCGTATTTTGGTGGAAGTTTTATGGTAAACATGTGCTAGCTGAGCAAACGTGCCAACAGGAAAGTCGTGTGCATATTTATTGGGACTAGCAATTTTTTTTTTAATTTTTTGATACTTGTCTATGTTTTGTACGTTTTTTTTTCAAATATTTTGGTAAGATTAAGTAGGCTATGGAGTACAGTAACTCACAAAGTTGACACTCACAGCTTAAACATATTTTTATATTTTTCGCCTTACAAAAAGGAGTTAATTAATAAAACTTAAGTGCAGTTCGAATTGACATATTTCAATTGCTAAAAACCATAAACAAAAATATAAAAATTAAAAAAAAACTTGCTATTTCTAAGCATTTCATTTTAACGTGGTCCCCGTGGCGTAGAGGGTAGAGTGCGACGCTCACACGCCGAAGGGTCTAGGTTTGATTCCCAGCTCAACACCAATTTTTCGAATTTTTCATGGCACCACCTCTTTCGATCTGCTGACAACACTCAAAGAGTAATATCTGTCGAAGAAAGCTTCTCAAACTTCGCCGTTCGGAGTCGGCAAAAAACTGTAGGTCCCTTCCACTCGTGAGAAAACAGTAGCGCGCACAAAACGAGTAGTTGATGAGCAAGCTAGGCCCTGGTCCCCCTTTGGACTGTAGCGCTAACAATTATTATTGTTACCTTCTTCATCTAATTCTACTAGAGTGGGAAGGCCAAGAAAAAGCGGTCTCAAGCCATCTGAAATGAACAATTTAGCTAATCTTTCACGAAAGCATGTGAACCAAGAGGTCATGTTTTTTCTATTAATCCCCCTTCACTCATGGATACGATTTATGGAATGTATCCTTCATATAGCGTCTAGACTAGATGTAAAAGTGTGGCAAGTTAGAGTCCAATACAGGAAAGAAAAAGTCCAAGCCAGAAAAAAATTAATTCAAGAGAGATTTTAAAGTGAAATTGGGTTATTAGATATGCCAACTTAACACTCTGGCAATACTAATGACGGAAACACGGCTAGAAGATTCTTTAGAGATGAAGAAAAAAATGCACAAATAACAGGAATTGATACTAAAATGATCAAAACTTGGTTTGCACGATTAAAAAACGGTGATTTTGGCTTGGAAGACGATGCACATCCTGGTCAGTCGAAAAAGTTTGAAGATGAAGAGCTGAAAGCCTTACTCTATGAAGATTGTTGCCAAACACTAGAAGAGCTATTTCAAAACACTTAGAAGCAGCTGAACATATCCAAAAGAAAGTAAATTGGGTTCCATTGAAAAGACAACAGCACGAATAGAATATTTTTTCATTGGGCACTTATTTTGGTTTTTGTATTTCGGCCGGCGATGGCGGCCCAAATTCCGCTGTTATGCAGAATGTTCTACTCAATTTGGATGATGATAGACAAGAATACCGTCGCCCCGATTTAGACGAAGTGAAGATAGCAATATCGAAGCTGAAGTCGAACAAAGCTGCTAGAGCGAACAAACTGTCCTCAGAAATATTTAAAGCAGCTGGAGATGGCCTGGTTAGGCGCATGAACCAGCTCATCTGTAAGGTATGGTCGGAGGAAAGCATACCCGATGAGTGGAATCTCAGCGTCGTTTGCCGGGTCCACAAGAAAGGGGAACCCTTTGACTGCGCCAATTACCGACAGTAAGTCTCCTGAGCATCGCATACAAGATCCTCTATGCCGTATTGCGTCTGACACCGCTTGTCCACAATCCTATTCCTATCAGTGAGGTTTCAGACCAGGGAAGTCCACGATAGACCAGATCTTCACATTACGGCATATCTTGAAAAGGACCCAAGAAATGCAAGTCGACACTCACCACCTATTCGTCGATTTCAAGGCCGCATATGACAGTGTGCACAGAGACGAGCTATACAGTGCCATGTCTAGTTTTGGCATTCCTACCAAACTTATCAGATTGCTAAGGATGACGATGGAAAACTCTCGCTGCTAGGCCAAAATCAGTAACGAACTCACCGAGACCTTCAATGTCAAAAAAGGTTTTAGACAAGGCAACGGTCTGTTATTTGATTCCTTCAACACCGTTCTTGAGATCGTGTGTCACATACAAGTCGACTTCAGAGGCACAATCTTCCTAAAGTCAGCTCATATGCTAAATTACGCTGCCGACATTGATGTTTGGACGAGCACAGCGAGCCTTCAACGAAGCGTTTGTTGGCACTGAAGCGGAAGCGGCTAAAATGGGTCTGGCGGTAAATGAGGGCAGAACTAAGTACATACTGTCATCAAGGAAGGACACGCAACATCGACGTCTGGGACAGAGCGTATCACTAGGTAGCAGAAATATCGAGGTAGCCAAGAACTTCGTCTACCTCGGCTCCACGGTAAACAGAGATAACAACACCAATACCGAAATCAAACCCAGAATCACTCTTGCCAATCGCTGTTTGCTTGGGCTCAAGAGGCAATTGAGTAACAAAGCCCTCTCTCGAAGGACTAAGCTCGCTTTCTATAACAGTTTGATCATGCCAGTCCTACTTTATGGCGCGGAATCTTGGACGTTAGCAAAGGCGGATGCGGAGGCCCTTAGTCTTTTCGAGAGAAAAGTTCTGCGTGCGATTTTTGGTCCTGTTTGCGTTGATGGCATCTGCAGGAGAAGATTTAATGACGAACTCTAAGGGCTGTACAGCGACATGCGCCTCCTCAAGCGCCTTAGGATACAACGCTTAAAATGGTTAGGCCAAGTAGAGCGTATGGACATCACTGCTCTGGCCCGAAAACTCTTCAAATCTGAGCCATTGCGACGATACAACAGTACAACAGAGGACGGTCTATGCTTAGATGGCGCGGATAAGTGGAGAAGGACCTCAACCAATTTGGCATGTGGAACTGAAGGCAGCTGGCTAAGAATCGTGCTGGCTGGAGAGGCATGTTGGTTGAGGCCCAGGTCCACTCCGGACTGTAGCAAGAAGGAGAAGAAGAAGATCATTGGTGAAATTCCTATTTTCACGGTTGCAAATTTGAAAGAAAAAGTAGCGAAAGAGCGACAACGGATCCTTTTATTCAGACACCTGGCATTCTTCCGTTCTGTTCCGAATCGAAATTCAATTGAAATTTGGTCCCGGGAATTCGATGGTAACTTTGACGGCTTTTCCAAAACTAAAGTTTTAAGATCCTGATTAGGGACTGAGCTATTCTTTGCAACAAGTACCAACTTAGGCTCATTTTATGACCATTCATGTTTCACTACATAATTTCATACATCCGTCCTGCTCAAGGGCTAAATTTCACCCTTGACCGCAGCATGTCCTAAGCCAACTGTGTGCTCCTAAGGCCTGAAGTCTGCAGAATTTAAACATTCTTCATTGTATGAGTCGATTTAGCATTTTTCTAAATGTCGTTACTGATTTTCGTTTTCATTTTTAGATTTGCTACTCGATTTTTTTATGTATAACCCCGAAACGCTTTGTGCCAGAATTGAAAAATATATTTATTGAAAAAAAGTTGTTTCTTAAATTATCACAACTGGATTGAGGAAGACAATTTATTTTAATTCGAAGCGTAATTTAATCAGGTGTACCGGTATGAAGTTAACGTCAAGATACAAATGCCTCGATTCGGACCATTTGTTGTGAACGAGCCCTTATTTTGTTTTTTGTTTGCTATGATATCTGTGAAAAATATTTAGTATACATCAAGTCATTGAACGGACAACGTCATATTTTCTCATCGTGTTAAAAATGTCGGATTTTGTACCAGGAAGTGATGATTTTCGGAAAGCATTAAGTTTTTGTTTTCATTTGAAGAAAAGTGCTGCAGAGTCGCATCGAATGCTTGTCGGGGCATATGGTGATCATGTTCTGTCAGAAGCAACACGCAAAAGATGGTTTCAACGGTTCAGAAATAATGATTTTGATGTGAGAAATGAAGAACGTGGAAGACCACCAAAAAAGTTTGAAGACGCCGAAATGCAAACGATATTGGATGGAGATGACACTTTGAGTCAAAAGCAAATGGCAGCAATGTTATGGTAAATGTTGCACAACAAACAATTTCTGACCTTTTAAAAGCTATGGGAAAGATCCAAAATGTGGAAAATGGGTGCCACATGAATTGAATGAAAGACAGATGGAAAACCGAAAAAACACTTGTGAAATTTTGCTTCAAAGTCACGAAAGAAAATTGCATCGGATTGTTACTTTCGATGAAAAATGGATTTATTTTAAGAATCCTAAACGGAAATGGGTTGATCTGGGACAACCATCAACATCGACTGCAAAACTAGATCGATTCGGCAAGAAGACAATGCTGTGTGTTTGGTGGGACCAGAAAGGTGTGCTGTACCACGAGCTCCTAAAACCTGGTGAAACCGTTAATACTGATCGCTACCAACAACAAATGATCAATTTGAAGCATGCATTGATCGAGAAACAACCAGAATGGGAAGAAGCCACGACAAGGTAATTTTGCTCCATGACACCATGAAACTGGTTCAGGATACAATTAAAATACTTGGCTGGGAGCAGCTACCCTACCGCCGTATTCACCAGACTTGGCTTCTTCCGACTACCATTTGTTTTCATCGATGGGACACGCATTGGCTGAACAGCACTTTGATTCCTATGAAGAGGTCGATAATTGGGTCTCTGATTGGTTTGCTTTAAAAGACGAACAATTTTATTGGCGTGGTATTCACAAATTGCCAGAAAGGTGGTCAAAATGTTTAGAAAACAATGGCCAATACTTTGAACAAAATGTTTTTAGTTTCTTACTAATAATTAATGTTTTATTAAAAAAAAACGCTGGCTTCATACCGGTATACCTGGTAAAGCTGGTGGAAGTTTTAAGACATTCCGTTAATGCGTCTGTAGCAGTAATTAAAATAAAAATGGTGGACAGTAGACATCATATGTTTTTCAGGAGATTTGTCGATTGTTTACGGGAGTTTGTTTATATAATCCCATTGTGACAGGAAAACCCAGAATGTTCCCGGAACTTTAAAATTTGCTTGCAAAGTAAAATACATCACATTCGAAAAGTAGGAAAAGCAGGGAAAATGGAGAATTTGGCAGCCAGATGGGGAGTTGCAAATACCTAACTTATAACAGTTTTGTTGCAAGGAACCTGCATTTCCCAACAGCCCACAAATTAAGCAAGCAAGCAAGCTGACTTCTCAAAGTTTTACCGAAGCACAACCCCAGTGCCATCATTTCTTAAATTTGTTCCGACTTAAATAAAAGAAACACAAACGATATCCAGCTGCATTTTGCTTTGTAACTTTGTTTTCTCTCCGAAATCCTCTCACTGCACTTCGCCTGAACTTTGCTCCAGATCATCACTCAGACTTCACATGTCACTGAATCAAGACCAACAGTAGTCCACTGACACTTAAGCACTCCGGAAGTCGGCAAAGCCTGGCGACACACACCCGTCGTTGTGTGTCTACAATGAAATTTGAAACAATTGACTGGCTGCACGTTAAGCTGCGATCAGATTAACGTCTTATCAGCATTTTTCAATTTCGCAGCGCGATTTCCGTCATCGCCGTCGTCATCGTGGAGAAGAAAAAAAAATGTGTTCTCGATACCACCGGTCGGAATTTTCCCCCCAGTTTGAATAGAAACGTGAGCGTCTTTTGTGGCAGCTGTGAATTCTATCGAATTGGATGATTAACCGCAAGTAAGGCGTCTCGCTTAAATTGAATGCAATGTCGCCTGGTTTTGAGCGGCTGTCACTGCCGTGAAGTACCGGAAAATCGTGTATCGCGACCCTGCCTCTGCTAATTGTCTGTAAGTTCAAGTGACAAGCGCTAGTAATTACCGTTAAATGAATGCAAGGATCCGTGAAATAAATTAAAATCGACCGAAAAGATGAGGGAATAAATCACGAGGGCGGCGGCTTGAATTACCGACACGATCTTATCAGATGCGGTTCTCTTGCGATACTATTGCTCGCAGAGAGAATGTGTGAAGTAGCAAGCCAACTTTAAGATACAATTACACACATTATTCACTCAAAGCCCAGCGGCGACAGCAGCAGCATCTGAGAAGCAGGAGCGTAGAAATGAGATACGAGATAGTTACACGAGGGGCGCGTACAGATAGCAAGTAACTGAGCTCAGAGACGGTGGCGGTGGTGCCGGAATGCTGCGTTCATTGGTTTGGATGCTGCAGCGATCTTGGTTAAGATGTGGCAAATTGAGTTTTGCTCTCTTGCGGCTCTCTCTTTTCAGTTCCGGGGACGCGCTTCATGTTCAGAGATTAAAGAAACCGGGATAGAGTTTATCCGCCGCCGCACCCGTTCCACCATCTAGCTGGGACAGCCGTCAGCCTGTCTGTCTGGTAGTGTCGGGAGAACTTTCTAGACCGAGGTTTATTGGCTTGGCGTGCGTTTTACCGTCGAAATTGATCGTTGTCGGTCAACCTCTGATTAGGGCCTGCTGCGGGGGTGATTTCATTTCATTATAGCGATGTGTGTCGCGCACACGAGTCGCCTCTGTCGATGATTTGTGCGGACGGCCGGCGTTCTCTTTGACTTTCGGACCTTGCTGTCATCAATTTCGCCCGCGTTGTGTCAATGAGGCGAGTCGATGAATAAATCACGCCGACTGCAGATGTGCTTTTGTATTCTGGTAATTGATTCTATTTTCGCACCAGCCATTGACTTTGACAAATCGGTCCTCGGTTAGCGGATGGCACAACAATCACTGCCGCCGCTTCGTGCTGACGATCGACAATGACCACACGCAAGTGCGCGATCGACGTGTGACATCGAGCAGGGGAGACGCACAATTGCTTTGCTGTGCATTGGCGTGCTTTTGAAATTCGATTCAATTGAATTCAAATCAATTCGCTGACGGAAGAGATGGATGAACTCCGCCGCACGGAGAGGTGTGTGTATGCCCAGGTCTGTGCGTTTCTTTTCGTTGCTACTTGTTAAGCAATTTGGTAGCCGTATTGCATCAGCTTTCGGAGGTGAAAGAAATTGCTTTGAAAACCTGTCCGAGTTGATCGAAGTCATTGGCGGAGAAAAGAATTGCCCGCCGAAGCCATGCTATTGAGCGTAGCTTGGTGAATACTGAGGTCGATGTACTGGTGACCAAATTTGGGAATCCTTTGTCGTATTCATGAATCACATTTTCTGTTCATAGTTTCATAGGTTTGAAGGGTTTCCTTCACCCAGCAGTATTTCTATCCAATGACAGAGGGACCAACCACATAGGAATGGTCTTCTGTGAATGTAAGGGAAATATCCCTGTTCATATCCTTTAACTTTCTTACATCAGAAGAGAGCTGAAGCAGAATTCTTGAACCACTCTTGGTGTGTTTCCAACAAAATCTACTTGTTCTTGTTCTCCTTCTTTTGGCGCCACAGTTCGGGGTGGACTTGGGCCTCAACCAACAAGCCTCTCCAGCCAGCACGATCCTTCTTTTGGCGCCACAGTTCGGAGTGGACCTGGGCCTCAACCAACATGTCTCTCCAGCCAGCACGATCCTTCTTTTGGCGCCACAGTTCGGGGTGGTCCTGGGCCTCAACCAATATGCCAGCACGATCTTTTGCCAGCTGCCTCCAGTTGCGCACTCCAAGTTGGTTGAGATCATTCTCCACTTGTGTGCGCCAACTTAGCCTAGCCCCTCATCTGTTGTGTTGTCCCAATGGCTCAGATTCGAAGACTGGGGATCAGAGCAGTGGTGCTCTAAATGGCCTAGCTACCTAAGCGTTGCATCCGGAGACGCTTGACCAGGCCCATGTCGCAGTACAGTCGAGTCGAGAGTTCGTCGTTAAATCTTCTCCTCCGGATGCCATCCACGCAAACAGAACCAAATATCACATGCAAAACTTTTCTCTCGAAAAGGGCTTCCTCATCCGAGTTTAGTAACGTGTAGGTTTCCGAGCCATAAAGTATGACTGGGAAGATCAAACTAAATTTACTACTAACTGTACAAATTTTACGCTTAGTCTTTGGCGATGGCCTTGAGTATGTAGAAGACGTGCTGAATTATATTTCTTGGATCTACCTTCAAGTATAAGGGTACAGGTTCTAGAAAACTCAAGCTATGATGAAGAAATCTTAGGACAGACGTAGCACCCTAAGAAAAATATAATAGTTCGAATTCTATACCAATTGTGCTGAGTATAGTATCGGATATACCCATACGTGTGTGACCGCGCTTTCTAATTCCTCTCAAAGGTTCCCAAGTTTTTATCTTAAAACCGGCTCGCTAGACAGAATTCGTCATGCGGTAAAATTTCGAGAACAAAAAACAAGCATACTATTTAGCTTACTATTTATCTATGTTTTCTTACACTAAACATACGTAGATAAATAGTAAGCGCTTTGAAAAACAAAAACATATGAATTGATTTCAACACGTAAATGAAACCGAAACTCACCTATGTATCGGCTTTCTGTCAAATTCATCGTCAAAATTAAATGTGGTGACAGTCTTCTCTGGTACGCTAAATGTGACTGAGCCCGAAAGATCCTCTCCAACCTGTGAAGAAGAAGATTGCAAAATAATTAAAAAATAATAACAGCGGAAATGTCTTTCTAATACGAAGGTTGCCTTTTATATTTCGGGATTGGGCAGCCGTAGAGTTGCAATCTGGCAACTGCCAGCTCTATCGTAAGGTTTGACATTTTTGGGCTTATACGTATTCAGAACGTTTTGACATACGACCGCTATTTGTGTTGTTTACAGTAACTCAAAAGATTCATCTCGCCCAAAAAATGGAATTCAATCGTGAAAATTTTCGTGCGATTATTTTTTACAACTTTCGACGTGGATTAACTTAACAACAGTGCATCGATGAACTTAATTCAATTTTTGGAGATGAAGCTCCATCAAGGACCAGTACTTATCGATGGTATGGTGAATTAAACCGAGGTTGTAGTTCACTGCAAGATGAATTTCGTGAAGGTCGTCCGAAATCAGTTGTTGTTCCGGAAACCATTGCTGCTGTGCGCCAACTTAAATTGCAAGATAGTCATGTGACCTATTGTGAGATTGAGACAACCTTAGACATTAGTGGAACCAGCATACATTCAATATTGCATGAACATTTCACCGTCAAAAAAATTTGTTCTCGTTGAATCCCACACAATTGATCAATCACTCAAAAAAAAGGCTCGTGTCGATTGGTCGAAAAAAATGCTCCAAAAGTACGATCGCGGTGCTTCGGAATACATTAAAGACATCGTGACAGGTGATGAATCGCGTATGAGCGTGAAAGTAAACAGCAGTCGACGACTTGAGCCAAATCCAACAAAAATTGCTCGCGCACGAAGCTCTTCCAAGCAAATGGTCGCCTGTTTTTCAGAAAAACTGGACATGTTGCAACCGTGCCACTAGAACAACGCAGAACAGTCAATTCTGAGTGGTACACATCCATTTGTTTGCCAGTTGTCTTCCAAGAAATCAGGAAAACCAACCCCCGATGACGGATCACTCTTCACCACAAAAATGCGAGCTCTCACACATCGGCTCAAACAACTGCATTTTTGAGCACTCAAAACATCGATTTGATGAGTCATCCGCCGTATAGTCCTGACTTGGCACCGAATTACTTCTTTTTATTCCGGCACGTAAAAAATAAAATGAGAGGTCAGCGTTTTTCGACACCTGGAGAAGCGGTTGATGCGTTCAGAATGCATGTTTTGGAGATACCTCAATCAGAGTGGCAAAAGTGCTTCGGCAATTGGTTCAAACGCATGCAAAAGTGTTCTTCTTAGATCTTAATGGGGAATATATTGAAAAACAATAAAGTTATTTTCGATGATTAATATTTGTTTTTTTCTCTAATCCCGAAATATAAAAGGCAACCCTCGTACCTGTATTTTATGGTCTTAAGATACACTTGCCCGTATAAGTCTGCGTACAACGAAAAGAAAGCAGAAACATCAACTTCAAATGTAAATTTTTCAGCTATTATAGCATGTATCGAGTTCATTTTTGTTTTATTTTATACACTTACAATTTTTTTCTACTATTGACTTTTGAAATTCCATTCAATTTCCAAGAAATAGTAATTCAAACAATGTATATCTTAAGATCGCATAAAAAACACACATGCAAAAGTCTGCGTACAAGTCCCTCGCAGCTGCGTACAATAAGAAAATATGCGAGTACCGTTAACTGTGCGTGCGTGTCTAGACTCCAGATGTTTATTCCATTCTTTTCTGATATTTTGGCGATTTAAGTTCATATGAATAGCACTATGGAAAATAAAGGAAAAGATTTGTGCCGATGAGAGGAAAAAAATTATTTTGAAACTATATGATGAGGGTAAAACCTATAGATAGATTGGACAGATAGTTGGAAGAGCTCACTCATCTATCCAGAGAGTGATAAATAATTATGTTTTGAAGGGTTTCATCTTGCCAAAGCCCAGAGATGGCCGTCCAACATTATTAACAAAGCGAGAACAAAAAGCATTGTTCAGTAAGTATCCCTCAACGCCAAGATTACTGCCCACCAAATGAAATTTGAGGTAGAGGAAAGGTTTAACAAAACAATATCCGATGACACTATCCGGAGAACTTTAAAAAAAGCTGGGTATCATAGCCAGGTTACTCGTAAGAAGCCACATATATCAGAAGAAACGTATGGATTTTGCGAATGAATACGTTTCTGAGCCTCCAGAGTTTTGGAACAAAGTCATCTTTTCCGATGAGAGCAAGTTCTGCATCTTTGGAATAAAAGGTTAAAAGCTGGTATGGAGAAAGAAAGATACAACTTTTGAAAAGCAGAATTTAATGGAGGAGGCGGTGAAGCATGGAGGAGGCGGAATTACGGTTTGGGGGTGCATGACAGCTAACGGTGTGGGCAAACTTGCATTTATTGAATGCACAATGGATCAAATGGGTTATATCCAGATTCTAAAGGATAATTTATTGGAAAGTGCTCAGCAGCTGGGGCTAGAAGAAGATTTCTTATTTCAACAAGATAATGACCCGAAGCATACCGCGCACAATGTGAAGCTTTGGATGTTGTATAACATCAAAAATCAGCTGCGGACAACTTCACAGTCGCCGGATCTAAATCCCATAGAGCATTTGTGGGACTTGCTCGAGCGTAGAATTCGTAAATACACCATTATCCCCAAAAATATGCTTAAAAATACAATAATGGAGGAATGGAGAAACATTACAGCCGAGGATACCAAAAAATTAGTGAATTCCATGCCTAGACATCTAACAGAAGTATTACAAAGAAAGGGTTATCCAACAAGCTACTAGAGTATCATAAAAAAATAGTTTTCTGTGCCCCAAACGTCTTGTACGCAGACTTTTGGGTATGTGTTTTTTATGCGTTCTTCAGAAATGCATTATTTAAATTACTATATCTTGGAAATTGATGGAGTTTTAAAACTCAATAGTAGAAAAAAACTGTAAGTGTATAAAATAAAACAAAAATTATCTCGATGCATACTACAATAGCTGAAAAATTTACATTTGAAGTTGATGTTTCTGCTTTTTTCGTTGTACGCAGATTTATGCGGGCAAGTGTATGCAAATTTTCGAAATATAAGTAAAACACGTACATATGTGCGTTATTCAAAGCGGGTGAAATGCTTTGAATAACGTACATACTTCTGTCGCTGAAAACCAACTTGGTCTTTGGAAAGGTGCTGAATTACTCAAATGCCTGTTGGGCCCTAAACCGCTATGATTGGCTAAAGCAATACTGTTTTTCCTCATTTCAGTAGAAGAAAAGTAAGAAGAAGCGTGTCGTGTATTGTGGCGGTTTTTCAGAAACGTCAAAGTTGTTGCGTCATTCCACGGTGACAGCATTTTGTTTGATTGGATTAGACACCTGACGCCAAATGCCTCATCAACAAGTCACACTATTCGTTTAACCTGCTGAGCTTCATCTAGGAAAGCTTTTGTTGAACGGAATTTGGAAGCTCATAATTTTGGTATCAACCTATAATATTTGTAGGATCTTTTAGAGTCGTGATGAAATCATAAATCATAGCGCATTGACCTGTCTTTAAAACGTTTTGGACATTTAAGGTTTCGGTGAGTTCGTTGCCGACCCTGACGGAGCTACGAGAGTTCTCCTCGTTAACCCTTACAATTTGTGGCTGTTCCTTCTATTAAATTGTTTGACAAAGACGCAGAAATAATTGACTACTGAACATTTTAATTAATTTACTTAGTCTTATGGTAGGTGTATCTCTTGTCGAGAATCGGGACAACAATGGCAATTTTTAATATTCTCCCTGAAGTGAGAGTTGACATTTTGTTAATGGCATACTTTGCACATTTGGTTTAGATGCGTTCCCGTACTTTTCCATTTTCTGATAGATTTATCCCCACTCCTTAACAAATGACAAACTTCAGAGTTTACAAAGTACGGGAACACACCTAATCTCTCTTGCAGAGAATAACTCTATCGAAAATTGTGAAACGAGTTTTCGTAGAAATTCGTAAACAGCTATCAGACACATGAAATGTCACAGGTTTGTTTTTATTTTCGATTTGGCAGCCATTTGCTGCGATGCTGTTGCCCACAGTGTTTTCTTCCACAGAAATTCGTAGGGAGGGGAAATATGTTCTTCTCTCATGAGCACACTCTTCTACGAAAAAATCAGCTAATGGAATGCTTTTTCGTAGTTTTACGGGCAAATTCGTAGATATTCATAGTAATTCAGAGCAATTGTGTGTGCTGTTAAGGTTCACACGCAATGATATTCACTTTGTGGACAGAAGGTTCACACAAAATAGACATTGAAGTTGCCATAAATTTAATGAATTAGGTTGGAAAATAGGAACTATATATGACAGGGTTTAGTTCGTTCCAATGCACGGTGTTTTTTGCTGCCTTAAAACAAGTCAATACGTGGTGTAAATGTAAATAAGCATGTTTGGGTTTCTGGACAATTGAAAGTCTAGACTTCCCCTTACTTATCGTTTCCAGAGCATCACTCTTAAAAAGGACATGTCCTCTTTTTTGGCGTCGATCTTATATGCACTCTCTTTTTGCATCTGGATCCATGTTGTGTTCATGTTCTCTTTATTTTTCTGCGTTTCCTTTTGTTTTCTTTTTCATGATTTGTTACTAACTATCAAAAAAACTATGTACAAAAAATTGTAAATACTATTCAGAGCTTCTTCGATTGAGTCAAATTTTCCAAAACTTTGGCCAAAATGCCAATGTTGAGCGCGTTTTTGCACTCGTTGGTTCACATTGGACACAAAAAAGAAATCGGTTAAAAAAAAGTAAAATCTGTCTTGATTGTGGTGTATAACTTAAGTGACCTAAACTGCAATACATTTTATGACGTTTTGTTAAATAATAAAAAATATCTGAGTCAAATAAGTAGTTCAATGATGAAGATGGTGACATATAATTTGGCGCAAAATGTCCTCTTTTTTCTGGATCGCAATATGGACACCCTACCCTAACTGGGCACCAGAAACCATTAAGGAAGGAGATGGTCAATTGAACAGCTGATCAAACAGCTGATTTCTCCTTTGTCTATCGACCGCTTGACTGTAAAAAAAAACCCAAATTTCTGAAAGTGATTTACGTAACATCAAACCTTTTCTCATTTTACTCACACATCTTTACGTTTTCCCACCAAAATTGGCAAGATGACGGCTAATTCGTCAATTTTTGCCCTCACTAGTCTCAAACACTCGTAAATTGCCCCCTGTTTATGAATTCATCAACCATTTTGTGTAAATTCAACACAACGTGTTCGTCGCAACCTCGCAACATGCATACTGTAAGGGCAAGTTCGTGGATACAGCCCTGCACTCCCTTGTGCATCATATTGAGAAATCTCCCTACCACAAGGACTACTCCTTAGTAGTCTTCGTGGATATAGAAGGTGCTTTTAATGGACTGGCAGATTTGGGCGTGGACGTGGGGCTCACCTCCCTGATATAAAAGCTACCCGTTAGCAGGAGTATCACGGCCAAATTGGGCTCCACCACTACTTCCAGATACGTTAGCAGAAGCACTCCCCAAGGTGGAGTCCTCTCTCCTCTTCTATGGAACATAGTAGTCAACGAACTGTTACTACTCCTTGAAGGTGAGGGATGCAAGGTGATAGCTTATGCGGATGATATTGCTGGTCCTGTTTGCGTTGATAGTATCTGGAGGAGAAGATTCAATGACGAACTCTAAGGGCTGTACAGCGGCATGCGCCTGGTCAAGCGTCTTGGAATACAACGCTTAAGATGGCTAGGCCAAGTAGAGCTTATGGTCATCACTGCTCTGGCCCTAGAAGTCTTTAAATCTGAGCCATTGCGACGATACAACAGAGGACGGTCTATGCTTAGATGGCGCTGACGAGTGGAGAAGGACCTCAACCAACTTGGCGTGCGGAACTGAAGGCAGCTGGCGATGGATCGTGCTGACTGGAGAGGTATGTTGGTTGAGTCCCAGGTCCACCCTGGACTGTAGCGCCACAAGAAGAAGAAGAAAAAGAGTTATGCAATTTAAAATCAGTAGCTTTTATTAGGTGTTTTGTAATGTTTATTAGTTCATAAATAATAATAATAATAATTGTTGGCGCTACAGTCCAAAGGATGACCAGGGCCTAGCTTGCTTATCAGCTACTCGTGTTGTGCGCACTACTGTTCTCTCACGAGCAGAAGGGACCTACAGGTTTTACCGACTCCGAACGGCGAAGTTTGAAAAGATTTTTACGACAGTTATTACTCTTTGAGTGTTGTTTGCAGCTCGAAAGAGGTGGTGCCATAAAAATTTCGAGGTGCTGAGCCGGGATTCGAACCTAGACCATTTGGCGTGTTAGCGCCGCACTCTACCCACGTTTACTACTATTTAGTAAATTATTGCGTTTAAACTAAGTTAATGTCCTCATTTTGTTCTTGAGTTAATCATAAAGTTTTAAGAATATTGCTTTTTTGATACAACTACTGCCTTACAAACGTATTTTCTGAACGGGGCTTTCGGCAACCATGACTTTGTGGTGTAAAAAACTGTTCCTTCTCTTCTTTTATTGTCTAATTTATATAACCTTTCCTTCTAACAGTTTGAAGAGTGAGGAGATCCACTGTACAGGCATTTAAAAACAAAAATATCCTGTCTGTGAATCAGCTGTTAAAGGAGCTGCAATAAAAAACGCTATCAAAATGAATTCAATGGTGGGAGACGACGGAGATGATTATCTTCCTATTGGCCCCTGCTGGGCACCTATCAGTCCACGAAAGGCATTTACAAAAAAGTGCAGAGAAGTTATTGATCTTGATGGCAAGGGGACTTAATTTTAGACTGACGACGTCAAGTGGTGTATTTTTGTGACAATAATAAACAAAATCTACTTGGCTATTTGATTCATTTTTTAGATATATGGTATAATTTGACGCTATTCAGGTGGACAACGTTTTTGCAAGTAAATCAAATAAATTTGAGCGTCGCTTTTGAATATGAGATCACTTCGCATGCTGATAATGTCAAAATAATTTCATATCCAATTTAGAAAATGACACATCATCATCACGAAGTAGGCACAAATTTTCCATGAGTCGCTCGTAATCACTCAGCGGCACTGCGGAATGCTGGCATTTACAATTCGATTATTTTGGAATCTACTGAAATACACTGCTAAGCCACCGGTCCCCAATCAATCATCTGTCAAATGTTATTGTTGACTTGGTTTAAGGAAGTCCATCGAACCATGGCTATGCATCAATTTCTGTGATATGCCGTTGACAGTGACAGATGAAGTTACATATGTCTTGTAAACCCCACTGCGTGCGAAAACCCATCGAAATGAAGCCCCGTTTTGACTTAACGTTTGTCATTGAAAATACCAAGAATGAAAAAAAATCTGGCGCTCCTTAACGTCTCATCAAATTGTGTGCAGAAAGTCGTAACTCTCAAGAACCCAATAATGTCTATGAAGAAGAGGAAGATGGTGCAAAGCAATAAAAGTCATTAATTTCACTTGAAGGAAATAAACTTCCAGCAGATTCGCACTCAATGTGACTGGAGTTCGTTGGGTTGGGCTGAAGATCAAATCGAATCTGAATCCGATTTAATTAGTAGATTTATTGATTTGATTTGGCATCGGCTTGCAGACAGAGTTGCTTATTTTTGCAAATTTTGAGTGCGTGTAGGAAAATTTATTTGTTTTATCTACGCCAGCAGAACATGCCATTTACCTTAATTTTATGGAAAGAGTTTGCCTAATCTATCTTATCTACATCATAGCGATGCATCAGCGGTTTCAGGTGCTACACGATGACGTGGGCATGTATTAATTTGATCATTATTTATTTTTGATGTTTAGGGGAACTCAAATTAGATCACGAAGTTTTATAAGCTTATTACGTGTGAGACACTGTTTTACCAAGTGAAGTGTGAAGTTGAAAATATTTTCTGTGTATGTATTTGAAGGGACAATAGGCCAAAAAGGAACCAGGGTCTAGGTTCCTCAACAACAACGTGCGTGCTATTGTTCTCTCAAAGTAGAAGGGACTTATATTTCTGCCGACTTCGAGTGGAGTCTGGCTTTCTCAAAGACAGTACTCTTTGAGTGTTGTCAGTGGCTCGAAAGATGTGCACAAGGCGGACTTTTAAGTCCAGCAATCGAACCTGAGATCTTTAGTTAGTAAGTACGCCACGCCCAGCACGTATATTCTAATTTTTTTTTATGTGTGTGGCGCTATAGTCCTGCGTGGACTTGAATCAACATACACACCTCCCCAGCTCTCGATGTCTTTATGCACTAGAGTGGGTCATTTCGAGTCCTAATGGCTCAGACTCGAAAACTTTTTGGGTCGGAGCAGCGATGTCCCTACGTCCTGGGTGAAGACATTTAACCGCACGCATGCCACCGTATAGCTCTCAAAATTCGTCGGCGAATCTTCGTTGATTAAATCCCGGCACATATAGTGCGACGCTCACACGTCGAAGAGTCTAGGTTTGATTGCTAGGTCAACACCAATTTTTCGAATTTTTCACGGCACCACCTCTTTCGAGCTGCTGACAACATTCAAAGAGTAAAAACTGTCTAAGAAAGTTTCTCAAATCTCGCCGTTCGTAGTCGGCAAAAAACTGTAGGTCTCTTCTACTCGCGAGAGAACAGTAGCGCGCACAACACGAGTAGTTGATGAGCAAGCTAGGCCCTGGTCCCCCTGTGGACTGTAAAGCCAACAATTATTTACTTGGTGTCGTGTGTCCTTGTTGTACTAGAGTACTTTTGTTCCTGTTTTTATTGAAATACGAACCGAAAAGAGCTGACGATGGAACAAAGGCAGCTAATCGTTGATTTACATACCAAACAAGAAAAATAATTTTCTGAAATAGCTGTGATAGTGTCTCGTTCTCGTTCTACTATCCAGAAAGTGATTCAGCGCTTTAAGAATGAGAATAGAGTGGAGAACGCTGCTAGATCAGGACGTGCCTCGAAGCTAAACGACAAAGATAAGAGACGAATTGTCCGCATGGTAAAAAAAAAATCCATTTGAAAGTGCTAGAAAACTTGCGGATAAGTTGAACAACCTCATCACAAAACAAGTTCACTCCGAAACTGTTCGTCGCGCCATCGTAGAAACTGGACCATCCACCCGCACACCAAGGAAGAAACTATGCATATCTGCAACAAACAAGAAAAAAACGAATTGCGTTTGCAAAAGAATGCATTCATTGGTCTACGAAGTCTTGGAGTAAGGTAATTTTCTCTGATGAGTCAAAGTTTTGTATATTTGGATCAAATGGCCGCCTAAGAGTGTGGAGAAAAACAGGAGATGCCTTTAATCCGAAACACACGATTGAGACTGTGAGACATGGTGATGCAGGACTGATGGTTTGGAGGTGTATGTCAGCTGCTGGAGTGGGAAATTTATTATTCATTGAAAATACAATGGATCAACATGTGTACTTGGATATTCGAAAATAATAATCTCAGGGAAAGTGCCACTAAACTAGCAATGCGTGCTGATTTCCTGTTCCAGCAAGACAACGACCCGAAGCATACCGCTCATAGAGTTCGAACGTGGTTGCTCTATAACACGAAAACACTGCCGACACCGCCTCAGAGCCCTGATTTGAACCCTGATTTGAACCCTATAGAGCCCCTCTGGGATAAACTGGACCAACAATTAAGAACGCAGCAGATTTCTAATAAAATCCAACTAAAAGAAATCTTACAGAAGGAGTGGCACAATATTAGCAACGAGTATACTAAAAGATTAGTCTTTAGAGACTTCAGGCTGTACTCGAAATGAAGGGGTTTCCAACGATATATTGGGAAGTACCAGGTAAACCGGTATAAAGTAAGCATCAAGATACAAATGTCTCCATAGGGAACATTTGTTATGAACGAGCCCTTATTTTTTTGTTTGTTTGCTATGACATCTGTGAAAAATATTTAATATACATCAAGTCATTATACAGACAACATCATACTTTGTCACCGTGTTAAAAATGTCGAATTTTGTACCAGAAAGTGTTGATTTGCGGAAAGCATTAATTTGTTGTTTTCATTTGAAGAAAAGTGCTGCAGAGTCGCATCGAATGCTTGTCGAGGCATATGGTGATCATGCCCTATCAGAAGCAACAGGCAAAAGATGGTTTCAACGGTTCAGAAATAATGATTTTGATGTGAGAAATGGAGAACGTGGAAGACCACCAAAAAAGTTTGAAGACGTCGAATTGCAAACGATATTGGATGGAGTCAAAAGCAAATGGCAGCAATGTTAAATGTTTCACAACAAACAATTTCTGACCGTTCAAAAGCTATGGGAAAGATCCAAAAGTGTGGAAAATGGGTGCCACATGAATTGAATGAATGACAGATGGAAAACCGAAAAAACACTTGTGAAATTTTGCTTCAAAGGCACGAAAGAAAATCGGTTTTGCATCGGATTGTTACTGGATGAAAAATGGATTTATTTTAAGAATCCTAAACGAAAAAAATCATGGGTTAATCTGGGACAGCCATCAACATCGACTGCAAAACCAGATCGATTCGGCAAGAAGACAATGCTGTGTGTTTGGTGGGACCAGAAAGGTGTGCTGTACAGCGAGCTCCTATAACCTTGTGAAACCGTTGATACTGATCACTACCGACAACAAATGATCAATTTGAACCATTCATTGATCGAAAAACGACCAGAATGGGCCAAAAGACACAGCAAGGTAATTTTGCTCCATCACAATGCACCTGCACACAAAGCAAATGCGGTTCAGGATACAATCAAAACACTTGGCTTGGAGCAGCTACCCCACCCGCCGTATCCACCAGACTTGGCTCCTTCCGACTACCATTTGTTTTCATCGATGGGACACGCATTGGCTGAGCAGCACTTTGATTCCTACGAGGAGGTCGAAAATTGGGTGTCTGATTGGTTTGCTTTAAAAGACGAACAAATTTATTGGCGTGGTATTCACAAATTGCCAGAAAGGCGGTCAAAATATGTAGAAAATAATGGCCAATACTTTGAATGAAATGTTTTTAATTTCCCATTTATAATTAGTGTTTTATTTAAAAAAACGCTCATTTCATACGAGTATACCGGGTATAAGTTTCGTAGGTAATATTTTATTATTGCTATTATTTTTTTTTAAATTTTACGCAGGTGTACAAAGACTTTTGTGAAGCAATTTTTGCAGTTTCGAGGTTACAATGGATTTTTTTTTATAAAAAGAACAAATTTGGAGAATTTGTTTCTGCTGTAAACCTAGAAATATCAACTAATTGAAAAATATAAGAAGTTTAAACCTAATTAAAAAACCTAAAAAAGTGTTCAAGCTAAGTGACAGTAAGTTCCATCAAAAACACGAACGAATTGTCACAGAGATCCTTATGGACAATGGTTATCCGACGCAAGTTATTAGGAACTTAATAACACAATACAAACACTACATACACTCCGAAGCACAGACAATCACCACAGTAGATTATATCTATAAAAGCATGGTGTACATCCCAACATTGTTGACAAATTTTAAGAATATAATCAATGGTAGCTGTGACAATATTTAAATAGCGTTCAAGTCTTCGAGTACACTAGCGTTGGTTTTCACCAGACTCAAACCAGATACCGAAAAAGGAAGCAAAACTGACGTTGTCTACAAAATCAACTGTAAGGGCAAAGACAACGAATCCTGCAATTTATGTTACATAGGTACCACCAAACAGTTTCTTTGTCAAAGACTAGCTGGTCATAAATCAGACATCAACAACAAGAACTCAGTGAAAACAGCATTAGCTAATCACTGCGTCCAGACAAACCAACTTCCCGACCTTGATGACGTCAAAATCCTTCAAGCGGAAAAACATACTAGCAAAAGGTACACTCTGGTAACCCTGCACATAATTAAGACCAACAACAATATGAATAGGAAACAGGACATACAGAACATATCTGCCGTATATTCAGCACTTGTAACGGCTTAGACATATTGTATTTAAATCAAATACACTGTTCGTCATCCGCATCTTCCTGGGCGTCTAAGAACACAAATTAATGTATCCGATAAGATATCGAAAGGGTCTCTCGTACTGACCTTAGCTTATTACAGACTGCAAGTGCTTTGGTCCATTTCGTTCCAGAAGACCTCAAGATCAAGACAGTCGCAAGCAAGCCAGCAGTCAAAAGTTAAGTGATCAGTGAACGTGGCAAAACATTTGCGCCATAAATGATAGCCAAGGGTACCAATGACCTTTTTCCTCATTTGTTGGAGGCATAAGCTGGGTGAACCTGGGCTTCAACCAGCATGCCTCTCCATCTCGCACGATCTCTCGCCAGCTGCTTCCAATTACGCAGTCCACGTTGGTTGAGCTCCTTCTCCACTTGTGTGCACCAGTACAGTCTAGGCCGCCCTCTACTGCGTGGTCTTTCTTGCTGGGATTCGAGGACTATCCGGGCTAAGGCAGTGGTGTAAATATGCTTTACATGGTGAAGCCATCTTAAGCGATGAATCCGAAGACATTTGATTGGGCGCATGCCTCTGTATAAGCCACAAAATTCGCTATTAAATCTTCTCCTTCAAATGCCAAATACGCAAACAGACATATTGTATTTAAATCAAATTTTAAATTTCAAATCATTCTTGACTTATCTTCACACACGGAAGTGCTCAATATTTTGTTTCATTGTGATTTTTTTTTTTTTTTTGTGATAATTTTAAAGAACATTTGGGCGAACATCCACATCCATTTGTAAAAGCAACACAATTAATGTAAGTTTATTATCCACTTGTCAAATTGCATTGTCACTATGTATGTTACATACATAATTTGTTTTATTGCTTCAATAAAAAAGATCCCCTGTTGAAGGCAGCAATCCCTCCCGAAACCTTGGGATAATAACAATGAAATAACCTAGTTTCATTGAAAATCAACAGTGACCAAAAAAGCCGACGAAGGAAAGACAGAGTCCCCTGCATAATAAGAAACCTAAACCTAACCTAAACCTAAAGAAACGGCAGTCTAATTTTATAAATCATATGCGCTGTACTTCGACTTTTGTGAAACACTGTATAGGAAGCGTGTTTATAACGATCGGGTTTAAGTGAAAGCTCCCGCTACCGAATTGAGTTAACAGGGTTTTTTCTTGAAAAAAAATCAGAACTTCGGCTTGCAAAAAGTTTAAACAACAAAAATTATGCTCCGTCGTGCACTTTACCAAACCTAAACAGTGGATTGTCAGCGTCAAAAGTAGAGTTCTCTCAAATTTGAGGTACAATCTTTTTACTCGCTTTGCTTTAAAATAGTTCATACAGCAAGATTTCCGTAATCTTATCATCCAATGCAATTATACTTGAGCCCACATGTTTTGCTTAGTCAGGGAATGGTTATTTATGCTGTTTGACGACATAATCTCCATCCGCCCCCATAACGCTCTCTATAATCTTCAAAGAATGAAAACAAAAAACATCCCCAGACAGTCTGGTGCAAGCCATCCACTTCCCGTCTGTCACCAATGATAACTTCCAGAAGCCGTGCTTGATACCGTCGACACAATTCAGCTCTAACAGAAACAACACAGATAAAGTCAACTCGAAACTCTGCACTTGGAATGCAAATATTTTCAAATCAGCAATCGTTATCTCCCCTCACAACTCACAGTCAACATGATTTCGTCAAGACGGCACGTCAAGCCCAACATAGTTCAAGGCAAAGATAATTGTTGTACGCGTGCAACGCTGATGCAACCACTGGCAAATTAATGCCCGTCTGTCGGACGTCTGCAGCCACAGTCAATTGAATCACTCTGTACCTGCCTTATCCAGTAGACCAGCATTCACTTCCTTCTGCGCCTGCGACTCCCTCCATCGCGGCTTGTGACATTCGACGAAACTAATCCTTGCAGTACTGGTGGCCATAATAGCTGACAGTCGATGCACTTTTCATGTCAAACAAGCGCACACTCATGCGTTAATTATCAATTCAATCACCGGCAACTAAAACTTGATACAAAGTCAATCACTTACAGAACACAGCACTCTTCGCGGCGACAATAGCGATAGAAACGAACGCGGCAACTATGTCGGAGGTGTCTCCTCCTTTGTCGATCATTTCCGTTGACACTCTACGCGGCTACTGAACGACAATCGATGACACAGCTCGCTTCGGTGCGGCCGACTTCGGTTCGCTCGAGCGCGGAGTCATTGTTTCATGCCGGACCGTCGTTGATAGAACCGCGTCAAACATCAATCCTCCCCACCTCAGGGCATATGCGGAAAAGAAGAAAACAAAATCGCTTCTAATCGGTTGGTGATTCTTGCGCTCTGCGGCTGGCGCCCGTCTCACCCGACCCGCTTCACCATGGTTGGCTCGATCAATTTGCCGCATCATCGATGATGCTGAACATGTTAATAAGCCATCGTCGCCGTCGCTGTCCTCACCGCCAGTCAACCTCTAGGGGAACCCCGCTCGTTGTAATTAAGGTGTCTGTTGTGGGGTTTCCTCTGCGATGTTGCTGATTCCGGGAAACGCTTAATCTTATATGTTTTCGGCATTTGTCAGGTAGAATGTCTTGAGGGAGGTGGGATCGATTGCCCGAGCGGCGACAGTTTTGGGCCTCCAGGCAGTGAGTGATTGTGAGATTAATCAACTTTCGAAGACAGGGCGTTCACTTGTTGATAACATTTCTTCGCCGATTTGACCTTCATACGCAGAGTCGTAATGTGCGCCGTCGTTTCTCCTGATTGCCGTTTTGTGGTTTAAATTCATCTAAACACGAATGGCGGGGAATTTGCGAAATAAATTGCTTTTCAGGTCCACGGCTGGCTTCGACAAAAATTATAGTTCGGCGAAGTAATTACTTTGCTTCACGTCGCGACTGTATGTAATCCCAGTGCGGTGTTATTTTGTTGTTCAGTTTCGACTATAAAAGGTTGGAAAGGCTCTCGAAAACAGGTCTGGGACGACTGGATATGAATAACGGCAACTGAGAGCTTAGTTTACCATTGTTTGTGGTTATTTTAGTACCATAGACTCGGTGTCCTTGCCAGTCTCCTTATCTACCATTCAAAGCATTCCCCGTGAAGAGCTATACACTTGTATCAATGTTGGTTTTGAATCCTTAAGGCACTTAGGAAATCATTGTTGCCCTCCTGCACCTTCGATGCCAACTTTATATCCTCTATCGGTTTTTTTATTCATAGACTCCTTCAGTTTCGGAAACAACAAACAAACAGACACTTGTCCCAGTGGGGCACATTTATGTTCCCGCGGACAGAGTTCAAGTGCCGCTTAGCAAGCTTGATGAGTTGCTCTGTTTGCTTTAAATTGGGCAACACGCCTCATGCCCAACAAATTTGTAATTCATTAAAAGGAGCATTCGATACTTTTGGGCCTCACAAACTTTTCTAATGCCGTTTCGACAGTTTTCTTCAATTCAACAATGTTGACATGGTACAGCGTCAAATACACTGTTCGTCATCCGCATCTTCCTGGGCGTCTAAGACCTCAAATTAATGTATCCGATAAGACGTCTAAAGGGTCTCTCGTACTGACCTTAGCTTATTACAGACTGCAAGTGCTTTGGTCCATTTCATTCCAGAAGACCTCAAGACCAAGACAGTCGCAAGCAAGCCAGCAGTCAAAAATTAAGTGATCAGCCAACGTGGCAAAACATTTGCGCCAGAAATGATAGCCAAGGGTACCAATGACATTTTTCTTCTTTTGGTGGAGGCATAAGCTGGGTGAACCTCGGCTTCAATCAGCATGTCTCTCCATCTCGCAGAATCTTTCGTCAGCTGCTTCCAATTACGCACTCCACGTTGGTTGACATCCTTCTCCACTTGTGTGCACCATTACAGTCTAGGCCGCCCTCTACTGCGTCGTCTTTCTTGCTGGGATTCGAGGACTATCCGGTCTAAGGCAGAGGTGTAAATATGCTTTACATGGTGAAGCCATCTTAAGCGTTGAGTCCGAAGACATTTGATTGGGCGCATGACTCTGTACAGGGCACAAAATTCGTCGTTGAATCTTTTCCTCCAAATGCCAGCAACGCAAACAACACCCAAAATTGACGGTAAGTCTTTTCTTCCAAAAAGACTTAAGGATTCCTGATCCGCTTTAAGAAACGTTCAGGTTTCCGCGCCATAAAGAACAACTGGGTATACCATATGGTATAAAGTAAGCTTATTTATTGAAAGCAGTGATTACAAAAAGTGCCTTCGTCCTTGTCCTTGGAATGCTTGTCAAGTCTTCCTTCTTTTGTTTTTATAATTGACGCGTGCAAAAGAGGTTGCGAGTACCCTTAAGTGACCGGGTCAAGTCACAGCACGGGCCGAAGGTATAGAGGAAGAGAGGGAGAGGAGGTACCGATGCACATTGGTTTTAAATGCCTGTGGATTGTAATGAGGAGGAAAAATTGAGCTGGGAAGAGCATTCCAGATTCGTGTAGTGCGGCTAAAGAACGAACGGGCTTGAGGGTGAATTGATGGGCATTCCTAGCGAGGCGAGTATTGCGGGTGAATTCTTGAAGGGGAGGAATGCAACTGGCTAATTCATCTGAGCATTTCTTGTTAAAATAGCGATAAAAGAGTGACCACGACGCGACATTACGTCGGTGTTCTAACGAGTCAATCGACTTCGCAATATTACTGTCACCTATAAGTTTTATCGCTCGCTTTTGAATTCTATCCAGCAGGTGCAGGGAGGTCTTAGAAGCACCTGACCAGATAGGAGCGTTATACTCAAGTTTTGGGCGTATGTATGCCTTGTATATTGTAGCCAGATCAGCCAGAAATTGAATTTGAAATCTAAAGCAGAATTACCTTGAAGAGACTAAGACTCTCTCATTCACTTTTGGTAATGTCCACGTTTCTAGGGCAGAACGGGGATGCTTGGAATTTGTTAGAAAGCAAGCTCGATCCATTTAGGGATCAATTGTCTTTTCCTTTTTGGTCTGACTTTCTCTTCTGATTTCATTGGTTCAGAGACAGAAAAAGACAAAACTTTGACCACCTGGTTGTCAAGGTTATACTGGGCTAGTGACGTTAATAGTGTTTTTCGTTTTCCACCAGTCTCGGTGCTTCCATTTCGATGTCAGCAGACTCTACATTGACTCTTTTTGTATTCATTCAAAAAAGTGTACCAACTTTTTCGGCGAATGCCAGCTTCTGAACGGGCCTTTGGAACAGTCTCTGGTGACTTGATGCATTCGAGGATGTTTTAACCAATCAGGTGATACGACGGCCATCGCCATGTTTAAAGCAATGCCGACTCCGATCCTTCTTGAGAGTCGTTAGCAGTATTTAAGAGATAAAGCCACGAAGGAATACAAGGTAGTTGCTTGTAACTAAGCAACTAAACTTCTGACATGTACGTGGGTTGCCTTTTATATTTCGGGATTAGAGAACAAAAGCAAATATTAATCATCGAAAAAAGCTTCAGTGTTTTTCAAAATATTCCCCATTAAGATCTATACACTTTTGCATGCGTTTGAACCAATTGTCGAAGCACTTTTGCCACTCTGATTGATGTTTCTCCAAAACATGCATTCTGAACGCATCAACCACTTCTTCAGGTGTCAAAACACGGTGACCTCTCATTTTATTTTTTACGTACGGGAATAAAAAGAAGTCATTCTGCACCAAGTCAAGACAATACGGCGGATGACTCATCAAATCGATGTTTCGAGTGCTCAAAAATGCAGTTGTTTGAGCCGATGTGTGAGAGCTCGCATTGTCGTGGTGAAGAGTGATCCATCTTCGGCGGTTGGTTTTCCTGAGTTCTTGGAAGACAACTGGCAAACAAATGGTTGTGTACCACTCAGAATTGACTGTTCTGCGTTGTTCCCGTGGTGCGACATGTTCAGTTTTTCCGAAGAAACAGGCGACTATTTGCTTGGAGGTGCTTTGTGCGCCAGCAACTTTTGTTGGATTTGGCTCAATTTGAAACACCCATGCACTCGACTGCTGTTTAGTTTCGGGCTCGTATGTGTAAATCCACGATTCATCACCATAGACGTCTTAGACGTCTTTCGAAGCACCGTGATCGTATTTTTGGAGCATTTCTTTCTACCAATCGACACGAGCCATTTTTTGAGCGATTGAAAAATTGTGTGGGATCCAACGCGAACAAATTTGTTTGACGGTCAAATGTTCATGCAATATTGAATGCATGCTGGTCCCACTAATGCCTTAGGTTGTCTCAATCTCACGATAGGTCACATGACGATCTTGCAATATCAGTTGGCGCACAGCATCAATGGTTTCCGGAAGATCAACTGATTTTGGACGACCTTCACGAAATTCGTCTTGCAGTGAACTCCGACCTCGGTTGAATTCACCATACCATCGATAAACACTGGTCCTTAATGGAGTTTCATCGCCAAAAATTGAATTGAGTTCATTGATGCACTGTTGTTGAGTTAATCCACGTCGAAAGTTGTAAAAAAAAATCGCACGAAAATTTTCACGATTTAATTACATTTTTTGGGCGAGATAAATTTTTCAAGTTACTATAAACAACACAAACAGCGTTCATATGTCAAAACATTTTGAGTACGTATAAGCTCAAAAATGTCAGAGTTTGTAATAGAGCTGGCAGTTGCAACACTAGGGTTGCCCAATCCCAAAATACAAAAGACAACCTTCGTAAGCCGACATACAAAAAATGTGCAACTGCTGACAGTAATCACTTGTTTGTACGTGAAAGGTTCTCTCTCTTCCTCTCGTGAAATGTTTAATCAAACGTTGCGACAAGGAACATAGACACAAATAAAGTCAAACCTATACGGAAAAAAGGAACTTTGCCCACTTTATAACGAATGGCTTTTTCATCATAAGCATGTCTAGCCAAAGTCGGTAGCTTTTACTTGGGAAATTCGTGATAGTCAGCAATTTTTATTATTTTCTAAACGCAAAACATAAAAGCAATTATCCCCCCAACTGACCGGAAATAAATACGAAGTCATAAAGTCGAGATGCGGAGGATTAAAATGGGCAGAGGAAAAAGAACAGAAAGAGGAGTGAACATTAATTTAAAAAAATTACTGTGGATTGTAATGAGAGGAGAAGTTAAGCTGAAGAGAACATTCACAATTCGTGTGTTAAAAAAAATATGTTCAAAAAATAGACACATACAGTGAGCATCAAAAGAAAATGTACATCTCCACATAGCATTTTTAATATTGCATACCAACGAATGGTTGATATAATTTTATGAAATATTTATGTACGTTTTGTAAGCAGTTCAATCGTAAGCACTTTACAAACAAAACTTTACAAAAAGGCTAATAACAAAATAGTAACAGCAAAATAACAAAAATTACTTCATATTTTACGCGTTAAAATAAAGTGTACAGCTAGACTATCATACTGTAACGGATCCTCATAACGTTGAAATTACCCGTTACATTCGTTTCACTCTTCGGTTTTCACTTCGACTATTGTTACTTCAGAGGGATATCTCATTGTTTTGTTTATTCTTAAGGAAAGTTGTTGGATTTGTGTTTTAAGTATCAATATCATCCAAATATGGGAAAGCAAAGTTCAATTGAAACCCGCACACTTGTATTGCAATTTAATCAGGAAGGGAAGACAAGTCAAAATTGTTGGCAGATACAGTATACAAAAATATTGATAAATTTAAACAGTTCGGAGATCGTCGACCTCGTACCGGCCGACCAAAGAGATTGTCTGAAGGTGAAGTACGGTCTATTGTTAGGGAAGTATTCAAATTTTGCGTGTTACGTACTCGTACATTCGATTTTTTATTTTGCCATGTTGGTACACCCGTCTTGAATAAATGTTTAAGGTTTCACCTAAGTAGCATATTTTAGTTTTTTTTTGCTGTTGTTGTGAGAAGCATTAAAGTTAGACGTGTTTTGCGTGCTCGGCGAAAAAAATGGATCAAAGAATTTGCATTATATTTTATGTGAAAAATGGATGGTGCTCAAAACGCTTGCAATGTTGAGAGTGGCATGCCGAAAATGTACCCTGAATCAGATAAATTATTTACAAATGATACAAGAAGGTTGAGAAGATGTGAATGACGACGCTCGCCTTGCACGCCCCAGCACATCAACATCCGACGAAAATGTTGAAAATTGTTACGGAGAAACGTCGAAGCATTATTAGAAAATTTGCTGAAGATGTTTGTTAACTCATGACATGAAATTTTTTCGCAAATGTTGGGCATAAGGTGTTTGGCTGCAAATTTCGCCTTAAAATTGCTGAATTTTCACAAAAAACTATGTCACAAGAGCATCGCTTAGAAATTGTTGAATGACGTCAGTTGCGATCCAGATTTGCTTCGAAGGGTCGTAACTAGTGACGAATCGTGAGTATATGGTTATGACATCGAAACCAAAATTCAATCGTCCCAATGGGAGAAACCAGGAGGGCCAAAAATAGTACGAAAACGCAAGGTTCATTCAAATAGGAAGATTTGCTGACTTTTTTTAGATTACCGTGGCGTAGTACATCAGGAGTTCTTTCCACATGTTCGTACGATCAATTAGGAGTATTATCTTGAAGTAATGCACCGCTTGCGAGAAGCAATATGAAGAAGACGTCTGGAATTGTGGGAAAACAATTCACGGTTTTTGAATCATACTCACTCGTCATTGCTTGTTCGTTATTATTTTGGTGAAAAACAACACCGTAATCATGTTTCAGCCGCCGTATTCACCATATTTGGCTCCCTCCAACTTTTTCCTGTTTCCAAGATTGAAAAGAACCGACGCACGGCGTCTTGTGACCGTTGAGGAAATACAAACCAAGCTGCTGAGACAGCTCAAGGGCATTTCAAAAAAAGAAAAAAACAAGAACTGACAGATCGGACAAAATAGAGAAAATGTTTGAGAAGAACGAAAACTCACCTACGTTTTTGAACAGCTTCTTCACATTTATTTATATTCTGCTTCTGCTTCATTCAGCATTCTTCAACAAAACTAATCTTATACATCAATGACAGTGTGACCCACATATGCATGTGTCAACTCTCACTTTTATCTTCGAACAGTAAATTCTAGCAGATCTCTCTTTCTCCTAAATTTCTTTTTCTATCCAGTTTGGCTATAAATCAAGAAAATGTTACTTTCCAAGCACGGGAAGATGTAATGGACTTGAGGGTCAAACTCATTTTCTTTTAGTTTGGCCGAATCTGGATTTTCTTGTATGAAAGTTGTCACTTTCCCAACACATAAGTTTTATTTTCAGATAACAACAGTACCGTCTTAATAAAAACAGTGTTTTAGATAGAGGTTTAAGTCCTCTGAGGAACAGACGTGAAACATTTCTGATAGTCGACGCTAGGCACTATTTGGTATTTGACCGCAAAACGCAAATATGGGAAGATCAATAGTGCGTCAAGAATTCATAGATTTTCCTCCCCTTTCTCTCAAAGTTAAACAATAGGAATAATATTACAGCTGGTTCTTGGTGAGACTGGATCGTTTCTACAGAATGAAGCATTTTTTAAGTTTCAATATGGCTGTCCTCTTACATTATTCTTACCTCTTAAACTTATGTATCGATTATCATGAAATCGGATCAGGATGCATTGGACCTAGCTATCATGGTTTCTGTACGAGCCTTTTATATTTCGGGATTAGAGAACAAAAAAAGTATTAATCATCGAAAATAGCTTTATTGTTTTCCAAAATATTCCCAATTAACATCTATACATTTTTGCATGCGTTTGAACCAATTGTCGAAGCATTTTTGCCACTCTGATTGAGGTGTCTCCAACACATGCATTCTGAACGCATCAACCGCTTCTTCAGGTGTCGAAAAACAGTTGACCTCTTATTTTATTTTTTATGTACGGGAATAAAAAGAAGTTATTCGGTGCCAAGTCAGGACTATACGGCGGATGACTCATCAAATCGATGTTTTGTGCGCTCAAAAATGCAGTTGTTTGAGCCGATGTGTGAGAGCTCGCATTGTCGTGGTGAAGAGTGATCCGCCTTCGACGGTAGGTTTTACTGATTTCTTGGAAGATGACTGGCAAAAAAATGGTTGTGTACCACTCAGAACTGACTGTTCTGCATTGTTCTAGTTGTACGATTGCGACATGTCTACTTTTTACGAAAAAAGGCAACTATTTGCTGTTTAATTCTACCTAGTAGGTGAAGGGAGGTCTTTGGAGCTTCAGACGAAATACTAGCTTTATATACGCGTACATGTCGTCGTCTTATGCTACCAATTGCGCGGATTGTTTTGGACTATCATGGTGTTTGTGTTGGCAGGTGATTTCTCCTCGAACAACTTCTTAACTTGTTATTGTTATACTTTATAATAACCTTACCGATGTGCCTTATTTATAACAGCTAAAAATTATAAAGCTCCAATTACTCCATCCTAATTATAAAATAAGGAATCAAATAACAAATTGAAAGCTGATTTAAACATTTGTCAATTCTTGTCACATTGAACATTGAACATCCTGTCTTTCCTATCTCTACCAAACATTTCAATGTGCGACTTGATTGAGAACAAAAAGTATACAGACTAAATAAAGCTATAACCAAACGCGAAAGGTTTCGTTTGATGTGTTTGTTCAGACAAGCAATCCAAGTAACACAAGAGTATGTATGAGGTTCGAATTACTTAACATGTCCACATGGAATCTAAATTGAAATTCCAACTTACAACTCTGCGTGTTATGCCTTTCAAGTGTGATCGTTACATTTACACACTTGGTATACTTAATGTTGTTTTTTTTTTGCAATAATTTTTCCTCTACACAAAAAAGGTGATTACAGGGACCCGAAAGACTACAGAGGAATCACATTTTTAAACACCTCTGCCAAGCTGTTTGCCTCATTAATTTACAAAAGATTGCATGATTGGGTTCAAGAACATAACATCCTTAAAGAATTTCAAGCTGGATTTAGAAAAAGTTATTCTACAATCGACCAGATATTCTGCTTAACAAACATTGCCGAAACATATAAGAGAATGAAAAAAAGTTGTACGCCTTTTTCGTAGATTTTCAAGCAGCGTTTGATTCAATACCACGTGAAGCACTCTTTTTCAAGCTTTCGAAAATCGGTGTATCAAGCAAAGTTATAAGAATTCTGAGAGCCTTGTATGAGAACAATACTGCACATGTATGGGATGGAGATTTAATTTCCGACGAGTTTGAAACTTCAATGGGTGTTAAACAAGGCTGTACTCTAAGTACACTACTTTTTATACTATACATCAATGATATAACAGATGATGTCAAAGGTGGAATAAGATTCCAAGATGTATCCATTCCCGCGCTGATGTATGCTGATGATATCGTCTTTCTGTGTGACACTATCCAAGGTATGCAATTAATGATAGACAGGATTAACGATTTCTGTAAAAATTGGAATCTGACTATAAACCTTGGTAAATCGAAAATGATGATATTCAGAAACGCAGGGGGACGCGTCTCATCTTTGGAAAAGTGGAAGTCTGAGGGGGAAGAAATTGAGGTAGTATCCAGATACAAATACCTAGGTATCCTAATATCGTCCTCTTTAAATTTGAAACCACACTTTGAGGAAAAATTAGCTGTTGCTAAAAGAGCTATATGTTCGATTTGGGAACGCTGCTTCAAAAATAAATATGTATCGAAAAGTGCAAAACAAACTTTATTCCACTCAACTGCAGCTACAATAATGCTCTGCGGAGCTCAGGTATGGGGCTATAAAGGCAATGATGGTGTGAAAAAATTCCTTCGCTACTTTTTGAAGAAGATCTTTCGGTTACCAAAAAAATACCCCCAACTATATGCTACATATTGAAACGGGAACTCCTCCGTTGCTCTTGTATACCATCAAAATGCACTTCAACTATATTTTAAAAATACTACAGATGAGCGAATGCAGATTACCAAACGTAGTTTTAAGAAGTATAATTAGAACAAACGGATACATTTGCGAGGAATGGGAAAAAAAGCTTCTGAATGCGGTCTAAATCTGTCTATTGAGGCGGTCGAGCCTCCTCATCTTTTAAGAAAAAACTTTAACTCTGTTTTGGAGAATTTTGGTAGACACACATACGACAAATATGTCGAAGAAGCTGAATCTTCACCGTTTAGGAACTACTACAGCAAACTAAACCATTTTTTAAATGAAAAAACATACTTCCTTGACAGTCACTCAATCGAAAAAATAAGCACAATTTTTAAACTGAGAGGAGAACTCGTTCAGTTAAACTTTATCCCCCACAATTCTTTGTAACCTATGTAACATGAGCAAGAGAGAAGACATCTTACATTTTATTGGTGTGTGTCCGATTCTAAAAGAATTTCGACTAGCAATTTTCGAAAAACTTGTTTTAGACGAATATGAAGTAACGTGCATCTTAAATGGAGAAAAGGGATGGAAGGCCTTATCCGATTATTCAGTAGCAGCACTTTGTTATAGAAAACGTATCATAGATGGAGATTTTTAATGTATAACGTATGCATGTATTTTGTCAACCTGGTAGACGGCCATAGGCCAAACCATAAATGACTTAGGTTAAACTTTACATTGTAAAACATTTATTGAAAATAAAAGTCAAACTAACTAACTAACTAACTACTTAATGTTTTAGAATAAATGATAAAAAAGTGGGAAAAGAATTGCGTTCAGAAATTTGACGCAGCGAAAGAATACACACTGACTTAAATTTTAACCAAAGAAGCGACAAGTATTTATTGTAGATACAAAACTCTCGAAGTTGAATTGTCCACGCCAAACTTCAAAGGGAGCAGTCATCCATCTGGGAATAATTAATACCAAGATCGATGGGGGGGTTAACACGATCCACAAGCATCCCACTTGCATTATTCCGAGAACCTCTTCACCTAACTCAAACCGAAAATTGGCAAAGAAAATAAAATTTATGTCATATACAATATCAATTGTAAAGGACAGACGTTGAAACATGCACTCTATGATACATACGAGTAGGTATAACAAAACAATTTTTACGACGAAGCCATAAAACCGACATAAACAATAAGAATGCGTCAAAAACAGCACTGGCCAACAACTGCCTACCGGCTAACCACTATCCGAACTACAACAATGTTAAAACTCTACAGACTGAAAAGCACACCAGCAAAAGGTATACACTTGTGCTCATATAATTAAGTCATAAGAACATTTTCATAAAAATGTTTTCAAATTTTCTGTTTTGTTTACAAATTAAAATTGATTGTTTGAAGGTATACTTGAATAATACCTCACTAATTAAATATTACACAAAAAAAAAACAAGTCTAAAAAAAAAATAATAAGTTTAATATTAATTTTATTGAACGCAACATATAATTAAGTCATTTGTAAGAAAATGATGATTTTTTTAAATAACTAATTTTACCATTTCTTATCTTAGTACTTGGTTGGATACCCTTTCTGTCATTGAATACGAGCCATTGGGACAACGCAACAGAGGACGACCTAGACTAAAGTGGCACACACAAGTGGAGAAGGACCTCAACCAACTTGGAGTGCGCAACTGGAGAGCTGGCCAAGATCGTGCTGGCTGGAGAGGCATGTTGGTTGAGGCCCAGGTCCACCCCGGACTGTAGCGCCACAAGAAGAAGAAGAAGAAGGATATCCTTTAATGACCTGGGCACACCGATCAGTCATAGTCTCAACTAACGCTGTACATTGAGCGGAAGTTATCGTATACCACTCTTGTTGAATTATTTCCCAGAGTGAACTTTCGTCATGCGGTTTTCTTGCCGAAACTGCCCTTTTTATAATACCCTTTAACTTCTCTATAGGGTTGAGGTCAGGATTTTGAGCATGCTACGAGAGAACTTTGCTTTTCTCCTTTTCTAGCCAAGACTGAACGACCCGAGAACAGTGCTTGGGGTCGTTGTCCTTTTGAAATATCCACGCTAGTGGCAAACTGTCTCCAAAAATCGCCATTCAAATGATCATTTAAGATATCTTTATATATTTGACCTATCATTTTCCCATTGATTTGCATACCAGGTATAACGGTTTTTTGTAACACTAATTATAAATGGGAAAGTAAAAACATTTTATTCAAAGTATTGGCCATTGTTGTCTACACATTTTGACCACCTTTCTGGCAATTTGTGAATACCACGTCAATAAAATTGTTCGTCTTTTAAAGCAAACCAATCAGACACCCAATTTTCGACCTCCTCGAAGAAATCAAAGTGCTGCTCAGCCAATGCGTGTTCCATCGATGAAAACAAATGAAAGTCGGAAGGAGCCAAGTCTGGTGAATACGACAGGTGGGGTAGCTGCTCCCAGCCAAGTGTTTTGATTGTATCCTGAACCGCAATTGCTTTGTGTGCAGGTGCATTGTCATGGAGCCAAATTACCTTGCCGTGTCTTCTGGCCCATTCTGGTCGTTTCTCGATCAATGCATGGTTCGAGTTGATCATTTGTTGTCGGTAGCGATCAGTATTGACGGTTTCACCAGGTTTTAGGAGCTCGTGGTACAGCACACCTTTCTGGTCCCACCAAACACACAGCATTGTCTTCTTGCCGAATCGATCTGGTTTTGCAGTCGATGTTGATGGTTGTCCCAGCTTAACACATGGTATTTTCCGTTTAGGATTCTTAAAATGAATTCATTTTTCATCGCCAGTAACAATCCGATGCAAAACCGATTTTCTTTCGTGTCTTTGAAGCAAAATTTCACAAGTGTTTTTTCGGTTTTCTATCTGTCTTTCATGTGGCCGCCGTGGCGTAGTGGGTAGAGTGCGACGCTCACACGCCGAAGGGTCTAGGTTCGATTCCCAGCTCAACACCAATTTTTCTGCTGCTGACAACACTCAAAGAGTAATAATTGTCTAAGAAAGCTTCTCAAATTTCGCCGTTCGGAGTCGGCAAAAAACTGTAGGTCCCTTCTACTCGTGAGAGAACAGTAGCGCGCATAACACGAGTAGTTGATGAGCAAGCTAGGCCCTGGTCCCCCTCTGGACTGTAGCGCCAACAATTATTATTATCTGTCTTTCATTCAATTCATGTTGCACTCATTTTCCACACTTTTGGATCTTTCCCATAGCTTTTAAACGGTCAGAAATTGTTTGTTGTGCAACATTTAACATTGCTGCCATTTGCTTTTGACTCGAAGTGTCATCTCCATCCAATATCGTTTGCAATTCGGTGTCCTCAAACGTTTTTGGTGGTCTTCATTTCTCACATCAAAATCATTATTTCTGAACCGTTGAAACCATCTTTTGCATGTTGCTTCTGATAGAGCATGATCACCATATGCCTCGACAAGCATTCGATGCGACTCTGCAGCACTTTTCTTCAAATGAAAACAAAAAATGAATGCTTTCCGCAAATCATCACTTTCTGGTACAAAATTCGACATTTTTAGCAAGATGAAAAAATATGATGTCTGTTCAATGACTTGATGTATACTAAATATTTTGCACAGATGTCAAACCAAACAAACAAAACAAAAAAATAAGGGCTCTTTCACAACAAATGTCCCCTATCGAGACATTTCTATCTTGACGCTGACTTCATACCGTAGTATTCAAATACAGTGGAACAGATAATTCAAATTTAAATTGTCCTACAGCTCGGCCATCCGGACAGGTTAATCGGGCCGATCACAACATCGTCTCCACAGAAAAAATCCAAATAATTAAATAATCAACTATTATGAATTTATGTTAGAAATTACTTGGAAGTGTACAAATTTAACAAAAATACAGTCGTCTAAGACCACAATAAATAATAAATTCAATAACAAATCTATTCATTTAATACAGAAAACTAGGCTTAGCCATATGATTACATTGTATTGAAGTATTTCAAAAATGCATTTTATTTAGAAATCCAATACCTCGGGACATCCTTCGGCTCTGTCATCTTCCTCCAGCAGATGTTCCACTTTGTAAGGCCTCATGTTGCTAGACGCTGAGATACCTCTATATGGCAATCGCGTTGGCTGCAGATACTTTTTCATGTCGACATCAATATTCATTATTTGCTGGATGAATCCGTTGTCTTCTTCATCACCAATGGTATTTTCGCTGCAACTAATGGACTATGATCAGAGCCGTCACGTGTCTCCTCAGGATTTTGATTCTTTTTTTGCCTTGGTGAATATAAAGCCCTAAGCCTGATTTTCGGAACAAATTTCGCCGTAAAATAACTCGATTGTTCATAGAATAATTTTTCACAACAAGTAAAACCAAATTTATTAACTTATTTTCATATTCGATACAAGTATCTATACTTGCCAATGTTTCGAGACGGTTGCCACGATCGACGATCGTGTTGTTTACCTAATTCTGTTGGAATTAAATTATAAAAATTAAATTATTCCTAATTCTGATAGGAATATCGCTTGCAGAAACTTCTCCTGAATAAAACTTATAGGGCTTCCAGAGTCAAAAAGAGTTAAGAGTGACATTGAATTTTTTACGAATTCTGTTGCCCCCTGGAATCCCAGTACCTTCCCGAAGTCGTTGCATTTTTCCTTAAGGGAAGTGGTGGTGTTGGGTACATTCTCCACAGCTTGATATTTTATAGCGTCATTGCAGGTTGACTTTTCACTTTTGTTGTCCAACACTAGCACTGGATCTTGGCTTCCACATGCTGGCGATATGTGTCCTGGCTTGCTACATTTGAAACAGGTAACGTTCCCCTCATTTATCCATTTTCCTTACTCTTTGTGGGGGCCTCGTGCATCTATTTCTGAAGATCTTCTTCCAACAATTCTTTTGTAGTTCCAATTCTCCTCCTTTATGACCGTTGTATGCATCTTCAATGTCCGTAAAATTTGCTTTAACTTCACAACCGTTGTCGATTCAATAAAAGCCGCCCACTCCTCGGGCATTTTGTCGATAATTACAGCACATTTGTTCAATAAAAACGAAACTCGATTTTTCGACTGTACTTGAAATAACTTCAGTTATATCCGCTATCCCACTTCTGATATAACTCTGGCGAGCCACAACCCACACAAAAGCCAATGACATGGTATGCAAATACAGTGGGGCATACAAATTATGGGCAGAGATTTAAAAATTAAATTGACGTACAAAGGAGATTGAAAAGGTTATGCTTCCATTTAGTGGTGATGACAACTATCCCTGGCAACGTTGGGCAGAGCAATTTTTGGAATTGGCAGGCTTCATGAAATTGTCGGAAAGGGATAAATTCGTTTATGGAAAGTGTTTTCTACCAGTTTTTTATAAGAACGGTTAGTGTGAATAATTGAAGTGCTTTGAAGTTGGCGTTGTTAAGTGAATTTGAACTTATGCTGGTGCTCTCTGGCAGCTGCTCGCTGGTGCTCTCTGGCAGCTGCTCGCTGGTGCTCTCTGGCAGCTGCTCGCTGGTGCTCTCTTGCAGCTGCTCGCTGGTGCTCTCTGGCAGCTGCTCGCTGGTGCTCCCTAGCAGCTGCTCGCTGGTGCTCGCTGGCAGCTGCTCGCTGGTGCTCGCTGGTGCTCGCTGGCAGCTGCTCGCTGATGCTCTCTGGCAGCTGCTCGCTGGTGCTCTCTGGCAGCTGCTCGCTGGTGCTCTCTGGCAGCTGCTCGCTGGTGCTCGCTGGTAGCTACTTGCTGACAGTTGCTCGCTGATGCTCTCTGGCTCAGTGGTGCTCGCTAGCTCAGTGGAACTCGCTGGCTCAGTGGTGCTCGCTGGCTCACTGGTGCTCGCTCGCTCACTTTTTCTCGCTTGCGGGTGCTCGCTGGTGCTCGCGGGTTGTCGCTGGTGCTCGCGGGTGCTCGCTGGTGCTCGTGGGTGCTCGCTGGTGCTAGCTAGTGCTCGCCGGTAGCTGCTTGCTGGTGCTGTCTGGCAGCTGCTCGTTGTATTTGGACAGTCCGTGCCTTACGAGAGTATAAATGTTTCGGCACATGCAATTGTAGTTCTTTCGTTTATAAACGACACACGAGCGATTTTTTTTTCATCACCGCTTTCTTGTCCGGTTCGATTCTTACAAAAGTTTTTTAAGAATCCAGTCTCCATTGTGGCACCAAAACACTGGCCGGATAAAAAAGTGGAAAAGAAGCAATCCGGAGATTTTATGATAGTATAGTACACAGGGTATTGGACAACGCCAAGGTCTTTGCTATATGTGTCTTCATCATTACCTCAATTTAATTAGCTGATGCACTGCACATACATATATTGCAGCAAAGGTCAGAATGGCGAAACAGGCTGCTTAGAAAATGTACATCATTGTTTGGACAAGTAACGACCTAAAGAGCCATTTATCAGCATTCAAGTTGGTCATATTTGCACGTTTCTGTCGCTCTGAACTGGGTCATATATTAGCTGTTTACTTCTCCTTTGATTCTGAGACAAATTGAGTAACTTCTTACGAAGCCTACAAATTCTCTAAACGACATTTCAGTCCACCATCTGTTCCCATTTTCATTTCTGTCAAGTGCTCTCTGTGGCTTACTTTGCAAATTGATCCCACCATCAACAGCACTTGTCAAGCGAAGCTAAGTAAATTCGAGATAACTCAATAGGGTCTGTCTGAGAAATTCAATCAACAACACCATCGAGGGATCAAAAGTTATCAGAAGTTATTACAAAACACTTATGTTATCGATCTGCTAGTAAACAATGTTCCTACTCATTTGACATCACCAAACAAACTTATCACCTCCGACGTCGTCGTCGACGACAAATCAATTTCTCAGCAACAGCAAGCCCAAGGTGAACGGAATGCACAAGTACACCCTGGCGACCGGCAGCAGTGCGCCGTCCCTGCTTATCAACTCGATAAGATGAACTGCATTCTCTCATCAATGAAAATTGAATCAAATGCACATTTATCGACGCACGTTCAAAAACAAATCGATCTTCGACATGCGCCGTTGAAATGATCTGCAGCAGATGTTGAGTGAGAATACGGCAGATTGAGTGGAGTGGAAGTAACCGAGAAGTTGAAGGAAATAATGAAGCATACTTTTAGGCTTGGAAGATGTGTGGACTAATCATCGAGGTTACTTGAGTTGCCCAGAACCAGCTGATAATTGAATGGTCCATGTGGGTGATTGGAAAATTCACGTGGTCTGCAGTCTGACATTCACACTATTTAGACAGAGTGTGAAGGGGTGTTAATTTTACACGTTAATCGAATGGATTCGTTTGATCTATGGGGAGAAGGTGCGTGTGGGGACAGCGCTGATGAGTTGGATTGGTACAGTGAGCTGTGACGGCTATTGTCTTCACATTGCGGTATGGCAGGTTAATTTATAAGGTGTCCAACGCTGAACTATAAGTTGTTAAAGGTCAAGGTAGGCATTAAGCGTTTTTACTTGATTTTGTGTGATTTAGGCTCATTGCGGGTAACAGACACGTTTAGGATCAATAAACTGTAAATTTAATAGCCGTATTCGAGTTCTTCTTTGCAACTTAATTGGCGAAGATAGTTTTATGACCAATTATCATAAAATTAGAGTTTAGGGCCTTAACGAGTAAGTATGCCGAGAATGTGCAGAATTAATAAAATTTTATATTGTACTTTGGTTTGGCAACTTGAATTTCAATTTAGTTAACGTTTAGAATATGAATTGTCAAGGGGGATTGTATTTCTATGAATGCACGAAAAACAGTAAATTGATTGGTTAACAGTCCAATCGCTGAACGCAGCTTCTTTCAGCACCTGCAACAAACAGAAGAAGCAGCCTGTAGATAGCTGCCATCCAGAACTAAGAATGTCTACATCTATTAAAGTTTGTGGAGGAAAAGAAACTTAAATTCATGCTCACACGCAAGGCAAACACAGTCAAAAGTGCACTATCGGCAAATCAAGACCATACACCGCTTAAGCAAGCTTGTAGCTGACGAGGGTAGTATAAACGGGTGTTTTTCTTGGAAGTACAGAATTTTAAGTTGCCAATACTACCTTCAGTAGTCGTTATGATATTAGTTGCTAATCAATTTGTTTTGAATTTTAATTTGGCATTTTTACAAAAGTAAACGAACGCCTGAATGCCGCTTCTTCAAATTACGCACTTTAAGATTAAAGTTGTGGCTCCCTTCGTAATATTATTTCTTGAATTTTACCAGGTATATCCGTATGAAGTGAGCGTCAAGATACAAATGTCTCGACAGGGAACATTTATTGTGAACGAGCCCTTATTTGTTTGTTTGCTATGACATCTGTGAAAAATATTTGGTCTACATCAAGTCATTGAACACACAACATCATATTTTTTCATCTTGCTAAAAATGTCGAATTTTGTACCAGAAAGTGATGGTTTGCGGAAAGCATTAATTTTTTGTTTTCATTTAAAGAAAAGTGCTGCAGAGTCGCATCGAATGCTTGTCGAGGCATATGGTGATCATGCTCTATCAGAAGCAACAGGCAAAAGATGGTTTCAACGGTTCAGAAATAATGATTTTGATGTGAGAAATGAAGAACGTGGAAGACCACCATAAATGTTTGAAGACGCCGAATTGCAAACGATATTGGATGGAGATGACACTTTGAGTCAACAGCAAATGGCAGCAATGTTAAATGTTGCACAACAAACAATTTCTGACCTTTTCAAAGCTATGGGAAAGATCCAAAAGTGTGGAAAATGGGTGCCACATGAATTGAATGAAAGACAGATAATAATAATTGTTGGCGCTACAGTCCAGAGGGGGACCAGGGCCTAGCTTGCTCATCAACTACTCGTGTTGTGCGCGCTACTGTTCTCTCACAAGTAGAAGGGACCTACAGTTTTTTGCCGACTCCGAACGGCGAAATTTGAGAAGCTTTCTTAGACAGTTTTTACTCTTTGAGTGTTGTCAGCAGCTCGAAAGAGGTGGTGCCGTGAAATATTCGAAAAATTGGTGTTGAGCTGGGAATCGAACCTAGACCCTTCGGCGTGTGAGCGTCGCACCCTGCCCACTACGCCACGGCGGCCACATGAAAGACAGATGGTAAACCGAAAAAAATACTTGTGAAATTTTGCTTCAAAAACACGAAAGAAAATCGGTTTTGCAACGGATTGTTACTGGCGATGAAAAATGAATTTATTTTAAGAATCCTAAACGGAAAAAAATCATGGGTTAATCTGGGACAACCATTAACATCGACTGCAAAACCAGATCGATTCGGCAAGAAGACAATGCTGTGTGTTTGGTGGGACCAGAAAGGTGTGCTGTACCACGAGCTCCTAAAACCTGGTGAAACCGTTAATACTGATCGCAACCGATAACAAATGATCAATGTGAAGCATGCATTGATCGATAAACGACCAGAATGGGCCAGAAGACACGGCAAGGTAATTTTGCTTCATGACAATGCACCTGCACACAAAACAAAACTGGTTCAGGATACAATCAAAACACTTGGCTGGGAGCAGCTACCCCACCCGCCGTATTCACCAGACTTATCTCCTTCCGGCTACCATTTGTTTTCATCGATGGGACACGCATTGGCTGAACAGCACTTTGATTCCTACGAGGAGGTCGAAAATTGGGTGTCTGATTGGTTTGCTTTAAAAGACGAACAATTTTATTGGCGTGGTATTCACAAATTGCCAGAAAGCTGGTCAGAATGTGTAGAAAACAATGGCCAATACTTTGAATAAAATGTTTTTACTTTCCCATTAATTTTTTTTTAATGCATTTTTATTTTTAATTTTCAAATTCAATATCTTACATGCTAGACAGAAAAATACTTAAAACTAGTTTACTAATCAAATCTAACGATCTTAATTCTAACTTACTAACTCTCTACAAGTACTCTAATCTAACCTATGGATTTGATTTTTGTAATACCTTCCGGCTTCTTATAATATCTGATTTTATGCTTAAAATATATAAGTGTAATTATTATTTCTCCAAGAAAATGAAAAAAACTTGGACTTCATACTTACCCATTAATAATTAGTGTTTTATTTCAAAAAAATTTCATACCGATATACCTGGTATTTGGCGGGGAAGCTGAATCTTGCTTGACTGGATACACCAATAAAGCCGTATTTGAAGAAACTGAGTAGTCCTCAATTATATGTAGGACTCCCTTTCGTACACAAAATGACTGTTTGAGTTTCATAATTTGGTGGAATAATTTGTTTGTACATCTTGAAAAAAAAAAAAAAATCCGGCCAGAGAGTTACAGTCAAAGGTGTCCGCTACAGGAAGACTGACTCTTTCATTCTTTAATTGAATAAGCATGTGCAGAAGCTGTGAGTCTAACGATATGCTGTAACATAACACACAGCTCGCGCCAAAATTGATTTGTTAATGAAAACGTTTGTTAACCATATAACTTTACGTCACAGATCTGTTAGTGGCCTCCAATATGTTGCGATTTAAATCGGCTTGACTATTTGTTGTGGGGATGTGTATTTGTCAAGTCGTAAGTCTACAACAGGGAGTCCAAAACATTCCCTGGGTAATTGTTAATATTCGGCCACAAATGTCCAAGAAAATCACCAAAAATTATTCTTTGGAGCTAGGCCACGTTTGAATTTTAAACAGTACCTCACAAAATTGAGCATACACCTATCATTACTTCATATTCGTGCGGTTTTAAGGCCGATCACTTTTTTGTTTTATTTTTTTGGTATACAATCATAACTGAATACATATCTTAAACAAGTGTATATGCCAAATTCACAGACAGGCGACTTCCTGCCGGTACTTTTCGCATGAAAAAGGAAACAATCCCTGAAATCGACACAAAAAAGTGAGCATACAGATGCCATGTGTGCGTTATACACAACCCTCGCAGAATCGATACATGCAAAGTTGTTCAGGAATGAAGCAACAAATGTCCCTGACGATCATTTCTGCACACGCTTTTGAACTGAAAACACCGATATTCTCTTCTTTGTGCGAAAATATGGAAAACATGCGAAAACAGACTACTTTGTCAACGAGAATGCTCATAATGAAGCTATTTTGCGAGGGGAAGTCGATGCGAACAATAGGAGAAACTGTAGGGCGATCGCATGCAACGGTACAAAAAATAATAAACTATTATAGATATGAAGGGACACTAAAAAACAGACCTGGAAGGGGAAGAAAAAAATTTCTCTTAGAACAAAACGAGCTGCATATTGTTCGGACAATCGAGTCCAATCCAAAATCTAGCTTTCCAAAGTTGACGGCTGAGGTGTCATCCGTAATTAATAAGCCTCTTGCACAAAAAACATTGCCAGAGCATTTCCCTTTCTCCTTCTTGTTCTTTTTATGGCGCTACAGTCAGGAGTGGACCTGGGCCTCAATCTATATGGCTCTCCAGCCAGCACGATCTTTCGCTAGCTGCCTCCAGTTGTGCACTCCAAGTTGGTTGAGGTCCTTCTCCACCTGTATGCGCCACCTTAATCTGGACCGTCCTCTGTTGGGTTATCCCAAGTGCTCGAAAACTTTTCGGCCCGGAGCAGTGATGTTCATACGCTCTACATGGCCAATCCATCTTATGCGTTGTACCCGTAGACGCTTGACCGGGCGCATGTCGCTGTACAGCCCTTAGAGTTCGTCGTTAAATATTCTCCTCCAGATGCCATCAACGCAAACAGGACCAAAAATCGCACGCAAAACTTTTCTCTCAAAAGGACTAAGGACTTCTTCATCCGCTTTTAGCCACGTCCATGTTTCCGCGGCATTTCCCCTTGGATAAATTAAATTTTAAGCCAATTCTATAAAATCACCTCTGTTTTGTTCAATTCCAATCTTCTATATCTCTGGAAAAGCGCTCTTTATACAAAATAATATTTGCAGTAGTTGACAGGACGAAGAACGAGAGTTCTGTCACAACTCCTCTGAAAATAATCAGTATGGTCCACTTTTAGCAATTCCACCTCTATGCATCATCAGGCATATTCCAGGACAAGCTAATGAACACATCATCTGTTTCAACACAATGGGAATTTAAATGAATCCTACAATTGTGTGGGGTCTGGAATTTAATTCATGTATATAGCTTGTATTATTCCGTTGTTATTTTTCCTTTGGAAAATGAGTTGGAAACCTACTATTATTTCAGTACATGTCATTCATTTGAAGCGTAAACAACAATTATTTTGTTCACTCAAATATGTTGAACTTTGTTCCGTAAAAAGTGGTTTTGCTGGGAGTTCTTCTTCATTTCTTTAATATGAATTAAACTGCTGTCGAAGGTCATCGTATTTTGGTATAAGTTTATGGTGCACATGTACTAGCTGAGCTGAAAGTGGTTTGCATGATTTAAAAGTGGTGATTTTGGCTTGGAAGACAATGATCGCTCTGGGCTGCTAAAAAAGGAAGAACTGAAGGCATTCCTCTACGAAGATTGCTGCCAAACACAAGACGAGCTCGCAGAATCTCTGAATGTCACTCAAGTTTAAAAACAGCTGGATATGTTCAAAATCAGGGAAACTGGGTTCTGCATAAACTCAAGCCGAGAGACTGCGAAAGCGGTTTTGGATACCTAAAATGCTGCTGGATCGCCACAAAAGGAAGTCATTTTTGCATCGGATTATTACTGGTGATAAGAAATGGATATATTAAGAAAACCTCAAGCGAAAAAATCATATCGGAAACCCGGCCAATCAGCCATATTCACGGCAAAGCGGAATATCTATGACGCAAAGGTAATGCGTTGTATTTGATGGGATCAGAAGGGTGTGTTGTTAAAACCGGGTGAAAACATCAATGGACGACACTACCGAACACAATGAAACCGTTTGAAGAGAGCAGAAACTGAAAAAACGCGAGGAATATGCGAACAGATACGGGAGGTTTCCTTTTATACTTCGGGATTGGGCAACCTAATGTTATACTGTGGCATCTGCCAGCTCTATCGTAAAGTTTGACATTTTTGAGGTTTTCAGAACGTTTTGACATACGAGCGCTATTTGTGTTGTTTACAGTAACTTAAGATATTCATCTCGCGCAATAAATGGAATCAAATCGTGAACATTTTCGTGCTATTAGTTTTTACAATTTCGATGTGGATTAACTCAACAACAGTGCATCGATGAACTTAATTCAATTTTTGGCGATGAAGCTCCATCAAGGACCAGTGTTTATCGATGGTATGGTGAATCCAGCAGTAGTTCCCTCCAAGACGAATTTCGTGAAGGTCGTCCAAAAATAATTGTTGTTCCGGAAACCATTGATGTGACCAACTGTGCGCCACCTGATATTGCAAGATCGTCATGTGACCTATCGTGAAATTGAGACAACTTAGGCATTTGTGCGACCAGCATGCATTCCATATTGCATGAACATTTGACCGTCAAAAAAATTCGTTCTCGTTGAATCCCACACAATTGGTCAATCACTCAAAAAAAAAAGACTCGTGTCGATTGGTCGAAAGAAATGCTCCAAAAGTACGATCACGGTGCTTCGAACCACTTCTATGACATCGTGACAGGTGATGAATCGCGTATGAGCCCGAAAGTAAACAGCAGTCGACTGTATGGGTGTTTCAAATTGAGCCAAATCCAACAAAAGTTGCTCGCACACGAAGCACTTCCAAGCAAATGGTCGTCTGTTTTCGGAAAAACTGGACATGTCGCAACCATAACAATAGATCAAGGCAGAACAGTCAATTCTGAGTGGTACACAACCATTTGTTTGCCAGTTGTTTTCCAAAAAATCAGGAAAACCAAACGCCGAAGACGGATCACTCTTCACCACGACAATGCGAGCTCTCACACATCGGCTCAAACAACTGCATTTTTGAGCACTCAAAACATCGATTTGATGAGTCATCCGCTGTATGGTCCTGACTTGGCACAGACTGAATTCTACTACGTATAAAATAAAATGAGAGGTCAACGTTTATCAGCACCTAAAAAAGCGGTTGATGCGTTCAGAATGCATGTTTTGGACATACCGCAATCAGATTGGCAAAAGTGCTTCGACAATTAGTTCAAACGCTTGCAAAAGTGTATAGATCTTATTGGGGAATATTTTGAAGAGCAATTAAGCTAATTTGTTTTTGTTTTCTAAGGCAACCCTCTTATATTCTACATGGAAATTTCTTGAAGAAAATGTTCAATTTTTAAAATTTTAGTCCCAATTTTGAAGTTGCCGTACACCGAAACGGCTCATTAGAAGTCAAATAGCTTTTGGCTTTCTAGGTTCTTTAATATGTTGAATTGAAAATCCAATACTACCTGGCCGTGAAAATTATTTTGTTTTGCTCTATTTACGTATTTTTTTGCCTGTCGCACCACTGTGCGCCATCCTTTCATAGGCCTTTTCAATCTTAAGAATAAGAAAAGGTCGTGGGAGGGCAAAATCTGGTGAATACGGAGGCTAACACATGATTAGGATGTTGTTTTTGGCCAAAAATTTAAGAACAACCAATGACGAGTAAGCGAGTGAATTATAGTGATGCATAGGCCATGAATTGTTGTTCCACAAATTCGGATGTTTTTTTCGTATTGCTTCTCGCAAGCGACGCATACTTTCGAGATAATACCTCTATTTGACAGCTTGACCATGTGGTATGAAATCCTGATGCACTACGCCACGGTAATGAAAAAAAAAAACAACTGTCAGCCAAACCTACACATTTGATCGAACTTGGCGTGCGTTTTTTAGCCTTGGTCCGTGGTCATTGGTTCGAATGGACGTTGGTTTCGATGTCGTAACCATATGCCCATGATTCGTCACCAACTATGACCTTTTCAAGCAAATCTGGATTACCGTTGACGTCATTCAAGAATTCTTAAGCGATGCTCATGAGACATTTTTTTTTGTCAAATTTCAGCAATTTTTGAATGAACTTCGCTGCCACACGCTGTTTCTCCAAAATTTCCGAAAAAGTAGCATGACATGAGTCAACCCATATGCCGACATCTTCAGCAACTTCTCTAATAGTGATTCGACGATTCCCCATAACGACTCTTTTACTTTCTAAACATTTTCACCGCTTGTTGAGGTGCTGGAGCGTCCAGGGCGAGTGCTGTCATTCACATCTTCTTGACCTTCTTTGAAAAGCTTGTACCATTTATAAATAATTTTTCTAATTCAGAGAATATTTGCGGCATACCACTGTCAACATTTCAAGTGTTTTGAGCACTTTCCATTTTTCACACGAAATTGAATGCAAATTCTTTGATCCATTTTTTCGAAAGCAGGAAATCGTTGATCACGCTAAATGTGTCCAACTTTTACGCCGCTCACAAACAAATTAAATAAGTTACTTAGTTAAAATTGTAAGCATATGTCCGAGATTAGTGTATATTGGTACACTAGTCGCGTACATGCTGTGAGCATCAAAAGTGAGTAAACAAATATCTGATTACTGTATAAAGATGAAAATTGGGTCAAAACAACAACAAAACTCAAATTCCATTGATATACAAAAACAGCTTTATTTAATGTGATCAATTATTCAAAAAATACGTACGGTAAAAACAAAAACAAATAAACTTTTTATTGAAAATTATAACTACTTCATGTTTTGACTCGTAAAAGTGAGTAAACAGTATACATTCCTATCAACAAATGTACTTATTCATTGCTTAAAAAATTAAATTTAGTACTTTGTTGGTCCTTCTTTAGACTTTATTACTTCCTTGAGTCTACGTGACATAGACATTACCAGTTTATTGGTAAGATCGGGGGAAATGTTTGACCATTCTTCTGTTATACCTTTTTTACGGGAGCATTCCTGAATCCTTGTTGTTAATAGCACTCTGTCGAATTTTTCTATCCAAATGCTCCCATAAGTGTTCTATTGGGTTAAGGTCCAGTGATTGCGGGGGATCATAAAGCTGTTTTGGAGTCCTATAAAGCAACCATTCCTTAACAAGACGTGAGGTATGCTTAGGATCATTGTCTTGCTGAAAGATCCAATTCCTAGCTAAACCTAATTTGTCTACGCTCGGTTGCAAGTTGGTCCTGAAAATATTTAGATAATCTTCCTTCCTCATTGTACTATTTATGAAGACAAGATTACCGACCCCAGATGCTGCTACAAATCCCCACACCATCACTGAACCCCCCCCATGTTTCACGACCGGCCTTATATTTTTTTCAGTAAATTCTTCATTTTTTTGCTCTCCATAGCCATATAAATGGCTCTTAAAAATTTCGAATTTGCTTTCATCACTAAATAAAATATTTTGACTAATTGTGGTCGCCGTGGCGTAGTGGGTAGAGTACGAAGCTCACACGCCGAAGGGTGTCGGTTCGATTCCCAGCTCAATACCAATTTTTCGAATTTTTCACGGAACCACCTCTTTCGAGCTGCTGACAACACTCAAAGAGAAATAACTGTCTAAGAAAGCTTCTCAAATTTCGCCGTTCGGAGTCGGCAAAAAACTGTAGGTCCCTTCTACTCGTGAGAGAACAGTAGCGCGCACAACATGAGTAGTTGATGAGCAAGCTAGGCCCTGGTCCCCCTTTGGACTGTAGCGCCAACAATTGTTGTAATTGTTATTGTTGACTAATTGATCACATTGAATAAAGCTATTTTTGTGTATCAATGGAATTTGGGTTTTGTTGTTGTTTTGACCCAATTTTCATCATTATACAGTAATCAGACATTTGCTTACTCACTTTTGACGCTCACAGTATATTCACAATTTTACAAAATAAAAAAGAAATTGATAATCGAAAATTTGAAAAATTCACATTTTTCGAATAGACCGCGTACATACTCAGTTCAGCGCTGTCGGCAATTGGCAATTAATTCGTATACCGTCACAATTGACTAAAATGATGTTCAATTTTAGACTCATTAGCATTGACTTAGTCGCCCCTGTGCTTAAAACTTATCGCAATCATTATTCAAAAACGTGAGCCAAATTGTTTTAAAAACCAAATCCCTTGTATCATGTTCGAAAATGGCCTGGGAATCGTCTTACATTCTGTTTTTCAGCGTGACAGCTGTAGATTGCCATCGTCAACCTAGGGCATATTTCCCATTCACCTCTTTCGTCAATGATCACGGAAACCCCTACGCCAAATAAGTAGTAAACATAATGATATTGAAGTCATTATAAATATAAATATGTGAAATGTAGAGTTAGGTCGAAAGACAATAGTTTAAGGATAAGTTTAGCTTAAAGGGCCAGTAAGTTAGATTGTAGAAAAAAATGTACGTCCAACTAGTTTTAATTTTTCTTGAACGTAAGTTTGACATGAATTGAAAATAAAAACGTATTAAAAATGAAATGAAATGCATCATTCTTCAGTCACTTTGTCTAACCTTCTTTCTCTCTTAAACCTTTATGGCGTGTCCAAAATTCAACACAACTTTTTCCCCATTCCCAAAACGAGAACATTCCGCAGTCACCGTTAAACTTATTCAAGCAGAACATTCCAGCACAGAAGCTTCCGTCTCAAACCCTGCTTACTTCTCCACTATGACTGCAAATTAACACCACACAACCGTTTAACACTCTCTACGCATCCCCGTCGGGTGCACCCCCCGTCAAACTTCGCGAAACCGCCACCACCAGTCTGTTCTCCGTAATCGCCTGGTATCTCTCATCGCCATCGTTCAATTAACTCACATTAACGACATTGCCCCCCATTAAATCACAGCTTGCCCCCCGTCTTAATGAGCCCCAATAAAGTGCAGGCTTCTTATAATTACCGTCATGAGATCAGGCGAGAGCGAATGCAATAAATTAAGCAAGTGAAACAACAAAAGCTAATACTGTACTCACACTCTGGCAGGCGCTCTCCTCGAGCACGGTCTCGTGTATCTGCCGCAGCCGCTCCAGATCCATGGTGTTCAGGCCGGCGGGCAGCGAAATTGAATTCTTGCGCAGACTTCGCCGCCTCTGATCGGCTGCCGCAGCCGCGGACTCTTCGGTGCTCTGTGGCGCTTCATCTGTCACATCGGTGCAATCGGGCTTAATGACATTTATCACGATCGGACCACCGCTACCACCGTCACCGTCATTGTCCTGATCCACGTACGGAATCGTGGCGTCATCTTCATCATCCGTGGTCTCGATGCGAATGATCGGCACTACACTGTACTTCGACTTGTTCATCGTTCTCGCTGTTCGCGTTTCGCGTGCGTGTTCTAGTTCAACCCCCGGCGGCTGCCAGGTGAATCACCTAATATTTTATCCACCGACCGTTTACCCCGTTCAACCGGGCCGTGCGCTCTGGACAGTCTGCTCTTCGAATCGCGCGCTCAACACTCCAGTCACTCCATTCACTCACTTGTTGAATACCTGTTTCGAACGATCACTTAAGTAATTTGAATGAGGCAAGAGCCGGATATCGACGACACTCGCTCGCTCCACGGAATCCGCACCCGCGACTGGTCAGAGTGTGCAGGCACTTTCGCGCATTATGACACACTTCCGCGCACTGAGAGCTGTTAAAATAGAACCTCTTGTAAGTCGGCTATTATTAAATACCAAACAATTCCCTTCTGCTCGCAAGTCGTGCACCCGATCGCGTCCGAAGCGAAAGAATGGACTCGCCTGCCGCCAGCGTCTTGGGGAAATCGCGTAAACTTGTGAAACGAATTATTTATAAAAACCCAAGCAACAACAAACGTGACGGGTGCCGCTCGCGCCGATGACATTTATTATTCATCAGGTGCATGGGAACTGGGATATAGACGTGGACTTGTCGGCGCGGCGTGGAACTCTTTTGAAATTCAATTAAACATCGACGCATTTGAATTGTTTCGTTCAGATCGGCCGCCGCAAGATCTCACTGCCAAGGGAAGAAAATTGTTTGTCGACCCACATGGCGCGAACTGCCGACTAGGTGTTACGATGTCGTGTGGGAGGGTGTATGCAAATCTTGCAAAAGATCTCTCGGGAGAGACTGGGTCTGAGGCGTGTTTAATTAGCGTGCGACGAAATACGTCTTGCTTTGATCGTTGCACTCGGGTGGGAACTGTTTGGGGCGTCGAAGATGATTGACGATGTAACTAACGACCTTGACGGTTAATGGGGGTTGGAGGAGACGGTTAACTTTTTTTCATTTGTGTCACACAAGCAAAAACAGGTAAAAGAGAAATAAGAGCTGTTGGTAGAAGGGAGCTACAGTTTTTTACCGGTTCCGAACGGCGAATTGTGGGATTTGGTTTTATGTGATCACCTGCCTTTACGGCTTATATCACGGGGTCCATTTGCCCAAGAGTTGTAAGTAACGCAAGACTAAACGCCTAAGTTACCTCAGTACCAAACTGGGATCATGCTTGAGTGGCAATCACCCCACCTTGGTTTGATGCGAGGCCTTTCTAAAACCTCTTCTGCTCTCTAGATCGCAGAGCCCGGTTGTGAATGCAACTCCACACTGAGAAGGGATAGTCCGCTTACCCCCTTGCCTAGTTGTGGGTGAACAATCAACTAGACAAGTCAGCACTGTACACTATCTTCGATTCTACCCGTGATGTTAGGTGGTAAACCACAGCCACCACGTTCCTTCCACCAGGGAGCCTACCGCATGGTCAGGCTGGAACCGAAGTTCCAGAGGCTCCTGACCTCCCGTGGCACCAGAATATAACCTCTGATCAAGCTGTCACTGCCAGTCAGGTTCCCTCAAAAAATGTGTCTGTTAGCCGTAATCCCACCACAGATGGTCTTTTCTCCATCAGTGATCCCGTTGTCACAATAAATAGTTATACGGATGTGATTTTGAATCATGTGATTCATAAATCCAGTCACATCATCTGGACGGCGAAGTGTGAATAGCTTTTTCTTGGACAGTTATTACTCTTTGTGTCTTGTCAGCAGCTCGAAAGAGGTAATCTCGTGAAAAATTCGAGGTCTTCAGCCGGGAATCGAACCTGCGCCTACGGCGTGTGAGTGTCGGACTCTACCCACTACAGCGGCCACAAGTGGATGGTTTGCTTTCGGCTTTAAATAAACAACAGAGGAAGACACAGTTTACTGTGGAATACGAATTTCTCGAAAAAAAATCCACAGAGAGATGGACTGTTTTTGCTTCCGTTGGCACCAAAAGGATATAGCATCAGGACGGCTGGTCAACTAAAGATCAAGTTAGGCCGAACACATTTTGAACACCACAGCAGCCAATTCGGTAGCTAAAGTGTTCAGAATTAGTGTCAAAAAGTTTCATCCGAAGAGCGAGAGGAATGTGCGAGATATTCTGATAAGAAATCCTGACGAAACATCAGGCGGCATAACAAGAGGAGCAAGAATTGACCTGCTTCAAGAAAGAATAATAAGACAGACCCTTAGTACAATAGCATGGTTTTCATATCAACTTTATCGGACAATTTCAACAAAATCATATCGGCCCATTTTTACAACATTAAGTTAGTCTACAGATCACACCAGACTCTTACTTACCACTCACCAAACTCGAACCGAAAATTGACAAAGAAAATAAAACTGACGTCATATACAAAATCAATTGTAAAGGAAATGAAATAGAAACGTGCAACCTATGATACGTACGATTATGTACAACAAAACAATTGGCTGACCATAAATCCAACATAAACATAAGGTTGGAAAATATTAACATCCCTTCCGCCTTTTCGTCTTATGAATTTCCCGGCTATGTACACTGCGCTTGAAATTTCCGGCTATGTACCTCGCGCTACAGAGCTTGTATCTAGCAATACTATACATCATTTGAAAGATCTTCACAAAATCTACAAAACGACGCTATGCATTGGATATTGCGTTCAACAGTTATAGATGTGTAAACATGGAGTTCACTAACGCCGAAATTCGCGCAATTTTAAAGTTTTTCTTCGTTAAAGGAAAATCCGCTAGAGAAACGTTCCGTGAGATTAATGGTGTTTAGCGGGATGGTACTCTATCATTTCAAACTGCGAAGGAATGGTTTCGACGATTAAGAGCCGATGAAAACGCACCATGGATAAGTCAGCCGGCGGAAGACCTGTGACGACGAATACCGATCGAATCATGGAAATCATCGAGTAAGACCGGCATGTGGTATCTCGTGACATAGCCCAGGAGATGGGCGTTAGTCATCAAACCCTTTTAAGCCAGCTGCAGAAGGCTGGATACAAGAAAAAGCGTGATGTTTGGGTGCCGCATGATTTGACGAAAAAAACCTTCTGGACCAAATCAACGCCTGCGATATGCTACTGAAACGGAACGAACTCGACCCATTTTTGAAGCGGAGGGTGACTGGGGACGAAAAATGGATCACACACGACAATATCAAGCGAAAACGGTCATGGTTGAAGACCGGTGAATCGTACTAAACAGTGGCCAAGCCGGGATTGATGGTCAGGAAGGTTTTTCTGTGAGTTTAGTGGGATCGCAAGGGAATCATCCACTAGGGGCTGCTCCCATATGGCCAGACGCTTAGTTTTACCATCTACTGCGACCAACTGGACCGCTTGAAGCAGGCGATCGACCAGAAGCGTCCAGAATTGGCCAACAGGAAGGGTGTAGTGTTCCACCAGGATAACGCCAGACCACACACATCGTTGATGACTCGTGAGAAGCTACGGGAACTCGGATGGGAGGTTTTATCGCATCCACCATATAGCCATATAGCTCCAGTCCATGGCGAACGCCCTAGGTGGTGTGAAGTTGAACTCAAAAAAGGCTTGTGAAAAGTGGCTGTCCGAGTTCTTCGCAAATTAGGAGGCGGGCTTCTATGAGGGGGTTATTATGAAGTTGCCATCTAGATAGAAATAGATTATTGAACAAAACGGCGCATTTGAACTAAATTCGATCACTGTAACACTGTTTATGAAGCATTGAATAAAGAGCAAAAAAGCGGAAAGGAGATATTTGCGACCTTAAATTACCAAAGTGTTGAAAACGCGTCTCAATAAAGCAAGATCCCCTGAATATGACAACATCTCCTGTCGAAACGCCGTGACAACACGAATGGCAAAAACTTGTTTCATTCCCTCCTTAATGACCAAAACAGCAAACGAGTAATTAGATTCTTCAAACACAAAGGAAAAAAAGAGAAAAAAAGATGGCGGTTAAAGGAGTTATTTCTATGGTCTCGGACTCTACAGGATCGCTGCTCTTAAAGTCTTAAGAAACTATATGGCTAAGGAAGACGCAGCGCTACGAGAACAATAGTGAAGAACTGCTAAGGTTAAAAGGTTATGGAGACTAATCAGGAGAAGACTGAACAGCAGGGGCTGCAGGTACTGTCCTGTCGACAAACCGAAAACTGAAAGCATTACGCGTGTTGACGGGAATAGAAATTATTGTAATTTAATAGATATACCCGTATGAAATGAGGGTTAATAAACAAACGTCTCGACAGGGAACATTTGTTGTGAACCAGCCCATATTTTTTTTTTGTTTGCTATGATATCTGTGAAAAATATTTGGTCTACATCAAGTCATTGAACAGACAACGTCATATTTTTTCATCGTGTTAAAAATGTCGAATTTTGTACCAGAAAGCATTAATTTGTTGTTTTCATTTGAAGAAAAGTGCTGCAGAGTCGCATCGAATGCTTGTCGAGGCATATGGTGATCATGCTCTATCAGAAGCAATATGCAAAAGACGGTTTCAACAGTTCAGAAATAATGATTTTGATGTGAGAAATGAAGAACGTGAAAGACCACCAAAAAAGTTTGAAGACGCCGAACTGCAAACGATATTGGATGGAGATGACACTTTGAGTCAAAAGCAAATGGCAGCAATGTTAAATCTTGCACAACAAACAATTTCTGACATTGTTTCCAATTCGACTGTGTCCTTCGATAATTTGCCGAGTATAGTACTGGGTGGTGATACACTCAAAGTAGTTAATGCTGTTACCAGTTTAGGTTTTATTGTCAATTCAAAGCTGTCTGGATACGACCACACAAATTTCGTTATTAGAAGAGTATATGGTTGTCTACGCAAGTTATGATTGACCTCTTACTACACTCCACTTGATACACGAAAAAAACTTGTCCAAACCCTCATTCTTCCTTTAATTACTTATGCTGAAGTAGTATACAGTAAAGTTGATTCACTGTCTCAACGAAAACTACAGGTGGCATTTAATGATGCGGTCAGATATGTATATGGACTACGAAGATTCGATCATGTATCTCAGTATAGTAAATACTTACTGGGAATTTCCCTAGATCATTTCATGGAAATAAGAAGTTTGATATTTCTGCATCAAATAATTGTCAACAAGTCTCCATCGTATCTTTATAACAAACTTAATTTTTGTCGATCTATTAGAACACATACTCTTATACCATCTCATCATCTTGATTTAAATTCATCGCGACTTTTTTACATTCATGCTATTAAACTTTGGAACTCTCTACCAAATCACATTAGCTATGGGAAAGCTATGGGAAAGATCCAAAAGTGTGGAAAATGGGTGCCACATGAATTGAATAAAAGACAGATGGAAAACCGAAAATACACTTGTGAAATTTTACTTCAAAGACACGAAAGAAAATCGGTTTTGCAACGGATTGTTACTCGCGATGAAAAAAGGATTTAGTTTAAGAATTATAAACGGAAAAAATCATGGGTTAATCTGGGACAACCATCAACATCGACTGCAAAACCAGATCGATTCTGCAAGAAGACAATGCTGTGTGTTTGGTGCGACCAGAAAGGTGTGCTGTACAGCGAGCTCCTATAACCTTGTGAAACCGTTTATACTGATCGCTACCGACAACAAATGATCATGCATGAAGCATGCATTGATCGAGAAACGACCAGAATGGGCCAGAAGACACGGCAAGGTAATTTTGCTCCATGACAATGCACCTGCACACAAAGCAACACCGGTTTAGGATACAATCAAAACACTTGGCTGGGAGCAGCTACCCCACCCGCCGTATTCACCAGGCTTGGCTCCTTCCGACTACCGTTTGTTTTCATCGATGGGACACGCATTGACTGAGCAGCACCTTGATTCCTATGAAGAGGTCGATAATTGGGTCTCTGATTGGATTGCTTTAAAAGACGAACAATTTTATTGGCGTGGTATTCACAAATTGCCAGAAAGGTGGTCAAAATGTGTAGAAAACAATGGCCATACTTTGAATAAAATGTTTTTACTTTATTATTTTAATTATTTTGTTAATTAATTAATTAATTTTAATTTAATTAATATTATTTTATTAATTATATTTTATATTTTATTTATTTTATTAATTAGTTTTTTATTTTCAAAAAATTTCATTTTATACTGGTATATTTGTAAGCTTTCAGAAAAGATGAAATGATTGGAAATCCTTGCTTGGCAGCTCTCTTTAGTAAATAGACTATGGTGATGGAAATATTGTTTCGATGAAGTAGAGAATATAAACATTCCCAAGCAGACTTACGTCGTATTATACTTTTAAGCTTAGAAAAATCTTATGGCCAGAAAATGAGAATTTCGGTGTGACCGCCGACTTATACGCCACGAATTTCATGATTTATAGATTCAAAGTTTGTAGAAATTACATTTTTTAAGGGAAGAAGTGATTCCCTTAAAAAGTGCCGAAGTAATGACCTTCAGAGACTGTTTTGTAAATAAATGTCAAGTGATGTGCTTTACTCCATTTCAAGCTGAGGGCTTCGTCGTCGCCAAGAAATTACATTGGATTAGAAGAAGATTGGAAGTCAAAATGGAATCAATAAAAAACAAAAAGAATGTCTGCAATTCATAAAAGAAGTAAAGAAATACGAACAAATGCTCATTTTTTGTCTTGCCTGCTTTGCTATTTTTCATTGTTGTTAGATCGCCAGCTAGATAGCTTACCATAAGTGGGTTCTGAGGCATCCCTTCAATAAAACCCATGGACTTATTCGTTTCGTTTTCAAAAGATGGCGCCACCTACAAGTAGCGGCTGATTTTGGAAGTGATTTTCGACTTCATTGGAAGGATATGATATTTGACAAAAATAATAAGTGTGGAACAGAGTCTGTCTGTATTGTATTGTATTTGTATTTGTATTTAGAAAGCTTGCTTTGCTTATTAATTTGAAAGAAAAGTGCAACTGAAGCCCATGCCTGTAGATGTTTATAATAACTCTCCTACGATCGATATTTCGACGATTCAAAAGTGGTGATTTTAGGGTCGAAGACGAAAAGCATCTTAGACACCCCAATAAGTTTGAGGATAAGAAATTGAATGCTTTACTGGATCAAGATCTGTGCCAAGTGAAAAGTGCACTTACAGAATCTGCTCCCGATGAAGCAAACAATTTCCGTTTCATCAAGGAAGTAGGGTGCCGTACAGGTTGAAACCGGAAGATGTCGAAGGCCAACTTTTTGCCTAGGAAGTTCTTCTTGAGACATCAAAGAACAGGATTGTTGCACCAAATCGTGACTAGAGATCAATGATAATCCCAACAAAGGAAAAGTACCATGCAAAGCCTGGTGAATATATTCCATCATCGTCTACATCGACTCCATAGAAAAAACACATTTCAAAAAGCGGGCACTGCATATGTTGACAGTTGATTATGAGCCGCTAAGAGCAGGCAAAAGCATTGATGGGAAGCTTTATAGACTACAACTAATGAGCTTAAACTGGTGGTCGCCGTGGCGTAATGGGTAGAGTGCGTCACTCACACGCCGAAGGTCTAGGTTCGAATCCTGATTGAACACCTCGAATTTTTCACGACACCACCTCTTTCGAGCTGCTGATAACCGATGATAGGAATTATGTGCGATCTGCGAATTTTAACTCTCTGAACACCCCGTGCAGTGTCACGGTATGTCTATGTCGGCCCATTGATGCCTGCAAAAGATGTTCACCTACCGACGCAAAACCAAAAAAGCCAACACTGAATGCAGTTACACTTATTCAAATTCCAATAATAATGTTTGAAAGTTTCCGAAGGAGGGCAAATAGCGTTTTATACAATGCATTACTCTTTCAAACACAGTTTGAGATGAGATTTCGTTCACAATTTATTGTCCTCTTCCCATCAACTAAAAGAAAAATCGTCCAAAGTTTAGTCCCCGAAACGAACCTGAAAGATTTGTCGACTACAAAACCCGCTACACTTCAGTGCCCATGTAGTCCATAGTTTACTGCTGACTGTCATCATCGTCGACGTCGATAAGTGACCTGGTGACCATGGTGAATTGTCCATAAAATAACAAAAATTTCAACAATAAGCAATCAAAGCCAATATTTTCAAATTCCCCATAAACATTCCAGTTTCTACTCTTCACCCAGGTAGATACAAAGCGATCCCCCACCACCTGTGAAGTTCATAGAGGTCAACGTTGGGTCTGAGACAAAACCCCTAATCCTCGCATAAATCATAAAACAAGTTGTCAGTTGAGGGGAGCAATGTTAACTTCTCATCGAACATTAGTCATCGTCAGTCGTGCTGGTCTCTGTGAGATTTCTAAGCGGACAGAAAAATAATGATGATGACGGCATGAAATTAATTTCCATCATGGCGGGAAGCTTGCGATTCAAACGTGATGAAAAATTGACAACAAAGTGCTGATTAAATGACTTTTTTATTAAATGATTTAACACCCTTTTGTTTATTGTATGAATTCTTTTGGGAAAAAACCGCTGAGATAATTTCGCGTTTTCTAAAATGTTTAAGAGACGTTTTGTACTGTTTGGTGGGACACTCATGACAGTCGATTGTTCCGAGAAATCATCCCAAACTATTGAAGTGATAGTCACATAACAAGATATCAATCTCAAATTTTCTTTGGCTTCTAAGCTAAATTCGAAATTTCGTCAGTCAATCAAAACAAAAAAAAAAAAAAAACAACGGCAGACTGCCAAGATGTTTAGAATTGTGAGACAGAACTATTTCTACGGGCCACATCAGCCCAAGCAGCCCTCTATTGCGTTGCCCTAATGGCTCAGATTCGAAGACTTTTCAGGCTGGAGCAGTAATGTCCATACGCTCTACATGGCCTTTGTCCAAAAGACTTTAACTCAACGGCGCCTGAGTTACGTTCTCACACTTCACTATATCAGAATTCGAAGGAGAACATGTTAATTCATTACAATGAAACAGTCTCAGACCTGAAATTTTCAAACTAGCTAAATGTGTACACCGCTCGCTTACCGGTCGTTTTACGGAAACAAACTCGGTGTGTGATACAGCCGAGAAAGCACTTGACATCGTCTGCAGTTTGTCCGAAAAAAATAATCAAACAAAACGGATGAGTTCAACTTTAAATTTCGATTGGGATGGTCCACTCTTCCTAAGAGATTCTCTAACAAAATCTCAAATCTAATAGAAAAGAACTAAAAGGGGTAACTCGTGCGTCAGATCCACTTCGTTCTTTCTAAAAAATTTCTGATAGACTGCGGTGTAGGTAGGATTAAAAATTGCTTAACATTAGCTGAACGAAGGTTGCCGTTTATATTTCGAGATCAGGCAGCCCTAGTGTTGCAACCTGGCAACTGCCAGCTCTATCGTAAAGTTTGACATTTTTGAGGTTATATGTACTCAGAATGTTTTGACATACCAGCGGTATTTGTGTTGTTTGCGGTAACTTAAAAGATTCATATCGCCAAGAAAATGGAAATAAATCGTGGAAATTTTCGTGCGATTATTTTTTTTACAACTTTCGGCGTGGATTAATTCAACAACAGTGCATCTATGAAATTAATTCAAAATTTGGCGATGAAGCTCCATCAAGAACCTGTGTTTATCGATGGTATGGTGAATTCAACCGAGTTCGTAGTTCACTCCTAGACGAATTTCGTGAAGGTCGTCCAAAAATAGTTGTTGTTCCGGAAACCATTGATGTGACCAACTGTGCGCCACCTGTGACCTATCGTGAAATTGAGACAACTTAGGCATTTGTGCGACCAGCATGCATTCCATATTGCATGAACATTTGACCGTCAAAAAAATTCGTTCTCGTTGAATCCCACACAATTGGTCAATCACTCAAAAAAAAGGCTCGTGTCGATTGGTCGAAAGAAATGCTCCAAAAGTACGATCACGGTGCTTTGAAACACTTTTATGACATCGTGACAGGTGATGAATCGCGTATGAGCCCGAAAGTAAACAACAGTCGACTGTACGGGTGTTTCAAATTGAGCCAAATCCAACAAAAGATCTCGCGCACGAAGCACTTCCAAGCAAATGGTCGCCTGTTTCTTCGGAAAAGCTGGACATGTCGCACCACTGGAACAACGCAGAACAGTCAATTCTGAGTGGTACACAACCATTTGTTTGCGAGTTGTCTTCCAAGAAATCAGGAAAACCAACCGCCGAAGACGGATCACTCTTCACCACGACAATGCGAGCTCTCACACATCGGCTCAAACAACTGCATTTTTGAGTGCTCAAAACATCGATTTGATAGTCCTCGCTTGGCACCGAATGACTTCTATTTATTCCCGTACGTAAGAAACAAAATAAGAGGTCAACGTTTTTCGACACCTGAAGAAGCGGCTGATGCGTTCACAATGCATGTTTTGGAGATATGTCAATCAGAGTAGCAAAAGTGTTGGACAATTGGTTCAAAGATATTAATGGGGAATATTTTGAAAAACAATAAAGTTATTTTCGATGATTAATATTTGCTTTTGTTCTCTAAATATAAATGACAACCTTCGTATAATACACTTGTGCCAACGTTTTTCCAACCCTCGAAGCAGTTCTGGTATGCCCTTGAGCTTTCTCAGCGGCCAGGTCTGTATTTCATTAATCGTTGCAAAACGCGGTCCTTTCATGGGTTTCTTCGATCAGGAAAAAGTAGCAGCGGACCAAATCTGGTGAGGTAACTCGTGGGTCAGTTTCATTTCGCTTTTTGTGAAAAATTTTGGAAAAACTGCGGTGTAAGTACGATGGAACATTGCTTAACATTAGCTGTAACCAAGGAACTGGAACTTTGTACTCTTTGATTTTTGTTCTTGTTGCGCTATGAGAATCACAGGTACACACCAATAAGCTTTGTCTCAATTTTGTAAAATAAAAAAAACCGAAGTTTAACTAACGCGTGTTGGTTTTCTTAAAACACTTGGTAATTTGTTTAAGTTACAAGTCAACGCCAGAGGCATGATATTCCAGAAGTCAGTTCAATTGCTAGCTTACGCTGATGACATTGACGTGATTGGACGAACACAGTGAGCCGTCAATGAGGCGGTTTCTGGCATTGAGGCCGAAGCGATTAAAATGGGTCTGGTGGTAAATGAGGGCAAAACTAAGCACATGCTGTCATCAAGGAAGGACACACAACATCTACATCTCGGACAGAGTGTCACATTAGGCAGCAGAAACTTGGAGGTAGTCAAGGACTTCGTCTACAGCGGCTCCGCGGTAAACAGGGACAAGATCAGTACCGAAATCAAACGCAGAATCACTTTTGGCAACCGCTGTTTCTTTGGGCTCAAGAGGCAATTAAGTAATAAAGCCCTCTCTCGACGGACTAATAATAATAATTGTTGGCCCGACAATCCACAGGTGGATCAGGGCCTAGCTTGCTCATCAACTAATCGTGTTGTTCGCGTTACTGTTCTCTGACGAGCAGAAGGTACCTACAGTTTTTTGCCGACCCCGAACGACGAAATTTAAGAAGCGTTCTCAGACAGTTCTTACTCTTTGAGTGTTGTCAGCAGTTCGAAAAAGATGGTGCCGAGAAAAAATTTGAGGTGTTCAGCCGGAAATCGAACCTAGACTCTGCGGCGTGTGAGCGCCGCACTCTACCCACTACGCCGAGGCGGCCGCTTCGACGGACTAAGCTCGCTTTATATAACAGCTTGATCATCCCAGTCCTACTTAATGGCGCAGAAACCTGGACGTTACCAAAGGTGGATGAGCAGGATGAAGTCTTTTCGAGAGAAAAGTTTTGCGTGCGATTTTTGGTCCTGTTTGCGTTGATGCCATCTGCAGAAGAAGATTTAACGACGAACTCTATGGTCTAGCGACATGCCCCTGGTCAAGGTCTATGGATACAGCGCTTGAGATGGCTAGGCCATGTAGAGAATGGACACCACTGCTGCGGCCCGAAAAGTCCTTGAAACCGAGCCATTATGACAAAGCAACAAAGGACAACTTTAGGCTAAGGTGGCGCACACAAGTGGAGAAGGACAATTAAGCGACAAGAAATGCGCAACTGAAGGCAGCTGACGAAAGATCGTGTTGGATGGAGAGCCATATTGAGGTCCAGGTCCACCCCGGACTGTAGCGCCGCAAGAAGAAGAAGAAGACGGTTTGTGGAGTGTTGAAAAATTGAAAACCTGAAATGTGGATTACGTTTTCAGAGAAAGACTATGGCTTAGTGACGGCAAAGATTATTAGTTGTCTACAAAAAAGCTTCTCAAACTTCGCAATTTTGAGTCGACAAAGAACTGTAGGTCCCTTCTACTCGTCAAAAGACAGCAGCACGCACAACACTATTAGTTGATGAAAAGGCCAGGCCCTGATCCCTCTGTGGACTGTCCCCCCAAAAATTATTATTATAATTATTGCTATATAACAGCAGCCTTTCTCGACTGACAAAGGACCCAAAAGTAAAAAAATTCCTGAACCAATCATTTGGTGTTTCAAGTTACCATCGCAACTTTCTTTTACGAAGACAATGTGCACAAGAAACAAAGGAGCAACGTTTCATTAACCAAGACTGCACATAACATATAGCCACAAATGTGGGACTTGGTTTTACGTGATGACGTGCCTTTACGGCTTATATCACGGGGTCCATTTTCCCTAGAGTCGTAAGTAACGCAAGACTAAAGGCCTTAGTTACCTAAGTACCAAACTGGGATCATGCTTGAGGGGCAATCACTCCACCTTGGTTTGATGCGAGGTCTTTCTAAAGTCCCTTCCGCTCTCTAGGTTGCAGCGCCCGTTTGAGAATGCAACTCCACACTGAGAAGGGATAGTCCCGTCTTGCCTAGTTGTAGGTGAACAATCAACTACAAAAATCAGCACAGTCAGCTGAATGTCACTTGACGTTGGTTAACAAAGCAGAAAGAATAAAGGGAAAAAATTATTTGGAACAAAAATAAAACATAGCGATCATGGCAGAATTAGCTTCAATGGTGAAATAAAACACATTTTCACCTTTTGTTTGTTTAGTTTTTGACACTTTAGTGGCACAAAAATTGGAGTCATTAGGGAGAAATTAAGAGAAGTTCAAAAAACCGGCTTGCCAATTAACCGGTAAACACTTGCGTTGTGGTTTGTATAGACCGACGGTTTTGCCTGAAATCATTATTACATAATAGCGAGACTATCGGAGAATCAGGAATTGGTGAATAACCATTTCCTTGGTGTAGTTTCTGCGAGAACAAATTTTAATGAAGGATAACATAGCTACTCTTCCTTCGTGTCTGATGTTTATCGAATCATATGGTAGTTAAAACGTTCGTTTTTATCGCATTTAAGGCACTCAAGTACTCGGCAATATTGTAACGAAAAAACTTAAATCTTGGAATATCAATTTCCTTCATTTAATAAGAATTCCGTAATACCGCTCAGTCGAAATGCCCAGCACTCCCATCAGATTGTTGGGAGATGCTCTTGATTTGGGCATAAGTTTGGGATATTTTCAACTCAAGTCAGTTATATATTAATATGTTTGGAAAAGGGGCATTTTCTGTGGATTGAGTCTATGTTCTTCATTTTTTTCCTTTCACTCTTGAACTTTGTCTTTTGGAATAAACGCCAAAGTAAGAAATAAACCTGGGTAACAACTCACTTCTCTTGCCAAATAGGAAATAACCCTGGGTAACGACTCAGTGGTCGCCGTGGCGTACTGGGTAGAGTGCGACGCTCACACGCCGAAGGGTCTAGGTTCGACTCCCAGTTCAACACCAATTTTTGTAATATTTCACGGCACCACCTCTTTCGAGCTGCTGACAACACTCAAAGAGTAATAACTGTCTAAAAAAGCTTCTCAAATCTCGCCGTTCGGAGTCGGCAAAAAACTGTAGGTCCCTTCTACTCGTGAGAGAACAGTAGAGCGCACAACACGAGTAGTTGATGAGCAAACTAGGCACTGGTCCCCCTTTGGACTGTAGCGCCAACAATTATTAACGACTCACTTCTCTTGCCAGTTTCTATGCCAGCTGCTTCCTGTTTGGTACTAAATTTTAAGCTTGAGATCCTGGACCTGGATCTTCACTTGTTTGTGCCTTTTAAGACGTAGACTTTCATTGTGTCATTTCACCTGTTGGTTTAGTTTCGGGGAATTTTCGAGGTCCTATTCATCCTAAGCACTATATTCGCACAAACTTAGCAAGGAGCTGCCTTTGGAATTAGTCGTCCAGACTGTTCACAGCAGATCTTAGACGCTTTCAACACAAATAGCTGCTATAGCCGAACATATTTCGAAAGCTTAACAAAATTAAACACATCATACGTGAGTTGACCACTTTCCTTCTACACTGCGGCATCCACCAACGCAAACGCACATTCCAAATACACTGCGACTCCCCGAACGCAAACAAAACAGCAAAGCCCGTACAAGACCTTTGTTCTTTTAAAAGACTTCCCCGAGGGCGTAATTCCAAATACACTGCGACTCCCCGAACGGAAACAAAGCAGCAAAGCCCGTACCAGGCCTTTACTCTTTTGGAAAACTTCCTCGAGGGCGTAATTCTAAATACACTGCGACTCGCCGAACGGAAACAAAACAGCAAAGCCCATACAAGATCACTACTCTTTTAAAAGACTTCCTCGAGGGCGTAATTAAGTTGGCTTCATTACTCCAGTCTATGAATGGGGGAGGTTTCGTTCTTTGCTAAGTACACACCAAAAGCACTTTAGAAAATTTGTCTGAGATGCCACAGAGCCACGAATATGCCACGCTTGCCGAGACCCCCAAACAGCAACCAAACCTTTTCACAAAATTATCTTTAAAATGCAAACAGACTACATTTTCAAAGTAAACACAATGTTTGTGAGGAAGCCGTGTAATGTGTTCCCGAACGGCATTGTTTTCTTAGTCAAAAGAAGATGCCGCTCTGTGGCTTCTAATTAGGTTCAACATTTGATAAAATTGTGATCGTCGTGGTGTACTGGGTAAACACGCCAAATGTCCCAGATTCCATTCCCGGACTGAACAACTTTCGATCTGCTGACAAATAGCTATCTATGAAAATGATTTCGCCGTCCGGAGTCGACAAAAACTGTAAATCCCTTCAACTCGTGGAGAACAATAGCTCATTCACTCATTAACAAAATGGAGAAACATGTCCCTAGAGGCTGAAGCTGAAATTCACCCCGGAGGAGATCTGTCCATTCTGAAGGCCTTTCAGATTCATTTACTTAGACCAACGTACTCAACAGTCTCTGTCCATCACTTTGGAATTCATTTCCATTTAACAAACACAATTTTCAACTGATTTACGGACAAATCTCCTCCGAACCTGAATAATAAACCCGCCGATAATAACCGCCAAAACTCACAAAACGACTTTCATTCAACTTTCAGGTATCAAGAGAGCACCCTTACACCGGCCGAACACAAAGGACTGACAGTCAGACTTCTCCGACACCCAAAACAACTGAAATCCGATCTCCCCTCGTCTTCCAGTATCTAGGAGATTTACCTGTCACACGTTGTAAAACCGAGAAAAGGTTCCACATACGCCCCAGTGCATCGATTAATTTCAGCGATTAAATTTCGAAAACAGACACACACACTAATCACAGAAATTAAAAAATCTCGTAATTTCGCCGAAAGCCTGAATGTTATTGAATTTCAGTTGTTACACTCTCAACCGACGTGGAATGCGGACTCCGGAGAGCGTTTCGTCACAATTCATTGCACTAGGGTGCCCAGTGATCGAGGATGTTAAAACAGCACACAGCACACAACACATGACACTTGCTTGAATTCAAGCCACAATCGAATTTGATTCACACCAACCGTTGGAGAGGCACTTCAAATTCCAAATTCCTTTTCGTTTCTATGCACAATCGAATCGACGAACCCTTGGACGATTTCGCGAAGCGATGTGAACGACGCGACGCAAGCGATTGACATCGGAATGAGATCGCACCGCTTGAGGTGAATATCAAATCGAAGTCGAACGGAGAAGAAGGTAGCCATGGAGTGGGTCAGGGGTGTGGGGGTGTGGGGGTGTAGTAAGCCCGAATGGAGTGTGAATGACGGAATGACAATTATCGTAAATTCGATAAAACTGACAATCGACCGATGATAGCACACTCGCAGCGCTGTTTCGCGATCGCCGCTGAATTCAGTCCGTTAGATTCGTATCACAAGCAGCCACTGGAGGCGGGTCCATCCACGCTATTCGCGCGACACCCGCGCTGTGAAAATGTTCTGTACGTACACGGTTCACCGACGATCCCATACTGTCCCCACAGTGCGGGGCGTCATGTCGCCATGTATGCCAATGGTTGTTGTGATTACGATAAGCTCGAAGCCGATTTGATTACAGATTCACTCGAAGGCGATATGTCACTGGCGTCGAGTTGCGTGCGATCGTCCCGAATTGGTTTTATTTGACCGGATTAAGGTTTATCCTGAGGTACACAGAATCCGGGGAATTTCCACTCGTCACTACCGCCTTGACACTTGCTCTGTGAGAACCCGAGGCCCATGTGCAAAGTTGATGATACGGTGCGTCGATAAGATTGCGTAGACTGTCGATACGCCTAGAGATTATGTGGAAACAGGCGAATGTGGGACGGATTCAACGAATCAAGCGCCTGGGTGCACCTTGTACACAATCTCAGGAATCTCGCAGATAGACTTAAAGATTTACGGCCGCTATTGAAGTTATTGCTTCAATATTCGATAGTGGAAAATTTAATCTGTATCAGAGGCGGTAATGTGCAACAAAATTAGGTTCAGTCATGAGAGTTATGGTCGATGGAGGCGAGGCGCACTTATCTTTTGTATGACGACCTTTGTCTGAAATCAAATTTGTAGCAGTCAGTGTGATCGGTGGCCAACGAGATGTGCTCACTGGGCTGCGATTACGCTGCTGCTGCGATCACGCTGCTGCTGCGATTGAGAAATAACGCATTTATATATACAAGAAGTAGGAAAGCGAACTGGTAACAACAATCTTTTTACAGTTGAAAGATATGTTCAACCACTTCAACGTTTAGCTTATATAGGACGGTCCTGGGAAAGGAAATAAAAAAATCGGTTTGTCTTCAAAAGATGGCGCCACCTGCGCGTTGTTGCCGCTATTGGAAGCAATTACCGACTTCATTGGAAAGGTTTGACATTTGTCAGAAAAGACATGTGCATCTGCCACTGTCTTAGACAGATTTTCTGGAACTTCAATAATATACGAAAAAAAAACATTTCCGGGAGGTTTTTATTTTCTTATTCAATTGGAAGGAAAGTTTGTTTGAAGCCATTCGAATGGTTGCAGCATTTTTACTTCGACCGATAAATCAGTCATTATGCAGGCGAAACTGTATTTCCTTCGTCGGCTTTTTTTGTCAATGTTGTTTTTCAATGAAAGCAGGTTATTTCATTGTTATTATCCCAACGTTTCGGCAGGGATTGCTGCTTTCTTCAGGGGATCTGTTTTATTGAAACGATAAAACAAACCATTTTACATACATGCATAGGAACAATGCAAATGTACAAATGAACAATAAACTTACATTAATTGTGTTGTTGTTACAAGTGGATGTGGATGTTGGAGTCTAAATGTTGTTTAATATTATCACAAAAAACAAAATGCACAATTAAACAAAATATTGAGCACTTCTCTGTGTGAAGATCAGTCTAGAATGATGTGAAATTTAATTTTTTATTTAAATACAATCTGTCTAAGCCGTTACAGATATTCATATTGTTGTTGGTCTTGATTATGTGTAGGGTTTCCACAGTGTACCTTTTGCTAGTATGTTTTTTCGTTTGCAGGATTTTCACGTCATCAAGGTCGGGTAGATGAATTGTCAGTGATTAGCTAATGCTGTTTTCACTGAGTTCTTGTTGTTGATGTCTGATTTATGACCAGCTAGACTTTGACAAAGAAACTGTTTGGTGGTACCTAATAATTTAATAATTGTTGGCGCTACAGTCCAGAGAGGACCAGGGCCTAGCTTGCTCATCAACTACTCGTGTTGTGCGCGCTACTGTTCTCTCACGAGTAGAAGGGACCTACAGTTTTTTGCCGACTCCGAACGGCGAAATTTGAGAAGCTTTCTTAGACAGTTATTACTCTTTGAGTGTTGTCAGCAGCTCGAAAGAGGTGGTGCCGTGAATTATTAGAAAAATTGGTGTTGGACTGGGGATCGAACCTAGACCGTCAGCGTGCGAGCGTCGCACTCTACCCACTACGCCACGGCGGCCACCTGTGGTACCTATGTAACAGAAATTGCAGGATTCGTTGTCTTTGCCCTTACAGTTGATTTTGTAGACAACGTCAGTTTTGCTTCCTTTATCTGTATCTGGTTTGAGTCTAGTGAAAACCGATGCTGGTGTAATCGAAGATTTGAACACTATTTTTATATTGTCACAGCGACCAGCAATTACAACAATGTTGGGATGTACACCATGCTTCATTTCATTTCATTTCATTTTCATTTCATTTATTTATTCATATTCTCTAGTTGATTACAGTTGTTATTATACATTAATAGTACTTCATTCAATGATAATTTAGTTTGTAGAGAATAGGGGTAGCATTTTGTAAAATTTTAACAATAATAGTGATAAATGCTACTTTCAAAAAATACAAAAACATTTTTAAGGGGTGAACTAAAGATTTACATTGAAAGAAAAGAGAAAGATCTAAGAGTAATCATCGAGAAAAAGTTAAAAACTAATTTTATATAATTGGGTCTAGTAGATCTTCTATTTGATTGTGATCAAATTCAAAAAGCCATGTTTTAATTTTAATATTAAATAATTGATATGAATGTAATGACTTTTATTCAATAGGCAATTTATTAAATAATCTAAATGGAACTATGCAACATGTATTTCTGAAAAACGTCGTACGAAAAGTTGGAACATTGACATTTAGGCTTTGATTGCTTCGTAGGCTGTAGCGATCAGAATGTCTGCTATTCAAATAACCACATCTCACGAAGAAAATTTTCAACACTTTATAATAAAACAAATGTCTTAGAGGAAGAATTTTCAAGCTGTTAAACAATGACATGGAATGATATAATTTGGTTTTATTACATATTTTTCTTATTAAACATTTTTGGATTACCAGAATATTAGCCATTTTGCATTGAGGAGCACCACCCCAGCAGCAAATACCATACTGCAATTTGGAATGGAAAATACCATATAAAATCATTTTTAACACCTTGGTGGAACATGTATTCTTGAGATAATAAAAAATACGCAATGTTGAGTTAAAGTATTTCTTCATGCTCATTCCAATTCAATTTATTATCAATAATTATTCCTAGGTACTTAAAATGAGTAACAACTTCAATCCTAAAACAATCAGGGTCACATAGTATTTGAGTAGAAGACTGCAGATATTGAAGGTTTCACATTTCGTAGAATGAAAGACAATATCAATATCAGGTAAAGCAGTGTGTGTTAGACTAAGAAACATCAGTTTTGTTTTATTGCTGACAAGCATTTTGTGCTCACGAAACCACCTTCGTAAGATGTCAACATCATGCTTAATGTCCGCGATCAGATCAAGTTTACTCTTTGTGATATAGGTTATTCCCAAATCATCAGCAAGGGCAGTCATGCTTCCTTTCATATTTTGGTAAAAAATAGAGCTTTCATAGATATAATCTACTGTTTTGATTGTTTGGATTTCGGAGTGTATGTTGCATTTGTATTGTGTTATTTAGTTCCTAATAACTTGCGTCGGATAACCATTGTTCATAAGGATATCTGTGACAATTCGTTCGTTTTTTTGATGGAACTTACTGCCACTTAGCTTGAACACTTTTTTAACCAAGTTAGAAGCTGTGTTGATTATAATGTGGAGTCGGCAAAAAACTGTAGGTCCCTTCTACTCGTGAGAGAACAGTAGCGCGCACAACACGAGTAGTTGATGAGCAAGCTAGGCTCTGGTCCCCCTTTGGACTGTAGCGCCAACAATTATTATTATTATTGCAGAAAGTTGTCCTCTTTTAAGCAAAACTCTAATATGTCCAAGAATTTCCTCTGGTTGAGCTTTGTGTTAAGGCTAATGAGATCCCATCGTTTCTTTACGATATTAATAGCGAGTTGTGAAGGGATGTTTGTAAAAAGCGACACAGCGTCGTATGAAACCAGCACAACGTTCGAATCTAATTTAACATGTTTAGCCTTTTCCATAAACTCAAATGAGTTTTTTACTTTATGTTGTGAGTTGTTGGTTATGTGTGGTAATATTTGTCCGATGTACCTGGAAAGTTCATAGCACGGTAGTCTCATCGATGAAGTAATTGGTCTCAGAGGCATATCTTGCTTATGGATTTTCGGAAGTCCATATATGCAGGGTATTTGGGCTGTGTACGTAGTCATTTTAATCTTGTGTCTGTCGTCAATTATTTTATTGTTTTATAGTCATTTGACTTTTCCGTTGTTTTTCGTCTGAAGCGTTGCTGTGGGATTTACTCTGTTCATCCTGTAAGTGGAGCTGTCAGCTAAAATTTCATGCATTTCGTTTTCATAAGAGTTTTTTTCCATAGCGACTGTGACATTCCCTTTATCAGCTGGTATGACTACTATGTTTTTGTTCTTCTTAAGAAAAGCTCTCGTGTCTTTGTGTACTTTTGTGACATATTTCCAGTTTCCCCTGCATAATAATAATTGATTTGGTCAGTTTTAACAAACAACTTTAGATAAATCATTCAGACAGTGATATCGACGCAAAAGTTGTGATTTCAGCGTCGACGACAAAAAGTGTGAAGATGGGGAATTTAAGGCCTCACTGCATCAAGATCCGTGTCGAACGAAAAGCGAACTCACGAAATCGGTGAATGTAAGCAAAAAAACTTTCGTGTCAGCATGAAAATCGATTGCCTTACGAGTTTAAACCGAGAGAAGTCGAAAAGTGATGTGTCTTGGTCCGGGACACCACGGGATCACAACGAAAAGAAATCAAAACAATATTTGTTTGTAACGATCGTGGCTAGAGATGACAACTAAATATAATACGATAAATAAGAATAAAATATATCATGCAACAGGCTGCTTCAGTGCCAAATTGCAAAAAAACCGCCCGTTTTGGAGAAACCAAAATGGGACCATGTTGCCATGACAACGTACCTTACACAGCAACAAAAGTTGAAAATCGTTCGAATTAGATACCTTCTTAAACTTCAGATAAGTATTCGGTGTCTTTTCTCAGATGTGAAAAAGAAATCATCGGGCAGAGGCGAGTGAGTATAGTAAGCACAACCTTGATTGCAGGCGTATTAAAAAGTTAACGAACTGATGTGTCAAATACATCAAGTCATTGAACAGACAACAAATACATCAAACTTAAATTAAGAGTATATTAAGAAGAAAATCGCAATTTTCACATTTCACTTTTCTGTTCATTCCTTAGGCTCTGGCCATGCAACAAGCGGCAAGCGGTAAAGCGGTATGATAATAATAATTGTTGGCGCTACAGTCCAAAGGGGGACCAGGACCTAGCTTTCTCAGCAACTACTCGTGTTGTGCGCGCTACTTTTCTCTCACGAGTAGAAGGGACCTACCAGGTATACCGGTATGAAGTGAGCGTCAAGATACAAATGTCTCGATAGGGAACATTTGTTGTGAACAAGCCCTTATTTGTTTTTTGTTTGTTTGCTATGACATTTGTGAAAAATATTTAGTATACAACAAGTCATTGAACAGACAACATCATATTTTCTCATCGTGTTAAAAATGTCGAATTTTATACCAGGAAGTGATGATTTGCGGAAAGCATTAAGTTTTTGTTTTCATTTGAAGAAAAGTGCTGCAGAGTCGCATCGAATGCTTGTCGAGGCATATGGTGATCATGTTCTATCGGAAGCAACATGCAAAAGATGGTTTCAACGGTTCGGAAATAATGATTTTGATGTGAGAAATGAAGAACGTGGAAGACCACCAAAAAAGTGGTGAAGACGCCGAATTGCAAACGATATTGGATGGAGATGACACTTTGAATCAAAAGCAAATGGCAGCAATGTTAAATCTTGCACAACAAACAATTTCTGACCTTGTTTCCAATTCGACTGTGTCCTTCGATAATTTGCCGAGTATAGTACTGGGTGGTGATACACTCAAAGTAGTTACTACTGTTACCAGTTTAGGTTTTATTGTCAATTCAAAGCTGTAAACGACCACACAAATTTCGTTATCAGAAGAGTATATGGTTGTCTACGCAAGTTATGGTTGACCTCTTACTACACTCCACTTGATACACGAAAAAATCTTGTCCAAACCCTCATTCTTCCTTTAATTACTTATCCTGAAGTAGTATACAGTAAAGTTGATTCACTGTCTCAACGAAAACTACAGGTGGCATTTAATGATGCGGTCAGATATGTATATGGACTACGAAGATTCGATCATGTATCTCAGTATAGTAAATACTTACTGGGAATTTCCCTAGATCATTTCATGGAAATAAGAAGTTTGATATTTCTGCATCAAATAATTGTCAACAAGTCTCCATCGTATCTTTATAACAAACTTAATTTTGGTCGATCTATCAGAACACATACTCTTATACCATCTCATCATCTTGATTTAAATTCATCGCGACTTTTTTACATTCATGCTATTAAACCTTGGAACTCTCTACCAAATCACATAAGAACAATTTCTAATGCCAAGCGCTTTAAACATGCCATTTTCCTACACTTCTCTTCCCTTCCTTGAGTCCCCTTCCTAGAACATTTCATTTTGTTTTTTATACTATTAGTTTTAAGTAATATGAAAAATTGTATAACTTTCTGAAATTTTCACAACTTAGTACTATAAAAGAGTCATGTCTTATTGTACCTTTATACTAATAATAATAAATTGAATTGAATTGAAAAAATTGAATTGAAATTGAAAATTTTAAGAGCTATGGGAAAGAGCCAAAAGTGTGGAAAATGGGTGCCAGATGAATTGAATGAAAGACAGATGGAAAACCGAAAAAACTTGTGAAATTTTGCTTCAAAGACCCGAAAGAAAATCGTTTTTGCATCGGATCGTTACTGGCGATGAAAAATGGATTTATTTTAAGAATCCTAAACGGAAAAATCATGGGTTAATCTGGGACAACCATCAACATCGACTGCAAAACCAGATCGATTCGGCAGGAAGACAATGCTGTGTGTTTGGTGGGAACAGAAAGGTGTGTTGTACCACTATCTCCTGAAATCTGGTGAAACTGATCGCTACCGACAAAAAATGATCAATTTGAAGCATGCATTGATCGAGAAACGACCAGAATGGGCCACAAGAGACTGCAAGGTAATTTTGCTCCATGACAATGCACCTGCACACAAAGCAAAACCGGTTCAGGATAAAATCAAAACACTTGGCTGGGAGCAGCTACCCCACCCGCCGTATCCACCAGACTTGGCTCCTTCCTACTACTATTTGTTTTCATCGATGGGACACGCATTGGCTGAGCAGCACTTTGATTCCTACGAGGAGGTCGAAAATTGGGTGTCTGTTTGGTTTGCTTTCAAACACGAACAATTTTATTGGCGTGGTATTCACAAATTACTAGAAAGGTGGTCGAATGTTTTTACTTTCCCATTTATAATTAGTGTTTTATTTTAATTTCGTACCGGTATACGAATGTTGAATTGATCTTTGATAGGATACAGAAATTACAACTAAACATCTCTGAACGCTGTAGTTTTGCGGTTAATCCTCTTATTAATAGGCTACGTGATACAAAATCTTTATTATTTGATTAGAAATTACCTAATCTTTCACTTATTTGTAAGGCATTCTGTTGCAGTAAACCAAAAAAAACTGGGACACTTTGTTTGTTTTTCAAGACCAGAAATAATGTACCGTTGCTTCTATATCCTTATCTTTGATCAAAGATTACCTCCGCAATTATGTTAAGTTGTTTACAATCACATATTTATGTAGTTAAATTTTGTTGTTGAAAAAATGGAAAATAAACAGACGTCCCGTCATATCAAAGCTTTCATAATTGATTATTGTGAATAAAATTATAGTATACGTCAAAATTTCTTTAGTGGTTAACAAACCTAAGTCAACAGTCTTCAATATTTTAAAGTCTTTCAAAAATTATTTCTTTCTTCATCGCGTTCATCGCGTGAAGTGGAAGGCCTTCCAAAATTTCTATGGGTCAAAGTAAACGAAGAATTTTAAGGGTGGTAAAATAGAAACCCGGTGGTCGCCGTGGCGTAATGGGTAGAGTGCGACGCTGACACGCCGAAGGGTCTAGGTTCGATTCCCAGCTCAACACCAATTTTTCGAATTTTTTCCGGCACCACCTCTTTTGAGCTGCTGACAGAAGGTGGTCAAAATGTGTAGAAAACAATGGCCAATTCTTTGAATAAAATGTTTTTGCTTTCCCATTAATAATTAGTGATTTATTTTCAGAAATAAAAAAACATTTCATACCGGTATACATGGTACAGTTTTGTGCCGACTCCGACCGGCGAAGTTTGAGAAGCTGTCTTAGAAAGTTTTTTCTCTTTGAGTGTTGTCAGCAGCTCGAAAGAATTAGTGCCGTGAAAAATTCGAAGTGTTCAGTCGGGAATCGAACCTAGATCCTTCGGCGTGTGAGCGTCGTTCTTTACCCACTACGCCATGGCGGTATACTATCGACCAGCAAAATCAAAGATGAAACACAAAACGCATCACTCAATAAGAGTCGGGACTTACCAATAAAAACACATTTTCTAGATAAATTTCGTCTTTATTCATTCATATTCGTTTTCTTCAACAGTGATATAATCAGTCCAACGTCGCTCTAATATTTCGATACCTTTTTTTATAGAACGATTTATACTTGGCCTCAAAATGGGCTTCAGTTTCAGTGATCACCTCTTCATTTGGGCATATTTTTTTCCGGCGTACATCTTCTTCAGGTTCGAAAACATGTAGAAGTAGCTGGCGGCCAGATTTAGAGATTACTCTGGTTGCGGAAGCAATTCAAAGGCCAATTAATGCAATTTGGCTACGACTTGTGGCAAGGTCCATTGGAAGAGAAGTTTTTCTGTGTATTGCCTTGGTGGAAGAGAATTTTTTTCTTCTCCATATGAAACGGTTTTTTGAAAATTTTTTCCTTCAAATGCACCAATAATGTTATGTAGTATTCGCTGTTGATCCTTTTGCCTTTCTTAAGATAGGCAAGATCGATGAATAAAATTCCATTCGCAACCCCAAATACGGATGCCATAACCTTGCTAGCCGACCCTTGTATTTTGGGCACTTTGGGGGTGGTTCATCAGCTGCTGTCCAATCCGCTGATCGCCGATTTGACTCTGGAGTGTGGAGGTAGATCCATATTTGCGACAAAGCGACGTAAAAAGTCCTGTGTGTTCTGGCGAAATAGCTCCAAGCGGCTCTCAGAATTATCGCTGCGTCGTTGATTTTGGTCCATTGTGAGAAAACGCGCTATCCATTTCGAAAACAGCTTCTTCTTCTTCTTCTCTTCTTCTTCTACTTCTCGTGAACAAATGTTTCTGCATAGTCGTACATGTATTTTATAGTCTAAAGTTGTGAAAATTTTCGAATTATAAATAAAACATAAATTTTCACCCGCTTTGAATAACGCACATACATCTGCCACTGAAATCCGACTTGGTCTTTGGAAAGGCGCTGAATTACTCAAATGCCTGTTGGCCCCTAAACTCATAACTTCGGTTTTAACATGTAAATTTTGTAGGATCTCTTAGAGTCTTGATGAAACCACAAATTATAGTGCATCGATATGTCTTCAAAACGTTTTGGGCATTAAATGTTTCGGTGAGTTCGTTGCCGACACTGACGGAGCTACGAAAGAACTCCTCGTTTACCTTTACAATTTGTGCTGTTCCTTCTATTAAATTGTTTGACAAAGACGCAGAAATAATTGACTACTGCACATTTTAATTAATTTATTTAGTCTTAGGTGTATCTCTCCTCGAGAATCGAGACAACAATGATGATTTTTAATATTCTCCCTGAAGTAAGGCACAAAAAGAACTGTCAAAATTTCTGTCTGTTCCAATTGATTTGTGTACAGAAATTCGTAGTTGAGTATTTTGGGGAAAAATCTCTCTTGCAGAGAATAACTCTACTGAAAATTTTGAAACGACTTTTCGTAGAAATTCGTAAACAGCTGTCAGACACATGAAATGTCACAGGCTTGTTTATTGTCTATTTGACAGCCATCTGCTGTCGTGCTGCTGTCCACGGTTTTTTCTTCGGCAGAAATTCGTAAGGAGGGGAAATATTTTGTTCTCTCATGAGCTCTCTCTTCTACGAACAAATTAGTAAATGGAACACGTTCTGAGAGTTTTTCGGCCAATTTCGGGAGCATACACAATTAAAATTCTCAGAGATGCTCTATTCCAAAAAGGACACTGTTTGTACATTCAAATTCTTTTTGGGTATACGACTGACGGTCATTGGATCATCATTTAATCACAGCACTAGACTTGAATTAATAGTATAGCTGATTGCATTAAGTTTCAGTCGGATATACATAACCTAGTGGAATGGTGTAAACATAATGCTCTAGATCTAAACATTTCAAAACGTAAAATTTTTACGGCACATAGAATAACATCTCCAATTGTTTATGATTATTTTATCAATAATCATAAACTGGATCGCCTAGAAGAAGTTAAAGACCTTAGAGTAATATTCGACCCCAAGTTGGATTTCTCACTACATTATGATTACACCATTGCGAAGTCGAATTCTATGTAAGGATTTTTAAAAAGAAATAGTAAAGATTTTCGCGACATATCCAGTTTAAAGACCATCTTTGTTTCGTTAGTAAGACGCTATTTGGAATATGCATCCATTGTCTGGGACTCACCTTACGATAATCAAGAACTTAGACTCGAACGAGCTCAAAAGAATTTCACGAGATATGCTTTCCGAAAGTTGTATTCCTTTGAAGATCTTCCTAATTATGTTGAAAGATGCAGAACAATTGGCTTGCAAACCTTAAGTTTCAGGCGTAAGGCAACGTCAGCCATGTTTATTCGTGATATTATTAATTATCAATTAAATTCATCAGAATTACTTTTTCTCATAAATATATATGCTCCAAAAAGATCTCTACGGCTAAGAAACTAACTTTTTGACAAAAGGCACAGAACCAAATATGGTCGCAATGAACCTATAACAAAGTGTATAAATACATTTAATGATCTTTGCAACGAATTTGATTTCAGTTTGCCACGGTTAGAATTTAAAAACATGATTATTGCATCGTATCTGAATTAATATTATTTATTGAAGTAATCTGTAAGACGATAAGAGTCGGTAGATGATCCTAAGTCGCTCAGCAAACATCTGCTGTGTAAAGCGATACTGAGAGTTAACACTTAGAGAACGTAGTGTTTTGTTTTACTCTGTGATGGATATAAAAAAAAAAGAATTCGGCAGAATTTGGAACGGTTATTGAAGTAAATTAAAAGACACCTAATATATTATATATTGCGCCATTTAGAAGGATCTCAGTAAAGATGTTCTTTCGCTAACTTGGTTCGTTTTAGTAGGTTGATTATAGACAGTAGTGGTACCTCTCTGGGACTTCAGGCAGGTAAATTCTTCCTATTGTTGATGTTGTCCGGGGTGAATTTGATTCCTCTTTTACTTTCCTAGCGTTTATAAACAGGTTTCGCTTGATTAATACTACTATTTGTCGTTCATCGGCTGGGGTTAGTTTCGGTTTTCTTCCCCTTATTTCTTCTAAATGTATTTTTTTGGTATTAGCGATCATTTTATTTTAATACCCAATAATCTAATAAGACCACGTTTTTCGAGAGTACAATGCATACCACGACCCATTTTACTTTGCTAACAACGCCGCACTTTTAAAATAACTTTAGGTATCTACAATAATATGTAGATTTAGTTTAGAGCCAAAAACATTGAAACACTGGTGGACACTTGCAGAACGCTATGCAGAATGACGTGGTGTTATTTTTTGCACATCTTGATTCGGCGGCATCTCCGGCAATGGGACCTTTTTTTAGAGACAAGACGCGTTTCTTATTATCTTGTTTATAGGTCTTATTACTGACTAACAAAGATGTTGTGCAATAAATATGTGGCACCTGCCTGTTCATAGGAAAAAAGTAATTAGCAGAATAGTGACAAGGTCCAACATGGTGTTTTTATTTGGCACAGTTTTGAGTTTTGCATGCCATTTGTTTGCCTGGAAGACTGCAAAGAAAATGAAACCAGATACAAAGATGAAAGGCTGTTCCCGCTATTCCCAATCCACAGATTCGTAGGGCACACATTTTAAATAAAGACGAATTCATATCTTATCACACTTCAGGGGAGATTTGTTTTATTTTACTTGAACTTCACATTCACTGTGTCGTTTGTACAACTTTTCTACAAGAAGGAAGTCACTTTAGACTTCTTATTGTCTTTACCATCCACCAGACACATGGCTGCCATAATGTCCACCGTAACCTCCTCCAATAGCGCCACCGTAGCCCCTGCTGTAACCAAGACCACCATAGCTCACACGAGCAACGCCGCCGTAACCTCCCAGGCTGCTGCCATGTCCTCCATGGTTGCTGCCATAGCCAGCGCCATAGTTTCCTCCGTATCCTCCTGAGCTGATTACCTTCACCACGCTGACACCGGCGTTATGGACACCTCCATAGCCACCTCCATAGCCACCTCCATAGTTGCCGCCGTAACCACCTCCGTAGCTTCCGTATCCAGACCCATAGCCTCCTCCCAGGCTAACTCCATATCCAGCTCCATGTCCTCCAGCTAATCCTCCGCCATAGGAGCCGCCGAGATATCCAGCTTGGGCAAGAGCAAGTGAAGCCAACAACACGCAAACGAAAACCTGTAACAAAAAGGAACATCAGAGCTGATCCTTTGCATACTGTTCCTGTGAATACCTTCATGTTTATAACTGTTATTTCTGATGAACGTTATACAACTGATGAAGTTCAGGATCGACGAATTCGTTTTATAGTCTTTTAACTTGGTCAGAAAAATGTGCTCAGTTGAAATCTAACATAAGACCAAATAAAAAATAGCTGTTTGGCAAGTATTTTAATTTGTTTGAACATTTATTCACTCGTGTTGGGGTATTTTAATGTTATATTTGATAAGACGCACAGTTAATGGGAATTCCGACAAAGATTGCATCAAAGTGGCAAAAAGAAGTTCAACAGGTGAACTGCTGCAGACGAAGTGTCGACTCAACTCGTGGGATCCCACGGAGATGGTATGGTGTGGTAAGTCATACAGGAATTTCAATTAAATGAAAAAATGCATGACCTTATCCTGGCTTACTACGAGTATAAATGAAGGAGGAAATTTACTGCGCGACATTCTAAAATAGGAAAAATTAGACTCCCCTTGTGCCCCCTTGGCCAGTCAGTAGGATAGCTTTGGCGATTCGCTAACCAGTAAATCTGCCACAGCAACACAGACATTCTGCTGCAATGGCAAATTATTTCTTTGCATACATTTGTTAAGGCCGATGCATTGTACCCTAGGAAGTTTCACTTTTTGGGGTTCGTCTTAAAAATTCGTTGTGTGGTAATCTGCACCGTAGCGGTGATAACATTCGTTTCAAATGTTTACCCACCGACTTAGTTTTCAGTTGTGGGATCAGTATATCTCACGCAGGCAAATGTGAAAAGTATGATGGATGGGGAAAGGGTTCCTATTCCAATTCAAGAAATTTAGTAAAGGCAACAACCGATATTATTGGTGTTCTCCGTCCGTTGTTCAGTAGAGCCGTAACTTATTTGCCCTTTCACAGGAAGTCCTGTATCTGTTGCTCATTGTTGCGCTGTGTCATGCGTCGTTAAAGTCTCTCTTTAACTTTATATAGGATACTTAGTGCCATCAGACACATTTTTGCCGCTTCCGCTTCAGTAGCAGCAAACGACTCATAGACCACTCGCTGTGTCCGTCCAATTACGTCAATGCCGTCCGCGTACACTAGCAGTTGAGCCGATTTGGAAGATCGTGCCTCTGGGGTTGATGCGTAAGTTACGCACGATATTCTCCAAAATGATGCTAAGGAACCAAAAGACAGCGCGTCGCCTTGTTTAAAACCTTTTTCGACATAAAATGTTCGTTCTTTAAATTCATTTCCAACATTCAGCAGCAACAAGGGTTCTCCATCGTCACACTGCACAACGTCCGATTGTTTATTAGGAATGTCAAAACTGGACATAATGCTGCATAGTTCGTCCCTATGCACACAGTCATAACAATAATTGCATGGCGCCACAGTCTACAGGGGACCAGGGCCTAGCTTGCCCATCAACTACTCGTGTTGTGCGCGTCGCTTCTCACGAGTAGAAGGGACCTACTCTTTGAGTGTTGTCAGCAGTACTACGCCACGGCAGCCACATAACACTATATAGAAAAATAAATCAAAATTGTAATTATTTTTATCTTATTGTAAAAAAATTATAATTAAATAAAACGAAAAGATGAATAAAAAACACTAATAAAAATGTATATAATTAAATTAATAAATAACTATAAATATTAATAAACGAATGCATAAAAGAATAATATAAATTATAGTTAAATAAATAATATGAATAAGTAAATTAATAAATAAATAGGCAAATGTAAATAAAGGTGCATAAATAAGTAATAATAAGAGCAAAAGATAAATTAAATATTTGAATAGATTTTAACATGCAGATAAAGCTAGATACACAATTTAAGAATAATAAGATTAATGTCATACATATTTTGATGCCAAAGTAGCTAGAAAGCCTTATATTTAATGTAAAAGGTGTCCCAACAAGAACGCAAGAATTAAATTTGGCTCCATTCGAATTGTCATTGCTTGACATTTGAACAATTATTACTGTTTGTTAGTAGAAAGTATAAAGTTAACAAAAATGGAGCGCTACAGAGAAGGGAGTTCGTTAATTGGGTATTGGAGAGGCAATATGAAAATGCTGATTTTTCCGATAAAATCATCTTTAGTGACGAGGCCCATTTCCATCTTGATTCCTTCGGGGCGAGGAAAATCCTCAAGTGATTCACAAGAAGCAAGTGCATCCTCAAATGGATTTTGGGCTGGATGAATTATTGGACCTTTTTTATGAAAATGAGTCAGGTCAAGCGCAAGCAGTCAATGGTGTTCGGTATCGTGAAATGATAACCAATTTTTTCGTGCCTAGAATTGAAGAAGTGAATGTGGAGGGGATGTGGTTTCAACAAGACGGCGCCACATCTCATACAGCCAGAGAAACAATTCAATTGTTGCATCAGTCATTTCCCGGTAGTGTTATTTCGCGTTTTGGAGACCAGAATTAGCCGCGTAGATCGTGCGAATTTACTCCATTGGACTTTTTTCTTTGCGGTTTTTTGAAGTCGATGGTGTATGTGAATAAGCCAACGACGACTCAAGCCTTAAATGGGGAAATTGGACGCTGCATTAATGAAATACCGCAGCAATTATGCAAAACGGTCATTGAAAGTTTCATAAAAAGATCGCGTATGTACCAGCAAAGACGCGCCGGCCATCTGGCCGATGTGTTATTCCACACTTAACCTGTGTGTCTGTATTTTATTTAAAATTTATGTCTGGCGTTCTTGTTGGGACAGCCTTTATTAAAATTGAAATCAAGTGATTGTTAGATTTATTATAAGATCAATTATATCTTTGAAATAACTTATTTAGTCTTATAGAAATCTTTTCAATATTTGAAATTTGATGTAGTTCATCGGTTAAAAAATGCAATGACAAGTTAAGCATCATTTTGAGTAGCTTATTCTGCTAAATTTGTGGTTCTCCATACTGGAGATGCACAAAACATAATAGGTTGAAATATTAAAAAAAAAATGACAGGCTTGTTTGCGTTACTCAATTTTGATTTTCGATTTGTAAACGGATATAGAATTCGTTTTAATTTTTCATTTTTGTTCGTTATTTCCTGTACATGCAGTTTAAGGATTAGTGCTTCATTAATAAGTACTCCAAGAGACTTGGCATTTGACTTCCAATCTGTTTCATAGTTACTTATAGTTATTCTGTCTGGCTTTTCTTTTTCGCGTCTGGGTCTTTGAAGCATTTTAATTTTATTTTCCACTTATTGTTTCAACATTATTTGCAGCAGATTGCAATTTGGTAACGATGTTACAACCAACCGTATCTGATGCGAAGACGTATGTGTTGTCTGTGAAAGTTGCAACTTCATACCAGTTTGATAGTAAAAAGTCGTAAATATGGGTGTTATAATGGAAAATCGAACATAATGGATATATATATATTTGTTCAATTCAGAAATATTCATTAACGTCTTTATTGTCCGGGAAGAAAAACAAAACAAATGTGTGTTTTAGAAAAAACGAGAATGTGAGCGAAGTTGCTGAAGTCGGAATTTCCTTTTTTAGATTAAGTTGGCTGCAGCTAGTCCAATGTCGTCTTTCAGATTGGTGTTCGCTTCTAGGTGTCACTATAGTCGTAAACGATGCGGCCGCACTCTGATGCCAAATCTCGATCAGGTGTTATACAATATTGGACCAAGTACAGAGCCTTGAGGTACATCTGGCTCAATTGCAATAGTTTCTGATAGACAATTATTGATCGAAACCATACAGGCGCGGTTAAGAACGACTGGAAAGTTTTGATAAGATAAATTGAGACAGTTTAGAAGTTTGTGTAATAAACCATTGTGCTATACTGTATCAAAGGCCTCTTCTACCTCCAGAAGAAACTTTTATGTTGATTGTAATGTGAATTATTTAATGAACAGCAGAGCGATCTGGTCTAAATTCAAATTGTTGAGGAAGAATCATGTTGAGTTTGACAATGTGTTTGACTATTTTGTTCTTAAGAACTCTCTCAAAGCATTTACTTGAAAATAATTGTTGGCGCGACAGTCCACAGGGGGACCAGAACCTAGCTTGCTCATCGACTACTCGTGTTTTGCGCGCTACTGTTCTCTCACGAGAAGAAGGGACCTACAGTTTCTTGCCGACTCCAAAAGGCGAAGTTTGAAAAGCTTTCTTAGACAGTTATTACTCTTTGAGTTTTGTCTGCAACTCGAAAGAGGTGATGCCGTGAAAAATTTGAGGTGATCAACCTTGAATCGAACTTAGACCCTTAGGTGTGTAAGCGTCGCACTCTACCCACTACGCCACAGCGACCACAAAGCATTTGCTTATTGAACGAATAAGCTTTTAGGGCGGTAGCTACTACACTGTGTCTTTCCCAGGTGTCGGAATGGGTAAAATTTAAGATATCTTCCATCCTTGCGAAAGGTAACCAACTTTATGCAGCTGTTGGAGATTTCTTTCAAGAATTGAATACAAAATGGTGGAAATTTTTTGAGAAATATATTTTTGATTTCGGCGAGGCCGGGAGATTTTGAATTATTTGAATTGTTTCTAGTTCTCACCCGTCCCCGTCTAGCAAAGTTTGTAATTTCTAAATTCTATTGTATGACGTGGAAGTGTATATGAACTGTTTCATTGAATCACTTTTTTCGGTACCGATTTATAGATACAGTCTAACAGCGAATCAGCGAGATATGCAAGAACCGGTTCTTTTTCTTTTGGAAGAATTTCCTGCCAGTATTTTAATTTGCTGTTCATTTTGCGGTGAAAAAAGTTCAAGTTGCTTCTTGATAACAAAATATTAGTTTCGAAGATTTTTTAGGTAACAGAACAGTTCTACATTGTAGATGGTCTAAACTAACGAGTAGTTCATTTATCACAATGAATATCACGAAGATTTCTTGCATATGAATAAGAAACAAATCTTAAGTTGGCTGGTGTGCTTTTTGATTTGATGGGATATAGGTTGGGTGGGGAGGATATATGGTAATATGTAGAAAGGGTGACTAGTATGCAATGGGTCAAGCACATTCTTTCAAGAATTTGGTTTTAATCAATCCCAATTCTTATGTCTGCAATTGACATCACCTTCTGTTGAAAAATGTTATCCAATTTCAATAGATTCCGTAAATCGTGATTTGAAACATAACGTTTTTGTGGAATACCACGACCACCAGGAAAATATACACCGTCTCTAACGGTGATTTTGATTCCTATATTCTCTATTAATTTAGTGTTAATAACATGAAAGGCCTTATGCATGATTCTCCTTCTTACTACAACGGCAACACCACGCCAGTTCTATCAGTGCGGTCTAAACGATAGACGAAATGAATGAATCAATTAGTTCTCTCCTGTGCTGGATTATAGGCCATAGTGACTATCCGGGCAAGCGAAGATGCTGGAAGCAAAAAGCTGAAATTGCATATGAACTTCATTCCCTGGATTATTCACTTGAGTATTCAATTTACAACACCTACCGCAGCATTAAAAAAATCTATATGCTTCTCTAGAGGCTTTAAACATTCTGCTCATTACTGCCTAAACTTGTCTGATACCACTGCAAATAATATTCCCAATGAGCCATTTCTTTCTATATTCATCATCTTGAGTCTTCAACCTTGCTTAACCGAATTTGTAACCAAATTGTGGCCGCCGAGGCATTGTAGGTGAAGTGCAACATTCACACGCCGAAGTTCCAGGTTCGATTTCCCTGCTGAATACCTCCAATTTATCGCAACATTACCTCATTCGAGTTGTTGACAACACTCAAAGAGTAACAACTATCAAAGAAAACGCTTTTCAAACTACCAACCAGAAAACTATTCCAATGTCCAAATGGTCCCAATGAGCCACCTCTTTGAAGTAGACATAACTTAAAGAAAAAGCATAAATTCTTAATCCTGTACTTTACACAAATGCAGCCGTTTCAAAGCTTCAAAGAACAGTTTGTCTTAGCTGCACACTGGCTTTCCCTAGTACGTCTGGCTCTTCTCTTAATGCACTGATCAATCCCCCTCCCCTTGACCTCCACATCATGGAAAGTACACTCAAGGCCGTCTCTTCTTCTTCTTCTTCTTCTTCTTCTTCTTCTTGTGACGCTACAGTCCGGGGTGGACCTGGGCCTCAACCAACATGCCTCTCCAGCCAGCACGATCTTTCGCCAGCTGTCTCCAGTTGCGCACTCCAAGTTGGTTGAGGTCCTTCTCCACTTGTGTGCGCCACTTCAGTCTAGGTCGTCCTCTGTTGCGTTGTCCCAATGGCTCGGATTCAAAGACTTTTCGGGCCGGAGCAGTGGTGTCCATACGCTCTACATGGCCTAGCCATCTTAAGCGTTGTATCCGTAGACACTTAACCAGGCGCAAGGCCATCTCTACCATAGATTAAAAAGGAATGGTCTTTCGTTCAAATCGCACTGGGGATTTGATGAGCTCGCACACCGCATCTCTTCTTCATGGACATGCCGTCTGATGCGAAGTCACCAATAATACAGTTGCGACGCTTATAAAAAGTCGACTTTCCCCGTGTCCTGGACTGACTCTGGCCAGAAACTGAACCAGGAACGGTTCTAAGATAGCAGAGGGTTCTGGAGCTGGGGCTTTTGTGGAAAACGACAACATTAGACTTCACGCCTCCTTAGGTAATTTGGCGTCGGTCTACCAAACGAAAGCCTTCGTGATTCTAAAGACGGCCAACTATATTGTGAAGAATTGGGAGAAGGGAGAGGTATCTGTGTCTGTAGCAACAGTCAAGCTGTACTTAAGGCCTTACTCAACCCTTTAACCACTTCCAATATAGTCCCAGAATGCAAGTCCTCCCTTTATATGGTCGGCAGACTGAATTCGCTGGGACCTGTCTGGGTCTCCGAACATCACAGGATCATGGGAAATAAGATTGCCGATGAACTAGCTGGGGAAGGTTTAGAAAAGGAATTTCTAGGGCCCGAATCCAACTTGGGACTACCTTGGTCAGAACCTCTATCGACGGTTGGGTCTTCCTATATCACTCACAGAACACAGAAATGGCGTGACTCTCCAGGATGCAGAATGACTAAGAGTATGCTTCCGAACGTCTTTTCCGCTATCTCTCGGCAGAAACGAGTGCAGACAACTTTTCGGCGTACTAGCTTGGACACTTCACCTTCGCGAAGCACCTAAGTCAACTTGGCCTTAGTGATGTCACCCTTTGCGACGCCTGTGGAGAAGGTGAAGAAACTTGAGAATACTTTTTCTGCCAGTGTCCAGCATTTGTTCGTATCAGGTAGAGGCTGTATGGCGCTGATGTGGTGGGAACTGTAAAACCTATAATAAGGATGAAGTGAGCTTCAAGATACAAATGTCTCGATAGGGAATATTTGTTGTGAACAAGCCCTTATTTGTTTTTTGCTTGTTTGCTATGATATCTGTGAAAAATATTTAGTGTACATCAAGTCATTGAACAGACAACATCATATTTTTTCATCGTGTTACCATAAATATGTCGAATTTTGTACCAGAAAGTGATGATTTGCGGAAAGCATTAATTTTTTGTTTTCATTTGAAGAAAAGTGATGCAGGGTCGCATCGAATGCTTGTCGAGGCATATGGTGATCATGCTCTATCAGAAGCAACACCCAAAAGATGGTTTCAACAGTTCAGAAATGTGAGAAATGAAGAACGTGGAAGACCACTAAAAAAGTTTGAAGACTCCGAATTGCAAACGATATTGGATGGAGATGACACTTTGAGTCAAAAGCAAATGGCAGCAATGTTAAATGTTGCACAATGAACAATTTCTGACCGTTTCAAAGCTATGAGAAAGATCTAAAAGTGTGGCAAATGGGTGCCACATGAATTGAATTAAAGACAGATGGAAAACAGAAAAAACTCTTGTGAAATTTTGCTTCAAAGACACGAAAGAAAATCGGTTTTGCATCGGATTGTAACTGGCGATGAAAAATGGTTTTATTTTAAGAATCCTAAACCGAACAAATCATGGGTTAAGCTGGGACAACCATCAACATCGACTGCGAAACCAGATCGATTCGGCAAGAAGACAATGCTGTGTGTTTGGTGGGACCAGAAAGGTGTGGTGTACCACGAGCTCCTAAAACCTGGTGAAACCGTCTATACTAATCGCTACCGACAACAGATGACCAATTTGAACCATGCATTGATCGAGAAACGACCAGAATGGGCCAGAAGACACGGCAAGGTAATTTTGCTCCATGACAATGCACCTGCACACAAAGCAAAACCGGTTCAGGATACAATCAAAACACTTGGCTGGGAGCAGCTACCCCACCCGCCGTATTCACCAGACTTGGCTCCTTCCGACTACCATTTGTTTTCATCGATGGGACACGCATTGGCTGAGCAGCACTTTGATTCCTACGAGGAGGTCGAAAAATGGGTGTCTGATTGGTTTGCTTTAAAAGACGAACAATTTTATTGGCGTGGTATTCACAAATTGCCAGAAGGGTGATCAAAATGTGTAGAAAACAATGCCCAATACTTTGAATAATATGCTTTTACTTTGCCATTAATAATTAGTGTTTTATTTTCAAAACAAAAAACGCTCATTTCATGCCGGTCTTTCTTCGGAAAACCAAGAAATTACATTCAATGAAGGTTACTGCCTGGTAGTACAATGGACCAGTATTTGAGTCTGAGTGCTCCAGCCTCCATCCCAACCTCCAACAAAAAAGGCCGTTTTTCAACTTGACTTACAGTGTAGGGTACTTCCTCTTGTGAGAAAATAATATCATGCAGAACATGTGTATTGTACTGTTCGTTTGTACAAACTTGGAGTCTCACCGTAACACGTAGTAGAAACACAAATTCACTTGAAAATACATCTCTTACTCTGAATATCGAAATCCCAACTTTGAGCTTAGATGTAAGGAGTCACCACAAATTTAGGTTTCTAGGTTTTCATATCCGTGGGATTGAAAAACTTTTGATGTTGTGTTTTCTTTGCAATTTTTGTTCGCTTTGATTCTTAAATTCTAAAACAGTAAGTTCTGTGAGGTCCCGGTGAGTATAGACATGTTCTGAGCTGTAAACCATCAATCTAATCATTTTGTTTCACAGAAAGACCCTGACCCAGAATATACAATACCTTCCTCCAGTCAAAAACAATTTTCTACTAATTCAAAAGAAACCGGTTGGTTCCTTGGTTGCATAATAGTGCCGATTGATCAGCTCTATCGACTCAGTTCTTTAGTCAAACCAATTTGCCGGCATTTTTCGCAACCAGTCCAAAAATATCCCAATCAATTAAAGAGAAATGCACCCACACTAGTCACAAGGTCGCTGCTCAGGCACTTCGCCATTCCATGCCATTGAACTACTTTCAAAACTGCGAAGATTTGGATCTACTGGTGGTTTTGCTCACACGGCCTTCAACGCTGGATGGCAACTTCCCTGATGCTATCACACGCTGCTCATAGATCCCACAGTGATTGCAGCTAAAGTTGAGATGCATTCTCGCTGATTGTTTTTTTTTTAAATAAATTGTTAACTAGTGGACTGAATAACCAGCAACAATCAAGAGACAGAAAAACATTTCTTTTCTGACCAAAATTTCAAAACTAACTGAGGTATAAAACCGAGCCGACACTCCTGAACTTCATCAGTTGTATAACGTTCATCAGAAATAACAGTTACAAACATGAAGGTAGGTATTCACAGGAACAGTATGCAAAGGATCAGCTCTGATGTTCCTTTTTGTTACAGGTTTTCGTTTGCGTGTTGTTGGCTTCACTTGCCCTTGCCCAAGCTGGATACCTCGGCGGCTCCTATGGCGGAGGATTAGCTGGAGGACATGGAGCTGGATATGGAGTTAGCCTGGGAGGAGGCTATGGGTCTGGATACGGAAGCTACGGAGGTGGTTACGGCGGCAACTATGGAGGTGGCTATGGAGGTGGCTATGGAGGTGTCCGTAACGCCGGTGTCAGCGTGGTGAAGGTAATCAGCTCAGGAGGATACGGAGGAAACTATGGCGCTGGCTATGGCAGCAACCATGGAGGACATGGCAGCAGCCTGGGAGGCTACGGCGGCGTTGCTCGTGTGAGCTATGGTGGGCTTGGTTACGGTGGCGCTATTGGAGGAGGTTACGGTGGACATTATGGCAGCCATGTCTCTGGTGGATGGTAAAGACAATAAGAAGTCTAAATTGACTTCCTTCTCGTAGAAAAGTTGTACAAACGACACAGTGAATGTGGAGTTCAAGTAAAATAAAACAAATCTCCCTTGAAGTGTGATAAGATATGAATTCATCTTTATTTAAAATATGTGCGATACGAATCTGTGAATTGGGAATAGCGGGAACAGCCTTTCATCTTTGTATTTGATTTAATTTTTTGTGCAGTCTTCCAGGCAAACAAATGACATGCATAACTCAAAACGGTGCCAAATAAAAACACCATGTTGGACCTTGTCACTATTCTGCTAATTACTTCTTTTCCTATGAACAGGCAGGTGCCACATATTTATTGCACAACATCTTTGTTAGTCAGTAATAAGACCTATAACGAAGATAATAAAAAAATGCATCTTGGCATTAAAAAAGGTCCCATTACCAAAAATACAGCCGAATTTAAATGTCCAAAATAATAGCACCACATCATTCTGAAGAGTGTTGTCCGAATGTATTCCAGTGTTTCAATGTTTTTGGCTTTAAACAAAATCTACACATATTATTGTAGTTACGTTGCAGCGTTGTGAGCAAAGTAAAATGGGTCGTGGTGTGCATTGTACACCTGAGAAACGTGCCCTTATAAAAAAAAATGCTTTCTGAGGGTAAGACTTACAAAGGCTGGTAAAGAAGAATGAACCTGCCAGAAGTCACAGAGAGGTACCACTACTGTCTAAAAACAACCTACTTAAACGAACAAAGTTAGTGAAAGAACACCTTTAATGGGATCCTCCTAACTGGCGCAATATATAAAGTTGTCAAATATCCCCTTCTTTTGCTTTTTTTGCTCTTCATTCAGTGCTTGATTAAAAGTGTTACAGTGATCGGATTTAGTTCAAATATGCGCCGTTTTATTCGATAATCTGTTTCCATCTAGTCGGCAACTTCATAATACCTGCCTCGTAGAAGCCCCTCTCCTTATTTGCGAAGATCTTGGACAGCCACTTTTCACAAACCTTTTTTGAGTTCAAGTTCACACCACAAAGGGCGTTCGCCATGAACAGGAGCAGGTGGTGATCACTTGGCGCTATGTCCAGGTTATATGGTGTATGCGATAAAACCTCCCATCCGAGTTCCCCTAGCTTCTCACGAGTCGTCAACGAAGTGTGTGGTCTGGCGTTGTCCTACAACCTTCCTGTTGGCCAATTCTGGACGCTTCTGGTCGATCGCCTGCTTCAAGCGGTCCAGTTGTTCGCAGTAGATGGTAGAATTGAGCGTCTGACCATATGGGAGCAGCTCATGGTAAATGATTCCCTTCCAATCCCACCAGACACACAGCAAAACCTTCCTGGTCATCAATCCCGGCTTGGCCACTGTTTGGGACGATTCACCGGTCTTCAACCACGACCGTTTTCGCTTGATATTTTCGTATGTGATCCATTTTTCATAGCCAGTCACCATCCGCTTCAAAAATGGGTCGAGTTCGTTCCATTTCAGCAGCATATCGCAGGCGTTGATTCGGTCCAGAAGGTTTTACTGCGTCAAATCATGCGGCCCCCAAACCTCAAGCTTTTTTTAAGTATTCAGCCTTCTGCAGATGGTTTAAAATGGTTTGGGGACTAACTCCCATCTCCTGGGTGATGTCACGAGATGCCACATGCCGGCCTAACGCGATGTTTTCCATGATTCGATCGGTATTCGTCGTCACAGGTCTTTCTTTCACCGGTTCTGAATCATCGACACCATTCCTCCGAGGTTCGAAGTGAAGGAGTACCATAACCCAAAACACCATTAATTTCATGGAACGTTTCTCTAAAGGAGTTGACTTTAACGATCTGCTGACAACACTCAAAGAGTAATAACTGTCTTAGAAAGCTTCTCACACTTCGCCGTTCGGAGTCTGTAAAAAACTGTACATCCCTTCTACTCGTAAGAGAACAGTAGCGCGTACAACAGGAGTAGTTGATGAGCAAGCTAGGCCCTGGTCCCCCTGTGGACTGTCGCGCCAACGATTATTATTAATATAAGCCAAGACAGCTTTGACAAGCTGAAATCAGAATTTCTGTGTTAATTTTTGACATAACTATGCCTTGATTCTCAGTACGAGACTTAAGAATTGGAACAGGTTTAGAGGGTATGTGGTGTCGCTGAGAAATGACGCTTGCCGCTCAAAAATTACGCTTGCTTCATGTGTTTAATTTAATTTTTTCCGCATTTTGCATGACCGAGACCTCAGCATAGAAGAGAAAAGTGAAATGTGAACGTGACGATTTATTTCTCTAAGTTTAAGCTCGGTCCATTTGACACAGCCATACCTTAACTTCTTCAATCCATCTGAAAAAAGGTAGTGCTTGCTACACTTATCAGGTATACCGGTATAAAGTGAGCGTCAAGATACAAATGTCTCGATAGGGAACATTTGTTGTGAACGAGCCCTTATTTTTTTTCTTGTTTGCTATGACATCTGTGAAAAATACTGAGTATACATCAAGTCAGTGAACAGACAACATCATATATTCTCATCGTGTTAAAAATGTCGAATTTTGTACCAGGAAGTGATGATTTGCGGAAAGCATAAATTTTTTGTTTTCATTTGAAGAAAAGTGATGCAGAGTCGCATCGAATGCTTGTCGAGGCATATGATGATCATGCTCTATCAGAAGCAACATGCAAAAGATGGTTTCAACGGTTCAGAAATAATGACTTTGATGTGAGAAATGAAAATCGTGGAAGATCACCAAAAAAGTTTGAAGACGCCGAAATGCAAACGATATTGGTTGGAGATAACACTTTGAGTCAAAAACAAATGACAGCAATGTTAAATGTTGCACAACAAACAATTTCTGACCGTTTAAAAGCTATGGGAAAGATCCAAAAGTGTGGCAAATGGGTGCCACATGAATTGAATGAAAGACAGATGGAAAACCGAAAAAACACTTGTGAAATTTTGCTTTAAAGACACGAAAGAAAATCGGTTTTGCATCGGATTGTTACTGGCGATGAAAAATGAATTTATTTTAAGAATCCTAAACGGAAAAAATCATGGGTTAAGCTGGGACAAACATCAACATTGACAGCAAAACCAGATCGATTTGGCAAGAAGACAATGCTGTGTGTTTGGTGGGACCAGAAAGGTGTGTTGTACCAGGAGCTCCTAAAACCTGGTGAAACCGTTAATACTGATCACTACCGACAACAAATGATCAACTTGAACCATTCATTGATCGAGAAACGGCCAGAATGGGCCAGAAGACACGGCAAGGTAATTTTGCTCCATGACAATGCACCTGCGCACAAAGCAAAACCGGTTCAGGATACAATCAAAACACTTGGCTGGGAGCAGCTACACCCCCCCCCCCCCCGCCGTATCCACCAGACTTGGCTTCTTCCGACTACCATTTGTTTTCATCGATGGGACAAGCATTGGCTGAGCAGCACTTTGATTCCTACGAGGAGGTCGAAAATTGGGTGTCTAATTGGTTTGCTTTAAAAGACGAATAATTTTATTGGCGTGGTATCCACAAATGGCCAGAAAGGTGGTCAAAATGTGTAGAAAACAATGGCCAATACTTTGAATAAAATATTTTTACTTTCCCATTAATAATTAGTGCTTTATTTAAAAAACGCTCATTTCATAATGTTATACCTGGAACTGATCGTCTCTGCCCGACATTTTGTTTTTTTCATTGTTGTTATCTGAAAAGTTAGATATTCAATTCGAAAAATTAAATCGCTTAAGCCGGTGCGTTGTCATGGTAACACGGTCTTTTTTCTTTTTCCAAACCGGGCTGTTTTTCTACGATTCGACATTGAAACAGTACGTTGCAAAATATTTTTTGTTAATGCAGTTATCGTAGTATATCCACATTCCAACTCCAGTCTCGATCAAAATTCTTTAATGTCGTTCAAGAAGATGGCAAGCTTTTCAACATCTCTCGGTTTCAAGGTCCGAGTAAACTCAATTTCCTTGTTGAAAAGAAAGTTGTTTGCTGAGTCACTCTCGGTAAATCTGCGAGCTCACATCGCTTTTAGCAAGGACATTGGTCTATTAACGCTTCCCATTCCACATCTTCACACTTTTTGAGCTTACCAAGGCACTCTTGTATGCTCGATGCTAAGATCACCTCTTATAAAGCTTCGATATTTGGCTCTTCGTGATTTATCGAGAGGAGCAGTTTCACCATAAACTTCTACAAGCATTCGATGGGCTTCAGCTACACTTTCCTTCCAATTGATAAAGAATATCTTAATATCCCGCAAATGCTGTTTATTTAAAATAAAATCCTGACTCTTTCGAAAAGGCTCAAACTATGTTGTTGTCTAGGACAAAAGCTGTTCATTGCTAAGAAATGTGACACCATTCCAAAGAAGTAATTAATCGCTTCCAAGTTCAACCACAAATTGCAGGTTTCACCATCTTTTGCGAACTGGCCGAATTTGTACTCCCTATATGTTTGCTCTTCTCAAGGTAGTTAGAGTTAAGTGAACACAGATTACAAAAAACGTCGGCTATAACCTATGCGATATAGAGGACAGTTTTTAGCTTCTCAAGTCAAATCCGCTAACTTCTATTGCATACGATGTGACCTCAGATGATATTTTACAGCCATTGGTTCTGTATAACTTGTGACTCTTCAAAGGGTATAATTGTGGAAATGCCAAACAAAAATTGCCAAAGCCGAACAAATATGCCTGATGTTCTATATTAAGCTCCCATCAGATATTGTCGTCATACAGGCCTTAAAAATCTCATAAGGGGGAGAAAAATTAAGATTTTAAAAATATATAATATACAACTACTTGCTAATGTTTCTCTCTTATGTCTGTTGCTTTTCTGTTATTTTGGCGTTCGGAGTATAAGTGATTTCGTCTCTTAACCGAATAGAAAACTCTCCGCGCATATACAAAAAAAATGAAGCGATCACTGAAAACCCAATATCTCACAAAAATTGTAACTTCTAGAAAGAGTGGTTGTATTTGATTCATTCACATTTTGCACAAACTCTTAAGCGACCTCAAAGAAGGAATGAAATCCGTATTCCTCTTCGTCTGAGTCTTTGGGACCTCAAAGAAGGAATGAAATCCTACTCCTCTTCGTCTGGGTCTTTGGGAATTTACAATTTGTGAGTAATAGAATTTCGGAGCATAATATTTTTGACGTTTTACTCTTGCGACATTTTGGAACTTCTTTTTCACCAGATTTGTGTGAATGTTTGTAGGAGAAAGCATTGCAAACTTGGCTTAAGTCTGCCTTCAATTACGACCGTCGTTTCGGAAGTTATAAATTAGGCCCTTGAATCCAGCGACGTCAACCAGCTAAGTCTTTCAAAAACACAGAACTGCTGTACAAAATTAAATTCATTTCAAATTAATCCAAATAAGTCCGAGCGCATGTGACACCTGCTCAAACATACGCATCCACCGAACATCAAAGAATCCATTCCCAATCACCAGTTCTTTGACAAAATTAAGTCGTTTCGAAGTTTCACGATGACCCTCTAAAGAAAAACTCAAATTTCAACCTGCCCTGCTTCTCGCCTCTGTTTACACTTACAATTGACGACCGCATAATCGCTGTCAATTTTATGCCATTATTCAGACATCAGACCCGCGTGTTTTTTCAGAAACGACAATTGTTCTATCCCCGTGCGACCGCAAGTGCGCGATTACGCCACACGATCGATAACTCGCAGCAGTGTGATAATTAATCAGAGAATTGAAGCGTTGGCGACGCGAGACGTTGCACATGCCAGCGTAAATCTGTTAAGTTGTTGCCTAAAGTGATTAGCACTGGCGATGGGTAGTCGGTGTTTGAAGGAGTACTTGGAGCTAGCTGACAGATTCTGGGGTGCACGTTCATGTCTGCCTTGCTTGATTTGCATGGGGGTTGTTTACATGCTTTTGAATTGTGAATTCTGCTCTATTTGGGATGTTTACTGAAGAGGTACACAGATGCTGTATCGGCATTGACTGTTTAAACGGAGCTCTGGAAACAAAAACGAACGACGTCATGTGGCCGCCGTGGCGTAGAGGGTAGAGTGCGACGCTCACATGCCGCAGGTCTAGGTTCGAATCTCGCATGGACACCTAGAATATTTCACTACACCACCTCTTTCGATTTGTTGACAACACTCAGAGAACAACTGTCAAAGAAATAGCTTCTCAAACTGTCAAACAAAAAACTATAGGTCTCAATGCACCACTGCTTTAAAGCTGCTCAGAACTCTCAAAGAGTAATTAATGTCGAAGAAAAGGCTTTTCAAACTTTGCCGTTTGGAGCCGGCAATAAACTTTAGGTCCCTTCTGCTCGTGAGAGAACAGTAGTGCGCTGTTGACACCTGACACTACACTCTTCATGTTGGTCAATTCTGGACGCTTCGCAAACGTGCCACTAGAACAACGCAGAACAATCAATTCTGAGTGGTACAGAACCATTTGTTTGCCAGCTGTCCTCCAAGAAATCAGGAAAACCAACCGTCGAAGACGAATCACTCTTCACCATGACAATGCGAGCTCTCACACATCGGCTCAAACAACTGCATTTTTGAGCACTCAAAACATCGATTTGATGAGTCATCCGCCGTATAGTCCTGACTTGGCACCAAATGATTTATTTTTATTCGTGTGCGTAAAAAATAAAATTAGAGGTCAACGTTTTGCGACATTTGAAGAGGCGGTTGATGCGTTCAGAATGCATGTTTTGGAGATACCTCAATCAGACTGGCACAAGTGCTTTGACAATTGGTTCAAACGCTTGCAAAAGTGTATAGATCTTAATGGGGAATATTTTGAAAAACAATAAAGCTATTTTCGATGATTAGTATTTGTTTTTGTTTTCTAATCTCGAAATATAAAAGGTACACTCGCATATGAGACTGTATACAATTAACTATCATGGATCTACCGACTATTTGCATGACATTCTCACTTTTGCTCAGTCTTCTCGCGATCTGAAACAAATTTCTACTCTGTCCACTCATTGCATTGGAAGTTTCTTTTTTTTTATAGAAAAGATGAGGGTGTTCGAGAGACAGTGTCTTCGGGCCTGTCTCCGTTTATATCGTACACCCGAATCCCAGTACAAAAAATTCTATCCCAACGAGGTTTTGTACAATTAGGCAAACCTGATCAGAATAGATAATTTTATTATTAAATTGATTCGGGGTAACATAGCTCGAGCCATGACCTCAACCAACAGTCTGATCTTTGATGCTTACTACCCTGATGAAATGTACCATGAGAAGGTGCGTCTTAACGGCTTTATCCCACCTGAGGCGTTCCTCTATTTGGACACGAAAGGCCTGATACAAGATAGGGAAGGCTCACTATCATCTTCCATGTCGCACGCCGAACAGTAAAAAGGCGACTTCAATACGAGCCGGACGTCGCTCCCAGCCACGAAGGCCTCTTACGGTTCAGTAGAACGATCTCTGCCCGCGATAGAGCAGTCTCTGACAACGAATGGCTTTTCTTCTGGTAGCTGCATCAGAATCAGCCTTCGATGCCGCCAACTTCTCACACAGGACCAGGATAGTTGACTCATTAGGGCCAACTTACATAGTTTAAGGTAGCTATAAGGTAGATTAGGACAAAAAAAAAGGTGCACCACGGAGTATTCGATATATATGTCAAGCATATAAAGAGCATATACTCCCTGGTGTACGCATCCGTATTGCTTACGGATATAGTTGTAAGATATCTGGAAGTTAGCAAGTAAGTTAAAAACATTGATTAAGGAACGTCCAAGTTTTTTTTTTAATTTTCTTGGGCAACAAAAACAAAACCACTAGCCTTAAGATTTAATAAGAATACAAAAGATGTCGAAAGGCAGAAAAAACTAACATAGATTAGCTTAGAGTACTTGTTTAGATTCAGTAAGTTAGATATAAGATTAATATTTCAGATTAAATATTTAAGCTATTTTCAAGCATTTTTGTCTAGCAACTAAGTTAACGAATTGTAAAGTGTTAATAAAATGCGTTACAAACAAACAAACAAGAGTTTCTTTTTTATATTTGCGGTTAGTATATAGAATAGTCTTCCTCATGAACTGCAGACGATATATTCTAGGGACAAATTCCAAAGAAAATGTTTGCTATATTTCTAAAAAGAGCAATTCAACTAAAACTTTAACAACTGAAACTAAAACCTAAGCTAAACAACTAAAAATTTGATGTAAAAATAAATTTGCTATATATAGCTGAAACTGTAATCAGATGTATGAGACAAGTGTACCAACTTAACAAAATAAAATAAAAAATAGTGGATAACCGTACATACATTGACCACGAAATTTCAAAATTCGCCTTTTTTGAACAAAACTCGAATATTTGTTCCTCGGTTAGTATGCTATATGGATATAAACTCTTTTAAATATGGCTCCAATTACGAACTTTAGTCTGCCAAGCAACACCATGGGGTGGTGTTCACCTACACATTGAGCCGAAGAGAGGTATTGCATTCAGTGCTAAAGAAGGTTGGTTCTTGAAGTACGAAATTTTGTATTCCAATGCTCCTAATTTATTTCGAGATAAGCTCTATTCTTTTCCAGAAACTCTTCTTGCTTCCGATTCGGCATATTTTATGATGTGTTCCATAATATGGTTGTTAAATATTTCTTTTGTCGTGACCAGCTGGACCCTATACACCTTTAAAATTAATACGAAGGGATGTTCTGAAAGGTGAGGAACCTGTTTCGATCTTTTACCATACTGTACCATCTACAGTGATTTCATTTTGATCGTGTTCATTGTTTTTTTCTTTTCATCTTCAGAATCTGATATTAACCTCATTCTCTTTCGTCTTCTATTTGCAATCGAAATTTCTTCTTCTTCGATATTTGAAGATTCACTTTTATATTAGGTAATGTTTTCATGAATACTTGTTAATCGATTTCAGAGCGTTCTTCTAGCTCTCATTCTATCCTATTTTGGGACATCCGTCGCACTACGAATAAATAAAACTAAAATGTTGAAAACACAAATCTAGTTCAGTAAATTCTTTTTCTTCTTCTTGTGGCCCTACAGTCCGGAGTGGACCTGGGTCTCAAACAGCATGCCACTCCAGGCACCACGATCTTTCGCCAGCTGTCGCCAGTTGCGCACTCCAAATTGGTTTAGGTCCTTCTCCACTTGTGTGCACAACTTTAGCCTAGGCCGGTCAGTAAATGCTTCAAAAATTATTAATATCCGAAAATATTTAATTTGTCAGTGGGCGCCATTTGATTCAATCAACAATTTTTACCATTTCTATTTCTGAACGTTAATGACAGCCCCAACCAAATGTGTCTAAGATCTTTGCCTAAAAAAAGTTTTCCTGACATTCGAGATCGTTCAAAAAGATTGCTCGGATCTATCAAATCGTTTAACAAATGAATACAAATGACAAGGAATCATTCAAATATTTGCCAACGTAAACGCTTCTTAATCTCAGCTCTCAGTTGCCCATTTATACAGCAGTCGTCAACTTTACGACAGGCAATTGCCAGATAACATCAGAAGTCAAAAGTTAAAGTACCCCGGACGTAACACAGTTCAAGTGAAGTTGTTGCAATCACTTCGAAAATACCATCAATCACAATAAATTGATAAAACAATTGCTAATCAATTCGAAAGTTAAAGCATTCCCAAGCATATTTACCCACTCAAATGACGGCAAACTGAATTTCGAAAAACCAGTATTGACAACCATGCGTTGAATGCAGTCATTTTGACCGTTAAACAAATTGAAGTGAAGTTAAAATTATGGAGACAAGCTTGAAAAAAAGTGAAATTATGATTTACCCCATCGGCTTTGTAAACGTTTAGTTGCAGCACGCAAGGCAGTGGCAGTGGTCAGCGACGATGTACTTGTGATTGGTGCACTTGACATTATCGACTAATTTGCAATGCAATTCATATCGTTTGCTGATCACACGGAATACCTAATGAATTCGCATTGCCGTCGATTCAATGGAAGTCCTAATTGCAATTCAGAGGCGAACTGCACAGCAATACAGTTAATAAACGCTTTAAGCACGTTGACTGCCATATGCGGGGGGATGCTTGAATTCAAGTGTGTAAGGACAGATGGAGTTGTAGACACGATTTGAAGGGGAATACCTTGCTCTTATCTACACTATGCTAATTTTTTCTCATAAATTTGTGATATGACGTTTCAAAGAGGAACTCTAGATTAAGACTGTGGTAATGCATAACTTTGCCAATAAAATTGTGTCACTTGTTCAATGAGATTTTACGTAGCAGGTGTTGTTGATAAAGTCGAGCATATTTAGAGGAAGGTAAGTCTCTCTGTACTTACAAAGGGAAACATTCAGAAACTCCACGTCTTACAGAAGCGTTTTCGTTTTTTACAATTGCATTTAAATGAGGACATTTTTTGTATTCCGACATATTTGAATTTGTCTGTCTTCTCTTTTGTTTGTTGCACTCTGTAAACATTTCAAAAAGGTGAATCTAAACAAATATTTATTTATTCATCAGTTTCCATTTTGTCGCCCTGAAAGTAATTTCCTTCAAATATAACACACTTGTGCCAGTGTTTTTTTTTAATCCTCGAAGCAACCTTTGAGTTCTGTCAGCGATTCGGTTCGGTGGTACCCTGGTGTGAGGAACGCAGAAAAAAAATCTGTAACTTATGAGCCCGTTAAAAGATCTTTATGAAATTCGGAATATAGTGCCGTAAGATCCTCCTGATGTCACAAAATGGTTGATAAAGGATAAAGGAGTAATATGAAATAACAACAAATGAAAGAGCGCACTTTTTTTGTTTAATTAATAATTAATTGTATGGCGCGACAATCCACAGGCGACCAGGGCCTAGCTTGCTCATCAACTACTCGTGTTGTGCGCGCTACTGTTCTCTCACGAGTAGAAGGGATCTACAGTTTTTTACCAAATCCGAACGGCGAAATTTGGGAAGCGTTCTTAGACAGTTACTACACGTTGAGTGTTGCCAGCAGCTCGAAAGAGGTGGTACCGTGAAAAATTCGAGGTGTTCAGCCGGGAATCGAACCTAGACCCATCGGCGTGTGATCGTCGCACTCTAACCAGTACGTCACGGCGGATATCGTAACATCCACAAAAACTGACAGTTGCGTGCTCTGTGGGAGTCTATGGTGTAGTTGGCCCCATTTTATTTAAAAATTATGCTCAGCAAAACGTCACAGTCAATGCTTGCCCAACGAGTGACTAAGAGTACAAAACGAAAATAAATTTGATCAAATAATAATAATTGTTGGCACGACAATCCACAGGGGGACCAGAGCCTAGGTTGCTCATCAACTACTCGTGTTGTGCGCGCTACTGTTCTCTCACGAGTAGAAAGGACCTACAGTTTTTTGCCGACTCCGAACGGCGAAGTTTGAGAAGCTTTTTCTTAGACAATCAAGACTCTTTGATTGTTATCAGCAGCTCGAAAGAGGTTGTGCCTTGAAAAATTCGAAGTGTTCAGCCGGGAATAGAACCCAGACCTATCGGTGTGTAAGCGTCGCACTCTACCCACTACGCCTTACATTAAAAAAATATTTAAAAAAATTTACCACAATAAATTTAGGTTCAAAAAATTTTGGAATTCATACCTACTGTGCAAAATAAGAGCACCATGTTCGACTTTAACACTATTATGCCAATTCCTTGTTTTTACGGTCTGGCAGGCGCCACATATAATTGTAACACCTATTTTACATCAGTTTTATATATACAAGATAATAAAAAATGCATCCTATCATTAAAAAAGATCCCGCTGTCGGAAATGCAGCCGAATTTTAATTGCAAATGCAAAAAATAGGACCACGTCATTTTGAACAGCGTTTTCGAAGTACTGACCAGTGTTCCGAATTTTTTTTGGATTTAAACTAAATGTTTACATACTATTGTATGTTATAATAATAATAATAATTGTTGGCGCTACAGTCCAAAGGGTCACCAGGGCCTAGCTAGCTCGTCAACTACTCGTGTTGTGCGCGCTACTGTTCTCTCACGAGTAGAAGGGACCTACAGTTTTTTGCCGACTCCGAACGGCCAGATTTCAAAAGCTTTCTTAGATAGTTATTACTCTTTGAGTGTTGTCAGTAGCTCAAAAGAGGAGGTGCCGTGAAATATTCGAAAAATTGGTGTTGAGCTGGGAATCGAACCTAGGCCCTTCGGCGTGTGAGCGTCGCACTCTACCCACTACCTCACGGCGGCTGCACTATTGTAGTTACTAAAAGATAATATTTCAAAGTGCAGAGTTGTTAGCAAAGTAACATGGGTCGTGGTGTGCATTGTACACCTGAGAAGAATACTCTTATAAAAACAAATTGCTTTCTGAGGGTAAAACTTACAAATTTACAAGTGAAATTGTTGGAAGTTCAAATAAAATGATCGCAAATGCCAAAAAATACGTTCAACAAAAGAAAGAGAAAGAAAACCGAAACTAACCCCGCCGATGAACGACAAATTGTAGGATTAGTCAAGCGTAACCCGTTTTTGAACGCTAGAAAAACAAAAGAGGAGTTAAATTTACCCGTGGCGACATCAACAATAAGAAAAAGGCTGGTAAAGAAGAATTAACCTGTCAGAAGTCCTAGAGATGTACCACTACTGTCAACCTACTAAAACGAACCAAGTTAGTGAAAGAACACCTGAATTGGGAACCTTCTAAATTGCACAATATATTAAGATGTACGAATCCAAAAAAGTTCTATTAGGTAATCCTGGTTCCAGGACATTTGTTCGCAGGCAAAAAAGCTGAGGGTTTCAACCGGAGTGTACTATCAAGACTATAATGCACGGAGGATCAAAAATTAACGTATGGGGATGCTTTTCCTTTTATGGTACTACTCCCATTTTTTTTATAAAACAGATGATGACCGTCGGAGTTTATGAGAGAAACGATGCTACCTTACAAAGAGTGGAATATGACGCTAAGATAGATTCTACAACAAGACAATGACCCCCAACATACAAGCAAACTGGCCAAAGAATTTTTCCAAAGCAACGGAGTTCAAGTGGCCGCCTCAGTCTCCGGACTCCCATCGAAAACCTTTGGACAGATGTAAAGAAAGCTGAATATGAAGCAAAATCCAAGAACACAATACAGCTTTGGGATGTTGTGCAGGGTGCGTGGAAGATTATCCCTGTTAAGCGATGCCAGGCCTCTATCGACTCCATGCCACGACGTTGTAACACTGTACTTTAAACTAAAAATTATACGACCAAGTACTAACCCAATAACAAAAATTTAAACAAAAAACTTTTCCATTGACTTTTACTCATATTAATCATACTCGTATTTATGAATTTTGCACTTGATACTATTGAAATTCGGTGTCATTTCGAATACAAATGTCCATTGAGTTTACAATGGACATTTTTCTTATCTTATTTATGGGTGTTTTAACTGATGGAATAAGGATTTAGTGCAATAAATGTGATGTGTTTGCATGACGGTAGAAAAAAGTTATTAGCAAAATAGTGAAATGTTCGAATATGGTACTATTATTTGGACAGTGCTGTACATACGTATTGGACCTCGATTGTTGAATTCACATACTCCTGTCTGACGTCCATCTGGAAAACTAACAAACAATTTGGACGTGGGGTAGCAAGACACTTGGTTTCCTAATTTCTGCGTTTTATTTCTTTTGACTGACTGAACTTGTGCACCTTACTTTTTTAAATGTATTTTGATATTCAACTTGCCATACTGACAACTGTGATCGTGTGTACGAATAACACTTGAGACGATAATGTGCAAAAGACAGGTGTCCGGTAACAGTAAACATATTACGCTGAGTTTATCTCAATCTGTAGAGTAGGAACTAGTTAGCCTCCATTTCTTCGCTGGTCCACCATTTTAGTAAAACGACGAATAAGAATAAAATCAGCAACATATATGAAGCCTTTCAAAACAACAATTTTTAATATATTAGGTGCCTTTTGATTTACTTTAATAACCGTTCCAAATTTTGCCGAATTCGGGTCTAGTGCTGTGATGAAATGATCCAATGTACGAATACGAGGAGCGTTCAACATATTATCGGTATTGGGGTGAAGCTGTGGTTACATATATATGGTAAATTGACTCATTTAACAACTAGTAATATTTTAGTGCATTTATGTAATTTCATACAAATGTGATTATAAATTCGCGTTTTATCTCTAGTTAAACAGAATCATAATGGCAACTGAGACGTTGATGGTGAATCTCACTGTAATTAAATTTCTTACTAAACAAGGAAAAAGTCAAAAAACTATTCATGAAGAAGTGGTGGCTGTTTACCAGGGTTCCGCATCTTCATTATCAACTGTGCAAAAGTGGTCAAGTGAGTTAAAGAGAGGCAGAGAGTGGCGTAGTGTGAAGAGTGCGGCGCTCACACGCCAAAGGGTCTGAGTTCGATTCCCAGCTGAACACCTCGAATTTTTCACGGCACCACCTCTTTCGAGCTGCTGACAACACTCAAAGAGTAATAACTTTCTAAGAAAAAAAAAATTTCGCCGTTCGGAGTCGGTAAGAAACTCTAGGTCCCATCTACTCGTGAGATAACAGTAGCGCGCACAAAACGAGTAGTTGATGAGTAAGCAAAACCCTGGACACCCTGTAGACTGTCGCGCCAACAATTATTATTAGAGAGAGCATTGAAGACGACCTCCGCTCCGGCGCCCCGGTTACTGCTTGTACGGGAGAAAGCATTAAATAAGTCGAAAAACTTGTTCTTGAGGATGCCCGTCCAAGCCTTCAACAGGTTCCATTCACACCATTCTTCATGACCATCTTAACCTTTCAAAGGTCAGTGCAAGGTGGGTGCCACGAATGCTCACAGCGTCTCAGAAAAAACTGAGAATCGCATGCTGGAGCTTTTGGAGATGTGGAGTGAGAACGCGGACGATGTTATGGATCGAATTGTTACTGGGGACGTAACATGGCTCCAACACTATGACCTTGAAAGCAAACAAGACTCCATGCAGTGGAATAAAAAAGGAACAGACTCCCCGAGGTAGTTCAAAGTAACTCCGTCTGCCGGGAAGCTCATGGCCACAGTTTTTTGGGACTCAAAGGGAATCTTGTTCATTGAGTACAAAAAACAAGGTGACACCATCAACGCCACATCATACGCTTCTACTTTGCATAATTTGCGGGAGGAAATTGAAAAGAAAAGACGGGGTAAACTCGCAGCGGGTGTGTTGCTTCTTTGTGACAACGCTCCTGTTCACACGGCACGAGTTTCCAAGGCTGCTGCGAGAGATTGTGATTTTGAAGAAGTCCAACACCCACCCTATAGTCCAGACCTAGCCCTTAGTGTTAATATTTTTTCTCCGGATTTGAAAAAATGTCTTCGTGGAAAAAGATTTTCGGATGATGAAGAACTCAAGTCGCTATTTTGCAGAGAAAGAGGAAATATATTTTTTTGAGGATTTAAAAACTGTTAAGTTAGCAATAAAACAAAATTGATGTTTCCTAGCTATTGAGAAAGATTATCACCGAATGTTGACATATTCTTTCATTCAAACAATTGTCCAAGTTTCAGAACAACGAATATGGCTTGTCAATGCCTGCATTGTAGTTTATTCAATGAAAATATGTATACCTCCATAAAGTCTGTGAGATCCCTAAGTGCCAGCTACACCAGTATGAAATAAGGGTTTTTTTTTTTTTTGAAAATAAAACACTATCTATTAACGGGAAAGTAAAGACATTTTATTCAAAGTATTGTCCATTATTTTCTACACATTTTGATCACCCTTCTGGCAATTTGTGAATACCACGCCAATAAAAAAAAGCAAACCAATCAGACACCCAATTTTCGACCTCCTCATAGGAATCAAAGTGCTGCTCAGCCAATGCGTGTTCCATCGATGAAAACAAATAGTAGTCGGAAGGAGCCAAGTCTGGTGAATACGGTGGGTAGGGTAGCTGCTCCCAGCCAAGTGTTTTGATTGTATCCTGAACCGGTTTTGCTTTGTGCGCAGGTGCATTGTCATGGAGCAAAATTACCTTGCCGTGTCTTCTGGCCCATGCTGGTCGTTTTTCGATCAATGCATGGTTCAAATTGATCATTTGTTGTCGGTAGCGATCAGTATTGACGGTTTCACCAGGTTTTAGGAGCTCCTGGTACAACACACCTTTCTGGTCCCACCAAACACACAGCATTGTCTTCTTGCCGAATCGATCTGGTTTTGCAGTCGATGTTGATGGTTGTCCCAGACTAACCCATGATTTTTTTCCGTTTAGGATTCTTAAAATAAATCCATTTTTCATCGACAGTACCAATCCGATGCAAAACCGATTTTCTTTCGTGTCCTTGAACCAAATTTCACAAGTGTTTTTTCGGTTTTCCATCTGTCTTTCATTCAATTCATGTGGCACCCATTTTCCACACTTTTGGAATTTCCCCATAGCTTTGAAACGGTCAGAAATTGTTTGTTGTGCAACATTTAACATTTTGACTCAAAGTGTCATCTCCATCCAATATCGTTTGCAATTCGGCATCTTCAAACTTTTTTGGTGGTCTTCCACGTTCTTCATTTCTCACATCAAAGTCATTATTTCTGAACCAATGAAACCATCTTTTGCATGTTGCTTCTGATAGAGCATGATCACCATATGCCTCGACAAGCATTCGATGCGACTCTGCAGCACTTTTCTTCAAATGAAAACAAAAAATTAATCATCACTTTCTGGTATAAAATTCGACATTTTTAACACGATGAAAAAATATGATGTTGTCTGTTAAATGACTTGATGTATACTAAATATTTTTCATAGATGCCATAGCAAACAAACAAAAAAAAGAAAAATAAAGGCTCGTTCACAGCAAATGTTCCCTGTCGAGACATTTGTATCTTGACGCTCACTTCGTACCGATATACCTAGACAACAGAAGCATTGTTGAAAGATTTTCGAAGCCCATTTGAAGAGAAAACTTAAACAAAAATTAAAAAATTGAGATTAACGAATTTTCATGAGAAGTATTCAATAATATTAGTAATTTATTTTGTTATCCTCTTTTAACTAATCACAATAAATTGTATAATAATAATAATATATAACATTGTTTTTTTCTTAAATAATATTTTCTTTCTTACGTAATGTATAAGTGTGTATGGATGTATGTATGTATGTATGAATGTTACTTTGTTCAATGTCAAAAATATTTCGAGAATGAATGAAAAAAACAAACAAACAATCAATGCATTGCTAGGTTTACCAACTGAATGAATGCACTCCCAATGTGAAATCGAATACAAAAAGATGTGTTGAAGGATTTAAAAGGTTGTGGTGGCATAGACTTGTTTCCTCTAAACATTCATGCAGTATAGCTTTGTTATGTCCTTTTAATCAATTCAAAACAAAAGAAAACAAGTTACATTACCGTTAACCTCCATGAATGCACTTGACTCATGAACTTTAATTTTAATTTGTTATTTAATAATTGCCATTACTCTATATGAACAATTTGTGTTGTTTTATAATACTAAAACACTTTATTTGTTTTTGTATACTTTTAAATCGGTGCAGTTTTCTACCATTGTTTTCTTTATTTATGAAATATTTTAGAATTGTAACATTTCGTTTTGTTTTTTAAGTGGAATGTTTAAATTGTGTTTTCACTTTTTTAAAGGTTTTATTAAATAGATTTTTCTAATTTTTTTTTTTTGTTTATTTTTTGTTGTATTTATTTTTTTATATAACATTTCTAAACATAATTTTTTTGGAATAATAAATACATACGTACAATAATTTATGGCCACAATACAAATAATTTTTTAAAATTAATCCAACAATAGACAAATGTAAATTTATCACGAGAAAATAATACAGAACACGAGATGGAGGTTAAGCGAAACGAACAACATTTGAACGGTAGGGAGAAATAGACCTTCTTGAAAGAAGTCTCGTTCGCATGATGGTTTGAAGAGTGATTAAACTGGACCTAGGAATTCAAATAGTCAGTAGAGATTAATGGAGGATGTAAATTAAGATTCTACAACAAACTTTATTTTGTCGATAGGGCCTTTCTCTCTAATTCTAGTGGGAGCCAAAAAATAATAGGCACACGACCAGGTCACCATTCTGGTCTAAAGGCAACTAAAAGATTTGTGTCCGCACTGTAAGGATTGTTCTTAAAAGCATTCAGCGTTCAAAGGGGATTTTCTCAAATTCATATGACACGACACCATATTACATTCAGAGAATGCCAAAACCTATAAACTGCTTTCAATTATTACCCCCGTAGCAAATATGTAGGCACCTCTGAAGCTACCACGAGCATCAAGAAGGGAGGGAACAGATAGGGTAAGATCTAGAGTCACCAGTTCTTTTTTTTTTTTTTTTCAAAATAAAATGTAAAAGACAATTACATTTTTTGATCTCTTTGGTCGGTAACTGCAAAATATGAAAAATCGTCAAATTACTTTGCAAGTCACGCTTTCTACTAAGCGTGACAGTAATTTACAAGATTCAATGTAATATCAAAAGTCGTTAGTACGCAGCTGCATGCTTAACTCACGTTTGTTTCCCGATGAGAGGAGTGAAAACAGAAAATGAGGGCACAATCAGATTCATACAAAAATCCGAATAAGAGTAGATTGTAAATGCCATACAGAATATACTTAGAATTTCACGTTCAAAAACTACAACCAATTTGCTTTTTGGCTGGAGTCGATTTTAACAGAAGAAAAAGAGAGAATTATCCACGCTGTTGGAGTGCCGAAATTAAACAGCGGCAGCAATTGGAATATATTTTATTGAACACTCCATAACCTGGATGAAGTTTGGAAAGTACCAGCTCTGTTAAAAATGTTTCTTTAAGCGTTTTGTTGGTTCTAAAGTCTCCTTTTAATTCAACCATTTCCGTAATATTCAACGTTCTTTTCTATATATGGTACGTGCTTCTTCTCTTTATTGTTTTAACTTTTTTTAAAAATTACCAAGGAGCTTGAGTAAAACGGCGTGGATGCTTTCTGCATGTTGGCAGATGATGAAACTACATTGGACCGAAGCAAAATTTATCGGAGGATAAAATTGAGCTCAGAAAGAGCTCACCGAGGCACAGAGCACCTAAACGACAGATGAAAACAATCACAAAGTAGAAAATTAAAACTTTGATTTCTTAAAAAAATTAATATATTCTCTGAGGTCATTTAAAACCATGATTTCCACTTTTTTGGTCTACTTTTTTACTATTTTAAGCATTCAATACCAAACTGTTCTACCTTTGGTTCAATTCGTAAAGATTTTAGCAATGGCAAGGAAACACCAGTTTTGAGTGCGATTTCTGGTCCTGTTTGCGTTGATGGCATCTGGAGGAGAAGATAATAACGAACTTTATAGGCTGTACTGCAACATGCGCCTGTTCAAGCGTCTTCGGACACAACGCTTAAGGCGGCCAGGCCATGTGACACTACTGAATCTTCGAATCAGAGCCATTGGAATAACGCAACAGAGGACGGCCTAGGCTAAGATGGCGCACACAAGTGGAGAAGAACCTCAACCAACTTCGAAAGCACGTGAAAGATCGTGCTGGCTGGAGAGGCATTTTGTTTGAGGTCCAGGTCCACCCCGGACTGTAGCGCCACAAGAAGAAGAAGACAAACTCGAGCAGACAGCTGTTATGCAAAATAGGACAATCACAGTCTTTTGGGATGTCTACTATCATCGGCCAATCGGTTGTTACTTTATTGTTACCACCTAGCGGCACCCTTACTCGCCGAAAATCCCTGTTTAAGTTTCTCGACTAAACATACTTTTTGCGTCATAATTTTGTTGGAGTTCAGAGTCGGTGCAAAATCTGTATTCTCTCTCCATTCGAAAGATAAGAAAAGCACTAACAAGAAGTATTTCCGGAAGAAGTTAGGCCATGATCATATTATGAAAAGTGGCTGAATGCACGCGGCGGCTTTCGAAAAAAAAATGCGAAACAGCGTTTAAAGTTCACTCGGATGCCCAGGAGATCGCGGGAAGATTTTGGGCCACTAGTCAAAGTGCATTATTTTAAGGTAAAGTTAATGAGAAAGGGGAAATAGTCAACTGAGGAATTCAAAAGGTAAAGACACTATTAAGTTCATCAGTTACTCATCCGACTTCAGATTTTAGTCGGCTTTAAAATAGCAACTATTTGATAATCAAAGTCAAATCTGTCAAAGTATAAACTGAACTAAGTTTCGGTTAGTCTTGGAAAAGTTGAAGTTGTTAATGCTGGTGGTTTTAAGGCTATCAACAATTTACTCTATTCACCCCTCACTGTCTCTTACATTATTTACAGCATCGAAAGTGAGCGAGACGATAATAAAAGACAAACTTAAATAATACCAACAACATCGACGCATCAAGCAAGAATTTAATGGACTCCTCTTGTTTGAATATCCTTTGGCAGCTTTCGCGATATTCGCTCTCTTGTTCGCCTCATAAATCCTAAACCTACGGGCAGTCTACTTTGTCATAGTGGAATATAATGAATGGCACCTTTTTTTCATTGTACGATGTGTGCCGATTCGAACTTGAAGAAGGTTTCTGTAAAACTAGAGCTCACCGTTGCTTTGAGACAGTTTTGAGAATGCTCTTAAAGCAGAAGTCATCTCAGCTCAACGACCACAAAGTCCTCTAAATCAGCATATAAAAAGTTCATTCATTTCCAACCCCATCTCGTTTCCACTCTTTCCCCCTCCAAACGTTAACATTCCCAACAGAAATGTACGCCATTTGGTTCAAAGACCACAAACCAACTCAAACAAAAACGTTTATGAGAAAATTGAATTATAAATATTGCCAAGGACTTACAAAAAAGGATAGACAAATGTATAAATATAAAACACACAAAACTAATTTCAACTTTCATTCACACACATACATTCTAAGATTTTCTCTGAGTTTAACGCTTGTGAATTGCTTTTCAAAATTTGTTCTGCTTTCGACTGCATTTTGCTCACTAATAGTGTCTTCTTATTTTCACTAAAAAAATGTGTATGATCCTATATATGCGTTCAGATAAAAATATTATTTTCTTTTTTTGTTCATTTCTTCTTTTGTTTAACAGTTTGAATAGAGTTTTCCGTAAATGGTGAGTATAGAGTGTAGATATAAATTGACAAGTTTAAGAAATTTGTTAAGGGATATAGATAGTGAGTGAGAATGAGAGAGAAGGAGTGAAACTGGGCAAAGGGAAAGAAGAAGTGAGGAATGGTTAGAGAAAAACAGTTGATCGACGCCAAATTAAGGTTAGGCATGTTTTTCTTTTCCTTTCATTTATGCTTCTTTGCATGTTGTGTATTGATGGAGAGGAAACATTCAAAAAAATATGATTGCACTTTCATTGCATCTAGATCGCAAGTTAGGTAGGCTAATTTTAAAGTGTATGCTTCAAATTTATTCCCAATACTGTGACTAATCCAACAAACTTGTCGTTCTTTTATTCCCAAAATATACTCTCTTACGAGTGACTGTCACTTATGCTGTTTTTCTTTCCGTGATTACAGGGGTAACGGGCGTACCAAACATCATGTTTTGTGATCACAAAGATTTTAAACTCGGTTTGTCTGATCTCGATTACTTTTTAACGGGCAGTCAGCGGGAAATTTGTGAGACTTCAAAGGTAAGTCAGTGAGCATAAGACAAAGCAAAAAATACTCTCCGCGAAAACAGTTTACCCACTCAGACCTCTTTGGTGTTTGCTACACTACATACAGTTCTACCGTCATCTTAGAACTGCAATTCGGCCGTCTTCTTCGAACTAAAATCAACCTTATTTTACGGTGCAGTATTAAACTTAGAAAAAAGATTTACTGAAATAACCCTGTTTCTGTTAAGAAGTGTTCTATGAAAAACTGCGCAGCTACTGACGCTGTAAAGAATAAATCCATCAGGAAAGAAATAAGGTACGACGGAGAAGGTAATATCAAGCAGTGAAATTGCTGAGACAATTGAAAGAAATGGGACAAACCCCGAATAGCGCGTAACCAAATAATTCCACAGAATATTCAGTTAGGCGTCATATACATGTGTTAATTAGCATCTCTCCGCAACAACACACACCAATAGTACGGGCCTACTTTTCACGCATCCAGAGCACGTATGTTACACATTAGCAACAGAAGCCAATTTCAATTGAATGTTTCAACTCACATCCCATAAACATTGACCGAGTTTGCAAAGCCACTCATGTCTACCCCCATTCAACAGCAACATGGTTCGCTCTTCTCGAACCAACATTTAATACGTTTCGAATTCCGCCCAGTCATTCCCCCGGCGGATTACGCGATGAATATTCGTTATAACATAACTCAGAGTGCATGTTCATCACAGTCGGCTGCGCAAACTAGGTCAATGCGTTGCACAGTCAAAGATTAGAAGTTCTGTTTTGATTTTCCCCTCGCTGAAATGTCCCCGTTCACTTCCACTTAAGAACTACATTGGTTTCCGTTTTTCTTTTGTTGCTGTTCGCATGTTTGTGTAACTTTATAAATATTGTTTTCTTCACAATATGTACAGTATATGGATTCGTTTGCCCACAATCAGAGCAATGATGCGAAAACGAAATCAAAAATCTACTTTTGAAATCAGTTGAATATTTGTGAATGAGCTTAAAACTAGGAGATAGGGTCAAAGTAAATCTTAAGTGTTGTTATTTCCTTGCTTTTTCTGTTTGTTTTGTTTACACGATAACTAATTTCGTTAGTCGCCGCTGTCTTCCCATTTTTTCTCTTCTATTATTCGATCAAAACAATCCGAGAGAAATGCGTGCTGAAACGAAAAAAATAAAAACAACAAATTAGATTTGATTAGAATGTGGAGGAAGGATTTGATTTCACTTACATATGGAGTGTACACTTTGACCCATCGCGGAGGTTTATCGGGACGATTGTATTGGAAACAGAAGGACATCGATTCCTCGTCACTTTCCCAGGCGGTGATTGTGTCCCACGCTAGCTCAACCATTTGGGCTTCCAATGCACCATCCTCTCGACACGCGTGTAAACGAAAACTTTTCATACCTGGAAATAATTGAGAACAAACGTTTATTCATTGCATTGCGACCGACTGAGTTCTAAAGAAATCAATTTTCTGAAGAAACGAGGGGGCAGTTCTGTTTCTGCGAAGTTAAGAAATGTATTTTAAATTGTTTGCGAATTGGTGGACAAGTGATTCGTTTAAAAGTTCGCAATGTTCGTTATGGATGAAATACATCAAAAGGAAAAAGGCAGAGGATAGGAGGAAGATGGCCTGAAAACATTAAGCAACCATTTGTATCAATGCGTTAGATTCTGGTTTTAATGCTAATGCTTCCCAGCCGAGCATTCCTAGACATTATATGGCACACACAAACCTCACTTACATCCTACAAGAGAATTGAATTTATATGAGGTCTGTTTACCGATTTTTTTTTTTTTTTTTTTGTGATCTGGGAGACAAAGAACCTGCATTACGTTTCTTAGCAAGATGTCATTCGTCTTCTCCTCTTTTAGGAACACTGTATTGGAAATAATGCATAATCAAAAAACAGGGATTAACACTTTTAGTATATTCTAGCTTTTTTAGCAACTAGTGTAGTCGATGGTAAAAACATAACTCGTCACTAATTTAAAAAAAAAGTGACCACTGGATTGTCGATTCTCATCACTCGATGACATATGTAAAACCTAAGTATTTGGCAAATATAGGATTCGGAAAATTTGTGTAGTTTCACAACTTTAATGAAATATTTTAATCACCCAATAAATATAAATAATAATTACGAGGAGGATGAAGTTGTACAACAGAACCCTCGAAACATGCGTTGGGCCAAGGTTAAATGTAAGACTTTGTTAAAAGTCGTCCCGTAACATAGTTTCGTGACTGTCCATGAAACGTGGTTGATTTGGTATACACCTGGGCTGCAATCATTTAACTTTTCAAACGACTATCGTCCTGACGATACACCAAAACGATATTGTCGATAATTTTTATCACATATCTCAGCCACTATTGTCTCGTCTACGGTCTATCTTATACACAGTTTGAGCGCTACTGACACTAACTATCTCTTATCATAATTGTACACACACAGCAAAACAATGAATAATGACTGCCTGCTGGTTTTCATTGGTTAGTTGTGTGTACACATTACGAATAAACGAACGGCTGTCCGAGTGGACTCATAAAATGTTTTATTTCAGGGAATGAAGTTTTATTTCAGGGAATATTTTTAAAATACTTTTGAATGTACATCTGTATCTCAATTTACGCGGTTTTTAAAATAAAATAAAAATAAAAAAATTATTGATATTTGATTTGATTTTTGGATATTTAAGATCCTATAACGATTCTTCATTGTAGTAATGCTTCTGAAAGAAAGCAATTACCAATGGCTTCTTAATAGACAAAGCTAACCGACCACGATCGTTTAAAGGTTTGAATATTAACAATCCACCCGTTTATTGGAAAGCCAATAAAAGATCTTTGCTTACCGCAACGATCAATGATTGGGTCCATAACAGTTTCGTGCCAGGTGTGAAAAAGTATTTAATCGAAAAAGGGCTACCATTAAAATCCCTCTAGTTCTTAATATTGCTCCAGGACACCCTCAAAATTTGCAGCATGAAAATGCTGCAGTTATGTTCTTACCTCCAAATATGACTTCTTTGCTACAACCCCTAGACAAAGGGATAATTTCGACTTTCAAGGCCTTGTATATAACTCTTTCAATTATTCATGCTTGGAAAAATTTTACAATGTTGGATTGTATCAAACACATAAGCATGTCATATATCGAGATTAAAAAATCAACACTTCATGCCTGTTGGAAATCTCTATGGCCTGACATATTTAATGGTGAAAGTTATAACACATCTTTGGGGGAAGAGTTTTCTCAGATAATTGATCTGGGTTAAGAATTGCGTGAAGAAGGCTTTGTCGATATACAGTGGATCAAAGTGCAACTCGTACAACCTCCTGAGAATGTGTTACAGAATAAAAAGCTCAAGTTTTACATGGGACAATAGTCAATTCTTTTTTTTATTTGTGAGAAACAATATTCTTCTTTCTAACCGATAAACACAAAATACAATTTAATGAAACTAATAAATAAAAAAAAAATAAAATCAATGTATTACTAAAAATTCAAAGCCAAAGTAAAAGTCGTACACATTTTTTCATTCACATGTTATTTCACTTGGCAAGTGCAGGATATGTTTTTAGTACTTGGTTGGGAGTCCTTTACTTGCAGTCAAAGCTTTTAATCTGTTTGTCATGGACATTACCAATTTTTCGCAATATTATGCTGATATATTGTTTCATTCCTCTAGAAGGGCCTTTTTAAGGTCACTGCGGTTTGAAATGTGATGATGTCGAATTTTTTCCTCTAAATAACTCCATAGATTTTCATTCACATTAAGATCTTAAGAGTTTCAATTACGTGCGGGCAGTTATACAGCAACCATGATCGTACTTTCCATGCCTTGTGTTTAGGATCATTGTCTTGATAAAACTGAAAACATTCTTTGATACTAAGTTTTTCGGCACTTTCCTTTAAATTTGTTGTAAGAATGTTTAAATATACATCCTGGTTCATAATTCCCTCAATAAAATAAAGATTTCCAGTTCCAGCTGCTGACATACAGCCCCACACCATAACTGAAACTCCACCGTGTTTTACGGTTGCTCGTAAATGCTTCTCTTTAGGTTCTTCATTTGGCTTTCTCCAAACTGTAATTTTTCCATCGGATCCAAATAGGTTAAATTTGCTTTCGTCTGCACATATAACTTTTTTCCAATAATCAAAGTCCTTGTGAATGTTTGCAATGGCGAAATCTTGTCTTTTGTTTGGAAATAAAGGGCTTTTTTCTAGCAGTTCGTCCGTGGTAGTTATTCTTCCTTAAAATGACTCGGATAGTTTCTGCACAACACTTTTTTCCAAGATAGTTTTCTGCCTCTTGCGCTATTTTAGGAGCACTAATTGCTTGATTCTCTTTGACCTTACGTAATATCCAGCGCTCATCAGCGTCGGTAAAAATCTTTCGAGTGCTTCTTCTAGTTTTATTTAAAGTATTATTACGTTCTTTAAAACGTATTGTACTGTAGAGTGACTCCGATCGACTATATCTGCGATTTCCCGAAAAGTTTTTCCATTTTTATGATGCAGAATAATCAAATTTCTGACTTCCAAGGATGTTTGACCACGTTGTCTACCCATTGTAAAATCAAACCTTACTTTGCCACGTATTGAAATAAAATGAAGGCTATAGGAAGTCTAAAGAATAACAGGACAAATTATCGTAAGGAACCGTTATAGATTTGGATAAAAAATATGGGAAAGAAATATTGTACGAGTTTTATTTTGACTTTGAATTGTTAGTTATACTGTGAGTTCTATCATTTTATTTATTAGTTTCATTGAATTGTATTTTGTGTTATTTATTAGTTTCATTGAATTGTATTTTGTGTTATCAGTTAGAAAGAAGAATATTGTTCCTCACAAATAACAAAAAATATGACTACTGTCTTATGTAAAACTTGAGTTTTTCATGCTTATACATATTCACAGAAGGGTGTACGAGTTTCACTTTGATCCACTGTAACTCAAGCAGATGTTAATGAATTAATGCAAGATCAGGAATTAAATGCAGAGGACTTAATTAAAATGGTTAAAAATTGTGAGGAAAATAGTGTTGACTATGACATTGAATCTTACATCGAAAACAATGACTTTAATGTATTCACAGTTGAATTTGTTCACTAGGAACTTGCACTATGAAGAAAACTAGGAAACCATTTTCAAGGAGGAGATATTATATTAGATCGTTGTCTTAAATTTCAACGCGATGAAGAATATGAATATGAAGAAATCTACAAAGATAAGATTAATAAAACAAGCAACAAAAGCTTATTTCAAAATATTTGCCTTAAGAAAGATCTCTTCAAACTATGACTAAAACCTATGCAACAATTGAAGAAGCGGAATCTAATGAGATTATTTTATCCAGTGATGAGTCAGATATTACACACTTTCGTAAAAAAAGACTATTTGTTGAAACTGATAGCGATTAAGTTTGCTTAAAAATAGGGATTGCCATAAATACGGCACTTTTTTTTATTTATAATGAAGTACATTTATTTTTTTTAGTGGAATACATTTTTTGTTTTACCTATTTTGTATGTATTTTTATTACTTAAATGATACTTTTATATCTTATTAACAGTATAAAGCTATATTTTGTGCTCAATAAATATTTAAACAAGCTCATATTCACTTTACGCGGTTTTTCAATATAAAAATCTTTGATTCGATTTACGCGGTTTTGTCAGGAACGTATCTACCGCGTAAACCGAGGTACAGATGTGTATTCATATTTCCCTAAGCTGAGGATTATATCCAAAACATTTTGCAATTACTGATTACTTTTTTTCTTTTTAACATTTTTTTTTTTCAAATTTTCTCCACTTTCGTTCCAGCCCAATGCAAAACGATAGTGAAATAGCTATCGTCAAAAACTGGTCGTCAGGACGATAGCAATAACGAGAGTACATGAAGCAACAAAAATGAAATCATTTTGTCGATATCGTTACCCCTGGACTTAAGAAAACTCAGTGTATATCATGAGGTGTTCCGAGCAAGTTATAAATGTCCGTACAGACAGCTTAAAAAAATCATTACATACTCTTGAAGCTGTCTTTTGTTGTCTTTCATTGGCGTGTTCAACATCCTTTAAGAGTCTGCTGTGTAAAGTGGAGCGCTCAGACTCAAATACTGACCCATTGTACAGTGTAAAGTGCTAGCTGGCTTTAAAAAACGAAGTGTTTTCTTCAGTAAGAACGCTTGCTACACCATTGTCATTCTAAACCGAACTTGACATTACCGTGACTGTGTGCATACATACAAACTTCAGGCATTTCTTGATTTGGTTTAAACAAGTTATCAACGCACACACCGTTTATTTAATTAAATGTTGCTCTATTCACGCAAATCCACTTTTCTCGAAAGAATCAAATTTGTACTCACCAACAGCTGGAACAACATGTCCATCTTTGCGGCTATCACAGGAACAGTGAGGGAACACAACATCGCCATATCCAGGTAGTGTTCTTGCTAACGCCAAGTACTCGGACGCCTTCTTGGCGTCCTGCAGAGCCTTGAGTTCGTACAGCCGTCCATCGGCTCGTATATTGCCACGGTTCACTTCATCAACAGACTACAAACAAAAACACTGTAAATCAATTTATCCCCGAATCAAAGCAAATTGAATTGCAGATACCTGATAAAATATAAACTTCGCTGCCTGTTCCCCATCCGGCATCGACAGCTCCTTCGACACGGAAAACAACCACCGACGAACACACAGGCACGTACTCGACGCAGTACTGTAGTTCTGTACGTACAGCTGATGGGGCACCTCGTGCGGTTGCAGCTTCCTCTCGAAATTGTACTCCACAATTTCAAAGAGATAAAAATATTGCTGTGTATACGATGTGAGGTTCGCTCGCTGCACAAGAACCTCCCACACGTGCTGGGCGTTCGCTGACTTTTTCACCGACACCGTGGCGACCTCGTGATCTGGCAGCATCACTTTTATGTCGACCGGCGAAGCGGATAAATCATCTTCCGAGTCAGTGAGGAAATCCTGAACTGCATCGCTCTCGGCTATCACCCGCACCGCACAGACCTTTTCCAGGTATTGTTCGAGTCCGCGGCGACGGCTGTCAAGCTGTTGCTCGCTCAGCTGGAATGGCCACTTGCCTGGCAGCTTCGGAAAATTGAATCCTACGAACTCCTTTCGTAGTATCGTATGTAGATTGGCAAATTCGCGATACCGCCTGGAACACAGCTGACGGCCCGCCATGTGAATGTTGAAAACAATGTAGCGCTCCCCATTCCGGTTGATAATGTTGTAGTCTGGGATGCTGCAAGTGTGAATGTAAGTGCTGGTTGGGGGAAATCGCTCGTTCGAACTTACCTGATTGGCAATGATCGCTTTTCAGAGTAGTCGATGTAAGCGTAGCCGCTTTGATCTTCCTGTGGCTCCAGTCTTTCGGCTTCCTGCAGATAAGAAACAGAGAATTACACACTTCTGCAGCCGCAGGCAATCGAACTTACTTGTTGTGTCACGGATATTACAGTCAGGGTTAAGCAGTCGCCACCGGATTTTATTAAGTCCACCACTTGCTTGTGAGTAGCTCCTTCAACGCTAACACCGTTCCTGAAATGTGCAAAAAGAACATAAACGTCAGAGCTACTCGCAGGAAAATTGAAATAAATTGAATTTAAGTAGCAGGAAGTGCCCTCGTTTAGGATGCACTCTTAGCAGTGGTGGTAAGAGGACAAATTCGAGAGGAAACTTCTCGCCATCAACACGGAAACAATAAACTGCAAGCCACTGCAATGAAAATTGCGGAAGAGGCTGAGATTGTACCGACAATGGTGCAACGTTCGTTTAGGAACAGGAGCAACCAACCTGACGACTCAATAAGGGCCTTTTGATGAACGGGACACACAAACACGTAATCAGGGTGGATTTCTTTTCTGCCAGAGTGCCTGGCTACTCGTGTGTGTTGTGGGGTGTGGCAAAACAAAGAGCCGAGAAAAAAAAAGAAATGAAAAGAATGTAATTGTAAGCGAGTGTGGGCAATGAACCTCTTGGGGGATGTGTTGAATTCATCACATTTTCCTAAGAGTGAAACGGAAATATGCGGGCAGGGAAAAGTTGGACACGCGGCGCATCGGTCGTGCTTACAGAAGCAGTTTCTGTTTGGATTTAAAGATATCCGCACATGGCTTTGGGGACGCAGTGCCGGAGGCTCTTCAGACTGAACTTCTTATGGGAGACAGTGATAAGGTCAAAACGTCACCCACTTGGCACGCATCGCAGGGCGGATATTCTTTAATCACAATCTTGATGAGAGCACTAATTGCTGATGACTTGTTCTGAGTTGTGTGACAAAAGGAAACAAGAATTACTTGGAGGCTTGAGTGTTTCGCTTGATATTGAACGGATAAGGTTTCTTTGTAAAATAAGCGATCTATTCTAAGGTCGTGTGAACTTAAGCTCGAAGATGAAAGCTCAAGAAAAAAACAAAAGAATAATAATCTTAGCGAATTCATCTCAGTTAGTGAGTAAAATATACTACAACAGTAAAATCATAAAAGATTTGCGAAAACACAGAAATAGAAAGGGAAATCGTTTGCTTGTTGTTTTGCTACATGTGTAAACAATGTGTTTATCCTCATATCTATATGGGGAGCACAAACAATGGGAGAAAGAAGCCGTTAAAAAATGTTGGGAAAGTGAAGGCGTGTACATTTTGCCTTCCCCAAATTAATATTTTCCACCGAAAATCTCAAAGTGTAGTTTCTCCTTGTCGACTACATGGTTTTGAATAATCCTTTAATTTTCCTTTCCTTTTCTTTCCATCCATACTATAATTTTCGGCGGCTAATAGGTTCTTCTAGATAATCCATCATTGACAATAATTCATTAAGGACAACAATTTACTGCTTATCAACCCTGCCTCGGGGTTTGTTTAAAGATCAGCGTTCTAATGGAATTGGCAATCGTTATGACAATCGTTCTTGTCACACGAGTAAACAATTGAAATTCAGTTCTTTTCATTCGTAAAATCAGCAAAACGACTGGATGGATAACATTCACGACAGCTTGTATGCACTATTAGATATTTAGATCTAGTTTTTTTGTGTTTAAATCAAACTTAACTGATAAAGGTCTGCTTGATGTGTTCCAAAAAAAGACTCTCATCTCTGCTGAGACAGAAGCGAGGCATTTAGACCAATCTAAATATTTCAATTATTTGCAATTAATCCGTAAAGTAGCAACAGAAGTGTTTATTTTATAGAGGTTTTAAGTTTAAAAGCTGCCGTGGCGTCAAACGCCGAAGGGGCGGGTTCAATTCCCGACTGAACACTTCGAATTTTTCACGACACCACCTCTTTCGAGCTGCTGACAACACTAAAAGATTAATTAATGTCGAAGAAAAAGCTTCTCAAACTTCGCCGTTCGGAGTCGGGAAAAAACTGTAGGTCCCTTCTACTCGCGAGAGAACAGTAGCGCGCACAACACGAGTAGTTGATGAGCAAGCTAGGCTCTGGTCCCCTGTGGAATGTAGCGCCAACAATTATTCTTATTATGATTATTATTATTTGATCAAATTTATTTTTGTTTCGCACTTTTAGTCACTCGTTTGGCAAACATTTAAGTATAACAAAAGATTTTATTCAGATGCATGATCTTACTTAATTATATATTATGCCTCTATATTAATTTTCCCCAGTGTATCAAAAATCACATATAAATCTCTAGAAAAGTTTTGGTCTCGAAGAGCATATGTTGAAAGAAAAAAAAATTCTATTTATTTTTTACCATAACATCGAAGGCTGTCACTGTAGTCAAAACTAATGCTGATAAAAATTTCAGCCAGGAAGGAATTTGATTCAACTATAACATCAAGACTAGGGACAAATTTTGCCCTGCAGCCTTCGCAGAAGAAAAAATGTGACTAGGCGCATAGTGGGGCAATACCGCGGTGGTGGTTTAAGCCGTAGCTTATAGTCACGGAAGATGACACTGAAGATGTGGTTTAGGGCTACACTCAGACCTTAAACAACTTTCAGGAAATATAAAGAATACAATTGTTCTTTGAAGATTTTTTTCTGGTCCCCATGTGAATAAAGACTGGTAACGGAAAAGAACGCGAATAATTCAAAAACTGCGATGTAGCTGGCTGTAACCTTGATTAGCGCTATTGCGAAGGTTGCCTTTTATATTCCGGGACTGGGCAACCTTAGTGTTGCAATTTGGCAACTACCAGCTCTATCGTAAAGTTTCGCATTTTGAGGTTATACGTACCCAGAACGTTTTGATATACGAGCGCTATTTGTGTTGTTTACAGTAACTTATAAGATTTATTTCGCCCAAAAAATGGAATTAAGTAGTGAAAATTTCCGTGCGATAATTTTTTACAACTTTCGACGTGGATTAACTCAACAACAGTGCATTGATGAACTTAATTCAATTTTCGGCGATGAAGCTCCATCAAGGACCAGTGTTTATCGATGGTATGGTGAATCCAACCGAGGTCGTAGTTCCCTCCAAGACGAATTTCGTGAAGGTCGTCCAATTTCAGTTGTTGTTTCGGAAACCATTAATGCTGTGCGCCAACTGATATTGCAAGATCGTCAAGTGACCTATCGTGAGATTGAGGCAACCTTAGGCATAAGTGGGGCCAGCATTTATTCAATATTGCATGAACATTAGACCTTCAAAAAATTTTGTTCGCGTTGCATCCCACACAATTTGTCAATCGCTCAAAATAAGACTCGTGTTGATTGGTCGAAAGAAATGCTCCAAAAATACGATACGGGGCTTCGAAACACGTCTATGATATCGTGACAGGTGATGAATCGTGGATTTACACGTATGAGCCCAAAAGTAAACAGCAGTCGACTGTATGGGTGTTTCATATTGGGCCAAATTCAACAAAAGATGCTCGCGCACGAAGCACTTCCAAGCAAATGGTCGCCTGTTTCTTCGGAAAAACTGGACATGTCGCACCACGGGAACAACGCAGAACAGTCAATTCTGAGTAGTACACATCCATTTGTTTGCCAGTTATCTTCCAATAAATCAGGAAAACCAACCGCCGAAGACGAATCACTCTTCACCACGACAATGCGAGCTCTGACGCATCGGCTCAAACAACTGCATTTTTGAGCACACAAAACATCGATTTGATGAGTCATCCGCCGTATAGTCCTGACTTGGCACCGAATGAGTTCTTTTTATTCCCGTACGTAAAAAATAAAATGAGATTTCAACGTTTCTCGACACCTGAAGAAGCGGTTGATGCGTTTACAATACATGTTTTGGAGATACCCCAATCAGAGTGGCAAAAGTGCTTCGACAATTCGTTCAAGCGCATGCAAATGTGTATAGATCTTAATGGGGAATATTTTGAAAAACAATAAAGCTATTTTCGATGATTAATATTTGTTTTTGTTCTCTAACCCAGAAATATAAAAGATAACCTTAGTATAATACAATTGTGCCAACGTTTTTCCAATCCTCGAAGCAGTTCTGGTATGTCCTTGAGCTTCCTCAGCGGCCAGGTCTGTATTTCATTAATCGTTGCAAAACGCGGTCCTTTCATGGGTTTCTTCGATCAGGAAAAAGTAGCAGCGGACCAAATCTGGTGAGGTAACTCGTGGGTCAGTTTCATTTCGCTTTTTGTGAAAAATTTTGGTAAAACTGCGGTGTAAGTACGATGGAACATTGCTTAACATTAGCTGTAACCAAGGAACTGGAACTTTGTACTCTTTGATTTTTGTTCTTGTTGCGCTATGAGAATCACATGTACACACCAATAAGCTTTGTCTCAATTTTAATAATAATAATAATAATTGTTGGCGCTACAGTCCAAAGAGGGACCAGGGCCTAGCTTGCTCATCAACTACTCGTGTTGTGCGCGCCACTGTTCTCTCACGAGTAGAAGGGACCTACAGTTTTTTGCCGACTCCGAACGGCGAGATTTGAGAAGCTTTCTTAGACAGTTATTACTCTTTGAGTGTTGTCAGCAGCTCGAAAGAGGTGGTGCCGTGAAAAATTCGAAAAATTGGTGTTGAGCTGGGGATCGAACTTAGACCCTTCGGCGTGTGTGCGTCGCACTCTACCCACTACGCAACGGCGACCATGTCTCAATTTTGCAAAATAAAAAAAACCGAAGTATAACTAACGCGTGTTGGTTTTCTTAAAACACTTGGTAATTTGTTAAAGCCACAAGTCAACACCAGAGGCATGATCTTCCAGAAGTCAGTTCAATTGCTAACTTACGCTGATGACATTGACGTGATTGGACAAACACAGTGAGCCGTTAATGAGGCGGTTGCTGGCATTGAGGCCGAAGCGACTAAAATGGGTCTGGTGGTAAATGAGGGCAAAAGTAAGTACATGCTGTCATCAAGGAAGGGCACACAACATCGAGATCTCGGACAGAGTGTCACACTATTCAACAGAAACTTCGAGGTAATCAAGGACTTCGCCTCCCTCGGCTCCGCGGTAAACAGGGACAAGATCAGTACCGAAATCAAACGCAGAATCACTTTTGGCAACCGCTATTTCTTTGGGCTCAAGAGGCAATTAAGTATTAAAGCCCTCTCTCGACGGGCTAATAATAATAATTGTTGGTCCACAAGGGACCAGGGCCTAGCTTACTCAGCAACTACTCGTATTGTGCGCGTTACTGTTTTCTTACGAGTAGAAAGGACCTACAGTTTTTTTCCGGCTCCGAACGGCGATGTTTGAGAAGCTTTTTCTTCGACATTAATTACTCTTTGACTGGCGTCAGCAGCTCGAAAGAGATGGTGCCGTGAAAAATTCGAGGTCTCCAGCAGGTCAAACCTAGACCTGCTGTGTGTGAGCGTCACACTCTACCCACTACGCCACGGCGGCCACAAAAAAGGATGATACTGGAAGATTTTTGCAAGTTTTTTTTTTCGCTAGCGTCCTGCTTTTATTTGGGTCGGATGGTAGTTTATATAAAGTTAAGTGCCTTTGTATGCAGTAAAGCAACTGATCGTTGCTGCTTTGTAGTATAAACTGATCAATTTTTGAGTGATTGAGTACGATTCTCGAAAATTTCTACACTTGACGGAACGGAATAGCATTCGATTGCGCTCCTTTATGTAGACACACGCTGTTCAGGCGATGTACTTCATAACACATGGAAAGAGGAGAGCTAGAATATACACGAACTGCTTGGTTGGTGAAAACAAATGGAGGACTAAATTTCACAGCTTCCCACAATTTATGGAGCCCTAAATCATTAAATCTCGAAAATCGCCTAAAAATGTGTTTAAAAGCCACCACCGACACTATAACTTCGTTCAAATCATAAAACAAATGCCAAGAAGTCACAGAAGTCTGCATTGACAAATTTCGAAGAATATCGATAAGCCGCAGGAAGAACGCGAACACAGCACACAGGACAAGTCCCACCATTGTCGCTCACTCCAACTGAATCACGGCACAATCAACCCACGATATTCACGGAATATCCATCAAACAAAACAAATCACTTTGTTTACGAAATTAACGGCATGCGAAGAGCACTGTCGCAAAAACCGGTTCCCTCACCAGACACAAAGCAAAATGCCAGTCTTTCACCACACAGAGCCACCTCAACAAATGCGATTGTTGTTACGACACTCCCGAATATAGTTCAACGATATTGGCCCAAATCACAAGCACAAGCAAAAAATAGCAAACGAAAGTAAAACCGAATCCGAGACTGTGGCCTGTTGACCAGTTACCTTCGGTATTTGTCCGCGTAGCTGCTTGAGCATCGGCCAGCGTCAAACCCCATGAACTGGGCGTAGTTGAAGGGAAGCATGTTGGCGCCGCAGTCTTCGAAATCTTCAAAAGCAAGATGCAACCTGACGGGTAGACCTTAGTGGCGAGACGGTTGACAATCGAATGCACCGTGATGGAGGCTACCCACCAGTTGAAGGCGACTTAGTCTCCTCCCGGTGGCTGAGGCCGACCGCAGAAGCAGCAGGTTATGCAGATTCGAAGTGACACTGCTTTCAATTTGTGCCAAAATGCACTGCACTGCGATAGGTGGACGGAGTGAAACTGGTTTTGGACTTCAAACCTGTACACACGCGGGAGGAATTGGAACACGCTGCACTGGCGGAGGTGCGACTTCTCTCTGAAAACAGATTGGGCTGTGATACTGGAAGTTATACGCCGCGACCATCGACGGGCCCGGTTTATGAAGGTCTTTTCCCCTCCAATTGGGTTATCAATAAGAGACGCCGCCGCCGCACTTGACTCGCTCTCTGTCTCTTGCAGTGAAAAAGACAAGAAGAAAACATGATTTTCCACTGAGCGGCGATAAGGATACACAGTCGGAACGTCGCTGATAAGTGGTTGTTTGCGAGGTTGATTGAGTTCGGAACCAGGAACTCCTGCAATCGAAGATATCGAGCATTTCAGTGTCTTTCGTTTTGAGGTCAGTAGGTGTTCTTTTCTTAGATTTGATAGTTTTGCGATGTTATCATCGGCCTACAAGGTTGATAGGTAGCTGGAGATGATGCAATTGCGTCTGCTCGTTTGTTTGCTGACAGTCAGGTGACGCAGGAGTGTGAGGTGAACAAACCAAAAGTGTTCCAACGGGAAGGGAATTCAAAGCATTTTTAACTTCGAAAACGAGAACAAACTGAAAAAAGGCTATTGCGTTGATTATTGTTCGAAGAAATGACAGAAACAGTTGAACGTGCACATTGAAAGGCACATGAAAGTCATTCTCACGTTTTAATGGCAGGCTTTAAGTAGGGCTTGGCTTGTGCAGTATGATTTTTTTTTATGAACGGTCTGTCTTGGTTGCACAGGAACTTTCTATAGTACGCCTGGCTTTGCTCTTGATGCATTGCTTTTCGATTCGGTTTTACCTGGGTCTGGACTGGCTGTGAAAATGAAGAAAATGAGCCAAGGAGGAGAATGTTTCCAAGGCGATGGAGGGATCCGGAGCTGGGGTCTTTGCGGGAAACGACAACTTTAGATTTTATACCTCCTTTGGTATGAGGTCTCTCACCTCACAAAAACACCTTAATCATCTCAGTGCTGCTATACGGCACGGGGACATGGAAATAACCATACTTACAGCAGACGAGGAAGACCATAGTATTTTCGAAAGAAAAGTTGTACGTTTGCGTTTGGAGAAAAAGATTCAGTGGCGAATTTTATGAGCTGTAAGCGTCTACAGGTACAATGCCATGTAGAACTTATAGGCACTCAACTCAGTGGCATAATGCAATAGAGGACAACTGCAGAGCCGATAGCGCTCATAATTGAAGGAGGACCTTAAACAGCAATTAATAATAAAAATAAAAATTTTTGGCGCGACAGTCCACAGGGGGACCAGGGCCTAGCTTGCTCATCAATTACTCGTGTTGTGCGCGCTACTGTTCTCACGAATAGAAGGGACCTACAGTTTCTTGCCGACTCCGAACGGCGAAGTTTGAGAAGCTTTCTTAGACAATTATTACGCAGCTCGAAAGAGGTGGTGCCGTGAAAAATTCGAGGTGTTCAGCCGGGAATCGAACTTAGACCCTCCGGTGTGTGAGCGTCGCACTCTACCCACTACGGTAGAGTCACAAGAATGTTTAGTTGGCAACTCCGCAATACTGTTTCAAGATCTGATTACTTACTTGATACTGATTAAGATCGTTCTTTGTCAGAAAAATTTGATTTTCTCTTTGGCCAAACAAATGTTTGCTTATGTTAAATTACTGATTTAGTTGGATCTTGTGACACAAAAGTCCGTGAATCTTTGTACACAATTTATTTTTAGGCAGGTACTTTAGATGTCGAGCTGACGTTATCGATGAAGGTAATAATAGATCTTAGGCCTTCGTTAGGCAGAGTGGACATTGGGGTCTTAGTTCTCCTTTATTTTCAAAAGCATACGATTTCATAGACAATTCTCCTTTACGAGGAGCAAAAACAAAAATATTAATCATCGAAAATAGCTTTATTTGTTTTGCAAAATATTCCCTATTAAGATATATACACTTTTATACACAATTGTCGAAGGACTCCGAATGAGGTATCTCCAAAACATGCATTCTGAACACATCAACCGCTTCTTCAAGCGTCGAAAAACGGTGACCTTTCATTTTATATTTTACGTACAGGAATAAAAAGAAGTCATTCGGTGCCAAGTCAGGACAATACGGCGGATGACTCATTAAATCGATGTTTTGAGAGCTCAAAAATGCAGTTGTTTGAGCCGATGTGTGAGAGCTCGCATTGTCGTGGTGAAGAGTGATCCGTCTTCGGCGATTGGTTTTCCTGATTTCTTGGAAGACAACTGGCAAACAAATGGTTGTGTACCACTCAGAATTGACTGTTCTGCATTGTTCTAGTGGTACGGTTGCGACATTCAATTTTTCCGACAAAACAGTCGACAATCTGCTTGGAAATGCTTCGTACGCGTGCAATTATCGTTGGATATGGCTCAATTTGAAACACCCATATAGTCGACTACGGTTTACTTTCGGGCTCATACGCGTAAATCCGCGATTCATCACCTGTCATGATGTCATAGGCGTGTTTCGAAGCACCGCGATCGTATTTTTGGAGCATTTCTTTCGACCAATCGACACGAGCCGTTTTTTGAGCGATTTACAACTTGTGTGGGATCCAACGCAAACAAATTTTTTTTGACGGTCAAATGTTCATGCAATATTGAATAAATGCTGGTCCTACTAATGCCTAAGGTTGTCTCAATCTCACGATAGGTCACTCGACGATCTTGCAATATCAGTTGGCGCACAGCATCAATGGTTTCCGAAACAACAACTGATTTTGGACGACCTTCACGAAATTCGTCTTGGAGTGAACTACGAACTCGGTTGAATTCACCATACCCATCCTCCATGGTCCTTGATGGAGCTTCATCGCCAAAAATTGAATTAAGTTCATCGATGCACTATTGTTGAGTTAATCCACGTCGAAAGTTGTAAAAAAAATAATCGCTCGAAAATGTTCACGATTTAATCCCAGTTTTGGGCGAAATGAATCTTTTGAGTTACTGCAAACAACACAAATAGCGCTCGTATGTCGAAACATTCTGAGTACGTATAACCTTAAAAATGTCAAACTTTACGATAGAGCTGGCAGTTGCCAAATTGCAACACCAGGGTTGCCCAGTCCCGAAATATAAAAGGCAACCTTCGTAGTAGCGCTAATCAAGGTTACAGCCAGTTACCACGCAGTTTATGAATTATTCGCGTTCTTTTTCGTTACCAGTTTTTATTCACATGGGGACCATAAACAAATCTTCAAAGAACAATTGTATTATTTATATTTCCTGAAAGTTGTTGAAGGTCTGAGTGTAGCCCTAAAGCACATCTTCAGTGTCATCTTCTGTGACTATAGGCTACGGCTGAAAACACCAACGCGGTATTGCCCCACTAAGCGCGTAGTTACATTTTTTTCTTCTGCGAAGGCTACAGAGCAAAATTTGTCGCTAGTCTTGATGTTATAGTTGAATCAAATTCCTTCCTGGCTGAAATTCTGATCAGCATTAGTTTTGACTACAGTGACAGCCTCCGATCTTATGGTAAAAAATAAATAGAATTTTTTTTCTTTCAACATATCATAGATATAGTTAAGGACAAAAAAAAATCAAAACACTGGTGTTCACTTCCAAAACTCTCCTCAGAATGACGTGGTGCTATTATTTTGCACATTTAAATTCGCTTGCATTTCTGGTAGCGGGGCCTTTTTTAATAATAAGATGCATTTTATTATCTTGTATATGTTATGACTAATGTAATAGAGATGTTGTGCAATATATAATATATGAGGCGCCTGACTGACTGTAGGAAAAAGTTAATTTGATCAGGGTGCTATTATTGTACACAGTGATGTAGGTATACCGCAAGGTTCTTTGCTCGGACCCCTTCATTCTCATTGTTTAATAATGATCTTCCACAGGTTGTACGAAACTGTAAAGTTCATATGTACCCATCCTATTGGTTTAAGTGAGGACTGTATAGCAAGAACTATTACAGATCTTAGGAAAATTGAAATGGTTAGCAACCAATAAAATGAAACTCAAACCACTAAAATCTACAAGTCTCATATTAGCATGAGGTACAGTTGATATTAGTGAACTTGCGCCTTTAGTACGTCATTTCTTTGGAAACAAGTGTTAAATATCCTGGATTTTGTATCAATTTCTTTCGTACGCGTTGTAATGCAGTCAGAAATACACTCAGAAATATTTATGCTGGCTTGGGATGCCTGCGACATTCAGCGGACCTTCTACCTGCGCTATGGAAAATTGGAGCTTGCTGATGCGATTTTTTAAATAAAATTGTTCAGTGTATCCTTGTGTTGATTATCAGTGTAAAAGAAGATTAACTGTAGACTTTAACGACTATGTTTGTTTTATTTATATTGTCCCCTGATATTGTAGTGTTTCTCATCTATCAAGTCCTTGGTCTAAGTTTGGATGATTTTCTGAAGTATCGGAGTATTCTAAAACTGTACAAATTTATTCAACGCAAATGTCCTAATTGTTTAAACGACTTTTTAACATTTGCACATCACTCATGGCCTCGTGCCCGCCGTGGAGTAGTGGGAAGAGTGCAACACTCACGCTCCAAAATCCGGGGTTCGATTCGCGGACGGATTGTCCGCAGAACTATTTAAAGCAGCTGGAGATGACCTGGGTGGGCGAATGCACCAGCTCATCTGTAAGATATGGTCGGAGGAAATCATGCCCGATGAGTGGAATCTCTCGAAGAGACTAATGCCTTCTCTCTCTTCTTGTGAACCGGGCAAACGACGGTGGAGACCCTTTTGACTGCGCCAACTACCGAGGGATTAGTCTCCTCAACATGGCATACAAGATCCTCTCTGCCATATTGTGTGAGCGTCTAAGACCGTTTGTCCGTGACATGATAGGTCCCTATTAGTGTGGTTTCAGACCAGGGAAGATCACAATAGACCAGATCTTCAAATTACCGCAGATCCTGGAAAAGACCCAAGAAATACAAACTGACACTCACCACCTATTCGTCGATTTCAAGGCCGCATATGACAGTGTGCATAGAGACGAGCTATACAGTGCCATGTCTAGTTTTGGCATTCCTACCAAACTCATCAGATTGTGTAGGATGACGATAGAGAGCTCTCGCAGTTCCGTAAAGGTCGGTAACGAACTCACCGAGACCTTCAATGTCAAAAAAGGTTTTAGACAAGGTGACGCACTGTCATGTGACTTTTTTAACATAATCATCGAGAAGATCGTGCGTAACTCACAAGTCAACACCAGAGGCACGATTTTTCAGAAGTCAGTTCAATTGCTAGCCTACGCTGTTGACATTGACGTGATTGGACGAACACAGTGAGCCCTCAATGAGGCGTTTGCTGGCATTGAAGACGAAGCGGCTAAAATGGGTCTGGCGGTAAATGAGGGCAAAACTAAGTACATGCTTTAATCAGGAAGGACACACAACATCGACGTCTCGCACAAAGCGTCACACTAGGCAGCAGAAACTTCGAGGTAGGCAAGGACACCGTCTACCTTGGCTCCGCGGTAAACGGGAACAACATCAGTACCGAAATCAAACGCAGAATCACTCTTGCCAACCGCTGTTTCTTTGGGCTCAAGAGGCAATTGAGTAAAAAAGCCCTCTCTCGAAGGACTAAGCTCGCTTTATATAACAGCTTGATCATTACCGTCCTACTTTATGGCGCAGAATCTGCGGATGAGGAAGCCCTTAGTCTCTTCGAGAGAAACGTTTTGCGTGCGATTTTTGGTCCTGTTGCGTCCTGCGTTGATGGCATCTGGAGGACAAGATTTAATGAACTCTATGGGCTGTACAGCGACATGCTACTGGTCAAGCGTCTACGGACACAACGCTTAAGATGGCTAGGTTATGTAGAGCGTATGGAAACCGTTGCTCCGGCCAGAAAAGTCTTCGAATCTGAGGCATTGAGAAAACGCAAAGGACAGCCAAGGCTGAGATGCACATAGAAGTGGAGAAGAACCTCAACCACCTTAATTGAGGCTGTTACTTCAAGCCTTGGCCTATAGTGCCACACAAAGGAAATGTTATTTAATTCTGGAATCTGACAAGTATCTTATGTCATCAATCAATTGCCTCTTGAAATTACAGAAGATGCCGAATATGTTGTTTGACGCAAAAGAACAGAATGACGCCTGGCTTTAATTTCAAATTTTCAAACAGTTCATAACTTTCATTTAAATTTTCAAATATTTCACTACAGGCAATGTCAATGTGAGCTTGTGTCACAAGAACATACCACTGGCGTCCTCCTTGTTGTTTGACTTTTATGTGCCATCAAAGGCACAGAATATGATGCTGGCCTTTGCTTGAGTCATTCAGGTCGACCAATCCTTAAGACATTCTCCCTCTTTTCTTCGCATTCACGTGCTCCAATGGCCATAAGAATAATTTCATGGTGTATTTCGTTTTCTCTTCACACAACCTCCGCTGCCCATAACCCCCTCAAAGCCCTTTAAATAATCACCCATTGGGCTAGCTTGTCGTTCGTTTACTATTCTGGGAACTAATGAGCGTTGGGTGCCTTCAAAGAATTTCAAGCTCGCGCCGACCTTCTCCTTAAAACATTCGGTAGGCCCTTAGTCAAGGAACTTCAATAACTCACCGTGGCGTCATCCGACACAAGTCAGTGGTTGGGTTTCCTCATTCCATCCATCGTCGTCCCTTTTTTGGCGATGGGCGACGGTTGGCGGCGTTTAGGTGTATCGAGGGTTGAGAGGATTCACTCAGTCACCCCCCTCCCGTACTCTCTCTGTCTTTCTTGGAAGTTTCTACTGTTCGCTGTTGCCATGGCGACAAACCGAAATTCCAAAAATGAAAACTTATTGGATTATAACCGGCAGCAGACATATGTACACCGCTCCGGCACGACACACAGTCCTATTTTAGTGCCACTTCCCATGAGCCACCCTCGTCGTTTATGAGTGTTTACTCTGGAAGATGACGTCATTCGGACGGGGAGAATGAGCGCACCAATGACGGATGAGCGGCTATTTCATCAGGTTTCATTGATTAATTATTAAGAAAGCAGTAAACCTAACCGGCCGTGTCGGTATTGTATAGCTGCCTTCACTTAAACCAAAGCCAGTTGGGGGCGGCTTGAACCGAGTTGGGGTGTGCTCAGCAAACAGTTTGCACAACGAAAAGCATGCATCCCTGTGTTCTAACGTCTAATGGAATTAAAATTAAAATTTGTTCGTACTTTAGGGATCGTCGACTCTCTCAAAGGCTGATAATCCACAAAACCCGCCACCTGAGATGGCCGTCGTTTGGAGACATTTCGTGGATTTCAGACGGGACCCTTTCGCTCGACAGAAACGAAAATAACAAAAAAAAACACATCCGAAAGGGTTCCATTTTTAGAGGAAAAAGAATTCAAAAAAGGAGGACGCGACTGTTGTGCTTTGATGCTGGCCGTTCTCCTTGTGGAGTGTCCCTTGACATGTATTCGGTTCGGTTCAGGGAGTGCAGAAAAAATGAAATGCGGCTCAAGAAGCGAAGCCAGACGTTATGCAATATGGATTGGTTTTGGGGGCTGTGCTTTGACTTGTTTTACGTGAAAGACTTTACCGGCGAACAACTAAAATGGGATCGTATGTGGAAGGACATACGGGTGTGCGCCCGAGGGAATCATGTGTATGCACTTCGTTAGATTTGTCTGCTTGTTTGTTTTTGAGTTTAGTTTCTTTGAAGAGCGCTTCATAATGGGAATGGGGTTGCCGCTTTCGAGAATTGACACAGATTGTCTACAGCGTGGCAGAGGTGGGAACACGTATGAGACGGGCTGCAATTGGTGAGTTCCAAATGGCTCACATGCGAGGGGCTTTCAATATATTTTCGCAATCGGGGTGAAGTAATACTATTATTTTAGTGCATTCATGTAAAATTTCATATAAATGTGATTACTAATTCGCGTTTTATCTCTAGTTAAGCAGAATCATAATAGCAACTGAGACGATGATAGTGAAAATTGAGCATAGCGCTATAAATAAATTTCTCAATAAGCAAAGAAAAAGTCAAAAAAACTATTCATGAAGAGATGGTGGCTGTTTACCAGGGTTCCGCACCTTTATTATCAACTGTGCAAAAGTGGTTAAGTGAGTTCAAGAGAGGCAGAGAGTGGCTACCGTGTTGTAGTGTGTAGAGTGCGACGCTCACAGGCCAAAGGGTCTGTGTTTGATTCCCAGCTGAACACCTCAAATTTTACACGGCACCACCTCTTTTGAGCTGCTGACAACACTCAAAAAGTAACAACTGTCTAAGAAAGCTTCTCAAATTTCGCCGTTCGGAATCGGCAAAAAACTGTAGGTCCCTTCTTCTCGTGAGAGAACCGTAGCGCGCATAAAACAAGTAGTTGAAGAGCAAGCAAGGCCCTGGTCACCCTGTGGACTGTCGCGCCAACAATTATTATTAGAGAGAGCATTGAAGACGACCTCCGCTCCGGCGCCCCGGCGACTGCTTGTACGGGAGAAAGCTTCAAAGAAGTCGAAAAACTTGTTCTTGAGGATGCCCGACCAAGCCTTCAACTGGTACCATTCACACCATTCTTCATGACCATCTTTACCTTTCAAAGGTCAGTGCAAGGTGGGTGCCACGAATGCTTACAGCGCCTCAGAGAAAAGTGAGAATCGCATGCTGGAGCTTTTGGAGATGTGTAGTGAGAACGCGGACGGTGTTATGTATCGAATTGTTACTGGGGACGAGACATGGGTACTACACTATGACCCTGAAAGCAAACAAGAGTCAATGCAGTGGAATAAAAAAGGAACAGACCCCCGAGGAAGTTCAAAGTAACTCCGTCTGCCGGGAAGCTCATGGCCTCAGTTTTTTGGACTCAAAGGGAATCTTGTTCATTGAGCACAAAAAACAAGGTGAAACCATCAGCGCCACATCCTACGCTTCCACTTTGCATAATTTGCGGGAGGAAATTGAAAAGAAAAGACGGGGTAGACTGAGATGTGGCTATCTTAATAGCAGAATCTCAAATAGATAATTCCTATTTTATACTGTCATACAGATTATTCAACAAACTTTCTACCTCCATAAAGTCTGTAAGATCTGAGAGGGATCAGAACATTTCCGAAAAATATAAAATCTTGGCTATTTCAATTTGACCACGTACAGATAGAAAATCTTTTAGAACTAGTAACTCGATATAACACTGATATTTTGATCTTGTTCCTATTTATTTTTAAGTTTGTTATTGCATCTACTATTTCATTTTTTTCTTTTTCTTTTGCCTTAAAACTATAAACACCCCCATAATGAATTTGTAAATAATGATGTGTCATTTAATACTATTTTTGTTTTTTAATACTTAATCCTTAATCCTATTCTCGATTGAATTCGTCCTTTATTGTAATGAACTTGTAAGATTTGTAATATGAGAATATGAGGCAAATAAAACACAAATAGAAATACAAAAGCGTATCTCAAGATGTTATAAATTACGTTAGCGGAGATAAATTGAGTTAAATTATATATATATAATATTATATTATATAATATATTATATATATATATATTATATATATATAATATATATTATAAATATATATATTTATATATATTATATAAATATATTATATATTATATATATATATATAAAATATATATATATATATATTCATATCGATACCGAGAATATATTGAACGCCCCTCGTACGCCGCGTTGACTGAAGTTCATGGAAGTGGCATTACTTCAAAACAAACGGAGAACAGTTGGTTGGTGCTGGACTTACCAAAATTGCCAAAAAACTCCTCACCTTGCCATCAAATCAACTTATTGTTCTTCTTGCCTTTCTCTGTGTTAGAGGATATATCGGTATGAAGTGAGCGTCAACATATGGTACAAATGTCTCGATAGGGAACATTTGGTGTGGACGAGCTCTTATTTTTTTTTTTTTTTTGTTTGCTGCTATGACATCTGTGAAAAATATTTAGTATACATCAAGTCATTGAACAGACAACATCATATTTTTTCATGGTGTTAAAAATGTCGAATTTTATACCAGGACGTGATGATTTGCGGAAAGCATTAATTTTTTGTTTTCATTTGAAGAAAAGTGCTGCAGAGTCGCATCGAATGCTTGTCGAGGCATATGGTGATCATGCAACAATGAAAAGATGGTTTCAACGGTTCAGAAATAATGACTTTGATGTGAGAAATGAAGAACGTGGAAGACCACCAAAAAAGTTTGAAGACGCCGAATCGCAAACGATATTGGATGGAGATGACACTTTGAGTCAAAAGCAAATGGCAGCAATGTTAAATGTTGCACAAGGAACAATTTCTGACCGTTTCAAAGCTATGAGAAAGATCCAAAAGTGTGGAAAATGGGTGCCACATGAATTGAATGAAAGTCAGATGGAAAACCGAAAAAACACTTGTGAAATTTTGCTTCAAAGACACGAAAGAAAATCGGTTTTGCATCAGATTGTCACTGGTGATGAAAAATGGATTTATTTTAAGAATCCTAAACGGAAAAAATCATAGATTAATCTGAGACAACCATCAACATCGACTGCAAAACCAGATCGATTCGGCGAGAAGACAAGGCTTTGTGTTTGGTGGGACCAGGAAGGTGTGCTGTACCACGAGCTCCTAAAACCTAGTGAAACCGTTAATACTGATCGCTACCGACAACAAATGATCAATTTGAACCATGCATTGATCGAGAAACGACCAGAATGGGCCAGAAGACACGACAAGGTAATTTTGCTTCATAACAATGCACCTTCACACAAAGCAAAACCGGTTCAGGATACAATCAAAACACTTGGCTGGGAGCAACTAACCCACCCGCCGTATTCACTAGACTTGGCTCCTTCCGACTACCATTTGTTCTCATCGATGGGACACGCATTGGCTGAGCAGCACTTTGATTCCTACGAGAAAGTCGAAAATTGGGTGTCTGATTGGTTTGCTTTAAAAGACGAACAATTTTATTGGCGTGGTATTCACAAATTGCCAGAAAGGTGGTCAAAATGTGTAGAAAACAATGGCCAATAATTTGAATAAAATGTTTTTACTTTCCTATTAATAATTAGTGTTTTATTTTCCAAAAAAAAACACCGGTATACCTTATTTCAATTTCCTCCATATATTTGTAAAATTGTACAAAGTTACTCATTTCATACCTGGTAATAATAATTATAATTGTTGGCGGGACAGCCCATATGAGGATCAGGGCCTAACTTGCTCATCAACTACTCGTGTTGTGAGCGCTACAGTTCTCTCACGAGTAGAGGGGCTCTTTTTGCCGACTTCGAACAGCGAAGTTTGAGAAGCTTTTTCTTTGACATTAATTACTCTTTCAGTGTTGTCAGCAGCTCAAAAGAGGTGGTGCCTTGAAAAATTCGAGGTGTTCAGCCAGGAATTGAACCCGGACCTTCAGCGTCTGAGTTCCGCACTCTACCCACTACGCTAAGGCGACCACCAGTATATATGTTCTTCTTAAATAAACGCTCAAATTTTGAAAATACACCGCACGAAGGTATGTGCCCAATACAATCGATTAAAGGGAAAGTTTGAAGCATGAATAATTTCAAGAAATGAACCCTTCGCATAGTTGTCTCATTCATGTTGTTTGCTTTGGCGCTTCATTCATCATTAGTCTTAACCAACAAGCCCTCAACAGTAGATGGGCTCGAAGCCAACATTGTACAAGAAATAACTGAAATTTGGGGAAATTTGTGTCAAAAAGTGGTCGAAAACTGGGTTTAACTATTGGACTTCCGCAAACGCAGCACGCTCATATGAAGAAAATTAAATACCAGTCAAAGTCCTTTAACATCTCAATTCCTTGCTGTTTCATTTTGAGAAGAAAAGAAAGAACCTTAAATTGTGATAATTGAGAAAAACAAGTTCACACCTCACAGCATCGCAAATTAGCAAAGTTTCTGCAAATCTAAATTGCAAATTGATTAAACGCGAAACTCCAAGAAAACGAATACAAATGAAAGAAATAGTTTTCACATTCAACAGTCACCAGAGCATGACAGAATTATTTTCTTTGGAAACTTTCCAGACAATCGACGATTGCCGCATTTGTGTACATTAGCCACGGCAGACCAGATAGTGCTAATTAAAAATGGAAATACTCTTGTTCAAGTGTGCCAGAGGGGCGTACAAAAACCGGTCGCACATATCAGAACCTAGAGCAAATCAAAAACGCAGACTCGGCTTTGTCAAGGCATTTGCTTATAGCAAATAATGTCTACCCGGCGGCGAATCTTGTGCACATACAAATTGCACCGCCAGACGTCAGTTTCGAGCAGATGTTCAATTGTGCACATTTGAGAAGGGCAGCATGTGGGAGATGCAGATGAGAAACTCTTTTGTTATAATGACAATCACAAAATGGTGATGTTTGTGACATCTGCAGGACTGGGAATTAGGAATTTTGAAGGCTGTACTATCGTCTGCTAGAAGAGAGTAGAGTTTTTTTTCTAAAACAAAAAAACTCTAGGTTCTTAAAAAAAAATGAAAAATTGCCTCAAATCCCATCCCAAATCTTCCCACAAGAAGACGTGGCGTTGGTCCACCCTCGAGACTCTTTTTGCATTTTAAGGTAAGAGAGATTTCGGGGCATGGACTTGTCCACACGAGGTAACGTTGTTGATTGCGCTCAAAATGGCGAGCTGCCAACATTATCCTCGGCAGTGCACAGGTGAAGTTGACATAGAGCCTAGTCGCGGCGCCCCCTGGATAGCCATTACAACACCTGTCGTGTGGTGAACCAATGTATTCAGCGAACTCCTCCGCCCGAGGGTTAAAGAATGAGCCTGGCCTGCCAATCTGTGGGTTGTGCGTGAGGGTAACTTCATCACCACGTTAAAAACCTTTAGTTCAGAAAAACCGAAATGCTTCGGATAATGAAGGATCAACTGATGACAGCCCCAGCAAACGCTATAAGGACAATGATTTTCGGGAATGTGACGTCCCTTAACAGGTCACGTGAAGCCGAACAACTTGCGGAGGCTCTTGACTGCTACAAAGCCGGCATCCAGGAAGTGCGATGGGATAGGCCCGGCACGAAAACGATGAACAACTGCGACTTATACTACAACTATTGCTACAGAGAGAGAAGGCAGCGTTTATTCGGATGCGGATTTGTTGTTCGAGGCAGATATAGGCAAAAGGTCTTGAGCTACGCCCCCTTCAGCGAACGGCTCATGACGATCCGCATCAAGGCTAAATTTGGGATCATCAGCCTAATATGCGCTCACGCCCCAACAGAGCAGAAGTATGACAACACCAAGGATGACTTCTATGATCTCCTAGAAAGAACATACGATCGGTGCGAAAACTACCACACCAAGATCGTTCTAGATTTCAACGCTCAGCTGGGAAAGGAGGACATCATTGCTGGAGTCATCGGTAAACACACCCTGCACGAAAACATATGCGGAATCGGACTTAGGCTACTGGAGTTCGCCTCTGTGGCTAGAGCGCGGTTCTTCTTCTTCGGATGGCGCTATAGTCCGGGGTGGACCTGGTCCTCAACCAACATGCCTCTCCAGCTAGCACGATCTCTTGCCAGCTGCCTCCAATTGCACACTCCAAGTTGGTTGAGTCATTTTCCACTTGTGTGCGCCATCTTAGTCTTGGTCCTCTATTGCATTGTCCCTTTGGTTCGGATTCGAAGACTCTTCGGGACGGAGCAGTGCTGTCCATACGCTCTACATGGCCTAGCCACTTTAAGTGTTGTATCCGAGACGTTTAACTAGGCTCATGCCTCCATACAACCCATACAGTTCGTGGTTGAATCTCCTCCAGATGCCATCAACGCACAGGACCAAAAATCGCACGCAGGACTTTTCTCTCGAAGAGACCAAGGGCTACCTCACCCGCTTTTAGTAGCGTCCAGTTTTCTGCGCCATAAAGCAGGACTGGGATGATCAAGGGCACGCGGTTCCCACACCTGAACAATTGCAAAGGAACCTGGTGATCCCCTGATCAATCCACCGTCACTCAGACTGATCACAGTGCGGTCGATGTATGACAATCCTCAAATATTCTAAGTGTCCGAACCCTCCGAGGTGGCAACATCGACTCGGATCATCACCTTGCTGTAGCCAAGAGAAGAACCCGTAGATTAAGAGAGCCACAGTGTCGAGACAGATCAATTCGGTTTGACGCTAAAAAGCTGCAACCGCGACTGATTGCTGGGACCTTTGCTGACCTATTCTCACTGAAACTCGCTCAGAGTATTTGTTGTAATTGTTGGCGCTACAGTCCAAAGGGGGACCAGGGCTTAGCTTGCTCATCAACTGCTCGTGTTGGGCGCACTACTGTTGTCTCACGCGTAGAAGGGACCTAAAGTTTTTTGCCGACTCCGTACATCGAAATATGAGAAGCTTTCTTAGACAGTTATTACTCTTTGAGTGTTGTCAGCAGCTCGAAAGGGGTGGTGCCGTGAAAAATTTCAAAAAATTGGTGTTGAGCTGGGAATCGAACCTAGACTCTTCTGGGTTTGAGCGTCGCACTCTACTGACTACGCCACAGCGGCCGAAAGTTGGAAAGTTTTACCGAAAGGAAAAACAGATATCCCGGGGCTTACAAGGTTCGGACTGAATTCTGCCTTGACCAAAATGGATAATGTGAAGGGCAATTGTGGTTTGGACCTCAATCAACATGCCTTTCCAGCATGTACGACCTTTTTCCAGCTGCTTCCATTTGCGCACTCCAAATTGGTTGAGGTCCTTCTCCACTTATGTGCGCCATCTCAGCCTAGATCGTTCTCTTTTGTAACGCCTAAATTAGTTTTTCGGGAGAGAGCAGTTGGTACGTACACTTTAAATGGCACCCGCCATCTTAAGCGTTGCATATGAAGACGTTAGACCATACACATGCTCATCGTGGCCGTTAGTTATTTTTTTCCAAATGCTATCAACGCAAGTAGGGCCAAATATCGCATTCAGTACTATAGAAGTCTGAGCTTTCTTGAGTTTTCTCGCCATAAAGCAGGACTGGGATGATCACGCTTTTATAGATCATGCAGCCAACTTAATCTTTCGGGAGAGGGCGCTATTCCTCAATTGCATTTTGGGCCCAAACAGGCTGCGATTTTCAAGAGTGATTCTGTGTTTGATTTCAGTACTGATGTTGTTCAGTACAGAGATAGAAGAAGTCCCGGACTACTTCGAAGTTTCTGCTGCTGATGTGACGCTCTGTCCGAGACGTCGATGTTGTATGTCCACAAGGTCGCTGGTTGCATGTAGTTTTCAGTGGATGTTAATTTTTGAATATATCAGGACTAAAAGAATTTATTTTGTATTTTTTTCTCAGAAACTATTTGTTTGTTTTCTTTAAAGAAATCCCAACAAGTTCAGAAAGCAATTCTGGAAATCACTTTTAATGATCTCGTTCAGCTTTTACTTCGATGTCATCCTTATCTCGTCTATGGTGCGCAACCCTTTCATCAACTGCAGACTTCCAGAAAAGGGAAAAGCTTCAGTTCCAGGTCTGGGGAAAACGGTATTCGGCCGATCAAGGAACGCAAGTAAGTAAATTTAAAAATAAAATAGGGATACCGGTGTAAATAGAATCATTTTCAAGAGGTTGTTAAAACCATATAAACTTTTTTTCATTTCAGGACCAAGAGACTTGTAATGAAGGACGTTACCCGCGAAGAATGGTGTCCATCTACACCTTTTCGATAGGCCAGATCTTATAAATTGTATTTTCATATACCCTTGCTACTTTTTTCGCGCCTCAGACACAAACACTTTGGAAGCTATTTCCTCAACGGCCTACATGACCTCAATAAAACCCCTCCCGCCGACATTTTGAACTTTATCATCGGCTCAAGCTGGTTTAAGGTTCTTCCCACATGGTGTGGTAGCACAATTAGTCCTGAGACTAAGTGATTTCATCAGTCACCTTAACCTACCTACCTACCCTCGCTACTGACCTCAGACTTTCTCAAGCTATTTGCATTCCACCTGTAATGGAATGTTTCACAAAGAAGACATACATCGCAACAGATTGCTACGAACTTTATTGACTGAAGGTCCTCGAATTACTAAGTTTGGACATCCCCACTAAAAAGAAACATCAAATACGATCAGAAAAGCTGGCACTTAGGAGATAGATATTATGACACACCGTACGGATGGATAACAATCGCGAGCAGACGCAGTGCAGCCAACATCAAATTATGAGAGCTGTCTACAAGTATTCAATTGTAAACTATATTACTCACTCCCGTTTCCCAGCAAACGAAGCAGCTACCTGGCGGTCTACGGAAGGCGGTTAACGTTGTTCAGTTGACGGGGGACATAATTAAATTGAGTGGTCTTCGGTTTGTTTCCATTGTTGATATTTGGAGAGTTTGCACGGATTGACGGATTATTAAAAACTCTGTTGATCAGCCCTTGATTACGGCGTCGCTCATAAAAGCTAAGTGACTCCTTCAGATCCTTTATAGTGTGAAATTTAAAATATTTCCTTTCAGTTGTAACAGGTAGAGGAATATTTGTTAATACGAATATAACATTTACGTAGTAGTAGAAGTAGTTTATGGAGATTTAATTTTAAAACATTTACAAAGTGTTCATTTTCTTATGAGGTATTACCTATACCACAAAGATCTCCTCGGAACTAAATGGGTCCTCGGAACGATGTAGTTCCTCGGAACTAGTTCCTTTCCACAAATTAAACGTTCCATATTCCGTCCGGCAAAGGAACTATTTTGCGCAGCTCTAGTGTGTTCTGCGTAAAGAATAGCTCCACTGGGCCCTACGTCTGCAAGTCCGTCGAGGATGAATTGAACTAACTCCGTTTCGGTTATGTTGGCATAGCTGGCTGGCCCTACATCTCGATGATGTACTGATGAATCGATTCCTTTCGATTGATGTGTCGTTTGGGGAGTTCTGCATATACATCTTGACGGAAACGGTTCTGCTTGAGCTCTATAGTTAACCGATTTTTAAGTGATTTCCAGTTGCGAGCTTGTATGGTGATGAGAAATTTCCGCGCCGTTCCTTCCACCAACCAGCGAGCAAAACTCAATTTGTACCGTTCGTCTACTCGACCAGAAGCCGGGATTTCTTCGAAATCATCTGCACTCCATAATTGTCGTTCCCGTTAAATTTCTGTAAGGAGTATTCGATGTCAAGGAATTCAAGGCGATGACGGTGGCTTTGATCATCTGGTTCGACGCCATTGACTTCCAACGCACGGAGTTCAGCTCTGAGTTTTACAATCTCTGCCATCTTCCGAAGTTGGTTCCGAAGTTCCGCATCTAAATCGTTGGTGCTTGCAGTTGGTATCAAGGCCGATGCCTCAGGTGTTGCTGGTGACGGTGAACGGTCTCGGCTAGCGTCCTGTAGATGTTGATTCACGATCGGCATGACGGGCTCCTGATGGTTTGCATTGTGCAGACCGGCGGTGCCGGCGAAAGTTCCCGATTTGATTGGAGGTGCGCTATTTGTATTTCGCAGATTGGGGAACATTGATTTCAGCGTCTTGCAATGCCTCGGTTATCTCGGCTCTGGTCAGGCGACTTGCGTTTGAAAAATTGGAGTTTTATTAAAATGTTCGTGTTGTATTTATTAATTTCTCAGGGTGTTTGTAATTTTTGTCGATTTCACTTTGATTACAGAAAAATAACTCTTTACCGGTCGGTGGCCACAGAAAAAGAAGAAGTTTAGTTTCAACAAATTTACAAACGTCAAAGAAAGAAACGTCAAAGTGCGCGCCCAAACGCACAACATGAGTAGTTGAGGAGCAAGGTATGCCCTGGTCCCTCTGTGGATTGTCGCGCCAACAATTAATCAATTAATAGATGCTAAGTCGCCGGTTCTCAACGATTTTTTTCGGCGTCAAAGTCAAGCGTAAGCACACTTATGTCAACAATGTTTCTCCTATTGTGCTGAAATTCCAAAGTGCACAAGAGAAATTGTATGCTTCTAGCTGCTGCTGCTTTCCACAAAAATAACAGGAAACAGACATGTCTTCAAAAAGTCTAACCAGCAAGACGCGATCACTACAACGATCAGCCACCAATTTCATTTTTATTTCGCTCCTTACTCTTTTTTTTTTTTATCATACGCGTACAACACGAGTTGTTGATGATCAGGCTCGGCCCTGGTCCCTCTGTGGACTATCGCGTCAACAATTATTATAGAAAAGATCCAACCAATCCAGATTTACAACACTGATAAAACTCTGTAGGATGACCATGAAGATGACAAGGAAGGATTTTAGCTGAGTAGTCAATGGAAACGAAAATCACGACGACTTTCAGGATCAGAAATAATTGAGAAGATCTTGTGAGAGTCATTTGTCAACAGCAGAGGCGAAATCTCTAACTCATTTAGTTCACAAATTGACCGGCCAAATTGACGTTTGTTGGATAAAACAGAACCGACATAAATCGATCTAGTGGTTACCGAGAGCAAAACAAGGTAGGGGTTTATTCATATTTTGGTTTCGGAAGCAAAGCTAAGTAAAATAGAAACAGTAATACATTTCTAACAGAAAATATAATTCACTGTAAGACTTAAGGCTCCGGCATATAGGATACGTTACTAGCGTCAGCGTCAGCTATACTTTGACAGATACATAGAAATACATGTATTCTTATGGGAGTGGTTCATGGACTAACGCTGACGCGACGGATGTAGTAGCTCAACTCCTAACTTTTCTCTCTCCGTCTGCGTTGATAATCGAACATTGTGACATTTCAAGAGATTTTTTTTTGAATTTTTAATTTACGTTTGTTGAGTTTGAGGTTAGTTCTCGTCAAAGTCTCACAGAAAAATAACAAAGGTTTGTATTTGCAAGTTTTAATAATAACAATAATATTCACTTATTAGAGACATTAACACAGGACGTTATGAGCAGGAGCTTCCAGACATTCCGGAGAGAATGAAGCTTTAGAAAAACATTCGGAAGGATGAAAAAATAGAAAGAAAATAGGAACAAACCGAGGCAAAATTGAGACCGTTAAACCCCATATTTCTCTTTACGATAAGAGCCAGCGCTGTATTGGATGAGCAGGATTTTAACTGGATTCACTATTTTTTGAGGACACTCGTGGCACATCGAAGGTACAGCTCTGTACAAAAAATAGCACCACGTTGAGGTCTGTACTTTGGATGCTAATTACTTTTCTCCATGCTCATGTAAGGACACGATATTTATTGTAGGACATCTGTTGGATATCAGTAATAAAATGCAAAAAACAAAATGAGCGAAGATGCATTTTAAGACAAGAAAGATGCATTTTAAGAAATGAAACCGAAATTTTGGTGTGCAAATAATAGCACCATGTCATTCTAAAAAGTGTTTTCGAAGTGTTTGGTGGTGTTTAGTTTTTTTTGTGCGTCAAAAGATTTAAGTAAAAATATTTAAGTATTTCAAAACTAGTATTTTTAAAATACAACGTTATAAACAATTAATATGGGTCGCGGTGTGCATTGTACTCCTAAGAAACGTGAACTTATAAAAAAATTAATTTCTGACGGAAAAACGTACAAATTTATTCGGGAAATCGTTGGTTGTTCGAATAAAATGATTACTAATGCAAAAAAACGCGTCGAAAAAGAAGAAACAAGAGGTACAAAATCGAAATTAACCTCCATCTTCATAAAAGAAAACAATTTGCGCAAGAACATTTGAACTGGGAAGTAACCAAATGGCGTAATATATTATGGACAGATGAGTCTAAAATTGTTTTATTTGGAACTCCTGGGACCAGGACATTTGTTCGCAGGCAAAAAACCAAGAGTTTAAACCGGAGTGTACTTTAAAAACCATTAAGCACGGCGGCGCGAAAATTAAAATATGGGGATGCTTCTCCTACAATAGCATTGGTCCTATATTTTGGATAAAACCAATAATGACCGCCGAAGTTTATGTTGGCATAATAAGGGAAACCATGTTGCCCTACGCCGAGTGGAATATGCCTCTCAGATGGCTCCTGCAGCAAGACAATGACTTGAAACATACGACCAAATTGGCCAAGGACTTTTTTGCTAGGAATAGGGTTCAAGTTATGGAATGGCCGCCGCAATCTCCAGACCTTAACCCCATTGAAAATCTTTGGACAGATGTTAAGAAAGCTGTTTTTAAAGCGAAACCAAAAAATACTCAACAGCTATGGAAAGCTGTGCAGGCTGCATGGAGGGATATTCAAATTCGGTGATGTCAGGCTGAATGCAGCAGCACTTTCACAGAGACATGCCGAGAACTTGGAATTTCTCCTTTATACCGTGAGTCTTTATACAACTTGGAAAGGGAAACAACAACCACCACAAACAGTCCCACTTCCTACTACACGACGCTACCAAAACGCACAGAAACTCCGGAGACATCGTCATGAATCGACAAACTAGTCGATTGTGTAGAAGAAATCATCGTACACATTTTATATTTTGTTTTGTTTTTTTATATTTATTGAAAAAGCATGTATATATAATAAAATTATAAAACTGAATTACAAATATGGTGTCATTAAGCACATTTGTTAATCCAGTAACTCGTCTGGAGGAATATACAGCTCTGTGCAAAAAAATTGCACCACGTTGAGGTCTGTACTTTGGATTCTAATTACTTTTCTCCATGCTCATGTAAAGACACGATATTTATTGTAGGGCATCTGTTGGGTATCAGTAATAAAATGCAAAAAACAAGATAAGCGAAGATGCATTTTAAGACAAAAAAATTCCCGTTTTATACGAAATGAAACCGATATTTTGGTGTGCAAGTAAAACGTCGTAAATAAAATGCAAAATTTAGTGGAATAGTACTGTTTTTATTTTTTTTATTTATACTACTGTTCTAGTACTTCGTCTTATACATATATTTGAAAATATATCAAACTGCTCTACACTATGACCGAAACAAATTGAATTTAAAGCTACTGTCAAATGAAATCAGCTTTGAGTTAAATAAATTCATTGTGTCGCCACTTTCCTTCACATACTTTACCGTCAACGGATATTTTGCCGCTACGCAAGTAACGTATTCTATATGCCGGATATTTCTGACGGCAGCTAATTGAATGTTCACAGAACGTTCTTCCTGCGACGCACTTGTTAATCAAATTTTTGAACTTCTCGGGTAGTGAGTGATGTTGAGTTGAAATACGTCTGGACTTAGAGGATACTCGCTCAAATCACGTAATCTTCATGGCTATCTAACGCCTCAAAAACGTAAAACTATACGAACAGAGAGCTACAACAAAGTCACAACTTATACGAAGGTTGCCTTTTATACTTCGGGATTGGGCCATAGTGCTGCAATCTGGCAACTTATATGTACTCAGAACGTTTTGACATACGAGCGCTATTTGTATTGTTCACAGTAACTTAAAAGATGCGTCTCGCCCAAAAATGGAATTAAATCGTGAAAATTTTCGAGCGATTATTTTTTACAACTTTCAACGTAGATTAAATCAACAACAGTGCATCGATGAACTGTCCTGAGCTCCATAAAGGACCAGTGTTTATGGATGGTATGGTGAATTCAACCGAGGTCGTAGTTCACTCCAAGACGAATTTCGTGAAGGTCGTCCAAAATCAGTTGCTCTTTCGGAAACCATTGATGCTGTGCGCCAACTGATATTGCAAGATCCTCGAGTGACCTATCGCGAGATTGAGAAAACCTTAGGCATTAGAGGGACCAGCATTTATTCAATATTGCATGAACATTTAAGCGTCACAAAAAATTGTTCGCGTTGGATCCCACACAATTTGTCAATCGCTAAAAAAAAGTTCGTCTCGATTGGTCGAAAGAAATGCTTCAAAATACGATCGCTGTGCCCGAAACACGTCTATGACATCGTGACAGGTGGTGAATCGTGGCATCATCTCGTAGTGTATTGTTTAAGATATTAACTTCAGTCATCGCCTATTCACCATCATCACAGCTCTCTTCTATGGAGCAAACACATGGACTCTTAAAAGTGAATGAGTAGCTTTTGCAGGTACGAGATTTTTGGTCTTGTTTGCGTTGACGGCAGTTAGGCTTCCCAAACAAAATTTTTTAATCGCAAGAAAGAGGCAACCTCAAACACATTGCATGTTGGAAATTTCTGGAGAAAAGTGTCTTCGATGCAGTGCAAAACAAACAACAATACAATGACAAAGCAGAGATTCTAGTAGAATACAGTGTAGATCGTGTACACACACAACCACCGCCTAAGTCGGACCCCCTGATTGGAATTTTGCTTGCGAATAACTGATAAGGTTCTATGAGCAAATATTTTCGTGTGTTCTTATGATAAGTGAATCAATAAATTTCTGGGAACAATGAAATGCCAAATGAAGTTTAATCATTTTACGTATGGAACGTTTAAAATCCTAAACGTCGGAAATGGATTTGAAGGAAGTATAGGGTGCTGCTTTCGGGGGGTTTAGGCTTCTGTACACAGATTCTACTCAAACCAGGTTGATGCCAACTCAGGCGGCGTCTTTGGAGAGTCATGACGGGGACCCTTGTGTCGAGAGCCAATGTATTCAGTGATCCCCATTCGACCAAATGTTTAAAAAAAAATAGGCCAGGCCTACCAGCTGTAGTAAATTCTTTCCTGTTGGTGAGGCAATATTATGTCTTTCGACCCCTGGAATCGAATAATGGACAAAGATAATGTGACTTAATTGCCACAAAGAAGCCTTTCCCCCCCCAGGGATTGCGATTAAACCAGGACCAGGAGCTAGCTTGCTCACGAACTACTCGTGTCGTGCGCGTTAAAGTTCTATAACAAGTAGAAGCGATGTGTAATTTTTTTCCACCTCCGAACGGCGAAATTTGAGAAGGTTTCTTAGACAGTTAATACTCTTTGAGTGTTATCAGCAGCTCGAAAGAGGGGGTGCCGTGAAAAATTTGAGGTGTTCACCCGGGAATCGAACCAGAACCTTCGGCGTGTCGTTGTCGCACTCTTCCCACAACACCACGTCGGCCACCAATAAGTGAACGCCGAATACGTATGATGGGCCGCATGCTGTACCCATCAATGCTTATTTTGAGAGCATCTGTCTCTCTTGAGTCCATGTTTAGAAAAAGCAATTGCATGACAATAGCCTTGATGATATTTATTAATAATAATTATTGGCGCTACAGTCCAAAGGGGGCGTAGATTGCTCATCAACTGCTCGTGTTGTGCGCGCTACTGTACTCCCACGAGTAGAAGGGCCTCCATTTTTTTGCCGACTTCGAACGGCGAAGTTTGAGAAGCTTTCTTAGACAGTTAATACTCTTTGAGTGTTATCAGCAGCTCGAAAAAGGGGGTGCCGTGAAAAATTTGAAGTGTTCACCCGGGAATCGTACCTAGACCCTTCGGCGTGTGAGCGTCGCACTCTACCCGCTACGCCACGGCGGCCACATTAGATCTTTTTTAGACTCTGATAATATTGATATCTGATCAAATCTAATAAATATCTATTAAAACTGTTCCTAGCTTTCACACAATAAGATTGAAAAGGAACTTGTTATCAATAACAAGGAAACTACATAGGCGTCTCTCGTCGTTGGTAAATTTTTAACCGTCATTACATGAGTCAATTGTTACTTCAATAACATGTTTCTGGCAGGTTTTATATGAAGTGCACATCCACGAGAACATTGTTTTCGGTTTCTTTTCTTATTCTACACAACGCCGCCTTATTGCTCTGACTTCCAATTTCATTTCAATAATCATTTTATTTTGTAAAATTCCTTTGGGGATGTTCGTAATTTTTGTCGATTTCACTTTGATCACAGAAAAATAACTCCTTACCGGTCGGCGGCCACAGAAAAAGAAGAAGTTTAGTTTCAACAAAATTACAAACGTCAAAAACAGAAACGTCAAAGTGCGCGGCCAAACGCAATCGTTAGGCTACCAAGGCGATCGCTCAAGTGAGCAGGATCCTTCAGCAAACTTCTACGCTAAATTTTATTATTTGTGTGAGAAACATAATAATAATTGTTGGCGCGACAGTGCACAGGGGGACCAGGGCCTAGCTTGCTCATCAACTACTCGTGTTGTGCTCGCTACTGTTCCCTCACAAGTAGAAGGGACATACAGTTTTTTGCCGATTCCGAATGGCGGAGTTCTGAGAAGCTTTCTTAGACAGTTATTACTCTTTGAGTGTTGTCAGCAGCTCGAAAAAGGCGGTACCGTGAAAAAGACGAAAAATTGGTGTTGAGCTTGGAATCGAACCTACATCCTTCGGCATGTGAGCGTCAGACTCTTCCCACTACGCCATGGTGGCCACCTTGGTTATACTTACGATTTCCAAAACCAATGCCAAGCTACGACGCAAATTAATTTTTTAATGGCTTTCAATGGAAAGGTGGGAAGGTTTAAATCCTTGTCAACTAAAAACACGCCAATGAAGAAATCTGCTGATTTCTTTATCAATCACATCAACGCGCCATCACGTTGCGATCCACGCTGCTTAATCCTTCAGGCACAAGGAAGTTTGTGGACTGTGCGATGAACGCTGAAGATGAACAAGGCTGAAGAGCGTCATACTTTTGCGGATGGATCTTAAGACGGAAGGATAGATGAAGATGGACGGTAGAACAACCGCAAAGTTTATGAAACCAGCCCTCGCATTATAATCCAACGTTCTCTAAAATATAAGTGAATAAATCCTTTAACAATCAGAAAAAAATCGGCGGAAGTAAACCAGGGAACGTGCAAGCTAAAACGACAAAAGGCCGAGGTTCACTTGAAAACCTTCAATCTTTGAAAGAACGTAAGGTCACAGGATCTCAAATGCAGATCGCCTCAAAAAGTGACTAAGAGTTTCTAAAACGAGACAATCTACTGTGTGTCAAGGGAGTTCATCTAATTTCGTAATGGAATCTTTTCCTCTCGTTGAAGGATACAAATTGTCTTCCTTTGAATTTGTTGTTCCCAGACTCTCCACTTACGGAAATTTCAAACAAGAATCTTTGAATATTCCGTTCCACTGCCGTTTCAATTGTAGCCGGTAGAAGGTTTTCTTCATCAAATAGTTTCACAGAATGCTTTAAGAGCCAATATTCTTCTGTATTGTGCCTCCCTCTTGGAAAAATGTAGCATTCTGATAGCTCTTCCATGTAATGGCGGGCGAAATGAATGATGCACAAGATATGTAGTTCTCAAGAAACACTAGCTACTGGATTTGATACAAAATATAGGAAACGGAGTGATTCTTCTTATTTGTCTTCATTTACAGAAAACGTCTTGATTAATGTCGCTTTGAATACCTGAACCTAAGACGACTATTCATTCTTCGTAGCAACTCCTCAAATAGGATGGGAATGTTTAGTCCGCCATTCCGCATCCTCATCCGCACAGCCTCATCTAATATAGCCATCAGTTCAAATGTAGAAACTAGAAATCTTCAGCCTCTGCATTAAATGGTTGAATAATTTTCTGTTTTAGAGCGCAAAGTTCTTCTGCAAACAGTCCATTGCCAGGTACTGATAGGCGGGCACTGACAAACGAGAAAACAATAACAGCGAACCGAAGAAATTCAAATCGATTTTCAGGTACGAAGACTGATATCAGTACAGCGGCTTTGTGACCGGAAACATCGTGACTATGAACTTCAAGGTGGTGCGGAAGTGAACGTTAAAACGTGTATGCATTGCATCACCTAGGGTATTCCTCGTTGCACTTTGCTACCTTCGATTTGCCCTCCACTTGAGTGCATAATGCCGGCTTTCATGATTTGTGCGCAGTGATTCACAAACGCGTTCTTTATTTATCAGTTGTCCGGCTGCACCAAATCGGCCCCCCGATTGAACTCACTTCTGCCTCGGCAATAACAACGCCTCCCTGTCACTTTCCTAGCAACGCCTGGATTGAAGCCAATAAAAAAAAATAATGTAATCACTCACCATCCCTGCCCACCAGCTATCGACAGTGCCTTGCACTCATGTTTTAACACAAGAAACACTCCGTACTAAGGAAAACAAATAAATTAACATAACAACAACCACTTAAGGGAGACAGCCAGCCAGGCAGTCCGGCCAGTCCGGATCGGCACAGAGACCCACTCGAAGACATAGGCAGCCTAGCAACAAGGCCTTAGAGGATTTTTTGAGTGTATATGTGTGCGTATGTGTCGCTCACAATCCTCCGCCGCTCTCGATTTAATTAAATTTTAATTGAGCACCTCATTAGTTGACTCCCGCACTTTGGCAACAAAGGTCAACTGTCCTCCGCCGCACTCCAAAGCCATCCAAACCCCATCGCTATACAACTCGCGTCCCGTTCTCGTCCCACACAGTGCGGCCCAGTTCTTATCAAAATCCCATCCGAACACCCATGCATTTACACAACGCAGCACGAGCAAATAATGATTCAGCCCGCTCTCTTTCTTTCGCCGCCGCCGTCAAAATCGCCTCCTCCTCGTCCGACTATCTATTGTTTGTTCATTTACCAAATAGTCGGGATAGATTCAAATTTCATCAAGAAACCGTGGAAACGGCAGCAGCAGCTCCGCGTTAGGCGACTAATGAAGTGCAAACGGTCCTGTGTTTTCTTACGTAAATTGAAGCCAAGAGCGAGAGCCAGAAGCAGCAGTTCCGTAGCGGCTTGCTAAAAACCATAATTAACGCAATTAAAACTAGCCGAGAATTGTGCCCTCTCCAATTCGGGGACCAGTAAGCGGTGGAGAAGAGGTTAAAAGGGGTCATGCCATAGAATAGGGAGGTTTTTCTTCTCCCCTTTCTCGTGTTTTTCTCTTTCCTTTTTGCCCCTCAATCGATCCAGTGGGGCGGATCGATTTTGCAACTTCACACACACACAAAAAAAAAGAAACGAACTGTTCGCAGCAGAACAACACTCGAAGTCATAAACACTTTTCCCCGAATACTTACACTTCCAGAATGCGATCGCCCTTTTTGATTCCAGCCTTTTCGGCAGCTCCATTCTCGAGGACCGCACTAACATGCTGCAATGGGGCGTATAGCTCACCGTTGATGGAGCGCAATTGGCCACCCTCGGACACTTGACCACGTACGTTAAAACCGAAACCAGTTTCTGTCTTGTAAATTGTTACCACACGCGGACCATATGGATCGGTCATGATTGCACGTCTTATTAATCAATCAAATACGAATTTTAGACTTCACACAACCGCACACACCACACTGCAATGATTTGCATTTAAAAATCAATTCGAACTCAATGCAATTTCAATTTTTTCCCGATTGACACTCCTTGCGACATTTCTTGTATTGTGGAGCCAGTTCACCACTGATAATCCGCCATTTGTACACTGGCTTGCAAAATGACATACTAAAAATTCATTTTTTTCCCTATTTTTCACTTGACAGCAGCAAACTGAGCGAAATATGAATTGAAGTTGACAAGTGAATTGAGCGAAAAGTTATCTATGATTATTTTTTTTTTTGTTTTCATATGATTTGGAATTTTATCGCCAGTGGGTGGATTCCTTAAGGTGATGTTATATTTATGGATTTTTTTTTTTAAGTTTATATTGAGAGTGTATAGAGGAGAAGCATAATGGACACGATTTCTGGGCTAAATTGTTTTAATGGAAAGTCTTAATTGATAACTGTTCGACAAACTGTGTCTGGCTCAAATGGATTTTATAAATTTACATCATCATATAAGTATCATAACGGACATAGAACAGGTTAGGTGATCAACTGGCCAAATTTAACTCTAAAGAAAGTTTGTGAAAGGTCTTTTCAATGTTCCTTAAAAAATATTTTGAGAAAAACAGTGTAAGAACATTAAAAAGGTATGAGAAAATGGCGTTAGTAGATATTTAGCCCGATGACTATTTACATGAATATGGAAGAAAAAAAACTGCAGTGCAAACATCAATTCTTATAGTAATAAAGTAATAATATGAAGTTTAGAGGGAATAACTGTTCTGCTAACATTCAGTATGCTTTCTACATAAGATTTAAATCATTTTCCATCTCGAGTTCGTGTACAATTTACAATGTATTAATGAAATTCATCTTTGTGGGAGTAACAAACAAATGATATGTTGGAGAAAAAGATAGATAGACCTAAAGATGCCCACCTGATTCAAAGAAATTATTTATTCATATCAAAATAGAATATCTGAACGACTACCTAGTTCAATCGCAACGAAATGCAACGAAGTGCAACAAAATGCAGTATATCCCTAAAAATAAATCCAGATTTCGCTCATTTCAATTTTTCCAGAATCTATTTTATTCCCGTGAAATATGTCACACACGAATTCATATAATCTAGTACAATTCGGATTTGACTTGGGTGAAGTTTCTTGGTTTTGACATCTTTCAAATAATCATCATATCGTTCAAAATGGCGTCGGATGTGCCAGCGGAATATGAGCTGGTGAGTAGAATTTCTTAAAAGTGTTACATTTATTCAAAATATAAACAAAATCTATTATTATCATGTGATTCGTGTTAAATCACCTCAAATTATCATATCAGTTTCCAATTGCTTCCAAAGTGTATTTCATGAGATAACTCGATTCAAACGTGAACCAACTGTGTGTGTGCTTTGCTGATGTGCGGGGAAAACAAAAAGAAGAATGAATAATCGTACTCCCTTGTATTTATAATTGAATCCGAAAAGAACAATATAAATTGAATAACTTCCGCTCGTGATGGGTGCTGCAAAACGCAGACAATCATCTTTATTAGTTCAATCTCCGCTTAAACAATTGCTGCACAAGTGTTTATTCCACATAATCTGACGAAAGATGTGACGGATTTGAATTTTTGGCGGCCCATCAACCGGGGGGAGTTTTCGTTTCTTCCACAAAAAAAAAAAAGATCTATGTGCTTGATGAACAGCATAGTGTCTCGTCGTATGTGAATCTGTGTAATCTCGACTGTATACTATCGGAATTTCGTCTGTGAAATAGGCAGCAAAGTCTGGACCTGTAGTGTTTGCTTGAGTTTCTTGTACGCTCTGCTGTTTGGTTGTGTCGTGTTGGTTGGAGAGGCACCATTTCCTATAAATGTTATTGAAATTGCTGTGAACTCGAAGTGCGAATTCCTTCACCCTTTGAGCAAACTGAGGGTGAAAGGATATCTGTAATCGTCTTATTCCGGTTGTGTGTGCCAATGACAACATTGAGTGTCACTTAGCAGCTAATTGGACGATTGAAGTCCTTATCGAATTCGCTCTGTTTATCTTCAATTACATCCGTTTTCGTGCAAACCTACGTCAGTCCAAAGGCTGACATCTTCCACAAGCTTTTACTATCGTTTACGTTTGTGTGCTACTACTCTGTGCGTTCCCTTTTTATTTGCTCGTGTTATTCTTCTCTTATTGTATAATGTTGAAGCGGTGTCGGCATTAGGTTGCGATTCCATTCAGCTTCGTGGTTTTGATTGTTTATTTGCGATTTAATATCATTCATTCTGCGAAGTTAAGTTGTTGATAGAGCGGAATACATTATCAGGCGATGTGGTTCTTCAAAAATGAAAAGTAAGAGTTTTCTTGAGCAGACTGGGAAAAAATGCCACAGACGAAGGTTGCTCGTGGTGACGGGCTTCTGAATGCCTTTGTTTTGTCAATTGGTATGCAAATACGAATTTACTCCGAAAGGTTAATCGAGACGACATACGGATAAACTGAAACCGGTTACGGCATGTTGGATGAGACACTTTTCTTGTGTGTCCATGTGTGCTTACTCGTGCGCCTATTATTCCAATTGATTGTGTTGAAGAGAAATGGGCATACCGTGTTCCAGTACATTAGTTTTTGAACTTTGGTATATAATTAAGGCGAGGAAGCTTTTTATCTTGAGAGTTGACATTAGTCAGAGAGTGACACAATAGAAAAAGAACATTTTTTGCCTTGGAGGAGTTTTTCTAGAAAGTGTATGTCGTGGAGTTTGAAACTTTAGATGCCTGATTGTTGAGTGGGTATGCGGGTTATGCGGGTTGGAGTGTTGGGTTGTGCTATTTAGGTTAGGTACGTTCCACTGTGATGCGACAGTTGTCGAAGATCCAATATATTTTGAATGTAATATCGGTTAGAGACCTAAACAAAGTTGGTTGAGACTTTTTTTCTAGGTTCTACCAATTGTTGAAGAGGTGTGCCTCAGAATGGATTTTTCGTTGTTTTGAGAGGCTTTCTTTCTTTACCTCTTCTTCAAAAATCCCAAAAAAGGTTGTTTGTAGGCAGTTGCGGATCTAATCGAGTGTTCTCCCCGCTGGTCTGATTCTTATTCTTATTCACCTTTTATTAGATAGATACGACAAGTTGTTAATTCTGAAGAGTTACGATTCATGTTCTTAATCGTATTAACCCCTTTTCTTTATTTGTGAAATTCTTTTCCAAAGCTGATTTAAAAAAATCTGCGATAAGACTAGTCTGATGTTTGGAATTATTACCAAGTCGCGGCAAGTTATGCAATTTAAGTGACTTATTGGTGATGTGGTACGAGGACACGTGGAGTCTACAGGATGCGGCTCACCTTCACCTTTGTTGTACACAAAATGTTCCAGGCGATGTGACTAGATTTTATAAACCACATGATTCAAAAATCACATCCGTATCACTATTTAGAGTGACAAACACTATTAACACTGATGGGGAAAAAAACCGTCTTTGGCGACTACCAGTTCCAGATGTTGAGGAAACCTGACTGGTAGTGACAGATTGACCAGAGGAAATATTCTGGCGCCACGGAAGGTCAGGAGTCCCTAGAACTTCGGTTCCAGTCTGACCGTGCGGTTGGCCCCCTTGTGGGAGTATCGTGGTGGCTGTTGTTTACCATCTAACATCGCAGGTACAGTCGAGGATAGTGTACTGTGCTGCCTTGTCTAACTAATTGTTAAACCCATGTCTAGGCAAGGCGGTTAAAAGCCTATCCCGTCTCAGTGTGGAGATGCATTCTCAACCGGAGGCTGCGACCCAGAGAGCGGAATAGGTTTTAGGAAGACCTCGCATCAAACCTAGGTCGGGTGATTACCCCTCAAGCATGATCTCAGTTTGGTACTTGGGTAACTAACGCGTTTGATCTTGCGTTGCTTACGAAAATTCATCCCATGATATAAGCCGTCAATTTACGTGCATTTGACCATGTAAAATCAAACCTAATATCAGTACACAATGTCCCTGGTGAGATTTAAGTTTTCACCGCGGGGTGCATCTGATTGTTTTTGCTTACTTTCAAAGAGATACAACGAATATATATTTGTATGGAAACAGTGTAGAATGTGTAACAAGAGCTCAGAATGGATGGGCCATCAGTCCGCAAAAGCACCTTGTCTTCTCTGCAACTACTCGTGTTGTACGTGTAACTGTTTGCTCACGAGTAGAACGGACCTATAGTTTCTTGCCAACTTCGAAAGGCAAAATTTTAGAAGCCTTCGTGTAGTTAGTCATCATTCTCAAAGTGTTGTCAGTAACCAGGAAGAAGTGGTGCCATGAAAAATGTGTTGTATTCAGGACAGGATTTAAAGCTGAGACCTCGGGAGAACACAGACCTTTGCAAATGCGTAAACTGAATGCTGCATCTTTGCACATTTTAGTTCAACGACATTATTGTTGGTAAAGCTTTCATATCCCTAGAGTTGTATGTAGTCGGGGAAAATATCAAATAAATTTAAACTGTCACAATTGAAATGTTCTTTATTCAAAATCGCCGCTGCCAGAGAGGGTCAACGTATTTATATCAAAAATGCATTTGACTTTGGAGACTTCAACTGTCGTTCAACTGATCAACTGGTTTGCACTTTTCCAAGCCAGCATGAGATAGGACTATTTATGTCATGATGGCACACTGTGTGGTGCAAGATTCCTTTTATTGACATTTTTGTCTTCGACAATCCGATTTTTAAGAATTCCTTGTGATTTTTGGGGGGAATAACGAAGGGAAGGAACGTGTGCATATTCAAGGACAAAAATGTTATTTCAATAAGAGGTGCTTTCATCATTCGTGCGATATAACAATTGATTGAATAATAATAATAATTTAATGGCGCAATAGTCCACATGTGACCAGGGCCTACCATGTTCATCGTAGGCGTAATGTGCGAACTACTGTTCTTTCCCGAGTAGAAAGGACTTAAAGTATTTTGCCGTCTCTGAATGGCAAAGTTTGGAAGCTTTTTCTTAGAAGGTAACGGGGCTTTTTTAATGACAAGATGCAGTTTTTTATTATCTTGTTTATGAGTTTTATGAGTGATGTAATAAAGATGTTGTGCAATAAATATGAGGCGCCTGCCTAGGAAAAAGTATTTACCATAACAGTGACAAAGTCGAACACGGAGTTATTATTTTGCACAGTGTTGTATTTAGAACTGTACCAGACTGATTTGTAAACGGAAAACCCTTTTCTGTCGCCTTCACAGGAGTTGATTCTAGGGTTAGTCAGCACAGTTTCCTTCATTTGTACCGCCAATATTAGTCAAGTTTGCGAAAGCTGCAATTCATTTTTTCTCATCTTTTAATTATGAGGAGCTTAAAGACCTCGCTGTGCAGTCTTCTTGCATTGTGTATTCTCACCGTCCCTTAGTTCGCTAAGTTCCACTGATTGACTTCAAAATCATATAAAACAAGAACAACCAGTCAAGCACTGCTCAACTACAAACAAAATTAAATCTTAAAAAAAAAATACACACGGTGGCATAATAAGTCGGCAGTCAGCCCAGCACTCGCTTATCAGGCGAAGATAACTTAAATAATTGTTGCGCGAATTTGATGATTATGCTCTCTGCTCCCCACCAAACAAGAAAAGTACTCCATCTAGAGCAAACGAGAGGCACTGTTGCATAAACCAATTAAGCAAGGGCATTCCTGCAACATTTCATGTCCTAACACTCCCAAGAAATGAGGCCGCGGAGAGTAAAACAAGTCCAACAGATGAGGGAATTCGCAAATTGAGCAAGTTTTCGCTGAAGACGTGCCAACTTCTGGGAATCTCTCATTTTAGTGCGCAATTAAAAGTACACAGAACAAAACTACTTAAACCGGGCGGATTGCAATTCTCGTTACTGAAATGCGAAGCCCTACTCCATTCACCACGACAAGTGACCGAATGCTTCTTCCGAACAGTTTGTTGAATGACCTGCCATTCATTGCTGGGAATCACGTAAACAGTCGCGGAATCAATGATTGCATCTAATTTCCACCGCAAGTGCAGCGTGTGTGAATGACAATCCCAGATGCTTACCTAATCCACCCGACAAGTCAGTCAGTACGTTGCATTTTGCTTACACTCTATGATGTCATCAACTGGATTTCCTGCATTTTGCCCGAAAGGCTGTGCTCCTTCCGAGTGTGGTAAATATTTGCGCCTATTACATCCACCCCACTGGAGTGGATACGAATGCAGGGGCAGAGCATCTCCATTTGTGTTGTGGCCTAAAAATTCAGTTTGTCTGACAAAAGCAGAGCGCTATGGAGAAGACAGACAAAGCATTAGAAAGACAGTAAGCCAAGAAATGTTGTTTTTGCGGCTCACTTCTCTTAATCAACTGGAGCATTTGGGTACATTGATCCAGGGAGGCCTTTCGGGGGTTGCGACAACAAAAGCCCGCACAAGCACATCCATTCGACTGGCGATGCGGCCAAGTGGGTGGCGGACAGTACCGCTGTTGGCGAGGGATGTTCCGAACAAAGCACTGCACTGACGTTCTTTGAAATGGCAAAGCAGAAGTTGGCGTGTCAAAAGCGGAAATCACCCACGGGCAGAAGGGGGCCCTGAATGAATAGTTTCTATGGTGCGCGTTATTTGGGGCAGTGTGGAAACCGCCCGACAAGATTCAGGCCAAGACTCTTAAATGCGAATTAACCCTTTTCTGCTTATCAGACGCGCACGGCAGGCAGGTTCTCGTGGCAGACCGCCTCTTCACCAGAGGTGTGCGCCGTCCGCTGTTATCGTGCGCTCCTTTCTGCTTTTATTAGTTTATGTGGCGTATTCAACTGCCCAGAAATGTTTATCGGGCTATAAAACACGCGCAAAACACAGCGAATTAATTCCGCGAATAAATTCTATTCCCGGCTGATGTCGGTCGCACCGGCCGACAGACCAGTCTGTCCCGTACAGCCGGCGGTTTGTTGTTCCTTTATTCTGTGCGTACTATTTTTGGCAAGCCATCTCTGAGGTTTCGTCGTTTCCAGGAACAGCCGCACCGAATAAATAAATATTCAATAGAAGCAGAGGATGATCAAAAATCCAATCTCTCTCTCTGTCTCCCTCTCTTTCTGCGTTTCACACAACTGACGTGTCCCAGTTTCAGTGATTTTGATTAGAGATACATAAAACCAACCAACAACAGAGAGCAACAAAAACATGGTGTGTATAAAATTAAGCAAAGCCCGCTCCAGCTGTTATGGCCTTCTTATCACAGTCAAAGCAGTTCATCAACCCAGCCCCAAATGAATGGCGACTTTGCGCGCAGCACATGCATGCGAGAAAATGTGCTTTGCAGCGCCGGCGAACGACATCTTATGATTGTATCGCTGTTGTTTCTCTTGGTGAGATTGCGGCATTGATAAGCTGCAGAGCGGAATTACGTTTGTTTGGTTTTTATCTTTGGCAATTGGGGGAGAGAATCCAACTGAAACTGGTTCAAGTGGTGTGACTCATTTTTCATTTGGCTGTGAATAGTTTTCTCCAACGTGGTCGACATGCTTCGGTTTTTTGCGTCTTCATTGATTTTTAAATTGTGCGTAGTTGGGATTTGGATTGGCACTTGAATGAAATTCGTTTGTGATAACATCGAATTTTGGTTCTCTAATCAATCGTGGTCGCCGTGGCGTAGTGGGTAGAGTGCGACACTCACACGCAGAAGGTTTAGGTTCGATTCCCGACTGAACACCTCTCTTGAGCTGCTGAAAACACTCGAAGAGTATTAACTGTCTAAGAAAGCTTCTCAAATTTCACTGCTTAGAGTCGGCAAAAAACTGTAAGTCTTCTTCTACTCGTGAGAGAACAATAGCGCACACAACACGAGTAGTTGATGAGGCCTCCTATGGACTGTAGCGCCACCCAATTATTAAATTAATCAAATCGAAGTACAGGGTGATCGGATGATAAAGTTTTTGGCGGTTGTTTATAAAGTTCTCTTTGTCAGCTCCAGCCTGGGCCCATCATGGAAAGTGGCATGTAGAAAACTGTGAATTTGATGCCCTTGACGAAATAACATTTTTAAGTTGTCTGAAAATAACGATTTTTCAAAACCTGCAAGCATCGCGTGGCGAAAATCGTTAATCAGACAAGTGACTTCCTCACCTTTGAAAATAAAAAGAATTCGCACGAGCCCAGATTTGCAGTATTGGGTGATTAAGGAATCAGATCGGAGTCCCATTCAGCTACCATAAAGCTATGAGCTGCTTGTACTAAAATTGAAAGAAAACGTTTCTTGCAAAAAGACATTTCGTCCTTTTCAAAAATTGTCTGCAAGTAGAACGTTACATATTCTAGGTAAACACTTTGTAAATACCCAAACGGTTGGCCTCACTTTTCTGATCTTCGCGTTTTTCGGAGTAATTTCACCGAAAGAAGTTCGGAACCTCTAATGCCTGGTGGCTTTCAGCATACACATGTTTACGTCGATGGTCACTACACGGCGTAGAAGCTCATTGAGGTCTTCCTTAATAAAGTCGTAAACCTACCTGAACTGATTTAACGAATGTACTTGTTTTTCTAGTTGAACATACAGTGGCGATCGAAAATGAGTACATGTTTAAAGAAAATTAAGAAAAATGAAAAATTTATTTAAAACTTGGAAACTGTGCTCTTAGAGTAGAACATAAAAAACAAAAAAAAAAAAAAAAACATTGGTGCCATAATAACTGAAAGAATAAATAATGTTGGTGATTGTAATGTACAGTGAAGTGTAAGATCTGCTCTCTTTCTTTTTTCGGCCGAGAAAGAAGCAAATTTTCGGTAGTAATCTAACCAAATATTCTAAAAGTGTGCATCTTTTATACGAATAAACACTGTGCCTTTCTCGTGTAGCTACTGTGAATATACGAGTGTTGATTTTTATATTTCAGGATAAGAGAACAAAAACAAAAATATTAATCTCCAAAAATAGCTTTATTTCTTTTTCAAAATATTCCCCATTAAGATCTATACACTTTTGTATGCGTTTGAACCAATTGTCGAAGGACTCCGATTGAGGTATCTCCAAAACATGCATTCTGAACGCATCAACCGCTTCTTCAGGTGTCGAAAAACGTTGACCTCTCATTTTATTTTTTACGTACGGGAATAAAAAGAAGTCATTCGGTGCCAAGTCAGGACTATACGGCGGATGACTCATCAAATCGATGTTTTGAGTGCTCAAAAATGCAGTTGTTTGAGCCGATGTGTGAGAGCTCGCATTGTTGTGGTGAAGAGTGATCCGTCTTTGGCGGTTGGTTTTCCTGATTTCTTGGAAGACATTTGACAAAGAAATGGTTGTGTACCACTCAAAATTGCCTGTTCTGCGTTGTTCTAGTGGTACGGTTGAGACATGTCCTGTTTTTCCGAAAAAATACTCGACCATTTGATTGGAACTGTTTCGTGCGCGAGCAGCTTCTGTTGGATTTGGCTCAAGTTGAAACACCCATACAGTCGACTGCTGTTTACTTTCGGGCTATGAGCCATATGAGCGTAAATCCACGATTCATCACCTGTTACGATGTCATAGACGTGTTTCGAAGCACCGAGATCGTATTATTGTAGCATTTCTTTCGACCAATCGACACTAGTCATTTTTGAGCGATTGACAAATTGTGTGGGATCCAACGAGAACAAACTTTCTTGACGGTCAAATGTTCATGCAATATTGAATATATGCTGGCCCCTCTAATGCCTAAGGTTTTCTCAATCTCGCGATAGGTCACTCGACGATCTTGCAATATCAGTTGGTGCACAGCATCAATGGTTTCCGGAAGAACAACTGATTTCGGACGACCTTCACGAAATTCGTCTTGGAGTAAACTCTACTCTACATCCTCGGTTAAATTCACCATACAATCGATAAACACTGGCCCTTGACGGAGCCTCATCGCCAAAAATTGAATTAAGTTCATCGATCCACTGTGGTTGAGTTAATCCACGTCGAAAGTTGTAAAAAATAATCGCACGAAAATTTGCACGATTTAATTCCATTTTTTTGACGAGATGAATCTTAAGTAAACAACACAAATACCGCTCATATAGTACGTATAACCTCAAAAATGTCAAACTTTACGATAGAGCTATCAGTTGCCAGATTGCAACACTTGGGTTGCCCAATAACGAAATATAAAATGCAACCTTCCATTTGTGGTGAAATTTCAAAGTGCACAAAAGAAATTATGTGCTTCTAGCTGCTGCTGCTTTCCGCAAAAATATCAGGAAAGACATGTCTTCGTGATATGGGCGTATATAAGGACAGCTGTTACATTAAAAATAAGTCTAACCAAAAAGGCCCGATCACGTCAACGATCAACTACCAATTTGCTTTTTATTACGCTCCTTGATCTCTCTACCAACTTTTCAATGTGAGCATATGGAATATTGGCCCATTGCTCCTCTACTCGCTCCCATTAGATACTTAAGTTTCTTGGAGACTTGGTCTTTTGAGAATCGCCCACAAGTTTTAAATTGAATTTACATCCGGGCATTGGCTGCTGTCTTTGGGGTCTTGCAGTCTCTACGATTAACTAATCGTTCTGTTAAACGTGCATCACTCTCAGTAAGTATTCTTGGGCGGCGTGTTTCATTGTTTTCACAAAGCACATGTTTCCTTTTTTTGTCTAAAAGAAGAGTACGTTGGCAGATTTTCATCGTTTTACCAATTTTTCTTGAAGATAGTCCTTCCTCAAGTTATAATGTTTTTTTCCACTTCGGCTTAGACATACATACATACGTACATAGACAGCTTCCAAGTGGCCACTGTTTAATGTAGGTAGTACCCAACGCATCTTTTCAGCTTTCCTAAGAAACTTCAATCCGAGCTGTACTTATACGAGGTCATGCATTTTTAGAAACCAAAGTCGCGGCACCTGGATGTGCTTCTTCATGAAATGCTCGACCATCTTGACATCGATAACTTGTTTAAACATAACCAATGTTTTCTCCCCATCGGGCATGGAGTCAACAGCAGTTAAAAAGCAATCGGAGTCGAACAGCAACTCATAAGTATAATAACTAATTGGTTTTATATGCATAAACTTTGGGTTGTCTTCTTCTTCTTCTTGTGGCGCTACAGTCCGAGGTGGACCTGGGCCTCAACCAACATGCCTCTCCAGCCAACACGGTTTTTCGCCAGCTGCCTCCAGTTGCTCACTCCAGGTTGGTTGAGGTCCTTTTCCACTTGTGTGCGCCAGCTTAGTGTAGGCCGTCCTCTGTTGCGCTGTCCCAATGGCTCAGAATCGAAGACTTTTCGGGTCGGAGCAATGGTGTCCATACGCTCTACATGACCTAGCCATCTTAAGGTTCTCTTTGGGTCTTTGAGTTGTGTTACATTGGTTTATTCCGAATGCAAAAATTTGCTTTGGCACGTTCTGCAATCTTAGGACGCCGGCTAAACTCTACAGCTTTATATACGAGGTCTGTTTAAAGAAGTGAATGTCTATTTGCGTCAAAAAATATTTATTTATTCATCAATATCTATTTTGTCCCGATCAAAGTCCCTCTCAGATGTAATACACTTGTGCCAGAGTTTTTTTCCAATCCTCGAAGCAGTTCTGATATGCACTTTGAATGCGCTTGACCTCTCTCCGCGATCTCCTTAATCGTCCTGAAACGCTGTCCTTTAATAACTCTGTTCAATCTTGAGAATAGAAAAAAGTCTCAGGCTCCAAATCTTATGAATACTTTGGCTGAGATCTAGATCGTCGTGGATTCCAGTCAACAATTTCTGAGGGATGCTCATGGGACAATTTTTGGTCGAAATTCGGTAATTTTGAAACATTGTTGCCAACGCCTCATTTTTGAAATTTCAGAAAAAATTGCATGACATAAGCCGACCGATAGGAAGACATCTTTAGCAACTTATTGAATAGAGAGTTAACTATCCTTCATAACAATTTTCTTCAGTTTCCCCACATTTCTTCGGTTTTTGATTTGCCGTGGCGTCCAGGGCAAGTGTCGTCATTCATATCTTCTCAGGTCGTCATTAACATTCCATCACATCTATTCACCTTCTATGAGAGCTTGTACCACTTGTTACCACTTTATTGACTCAGAATGCACTCACTGTTTACCACTGGCAACATTTCAAGTGTAAGTGAGCATTTAATTCCATTTTTCACACAAAATTGAATGTATGGTAAATTCCTTGATCCATTTTATTTTTCGAAAGCAGGAAATAGCCGAAAACGCAAATTACATCTTACTTTTATGCCTTTCATAAACAAAATAAATATGCTATATAACTGAAACTTGAATCATATGTTCGAGACGAGAATACCAACATAACAAAATAAAAAAAAATATTTTTTAAATGTACCTCGAACGGCGCAATATGCTCGGCGCAGGGTAATAATTTAACAATGTAAAAATAAACTTCATTCGGTTACTAAAGTCCAACTATCTCACATTTGTTTGATAAAATTTACTCTTCCATGTAAAGCGCCGATTTGACTCTAATATCTATCTCAAACCAGCAAAAACTCTGGCCAGCTGTCTTCAGTTGCGCACACCAAGTTGGCTGTGGTCCTTCTCCACTTGTGTGCACAATTTCAGGCTATTCCATCATCTGTTGCGTTGTCACAATGACTCGGATTTTAAGACTTTTCAGGCCGGAGCAGTGGTGCCCATACTCTCTTTACGGCCATTTTAAGAGTTGTATGCGCATGATAGGAGCATGATACAGTGCAGCTCATAAAATGTATTGAACGTCATCAAAACCAAAAATGACACGCAGCACTTTCCTCGCGAGAAGTCTAAGAACTTCTTTATCCACTTTTATCTCGGATCTCGACGGAACAGCGATTGGCAAGAGAGTCTGCGTTTGTTTTCGATACTGATGTTTCTCTTTAATTGCGGAGCCCACGAAGTGGTGTATTCCTCCTTGACGACACGGAAAATATTTTGCTTTGTCTCTTCTGCTTCAATGCCAGCAAACGCCCCATTGATGACTCGGTGTTTGTCTAATCACATCAATATCAGCGGTGGAAGCTAGCAGTTGAGTTGACTTTCTTAAGAATAATGTTGAAGAAGTCGCTTGACAGTGCATTGACTTGTATAAAACACTTTTTAACATTGAAAGTGTTGTAAGGTTCCCTTACCGAACAAAAAAAAGAAAGAGTTCATCGTAAGGTTTCAAGAATAATTCTAAAAAGTTGTTTGGAAACATTGTCTGGAGTGATGAAACTAATCTCAATTCAACCAATCAATCAATCAATCGAATGCGTTTTTTATTTTAAACTCTTCAGTTACAGTGTTTGTTTTGTTCGGATGAAATGTTAGGAGGCCTCAGTGAAAGGAGCTCCACAAAACAAGTAAAATTTTGGGGTGGGTGCGTCATGGAATGAAGCTGGTTTTCTTGGTTTGGAGTTGGACATATTTTCTAAATAAATGACATCATGTCTAAATAATTCTACCGTGACATTTTAAAGGTTGTGTTATTACTGTATGCTAGGGACTATGTGTTGTTGAGACGGCATTTCCAGCATGAAAATGATCCCAAGCACATGTCGAAATTAGTAAGTTATTGGTGAAGGGATTATCAGTATTACCGTGGTCTTCACAGTCCCCCGATCTTAATTTGATCGAAAATTTGTATGTTATTCTAGAGCATTGGAACGCCAATTCCGTGGAGAGGTGCAGCAGCTCATTGGGCCTATGCGACGGCAAATAAGTGCTGTGCAGAATAACAAGGGTGCTCATTCTGGTTACTCATTTACTTCAATATAACCGTAATGTACAACAAAATTTATTTGGTAAAAAAGTTACTCTTATTTTATACATTTTCTGAAAATCAAGTTTTTATTTTGAAATTGCCTATTATTTTTGCCAGCAGATTTGGAAGTAATTGCAATCACATAGCGAAAAAATAAAATATACAATATGTATATGCATTCACTTTAAGAAATTAGATATATTGCTTTCAAGATGTTTAATTTCAAACATTTTCCTTTTTTGGGTCTTACTTGTCTTGTGAACCACTGTATACATAAATATGTTCATTATTCTTTGAACACATTATTTTGAACACATCTGTAGTCCTTACTGTGGCTTTGTATAAACCGTACATTTTGCCAGGAAATGTTGAACCTTTTCCATTACATAAGTTGTCTAAATTTTCAATTTTAGCTTCTAAAGTTTTTGTTTAGTCGTTGCGTTTTTCTTTTGTTTGTAAATTGTGTGTTTTTATTTATAATCTTTCGCCTTTTTGTATTTTGAACTTTCCGGCTATGTACAAAGCGCTACAGAGCTGTATCTGGCAGTATTTGGCAATACTATACATCATTAGAAAAGTCTTGACATAACCTGCAAAACGACGCTATGCGTGAGATTATGGTAGTTTGGATATTGCGTTCAACAGTTATAGACGTGTAAACATGGAGTTCACTAACGCCGAAATTTCATTTCCTTCATTAAAAGCAAACCCGCTAGAGAAGCGTTCCGTGAGATTAATGGTGTTTTTTGGGGGATGGTACTCTATCACTTCGAACCGCGGAGGAATGGTTTCAATGATTCAGAGCCGGTGAAAACGACACCATGGATAGGCCAGCCGACGGAAGTCCTGTGACGACGAATGCCGATCGAATCATGGAAATTATCGAGTTAGACCGGCATAAAGCATCTCGTGACATCGCCCAGGAGAAGGTAGTTAGTCATCAAACCATCTGCAGAAGGCTGGATACAAGAAAACAAACAAAAAAACAAACAAGAAACGGAACGAACTCGACACATTTTGAAGCGGATGGCGACGAAAAATGGATCACATACAACAACATCAAGCGAAAACGGTCGTAGTTGAAGGCCGGTGAATCGTCCCAACCAGTGGCCAAGCCGGGATTGACGGCCATTAAAGTTTTGCTGTGTGTTTGGTGGGATTGGAAGGAAATCATCCACTATGAGCTGCTCCCATATGGCCAGACGCTTATTTCTACCATCTACTCCGAACAACTGGGCCGCTAGAAGCAGGCGATCGACCAGAAGCATCCAGAATTGGCCAACAGGAAGGGTGTAGTGTTCCACCAGGACAACGCCAGACCACACACTTCGGTGATGACCCGTCAGAAGCTACGGGAGCTCGGATGGGAGATTTTATCGCATCCACCATATAGCCCGGACATAGCGCCAAGTGATTACCATCTGTTCCTGTCCATGGCGAACGCCCTTGGTGGTGTAAAGTTAAACTCAAAAGAGGCTTGTAAAAAGTGGTCCGAGTTTTTTCGCAAATGTGGAGGGGGCTTCTACGAGGGGGGTATTATGAAGTTGCCGTCTAGGTGGAAACAGATTATCGAAGAAAACGGCGCATATTTGAACTAAATCCGATCACTGTAACACTTTTTATGAAGCATTGAATGAAGAGCAAAAAAGTGGAAGGGAGATATTTGTTGTGTTCTAATTCAAAAATTTTAAATTCTTTCTTCTCATATCGTGCATTTAAAAATTACCTAACGTGCTTAGAACGACGAATAATGGTATTAATGGTTTAATGACACGGTGATCATTAGCATAGATAGATCTCAGTAGTTCTTTTTAGAAACCGACTTTTGCGTAGGTTTTGTGGAAAATACAACTATGTGTGGTCTTGCGGACCGTGAAGTGTGCTAATCGTCTAACGAATGTGACCCACATTTTATAATTTGGGCATGACTTTACCGGTAAAAGCCAATTTCCCTTTGAAAACATTAATCATTGTCGTAAGTGTGTCAAGAAAGTCATTAATTTTGCACTCTTTTCTTTCGACTAAGATAAATCGCATTCTCATTCTCAACTGTTGTTGAAACTGACTCACTGAAGTACAAAATTGAATCATGTTTGCTTCACAGATTCCCTCTGATTTTCAGATTTGAGATTTCAAACAACAGTTTTAGTTTGAGTCACTGGAAGACGTTATAGAAAGAGAGATGACAATATTGCTTCGGTACTATTCTTTTGATTTTAAGGTACAACGATTTTTTTTTTTAATTTTAGCAAATTGCTGGAAATAGTCTTTCAAAGGGAAGTTTATTGTTGCCGTCGCTTTCTAAATTTTTAAAGATTCCTTTGCGGTTTTAACTGAAGCCTAAGTTGGGAAGTTCTTCTTGTGGCGCTACAGTCCGGGGTGGACCTGGGCCTCAACCAACATGCCTCTCCAGCCAGCACGATCTTTCGCCAGCTGTCTCCAGTTGCGCACTCCAAGTTGGTTGAGGTCCTTCTCCACTTGTGTGCGCCACTTTAGTCTAGGTCGTCCTCTGTTGCGTTGTCCCAATGGCTCGGATTCAAAGACTTTTCGGGCCGGAGCAGTGGTGTCCATACGCTCTACATGGCCTATTCATCTTAAGCGTTGTATCCGTAGACGCTTGACCAGGCGCATGTCGCTGTACAGCCTATAGAGTTTGTCATTAAATCTTCTCCTCCAGATGCCATCAATGCAAACAGGACCAAAAATCGCACGCAAAACTTTTCTCTCGAAAAGACTAAGGGCTTCCTCATCCGCCTTTGCTAACGTCCAAGATTCTGCGCCATACAGTGGGACGGGGATGATCAAGCTTTGTCCTTCGAGAGAGGGCTTTATTACTCAATTGCCTCTTGAGCCCAAAGAAACAGCGTTTGGCAAGAGTGATTCTGCGTTTGATTTCGGTACTGATGTTGTTGTCCACGTTTACCGCAGTGCCGAGGTAGACGAAGTCCTTAACTACCTCGAAGTTTCTGCTGCCTAGCGCGACGTCGATGTTGTGTGTCCTTCCTTGATGACAGCATGTACTTCGTTTTGCCCTCATTTACCGCCTGACCCATTTTAGCCGCTTCCGCTTCAATGACAGCAAACGCCTCATTGACGGCTCACTGTGTTCGTCCAATCGTCCATTGTGCCTCTGGAGTCGACTTGGAAGTAGCACACGATTCTAGGACTGTCGTTGAAGAAGTCACATTACAATGCCAGCAAACACCTCATTGATGGCTCGCTGTGTTCGTCCAATCACGTCAATGTCATCAGCGTAAGCTAGCAATTGAACTGACTTCTGGAAGATCGTGCCTCTGGTGTTGACTTGTGAGTTACGCACGATCCTCTCGAGAATGATGTTAAAGAAGTCACATGACAGTGCGTCGCCTTGTCTAAAACCTTTTTTGACATTGAAGGTCTCGGTGAGTTTGGTACCGACCTTGACGGAGCAACGAGAGTTCTCCATCGTCATCCTACACAATCTGACGAGTTTGGTGGGAGTGCCAAAACTAGACATGGCACTGTATAGCTCGTCTCTATGCACACTGTCATATGCAGCCTTGAAATCGACGAATAGATGGTGAGTGTCAATTTGCATTTCTTGGGTCTTTTCCAGGATCTGCCGTAATGTGAAGATCTGGTCTATTGTGGACTTCCCTGGTCTGAGACCACACTGATAGGGACCTATCAGGTCATGGACAAATGGTTTCAGACGCTCACACAATACAGCAGAGAGGATCTTGTATGCGATGTTCAGGAGACTAATCCCTCTGTAGTTGGCGCAATCAAAGGGGTTTCCTTTTTTGTGGACCGGGCAAACGACGCTGAGATTCCACTCATCGGGCATGCTTTCCTCCGACCATATCTTACAGATGAGCTGGTGCATGCGCCCAACCAGGTCATCTCCAGCTACTTTAAATAGTTCTGCGGACAGTCCGTCCGTTCCAGCAGCTTTGTTCGACTTTAGCTTGGATATTGCTATCTTCACCTCGTCTAAGTCGGGGGGACGGAATGCTTGTCTATCATCGTCCAAATTGAGTGGAACATTCTGCCTAACAGCGGGATTTGGGTCGTCATCGCCGTTTAGGAGTCTGCAGAAATGATCCTTCCAGATTCTCAGCACAGCCTGCGACTCTACTACTAGTTGTCCATTTTGGTCCCGGCAGGCCTTGGTCCGAACCTTGAATCCTCCGGATAGCTGTTTTACCTTTCGGTTGGGAAGTTACACACATAAAAAATAAAGAATTACTCATTTTGAATGTAAAATCCAAGTATCTATTGAAAAAGTGTAAATGCTCCAACCTTCGTTTCCAGAGGGCTCACTACAGTCAATCTCTGCCTGAAATACAAAGGTGGGTGTGTTCCTTCTCTCCTTTTCTTTTTTGTATAAACTACGTTCGCCATACATTTGTACAAAAAACCTGGATTCAATTTTCTTTAGAGGCCGCATTGCCCTTACAGTCTTCATGGTCTAGCCAACCTATGTGTTGCATTCGTTTTCTTGTGACTGCGCATGCTGCCTTGCAGCATTCAGATTTCGTCCTTAAATTCGTGGTCTCATCGCGTGACTTTTAAGACGATCGTCGTCCAAACGATTGCATTAAACGACGTCGTCAAAACATTGCTTTGTGTAACAGTACAATCGCATAATTTCATCGTGTCGTTCATCCTTCCAATAGTAGGCATTTTGAGAAACAGTTTGAGAACTACTAAACACGTTAAAAGTCATATCGAATATGGAACTTATGCTGTCACTGCTAAATTTCATTGCTGTATTCGAATCAAAATTTGAAAATATGAATGTTAAGTACTAATTAGCTTTTAGTTAACTATTTGATTTATTATTGATATTATTAATTAACTCATTAGGTCAGCAACGCAAATGGAAAGTTTTGTCAATTTCATGGACGAGCATCCTTAAATGGCGGAATGTGCCGAAAACCACACTAGGCAGGCAGACAAAAACCAACCTGGGGGCATACTTGGCTAACAAACTTAATGTTATTGGATAATGGATATTTACTTACTTTCTGGCATTACATATTTTTGACAGGTCCAGTGTTTTGTCTCTTCCTTTCTTATTTCGTTACCCATACCCTGTGCAATCCAGATTGGACATAACTTTAGTCCTAACGCTTTTACTGTCTCGCAAACTATCTCTGAAAGGGAACTATGGTGAACAGAGTTTCCGATGTCATTACCAGTCAACCATTGGCAGCCATCTCCAGCTAGTACCTACAAGGTGACACCTAGTCTTAAAATTGGTGGAATATATGTTGACTGCTAATCGCTGATTGGGTTGACGGTTTCCAGCACTAGTACAAACGCCTCCTTTGATAAGCAAAAGCGTTGAATATAACTTCAATGCAAAATTCAATCAGCATACATATTGTTTAAACATAGCTTAAAATATTTTTACCTTTTTGTGGCACCCTTCGCATTTGTAATAGTCCAACAGAACTTTCACATTCTTCGTTCTCGAAAAACAATACATTGAAATGCCATTATAATACATTTTTTACGAGTTTTATTAACTGTTTCAAAAACACAACTAAAAAACAATCAACCACGAGTAGGAAAATATTGTGATGTAGCAATCGTTCAATTACAATCGCTCAACTGTCAGTATTTGGCAGATCAATGAGTTATACGAAGCATTAGTTAATCGTCCAAAACGACGTCGTTCAAACGATTTAAATATTTTAGTGTTACACGAAGCAATACAATCATCGAAACGACGTCGTCAGACGATTGTCGTCATACTCTCACAGGATCCTTAAACGCAAACAGAGCAAAAATTGCTCCCAAAGCTTTTTATCGAAAAGGCTGCGGCGTTCTTCGACGTTTGTGCAGTACTATAGGAGTGCTTTAGGTGTTGCATAGAGCTAGAGTGCTGTCTTAGTGGAAGCCTTTCACTCTTAGGCCAAAACAGTGATTCTGTGCATGATGTTGTTTCAATTATTGTTTCCCTTAGTTACTGCAAACTTGAACTCCACAAATGATAACTTGGTGTAGATTCAGCGCTGAATCACCCTTGACCGGCGTTATTTTGGTTTGTCAAAACAGCAATGATGGAAATTCCTGACCCGGAGGACTAAGCTAATGCTCTACAGGACGCTGATCCATACTCTTACCCGTACCCCTTCTCTGGACGATAAGCAAAACAGCGGATCAGATTCTTGACTCCTTTTAAAGAAAAAATTCTGCGACGAATATATGGTCCTGTCTGCGAGGAAAGCGATTAGAGGAGAAGACACAATCCTGAAATCTATGTGCTCTGTAAAGATGTGGATGTAGTTCGAAAGGCAAAAATCCAGCGACTACAGTGGCTCGATCACATCGAGCGAATGCACAACAACGCCCAAGCTAAGATGGTCTTCGGAATCCCAGCCTTCGGGTTCGAGAAAGAGAGGAATGCCGTATTTTTCCGGTATGGAGGCCAAGTGAGTGCGGACGCTTGACAGCTTGGTCTTGACAACTGGAAATAACATACCCGGGACCGTCAAAAATAGAAGGTAGCTATAGCTTAGGCTTAGACTCTTCATGGGTCGCAGGCCTGATAAGTAAATAAGTACCTAATGCGGAGGCGAGGTAGACAAAGCACTCCCTTATCTCACGATGTCAAATGCCTGCTTGAGGCTCCGGCACATAGAATACTTTACATGCGTCGGCGTCAGCAATACTTTGACAGATACATAAAATGCCTGTGTTCTTATGGGAGGTGGCACATAGATCAACGCTGCCGCTTACGAGACGGATGTGCTGGCTCAACTTTTACCTTTTCTCTCTCTGCCAGCGTTGACAATCGACACATTATGGTATTTCAAAACTATTTCCTCGAATTTTTAACTAACGTTTGTTGGGGTTTGAATGTTTTGTAAAATCTTGATGTACTAAATTAAATAGTAAATCAAAGATTTCGTTTTTCGTTCTCACAGCTGTGAAAAAGTCCGGACCCAAAATTTACGGTTACTTTTTTGTATTAATATATTCTTTAAGTTCGAGCAGTATCATCAAGCACATTAGTAAATCCAGTAACTCGTCTGGAGGCATTTCCGCAAAATAAATATCAGACTGTTCTACAGGATAACCAAAACAAAGTAAATTTGAAGCTACACAAATGAAATCAGCTATGCACTGAAGTATTCATTGTGTCATCCCCTTCCTTCAGGTACTTCACCATCAATGGATTTTTTGACCCTACGCATGTAAAGTACCAGGTATACCGGTATAAAAGGAGCGTTTTTTTTTTTTTTTTTTTTGAAAATAAAACACTAATTATTAGTGGGAAAGTAAAAACATTTTATTCAATTATTATTATATCAATTATTATTGTTGACCCTCGTTTTCTACACATTTTGACCACCTTTCTGGCATTTTGTGAATACCACGCCAATAAAATTGTTCGTCTTTTAAAGCAAACCATTCAGACATCCAATTTTCGACCCCCTCGTAGGAATCAAAGTGCTGCTCAGCCAATGCGTCCCATCGATGAAAACAAATGGTAGTCGGAAGGAGCCAAGTCTGGTGAATACGGCGGGTGGGGTAATTGCTCCCAGCCACGTGTTTTGATTGTATCCTGAACCGGTTTTACTTTGTGTGCAGGTGCATGGTCATGGAGCAAAATTACCTTGCCGTGTCTTCTGGCCTATTCCGGTCGTTTCTCGATCAATGCATGGTTCAAATTGATCACTTGTTGTCGGTAGCGATCAGTATAAACGGTTTCACCAGGTTTTAGGAGCTCCTGGTACAGCACACCTTTCTGGTCCCACCAAACACACAGCATTGTCTTCTTGCCGAATCGATCTGGTTTTGCAGTCGATGTTGATGGTTGTCCCAGATTAACCCATGATTTTTTCCGTTTAGGATTCTTAAAATAAATCCATTTTTCATCGCCAGTAACAATTCGATGCAAAACCGATTTTCTTTCGTGTCTTTAAAGCAAAATCTCACAAGTGTTTTTTCGGTTTTCCATCTGTCTTTCTTTCAATTCCTGTGGCACCCATTTTCCACACTTTTGGATCTTTCCCATAGTTTCTCGATCAATGCGTTGTACAAATTGATCATTTGTTGTCGGTTGCGATCAGTATTATCGGTTTCACCAGGTTTTAGGAGCTCGTGTCTTCTTAAAATAAATCCATTTTTCATCACCAGTAACAATCCGATGCAAAACCGATTTTCTTTCGTGTCGTTGAAGTAAAGTTTCACAAGTGTTTTTTCGGTTTTCCATCTGTCTTTCATTCAATTCATGTGGCACCCATTTTGGACACTTTTGGATCTTTCCCATAGCTTTTAAACGGTCAGAAATTGTTTGTTGTGCAACATTTAACATTGCTGCCAGTTGCTTTTGACTCAAAAAGTCATCTCGATCCAATATTGTTTGCAATTCGGCGTTTTCTAACTTTTTTGGTGGTCTTCCACGTTCTTCATTTCTCACATCAAAATCATTATTTCTGAGCCGTTGAAACCATCTTTTGCATGTTACTTCTGATAGAGCATGATCACCATATGCCTCGACAAGCATTCGATGCGACTCTCCAGCACTTTTCTTCAAATGAAAACAAAAAATTAATGCTTTCCGCAATTCATCATTTTCTGGTACAAAATTCGACATTTTTAACACGATGAAAAAATATGATATTGTCTGTTCAGTGACTTGATGTATACTAAATATTTTTCACAGATGTCATAGCAAACAAAATAAAAAATAAGGGCTCGTTCACAACAAATGTTCCCTATCTAGACATTTGCATCTTGACGCTCACTTCATTCAGTATTCTACGCGTCAGAGCCTTTAAGCGCCCATTGCGCATAGAGCTATACCCGACACATTAATTCGGTGCGTACAGCCAACTTGTGTATGCATGCAACCAAATCATCTGCAACGGCTTTGCAGATAATCCGTCGGCTTAGACGGCTTTGCTGTACTTCAGTTTAAAATTCTGTGTAAAATACTTAATTCTTCCCTTTCAAATTTTCGTTCTGTTAAGCGGTATTTTGGTCGTCATTTCAATGTCCAAATATTTTTTTATCACTTCGTACCGCCATAACTTAGTTTACAAGTTGCCTCCTACAGTCTCAGTCCCATGATTTTGCGGTTTTGTAAGAACTCTGTCCATAAGACGCAATTTTTACGCAGTAGACTAAAAAACTTGATTGCTGGAAAAAAAACACTTCCATAAAAAGTCACATTTCCCCTTGGTCGCAGCCATCCCATGAGAATTTAAGATAACACTGACTTTCCAAAACCGATCACCACCCTGAGTCACTCGTGGTCGATAATGTTTGACAAGTGCTTTCCGAACGTTCCTCACAATCGCTTTCATGGACAAAGAATTTCTCGCCTGATGAATCATTTGAATTGTGTTATTGTTTCTGTTGCGGCGTACTAAAATAAATTGTCTTTATCATTTTATCTTTTGAGAGACGATTTACTTCGTCAGAGACTTACTCACAGGCTTGAATGCATCTGACGAGTGAAGCACTTGCTAACTTGCGCTGCACGTGTCTGTAATATGTATACACAAAACCATTTATTTGTTTTCCATGCAATGACATTTGTTCTTCGAAATGAGAAGCTGTTTACGAATTGTGTTTTAAAATTGCTTCCTGGTGGCGAAATCTTTGTGTATTCTCGCGATCAATGAGCTGAATATACGTAGATTTAAAATTAATGGGTTTATGGTGCACATCAATTTAATTGCGAAGCCTTTCGACAACTAGCACCGATATATTTCAGCATGGTTTCCAAATAGGCCTTGAAAGGCAGAATTTTCCGTGCCACTATTGGAGCTTACTAATGGACGTTTCTGGCGGCCCTTATAAGGTCTTCTATTCTTTCTGTATTAACAATACAATTTTGGTCGGGAGAAAGAGTTGGCTTTTTCAGTACTTTTTGTAGTAAAAAAATTGTCTTCGTATGCTCCTGTAAATTATCCGGTTTAACAATCTAATATCAGACACAACCTTTCAAACTTTTTATTTATGGAATTTCAAGTTTAATAACTGTCTGAGTTGGGACACACAATGTAATAGAATAAGAGCAGAATGGAATTCCGGACATCGTCACGGTTGCCATATACATATACAGTTTGACGACTCGAATATAATATAATTTCGAGACGCATGACAGATCATTTTATAGTTAAACTACATACTAGGTCTGTTCCAATTGATTTGTGGACAGAAATTCGTAGTTGAGTAGATCTCTCTTGCAGAGAATAACTCTGCCAAAACTGTTGAAACTGAAAAGACTTTTCGTAGAAATTCGTAAACTGTTAGGTTTACGGAGATTTTTTCATTTTTGATTTGACAGCCATCTGCTGCCGTGCTGCTGCTGCTGATATATTTTGCAATCTCGTGAGCTCTCTCTTCTACGAAAAAATCAGATAATGGAACGCTTTTTCGTAGTTTTTCGGGCAAATTCGTAGACAATCGTAGCAATTCAGAGATTTGGAACGGACCAACTATTTGTGTCTTAGTTATAATAATTGGGTGGCGCTACAGTCGACTGGGGGACCAGGGCCTAGCTTGCTCATCAACTACTAGTTGTGCTCGTTGCTGTTCTCTCACGAATAGAAGGGACCTATTATATTTTGCCGACTCCGAACGGCGAAATTTGTGTCTTAGTTGCGTTGTAAGAAAAAAGTAGTGTTGTAAAAATATTCACCCGCAAGGGGATTAAAACTTGATAAAGTGAATGCTTTCTATTTGACTGGAAAACTAGAAATAACTTTCGTTAAATACTTCCAGCATCTCAAAGTGAATGAATTAATTGTGCCTCGATCCAAAGGTAGATACTGTCTGCGTTTTAAAATGCAATGGGGTGATCATTAAAACAGCGAACATCGGCAAAAATGGCTCGGGAAGTGAAGGCTTGAAATTAAAGAAATCCGCATCGAACTAAAAGAAATGTGGCTCGTAACCTCAACGTGTCGTTGGAACGGATGCAATCCATACTGAAAAATGAGCTCCGGTTCAAACCATTAAATTTTCCAAAAGCACACGATCTTAAACTACAGCTGAGTCGGAAGAGCACATTGCGTCACTTGCACATAAACGGTGTGTTGCCTATTTTGATGTCACCAATGAGTCGCCATTTGTTATCGAGGAGTATGTCAACAAAGAAAGTGACCAAGTTTACCTATGAAAGAGATCATTCGAAATTTACACCTCCTAGGAGCGTCATACCCATGATCGCTTTGCGCTCGTATTTTTGGACTTAATGTAACCTGATACCACAAAACTGCCTTAGAGTCAATTTTGAAGTTTTCGTCGGAGACCGTGGATATTATTATTAATAATAATAATAATTGTTGGCTCTACAGTCCAAAGGGGGACCAGGGCCTAGCTTGCTCATCAACTACTACTGTTGTGCGCGCTACGGTTCTCTCACGAGTAGAAGGGACCTATAGTTTTTTGCCGACTCCGAACGGCGAGATTTGAGAAGCTTTCTTAGACAGTTATTACTCTTTGAGTGTTGTCAGCAGCTCGAAAGAGGTGGTGCCGTGAAAAATTGAAAAATTGGTGTTGAACTGGGAGGTTGAGCCGTGGAACCTTTAAATGCCTGCCAAGCAGTAGAAAACCACGCAAATGTCTTGAAGGAGTTCTTCATTAAGGACTGTAAAGATTCCTCATCTGTCCCAAGTTTTTCAACAAACCTTGAGAGAGTGATATCTGCCTGGATCAAAATTTGCGAGTGCCTATAAAAGTCTTATTTCATCCACCTTCAACATTTTGCGCATTATAAAATTTCTTGGCAGCAGACATTTGATGTATGTCTTTTCAGAATTGATGTTCTGATACATGAGGCATCGGTCACGATTTTTTTTTCATTGGATCATCACAGTATTGATCTTTCCAATTGAAAAGAAATTTAAGTTTTAGGAGTAAGAATTTGGTCTTGTTTTTTTAATTTTAATTTCTTTTATTGAAAAATCATAAAAAGTACATCACTGAAAGCATTGTTTGTCGAAAAGAACTACTTTTCTTCATATCTGATAATTTTCGAATATTACATCTAAAAAGTTAATCCTCTCTGGCATCCAATCATTGAGCCATTCTTCGATTTCATCAAAAGACGTTTCGTATCTGTCAAAAACGCTGGTAGTCGGAAGAAGCAAGGTCTAGAGAATACGTTTCAAGGTAGTTTTTGAACGCTGCAGTTACGTTTGCTCAGCTTGTCTTTCGATCGTTTCTGCCCGTTTTTTAATGAAACGTAATGAATCAACTATGGTTTTGCCCGGTTTTAGTAGCTCGTAGTACGCTATAGCCGCCTGGTCCCCCCATTTTCATAACATGGCCTTTTAACCGTGAATGTTTTCCTTTGGTTTGTTTTCCTACTTAGTACTTTTTTCTTTCTTCTCCATCTTTTTTCTTCTTGGAAAGCGTATATCAACTTTTCATCTTCAGTGACCATCCAATGAACAAATTTCTTTGATGTGTTTTAAAAAGCACTTTCGAAGTGAAAAATCGTCTTTCGATAACCCTAGATTTCAACTCGTACGACACCCAATTTCCCTGCTGAAACGAAAATTGCTTGCTGATCCGCACGGATCTTGATCCGTTAGCGCCTCCAATTCCTTAACTTCAGGTTTGTGCGGCTGGACAGAACGCTCTTTATATAATATCAACTTTTCTTTAGTCACCATCCAATGAAAAAATCCCTTTCATGTATTTCAAAAACCACTTTCGAGGTGAAAAATCATCTTTCGATACCCCTAAATTTCAACTCGTACGACACCCAATTCCCTTGCTGAAACGAAAATTGTTTGCTGATCGGCACGGATCTTGATCCGTTAGCGCTCTTTATCGTCGAGGTGTAAATCAGAACTTCTGACGCGTCGAAATGAATCTCTTTATGATTTATCGGTAGGTCCAGATTCACAATTAACTTCGAGAACTTTTCGATGGAAAATTATTCAGAGCTTTTTGAATAATAGAACATTTATAGTTAAGGTAGTAAATGATTTATCGTCTGAACATACCTTTGGATACGGACTACCACAAGCTACGGTACTCGGTCCTACATTATTTAATATATATGTTGCAGATTTTCCAGATCTCGGTTGAACGGAGTTAAAATCGCTTTGTTATCTGACGATACAGCTATATTTGCATCAGGAACATACTACCTACACGTACACAACGTCTTACAAACAGCTCTATCCAAATTGGATAAATACTTCTATAAGTGGAAGATTAAAATAAATCCCACAAAAACTCAAGCTCTTTGGTTTACTCGCAGGTGCAAGAACTGTTTCCTTTCCAATATCTTCAAATGGGCAATTTTAATTTGGACTGGTCGGAACATTGTAGATATCTTAGGCTATAGACAAGAAGTTAAACTTTCAAAAACATATTTCCTCCACTATTGATAAAGTTAATAAATATTTAAAAGTTCTTTATCCCTTAATAAATAGGAAATCAAAACTTAGTTCAAACAACAAAATTTTGTTGTTTAAATCAGTTTTTCCATCCATACTACTGTACGGGGCTCCTGTCTGGTACGACTGTGCTTTAACAAACAAACGCAAACTACAAACATGTCAAAACAAAATTATTAAACTTATGCTTAATTTACCGCGTTATTATTCAACCCGAAGGTTGCACGAAAATACCAACATCAACTTTTTAGATACTCTTATTGATAAGCTAACCCAAAAATTTTATTACAATTGTCTCAATTTCAACAATGAACTTATTAGTCGTTTGTCAGATTAATTAAATGCAAAATGCATAAGAGTTCGCTAGAGATATTGCAATATTAGTTTGTAAGAGTTAACTAAGAGTTAATATTCATACTTAATCTCATGCTGTTTTCATTAATAATCCTATAAATTCTTAGTTGTAAAGGAAAAATGTCCTATATCTCTAAACAAATCATCTACTACATGTATACATTATTGATTATGCTACTGAATAAAATAAAATAATAATAATAAAATTCGATGGACTTTAAGTGCAATTTTTCCTTGGATAAAAAGGGAAATTAAAACTCCGCAAATCCAGACATATTCGAAGAGGCAAAAAACAACAGACAGACGCTGTTGCACTCTTGTTATTACTCACAAATGTCACACCTTTCCAATGAAGTAAGTAATCGCTTCCAAGATTAGCTCCAACTGACTGGTGGTGCCATCTTTTGACAATGGACACAATCTGTTCTTCCACATGATTATAAGAAAAAGGCAAAAAAATAACACTTAGAGTATTGAAGTGATGTTTCCTGTGTTGTTCAAATCTTATTTAATTTTTGCTTTGGAAGACAACTTTAAAACCTATGCCTAGCTCGGTTAGCCAGTTTTATGTCCAACCTGCACATTTTGCATCCACTAGCTATTCTACCAAGAAACTATTCTAACAGATTAACAAATGCCGTATCAGAAAATTTTCCGTACTCGTCCCAACTAGTTAGAGAGCAAATCCCTAAAAGAACAGTTTGGCTCTACGAGAAAACCAACTGGCCGCTCCAGTTTTTAGGGATTTTAACTGGTCACTATGCTTCTTTGATAACGACGTGGATGCCGCAGCTGAGATGATCACAAAAGTTGTTTTGTCAGGTATGAAATCCTTTATTCCTCACAGAGTGAAGAGTATCAAACCGAAGACAAACGCGTGGTACGACTCGATCTGCAAAGAGGCTATCAGGTTGAGAGAAATAAGTTTCTGGACTTTCAAAGCCAACACTCCTGGGAAAACCGGAAGCAATTCAAAAGGGCCCGAAATTATTGCAATGCGTTAATAGGACGTGTTAAATTCTCTTATGATCAAAAGTTGAGGCAAAAAGTGCTGCATTGTCCCAAGGGCAGCAACAACTTTTAGTCATTTGTAGAAAACGTAAAGAATTCCGCCTCGTCTTCAATTCCAACGCTCATTTGCAGTGACATTCCAGCTGCCAGATCTTTGGACAAAGCAAATCTGTTAGCTACACATTTTGCAGCAAGCTCAACGCTTCCAGATTGCGCTCTGTCCGCGTCTGTACTCGAGAGCGTAAATTTTTCCATGGGAAAAAAGGCGAACCATCTTCACCCACCTCCTACCGACCCATAGAACTTACGTCCCTCCCGTCATGGAAACGCTGATAAATCGTCAGCTTATGAAATATCTTGAAACTCGGAAGCTTCTTAATGACCGGCAATACGGCTTGCGCATCAAGAGGTCCACTGGTGATTTGATGGTTTATCTCACCGAAAAATGGAACCAATCTTTGCACAATGTAGGAGAAAGCAAGATCGTTGCACTTGATATTTCAAAAGCATTTGACAGAGTCTGGCATCAGGCTCTCTTGTCGAAAATGCGTGCTTTTGGCGTCGACGAGTCTCTTCTTCAGTGGATTAGAAATTACCTTTCGAACCGTTCAATACAAGTTGTATTGGAGGGGTTCCAGTCTGATATTCACCACATTAATGCTGGTGTTCCTCAGGGCTCCGTTTTGTCTCCGACACTCTTCCTCATTTTTTATAAATGATCTCTTGTCTGCTACTTCTAATCCTATTCATTCCTTCGCTGATGACAGTACTCTCAGCTATTCATATTCGTTCCTCGGCTCTCGACCCTCCTCTTCGGTTATGGACATGGAACGGCAGCGTATATTTAGCTCATTAAATTCTTGACAGCATAATTGATTGGCGTAAAAAGCATAGACTGGAATATTATGCTTCTAAAACGCAGTGCTGTCTACTGCCACTCAAGCGTTCTCAAAATAACCTGTCAACCTGCTCCCTCATTGTTGAAACTGAACGACTTTCCATCCACTCAACACTAAGTTGGAACGATCACATATTCGAGATCGCCAGAAATGCACCGAAATGTCTAGGTTCATCCCTTCTGACCTGGCAACAGTATATAAGACCTACATCCGCCCAAAGCTTGAGTACAACGCTCCTATCTGGTCCGGTGTTTCTAAGACCTCTCTGCACCTATTAGATAGAATCTAACAGCGAGCGATAAAACTTATTGGTGATAATAATGCGTCATGCGAGTCAATCGAATCGCTTGAACATCGACGAAATGTTGCGTCTCTATCACTATTTTATCGCTATTTCAACAAAAAATGCTTTAACGAGTTAGCCAGCTGCATTCCTCCCCTTCAAGAATTCACCCACAATACCCGCCTCGCTAGGAATGCTCACCCGTTCACCCTTAAGCGGACAAGTTTAGAGACTCGTTCTTCAGCCGCATCAAACGAATATGGAATGTTCTTCAGAATCCAATTTCCTCCTCCCCCATGACAATCCACATTTAAAACCAATGTGCATCGGTACCTCCTTTCCCTCTCGTCCTCTTTACCTTCAGCTCGTGCTGTGACTTAATTCCAGTCATTTAAGGGTACAAGCAATTCCTATAGTGCGTGCACAGTATATAAAAAAAATCTGTGAAAAGAATGAAAAAAAGTCATTCCACTTAGAAGTACCCTTCTGATAAACTTTAAGATGAATTCCCAAAGATTTATTCCATCGTAATATTCCTCATCGACCTAATTGTTCAAAGACCAAAGTAAATGGGCTCTCGGGGACGGTAGAAAAGGACACCGGCGAATGGCAAAAATGCATGCAAATGCGATGCACTTCTCTTCTTTTGAAGTCATTATCTTGCTCACTCCCACTTACTTGGTCTAGATCTGCAGTTGTTTGTGCCCCACTTCATCTGGATCAACATTCTGCAGCAGCTTAATCTTCCTCACGCCGCCTCCATTCAGTCAGGAGACACAATAGAACGCTTCTCAATGTCTGTGGCGTCACCATTCAAATTCTTGTTCAAAAGCTATTCCCTCCCCTTCCCTGCGGGCATAGTGTAGTGAGCATTCATGTTTTATTCTGCTCGCTCTATTCTTTGCCTTATTCCGAAGCTCACATCCGTTGTTTACAGCGCTCGACACATCCGCCCAGGTAGCGAGTGTCTGCCATACAAGTCAAACCCATCTACCAGGCTATACGTGCCTCACAGTGGTATATTGGTGCCTTCTGCCTACTTCGCCCTCCGGTTGCCTTTCGTGCACTCGTCCCATACGTTATTAGCTGAATCATTAGCTGAGATTACCGTCTTTTTACCGAAAGCCCCCCCAGCAGCACTCCGGCAGTTCGCCCGAAGTGGGCACTTTCTTTAGAAGTGACTGCATCTTCGCTTCTGCACCCAGCCTCGTTCTAGGAAGCCCCAAACTGGTTCTCTGCCTTCGCTTTGTTGTGTCTGTGTGCCAAAAAGAAGGAAGTGGGAGTTCATTTGTTTACTTTACGACAGAGCACTTCAGTCATTGGAGATCTCCATTCTCTCCTCAGCCTCGTGAATAGAGGAGGTGTGGCAGTGCTTCCTGATAATTACGTCGTAGATCGCCTCTTTCGCTGCTGTCACACGTCAATGGATTTCGGATTAGAGTGCTACTCATGGTTGTGCGATTTGCATCCTCCTCCTCTGCACCCCTGGCCTATGAGTGTTTAATTAAATTGATTAGAAATGAACTGTCACTCAGTCTCAACTCCCGACGGGTTTTCTCACATCGGACTCCAACGATGTCATCGTCAGTGTATTCAGCTAACCCGATGGTCAGCCAAAGTGATGTGTGTTCATCTGGTTTGTTCATTCATTTGCCTTTGTGTTCCCCTGTCCATTCGCGGAGGTGGCGTTGGTGTCGTTAAACCAATTTCCGGGAGGACTGACGATGTGTGCCGTGGACACAAGCATAGTTTAGTTTTCAAATCAGACTTGGAAATTCGAGAGGCAATATTTGGACAGGCACACGGGGGAAGCAGCGTCATCGTCGTCGTGTGTGGCGTGGTGGGAGATGATAGTGTGCCGTCACAACGACGGTTACTGTGACCGATTTTCCTGATTATTGGTTTTTACTTAGCGATGGTGTCATTTGAGATGTTTAATGGGTTTCTTTCATTTCCCGCTAAATCACCAACGATTTCTTCAGACATTATCCCACGATTTTGTGGAGCACAAAGATGGTATCTGTTTGACAAATATACAAAAAGTTTGCGTTGTAACGATTGGGAAAGGCAAACGTTGCATTGTTTGGGCAATAGGGAGTGGTCTTTTCGGGCGAAATGAGAGTATTTTCCTGAATTTCAAGTCAAAGGTGTCATCGATTTGGGGGCCAAAGGCAGTCAGGTAAAGGGATTTGAAAATTAAAAATCTTTACAGATCTGCGGTAAATTTTTATCTTTCTGTTTTTGCATTTTTCTTAGTGGCACATAACCGATTTGTATAAGGAGTTCTCTTATTTTACATAGAAGTTTATTGTGATCCACTTTGGCAGGAGATTAAAGGTTCGTATAGCAGGCGGAAGTCCCTGAAAATTTGATTGACATGTTTAATTAGTTTTAGTTGTTTAAAATTAAATGACTAGAGGACGTGACAAAAACCATAAATGCTATGCGAACATTTAAATGGTGTTGAGTCTGTTTCAAGCCAACTGTTGGCACTTACCATTCCTCCCAAATTCGCGTAAGCGGGTAATTTCTTTCAATTCAAAAAACGTAACTCTCCTCACGAACAAACACATTTCTTTCTCTTTGGTTGGATCTAAGCTTCAACCAGCCACCAAGATCTCTCGCCCGCTGATCCAATTACGCATTCCAAGTTGGTTAAGGTCCTTCTCCACTTGAGTCTAGGCCGTTGTCTGTTGCATTGTTTTGGATTCGAAGCTCGAATTCAAAGATTTTTTGAAGACAGTGATCAGCAAGACTAGTTCCGTGTTTGATATTGGTACTAGTTTTGCGGAGCCAGAGAGGATGTCATTTACTAAGTTACTAATACCGAGTCTGACACTCCGTTCAAGACGTCGATGTTGTGTCTCTCCTTGATGACAGAATGTACTTCGTTTTGCCCTTATTAACCACTAAACCCATTTAAGCCGCTTCCGCTTCAGTGCCAGTAAAAGGCTCATTGTTGGCTCCCAGTGTACGTTCAATAACGTTAATGTCACCAGCGTGAGCTAGCAATTGAACTGACTTCTGAAATTTATTGCCTCTTATCTTGGCTTTCGAGTTTACGTACGATCTTCTCAAAAATTATGTTAAAGAAGTCACATGACAGCGTGTCGCTTTGTCTAAAACGTTTTTTTAATCGAAGGTCTCGGTGAGTTCATTACACAACCTGACGAGTTTAATAGGAATGCCAAGAGAAGACATGGCACTGCTTAGCTCGCCTCAATGCACACTGTCATATGCGGCATAAAAATCGACTTATATGTGATGAGTATACGTCTTGGGTTTTTTTTCCAGGATCTGCAGTAAAAGAAAGAGATACAGATCAAATCTATTATATATACATTTTATCTGTATTATTTATTAAATATTTTGTGTTTCAATTAAGAACAAGTTCCCTAGCGTCTGCAATCAATCCAATGATGCCTTGGATTCAATTCGTCGATGTGTCAAACTCGATCTCGAAAATTCCTTAAACACTTCCTTAGTACGAGAGTTGCCTTTCATATTTCGAGATTAGAGAACAAAAACAAATATTTACCATCAAAAATAGCTTTATTGTTTTTCAAAATATTCCACATTAGGATCTATACACTTTTGCATGCGTTTGAACCAATTGTCGAAGCACTTTTGCCACTCTGATTGAGGTACCTCCAAAACATGCATTCTCAACGCATCAACCGCTTCTTCAGGTGTCGAAAAACGTTGACCTCTCATTTTATTTTTTACGTACGGGAATAAAAAGAAGTCATTCGGTGCCAAATCAGGACTTTACGGCGGATGGCTCATCAAATCGATGTTTTGAGTGCTCAAAAATGCAGTTGTTTGAGCTGATGTGTGAGAGCTCGCATTGTCGTGGTGAAGGGTGATCCGTCTTCGGCGGTTGGTTTTCCTGATTTCTTGGAAGACAACTGGCAAACAATTGGCTGTGTGCCACTCAGAATTGACTGTTCTGCGTTGTTCTAGTGGTACGGTTGCGTCATGTCCAGTTTTTCCGAAGAAACAGGCGACCATTAGCTTGGAAGTGCTTCGTGCGCGAGCAACTTTTGTTGGATTTGGCTCAATTTGAAACACCCATACAGTCGAGTGCTGTTTACTTTTGGGCTCATACGCGTAAATTCACTATTCATCACCTGTCACGATGTCATAGACGTGTTTCGAAGCAAAGCGATCGTATTTTTGAAGCATTTCTTTCGACCAATTGACACGAGACTTTTTTTTTAACGAGTGACAAATTGAGTGAGATCCAACGCGAACAAATTTTTTTGACGGTCAAATGTTCATGCAATATTGAATGTATGCTGGTCCCGCCAATGCCTAAGGTTGTCTCAATCTCACGATAGGTCACATGACTATCTTGCAATAACAGTTGGCGCACAGCATCAATGGTTTCCGGAACAACAACTGATTTTGGATAACCTTCACGAAATTCGTCTTGGAGTGAACTACGACCTCGGTTGAATTCACCATACCATCGATAAACACTCGTTCTTGATGGAGCTTCATCTCCAAAGATTGAATTAAGTTCATCGATGCACTGTTGTTGAGTTAATTCACGTCGATAGTTGTAAAAATAATTGCAAGAAAATTTTCATGATTTAATTTAATTTTTTGGACAAGATGAATCTTTCAAGTTACTTTAAATAACACAAATAGCGCTCATATGTCAAAACGTTCTGAGTACGTATAACCTCAAAAATGTCAAACTTTACGATAGAGCTGGTAGTTGCCAGAATACAACATTAGAGTTGTCCAATCCCGAAATATAAAAGGCAACCTTCGTTTTTTTTCTGTTTTACCACATATTGAAGGTTTTGTTTTTATATTTTTTATACTTTCTGTGTGGCTATATTGTCAGAGACATAGTCTGTATCTCTTAAGTTTCTTAAAGGACATTTATTGACTTATGGTATGACCTATGAAACTGACAAAGGTATTGGCATCTATTGACTATTACATATTTTATGAATTCTCGATTATATTCTCATGTTTACGTACATTTGCAACAGAACTTATGATTCTTTATATTTTGTAGTTAAATGAAATTTAGCACATTTTCAAGGTTATGTCACAATGTTATTAAATTAGCGGAATTACGGTTTCGTTTGTTTTCTTGCACTTATGTTGAATAATCACAAAATCGTATATTCCATTGGATCTTGAAATGTATATTGTTTCGGAGTGTTTTGACTCTCAGCAACATAGCCAAAATTTCACCAAAACCAGAAAATCATCGCCAAGCAAGTTTTGACTTGTTATCTGATTGTATGAGGGAATCACGTTCTGGGAAACAGCAAGTTACTATCGTCAGATTAATTGTGTTCCGAGTCCTTGCTCTTTAGTGTGATAATGGTTGCTCTTCAATGAACCATAGAGGTAGTCCCTAAAAAACAACAACATCGGCGGTTGGAAAGTGAAGGCTCGAATTCAGCGAAATCCGCGTCGATGAGAAATATATCGTTAGCTTAAAATATCTATTTTTGGATTTTATATATATATAAATATATATCCATCACAGAGTCACTAAACACTACGTTCTCTAAGTGTTAACTCTCAGTATCGCTTTACACAGCAGATGTTTGCTATGCGACTAAGGATCATCTACCGACTCTTATCGTCTTACAGATTACTTCAATAAATAATATTAATTCAAATACGATGCAAAAAAACATGTTTTTAAGTTCTAATCGTGGCAAGCTAAAATCAAATTCGTTGCAAAGATCATTAAATGTATTTATACACCTTGTAATAGGTTCATTGCGACCATAATTGGTTCTGTGCCTTTTGTCAAAAAGTTAGTTTCTTAGCCGTTGAAATCTTTGGGGATCATATATATTTATGAGAAAAAGTAATTCTGGTGAATTTAACTGATAATTAATAATATAACGAATAAACATGGCTGACGTTGCCTTACGCCTGAAACTTAAGGTTTGCAAGCCAATTGTTCGGCATCTTTCTACATAATTAGGAAGATCTTCAAAGGAATACAACTTTCGGAAAGCATATCTCGTGAAATTCTTTTGAACTTGTTCGAGTCTAAGTTCTTGATTATCGTAAGGTGAGTCCCAGACAATAGATGCATATTCCAAATAGGGTCTTACTAACGAAACAAAGATGGTCTTTAAACTGGATATGTCGCGAAAATCTTTACTATTTCTTTTTAAAAATCCTAACATAGAATTCGACTTGGCAATGGTGTAATCATAATGTAGTGAGAAATCCAACTTGGGGTCGAATATTACTCCAAGGTCTTTAACTTCTTCTAGGCGATCAAGTTTATGATTGTTGATAAAATAATCATCAACAATGGGAGATATTATTCTATGTGCCTTAAAAATTTTACATTTTGAAATGTTTAGATCTAGAGCATTATGTTTACACCATTCCGCTAGGTTATGTATATCCGACTGAAACTTAACGCAATCGGATATACTATTAATCGATAAAAATAATTTAAAGTCATCCGCGAATGTTTGAATTTCGCAGAATTTAAATATTTCGCGAACATCGTTTATAAATAAAAGAAATGGTATAAATTAAAGAAATAGTATAAATAAAAGAAATAGTATAAATAAAAGAAATACCCGATCTTTGGATCGGGTGCAACACTAATTGAAAAATAGGCTTGAGCTCAAGTCTGTGAAGCTCCAATAAGCTCACCATCTAACACCGAAACCGAAAAATTAAAAAAATTGAGTCAAAGAGAGAGGTTTGCCAACAAAAAAAATGGCCTAGTTTCCTTGCAAGAGACGTCTTCCATAAATTTAAACATTTATTACCCCCGTTTGTCGCTCTCCGCTCTTATTTTTGAACTATGGCTTCAAAATGAATTCGATAGTTTACAGTGAAACTGTCTTAGAGGCAGTATTGAAGCCATTAATTGAAATAACTGCCATTATAGCTGGACACCGTGAATTTCAACAATAGCCTGTCACAAAACCATCTAAGGTCACCAATACGTCCATTTTTCGAAACATTGAATTGAAAATTTTCTGGATGCAAATCCTTTGGATGGCTGTGTATTTTAAAGATTGCCAATGAAAAATAAATAAAGTTTGAATCAAATGTGGACATATAAAAATAATAAATAAAATTGAAAATTAATCAATTTTCTAGCATTACTTGCTTTTGCAGAGTTAAATTTTATCGACAAAAATTATTTAAAAATTTAAGCATTTAAAAAGTCGACGTTCAAGACAAAATTTATCGATTTGAAAATTAGCTGTATTAAAATATTCTGTAATTTCTTGTCTGAAGTAGTAAATATTTACGTTGCTATTTCAAATACTTCTTAAAAGAAAAGTCGAAACCATAAACACGTGAGAGTTACTGGTTTTTTTCGGTGCACACAAGCACAAACGAAGTTCAATGAAATCTTTTATTTGGTTTTATGATATACAAATGATCGATTTAAAAAATACTTTCATGTTCGAATAGGTTAAGAGTCGTTGCAAAGAATGCAAACCACTTGCTCACCAAAAGTCTACAGCCAAGTTGTCATATTCCGTTTTTCCCGCTAGTCCAAACTAGGTTTTCTGCAGGGTCATTTAATGCTGCCTGGTCGAAAAGTGAACCTCGAAATTATTGTTGTTACGCTTAAAGCACGCGATGGAAACAGTCAATTTTGTAGATCCTGGCGATTAAATTTATTGAATGAAAAGAGTGCACGTCCTTCTTTGAACTATAAAACAATTCATTGATACCTGTTGAAGGCTTATGATGTGTATCGTGCAATGCGTATTTTGGAATGGCAGGTACAACTCAATACGTTTTGTCTGTATTCCTGATTCGGTCATCACGTCAGCAGTTTATCGCAGTAAGTGATGTAAATTGTCGGAAGATGCTCTTTTTATGATACTTTGTTCCCTCTCTACGACTAGGTTCAGATCAGCAACATCATCCTGAGCCATCACAAATCAGGCTTGCATGTAGCTCGCGCTAAGTGCCACTCTACTCTTGCATCCATCAAGCGATTAAGGTTTTTATTGCGTTTCTGTTTAACAGCGCCAGCTAAATGTGGTTCATCCTCTCAACGAAACTCAGGCTTTACCGGCGTCATAAAACGTCAGTTTAACGCGTCATTTGCACACGATTATGAAATGTTTCGCTGCATAACCAAATGCTCCTGTTATCTGCCCGTCATCAAAATTTCACAGCGCGAAAGCGTGCGTGGCATAACTCACGGCTTACATAAGCCGCCAATCTTGATATTGACGCACTCACGCAGTTGCGTCTCCTGATTTAGATCAGAATTTAAGAGAAAACCTTTTTCTCTGGTTATGTGTCCCTCAAAGGCAGCTCATGACCTTCGAAAGTCAGTCCACGACCTTCTGAACCTCACTTCTTCGGCCAACACAAAGTTTCTTCAAATTCTACCTCCAAGCAATCCTCCGAGACAGTTTGAAGTCCGCATTCTTGGTACACACGCGCATTTCACTCATTTGAATTTGGCCACTTCATCATGCTTTCATTAGCGTCGCACAATGGCGAAGATGACATTAGTAACGACTCTCTTCGACGGCGTGTCTTGACTTATTCTTCTCAAGTTATAATCTCTCCCAGTCTGTCGGCGGCTCTTGGTCCGGTGTCTGTGCCCAAGCTGTCGTTAGAACCAGAACCAATGTCTTATGTGTCATAATTCCCGAATAAATGAATTTTAATTTTCGTCTTTCTGGTTACACCAAGGCGCGGCTAATTAAGTCGTCTCGATTCAAATAATTGCCTCTCGGGGCGAGCGTTTATTCCGGCTTCATAAGCCAGCAATTCGAATTGCTCCAGTCTAACCTTGTCGGGGGTTTCTTGATTTGACGTCCACTTGTTACGTGGGCAGGTGTAGGATTAGATGAGAGGATGATTAGACGATTGATTACCCTCGACATGGACTATCAGTTTCCATTCCTCTTCCCGGGAAACCGATTTGATTCCTTCTTTAGAAATTCTCAAACCTTGTAAGTTGCTAGCTCACCGACACCCCACCACAACGCGACAGCGAACAAAAAAGGTTACAAATCTCCCAAAGCGATTGAAAGGAAAAATACGAAAAGAAACGAGGAACAACTTATGCACACTCTCTCGAGAGTTTTATAATCGAATCGAAAATTAATTCGCTTTCGAGGTAAAAAAGATTTCGTTTCTCCCCAAAAGAAAGTTTCCGAGAAGAACGCGCAGCGACATCCAACAAAAACAAGACGAGATGTTGTGTAGTGCGCTGTGTACTACTGACATAAGGTATTCCCAACGACGAAGAAGAGGTACACGCAGAGAGCGAAAGAAAAAAAAATGCAAAAGAAACAACAGAGACAATGTTGGCCAACAAAGCAGACATGCGGTGGCGTTATTGAGTTGGTCTTGAACGTCTGGACGACAGTGGGGTCGGGCGGGAGTTTTCAGCCGAAACTACCCTCGTCAATTTGTAGATTTTATTGTGGCGGTTAATATTTTACTGCTCCCTAGTCATGGTTGCTCGAACTGTTGTTGAAAATAAGTCGGGCAAAATTGTCTCCTATTTATCGATCGAAGTATTTTGTATGCCAAAACCAAAGAAATCTGGGGAGGGTACGTCTGATGATTGATTCCGGTGAACATTTCTCCTTTCCTTTTATTCGTAATACCAGATATACCGGTATGAAGTGAGCGTCAAGATACAAATGTCTCGATAGGGAATATTTGTTGTGAACGAGTCCTTATTTTTTGTTTTTTGTTTGTTTGCTATGACATCTGTGAAAAATATTTAGTATACATCAAGTTATTGAACAGACAAAATCATATTTTTTCATCGTGTTAATAATGTCGAATTTTGTACCAGAAAGTGATGATTTGCGGAAAGCATTAATTTTTTGTTTTCTTTTGAAGAAAAGTGCTGCAGAGTCGCATCGAATGCTTGTCGAGGCATATGGTGATCATGCTCTATCAGAAGCAACACGCAAAAGATGGTTTCAACGGTTCAGAAATAATGATTTTGATGTGAGAAATGAAGAACGTGGAAGACCATCAAAAAAGTTTGAAGACGCCGAATTGCAAACGATATTGGATGGAGATGACACTTTGAGTGAATAGCAAATGGCAGCAATGTTTTATGTTGCACAACAAACCGTTTAAAAGCTATGGGAAAGATCCAAAAGTGTGGAAAATGGGTGTCACATGAATTAAATGAAAGACAGATGGAAAACCCAAAAAAAAAACTCTTGTGAAATTTTGCTTCAAAGGCACGAAAGAAAATCGGTTTTGCATCGGATTGTTACTGGCGATGAAAAATGGATTTATTTTAAGAATCTTAAACGGAAAGAATCATGGGTTAATCTTGACAACCATCAACATCGACTGCAAAACCAGATCGATTCGGCAAGAAGACAATGCTGTGTGTTTGGTGGGACCAAAAAGGTGTGTTGTACCAGGAGCTCCTAAAACCTAGTGAAACCGTTGATACTGATCGCTACCGACAACAAATGATCAGTTTGAACCATGCATTGATCGAGAAACGACCAGAATGGGCCAGAAGACACGGCAAGGTAATTTTGCTCCATTACCATGCACCTGCACACAAAGCAAAACAGGTACAGGATACAATCAAAACACTTGGCTGGGAGCAGCTACCCCACCCGCCGTATTCACCAGACTTGGCTGCTTCCGACTACCATTTGTTTTCATCGATGGGACACGCATTGGCTGAGCAGCACTTTGATTCCTACGAGGAGGTCGAAAATCGGGTGTCTGATTGGTTTGCTTTAAAAGACGAACAATTATATTGGCGTGGTATTCACAAATTACCAGAAAGGTGGTCAAAATGTGTAGAAAACAATGGCCAATACTTTGAATAAAATGTTTTAACTTTTCCATTAATAATTAGTGTTTTATTTCCAAAAAAACCTCATTTCATACCTGTATACCTGGTATATAGAAATGATTTTAGGACTCAAACGCGTTACCACTTAGAGCTGGGCTTTAAATGATCAAAAACACAGTGTATCCAAGTAGACTGGATTTCACAAGCTTCGGATCATTGTTGAGGAATGAAGGATTAAAAAGTTTGCCATCGTTTCTTTTCAAAACACTAAAAAATTTTTGGACCATAATCATAATACATTACAGACCCCTCTCCCCACCCCACCCCTTCCCCTTGATCACCACACCATGGGATGTACACATCAGTCTTCACTCCTCCTTAGGTAATTTCGCGTTGGTCTTCCAGGCGGAAGCCTTCGCGATCCTAATGGCCACCAACTATATTGTGAAGAATAGGTGGAAGGGAAGAAGTATCTGCGTCTGCATCGACAGTCCAGCTGTGCTCAAGGTCTTACTCAACCCTTTAACCACTTCCAAGGTAGTTCAAGAATGCAAGTCTTCCCTTAATTTGGTCGGCAGGCTGAATTCGCTAAGACTTGTCTGGGTCCCGGATCATCACGAGATCCTGGGAAACGAAACTGCCGATGAACTAGCTAGGCTGGGTTCAGCAGAGGCATTCGTAGGGTCCGAACCCACCTTGGGATTACCCGCGTCCCTCGTCAGGGCCTCCGTCGATGGTTGGGTCTCTCTACAGCACAACCAGAGATGGCGTGACTCTCCAGGATGCAGGGTGACCAAGAGTATGCTCCCAAACGTCAGCAAGAAATCCGCGTCTTTTCTGCTATCTCTAGAAACGAGTGCAGACGACTTGGCGTACTAACGGGACACTTTACCTTCGCTATGCACCTGAGTCGCCTTGAGCTTAGTGATGTCACACTCTGCGACGCCCGTGGAGAAGGTGAAGACACTTCAGAGCACTTTCTCTGTCAGTGTCCTGCTTTCGCTAGCATTAGGTGGCGGTTATTTGGCGCTGATGTGGTGGGAACTGAAAACTTAAGTTCTATATCACAGAAGCGCATCTTGGTTTTTCTTCGGAAAACCAAGAAAGTAAATGAAGATTACTGCCCGGTAGTACAGTGGACCAGTATTTGAATCTGAGCGCTCGAGTGTAGTTTATCCCAACCTCCAACAAAAAAAAAAATCTGGCAGTTTGATGTCTTTGATTTAGGACTGAGTGACGCTATTGCCGTTGGTAATGGTGATCTTAAATCTCTGGCGTGACATTTGGAAATCTTAATACATTCTTGGAAGGTTATTCGGATCTCTACACTGCATGAAAAACTCAAATACATCAAATACATGTTCGCTTTTAACCGGACAGACAGTATTTGAAAAAAACTCTGAGTATATCAGCAGAACTTCTGTCTCTACGTACGTTCTTCTGCTGTCAGTGCTTTTCGTACTGATATTTTTTTTACATAGAAATAGATGCCTTAATTGTTCAACAAATGGGCTTTTCTAACAATTTAAATCACATTTCTTATAGACAGCAAGGGGTTCTTATCGTACTGTATCTTATCGTATCTACCCTAAGTCTGACAGAGTTTCGCAAAATTAAACTCTGCTGTATCTCTGGAGATCCTGGTATTAATGGGAACGAAATGGCAAGCAAAAAATTGGTCCTTTCACACTTACAAATCACACACTGACATATTAGAAATTCCAAAGTTAGTATTTGTATGAAACCTACATAAATGTATTGGATGGTGCGACAGTCCACAAGGGGAACAGGGCCTAGTTTGCGCATCAACTACTCGTGTTCTTTTACTCTTAAAGTGTTGTCAGCCGCTCAAAAGAAATCGAGATGTTCATCCGGAAACCAAATGTGAATCTTCGGTTTGTGAGTGTCGCACTCCACCCTCTACGCCACGGCGACATCCCGCTGGATGTCGTGGAGACTGTGTGTACCACTTGTGCCATTTAAACAGAAAATGTTGACATACAAATTACTGCGAAAATTTTTCAACAAAAGGGCTTTCCAGAAAATAAAAACAACATTTTATAAAAAGACTTACGAAGGGCGTTCAATATATTCTCGGCATCGATATGAAGGAAAATGCGAATTCAATTTAAATTGTTTTTATTTTTCAATATAATCCCCTAACATCAATGCATTTGTTATATCTTGAGATAAGCTTCTTAAACCCTCAAAAAAAAAAATAAATTTTCTCATTCTCTTCAAAATACACATTTATTGCCGACTTGAGTTCTTTATCATCCGAAAATCTTTTTCCACAAATACATTTTTTCAAATCCGAAAACAGGAAATAATCACTAGGAGTAAGGTCTGGACTATAGGGTGTGTGTTGGATTTTTTCGAAACCACAATCTCGCACAGCAGCCTTGGAAACTCGCGCCGTGTGAACAGGAGCGTTGTCATGAAGAAGCAACACACCCGCTGCGAGCTTACCCCGTCTTTTATTTTCAATTTCTTCCCGCAAATTATGCAAAGTGAAAGTGTAGGATGTGGCGTTGATGGTTTAACTTTTCTTTTTGTACTCAATGAGCAAGGTTCCCTTTGAGTCCCAAAAGCTGTGGCCATGAGCTCCCCGGCAGACGGAGTGACTTTGAACTTCCTATGGGGGTCTGTTCCTTTTTTATGCCACTACATGGACCCTTGTTTGCTTTCAGAGTCATAGTGGTGAACTCATGTCTCGTCCCCAGTAACAATTCAATCCATAACACCGTCCGCGTTCTCACTACATATCTCCAAAAGCTCCAGCATGCGATTCTCACTTCTTTCTGAGGCGCTGTGAGCATTCGTGGCACCCACCTTGCACTGACCTTTGAAAGGTTAAGATGGTCATGGAGAATGGTGTGAATGGAGCCAGTTGAAAGCTTGGTGATCTCTGCCATAATTTTCACCCTTAATAGGGCATCCTCAAGCGCAAGTTTTTCGACTTCCTTGATATATTCTCCCATACAGGCTGTAGCCGGGGCGCCGGAGCGGGGGTCGTCTTCATTGCTCTCTCTGGCTCTCTTGAACTCTTTTGACCACTTTTGCACAGTTGAAAATGAAGGAGAGGAGCTCCGGTAAACAGCCACTATCTCTGCATGAATAGTTTTTTGACTTTTTCCTTGCTAAATGAGAAATTTCATTACAGCGCGATTCTCAATTTTCACCATCATTGTCGCAGTTGCCATTATAATTCTGTTTAACTTTAGATAAAACTCGAATTAATAATCACATTTATATGAAATTTTACATGAATGCACTAAAACAATAGAATTACTTGATAAATAAGTCAACGTATACGAGAGCCTTTTATAATTCGGGATTAGGGGATAAAAACACATATTAATCATCGAAAATACTTTTATTGTTTTTCAAAATATTCCACATTAAGATCTATACACTTTTGCATGCGTTTGAACCAATTTCAAAATATTCCACATTAAGATCTATACACTTTTGCATGCGTCTGAACCAATTGTCGAAGCACTCCGATTGAGGTATCTTTTTATCATGCATTTTGAACGCATCAACCGCTTTATCAGGTGTCGAAAAACGTTGACCTCTCATTTTATTTTTTACGTGCGGGAATAAAAAGAAGTCATTCGGTGCCAAGTCAGGACTGTACGGCGGATGACTCATCAAATCTATGTTTTGAGTGCTCAAAAATGTTATTGTTTGAACCGATGTGTGAGAGCTCGCATTGTCGTGGTGAAGAGTGATCCGTCTTCGGCGGTTGGTTTTCCTGATTTCTTGCACATCAGACAACTGGTAAAGAAATGGTTGTGTACAACTCAGAATTGATTGTTCTACGTTGTTGTAGCGGTGCGGTTGCGACATATTCAGTTTTTCCGAAAAAAAATACGACCATTTGCTTGGACGTGATTCGTGCGCGAACAACTTTTCTTGGATTTGGCTCAAATTGAAACACAGTCGACTGCTGTTTATTTTCGTGCGTATACGCTTATATCCACGATTCATCACCTATCACGATGTCATAGACGTGTTTCGAAGCACCGCGATCGTATTTTTGGAGCATTTCTTTCGAAAAATCGGCACCAGCCTGTTTTTGAGCGATTGCCAAATTGTGTGGAATCCAACGCGAACAAATTTTTTTGACGGTCAAATGTTCATGCAATATTGAATGCATGCTGGTCCCACCAATGCCTAAGGTTGTCTCAATCTCTCTCGATAGGTCACATGACTATGTTGCAATAACAGTTGGCGCACAGCAATGGTTTCCGGAACAACAACAGATTTTGAACGACCTTCACGAAATTCGACTTGGAGTGAATTCAACCAGTGACCTTGGTTGAATTCACCATACCATCGATAAACACTGGTTCTTGATGGAGCTTCATCGCCAAAAATTGAATTCAGTTCACCGATGTACTGTTGTTGAGTTAATCCACGTCGAAAGTTGTAAAAATAATCGCACGAAAATTTTCACGATTTAATTGAATTTTTTGGACAGGATGAATCTTTTAAGTTACTTTAAATAACACAAATAGCGCTCGTATGTCAAAACGTTCTGAGTACGTATAACCTCAAAAATGTCAAACTTTACAATAGAACTGGCAGTTGCCAGAATACAACATTAGGATTGTCCAATCCCGAAATATAAAAGGCAACCGTCGTATATATAACCACAGCTTCACCCCGATATCGAGGATATATTGAAGGCTCCTCGTACTTGTCAAATTGTGAAACAATTCTTTGCACAGTGCGAGGACTATGAAGGAAAGACAAAAAAAAAAACAATACCCCCAAAATTTTGAAGTAGGTGAAACTCAAAAACACATTTCCCACATATTTTTAAATGTGAAAAACATTTTTAAAGTTATATGAGACTTAAAGTATAGTCTCCAACGAAATGGACCTATAGGCGTTGCTCCTAACAAAGTCTATGGTATTGCCAGATGTCATGTATGAATATCAAAGTGATTGTCATTTACCCCCAATTTTGAAGCGAATTTTGCGAACACACAAAGTTTTCGTATTTTGAAATTAAATATTGAAATAAAAGAATTTTGAAGACCATGACGTAGTTCAAAAAAATTATAATTAATAATTGGGCGGCGCGAGAGTCAATGGGACGACCAGGGCCTAACTTGCTCATCAACTAATCGTGTTGTGCGCGCTACTGTTCTCTCACGAGAAGAAGGGACCTACAGTTTTTTGCTGATTCCGAACGGCGAAGTTTGAGAAGCATTCTTATACAGTTACAGTATACAGTTACTCTTAAAGTGTTGTCAGCAGCTCGAAAGAGGTGGCGATGTGAAAAATTAGAGGTGTACAGCCGGGAAACGAACTTAGACCCTTCGGCGTGTGAGCTTGGCAGCAGATGAAAGAGGTGGTACCTTAAAAAAAATGTGAGTTGTTCAGCTGGGAATCGACCCTGAAACTTCTGCGTGTTAGCGCCGCGCTCTACCCACTACGCCACGGCAGACACGATCACAAAATGGTAACTGAATTTTAATGATGTGGACCAATTCCAGTTTGCTGTGGTTTAGACGCAAAGGAAGTCATCTTGTTTAAAGAAAACAATACTGCCTGATAATTAACAGTGCTAATGAAAAGTTAACAACGTATATCAGAGTAATTTCAAGTTTGTGATCGGTATTTTATCTCTTGCCTTTTGTTAAATGTGTATGTGTCCTACTCGAAAATATTGCTCATCATCCTTGACGTATGCCGTCAAAAATTTCATAACATTTCCGAATGAGGACAACAAAAGTTCATCGCCTTCCAAACACATTGCTCCAACACTCATTCATCCCCTTTTTCCTGCTAAACGCGTTAACAAGCCCTCTTCCTTCCTGTGCCAGACTATGAACCGGTTAACCCCATTTCCTCTTTCTTCCCCACGCAACACACTCTTTTGCTGTCGGGTCTTCCAATGAAATTGCTGTAAAACACGGCCATTAAACATTCAGAATCAGCCTTGTGAACATGTCATCGGCCCCACTGTGTTCGCTCGGTAGGCAGTCTCTCATTGTCCACTGTGAGTACACGAGAGGAAGAAGCGGTTTACGTGTTTATTTATTTATACACGTTCTCTTGTCGAGTTGTTTTGTTGTTTATTTATTTTCATTTTGTTGGGCATTTGTTTGTTCGCTTTAATTCAGTTCTGTCTGCTGTGCACAACTTCGTCATGTGCCCTCTCCTCCTGTTCAAAGGAATCAGCAATTCCAACTGACATCGTGTTTTCCTCGCTTACATGCGCGCAAATGCCGACTAGTCGGCTTCTAGAGGCTTGTAAAGGCAAATAAAAAAAATCTAAAATGTGCATCAGTTGCTCGGCTCCCTAATCGGCCTGTCATCTCCCCTTTCGCTGGCGTTAGCTGAGGAGCAGTTCCGAGCGCGGAGCTACCAGCGAGCACAGAAGAAGATGTGAGGCAAAAGAAAACGAAGCTCCACACCGGAGCCGTGCAAGGTGATGGGCTGTTTCTCTCAGTTTATCGAACTTTGGGCAGAAGTCGAGGCTGAGAGGCGTGTGTGGTGCGCGCGCGCATCACTGTTACTCATACCGTTTCGGCAGCTCGCTGTCGTCCGTTGTCTGTTGAACTTGCTACTTGGTCGCGGCGCGTTTTTATTTTATTTTATTTTTTCCCATTTTCATAGAAGCGCAGTAGTTAAGTTGTCAAGCGTTTCTGGCTGCACTTCGGTCTGAATCTCACACAACTTCCCGCACCGGCAACCAGAACCGTCGCCGTCACCGTCACCGTCTAAAGAGGAATAGAAATTTACCTATAGAACGGAAGTCAGTGTTACCTTCATTGGCACTGGTGAGCAGCCGCAGCAGCAGCCTGATCGATGTATCGCAGAGATTTCATTTCGAGTCGTGAACTTGTAAATTGCGAATAAGTGAGTTTAGGTGCGGTCACGTTACGGAAGTACGCGTTCAAACGTACATTCGCTATGGTGTCAGTTGTGTGCGCTGTACTCGATTAAAGTTTAGTGATTCTCCAGTGCGATCGCTAGTTGTTGGCTATAGCCGGCTGGGTCGCCGTCTGTTTGTGAGTTAGTGGTGCTCAGTTGAAGTGAAATTCAACGAAATTATGTGTGATCTTAGTGTGTGCTCAGAATACAATTGAAAACAAGTTCCAAGCAAACAAATTCAAGTGTGAGCCAATTCAACAAAGAAATTCTGAACATGATCGACGAGGAGGAAGGCGATAAATGCCACAGAAGGATATTTCAATACGTCCTGAAGGTAAAAAAAACACTTGTCTTTTGTCCGTTGTGGCTTGTGATCAGAAAGAAAATTCGCAATTGCAAAAGATTGTAGGCTGTGATCACTGATCGTGTTTTTCTAATCATTTTGTTCGTCAGTTGTAGATTGAAAGTGCGCAGTGGCCGATTTAATTTGGAAATTTTCTTACATTCTTGGAATAGAGTGAGTGAATCAGAGGAAAGTGAACTGATTTCTGTTATCATTCAAAGTCAGGGGGCAAACATGGGGTTTCTTCAAATTGTTGGTGCAGTGGATGTGTAACTTTTCGAGGAATGTATGTTTTGGGTTTGGTTTGTTGAAGTGTTATCAGCTGAAAAGCAGCTCCACGCTTTACAGAGAAGCAATTGTGAAGATAATGGATGGATAACTGGTTTCCAGGGGATAGACAAAGAAGCTGTACCAATAATAATGGTGAAATGCTTATAATTTGAGTTTCCTATACACTTTCCACGTAAAAAGCTATTCAACTGAAGCGGATCATGCAAAATGTATTCTCAGTCAGCTGACTGCTTTCTCAGTTTTATGGCTAGAAGTGACTCCGCTCACAAGAGTTTTTTTTTGGAAATGATACTGGAGGTGACTCCGCTCACAAGAGTTTTTTTTGGAAATGATACTGGTTCCTACAATATAACATATCACTTAATGAGTCCCGCGACATATAGTGGGCGCCACTAACAATTCCACAATCTATAATCGATTGTTATGTCTTCATTTATTAAACGGCAAACTTTCTTTCTTTCACTTTTCCGGAGATGATGTCTTGACCACGAACTCCGCAATCCACCTTGAGAATATTTTCTCGAACACAAACCTTCAACTCCTGTGTCAGATAGACTTTACTTGTACGCTGCTTCAAACTGCCATGCGAAACTTGCCGATTGACGTCTGTTACAAGCCGACATTTTCTACGTGGCCACTTCAGAATTCTCGCCCGAATGGGTCTTTATGTGAAAAACAACCAATTGCTTACAAATTTGATCTTAAAACGTCTACTGTCATGCGTCCACTGAACGTCGACGGTGGCTGAGGTGAAGTTGAGAGGCATACACTGACAGACACCTCCATAAATTTTGCATTCAAAACTGCTGCTTAATCTTAAACTCAACAAACTGATTGCAGATCGATGAGCAATTGATGAAAAAGAATAGGAATATAAAACCAATATTTAAATGATCTTATACCCAAAGTCTGTCCAAGACATTTCAATATGTGCTTCAAGGTCATATGTTCTGACTTATTCAAAGATTCTTAAACTTTTTAGAGCAAATTAGTTAAAATTTACAATTTCTTGACTGCCGAGTTAATCTTTCCTTGCGCTCAATGGGTCAGAATTCCCATTCCGAATTTGAAGTCTGCATCTGAAGTGTGTTCTCATAGAAAACTTTTAAAATCTTGGTCAAATGCGACTCATGAACTAACATTGAACCCGATTTGAAGCAGGTTTGTCCGCGGATTAGAGAAGCAACTATCTTCTTTTGTAACTATTAAGTTCGTCGCACATCAGAGTTACGTCCAGAAGCTCCGAAAGTGCCAATCTCGATTTCATATTGCCGCATTTCCGCGAAATAGCTGAAACAGAACATTAGCTATGAAGGGGTCTGAGTGATGATTGATGCGTTAGCTTTTCGGGACCAAGAGTGCAACCATGCGGTCGGTTCAGCGCATTTATTCCGCAAAAATGTTTCTTCAACGATTTATAAAGTCAAGAAAGAATTCCCTGCACACGAGGAATATCAAGAAACCAGTGTTCGTGTTTGGAAAGAGGATGTCCACAGTTTTTTGGGAACGACAAGATGTGGAGGGTAGCACCCGTTTTCTCCCACTAGCTATTAGAGTTGTGTAGTTCCGGACCTACATAGATCCTGGATTTAGTTCCATCGTCGTAACTAGTTCCATTCGTTCCACATATTCAACCTAAACATATCATGTTGTTCCGGAGATTAATACATGTTTGAACTTGAACATTCTGATGGAAGGACTGTTGAGTAGTTTCGGAACTATATCGTTCCCTTAACTACATCGGTCCTGGAACTGTATCTACTGTGGTATTTCTGAATGTTGTTTCAGCTAACATGTTGTACAGTTTGTTTCATTGACATTTCCTGGAACAATTCAGAATTTGTTTCTTGTTGGGGTATATCAACGTTTTTTGAAATATAAAACATATTGTTTCAATTGTAACAAGTAGAAGAAAATTTATGACACGAATATGACATTTATTTAGTAGTAGAAGTAGTTTATTGACATTTCAGAATATTTAAAAAGTATTCATTTTCTTATGAGGTTCTTTTTTTGGGCCAGGCAGTTTCGAAGCACTGGATACGAATTTTAAGCGAATTTTATTCTCAACAGTCCCGGTGGATGTTATCATATGTTGCTTTAATAAATTGAATTAAATTGAAAAATTAAATTATTAATTCATTTGTATTTTTTCTCCATCAATAATCATCCTAATACCGTACCATTTATTCAAACATGTATCTGGAATGGAACTATTTAGTTTTGCAAAAATGAGCCGCCTTTTATATCAACATTGGAGATGGATCTAAACATCTCCTCAAAACAAAATAGATCTTCGAAACTAAGTAGTTCCTCGGAAGTAAATAGGTCTTCGGAAGTAAATAGTTCCTGAACACCTCGAATTTTTCACGACACCTCCTCTTTCGAGCTGCTGACAACACTCAAAGAGTAATAACTGTCTAGAAAAGCTTCTCAAACTTCGCCGTTCGAAGTTGGCAAAAAACTGTAGGTCCCTTCTACTCGTGAGAGAACAGTAGTGCGCATAACACAAGTAGTTGATGAGCTGGTCCCCCTTTGGACTGTAGCAATTATTATTATTAGATGTAAGACATAGAAGAAAACATGGCCTAGCCACTTCCTGAAAACTAATTTGTTACTACATTTTCTTAGTTTTTAGTTAGTTAGGCGAACCTCATATTTTGTCTTGTTATAAAGCTATACAGTTTCTTGTTAAATTTATAAATTTTGCTATTTTTATATTTTGTTATATTATCGTTTTTCTGTTTAAAATGTTTAGCCCCCCATCTCGTTTGCACTTATTATTCCAAGAAATATTTTTGAACATTAACCCTTACACGAAAGAACTTATGACACGATGTGTATCGCCGCATGTTTGAGCCTAGGAATGTAACAGGTGTCTATTTGCATGCGTAAAAGGGGTAAAGTTTACACAATACTGAGGACGGATATAATACTGAGCACGAAACCATTCGATTGTGGATAGACTGACAAGTGTGGATTTTGCGATAATTGGTGGAAATCTGTAAAAGGTTTATTATGTTCTCCTGCAAGGTTTTGTTTTGAGTACTTGTGACAAGCGAGCTGTCCAGAAAATTCGATTTTCCGTCAATATGACTCTTTTCTTTCATAATATATGACTCTATAAGTTTTAGTTCAACGAATTGACTTAATGAAGTTGAAAATATATAAGAATAGCCATTCACCCCATAATTGGTGTTGACGTCAGACGCCAGCTAGAATTTTACGTCAATTTTTTGAAGTTTGTTTAATATACTTTTTTTTCTACGAAGCAGTTCTGATATTCACTCTTTGTATGCCCTTGAGCTCTCTTAACAATTTAGTTTGTACCTCTTCGATTGCCACAAATCACCATACTTTCATGGGGTTTTTCAATCTTGGGAAAAGGAAAGAAGTCGCAGAGGAGCAAATCAGGGGAATACGATAGCTGACACGTGATTACGCTGTTTTTTGGCCAAAAATACAAACAAGCAATGACGAGTGAGCAGGTGCCTTTTCGTGATGCAATAGCCATCAATTGCTTTTCCACAATTCCAGACGTTTTGTTCGTAGTGCTTCTAGCAAGCGGCACAAAACTTCAAGCTAATTCTACTTATTGACCGTGCAGCCATGGTCATCAAAAACACCAGTCAGCAATTCCTTAATATTTGATTGAACTTGGCGTGCTATTTTTGACCTCCTTCGCTCTTCCATTGGGACAATTTGACTGTGGTTGCCATGTCACCCACGATTCTTCATGAGTTATGATCCTTTTAAGAAATCCCGAATCGCTGTTGACTTCAAGAATTCCTACCCGATGTTTTTGGGACATTTTTTTGGTCAAATTTCAGTAATTTTGGAGCAAACTTAGCTGCCATACGCCTCCTGCCCAAAATTTCCAAGAAAATTTCATGACATGAGTCAACCGATATGCCGACATCTTCAGCAACTTCTTTAATTGTGATTCGACGATTCCCCATAACGATTCTTCGCTTTCTCAGCATTTCCGTCGGTTGTTGAGGTGTTGGAGCGTCCAGGGCGAGCATCGTCATGCACATCTTCCCGACCCTCTTAAAAAAGCTTTTACAACTAAGAAACATTTTTTGGACTCAAAGTACGTTCACCGTAATCCACTGTCGACATTTAAAGCGTTTTTGAACACCATCCATTTTTCATACAAAATTGGATGCAAGTTCATTGTTCCATTTTTTTCCACAGCAGGAAGTCGCGGAACATGCATAACGCAACTTTTATGCCTCTCACTAACGAAGTAAATATGTATATACGTAAAACTGTAAAGATATGTTTGAGAGGAGTGTTAAAACATAAAAAAATGAAAAAAACAAGTCCTCGAAATTTGAACAGACCTCGTATATATTATGTGAAGACGAATCTCGGCTTGGTTAGAAAGAACTGCACATCAAGCATGTCAAGTTGTAGAAATTGATTGAATACACGGAGAAACGGTTGCTCTCTAAGTGAACGTTACTTTTACATACGTTGGCAATCATTGTTAAGTTTTTTGTTTGTAAATCCTAAGGCGTTCGGTCTTAATAATAATGAAATTCTTTTGAAATACATAGGGATAGAGTCCCTACGACACCCCAAAACATTGTTCATCAATTATCATGTTATTCACCTTATTTTCTATCTTTCTCTGCTCCGACATTTCTCCGAAACCGAAAGTGACTTACATTTCTGAACGTTTCTGGTAAACTTATTCACTGTTGAATTGTTGACCACTTCACTTGGTTAAGCGTGACCTCAAAATCTTACAATCGTGTCTACGATCTTTGTTGAGTCGACTAGACTAGCTATACACTCGTGTATACACGTTTCGCGAAAAACGATTAAAACTCTCAAATGAGTGTTGCTGTGGAACGTGACGCTGCATTTTCTCTGCCCACAACTTACACTCTTTCGCATTGTCTGAGGTTGCGTTAAGCTGAAGTGATTATAATACTTCATTCCTTGAGCTTATCTGTCATCAATTTATGCGGTTGCGGGTTACGCTTCCCTACTGAAATAGATTCCAGCTGGAGTGTGGATCTGAACCTCACGTACTGCCAACCGCCACTGAACCGCAAAACCGACAAGGACTACCTACCTGCATCTTACTTCATTCACATCACCACGTATTTCCAGATCTCGAAGCTTTAACTTCGCGCCAATTGACCGAGCTCAGCTCAGAGCTGAGTAAGACGGTTGTGGGGATTTCAAAGTGCAATGTTCTGGAAAATGTGTGATGCAGACACTGACATTGCTTTCACTAGATCGTCCTTCACTGAATTTTGATGAAATCCGTTCGCTTGGATATTTGTTGACCTCGGCGTCGTTTCGCAGAACTTTGAATTTATACCGCTCATGGGCAGGAGATATTTAATGTGCATGCAACTTGGCGCCTGGTCAAGAGAAAGAAACTGAACAACTTCTAAATGTTACCACAGCCAGAGAAAGCGTGATGCATGGACGAGGAAGTGATATTTTTTTGGTCTGCGCTGAATGTCAGGTAACAACATCCAAAGAGTGTTTGTGTATTTTTTTGACGACATCAAAGGGCGTGTTTTATTGTCTTGTGCACAGAAACTTTGCGAAGGCGTGCAGTATATGACTTCAAACTTACGAGTATACTGCACACTTCCAGCTGACAGCTGCAAAAGAGACACATTTGCTGAAAGAAGGAAACACGCTTTAGTGACAATGAAATCAGATATGCTCACACCTTCGACACAAATGCACGTAAAAACCTCACCAAAGGCGTGCAAGGAAGGGAAGGAGGAAGTGATTAGCGTGTTTTGTTGGCATATTCATGCGCTGTTGTAGTGCAAAAGCTGTCATCTTACTGCGGAGAAGACACGCACGCTTATGATCTTGCTGAAAGAACATTTTTGATGTCGGTTTTGGAGTTCAAATGAAATGACGTGGTAAAGATTTTGCTTTGGAAGTAGGTATATGTGGTATGACAGAAAAATTGAAAAAAATGCCCAGAAGTGATTGAATTCTTTCCTCCATTTGGAATGGTGCTGCAAGAGCAGGAGATGAACCTAAGCTTCAAACAACATACCTGAACTAAATTAGATTTTGAGTTGCTAGACTAAAGGAGACCTTTTTTCTTAATTGAACTGCTCACACTGAGTACTTGTGGAGAAGTGTCTTCTTTTATTGACATGCATAATGTAAGGGCAAGTCCGTGGATACAGCCCTACACTCACTTGTGCATCATATTGAGAAATCTCTCTACCACAAGGACTACTCCTGAGTAGCCTTCGTGGATATAGAAGGTGCTTTTAACAATGTCTTCCCGCATTCGATATCTAATGCACTGAGAGATTTGGGCGTGGACGAGGGGCTCACCTCCCTGATACAACAGGTACTCGTTAGCAGGCGTATCACGGCCAAATTGGGCTCCACCACTACTTCCAGATACGTTAGCAGAGGCACTTCCCAAGGTGGACTCCTCTCCCCTCTTAAAGAACATAGTAGTCAACGAACTCTTACTACTCCTGGAAGGTGAGGGCTGCAAGGTGATAGCATATGCGGACGATATTGCTATTGCGCTCCCTGGCAAACATACCTTAGGGACCTTGTGCAAAATGCTGTATCGCTCCTATCCAAGACGAGCAAAAATGGACTAAGCCTCAATGCCAAAAAACAGAACCAGTCCTCTTCACCAGGAAATACAAAGTTCCCCATGTTGACCCATCAGCGGCCAGCAATGCTCTTTTTCTGAGACAGCTAAGTTCCTAAGACTTACGCTGGACAGGAAACTCAGCTGGAAGGCAAATATTGCCGAGCGCACCTGCAAAGCCGCGACTGCACTCTACATGTGCAGAAGGGCTTTTGGGTCTAGATGGGGTATCGAACCGCATATAATGGCCTGGATCTACACGGCTGTAGTGCGCCCTATTCTACTTTATGGCGTTGCTGTATGGTGGCCTGCACTAGACACAGCCTCCCACTATAACATTATCAGAAAAATCCAGCGACTGGTCTCCATATGTACCTGCGGTGCTCTATCTCAACCTTATGCCCATTGATCTGTTTGCGCAACAGGCTGCGGCTAGTACAGCCATAAGACTGATCTCCCCATCACAATGGAGCATGTCCCACGGACACTCAAAAATCCTTCAAAGTGTAAACTTTGTATACCAAAACCTTGACTATGCGGCGCCGAAGGTTTTTTGACACAGAAATTCCGCACTATGATCCCTGTAATGGTCATTCGCAAAGCATTGTCTTGGCTAAAGAGGAATAGAATATCCTGAGCTGATATCCTTATTTTAACGGATAGTCAGGCAGCATTCAAGGCCCTGGAATCTGTCTCAACAAACTCTAAGACGGTCATGAACTGCCGCACATCCTTAGATGAGATGGCTTAGCAGTTCAATATATGCGTGTGCTGGGTGCCAGGTCACCATAACGCAATCACTACTTTAGGAACACGAACACCTCGATATCCCTCTCGCGAGATGCAAGTCAGAACTGCACTTGAACACGATCCATCAGACTAATCAAAGGTGGTCTAACCATAACTTTTGTCGCCTCTCCTAGGAGGTGTGGCCCTCTCTTGAACCCAAACGCTCCAGACTGCTACTATCGCTCAAAAGATCAGACATAAGCATGGTCATGGGAGCCATAACCGGGCACTGTCTAATCGGTGAGCGTGCTGGCAAGCTAGGGGCTCCCTCAAACGATTTTTGCAAAAGCTGAAGGGATGAGGAAGAATCAGAAACACTCCTATACCTGTTATGCACATGACCGGCGCTCTCGCGCCTCAGGTACAAGCACTTTGGAAGCTATTTCCTCAAAGGCCCACATGACCTCAATAAAACCCCTCCCGCCGACATTTTCAACTTTACTATCGGCTCCAGCTAGTTTTAAATTCTTCCCACATGGTATGGTAGCACAATGGTCCTGTATGGGACTAAGTGCATTCATCAGCCACCTTAAACTACCTACCTACCTATTGACATTTGACAATTATATATTTAGTTGGTAAGGCAGTGAGCCGGTAATGTAGATAACAATAATTCAATTGATTAATTATAACATAATTTAATTCAATCCCTCTTTGAAACTGTCTTTAAAATTTGATCAGTCTTGGGCTATGTGGTCCATGCGCTATGCATGAAGTTCTGTACGTGATGAGCCATTGATAACATGGTATCTGTAAATTCCCCAGAGTTTGTCTTTGCACCTTCTTCTTAATGCAGCATCACATCGCAAAACGAATTTTTTTCTTCAGGAGTGTCTTCGCCAACAGCAAATTCTGTGTTTCAAAAAAAGAGAAGAGCGACATTAAGATCAATAGAAGGAAAATGTACGCTAACATAGGGTTCTGAACGAACGAGTCTAAACGAGAGGGGTTCTGGGTTCTAGGAAAAGCAAAAACTTGAAAAGAAGTAAAGCTCGACTTAATGATAAAGATCTATTAAATTCTGGTTTTGAATAATAAATCGACTTTGTTGGCCTCGATGATCATACGGGAACATGTTTAAGCTGACGATAGTTTTACGTTTATGTTTTATGGTTTCGTTTTCGTTTGGAATCCTTTTCGCAATGAAGAACAATGCATACTCACGGTTTCAGATAAATCTCTTAAGGCTCGTTCCGCTCCCAAATAACTTCAGTTATATTGTTTTTTCACACTTAACAAATATCCCTACCCTTAACTGAAACACAAAAAATAGTCAATAAAAAGGCAGGAAATCATACGATTTTTCAAGATACCAAAAGCTTCAACTTAAGTATATGTACTTCCTTGGGAATGTTAACTTATCCACTGTACGCCAAAGAATCAAAGCATAAGATTCAACCGTATGCAAGCAGAAGGAGGCGCATAGGGTTATGTACACAAATTTAGCACTAAAGAACACATAACTCAAGTTACCAACCGGAACTAACTAAGAAACACATTTTCTATACATTATTAGATTTTATTCATCAACACAGTTTCTTTCCGAAGTCATACAATCAGTCAATAGCCGCTCTAACATTTCGATAAATTTTTTATAGAACGATTTATCTTTGGCTTAAAAAAGGGTTCAGTTTCGCGATCACCTCCTCATTCGAGCCAAAATTTTTCCGGCGAACATCTTTTTGAGGTCTGTAAAGAGGTAGAATTCGCTGGGTCCAGATCTGGAGAATACAGTGGGTGCGGAAACAATTCGAAGCCCAATTCGTGCAATTCGGCCATGGTAGCCAACAACTTGTGACACAGTCTTGGTGGAAGTGTAATAATAATAATAATTGTTGGCGCTACAGTCCAAAGGGGGACCAGGACCTAGCTTGATCATCAACTACTCGTATTGTGCGCGCTACTGTTCTCTCACGAGTAGAAGGGACCAATACTTTTTTACCGACTCCGAACGGCGAAATTTGAGAAGCTTTCTCTTTGAGTGTTGTCGGCAGCTCGAAAGAGGTGGTGCCGTGAAAAATTCGAAAAATTGGTGTTGAGCTGGGAGTTGAACCTAGGCCCTTCTGCATGTGGACGTCGCACTCTACCCACTACGCCACGGCGACCACCTTTCTCAAGATAGTCGATGAATTAAATTCCGTGCACATCTCAAAATATGGATACCATACCCTTGCAAGCCGACCATTGTGTCTTTGGGCGTGGTTCACCGACTGCTGTCCACTCTGATTGACTCTGGAGTGTAGTGGTGGATCCATGTTTTATCCATTGTGACATACCGATGCAAAAAGGCCTGTTTCTTCTGGTGAAACAACTCAAAACAGTTCTCAGAATCATTGATACGGTGTTGCTCTTGATCCATTGTGAGCAAACGCGGCACCAATTTCAAAAACATCTCATGGACAAATGTTCGTACCAAATGGTGTACATACTGCCTTCTGATGTCTTTAAGGTGTCCTCTATCTCACGAAATTTCACATTGTGGTTTTCCAAAACGATTTTGTGTACTTTTTTGACGTTTTCATTGTAACCACCTCAATTGGCTTTCCCGAGCGTTCAACATCGTTGGTGTCTGTACGGCGACGTTTAAAGTCAGCCTACCACCGAAAAACAGTTGTTTTTGATGGAGCATCCCTTTTCAAGCCATTGCTGAGCTTGCACGTTATTTTTTCCATCAAAAGGGAGTGTTTCATCAACAGACGAAATTCAGTTTTTTACATTGTTTTCAAAATAGCAAAAGAAGTGCCACTTGAAGCACTGTAACTTAATAATAATAATTTGGCGCTACAGTCCAAAGCGGGGCCAGGGTGTAGCTTGCTCATCAACTGCTCGTGTTGTGCACGCTACTGTTCTCTCACGAGTAGAAGGGACCTACAGTTTTTTGCCGACTCCGAACGGCGAAATTTGAGAAGCTTTCTTAGACAGTTATTACTCTTTGAGTGTTGTCAGCAGCCCGAAAGAGGTGGTGCTGTGAAAAATTCGAAAAATTGGTATTGAGCTTTGAATCGAACCTAGACCCTTGGGCGTGTGAGCGTCGCACTCTACCCACTACGTCACGCACTGTAACTTGTAACCTAATAATCAGATTGTCATGAAAACTTGGCAGGTATCATTTGAATGTTTGTACTTCCTAAAAATAATATGCACTGTTTGTTAGTGGCGCCGCTATACGTCAGTCCCGGGACTTATTGTTATAAGCGTCTGTATGTTACTCTTCCACTTATTTCGTTGTCACATTCTCAAGATAATAATAATAATTGTTGGCGTTACAGTCCAAAGGGGGACCAGGGCCTAGCTGGCTCATCAACTACTCGTGTTGTGCGCGCTACTGTTCTCTCACGAGTAGAAGGGACCTACTGGGAGTCGAACCTAGACCCTTCGGCGTGTGAGCGTCGCACTCTACCCACTACGCCACGGCGACCACTGACGTTCTCAAGATACATTCAATAATAAAATAATTTGAATACGATTTAACGTTTCGAAAATTGTAATATTGTGGATTAGAGATTGGCAGCTTTGTGGAAAAAACCAAACTCACTACGCCACTGTGGCCAAGAATCCGATAGCGACCAAAAAAGTATAAAGCGCCAACAGGCGAATTTCGGAAATATAAAAAAGAAATTTTGAAAAAAAAAAACATTCTGTGGAAATGAGGATCATCTAAATTCCAAGATTTTAAGGATATCTGAATGAATTTCTAACCGATTACGATGAATCCTCCTTGAACACAACAGTTTTATGCTCCATTCCTAATTTATGTTGTCTGTGTCAACTTCAATGATTCAAGCCCGTCATTTCTTACAAACTGAATCTTACTAAATAAATATAAATAAGATTTTTCACTACTATCCAGCAGAATTTAGATCTTTGTTCTTTTTAAATTTGCCACAAATTCATGAATAACGAAGTGACCTCCTTTAAACACATAAACATCGCTCAATAAGTTAGCGTGATCACCTAGCGGGAAGATGTCGCCCACTTCGGAGACCTCAGATCAATTCTAATCACTCTTCTGAGGCACAAAAGAAGGTCCCACTAATTGTTTCATTAGCATAGGGTGACGGAGGCGCTGGTAGAGAAAGTGAGTGAGAGTTTTTCTCCAAGTTTCCCTGAATTCTTTTCAGAATTTCCTCTGTCTGGCGGCACGGACAGTAAACTGGGCCATTGGCCTGTCGTTTGTACATTTTAATCAGTTTGGCAGTTGAAAAGCTGCTGCGGGCAAGAATGCCGATAGGCTGATGACGGACAAAGTAAATTTAATTAACGAATTAAATGGCAGATAAATCTTGGTTGATAGTGAATAATTGAAGAAGAAGTTTGAGAAATTTGTTATGGAAGCTAATACGCCCTTTGTTTGTTTTGATTTCAAAGCATTGGACATATGGTTCAAGTCAATATCAACCCGAGGATGCTTGCGACTTCTTTCTAGACGATTATTTTCCGCGGATTGTGCGTGGGGACATGTGCTTGACGCGAACATCGCTAGTGCACAAAGCCAATAAATGTGGTTTAACTAGCCAACAGAGTGCGTGACGTGAAAGTTAAGTTGTAGGAATAAACGTTTTTATTGCCGTATAGATCCAGAGGACTGTCCTTAGTCGGGTAACTAGCTTGGATAGCTTCGCAAGTTGACAAAATTTTCTTGAGCTCAAAACAATCTCAATCAATGCACGTGGTGCATTGTCATTAAATTATTTGCAACTTATCATGTACCAGGTATATCCGTATGAAGTGGGCATATGGTGATCATGCTCTATCAGAAGTAACATGCAAACGATTGTTTCAACGGTTCAGAAATAATGATTTTGATGTAAGAAATGAAGAACGTGGAAGACCACCAAAAAAGTTTGAAGACGCCGAATTGCTAACGATATTGGATGGAGATGGAGAGAAAGCAAATGGCAGCAATGTAAAATGTTGTTCCACAATAAATTTGGAATGGGTGTCACATGAATTGAATGAAAGACAGATGGAAACCCGAAAAAACACTTGTGAAATTTTGCTGACACGAAAGAAAATCGTTTTCGTATTGGATCGTTACTGGCGATGAAAAATGGATTTGTTTCAAGAATCCTAAACGGAAAAAATCATGGGTTAATCTGGGATAACCATCGACATCGACTGCAAAACCAGATCGATTCGACAAGAAGACCATGCATTGATCGAAAAACGACCAGAATTAGCCAGAAGACACGGCAATGTAATTTTGCTCCATGACAATGCACCTGCACACAAAGCAAAACCGGTTCAGGATACAATCAAAACACTTGGCTGGGAGCAGCTACCCCAACCGCCGTATCCACCAGACTTGGCTTTTTCCGACTACCATTTGTTTTCATCGATGGGACACGCATTGGCTAAGCAGCACTTTGATTCCTACTAGGAGGTTGAAAATTGGGTCTCTGATTAGTCTACTTTATTTTTTTAACATTTACATTTTTCATTTTTGAAAACTGGCGTTGTCGCCCAATTTTTTAAGCAAACTTGATATATGAGTGAGTTGAAACGTAAGCAAGTTCTTATTCCCAAACATTTTATGCACCTAACTTTTTACTACCAACATTGTACGTCATGAATCATGATTGCAATCAAATGTTCCTTGGTCTGAGCTGTAAGCTTAGAGTTTTTGTGGTAAAACATTATTGATGGTGTGTTCCATTTGTTGACCGTACTTAATGAAGAATGAATACCTGCGTTGGGAGAGCACAGCATAGAAGGTGAAGCTTTTGTATGAGATGCATGCGTCCAACTACGTCATCTCCTGCGTTGTTTAAACCAAACAACTCTCCATCCTCTGTATGTGTATCAACTCCACACTGCAGGGAAATGTTTAGTTTTCCTAAAGCAATGCAAGAAATATTTCACCCCTCTTGAATGGCTACAACAAATAAGGCGTATATTCGCCCAAAGCTTGCTATCTGGTCTGGACTTCCTTTGAAATCCCTGGTCTTACCAGATAGAATTCAACAGCGAGCGATACAATTTATTGGTAATAATAATGCTAAGGTTGCGTCTCTATCACTCTTTTATCCCTAATAATTAATAATCACTCTTAATTGTATGGCGCAACAGTCTACAGGAGAACCGGGGCCTAGCTTGCTCATCAACTACTCGTGTTGTGCGCGTTACTGTTCATTCAAGAGAGTAGAAGGGACCTACACTTTTTTGCCGACTTCGAACGACGAAGTTTGAGAAGCTTTCTAAGATAGACTCTTTGAGTGTTGTCAGCAGCTCGAAAGAGGTGGTGCCGTGAAAAATTTTGATGTGTTGAGCCGGGGATTGAACCTAGACCTTCAGCGTGTGGGCGTCGCACTCTACCCTGTACGCCACGGCGGCTACTCTTTTATCTCTTTTTCAGTAAAAAACGCTCTAATGAGTTATCACGCTACTGTTTCACCATTTGCTGAAGGTTCATAAGTTAACGTCGCACTCGCCTGCTTAGAAGAAGACGCATCGTTTGCCAGAATTATTCCTGATTAGAATACCATTTCATAAAGCACCCTTAATTGTGCAATAGTCTTAGAAGTTAGCGCTTCCACATGTGCCGCCTGAAGAGCTTAAATTTTACGAATAAAGTTTGTTGTATTTTTTTCTACCCCGCACCTGAGGTTGTAACAACAAAATTAAATTTTACATTCGATGCTTCCGTCTTATGCTTCAGCCCGCAAGAGAGAGAGAGAGAAGAAAATGGGAAAGGAATCACTCCTAAGAATCTAACAGCTGACAGTTTGAACTGAAGCTTGCTGTATTTGACATTTGTCATACTGCCGGAACGCTTTCCTATTTTTCCTTTTACAATTTGGGGATATGTTACACTCACAAAACTTGCCTCACCAAAAATAATTTCTCTAGAGCGCGATAATTGTAAAAACAATCCAGTTGTTTGCCCTGTTCCGCGAACGTTTTTTCGCGATTTCAGTCAATGAGTTATCACGCTGCTGTTTCATCATTTGCTGAAGTTTCTTAACTTGGCGTCGCACTCGCCTGCTTAGAAGAAACCGCTTCGTTCCCCAGATTTGTCCCTGATTGGGTTTCCATTTCATAAAGCGCCCGTAATTGTGCAATGGTCGCAGAAGTTATCGATTCCACATGTGCCGCCTGAAGAGCTTAAACTTTACGAATAAATAATAATAATAATTGTTGGCGCTACAGTCCAAAGGGGGACCAGGGCCTAGCTTGCTCATCAACTACTCGTGTTGTGCGTGCTACTGTTCTCTCACGAGTAGAAGGGACCTACAGTTTTTTTGCCGACTCCGAACGGCGAGATTTGAGCAGCTTTCTTAGACAGTTATTACTCTTTGAGTGTTGTCAGCAGCTCGAAAGAGGTGGTGCCGGGAAATATTAGAAAAATTGGTGTTGAACTGGGAGTCGAACCTAGACCCTTCGGCGTGTGAGCGTCGCACTCTACCCACTACGCCACGGCGACCACGGCGCCCACTTTACGAATAAAGTTTGTTTTTTTTTTTCTACCGCACACGAGGTTATAATACTTTAATTGTATACTTTATCTATTCTATAAAAAAAAATTAACAAAATGAAATTTTACATCTTATGCTTACGTCTTAAGCTTCAGGCAGCGAGAGAACGAAAACAAAAAAAAAGGAATCGCTCGGAATCGCTCGCTGACAGCTGACAGTTTAATACTGCCGGAACACTTCCCTTAACTTCTTTCCACAATTTGAGGATTTGTTACACTCAAATTTAGTTACATTCACAAAACGTGCCTCACCCCAAATAATTCCTTTAGCGCGCGATAATTATAAAAAAAAACGTCCAATTGTTTTGACCTGTTCCAACCCAGCAGTTTTCGCGACTTCAGTTAACGAGAATAATGCACAGGAATCGAAAGTGGGGCATTCTATTTTGTCAACACCGTTGTAATTTTTGAAAATTCCCAGCATCGACAACAACTCTGCCAAAACTTGTCCGCTGTCACTTCAACTTCCATCATTTGTTTCTACAGGATTTTGGGATTTGATTCCTCTAATAGCAGCTCTTCGTACTTTGTGATTCTCATTCTCTTTGTTACATTGGGGTATAAAAAAATTCGGTCAGTTTGCAAAAGACTGAAAAGTGATGACTTTAGTGTCGAACAAGAGCATCCTCCAAGTCCATGGAGTTTGGAGATAAGACATTGAAGGCTTTATCGGTAATTTTTTAAAAGAAAGTAAAAAAAAAATTTTTAAATTTTAGAATGAACTTTAATCAAATATATATTTTTCATATTGTTGGATGATCTTTTGTTTTTGTATTCCACGCTCATAGAACTTCTGGACTTTATGGTATATGCAAAAACTGAACCAAGCTTCGTCATTATTGAATGATTTTCCATTTAAGGAGTTTAGCAAACATATGGTGGTCTGATAGTGCAAGGTCAGGGCTATATGGTGGATTCATCAAAAGTTCCCAGCCAAGCTCTCTCAAGTTTTGGCGAGTGACCGAAGATGTATGCGGCCTAGCGTTGTCCTGGTGGAATATTACACCTTTACGATTCTTCACATATTGGACACCTTCCCGTTGATGGATGTATTCAATTTGTCCAGGTATTGATGGTAGACATTCTAATTAGTCGTTTGGTTTCTTAAAAGTAGCTCAACACTTATCACACCCTTCCAATTTCACAAAGCTGCCAACCTTATCTTCTTTTGGTGAATATCAGTCTTTGAAGTGATTTATGGCGCTTGGACAATGATCGCGTTCGATTGACTTATATCTAAACAATCCATTTTTTATCTGCAGTTATGATTCGCTTTAAAAACGGATTATATTCATTGCGTTTGTGGCCGCCATGTGGTAGTGGGTAGAGTGTGACGCTCACACGCCGAAGGGTCTAGGTTCGGTTCCCGGTTGAACACCTCGAATTTTTTACGGCACCAACTCTATGGAACTGCTAACAAAGAGTAATAACTGTATAAGAAAGCTTCCCAAACTTCGTCGTTCTGAGTCAACAAAAAACTGTAGGCCCATTCTGGTCGTGAGAGAACAGTGGCGCGCACAACACGAGTAGTTGATGAGCAAGCTAGGCCCTGGTCGCCCTGTGGACTGTCGCGCAAACAATTATTATTATTCATTGCGTTTACGATATATATCCAAAACGTTGAAGCGTTTTGTTAAATCAATTTCTCTCAAATTCTCTCAAATTAACCTTTCAAGACGTTATATATGATTGTGGACGATTGATTTTGGCATATTTAACTTCTCTCCAATCTCACGCTCAGTTACATGACGATCCGATTCGATTGAAGCATCGATAGCGTCATCATCAACTTCATTTGGCCGACCTGAACGTGGTTTATCTTTGAGTAAAAAATCTCTCTAACGGAATTTGACAAACCGACTCGGTGTTTCTGAAGCTTCAAAATAACAAATTGGAGGCTTTACTAGCTCAAATGCAAAGTGAACTAAGAGAATCTTTCCGAGCGAATCAGGAAATAAAAAAATTTAACTTATTCAGAAGCAAGGAAATTCAGTCAGCGGTTTTCACCTCTGAACTATTTCATGAAAGACGTCAAAGAAAGGGTTTTTTGCAGCAGATCGTGACTGGAGATGAAAAGTGGATATACCACAACCTCAAAAAGAAGGAATACTTTGCAAAGCCTGGTGAACATCATTTTCCACATCGACGCATATGGTGGGACCAGGCTGGTGTATTTTGCTTTTGGCTCGTAAAACCAAGAAAACCATTGACGAAAACCGTCATCGAGTACAACTAATGCGTTTAAGCCATACTGTACGTAAAAATCGGCCGAAAAGCATGACGGTGATTTTGCAACACGATAACTTTCGACCCCAAGTGGCTGTAGCGGTAAGAAACTACCCGCGAACTCTAAAATGGGAGGTCTTTCCCATCTTATTGTAATCTGCAAACCTTGACCCTACCGACCACTGGTTATTTAGGTGGATTCAAAACGAATGTTGGGGTGATCGGATCGGGTCTTTTGAAGCGATGGACGAATGGATCAATGATTGGATCGATGCCAGAAATACTCGTGGAACTTATCAGAAAATTGAAAAAAAGTAGTCGATTTGGAAGAACAATACGAGTACTTTGAGTGACAGAGATGTTTCAACACAAACGAACCAAATGTAAACTGCCGATATTTCAAAAAAATGACTTTCCAATCACCTCCAATAATCTTTCTTCTGACGTTCCATGAAATATTTTCTTGTTGAATTTTGGTTTAGTACAATTAGTCTGCCTGTACTCTTCCTCAAACTGTGGTTTTTGTCTTAGCTATGTCATAAAAGTCAGCGCATCAGTGGCACAATCTTTGATGATTTCTTGGCAACGCTTCTATTCTTCTTTTGTTGCCAGTGTTAAACTTCATATAAACTAATCAACAATTTACTCAAAAGAAACTCTATCCCTATTGTACAGCCAATTGTAAAGTTACTCAGACTGCACTTAATGACACAATTTGTCTCTCAAACTCCCGCAGAATCGATGCCACTTCAAAAATGAACGCCTCACAGCTGTTTTTTTTTCGTGGGTTAGATAAACAGATGTTAATCGCTGTGCGGCGTCTGAATGCCTGTTAATTCGATTTCATCAGTCACCGACACGCTGCTGGGCAAGCGATTAGCCGGAAAAGAAAAACCAAAAACAAAGTGTCCACACTCTTTAGACAGCATTAGGCGCGCAAGTGCCCCGAGGTATCTCTAATTGAGCAGAATGACACAGCAAATGGGTTGTGCCACCTGCACACCTAAGGGTACCACAGCTCAACCGAACCCTAATTGCATTCGCATGCAGGTGCTATTGAATAACCACCCCACCGAGTGCCTCAACGAAAGTGTGTATAATCTCAATTACGAGCGCAGTGCGGCTTACCGAGAAAAGTGGAAAATCAAACTAATGACTGCACATTGTCATGACAAATTACGCCCGGTCCGATCGTTAACGTCATGAATGCAACCACGGCTGCTTAAACTCGTTGAGCGTTTCACCTAAAGATGTTCGCATGCAAATGGCCGACACCAGGAAAACCGGAACCAGGCCAGGATGTACACTTAACGGTGCGCTGCAAAGGAAAATACATAAATTAAACCAGAAATCTATTGAACTTCAAATGCACAGAGAGGAGATTGCGGAGCAGTGTGCCCGTTGATGACACTTCCGTGCGTAATAGCTGAGAGATAAGTAATGACCCAGTTGAACGGATGTGCGCTTGGAGGAGTGACTCAGCGCTAGAATAAGAACGGATTTATTTCCAGGAAATGAGATGTCATCTTGCATTTCTAGTTTTTTTTTTTCTGCATAAGGCTTCGCGGCCTGAAGCGAGCGTGTGTTTGCGTGCGGGGTGGGGAGTAGTTGTAACAAATTACTATTCAGTTGGGGGACGTGGATGAAGTATAAGGGAGCGGACGAATGTGTGGGCGAAATGCTGAAAAATTGTTGGAGCGGATGGTGACTGGCCATTTGCGCAGTGCAATGGTTTTGTGATTTGAGTCGAAATTGTTATAAAAGTTCTTCAATTGTTGTAGTTTTCAAAAAGGCAACTTTGCATTCTTTATTTGCTATATACTTTCATTTGAATGAGCTATTTACCGATCGAATGACAGGAATGAAGAAAAATCAACCTATTTGAGTTCGTCCAAAAATCTAGGAAATGTCTCCACACAAGAAATATTTAATTCCCTTTGATTCGTATCGATTTCTTTTCAGATCATATTTTCCGCCCTCATTACAATCCAAACGCATTTAAAATCAATGTACACCGATAACTCGTATCCCTCTCTTCCTTTATACTTCGTCCTGTGAATTCATTCCAGTCACTTAAGGGTAAAGCCAGGTTATAAAACATTGAATACATCAATCCTTTTTGGTTCAGCGCTAAATCTACTTTTAAGATCTTGAAATGTTTCACCTTTAACACTTCTTCGATATTGCTCCAACAGAGGATATTCTAAATGATAAGGCAGCTGCATTCTTGATCTACAAAAACTCATAAGCAATATCGCCCAACTCTCCAAGGTCCCAATCTCTTGTCATGGAGCAAAAATACCTTGCCGTGCCTGCTAGTCCATCCTGGTCGTTCCTAGATCAATGCATGGTTCAAATTGATTATTTGTTGTCGGAAGCGATCAGTATAAACGGTTTCACCAGGTTTTAGGAGATCTTGGTACAGCACACCTTTCTGGTCCCACCAAATACACATCATTGTCTTCTTGCCGTATCGATCTGGTTTTGCAGTCCATGTTGATGGTTGTCAGAGATTAACCCATTACTCTTTCCGTGAAGGATTCTTAAAATAAATCCATTTTTCATTTCCAGTAACAATCCGATGCAAAACCGATTTTCTTACGTGTCTTTGAAGCAAAGTTTCACAAGTGTTTTTTCGGTTTTCCATCTGTCTTTCATTCAATTCATGTGGCACCCATTTTCTACACTTTTGGATCTTTCCCATAGCTTTTAAACGGTCAGAAATTGTTTGTTGGGCAACATTTACCATAACATTGCTGCCATTTGCTTTTGACTCAAAGTGTCATCTACATCCAATATCGTTTGCAATTCGGCGTCTTCAAACTTTTTTTGTGGTCTTCCACGTTTTTCATTTCCCACATCAAAATCATTATTTCTGAACCGTTGAAACAATCTTTTGCATGTTGCTTTTGATAGAGCATGATCACCATATGCCTCGGCAAGCATTCGTGACTCTGCAGGACTTTTCTTCAAATGAAAACAAAAAGTTAATGCTTTCCGAAAATCATCACTTGATCACCATATGCCTCGGCAAGCATTCGTGACTCTGCAGGACTTTTCTTCAAATGAAAACAAAAAGTTAATGCTTTCCGAAAATCATCACTTTCTGGTACAAAATTCGACATTTTTAAGACGATGAAAAAATATGATGTTGTCTGTTCAGTGACTTGATGTATACTAAATATTTTTCACAGATGTCATAGCAAACAAACAAAAAAAAAATAAGAGCTCGTTCCCAACAAATGTTCCCTATCGATACATTTATATCTTCACGCTCACTTCATGCAGGTATACTCTATGAAACTTCTTCCCTAATGCTTCATCTCAAAATGACATCAACGCAAACAGGATCAAAAATCACACGCAGAACCTTTTCTCGAAAACAGTAAGGGCTTCCTTATTCTCTTTTAGTAACGTCCAAGTTTCCGCACAAAGGATTTTTATGGTAAAGCTGTTATACAAAGCCAGCTTATTTTAATTTTCCGCGAGGGGGGTCTTCTGCTCAATTGCTTCTTTAGTCCAGAGAAGCAACGATAGGCGCAGTTTATACGGCGCTTGATTTCGGTACTGATGCTGTTGTCACTATTTACCGCGGAACCTACTTAGACTAAGTCCTTGAATGTGTCTGAGTTTCTACTGTCTAATTTGGTGCTCTGTCTGAGACTTCGATGTGGTGTAGCCTTTCTCAACGACTTCGTTTTGCCCCCATTTATCGCCAAACCCATTTCGCTACAATGCTAGCAGACACCTCATTGAGGCTCGCTATGTCGACCAAATGTCAATGTTGGCCGCGTAACCTAGCAGTTCAGCTGCCATTTGGAAGAACGTAACTCTGGTGTAATCTTGATCTTCCCAAGAATAACGTTTTGAAGAAGTCGCATTACAGTGCGTCGTCTTGTTCAAAACCTTTCTTAAAATTAAAGGTCTCGTTAAAAAATTTTTTTCATCTTATTTGAAAACAGTGAATATTGGCAGCTAAGTGATGAAAATGATAATTTCACAAATCTTGGCGACATGAAGAGTGCAATGTTGTAACAACAAAACAGAGCGACACATGTAACGACACTTTAAATGTTCGGTTAGTTTAGCTACAAAATAAATCATTCGTTTATCCACGACCAAATATTTACAACCCCGCTGCATGAAGTTCGAAACATCCCACTGAACTTGTCCAATATCCAAACCGACTTAATATTCAAGGCTCTCTGGTGATGTAAAATTTCCTCTCACGCGAAAATTCCCACGAATGTCAGGTTTTACCTTTCAAGACACTGATGATGAAACAGCCTCCACTCCCCTAGCCGGATGTTGACGAGCTTGTGACACCAATTTGTTCTCATTTTAGAATGACCGACGAATAAAATTATCACTCATCGGATTAACCTAAGAAACTCATAAAAACTCAAAAACTCAATCGGAGGTGTCTTAGTTTTGATTGATAATGAATGCAAAACCGTTGAAATTTACAAGATTGATGAGCTGATTGGCTTTTAAATGTTTCCAATTTGCATGAATTGCAAAATGACCGTGAATTTAAGTAATGGTTCTTTGGCGGGGATTCTTTACTTAGAGCTTCATGAATTCCAGATAATTGATTATGAGAAAAAGTAGGTTTGGTTTTTTCAGTTGAGGTCTGCATTTTGTGTCATAGAACATGAGAGGGACGTAATACTCAAAACTCCCTCAAGATGGATGACAATTGCTGGGGCTGTAATACTCAGAAGCGTGAGATTTCACCTCGTCTACGAAAATATCATAATGTCATCAGTATCAGTCAAAATGTCGTCGATAAATAGTTTATTGAGTTACTATCTAACATCTTAAGTTTAAAAATGTTAGATAGTAACCCAACAAATTTGAAGGAGTTCAAAGCTCAATTCTGCAGAGAGAAGTTGGGTGCAAATGTTAGTCTCTTAAACCTGAAAACACAGTCCTTTCTTTACCAAAACGTCAGAAATGTTTGTCCAAAAGCAATCTACGAGAGTGTTGTGAAGTGCATCGCCTGAACAGCGTGTGTCTACATAAAGGAGCACAATCGAATGCTTTTCCATGCCGGCTAGTGTAGAAATTTTCGAGAATCATACTCAATCACTCAAAAATTACTACGAAGCAGCAACGCTCATTTGCTTTACTGCATACAAAGAAACTTAACTTTAAACAAACTACCATCTGACCCAAATAAAGGCAGGACGCTAGCGGAAAAAATTTTGCAAAAATCTTCCAGTATCATCCTTTTTTTGTGGCCGTCGTGGCGTAGTGGGTAGAGTGCGACGCTCACACGCAGTAGGTCTAGGTTCGATTCCCGGCTGAACACCTCGAATTTTTCACGGCACCACCTCTTCCGAGCTGCTAACAACACTCAAAGAGTAACTGTCCCAAAAAATCTTCTCAAATGCCGTTCGGAGCCGATAAAAAACTGTAGGCCGTTGCTGAGTAAGCTAGGCCCTGGTCCCTTGTGGACTGTCGCGCTATCCAATCATCGTCAACATCCTTTTCTTTATAGGCTTTAGAGAGGTTTCAATGTTTAGTCTTAGAAAACTTAGATGTTTGGCGAAGGTGTATTGACACGTTGGTTGTTTCCAAACTTCTGTCAAGCGGTAACAAAACTGAGAACATGCGTTTGGTTTGCTTGCATACTAAAGAGACATAGCCCTCGCGTTGTATTTTAAAGACGCCCGAACATTGATGATAACGCTTATTAGGGCTACCGCTAGTTAAAACGTAGTTTAAGAACCACCCTATTTCTTCTTCATCATTCTCTATCCACATGCAATAAAGACTCTTAACCACCGGGTTACGAGGGTTGCCTTTTATATTTCGGGATAAGAGAACCAAAAAAAATATTAATCATCGAAAATAGCTTTAGTGTTTTTCAACATATTCCCCATTAAGATCTAAACACTTTTGCATGCGTTTGAACCAATTGTCGAAGCACTTTTGCCAGTCTGATTGAGGTATCTCCAAAACATGTATTCTGAACGCATTAACCGCTTCTTCAGGTGTCGAAAAACGTTAACGTCTCATTTTATTTTTTACGTACGGGAATAAAAAGAAGTCATTCGGTGCCAAGTCAGGATTTTACGGCGGATGATTCATCAAAACGATGTTTTGAGTGCTCAAAAATGCAATTGTTTGAGCCGATGTGTGAGAGCTCGCATTGTCGTGGTGAAGAATGATCCGTCTTCGGCGATTGGTTTTCCTGATTTCTTGGAACACAACTGGCAAACAAATGGTTGTGTACCACTCAGAATTGACTGTTATGCCTTGTTCTAGTGGTGCGGTTGCGACACAAAAAATAGTCGACCATTTGCTTGGAAGTGCTTCGTGCGCGAGCACCTTCTGTTGGATTTGGCTCAATTTAAAACACCCATACAGTTGACTGCTGTTTACTTTCGGGCTCATACACGCAAATCCACGATTCGTCACCTGTCACGATGTCATAGACGTGTTTCGAAGCACCGCGATCGTATTTTTGGAGCATTTCTTTTGAAAAATCGGCACCAGCCTGTTTTTGAGCGATTGCCAAATTGTGTGATATCCAACGCGAACAAATTTTTTTGACGGTCAAATGTTCATGCAGTATTGAATGCATGCTGGTCCCACCAATGCCTAAGGTTGTCTCAATCTCACGATAGGTCACATGACTATGTTGCAATAACAGTTGGCGCACAGCAATGGTTTCCGGAACAACAACAGATTTTGAACGACCTTCTCGAAATTCGTCTTGGAGGGAACTACGATCTCGGTTGAATTCACCATACCATTGATAAACACTGGTCTCTGATGGAGCTTCATAGCCAAAAATTGAATTAAGTTCATCGATGCACTGTTGTTGAGTTAATTCATGTCGAAAGTTGTAAAAAATAATCGCACGAAAATGTTCACGATTTAATTCCAGTTTTTTTTGGCGAGATGAAGTTACTGTAAACAACACAAATAGCGCTCGTATGTCGAAACATTCTGAGTACGTGTAACCTCAAAAATGTCAAACTTTACGATAGAGCTATCAGTTGCCAGATTGCAACACTTGGGTTGCCCAATCACGAAATATAAATGGCAATCTTCGTTTACCTCATTTTCATTGCAATTTTAGTACATCAAATAGCTGCACTTGAAACCATTCCTAGATTTTCTTGGCCAAGTGCTTCGGGTCCTTAACATGTTGAAAAGCAATTGACAGGAGTGTTGGGCATGTGGGGTCTCACCTAAAAATGCTCAGGTTGTTCAAATGTTAGACCATTCTACCCTCTATGATCTGCAAGTTTTCAACACCAGAATAACTCATGCAGTGTCACAGCGTTATGGACCTACCTCCTTCGTTTTCAAGGTACATTCCCTCGAATTTTCACTTTTCGAATTCAGGATATATGAGCATATATGTACATAAGAACCCGACTCATTTTCGCACCCAATTGTACGTCCTCAGACGCCGCTCCATAACATTGAAATTAATAGCATGCAAGTGACCCCGCTTCAACCCGCTTCAAACTGTGACACTATTTTTGCCCACTTTTTGTACAGTGTTGAGACCAAAGTTTGGCAAAGGAGAAAATCTGAGTAATTTAAGAAAGGTACAGATGTGGGATTTAGCTTAACGTGATCACCTGCCTTTATGGCTCATGATCATCATCATCACGGGGTCCATTTCCATTTGCGTCGTAGATAACGTAAAACTAGAGAGTTTAGTTAACCAAGTACCAAATTGAAATCAGGCTTGAGTGGCAATCACTCCACTTTGGTCTGATGCGAGACTTTTCTAAAGCCTCTGTTGCTCTATGATTCGTAGCACCCGGTTGAGATTGCAACTCCACTCTGAATCGACAAACCGCCTTGCCTAGTTCTGGGTTACCAAGAAACTAGACAAGTCAGCACAGTACACAAACTTCAATTCTGCCCGCGATGTTGGTTGGTAAATCTGTGACACCACGATACTCCCACAAGGGGGCCTATCGCTCGGTCAGACTGAAACCGAAGTTCCAGGGGTTCCTACCCTTCTGTGGCATCAGAATATAGCCTCTGGTTAGGCTGTCCCTACCAGTCAGGTTCTCTCAACACCTTGGTCTGGTAGCCGCCATCCCGCCACAGATGATCTTCGCTCCACCAGTGTTTCCGTTGACGCTATAAATAATGTTACGGATGTGATTTTTGTATTCTATGATTCATAAAATCCAGTCACACCATCTGGAGTTAAGAGAGGTACAGCAACAGGATTTCCCAGAACATTGATTTGAATTAGAGATAGGCCATTCTATGTACTAACATTCTCCCAAATCATCGAATAGCGGAGCTGACAAATCTGTTAGCTAAGGATGAATAAATGTGGCTTTCACAGGGCTCCAACCCACGTCAAAACATTCTTTGTCCATCGAAAGTTATGCCTCTCGACAGAACTACCAGCGATGGCGAAGTATTTGTGTCTGCAGCATTAGACAATCTGTGCTAAAGGCTCAAATTTATGAATGCAAGTCCTTTCTTAATTTGGTCGGCAAACTTAATTCGTTAATACTTTTCTGGATCTTAAGATCCTACGTAATCATGGGAAACAAGGTTGCTTGCAAAGCAAGGATCAAAAGAGGCATTTTGAAGAAGAACTTGCAAAGCAAGGATTTAAAGAGGCATTTAGCCGAAGAACTTGCAAAACGTGGATCAAAAAAGGCATTTATACGGGTCGAACCCACCTTGGGACTGCTCCGGTTTTTAGTCAGGGTTACCTTCGACAGTTGGGTCTTTCAGGATTTCCAATTTCTCAGGATAACACAACGGGAGATAGCTCGACCCCCCAGTATGCAGGCTGAGCAAGCGCAATCTTCCAAAAGTCAAAAGTCATTCGTGTCATTCCTGATCTCACCTGTGGATTTCTCGCGTCCTTAGTCAGGATTCCAATTGACGGTTGGGACTTTCGACATCACAACCAGAGATGGAATACCTCTCCAGGATGCATGCTGACTAAGCTACACCAGCAAGTTAGATAGCCGCGGCATTCATGCTATCTCTGGAAAGAAAAGCGTGCTTTATGAACATTTCACATTTGCTAAGCACTTAAGTGCGCTTGGGCTAGGTGATGGTCCTTCTGCGATGCCTGTAGAGAAGGTGGAGACCCTGCAGACCACTTCCTCTGTCGGTGTGCCGCCCTTACTCGGATCAGGTGTATGGTACTGATGTGAGTGGAGTTGAATCCCTAGGCTCTCTTTCACATGCTTCTTGGTCTTCGAAGTATTCAAAAATTATGTAACATGAAGGTTACTGCCTGGTTGTATTGAACAATAGACCAGTTTTCAAGCCTGAAGTGCTGTGCTTCTAAACTTAGAAAAAAAAAATGTCTCTCTAACCCCGATTCAGTCACTGCCATAAATGTGACACTCGCGCGTCGCTATTTCTCTTCGTTAACCTTCTTCAATTAAAAAGGTCCATGTGCTTCAACGACCGCTCCTTGAGTGTCTTTCGGGTTGCACTCTCAGTCTTGAAAGTGTTATCGATGTTTCCCTTAGCAGACTGTATCAAATTTTTCATTCTTCCAAGAGCCAAGCACGACACACACCAAAGCTAACCAAATTGCCATGAAACAGTGCGTACATCGTTTGATCTTTCATAATGCCAAATGTCCACATCGTTTTCCAGACTCTGAAGCCAAACCACAAAACCGGATCTCCTCCACAGATGTTGAGAGAGGAAAGAAAGAAAGCGACAAAACATCCCCGATCTGCATGACTAACCACGGTTAAGACCAATTCCATCGCTAATTCCCCCCAAAGTCGATGTTCCTTTGTGCGCGATTCAACGGCCAATCGGACACAGCAAGTGAGTGCTTCTCACTCATCCCGCAGCGAGAACGATTGCTTCATCAATTCACGCCGTCAGCTGATCTGGTGTCTGCCTTATCATTGGCAAAACAAATAGACCCCTTCACACGATCGATTCCAAGTAAAATCCATTTCTACGCACCGGCAGCAGTTCCAAGAAACGTGCTAATGGAAAGCCTGCCTCATTATCTTCCCTGCACAAGGGGAGTCAGCGTCTGCCAAATCGAGCGCCACTGTTTGAAAATACGATGAATTCCCACGAAACACAGCAGTCATTGCCGCCACTTGTGCTCTGTTTAATTATTCCCCGTTTAACAGCTTCTTCATGAGCTCCCCGCCGTGGCGAGGGAATACCGTTGGATCGGTAAAATCAAGTGGCCCCGACCGGCGGAGAACCGTGCTGACTCCAGGAAATGCCCATCGCGGAAGCACCCAACTGGTGTGCGGCGCGCAGAAAGAAAGGAAACTTCCTGGAATTCGCAATTCTCCATCGCCAACATCTGCTCAATGCCAAGGGAGTGCTCCGCTGAGGTAATACCCCGAAATGAATCCATCGATGATGGCTGTCCATGACGTATGTCACGAACATGAGGCAATCTTTCAGAGGAATCCACAAGGTGCGCGCCAAGTGATTGGATTCCCTCGTATGTTGTGCGCGCACCGGCATGAGTCAAAGCTAGTTACCGCGAATAACCCATCATCGCCGCTGTGTGTCAGTGAGCTGAACTGAAATTGGGACTGGGGCTTGGACTGGTATCTCGGCACTACTCCGACGAAGGCCGGAGTGGTGAATCATCCCTCTCGCTCGCTCGGTTTGTCTCTCGGTGGTTGTTGGCTGGTGTGTCGGCGAACACCTGCCCGCTGTCGGCTGGTGCGAGTTATTTCGTTGCTAACAGTCAGTAAGGTCGGTGGTGCGTTGAGTTTGATGGAACTAGAGGTTTTCTGTTTTCAAAAGAAACAAGGAGCTTATCAAAGAAATCGTCCTTCACCATGGTGTCCAGTGTTCGGGATGTCGTTACTGCTCAGATCTATCTAGTGAGTGTTTGTTTGTTGTTTTTGGAAAGTTTACTTCGGCGCCGCGTCTTCTCTTACCTTAAGCTCAAGGAATTAGCATCCAATTTAAACAACGGGGTCAGTGGTCATGTCTTTGATTGATGGCCCGTTTCCTGTGCTTGGGAGAAAACCAATTTCGGTGAAGCACAAAACAGCAAGAAAAAAAGAAATTCCAACTGACCCAGGTCGAGTTCGCATGAAATCGGCGTGTCTGCGGTGGCAGGTGTGCGTGTTTTGATCGCAGCGCGGTTTATCTCCACACAATCATCGAGGTTTGTGGAAGTGTGACTACATTTGAGGGTTGAATTTAATTGTGCTGCGCGGTTCCAAGAAGTGATTTTCGCGTTGGGTTAATTGTGCGCTTCGTGCTCCAGTGTGGTGTTTAATTGTCATTTCTGGTGATTCGGGGTCGTTGCGGTTGCACTCGCAGTTCGTATTGGTGTGTTCTTCTAATCCAAATGCGTGCCAGATGTGAACGTGAAGTCATCACCGTCAACCTGAGAAATGGCACTAGCTGCCTCTCCTGTTTTACCTATCGACAGTCCTTGACACGCCTTGTCGGGCGGAAAGTTGAGAGACACAGAGGTGTGGGATGTACTGAAGTGGCAAATGTTCTTGGAAAACATTTCAATTTAAGTGAATTAAGTTTAGTGTGATTCACCATAACTTGGGTGGAAGGTACATCGTGCTTGTGCCGGTAGGAATGCTCATGTCAATAAATTCGGATGAAACCATTGGTTCTGAAGTTGTCTCATAAATGTGACGTATGGGGGCAATGCGACCCCCGTGCTTGAGGGGGCTGTACGACTTGAAGTATTTATGTGTGGAATACAGGGAACGAAAACATGTTCTATATCCGATTTTCATGAAATATATCATTTTGGCATTTTACCCTGAAAATGTAAAATTTCAGCACTATGCCCCTTAACAATATTCAAAAAAAAAAATTAAATTCCTGTAAAAACTACAACCGGCTTTATTTGTTGACAACGAAATTAGGAGACTCCGAAAAGTCAAAATCCCGAAAATAAAATTTGGAAAGAAGCATTTTTGTTGAATAGGTTAAGTCAGGCGTCCTGATTCCCAAAACCACTGTGCATGGGGTCGATATTGGATAAAGATTTGTAGAGGTTACTTAAATGGGATAGCGTTTACTCTCACCAAATTAATTTGTCACTTAATTTGTCACGTCTTTGTTTTGAGATTTTCGCCTTTTTGAGATTTTGGTCTAAAATGACCTTGGCCTGAAACTGGTCTTTTTCAGATTTCGGCTTAAAATGATTTTGGCCTGATCTTGGCCTGATCCTGGTCTTTTTCAGATTTTGGCTTAAAATGATCTTGGCCCGATCCTGGCCTTTTTCAGATTTCGGTGTAAACGGACCTTGGCCTGAACCTGGCCTTTTTCAGATTTCGGTCTAAAATGACCCTGGCCTGAACCTGGTCTTTTTCAGATTTCGGCTTAAAATGATCTTATCCTGATCCTGGCTTTTTTCAGATTTCGGTGTAAACGGACCTTGTCCTGATCCTGGTCTTTTTCAGATTTCGGTCTAAAATGACCTTGGCCTGAACCTGGTCTTTTTCAGATTTCGGCTTAAAATGATCTTGGCCTGATCCTGGCCTTTTTCAGATTTCGGTGTAAACGAACCTTGGCCTGAACCTGGCCTTTTTCAGATTTCGGCTTAAGATGATCTTGGCCTGATCCTGGCCTTTTTCAGATTTCGGTGTAAACGGACCTTGGCCTGATCCTGGTCTTTTTCAGATTTCGGTCTAAAATGACCTTGGCCTGAATCTGGCCTTTTTCAGATTTCGGTCTAAAATGACCTTGGCCTAAACCTGGTCTTTTTCAGATTCCGGCTTAAAATGATCTTGGCCTGATCCTGGCCTTTTCAGATTTCGGTGTAAACGGACCTTGGCCTGATCCTGGCCTTTTTCAGATTTCGGTCTAAAATGACCTTGGCCTGAATCTGGCCTTTTTCAGTTTTCGGTCTAAAATGACCTTGGCCTGAACCTGGTCTTTTTCAGATTTCGGCTTAAAATGATCTTGGCCTGATCCTGGCCTTTTTCAGATTTCGGTGTAAACAGACCTTGGCCTGAACCTGGCCTTTTTCAGATTTCGGTCTAAAATGACCTTGGACTGATCCTGGTCTTTTTCAGATTTCGGTCTAAAATGACCTTGGGCTGAACCTGGCCTTTTTCAGATTTCGGTCTAAAATGAACTTGGCCTGATCCTGGTCTTTTTCAGATTTCGGTCTAAAATGACCAAAATCTAAAATGAGCAAAATCTAAAACGACCAAAATCTGAAAAAGGCGAAAATCTGTAAACAAAAACATGACAAATTCTGACAGTTCCAGATTTCAGGCATTTCGACAATTTAGGCGTTTCCGGGCTTGCAATATTTTCAGTTTCGCCAATTGTGATCTTTTGACATTTTAGGTATATCGAGATATATTACTCATTGGTCTCCCCATCGGCCGTTAGCTTAGGTAGTTTACAGTCGAGGAAACATGTGCATCTGCAAAGTTTTGATGACAATTTGTATTATATCTCACAAGATTCATTTGACATTGGACATTTTAGAATTTGCAGTTTACTCGTATTTTGAGGATTTTGTTGGATGAAGATATATTTCTGTAGTTCTCGTCTTCGCACTTCAAAAAATTGCCATATTTACCGTTAGTCGACAGTTTTCGCTCTACTTTGTCTAACTGTACTTGCTGCCCTATGAGCAAGAACGTGCGTGCAAGCCGCCTTATTCAAAAATCTTTAAATTTGCGAAGTGTTTACTGGATGCGGCTATTAGAGTGCAAAGGAAAGATGCTCGATGGTTTTCTAGGTTTTATCATCAAGGATGAAATGTGGGCGCCGTGGCATAATGGATCGACACTCACACGCCGAAGATCGAGGTTCTATTCGCGTACTAAACACCACGGGGCCAACTCTTTCGAACTTCTGCTCCACTCAGAGACTATTAATTGTCTATGGCTTCTACTTCGTCATTCGGAGTCGGCAATAAATTGTAAGTTCCCTCGAATTGTGAGTGAACACTAGCGCGTACAATATGAGTAGTTGAGCAAGCTAGGCCCGAGTCTCCCTGTGGGTTATAGTGCAATCCAATATACGAGTATATTTAAAACGAAAGCTTTAAGGGCATAAATTCTTTAAACATTTTTATTTCTGGAGTTGGCATTCTATTAAATACGAAACCACGTTTGTAATTAAGTTGTTTATTTAAAACTTGTATTGAAACAGTTAAATTTGAGATTGAAACTCTTGGAGTGCTCAAAATTGAAAATGAGGAAATCTCCAACTTCCCTAATATCTGTCGTGCTAAAAACTGCCTAAGCTTTATTTTTATATAGCAGTATTCTAAACAGATTCGTGTCTTATTCTGTCTAATCCCCAGCCATATGCTATCTATATCGGCTGCAAAATTATCACCCATGTTCGGATGTTGAGGTTGGATTAGACACTCAGTTGTTATATTGAAGACCATTCGTTCGATGTGGCCGTGCCTGGAAAATGAAAGGCCTCATGGTTCTTTAAGTCCACATCAGTTTTTGCTTTGATACAGGCGTTAAAAATTAGACTAGACTCACCTAAAGAACAATTCTGCAAACCGACATATTCATTTGTCTGTCCATAACTATGTCCGTGTTAGGAATTAGCGTCTTTTTCATTTACCGGGCAAGTTGGTAAGTGCAGTAAACCTCATTACACAACCTGTTCTTTTTCCACTTAAAATGCATCAAGTTATGTATTATGACGCTCTGTAGTATACTTTTCATCACTTTATTTTAAATCTACATCAATCAAGTACCTTCTTGGAGCGCATTATAAAAAAGCATGTGAATTCAGTGTAGTCCTCTCTGATAAATTAAGCCTTCTGATATACTTTCTCTATTGCAACAACGCAGCACATTTCATATATTGTAGTACAAATATATAAACAAACTGTCATTGTCGATAACACAATCTCTGAAAATACGAATATGATCAGATATTAACCAGCGACAGCGTTCATTGTGTACCCCAGGTCAGCCATTATCGCAGTTCACTGTGACAAGTTAGTCCGAAGTTCAAAGATAAACAGTCAATTCATTGTGGAAATTTATACACTGCTGAACTCATTTGGAGATCATTATCTATTTCCAAAAATGTCGCTTTTTAGAAAATCGATTTTCTATTTTTGGATACATATCGATGAGAAATGTTTGATGGGAAGAAGTCGAATCGGAGCGAGACTTCTACCCTTGTGCCATTGTTAAAATAGCACAGGTCATAAGACTCATGGTCCTGCGTTTTAGACATTTGAACGCATTCCACTTGTCAGAACGTCATGCATTAATTTGCCCAAAATCGCACATGACGTTCTGATAGGTCGTTGGAACTAAGACTTGTAACATGTTCATTAGGCAAAATTGAGTACAATTGCCAGAGGGGTCCTTCAAAATTAACCACTTCGGACGGTCACAAGGAAGAAGGGGCACCGATGGTGATTATTTGGGTCGCCGTAACCGCCGATAGGCAATCTACGATTATATTTTAGGACCGTAGTATGAAAAATGATCACGACGTGTATAGATGAGCACAGCGAGCCGTCAATGGGCCGTTTGTTGGCATTGAAGCAGAAGCGGCTAAAATAGGTCTGGCGGTTAATGAAGGCAAAACAATGTACTTGCTGTCATCAAGAAAGGACACACAACATCGACGTCTCGGACAGAGCGTCACACTAGGCAGCAGACACTTAGAGGCAGTTCAGGACTTCGTTTGCCCCAGCTCCGGAGTAAATAGGGACAACAACATGCTACGAGAGTCTTCCCTGCCAATCGCTGTTTCTTTGGATTCAAGAGGGAATTGAGTAATAAAGTCCTCTCTTGAAAGACTAAGCTTGCCATATGTAATAGCTCCCATCCCATTCCTACTTTATGGCACGGCGACCTGGACGCTGCTTAAAGCGAATGAGAAAGTCCTTAGTCTTTTCGTGAAAATAGTTTTGCGTTCGATTTTTGGTTCTGTTTGCGTTGATGGCATCTGGAGGAGAAGACTTACCAACGAACTCTGTGGGCTGTACAGCCACATGCGCCTGGTCAAGCGTCTACGAATACAACGCTTAAGATGGCTAGGCTATGTAGAGCGTATGGACACCACTGCTTCGGAACGAAAAGTCTTCAAGTCTAAGCCATTGGGACAACGCAACAGAGGACGGCATAGACTAAGGTGGCGCACGCAAGTAGAGAAGGACCTCAACTAACTTGGAGAGCGCAACTGGAGGGAGCTGGCGAAAGATCGTGCTGGCTGGAGAGGCATGTTGGTTGAAACCCAGGTCTTCCCCGGACTGTAGCGCCACAAGAAGACCTCAACCAACTTGGAGCGCGCAATTGGAGGCAGCTAGCGAAAGATCGTGTTGGCTGGAGAGGCATGTTGGGTGAGGCCCAGGTCCACCCCGGACTGTAGCACAACAAGAAGAAGAAGTGCCAAAATTAAGAAGACCGATATATAATGAAATTATCTTACAGGGAGTGTTGGATTGGTCTGAGACCGTGGCCATTAAAACAAGACTCGTTACCGTCTCTCAAAGCGCGCGTTAAATTAAGTTCCTTAGCATAATGTATGATAACTTAAGAAATATTGACTGGATTTTCATAAATTTTTTTGTTGTGTTCCTTAAATACAGACCTTCAAAAGTATGAGAAGTTTATTGTGTATTTGGATAGAAAGTATAATGAATTTTATGAAATTTCGTTTTGTCCGATACTGTACATATCCAAGGCATACCGGCGTTTTTTTTTTTTTAATAAAACACAATTTATTTGTGGGAAAGTAAAAACATTTTATTCAAAGTATTGGCCATTGTTTTCTACACATTTTGACCACCTTTCTGGCAATTTGTGAATACCACGGCAATAAAATTGTTCGTCTTTTACAGCAAACCAATCAGACACCCAATTTTCGACCTCCTCGTAGGAATCAAAGTGCTGCTCAGCCAATGCGTGTCCCATCGATGAAAACAAATGGCAGTCGGAAGGAGCCAGGTCTGGTGAATACGGCGGGTGGGGTAGCTGCTCCCAGCCAAGTGTTTTGATTGTATCCTGAACCGGTTTTGCTTTTTGTACAGGTGCATTGTCATGGAGCAAAATTACCTTGCCATGTCTTCTGGCCCATTCTGGTCGTTTCTCGATCAATGCATGGTTCAAATTGATCATTTGTTGTCGAATGCGACCAGTATTACGGTTTCACCAGGTTTTAGGAGCTCGTGGTACAGCACACCTTTCTGGTCCCACCAAACACACAGCATTGTCTTCTTGCCAAATCGATCTGGTTTAGCAGTCGATGTTGATGGTTGTCCCAGATTGACCCATGACTTTTTCCGTTTAGGATTCTGAAAATAAATCCATTTTTCATCACTGGTAACAATCCGATGCAAAACCAATTTTCTTTCGTGTCTTTGAAGCAAAATTTCACAAGTGGTTTTTCGGGTTTCCGTCTGTCTTTCATTCAATTCATGTGGCACCCATTTTCCACACTTTTGGATCCTTCCCATAGCTTTTAAACGGTCAGAAATTGTTTGTTGTGCAACATTTAACATTGCTGCCATTTGCTTTTGACTCAAAGTGTCATCTCCATCCGATATCGTTTGCAATTCGGCGTCTTCAAACTTTTTTGGTGGTCTTCCACGTTCTTCATTTCTCACATCAAAATCATTATTTCTGAACCGTTGAAACCATCTTTTGCATGTTGCTTCTGATAGAGCATGATCACCATATGCCTCGACAAGCATTCGAAGCGACTCTGCAGCACTTTTCTTCAAAAGAAAACAAAAAAATTAATGCTTTCCGCAAATCATCACTTTCTGGTACATAATTCGACATTTTTAGCGCAATGGAAAAATATGATGTTGTCTGTTCAGTGACTTGATGTATACTCAATATTTTTCACAGATGTCATAGCAAACAAACAAACAAAAAATAAGGGCTCCTCCACACCAAATGTTCCCTATCGAGGCATTTGTATCTTGACGCTCACTTCGTACCGGTATACCTGGTATGTCTACAGCGTTGATTTTTGGCTTTGACATTTTTGTGTGCGTAAATAAATTTGTATTGTAAATTGCCTTGAATAAAGTTGACATCTTTTGTTGTTGGCCCGTAAGTCACCGTCATCGCCCTCTTTGATCCAGATTTTATCCCTTGCTAAATATTTTCAACCTAATTGCCTTCAACTGTCATACTTCTCGACATCGACAACAAAGACGCACAAAAAAGTTCAGGGCCACCTACGTCACTTCAATCAACAGCCGCTGCCATAAATAAGTGTGTAGGCCCCTTAATAACTTCTGCAAAACCTCTGACACACATGATATGCCAAGCGGTGAGTCCATTACACGTATTGTTCATCGGATGAACTTGTTTCTCGTTGCCGTCTGTCCCGCCCAACTCACCCAACATCATTCGTCATCGCTCACTGACATTTCTGTTTTTGCATAAAGCCCGTGTTTGATGTTAATGATAGACTCCCTAACCGTAAACGTTTACCGTTTATTTGTCTATTCGCAAGCTCTCTAAGCACAAGCACATCATTAGGTGCGCGAATCTCGCACTACTTCCGTTGCGACTTGGCGTGTGCGTGCGTGTATGCTCTGCTCCAGTCTAGAATATGGTATGTGATGTTCCAGATACTTGTACGTTTGGTTTGAGCTTTCCATTTTCCGCATTTGATTTTTGTTCGTTTTCCATTTAATTAAGTTTCTTTTCATAATTTAATTGCTTGCGTTGAATGCTTGACGAAGAATAGCCTCATCATCGCATACAACCACAGACAGACGTAATCCTTTCCTTGTCAGGCATCATCCGGCAGCCGGGCGCAGCCGGCAGCACACATTATTAGCATCGGAGCGAAGCATGGATCTGTTGGGTCTGTGTGCGCCTGAAGGCCTCTGCGAGACATTGATCGAATTTATTTAATTGAATTTGATTGACACAATGACATGAATACCCATTCAATGGGTCATTTTATTAGGCGGCTCTCTAAAGGCACGCATTACATGTTTACATTTCTGCTTTTTTTTTTTATTGCCTCTTCATGTTGGATCTGATTTAATCTGATGTGCAGATTTGTGTCCGTTCTACAGTTGGGTGGAGAAGTTGTGGGTTAGATGGGAGTGGATGGTTATGTTTATGTTTATCGGTGCAGGGATTACGTTGAAATAACAAAAATTACGATCGGCTTACTGCATTTATTCATTTTATTCTGTTCTGTGTTCGTCTTTGAAAATGCTCTTAAGTCTGCATTTATGATCTTCAAAGACTTAATGAATCTTGAAAAGGATTATGACACGATAACAAATCTGAATGAAATTTAGGAAAAGTTCATTGCAGCCTTAAGTGGTTAAATATAACATTCCCTTCACTGACTGTCTAAGAATTTGTCTCCTAAGTTATCGAATTTAAATGAATTGCGGGAAACTTATAAACACCATTTCGACCAAGATTTTATGTAGGTATACATAAAAGACACATTTAACCGAAAGGTGTCTGTTGACACCTTAGCCAATTACCAATGAAAAACTTTAAAAAGTTACTCTTTTTATTATTTGTAATCGAAAATAATATTCGTTCTTATTTATTGGGTTGAATATCGTTTAGTATTCGGGTATGGAAAATTAATAAGAAAAAATAATGTTAAAAAAAACGATGTAAGAAAAAATCAATCAAATCAAAACCTTATTCAATATAACACTTTTCACAGATGATTGGTTGGTCGTTTAAGCCGTTTAAGCACTTGCCACAAGAGTATTTTTTACACTGAGAACAAATTGTAGCGGCTCTATTACCGGAACAATACTTCACTTGGCACTTTTTCCCCCTTTTTGGAAAGGAACCGATTTTATATTAAACTGCCGATGAATCTGCCGTATTTGTTGTTCTCTCATTGCATTCTTTGTATGCAGTTGAAAGTTCCTCTCCTAACTGGAATAAGAAATCTCTCTGAAATATTTTCACCTGTCGTTTCTTTGTTAAAAATACATGCGTTTATTAATAATAATAATTGTTGGCGCTACAGTCCAAAGCGGGACCAGGGCCTAGCTTGCTCATCAACTGCTCGTGTTGTGCGCGCTACTGTTCTCTCACGAGTAGAAGGGACCTACAGTTTTTTGCCGACTCCGAACGGCGAAATTTGAGAAGCTTTCTTAGACAGTTATTACTCTTTGAGTGTTGTCAGCAGCTCAAAAGAAGTGGTGCCGTGAAAAATTTTGAAAAATCGGTGTCGAGCTGGGAGTCGAACCTAGACCCTTCGGCGTGTGAGCGTCGCACTCTACCCACTACGCCACGGCGACCACGAATACATGCGTTTATACCGATCAAATCAAGGATATTGAAAAAAAAGTGCATAGGCCATCTACGGCATTTACATTTTACGCTACATTTTCTTGCCATTTGGTCAGTCATATCGATCCCAAATTGTGTGATGTTGTAAAATCTTATTGTTTCAGGAAAACACTTATTGCTGTTTTCGACTTGTACAGATTTATGCAATGAACTTAATAAAAGTAATTTTTTGTTCGCTTTACTTTTACAAGCGGAGAACGGAGAGTCAAGTTATTTGTTGCGTAAATTTGGATGGAAAAGCGTTCCATTTATATTTTTTACAGATCTTGGCAACTCTCTCCTATTTTGGCGTATTGTCCCAACTAAAGAAGTAATCTTCTGTAAAAGCTTTGTTGAAATAGTACTGCTTGTGAAGAAATTGTCGGTAGAAACACTCCTACCGCTGCCAGTAAATGATTCAGTAAGCTTCAAAACCCCGTACGTATATTAGAATTCAAATAGTGTAACCAAATGGTTGTGAAAAAGGAGTTCATGAATAAAAAGTGTAGTAATGGCTTTCAGGTGTCAAAAGACACCCCATGGTAGAAGCAGGAATATCATGTACGTACCTTGAGTTTCAGGATGAGTACGAGGATAATGATGCCACAAAATTAATTAAACAACTATTATATGAATTTTCAAAAAGTAAAATTAGAAAAAACTTGGAAAATAATTTCAAATCAAAATTTCAAAAAGTGTCTTTTGACACCTTTGGCACAAATAGTGCTCAGAACCCATTAAAGAAATCGGCAGCTTCGCTGTTTTCACGTCATATTGAAGCAGAAAATTGGCAAAAAATCATTTTTTGAAATATCCATTTGTTCCCTCTTATAAACACAGATGAATTAGCCTTTTTCAGTCATTGTTTCAACGCAGCAACCACTTGAATATTACTAGAAAATGCGAAAATAAAACAGAACAAAACCATATTGGAACAGCCGCCTTTGATGGGTAATGGTACAATGCGAAGAACACGAAATTTTACAGAAATTATGTTGCACCCCTAATAATTGTTGGCGCGAAAGTCCACAGGGGGACCAGGGCCTAGTTTGCTCATCAACTACTCGTGTTGTGCGCGCTACTGTTCGTAGAAGGGACCTACAGTTTTTTGCCGACTCCGAACGGCGAAATTTGAGAAGCGTTCTTAGACAGTTGTTGCTCTTTGAGTGTTGTCAGCGGCTCGAAAGAGGTGGTGCCGTGAAAAATTCGAGATGTTCAGCCGGGAATTGAACCTAGACCCTTCGGCGCGAGAGCGTCACACTCTACCCACTCTACCCACTACGCCACGGCGGCCGTACCACTCCTCATTCTTAAAACATAAGATTCATAGCATTATCAGTTACTCACTTGCACGTTTTACGAATATAATCTAAGTTCAGAATTCATTTGATCCAAAGCTTTGTCAGGTGTAAATGCAAGGTAGACGATGGTTGAAAGTGCACATTTGATCAAGCGTCTTAGTTCTTTAAGTTTTCTATATTCCCAATGCCCCTTGGATCGAAAAGGGGCTTTGGTAAAGGGCTTTGGTAAGGTTTGGTAAAAGGCATGATTTATGAAAAATATGGGACATTTTCCAAACACATTTTATGGATAATTTTTCCAAAAAAAAAAATCCTTAGACGTGGGTTTAGACGCAGGTAATATTTGTTGACAATTGAAATGACTAGTTTCCTGATATACAGCTGCGGTAAAAAAAAATAGCACATTACGAGACCCAACTTTCATCGTGAAATAAAATTTATTCAGATGTATCCAACGAAAGTTTGACTGTTTAAGAACATAGTATTGAATTAAAAGAACACATTAAACAAATTAAAATTTTTATTCATAAGCTTAAGAAAAAAATATCATAAAATTTCTTTAAGAAATCCAGTAAATGAGCGGGAAAAAAATAGCACCATTGTTTCATTGTTCAACTTAAAACTAATCCATCACAGAATTAGAAAATCTTCTTGCACGATGTCATTGCTTTGATGCTTTCTATTAAAATTAATATTTCGTTGCATGGCCTTTGTTGGCTATAACGGCTTAGCAACGTCTGGTCATTGAGTTAACCAAGCTCTGACACCTTTCAGTTGGAATTCTCTCTCAAGAAGCTTTACCAGCAGCCCAAAGTGCTTGGTTGCTTGTCGGTCTTTTGTCTGACACTGCTTTTATTTTTACATCGGCCAACAGATTTTTAATGGGATTGATTTATTGATTTGATTTTTTAATGGGATTTTTCTGGCCATTCCATCACATTCACTGCATGATCCTCAAACCATTTCTTTGCCTTTGTACTGGTGTGCTTGGGGTCATTGTCCTGTTAGAAGACCCACAAAAGTGGCATTTCCTCCACCGGGTAAGGGCGCATAGCATTTTCGAGAATATTCACGTAGACTTGTTGATCCATAATGGGTTTTTATCCAGTAAATGGGCCCACACCATTATACTTGAACCCCCATGCTTAACCGCTTTATTTGTATATTTGGGGTTATATTCAGCGTTTGGAAATCTCCTAACATAGGTACCCAAACAATACCGCCAAACAATACGATATTACTTTCGTCAGTCCATAACACGTTGCGCCATTTAGTTGCTGCTGTGTAAATATTAAACTCTTCTTTGCATGTTTTGCTATCAAAAGAGAGATCTTTCTTGGACTACACGCTGTTAAATGATGATCCCTTAATCTGTGACGAACCCTTTCGAGCTCTTTTTTGAGCTCAATTGCTGGTTTGAAAATATTCTTTTGACTTTCTCGGACTAGGCGTCTGATAAGATTTGTCAACATAACCGGTTTTCGTCTACGAATTTCGATTTTGGGTGCGTACAGTACTGCATTACGAATCATTTTGTTGGAGCAGCCAACAAGAAGTCGAACTTCTTCGTAAGTTTTTCCTTCTGCTATCATTTTTTTATAATTTCCCGCGTCTGCAATGCTTTCCATGACCCATTTTTTTAGACGGTAAATTGTGTGTTTTATATAATAAAATTAGTTAGAAAGTAAACGAATCTAAATAATTCAATAACTTACGTTGATATATTACACCAAAAAATACGTTTTCTTATAAAAACTGCAATCAGCGCTATTATTTTTACCGCCTCGCACAAGGGTTTTGTCACAATATGGTCTCGTAAAGAAATAACCGTTAATAGTTCAGTGTCAGACGTATACCAAACAAATGGCTGACACTTCAAGCAATAATAAAACGGAGTAGGGCCTAGAAATATTCGTTCATTTTTTCATTGGGCGACTAAAAATGAAACTTGTTCTCTTGGTGATATTTTTTTACCGGCACTGTACACCCAATACTCGTTTTGTCAAAATAGGGTCTGGTTAATGCCGTAAAAACTAAGCGAAAACTTCCATGCACATTTTTTTTTGTGAGACATTTTGCCTGTTAGTAACGAATATTTATTCAACACTATTGGTTTTGGAAAAAGATGACTGAATTAAAAGAATCTTTATAGAATCTTATTAAAACGTTGTGACCTATTTGGATGTGGTTGCAGTGAGCGATCAAGTCGATATCTGAAGTAAATGTTGATTTCCCTTCCTCAATTTTCGGCCTTCAGTATCGCCAAATGACTAAGTACAGCGTCAAGTTATTCTGTAGATTCTGTATTCTGAGAGTCAACTTATGAGCCAGAAAATTTTAAATTTGTCGCAACTTTGCAAAACCAGCGAAACACTCGCAATGTTACTTCAACCAAATAGTTAAATTAATAAAACTTGCACTGGATAACAAGAACAGACTAAATGAATGGAAATCAAAGATCAAAGATGCTAGTCAAAGATGCCTTGACAACTTTGAATTTAATTTGTGAGCGCGCTCTTCCCATAATCACCAAATTATCTATTCAGTAAACTCAACGTTTCCATTATGACAAAGTACTTAAAGCAGCAACGTCTGTAATTATAATAATTTTAATTAAGAAAAAAAGGTTCTCAAGTCCCCTTTGGCAAGTATATAACAACTTGTTGAAAGTGCTTTTTGGAAGAACCCACAATTTTCATGTATGTGAGGCAATTGAACTCCACATTCCAGGGCAATAATGATCTTTGCTTAGTCAGATCTGACTGTACTGGGATTCTGAATATTTTAAGTCATCTCTCGACACAATATTGTGTTTATAAAATTGTAATAGAAAGGTAGGTTATTTGTCCCTAGAATGAAGGTTCTCTTCGTTGAACAATATCAACATTTTGACTTATATACTTACCTTGTCACGGTTTTCTTATTCAATATAAATTGTCCTTTATGTCATTGCCTTCTTTGTCTAGTATTTCGGCCCGGGATGGGATTTGGTTTTACGTGATCACCTCCCTTGACGGCTTATATCGTAGATAACGCAAGACTAAACGTCTTAGTTACCCAAGTACCAACTGAGATTATGCTTGAGGGGCAATCACTCCACCTTGGTATGATGCGAGGCCTTCCAAAAACCTCTTCCGCTCAATGGGTTGCAGCGCCCGGTTGAGAATGCAACTCCACACAGAGCCGGGAAAGTCCTCTTGCCGCCTTGCCGAGCCATGGATATCTGATTCTCAACCAACATGAAAATTGCGCACTCCAAGTTGGTTAAATTCCTTCTTCACTTGTGTGCGCCGCCACAGCTTAAGCCGACCTCTGTTTCGTTATCACATTGGCTTGGATTCGAAGAATTTTCGGGCCGGAGCATAAGTCTTCATAAGCTCTGCATAACCAAGCCGTCTTAAGCGTTGTGTACAAATACGCTTGACAAGGGGTCTGCAGGTGTACAGATCATGAAGTTCGTCACTGAATCTTCTCTTTAGATATCCATCAACGCAAACAGGACCAAAAAACGCTGTCCTCATCCGCTGTTAGTAACGACCAGGCTTCTGCGCCATAAAGCAGGACTGGAAGGATGAAGCTGTTATACAAAGCCAGTTTAGTCTTGTGAGAAAAGATTCCATTTCTCAATTGTCATTAGCAATAGTGATTCTGGATTTGATTTTGGTGAATATTTCGCGGAGCAGGAGTGTACGATGTCCTTAACTACCTCTTAGTTGTTGCTTTCTAGTGTGACGCTCTGTCCGAGACGTCGATGTTGTGTGTCCTTCCTTGATGACAGCATGTCCTTCGTTTTGCCCTCATTTACCGCCATACCCATTTTAGGCGCTTCCGCTTCAATGCCAGCAAACGCCTCATTGATGGCTGGTTGTGTTCGACCAATTACGTCAATGTCATCGGCATAAACTAGGAATTTAGCTGCCTTTGTGAAGATCGTGCCTCTGGTGTTGACATGCGAGTTACAGACAATCTTCTCAAGAAATATGTTGAAGAAGTCACAAGATTGTCCGTCGCCTTGTCTTAAAACTTTTTTTGACAGTGAAGTCGGTGAATTCATTACTGCCCTTCACGGAGCAGCAAGAGCTCTGCATTGATATGCTAGACAATCTGATGAGTTTGGTAGAAACGCCAAAACTAAACACGGCACTGTATAGTTCGTCCATATGCACCCTATGCACTATGTGACCTTAAAATCGTAATCTTTACTTCTTGGTTCTTTTCCAGAACTTACCGTTGTCAGGATCTGCCGTAAAGTCAAGATCAGGTCTATTGTGAACATCCCTGGTCTGAAATCACGCTGATAGAAACCTTACGGTCATTATTTGCAAGAAAATGCAACACGAATAAAAACTCATGCTTGCAAAAGGGGGAGGGGGAGGAGAAATATTCGTAGTGGCCCCTAAATGTGTCATGATCGTCAAAAAGCACAATGCTTAATTTTGCCGAATAATACGCTGAATGTGTATGAACATAACCATAATGAACTGCACGCTTATTTTGCATTTCTTCGCTGTACCATCTCTATTAAACCTCACAGAGTACTTATTCGCTAAAAGAAGATTCCCATAAGGTTCAGTGCTAAGGAAGAATCAATGGCTAAAGTTAATAGGAGAAGTTACTAGTTCACTAAGTTCTATGAGATCTGTGCACTCTTTTTACTGTTTTGTCATAACTGGAATTCCACTGTTCTGTCTTCACAAAAAATGTTGTGGACTTGTTTAACGTTTCTAAATTCGCCAAAAATGTGTAAGGCGTAGAGTCATTTCATTTAATTGACTAAAATAAGGTCAAGTTGCTGGCAAAAGACTCAATCACTTGAAAAATGATTGTTGTTCGGCAACAAGAGAGCGCTATGAAACCTCATTTCACTTTGTCAAATAAACATTCCTTCGAAAACGAAGCAAGGAGAAAACGAAATAACCTTTGTTCAAAAACCTAGACAGTCCACGTAAGAGGTCAGAGCTCGCCTTGGATCATCCCTACGGAGATGCCTATGTTTTCATCCTAATCCAGTTCATGCATTCATGTCTAAGCGACCTACGAAAACCAAACGTTTTTTCTGCTGTCTATATTCTAATCACGATACAATGCGCTTCGCATATCAGTTTCTAAAAATACTCATCTCCAGCAACATTAGCCTCATATCAGCACGTTTCTATCTCTGTTTTATTTGATTTCAAATCACGAAGCATGAACTCGAATTTATTCAGACGTTCATTCTTCTCGCACACCCACTGTACAGCTTGTCTACGAAAATTCATATACGCACTGCTCGCCAAAAAAACAGCACACACACACACCCAACCAAACCAGTGAATCTAAATATACACCGCCATCATCATCACACGGAGTACATCATCCAACAAGAAAAAGTCCACCGTCAAGCGCGCATTTGATTTGTGTTTTGATTTGACTCCCCTCGTAAATGTTTACATTTATTAGCTCCTCTTTAGCGGTGTGCTCTCATTTCGCCCCCGTTTTTGTGCGACGTAGATTTAACCCGACATGAGTAGCTGCCCGCTTGTTGAACTTAATCTTGCAAAAGTTCAGTGCTTGTCCTACTTTTTTCTTCTTTAATATTTGTCTGCTTAAATCACATGACAGGTTTTAATATTCAAAATGTTGTTCTTTTTTTCAGGCTGTGAAACAATTCATTGATCAGATTGGATCGTGTTCAGTGCGAAAAAACGTGTCGCATACCACCGCAATAAAGTTTCTACGTGCTAGAAAATTTGATATACCACGTGCTGTGTCGCTGTATGAGCAGCACGAACAGATCAGACAAAAGGAGGGTCTCTACAACATCGACCCCAATGCGGAACCTCTGCGGTCGGAGTTGGAAACGGGGAAATTCACAATTTTGGTAAGTCCATTGCGATATGAATTATCGAAAACTGACTTAATTGTCCTTTATTGTGTTTTAGTCGGCCAGAGATTCGAGTGGAGCTGCCATTGCATTGTTCACGGCGAATAAACACAGTCCTTTGAGCGTGACGCACACGACAACTTTACAGGGAATAGTGTATCAGTTGGACGTTGCGCTGCAGGATACCGAAACGCAAAAGGCTGGATTAGTGTTCATTTACGACATGAGCGGGTCCAAGTACTCGAATTTCGACTATGATCTTTCGCAAAAGATTTTAACGCTTTTAAAGGTAAGTGAGGAGCCCAGATACAGAGACTTGTCTGCTTCTATAAATCATAGATGGCTTAATCTTGCTGGGGTGTTCCCCACAATCGTGCGGAAGTTTGTGATGCAATCGGGGGAGGACCAAGAATATTTGTTTTTTGTTATAGATAACCGTTATCAACGTTATCAAATCGAATGCCAATCAGGAAATTATAGCTTCATGCTTGTCCATGACAGCCATGGCCTGTAGTTTATTAATTTCATTTCTTATTAAGATTTTTAATTTTGCTAGGAAATGAGATTGAGTACAGCATAATAATAATAATAATTGTTGGCGCGACAGTCCACGGGGGGCCAGGGCCTAGCTTGCTCACTCGTGTTGTGCGCGCTACTGTTCTCTCTCGAGTAGAAGGGACCTACAGTTTTCTGCCGACTCGGAACGGCGAAGTTTGAGAAGCTTTCTTAGACAGTTGTTACTCTTTGAGTGTTGTCACCGTCTCGAAAGAGGTGTGGCCGTGAAAAATTCGAGGTGTTCATCCGGGAATCGAACCTAGACCCTTCGGTGGTGAGCGCCGCACTCTACCCACTACGCCATGGTGGCCGCAAGTACACCTTAAGTACAAACAAATGTCTCAAAAGATTGTAGTTGTTCGTCTGAGTATTGAACGTTTTAAAAGCAATAATTTTTTTCTCAAGCGAAGGAGCTGTCTTTCGTTGTATCGATGCAGCACTAGAACACTCGTTGTGTGAAAATTTTGTGAATCTCAAATGATTTACCTACGTTCCAACTTCCTTTCAAAGAAAATGTAAGTTTTCCCATCCATTCTCTGATATTGAATATTTAACAGCATCGTCCATATCAAGTTAAAGTCTTCTTTAAGCTCTGTAACCTTATGTATGCTGCACACGGCTTCTTGCCCGATTCCGATTTTTGTTGTTAATAGGTTATATAACAAATTTTCTAAATTTCCCACCTCACACTCTTTTCCAATTATTCATACCTATTTATCTGTACCATTTTAAAAATTGTAACAGTTAAAATCAGTTCAAAAAATGATAAAGTAAGATGAAAACATTTTAAATGCTAATAACCGTCTCTGTCTCTTTTAAGTATGAAGACTTTACTCAGTGACCATCTTGTAGCGGGTAAATCCTCAGTTCAAAAAGGATCCGCTTTTTCAAATTGCAGTTGTTGCGTGTTGTTGCCTTCCCTGGCGAAAAAAATTTAACACGGAAACCAGACTGAACCCTTTGCGAAATGGTATAACGAAAAAGTTCTTTCTTTAGTAAAAAGAACTCCAACTGCAAACCATTCGTTCTGCACTTATGTAAGGCATCTCAATCATGGACATTATAATGGCGTCTTTATGACTAATATTTTAAGGCTCCTTAAGTAGGAGTTGTAATTCTGTGGCCTAGCCAACCTAAACTTCTAATTCGCTAGTGCTTAACTAAGCATATGCTGTCCGGCGTTTGCAGTCCTCCATATGCTATTTACGTCAACAGGACGAGTAGCAATTCTTGCATATGCTACTGAAAGTCCTATCTAATTATACTAGACTATGACCTATGTTCAAACAACTACAAAACCTCACCTTTCAATGGTGGGAGATAGAATTGACTTTTCGTTGGGTATTGAATTCTTGATTTAAATATCTATATTATGCAAACTTAGTCGTCATGTGCTGAAGTTTGGTGATGATGCGATGTGAAGGAGTCTGCTTGTTTTGAAACCCCAAGCAGTTAAATTCTCCAGCTTTTTCGTTACATTGCGGCCAAAAGTCCAGAATCTTACAATCAAACTGAATGAAGAGTTGTTCTATAGAAACAATGAGAAATTTTATACAGTCACTTGAATGTCAGCGATCTTTCTAATGGCAACCTAAAAGTTGCTACAATTTACATGCAAACTTTTATATACTCTTTTTGTTGTGAGGACAGACTTTAGATAATATGTTGGAAACACGTATTCTAAATTCTTTTGATTTTAGGCTCTGTATAAGGCTTAAGGGACCGGCATTTCCGATTATTCAAAAGTCATTTGTGGGATGTCTTATACCCGGAAGTTCAGGACTTTAATACTGAAGGCTCAATTCACTCGAACGCAACAGCATGCTGTTTTTTGCCCTTATTTTGCACACTGCACTATTTACTGACAAGTTAATGAAATGTTAGGTTGACTCAGTATTGCAGTGACTTAACAGTTCCTTTGTCGAACACGGGACGGACCCTTTATGAAAAGGCACTACTACCAATGAACTATTTCGTTCCGTCTAGAAATTGATATTGAAGTTGGTTCAGGTACGCAAAACTAAGTAGTTCTGACATATGTTTGAATAAAAAATGTTCCTTCGCATAAATGTCAATAAAAGTGAAGTGTGCAATATGTTAGTTTGAAAGGCATATATGTGCTCATCTTTGGAACTGTACACGAAGGATTTTGTTGAGGGTATTCGCGAGACATTTCTTAATCTCTCTTCTTTTTACACTGCAATTCAAACAATTCAAATACAGTAGTTTAAAGATAAATGGATCGTGTGTATCATACAAGAAATCAAATCAATCTAGCATATAAGAGAACAAAGAATAGAAAATAAAAATGCATTAAAAACAAACAAACAATACAAAATCAAAGAAAGACACACAAAACAATACGATTTGCGAATGATATCTATTACTGATATTTATTATTTGAATGTGTAGGACCTTTTAGTTCATACATTCACATTTCCTCGGTCATGTTGAACTACCATATGGGAGCAATCGGACATGTTTAATTGGAATATGAGGAACGATTGGAACAAGGTTCAAGAACTATGAACTATTCAACTATAGCAGTGATGCCTATGCACACTGTCGTTGGATGATTTTAAACAGTGTACGGGCTTAAGTTCTCTACCCCACTTCTACAAACAAGTCTCACCAAATAGAATGTTTATGGTCAACATAACCTCCTGGAAATGAGACGAAAGAAGTAAGAATACAGTAGAAAATTGCATAAAGGATAATTGCTTACTCCTCTCTTTAGAAAACAGAGTTTGAAACGAGCACCCGATTTGGAGGAGTGGAGGGTAGAGTGCGACACTCACACGCTGAAAATTCCTAGTTCTACTTCTATATTGAACAAAGTTAATTTTTCACGAAACCGCCTCTTTTGAGTTTTTGCCGCAGCTCAAATTGTATCTGCATGAAAAAGTTTCTCAAACTCCGCCGTTCGCAGTCGATGTAGGTCCCTTCCACTCGTGAGAGAACAGTTGCGCACACAACACAAATATTTGATGAGGAAGCTAGGCGATTATGGACTGTTGCACTATCCAACATATGTAATTATATTAACTTAATCCATAAGGAGGATTTCATTAAAGTGTCTGGTGTATATATTTATATTTTTTTCATTGGAGGAAGTGGAATAGCGCTTCAAAGCAGGTACATTCTTGCTAATAGGCCGTAAATGAAAGCATTTACGGTATTAATTTAGTTTTTTTGTTGAATGTCTTCCATTGCTTCTACGATTTAGAACCAACATCGTCAGTTCTCTCGACAGCTGTGCCAAATATTTGCTACCTAACCCGATCGAAACAGTGATTTGAAGTGTCGTCGTCCTTACCACAGCCGTCTATGCCAAATATTTGCCACCTAACTCGATCGAAACAGTGATTTGAAGTGTCGTCGTCCTTACCACAGCCGTCTATGCCAAATATTTGCCACCTAACTCGATCGAAACAGTGATTTGAAGTGTCGTCGTCCTTACCACAGCCGTCTATGCCAAATATTTGCCACCTAACCCGATCGAAACAGTGATTTGAATTGTTGTCGTCCCTACCACAGACATCTATGCCAAATGTTTGTCACCTAACCCGATCGAAACAGTGATTTGAAGTGTCGTCATCCTTATCACAGCCGTCTATGCCAAATTTTTGCCACCTAACCCGATCGAAAGAGTGATTTAAAGTGACGTCTTCCTTACAACAGCCGTCTATGCCAAATATTTGCCACCTAACCCGATCGGCACAGTGATTTGAAGTGTCGTCGTACTTACCACAACCGTCTATGCCAAATTTTTTCCACCTAACCCGATCGAAAGAGTGATTTAAAGTGACGTCTTCCTTACAACAGCCGTCTACTCTTAGTTGTTCAAAAGGTGTTAGTTGTTTGGCGAAAGTATGCGATCGTCCTTTAACACCAGTTTACAGAGAGGGTTTTTAACAAACGTATGGCGACACGTATTTGGTTTGCCTACATCATTCAAAGTCATACTACCGAATTGTTCAATCACCGATAAAAACTATATCCCAACTTAAAGATGTGGGCTTTGATTTTGATTTGTAAAATGTCTTCTTCAGCCCATTTAAAAAAAAGAAACGAGAGAACGTTTTAAAACTAGACAGAAAATTGTTTCAAAAACATCAACAGACCCTACAGACGTGCACTTAAATCCTTCAGCCGGTTTCACACTTCCAAACCTTACTCAACTGTGACCAACAGACGAGTTTTACTTCTTCAATGAAGTTTTCGGGTGCCACCTGACGAAACAAATGACAGAGAGAAAGCTAAGTTAAGACAAAATTTATGTAAAGACAAGTTTTGACGCAACAAATTTAAGAAAAGAAGTCAACACCATACCAACTGCGCTCCTTTGCTCTTTGTATTTAAACAATGCCATAATTGTTGAGCATTTCATAAGTTGTAAGCGCTTATCTATAAACACGTCTTGCGACTACAAATTTAACTTTTCTAACAAGTGCCGGAGGTCGTGTGAAATCGCTACCTGCCAGTTGCAGCTGATGGATGCTGTGTCTTTGAATAGCTGTGTCATTGTTGCAAAGAAGCTTCGATTATATTTACGCTTGACCTCGCTTTCGCCTTGCCTATTTGATCAACTTCGCTTTTGTTAGCGTTTCAAATGCAATTTACGTGTGTACAGCATGAACAATTTGGTTTTGAGTTCTTTTGACTTAGACAGCATGTGGGTTTGTGTGAGTTTTCTTCATTTATGATGAAGTTGAAGGATGAAAAAAATCATCAGAAATGAATTGTCATCTTCTGCCAAATCGAAAATGCAATGGTCAACCTGGAACTTTGTTCTTAACTTGGTTAAATAAATAAGACGCATTTACTTGAGGTACACACAAATTAAGTAATTATTTACTATGAAGTTTGGGACCTGGAACTTGTAGCCTTTCGACAAATTTTATCAGAGACTTGCTGTTAAGTTAAAAGTTGCTCCAGGTTTCCCTCTTTTCATAGTGACTTCTGTACACACACGAGACTGCTCTCGGTATCGCATGTAGGTTTCTCCTGTTCTAGGTTTCTGGGCGCGTTGCTGTCAGACGTCCATCTTAAGTTCCAAGACATCCGCGATTACTGAATATCAAAAGTTCTGTCTTTCACTTCTTTGGTATTTGACCAGGAATTTGGAAGCCATCTAGGAGGAAGCTTTATTGTCAATGCCATCGATTTGGATAAGTTAGCGAAAAGTTCTATTATTCTTCATATTCTTGTAGCGGAACAGTCCGGGGACCTGGACCTCAACCAACATGCTTCTCCAGACAACACTTTTGCTTGTCGCCTCCAATTGTACACTCCAAGTTCTTCTCCACTTGTGTGCGTCATCTTAGCCTAGGCCGTCCTCTGTTGCTTTGTCCCATTGGCTCAGATTTGAAGACTTTTCGGGCCGGCGCAGTGATGTCCACACGCTCTACATGGCCTAGCCCTCTTAAGCGCTGTATCCGAAGACGCTTGATCAGACATATGTCGCTGTACAGCCCGTAGAGTTCGTTATTATATCTTCTCCTCCAGATGCCATCAACGTAAACATAACTAAAAATCTCACTCAAAACTTTTCTCGCGAAAAGGCTAAGGGCTTCCACATCCGCTTTTAGTAACGTCCATGTTTCCGCGTTATAGAGTAGGACTGGGATGATCAAGGCAAGCTTAGTCCTTCGAGAGAGGGCTTTATTACTCAATTGCCTCTTGAGCCCAAAGAAACAGCGATTGGCAAGAGTGATTCTGCGTTTGATTGCGGCACTGGTGTTGTTGTCCCTATTTACCGCAGAGCCGAGGTAGACGAAGTCCTTGACTACCTCGAAGTTTCTGCTGCCTATTGTGACGCTCTGCCTGAGACATCGATGTCGTGTGTCCGTCCTTAATGACAGCATGTCCTTCGTTTTGTCCTCATTTACCGCCAGACCCATGTTAGCCGCTTCCAGTTCAATGCCAGCAAACGCCTCATTGACGGCTTGCTATGTTTGTCCAATTACGTCACTGTCATGAGCGCAAGCTAGCAGTTGAACTGATTTCTGGAAGATCGTGCGTCTGGTGTTGACTTGTGAGTTACGCACAATCTTCTCGAGGATGACGTAGTTCTCAGGGCAGTCCGTCCGCTCCAGCATTTATATTCGACTTCAGCTTGGATATTGCTATCTTCAACTCGTCTAAGTCGGGGGACGAAATTCTTGTCTATCATCGTCCAAATCGAGTAGAACATTGTGCCTAACAGCCAGATTTGGGCCACCATCGCCGGTAAGGGGTCTGCAGAAATGATCCTTCCAGATTCTCAGCACAGACTGCGTCTCAACCACGTTCAGTTCAGTAATGTAAATTTTAGTTTCCGGCACATAGAGCTTTCAGTTGTCCTTCTCCCCCTTTGGCTCTTCTCAGAGGTCTCTGTATTTAAAAAAGTTGTGATATATTTCTCTACCTACCTTAACCAACAATTGATTGTCGGCATAGGTAAAAGAAGGGCACAGCAATCCACAAAAATGCAAGCTTTCAATAGTGCTGCTGCTGATACTCACACTTACGGCTGCGAACAGACTAACAAAGGGCACGGTCATAGAACAACTTCTTCCGTCACAGTGAGCACTTTAAAAATCTACTTCCACTGCTGGGCATCGATCGAACTTTAAGTTCCCTCGCTTTTGAGGAACGCCACCCACCTTTCAAAGCCGTCGTAACACACTTCCGTGCTGCCAGATCAACCCAGCCCTGTCATTTGCATCGATTTCCTATACAATCGCCATCATTTCCCGATGTAATTCGACGCCCCGAGATTGATTGGCACTATTCTCAATGAAATCAAGTAATCCGAACTGTGAAGTCCACTCCTCGCCACCACTTCACCCCCATCAGCAGTCGACTAATTGACTGCTCTCGCATCAATGCCGACTAATTAAATCAATCTCCTCGACCGTGCTCGGCAGCAGCAGGCAATCAACAATCCTTATCAAGCTGGGAAAAATATTGGGTTGCTCTCGGCGTTCGATAGTCGGAGATGCAATTAAGCACCGATTGCAGGCGATTGTGAAGGTCATCGGATACTGAATCGCATCAGAAGGTGACATACGTGCACGACGACGACTTCACTGAGACAGCCCCCAATCATTACTCACACCTGTGCCTCGGCGTCGCGTCATTTTGTCGGAATTCGAGATTTTTGGGCAGCAAATAAAGGCAAACATGACTTCATCGATGGGCTCATCGCCGAATCTGTGAGGAGAAGAATCGATTTCCCAAAAAGAGATACCCGGTTTTACGGCCAAAAAATGAGTCCGAGCACATTTCTCGGGAACTTTCACTGATTTCGTTTTGGTTGCCATTGTTGTGTTGGCCTGTTGTGGCGATGACTACGGTGCCGACCGACAACGATGATGATGACACGGTTTAATGACGCCACCGTCAGTCGGTTTTGATTGAATCCGAATCCGTGCACAGCCCACAGCCCAACGCTGCCGCATCGAAGTCGAGGAAGGTTTTATTTTTGTGTCTGTTTACTTTTGTCAAAAGAAAGTTTGCGGTGGGCTCTTGTTGTTGCGCGAACATAATTTACGACGAACGCGTGTGTGTGTGCATGAGTGCGGGGATAAGTAAAAGTGTATTAACGGCTGGAGATTATCGTTAATTTGAATCTTTCCATTTTTTTGTTGGCTTTGTGGAGATACTCTCATTAAGCGATCGTTATTGCGGCCAGCAGGGCTCTGGTAAGTTATGACGGTGCTGTGGGGCTTGTGTTTCGATTGGATGGCATATTGCTAGCCAGCCAGGAGTGAGAGATACGCGGTGCACGTTTGTATGGCGGTGGTCGTAAGTTTATGGGGGAATATTGATTTTTAATGAGCTGTCATTGCGGGGTTTGTTCCTATTTCTGTGAGATTATGAAATCTGTGGAGGCGATTGAGTGCAGAGTTGGCATTTCCATCGATACATACGGATAATCAACGATGCGAAGGTGGTAGGAACAGTTGACTTGGGAAAGGGTGAACTTTTCATGGGGAAGCTATATTTAGACGCTGTCAGACACTGCGCACGTTTCGCGCTTAGTGGAGTTAACGGAGGATTGGTTTCAAGAATCATTTTAAAGTTTATAGTGCGCCGTTCAATTTTAAGTTTAAGGCTGATACGCTTACATATTCAAGCAACGACTCGGCTTGGTACGATATCACTGCCCGTCCTTGGAAGCTGACAATTAAGTCACCAAACCCAATTTAAATTCATGCGTTAAACGGTTCACACTATTGTCACAACCTCTGCTTATTTTTGAAGGTTTTAACTCATTATTCAAAAATCTCAAAGTCGATTTCAAAAATCTCAAAGTCGATTTCTATGCCTACGTTTTTCCAATCCTTGAAGCAGTTCTGGTATGCCCTTGAGCTCTCTCAGAGGTCCGGTCTGTACTTCATCAATCGTTGCAAAACGCGGTCCTTTCGTCTCTTCGATCAGGAAAAAGTAACAGCGGACCAAATCTGGTGACTGGCTGGCTGAGACATGATTACGGCGTTGTTTTGTCCAAAAAATTACGAAGAGGCAATGTCGAGTGAGCGGGTGCATTGTCTTGGTGCAATATTGTTTTTCCACAATTCCAAACGGTTTTTTCGTGTTGCTTCTTGCCAGCAGCGCTTAACTTCAAGACGATACTCATTGACCGCACGGCCATTTGGTAAAAACTTCAGATGCACTACGTCACGGTAATCGGAAAACAACAAATCAGCAAATCCTGATATAGCATTTGATCGAACTTGTCGTGTTTGGCATTGTCTCTCCTGGGCTCTTCCATTGAGACGATTTTACTTTGATTTGAATGTCATAACGATGTACCCATGATTCGTCACAAGTTATGATCCGTTCAGCCCGATCTGGATCGCCGTTGACGTCGTTCAACAATTCCTGAGCGATACTCATGCGATAATGTTTTTGTCAAACTTCAGTAACTCTGGAACACATTTAATGCCCAAAATATCAAAAAAAAGGACATGGTATGGTCCGACCGATATGCCGACATCTTCAGCAACTTCCCTAAAGGTGATTCAACGATTCTCTATAACAATTTTCTTCACTTTCGCACCATTTTCATCGGATGTTGTGGGGGGCGTCCAGGGCGAACGTCATTCACATCTTCTCGACCTTCTTCGAAAAGCTTGTACCACGTGTAAACATGTTTTTGACTCAGAGTGCACTCACCGTATGCCACTGTCAACATTTCAAGTGCTTTTGAACACTTAATTCCATTTTTAAAGGAAAATTGAATGCAAATTCTTTGATCCATTTCTTCGAAAACAGGAAATCACCGAACACGCAAAATACGTCTAACATTAATGCCTCTCCCAAACAAAATAAAAATGCCTTGTAGCTGAAACTGTAAACATATGTTCGAAACGAGTGTACCAACATGACAAAATTAAAAATCAATTATACAAACATACGTTGCCCGTGAAACTTGAACCGCCCTTTATATACATAAGCTAGTAAAAACAAAGATTCTTCTGAAAACATCACGAAGTCGGCCGTGACGCAAGAAACTGCATCAGCTCATGTACATATGTGTATCAGACATATATCAGATTTGCGGTGGTGATCACTTAACGTAGCAAGCCTCGAGGCTCAGCGTTTGTACATAATAATGATTTGGGTTAGAGGAGCAGATGTGGGTTTGGTTTTACGTGATCACCTGCCTTTTCGGTGTATATCACAGGGTCCATTTTCCCAAGAGTCGTAGTTACGTTGACTAAAGGCATCAGTTGGCCAAGTACAAAATGAGATCATGCTCAAGGGGCATTCACCCCATCTTGGTATGATGCGAGGCCTTCCTAAAACCTCGTCCGCTGTATGGGTCACAGCGCCCGGTTGAGAATGCAACTCCACGGGATAGTACCCTTGCCGCCTTCCCTAGCCATGGGTTAACAAATAACTAAACAAGCCAGCACAGTACACTATCCTCAACTCTTCCCGCGAAGTTAGGTGGTAAACCACAGCCACCACGATACTTCCACAAGGGAGCCTACCGCTCGGTCAGCCTGGAACCGAAGTTCCAGGGGCTCCTGACCTCCCGTGGCACCAGAATATAGCCTCTGATCAAGCTGTCACTGCCAGTCAGGTTCCCTCAAAGAATGTGTCTGTTAGCCGTAATCCCACCACAGATGATCTTTTCTCCATCAGTGATTCCGTTGTCAGTATAAATAGTGATACGGATGTGATTTTTGAATCATATGATTCATAAAATCCAGTCACAACACCTAGGGTTAGAGGAGCAGCCGATCATGCACTCATCACAGAACACTGCGATTTTCTCGGCCAAGTGGCAATGATTTTTCAATTGTATGTATTTGAGAACCTAGAAAGCCAACATGTTATTGCCTTCTTATGAGCTGTTTCGGCGTATGACTAGCTGTAACCTGGGACTTTCAAGTTTTAATAATTTGCCTTTTTTTCAAGAAAATTCGATGTGACATACTTTTTAAAATAAGCCACCTTGGAACATGATGTTACATTTATTTGAAAAGACGTACATTTCGCCTACAATGCATCATTTCATTTCATTTTGATCACCTGTTTTTTAAAACCAGGCTTTTTGTGAAATACACCTTTTGCAGGATGTACTTCCATGTTTGGTGGAGCATAACAAAAGTGCTCCAATAGGCAAACTAATCAAGGAAACTTAACGAAAACCACAGAAGTGCCATGACTCACTCTTACTCCGTGTTGAAAGTGGTTACTGATTCTTTATCCACAGACCTTTGTTATTTTTAATCTGATTGAGTCGTTTTGGCAGGCTGTTGGACAGTCGATCAAAATAGTTCGTTGTGATTTTTTCCATTGTTAAGAATTATGGTGGTGTGTTGTAGTCCTTGATAAGACCAGCTTTGAGATAAACCCAAGGATATTCGATTGGACCAAGATCTGGCACACCAAAAGGCTGCGCTTGAGGCCATTCCTGGGCTTTCTTGTGCATGTTCTTCGGATCTTGAACCATAGGTTGCTGGTTCAAATCCGGCTCGAAGGACCAGATGTTTGCTTTAGTAGTCAAACAGGAAAAAATTATGACCCCTTACCGCTGGTGGGGGGAAGTCAATGTTTTGATGGTTACCTTAATGAACTGGCGCTTTATTTACAAATAATTTCACTTAAATACTACAAATTTGCTTATTCTACGATAAAAAAACGAAAACGAGGGGAAACGAAATGCACAAAGGTGAATGAATCAAGCGGTTGTGCGTTCGTGAGCGCTGTGCTTCATCGCTTGGCGTCGTGTTTCACTATTGTTGTGAATGATCAAGACAAAGAACTTCAAACGGAGGATCGAGCGTGTTTTTCACTACTAGTGTGAGGTTTGACCTAAGAATGTCCTGATACATGTTTTGGTCCATTCTACTCTCTATGAGTTACAAGTTTCCAATACCAAAAGAACTCATGGAGCTCCACAGCATTATCAAACCACTCTAATCATCATCGTATCATTGTTTGTTTGACATAATTAGTCTGCAACGATTCACCTTGTCTTTCCCAAGCTCATGATCTTTCGAACAGCAACGGTTGATTTTTGTTTCGCCAGACCATATTACCTTTCCCCAATCATCTTCGGATAAATTCTCATTCCTTTGGCAACACCTACTCTTGCCTTTAAATTCTTATTGAAAGGTCTAACCTTTTTGTTTTCGGTAGGTTTCACCTTGTGCTTGCGCAGTATCCTTTTGACCGCGCATTGATTTATTTCCTTCGCGGTGTCTGCTTGTAGTAATTTTGTTGCTTCAGAACTTGAAATCATTCTTTCTGAGAGCATAAGCCTCAGCAAATTTCACTCATTCTGGTCAGTGTGTTTCTTGAGCCTTCCTTGCTATGAACTTTTTGTGCCAATTTGAGCATTTTTTCTTTCCCTCGTAAAAGCTTACTGCGAAACATTCAATTCTTTTGCCATGTGGCAGGTTAATTTTCCCATTTGAGGCAGTTGAACCATTAGTTGTTGCATTTTTTTAGCATTTGATGACCTTTTTACAACAGCGTACATAATCAGACTACTGCTAGATAACCTACAGTTCTGTGCAAAAAAATAGCACCACTTTGAGGTCTGTATTTTGGATGCTAATTACTTTTCTCCATGCTCATGTAAAGACACGATATTTATTGTAAGACATCTGTTTGGTATCAGTAATAAAATGCAAAAAAACAAGATAAGCGAAGATGCATTTTAAGACAAGAAAATTCCAGTTATACGAAATGAAACCGATATTTTGGTGTGCAAAATAATAGCACCACAACTAAAACGTCGTAAATAAAATGCAAAATTTAGTGGAATAGTACGGTTTTTATTTTTTATTTATAGTACTGTTCTCGTACTTCATCTTATAACCCTTATTTTTGAGCACAGCGGCACAACGTTGTGGCATAGAGTCGATTAGTGCCTGACATCGCCGAATCGGAATATCCCTCCACGCAGCCTGCACAGCTTCCCATAGCTGTAGAGTATTTTTTGGTTTCGCTTTAAAAACAGCTTTCCTAACATCTGTCCAAAGATTTTCAATGGGGATTGCGGCGGCCATTCCATATCTTGAACCCCATTCCTCGCAAAAAATTCCTTGGCCAATTTGCTCGTATGTTTCGGGTCATTGTCTTGCTGCAGGACCCATCTGAGAGGCATATTCCACTCGGCGTAGGGCAACATGGTTTCCCTCATTATGCCAACATAAACTTCGGCGGTCGTCATTGGTTTTATCCAAAATATAGGACCAGTACCGTTGTAGGAGAAGCATCCCCATATGTTAATTTTCGCTCCGCCGTGCTTAATGCTTTTTGAAGTACACTCCGGTTTAAACTCTTGGTTTTTTTGCCTGCGGACAAATGTCCTGGTCCCAGGAGTTCCAAATAAAACAATTTTAGACTCATCTGTCCATAATATATTACGCCATTTGGTTACTTCCCAGTTCAAATGTTCTTGCGCAAATTGTTTTCTTTTATGCAGATGGACCTTTGTCAGCAAGGGTACCTTTCTGGGACTTCTGGCAGGTAGTTCCTTCTCTATCAACTTCCTTCTTATGGTTGATGTTGATACGGGCAGATTTAGTTCCTCTTTTATTTTGTTTGATGTGATGAATGGGTTTTGTTTCACTAATCTTATCATTCTTCGCTCGTCGGTAGAGGTTAATTTCGATTTTCTACCTCTTGTTTCTTCTTTTTTGACGTGTTTTTTTTGCATTAGTAATCATTTTATTCGAACAACCAACGATTTCCCGAATAAATTTGTACGTTTTTCCGTCAGAAATTATTTTTTTTATAAGTTCACTTTTCTTAGGAGTACAATGCGCACTGCGACCCATTTTAGTTGTTTATAACGTTGTATTTTAAAAATACTAGTTTCAAAATACTTAAATATTTTTACTTAAATCTTTTAACGCACAAAAAAAACTAAACACTACCAAACACTTCGAAAACACTTTTTAGGATGACATGGTGCTATTATTTTGCACACCAAAATTTTGGTTTCATTTCGTATAACGGGAATTTTCTTAAAATGCATCTTTGCTTATCTTGTTTTTTGCATTTTATTACTGATATCCAACAGATGTCCTACAATAAATGTCGTGTCTTTACATGAGCATGGAGAAAAGTAATAAGCATCCAAAGTGCAGACCTCAACGTGGTACTATTTTTTTGCACAGAGCTGTATCTTTGGTCCACGAGAATCCTTGTAGGTTAATTCTTGTAGGAAAATTTCATTCTGAATTCACTGTCCATAACTTTTATGCTTACTGTACTTGCATACCATGGCATTGCCTTAGGATGGGCTGATGGTACCGAGAGCTCCCCGCTTACGTTGCATAGAATGTCTACAAAAGCAAACTGTTTCGATAAACTATTTGTTACTTCACCTCGAGGAGGGTCTGTCAGTGGTTAATTTCGGAACCATCCCACATTGCTCCAGAGTTTCACTTTTTAAAAAGGATATATAACAAAAGACTCATTGCATGTACGTCATATTGGAGGAACAAGGATCTATTCTCCGTCTACCGCGATTATCAATCAACTCGCCGCTTCAATTATGGTGCCACGAAATTCTCAAAGTGTGCCGACCCCCGCTGCAAACTGTGTTACCATTCGATCGTTTTGTTTTTGGTGGCTTAGCAGATTTCGAGAAAGTTGTTAAATACTCAACAATTCGGTCTTAAAACCGCCTTAAATCAATTAATCACCGAATTACACCTACAGCACAAACAGAAAAAAACTTGAGCATCTCACTGAATTCAATAAAACGCGTTTCTCTTCTTGAGACAAAAGAAGTTGTGTAATTTACTCGGCTCGAATGTGTCGTAGTGTCAAACTAGAGTCAGCCATCAATCAAATGTCACGCTTATTTATTCTGATTAGAAACTCCGCTAACAGCAAAACATTGCGTTCCGCTTAGCAATCTCTCCGCAAGTAACTGCGAGCCACATTGAGTCCGTTACATCCATAAACTTTCCCCTCTCTTCTTCGTGTCGCCATTTCCTCCCCCTCCGACCGATTGGTGTTTGTTTTCGTGTCTCGTTTGCAGAAGAACAAGTTGGCTATCACTGTCTATAATCAGTTTTATAATCGTGATCAGAGACATCGTGAATTTTGATTTTCTACGTGCAACGCACCCCGCAGTAGAACTGGCTGCCGCACGCGTCATGTTCCGTCACAGCAGCAGCTGCTGTCGCTGTATCACGTGCTAAAAGCAGGCAGAAAAACCAGTTATTTCAACTTGAACTCCCTTACCGCCGCCGCCAACGCCTATAACCTTCACTCGCGCACCCACAACCCACAAGCCAATCGACTCAAGTCGTAAATACGAAGCAGGAAGATAGAACAGATCCACCAACTGCCGCAGTCAGAGAAAAAAAGCAAACATCTCATCAATTTGTCTTTCGCTTGATGGCTTCCATTCCACGTAACAAGAGAACCCCAGGAGAATACTCGCGTGGAGTGGGGGCAATTATCATTGATCCAAATCTGTATTGGAAGAGAAAAAAGCGGAGAATGGGTGTGTTTGTGTAGTGTTGCGGTGCGGTGGTGCGGTCGGCCACCATCTCATTGTTAGATTTGCAATCGAAATTGTGGATGTCTGCCCTTTGATAAAATCAAAACAATTGCTACGTGAGCGCGATTCACTTTTGGAATTGTCGGCATCACATCGCGCTTTTGCGGTGGTCCGCGGTTGCATCAGACTTTGATTTGGATTTGAAATTTGATTGCACACAAGTGGGCTACTGTGCGGAGATGCAGTGTGCGTTGTGAATCTGCGAAGCGCAGCTATCTCATGCAGGTGGCTTAGACTGAAACTTGGAACTGTTAAGACTGTCTGTAATTTTGAGAACACACATTGATCAGAAATTGTCAGTTTTAGGGCATGTCCTTTTGTTTCTTTGTTGTGTTTGATATTTGTTGCTCATAAACTTGACCGAGCTTATGGTGTCTGTTCATATAATTGTTTCGGAGAAGGTATTGCTTGTGTGTAAGCGTAGTTTTCGGCTAGATCTCGAGGCAAGGTCTTCGGTTTTATTCAATCGTACACTTAAAGTTGACTTTGAAGTTAGCACTGATCCGATGATCTTCAACACTTGCTGTCGAGAGCGTCGAAATTTTTAAGAGGTTGCGTGATTGATCAGAAATTTGTGACGTTCAAATTTCGTTCTGCGCTCAATTTTCGAAAAGAGAAACTTTTTCATCTCTCTAATTAAGAAAAATTTGGATTTAAAAATGGCGATAGGATGTTTTTCTTTCATCATAATAATGTGGGAGACAGAAGGAGTTGTGGCAACACCAACGTACAGTGGAATCACTCATAATTGCAGCTGCCTTCACAATAGAAAGGGGTACCAATTTGAGACTGACCGTCATTCTTTCTTTTTTCCTGGTGGTACGGCAATGAGCTCGGGCGACATGTGCTCTAACTCCAGTATTCGTATTTCTTTATAAACTTTCCTAAATTTGTAATTTATTTTGTAATGAGTTCATTTTAATATAATAAACAAAATCATGAAGTCTACAGAGTCTTGGAAGTTAACCGTGACGCAAGAATTGGCATCAACGCATGGTACTGGGCATGTATTAGGCTTAAAACAAATAAAACAAATTTGTGTGTGGAAAATCAGGAATGAAGACAGTTTGACAGAATGCTGGTATAAAATTCTAAAAGATTTGATTGAGTGATTTTAGAACAGCATCCTGTAAGACTTTTGTTTAAAAATAAAACGACACTGATCACAGTTTAACTATATGCACAGACAGCCAACAATTTATTTTTTAACTGTCGCTAGTTGCTGCATTTGGAGAGTTTTCGGCATAATCACCTCATCATATTGCATGAATTTATTTGTAATAGAACAAATTGGAATTTAAGTGTACAAGTACAGTTGTGTACAAATTAATGGGGACTAACGAAATTTTCAATTAAAATTAGAAAAAAAACACAGGTCAATTTTACTACTTTATATGGCTTCCCTTGGCTTTTATGCGTGCGTTGACTCTTTTTAACATGGATGAAACAAGTGGTTCGAAAATAATTTTAAATTCTTCGTAATGAAACCAATTATCAATAATAGACGATATCAGCTCAGTTTTTGTGGTGCAGTCTCTTCCTTAGCCTTCCTTTGGTAATGGCACACAGATTCTTAATAGAACTGAGGTCAGGGCAGTTGCCAAGCCAATCCAGAACATCAATTTTATGGCTTGCAAAATGCTGTTTAATTTCTTTTTATGTGTGACATGGGGTAAGATCCTGATGGAAAATTGAATTAGCTACGGAACGTCTCCTCTGAATGGAAGCAGCATTTGAGTTAAAACTTCGGCGTAATTGGTGCTATTCGTAATATCTTCTATTGGCTGAAGACTTCCAGGGCCTTCAAATGTAAAAGAGGCCGAAAAGATAATTTTGGGAGAGTGTTTTGGAGCTTGAACGATATGGTCGGGACGTTGTTTTTCTTTCGGACTTTTACTCACACCACTTACCCGGTTTCCTTGGGCCTCAAGGTCACTGTCGTCCGAGAAAACAACTTTTTCCAGTCCACTGTCGCTTTTATTTTATTTTTTTTGGTCAACGGCCGTTTTTTTCAAAGGCTTTGTTAACTTGCCATCCACTTCCAGAAGAGGCCTACGGACTGTAGACGGACCTACCTGAACCCCAGCTGTTGACCACTCTCTTTGCAAGTAAAAACTTGTCTTTCCAGAGTTGATTTCTTATCAAAACCTTATCGTCATGTTTTGCTTTTCCGCCCGCAATGTTCCTTAAGAACATCAACTTACCTCTTAAAACAGCCAAGTTAGCTTAAATGACTAACAAAAACATTCAAAGTAGAGCATTAATATCCTACTTAAACTAATCAAAATATTTGAACAAAAAACGTACAAACCATAGACTACTATCAAAAAATTCAAAAAAAAATTGCTTGTCCCAATTAAAATGCACATATACACAGAGTAGTTCACAAAAGTTTAATAATAATAATTGTTGGCGCTACAGTCCAAAGGGGAACCAGGGCCAAGCTTGCTCATCAACTACTCGTGTTGTGCGCGCTACTGTACTCTCACGAGTAGAAGGGACCTACAGTTTTTTGCCGACTTCGAACGGCGAAATTTGACAACCTTTCTTAGGCAGTTATTACTCTCTGAGTGTTTTGTGTTTGTCAGCAGCTCGAAAGAGGTGGTGCCGTGAAAACTTCGAAAAATTCGTGTTGAGCTGGGATTCGAACCTACACCCTTCGGCGTGTGAGCGTCGCACTCTACCCCATACGCCGCGGCGGCCACAAAAGTTACTCAATTGAAATTAAAAAATGTTTGTTGTCTACAATCTTTTCTTCTTTTTGTCTACAATCAATCAAGAAATTAATTCTTAAAACCGCATGCGCGAGAATTTTAGCAAACAGTGGGGTATGCAAAGGTTACTTTCTTTTGGCGACGAGCACCAGGAATAGGTTTGAATCCTCTTAAAAAGATCACACGTCGTTTCTGATAAATCACGTCTATATACCTCAAAACAACTACACAGAAGATAATGCATCAAAAACCAGCGATCAAGTTTTGCTTGATCACCGATTGAAGCTGCGCGAGAGAGCTGGATTAGTAAACATCTCACAAAACACATGGTTACATGAAATTTTGAGTATGAGGGCGTGATGGTGTCCTGGTTTATCACTCCGGAAAACATCTGTGAAACTATATCAGAACATCGTTGACAAAACTTAAATTCAGAGACAAGGGCACCGTCCAAATAGTGGAACTGTATCTCCTCACTCACTGCCAGCATCTAATGAATGTGCCCCGACGAATGCGAAGTCTATCCCACCGGCCCAAAAGGTGATAGTCCTGGTTTTATGGGATTCACAAGAAGGGAAAAACAGTCACAAAGCTTCCTTATGCCGACTGTGAGGCGATTCGAAGCCAAGTTGCAAAAATATGGTCTTGACAACGAAAAATTGGAAACGATCCAACCGACATTTCTATTGTTACAAGGCTGCAACGATTATCAAGATTTACACTCTTGCGACATTTTGTTTTCCATTTCAAACATCAAAGTCGAATGAGAGAAAAATTTTGCACATGGAATGTGAAGCCCCTTAACAGACCACGTTCGGCCGAAGAACTTGCGGCGACCCTGGACTGCTACAAAGCAGACATCAGCGCCATCCCGAAAGTCCGTGATGAACAAAATAAACAAAAAGGAGCGCTATGTCTACTGCAGCAATTGCTACAGGCAGAATATGCAGCGCTAATTGAGACGCGGATTTACTGTTCAAGCCAGACTTAGGTAAAAAGTTTTAAGGTAGGAAACGTAAGCGGACCTCTCATGACAATCCACATCACGGTTAAAATTCGGAAACATCAGCCTGATAAGCGTTTAAGTCCTGACAGAGAAAAAAGGATAACAACATCGCAGATGACCTCTATGAACCCCTAGAAAGAACATACGATCATACATGTCTCAGCCGTGTTAACAAGATGTTTCTATGAGATTTTTATTGGACTCATCAGGAATCGCAACCTCCACGACATCACATCCGCCTCCTGCACCAAATTGCGCACTTAAAGTTGATGAGGTTCTTTTCCTATTGTGTACGCAATCTTAGCCTAGGCCCTCTTCTATCTCTGACGTGCCGCTGTATAGCCGATAAAATTCGTCGTTGTATCTTCTCCTCCGAATGTTATTAGCGGAAACAGGACCAAATATCGCACTCAAAACTTTTCTCGCGAAGAGACTAAAAGTTTCTTACTCCACTTAGTTAGTTCTTTTACTCTTGTCTACGCCATCTCAGCCTAGGCCCTCTTCGGTTGCGTTGTCCCAATGGCGCGCTTTCAAAGACTTTCCGGTCTTGACCAGTGGTGTCCATATGTTCTGTCGCTTGTGCCTGATATGCCGCTGTATAGCTGATAAAGTTCGTCATTGTATCTTCTCCTCCGAATGTTATTAGCGGAAACAGGACCAAATATCGCACTCAAAACTTTTCTCGCGAAGAGACTAAAAGTTTCTTACTCCACTTAGTTGGTTCTTTTACTCTTGTCTACGCCATCTCAGCCTAGGCCCTCTTTGGTTGCGTTGTCCCAATGGCGCGCTTTCAAAGACTTTCCGGTCTTGACCAGTGGTGTCCATATGTTCTGTCGCTTGTGCCTGATATGCCGCTGTATAGCTGATAAAGTTCGTCATTGTATCTTCTCCTCCGAATGTTATTAGCGGAAACAGGACCAAATATCGCACTCAAAACTTTTCTCGCGAAGAGACTAAAAGTTTCTTACTCCACTTAGTTGGTTCTTTTACTCTTGTCTACGCCATCTCAGCCTAGGCCCTCTTCGGTTGCGTTGTCCCAATGGCGCGCTTTCAAAGACTTTCCGGTCTTGACCAGTGGTGTCCATATGTTCTGTCGCTTGTGCCTGATATGCCGCTGTATAGCTGATAAAGTTCGTCATTGTATCTTCTCCTCCGAATGTTATTAGCGGAAACAGGACCAAATATCGCACTCAAAACTTTTCTCGCGAAGAGACTAAAGGCTTCTTACTCCACTTACGTTAAAGACAGCGCCATAAAGAAGGGCTGGGATCATCAAACTTTCACACAAAGTCAGATTACTCTTTCGAATAGGATTCTTTCACTAAGTTGGCTCTTGAACCCAAAGAAGCAATGAATGGCAAGGGTGGTCATAGTACAACAGCATACTTACAGCGGAGCAGAGATAGACGAAGTTTCTGCTGCCTATTGTGACCTCTCTTTGTCGATGTTGTGTGTCCTTCCTTGACGACACCATGTATTGTACTTCGTTTTGCCGTAAATGGCAGACCCATTTTAGTTATTACGGATTCAATGCAAGCAAACACTTGCTGTTTTTGACCAACCACGTGAATATTGTCCGCATAAACTAGTAGTTGAGTTGCGGTCTGGAAGATCGTGCCTCTGGTGTTAATCTGCGGGTTACACACAACTTTCTTAAGAATAATGTTAAAAAAGCCACATGACAGCGATTCACCTTGTCTAAATGAACCCCAATCGCTTAGCCTGCAAATGAAGGCCAACAGGTTTAGCAAAGAAAAAAAATTGGGATGGTTATGATGACTACATATAAAGGCATTTTTTGAAGGCTAGCACTAAACAGAGGCTTGAGAGAGCGAAATTGGGACGGTGGCGTATTGTCACATTATATACAGGATGTGTTTGTCAAAATTATATTTCCAGTAATCGACACTTAAAGTTTCTAAATAAATTTTGAAGTCGCAATGCGGATTGAATTCATCTAAACCAAACATCAGACCTTCTTGCACAAAGTAATTAAAACTAAAAACAGAACATGTAGAAGCTCACACATCGCCTTCCACCTGTTACTGCACGCGCCAGCACGCCAGACTTTCTTGCAATATTAAAGCAACAGTTACACAGGGGCAGTAATTGTGTCGCTCCAATCAAATCTAAAAGCCATTTGCTCTAATAGAGTTAAGCCTCAATTTCTCTATCCACACATAACTCTGTGCCACTCTCCTACTTCTCTCGCTCGCTGCCTTCCCACACCCATACACACTCACGACCCTGTGACAGCAATTACGAAGACTACGACAAATTACCAAGAACACCCACGCGATGGCATGAGAATAAAGGAAGGGATGCGGAAAGTACACGGCCAAACAAAACAACAGCTCGGGGGAAATCACTTTATTTCGTGCCGCGATCCCCGCGCCCCTTGCGTGACAGCGCGACAACAGGTAGCTATGCGTCATCATCAGAATCATCGACAGTCGTTCAATGAATTCCATAATAGACTCATATGCCTACAATGGAGCCGCGCTGGCCTGCCATCCGCGTCAACCCGCTGCCGGCACTTACGAGGCCAACCGGCCAGCAAGCCTACGAATAGCTGTGCAAGAAAACCTCACCAATGCCGCCAGCAGTTGTCTCTGGCTGTTGAACACTTGTACAGCGCGACGACGACGACATGCTTTGGAGGGTTGTCGGCGAACGCGGACGCGTCAATGTTAGAGGGATTTTCGAATTTTTAATAGAAACGCTTTCGATGCGCAGACTCGTGCTGTCAGTTTCCGCAAATCGATTCCGATTCTAATTTCTCCTCTCTGCGCTCTGTCATTCTCACTCAGCCGTCACCGCTGTCGTTTGTTTGCTTTTCTTCGCAGTTATTTCTCGTTCCGTTTTCCGCTCCGATGCAGTTTTTGTTGCTGTTGCTGCTGTGCTGAGTTTTCACTCTCCCTCTCTCCCGCGGTGCGACGTATTTGCGCGATACGTGTGTCAGAGTCGATTTTTTCGTCTGAAGTTTTCAGTACCCACCGTGTCTCTATTCACGACAAACAAGACAGCCAGGCATTCCTTCTATTCGACGCAGTGACGTTTCGCTCGATTCGCTCTGCGCCGCCACCGTACACCGTATGCGCTCAGTGTTGAATTTGAAATACGCCCGTGCGATTCGAAGACGATGACAACCGCGATACGATACAATTGAGTTAAGCGCAATTAAAATGTTTAAACAAAAGCCTTGAATTTTATTTTGTTTTTCTGACGTTGCTTGGTTTGACGCGCAGTGCGTTGCGTGCTGCCAAAGGAATTCAAAATTAAATCGAAACACGAGTGGAAAGGAAAACTTTTAGTCGTGATTTTCGGCGCAACAGGGCAGCAAGTGTGTCGCAACGTGTCGCGAACGGAACACTTCAAGAGTGGAATTCAGTGTCCTTTTATGGGATGACAGTTGGGTGTGAAACGGAAGTGGTTGTGGTTGAGTTTGATTTGAATTGAAATTGTGCGGAAATTGCCGAAGATTTGAGCAATACAAATGGTGTTTGTGGATAACCTGATGCGACGCTGCGGGAAATTTATGCCAAACAACACGAGTGATCGTTGAAAAATTATTCAATCTGTCAGTTGTGAGAAAAATTATTCCCAGCTTTGTTGTGCTTCAAATTTAAAGTTTGTTCCGCTTTCGGAGAGGAATATTTTTGGACGGAGACTTTTTTGGACCGAGAATAGAGGAACCCAAAAAGGTAATGCATAATTTTTTCTCTTTGGAAGTGGTGAACATCTGTTGAGTTTGCAGGTGAGATGGAGAATTAGTTTACGTGAGAGGCATCTTGTGTGCGATCATCACTTTACGTGAAACCCCGCTTGACGAAGCACATTGAATGACGTTTACGTTTTTGGATTGTATTACCTCACTGAAGGTGTTGGACAATATTCTAATAAGAAGAGAGGGAAAGAGGTGTTACACTGTGACTGTGATAATGTAATGTAATATTCGATGAGTGAGTGGTTGTTGAAGTGCGACGTAATTGTTCGTAGTCGCCATAAATGTTAAGCAACACCTTGCCTGATGGCCGTACACCTACATAACCGTCTTCACTATGTTAGTTCCCGTGCTTTATTGAGTGAATTTCATTTTTTTTAAACTAAAGTAAACAAAGGGCTTTCCGTAGTGTTTAATAACTGATTTCTCCGTTCATTTGTGAAATTGAAATTGGAATGCTCTGTTTAGTTTTCATCTACACTTAGTGTCGTCCTACTACAACCAGATAAATTAAAAAGAATTTAATAATGTTGAAGCACGCCTGCAGTGGCGGAAAGATAAATGGCACCCACTCTTAATAATATGAAATTTGCCAAATTCACGTACAAAATGAAACTAACACTAAGGAGAATATTTGGGAACATAACTGACTAACATATTTCAATAACACTCTTCATCCAATTATTGAAGAAAAAGATTAACATGGAAGCAAACGGGAAGGAATATTTAAAAATAGTTGAAAATATAAGCGCTGGAAGTAAAATCAAAAATACTAGTGAGTGTATTGTACAGCTTTAAGTTTTGTATACGCTTGTCAAATATCTAACTTCCGCTTTTTTGCTCTTCATTCAATGCTTCATAAACAGTGTTACAGTGATCGATTGTTCGATAAACTGTTTCCATTTAGACGACATCTTCATAATACCCCCTTGTAGAATCCCCCCTCCTTATTTGCGAAGAATTCGGACAGCCACTTTTCACACGCCTCTTTTGAGTTCAACTTCACACCACAAAGAGCGTTCGCCATGGACAGGAACAGGTAGTAATCACTTGGCGCTATGTCCGGGCTATATGGTGGATGCGATAAAACCTCTCATCCGAGCTCACGTAGCTTCTGACGAGTCATCAACGAAGTGTGTGGTCTGGCGTTGTCCTGGTGGAACACTACATCCTTCCTGTTGGCCAATTCTTGACCCTTCTGGTTGATCGCCTGTTTTATATGGTCCAGTTGTTCGCAGTAGATGGTAGAATTAAGCGTATGGCCATATGGGAGCAGCTCATAGCGGATGATTCCCTTCCAATCCTACCAAACACACAGTAAAACCTTCCTGGCCGTCAATTCCGACTTGGCCACTGTTTGGGACAATTCACTGGCATTCAAAAACGACCGCTTTTTCTTGATATAGTCGAATGTGATCCATTTTTCGTCGCCAGTCACCATCCGCTTCAAAAATGAGTCGAGTTCGTTCCGTTTCAGCAGCATATCGCAGGTGTTGATTCGGTCCAGAAGGTTTTTTTGCGTCAAATTACGCGGCGCCCAAACATACATTTTTTTTGTATTCAGCCTTCTGCAGATGGTTTAAAATGGTTTGGTGACTAACTTCTATCTCCTGGGCGATGTCACGAGATGCCACATGCCGGTCTAACTCGATGATTTCCATGATTCGATCGATATTCGTCGTCACAGGTCTTCCGCTGGCTGGCTTATCCATGGTGTCGTTTTCACCGGCGATCGTCGAAACCATTCCTCCGCGGTTCGCGGTTCCCTCAAAACACCATTAATCTCACGGAACATTTCTCTATCGGATTTGCCTTTAACGGAGGAAAACTTTAAAATAGCTCGAATTTTGGCGTTAGTGAACTCCATGTTTACACGTCTATAACTGTTGAACGCAATATCCAAACTCATCATGCATCGAGTGTTTTATAGGTTATGTTAAGACCTTTCGAATGGTGTATAGTATTGCCAGATACGAGGTCTGTGGCGCTTTGTACATAGCCGGAAAATTTAAAAGACAAAAAGGCAAAAAGGAGATATTTGTAAACCATATACCTTTAGTGTTATTTAATACCAGTTACAATAATCCTTATTTGGGAAATCTCAATCTAACTTTTTAACAGTTTATGACATTCTGTGTGGCTGTCCACAATTCATCCAAATTTTTGCATAATTTATACTTCAGTCGATATCATTTCATAAGTTCGCAATTGGATTGAGATCTGATCTTTGTAGAGGCCAATTCTAAGCATCAATTTCATTTTATTTCATTTCATGAATTCACTGTTTTGCTGAGATAAACCTCCAGCTTATTGGTAGTGAAATGAAATGAAAGAATGAATGATGAATTTTAAGTGAAAATGGCTCCATATGTGGCTTTTAGATGTTTTTATACTGGTGCTGGTCCATTTCACCGCATATCTTTACGATATTCACCATATTAATGCTGGTGTTCCCCAGGGCTCCGTTTTGTCTCCGACACTCTTCCTCATTTTTATAAATGATCTCCTGTCTTTCACTTCTAATACAATTCACTCCTTCGCTGATGACAGTACCCTCAGCTTTTCATATTCGTTCCTCGGTTCTCGACCCTCCTCTTCGGCCATAGGCTTGGAACGGCAGCGTATGGTAAGCTCATTAAATTCCGATCTTGACAGTATAATTTATTGGGGTAAAAGGAATAGAGTGGAATTTAATGCTTCCAAAACTCAGTCCTGCGTACTGTCACTCAAGCGTTCTCAAGACAACCTGCCAACCTGCTTCCTCATTGTTGATACTGAACGACTATCCCTCCTCGGTACGTGTATCAACTCAACACTAAGTTGGAACGATCACATATTCAAGATCGCCAAAAATACATGTTTAGGTTTCTTGAAGCGATGCAAGATATATTTCACAACTTCTAACCTAGCAACAATATATAATGCGTTCATCCGCCCAAAGCTTGAGTATAACGCACCTATCTGGTCTGATGCTCCTAAGACCTCTCTGCACCTACAAGAATCTAACAGCGAGTGATACAACTTATTGGTGATAATAATGCTGCGAAATCAATCGACTCGCTTCAACAGCAACGAAATGTTGCATCTCTATCACTATTTTATTCCTATTGCAACAAAAAATCGTCTAACGAGTCAACCAGCTGCATTCCTCCCCTTCAAGAATTCACCCGCAATACCCGCCTCGCTAGGAATGCTCACCTGTTCATCCTTAAGCCCACCTTCGAACGTACAGTTAAGCTTAAAGACTCGCTCTTCAGCCGCACAACATGGATATAAAATGCTCTTCCCAGCCCAATTTTCCCCCCCATTACAATCCTTCACAGGCATTTAAAACCACTGTCAAACCACATCTGTACCTCCTTTCCCTCTATTCCTCTGTATTTTTGGCCCGTGCTGTGACTTAACTCCGGTCACTTTAGGGTATAAACAATACCTTTAATGCGCGCCAATTATAAAAAAACATCCCCAACACCATACTAAAAAAAATCTTTCTAAACCATGATACTGCCGCCACCATGTTTAATCGTCTGTAAAGTATACCCAGGTCCACCCCGGACTGTAGTGCCACAAGAAGAAGAAGAAGAAAGTGTACTTTGGAGCCATGTCTTGATTTTTAGGGCGATAAACATATTCTTTTCCATCAGACCTGAAGCCTCAAAAAATCACTTCAAAAAACATGTTTCCAAAAAGAGTTTTACTCAAATATTCTTTCGCAAAATTGTACCGCTTTTCTTAGGTTTGTGCTTGGAACAAGTGGCACCCATGCAGTCCAGCTTCTATTCAGTCTGTTTTTCAATACAACGAACAAGTCTTGCGGAAAAGTAAAACTTTAATCGTCCTCATTTTCTTTCCTGATTCCAGTTGATATTTTAAATTTAGATTTCTGGTGATATCGATAGTTTTTTTTTTCTTATTTCAAACAAACATAGCAAGCATTCACTGAGACGGGCATACAACTTTTTGAAAATGACAGCGACAAGTCCATAGCTGTCAGAATATTATAGAAGATGCTTTGCTCTGGACTTGATCTTGAAGATGTATGCTAACAAACTTTGGCCTCTCTACACTTTTCCACCAGACCACAGCAACTTAATGAAATGAAACAATGAATGGAATAATGAATTAGGTCTAATAAACGTGTTTATTTCATTTAAAGTTCATTAAACTCCATTCCATTGCATAACAGTGTTAATGAGCCTTCAATTATCCAATCATGCAAACAGTTCAAAGGATTTCAAGTCGAACAAACTTTCACACCCCCACACGAGTGTGGTGAAATATTTGGGTGGCTTGCCAAATGAGACGTTTCCCCGTATTTTCCTTGAAACATTATTGAATTGAAACATCCTTTCCCGAAAAAAAACAACGAAATACTGGGACATTTCCCACAGAATTCTTGTGCATCCTTGACCAGAAACGAGATAAATGCTCTTCCCTTCATTTCATTCTATCTATCAGTGTGTCTGTCGGTCTCCCTCTTTCCGCTTCAGCACTAGCAACGAAAATCAACCCTTGGACGTATTTTCCTCGGTTCCCATGTTCGAATCAATTTGAATTCATCCCCATATTCAAGAGGGTTGCTCTCTTTCTCTCGCTCTGTGTATTTGTACTTCAACTGCTGCTGCTGCTGCTGCTAGTGGTGTTTATTTTCTTCTTCTTATTCCCATTTTTTTGTACTACTGCTTTTCCCCTCACAGTGTATCCGTGCAAAAGTTTGTCATTATTTAACGTTCCATCGTCATCGGTGTACCACCGCTCAGTGCTTTGTTGCGTGTATCTAGGAACATTATCTGAATTGTGAAATTTGATTGCATTCAATTGGATTTCTGTGTGTGTGCCAAAAGATGAAAATTTGTTTAAAATTCGATAGGTGAAAAGGAATTGTGTGCAACTTCAACATATTCATCATATCCCCCTTCTTCTGGTGAAGGTGACAAGGAAAAGGATACAAGAAAAAGTGAAATTCAACAAAAGGTGTACTTTTCAAGTGCAGGGGGAGACGAATTATCTTCATTCTTCGAAACTATCTTCCTTGTGTGCCTGTTTTTTTTGTGAATTGCAGTGAATTTTAGGGAAAACGCAGCATCGTCAGCCAAGTGAGAAAATCGAATTTACCGAAAGGAAGAAGGTGAGCTTTGCGGGAGGGAAGAGAAACAACACCATAAGCCAGACAAGACTAATCCAAAACTACCCACATAGATACACATACACATGCACAGACATAAACACCAAGCGAGGAGGAGGAGGGTTCTTCTTCCTTCCCTTCTTTGTGGCCCACCCACCCCTCCGGTGTTTGATTTACACGTTCAAATCGGTTGTGCCATACCAAGTTTGAATCGAAGAAAAAACAAGACATCCAACGGTTGCCCAAATTTGGATTTTTCAAATCGGATGTTGAATTTTTTTGGCATTTCTCTTCGTAGTGCTTTGTATAAGTATTGAAATTCTTTATTTTTATTTATTTGAGCATTTAATTTTCGCCTCGCGTTGAGTCAGTCGACGCGGTGTGCGCTGTTTTGTCGAGAGCGCTTCCGAATGTGGAACTTCCATATTTGAATGGGGGAGCACATCGTCGTGCTGTTGGACTCTGTGTTTTGACTTTTTTTTAGACGTCTCTTCGATATTTCTTTTATTATTTCGCTGTATTTTATTGTTTGTGTTCTGTTTGTATTCAAAACGTTTCGTGAATGGCGTAAACAATGCGAGGAGCAGCTGAACAGGGGACAAGGAAAATGATTTTGCTGCTGTTGCGCATATGAGTTCTGTGGCCTGCGTCACCACCCACCACTGACCATCGTATCGGGGTGGGCAGACAGTTTGTTGTTACAGAATTCTGAGTGTTGTTTCAATGTTGCGCTGGTGTCTGTTTTCATTGAAAACAACAAACGCTGTTTGATTTCCATTGAATGAATGTCTAATTTTAACTCTCACCTTACGTTCACAGTTTTTATTCGACCGAAATGTAGTTAAAATCCTGGCGAGAGCGCCCTGCTGTTTTTGATGGCACTTCCGCGGATTAACGTTTATCGCATTCTCTCTCGCTCTGGATTGCGACACTTTTCGCCTCTTCCCATTGTATCTATCCTGCACAAAGTGCTTGCGTGGTATGCAAATGTATATATTTCTGCTCTCCTATGTGCCTTCGTACAGCTGTCAGCCCCTGAAACGACGTCGTTTCCGTGCTAAGAGATTCGAATTTTCGAATTTCGCGCATTTCGAGAGTATCCGTGAGGACGTGTGTCGCGTTCCCTGACGTCTAGATTATCTACATGCACACTAGTTTTCTATGCATTGGAATGTAATTTGTTTGGAAATGATAAAACGAATTCCACTGGCGTGCAAAATTGTTGTACAATTCATTTCTCTAGAATTGATACACGTTTCTTCAGGTATGCAAATTATTTTGTGTATTTTTGCGTTGCGGTGTGATGGCGAGGTGATGGTGAAAAGTTTGTGTGTATGCGAAACTAGTTAAACAAATTATATGTGTGCTGTGTAATCTGTTCAATGCGAAGAATATTTTTGCTTCAATAAGAGACTCGAGGGGAAGATGTGTGTTATTTGAATTTGTAAATCTATCGACTTACTTCTAGAACTTTGGGGAAAATTTTACACAAAGGGAATTTTATTGGAAATCAAACAGTCTCACATGAAATCTTAATCGTACCAAGTTATAAAACATAGAGGAATTCATTATTTAAAGAAATAGATGTTCTCTTTACTTTTTGAATATTGCCTAGTCCGTGTAAAATATATTTTTAAAAACCGAATAAATGCCCTAGAAAGCTATAAAATTATTTAAACAAATTATGTGACTTAACAAATATCTTTCTTTATCATAAATCAGTTTCAACCCATTCTGTTTTTTTTATCGCCTGTAAGCATTGTTCAGGCATTCGGGATTATTTATAGCCCTTTTCCATTGAAGAGCTTTTTGCAGGCCATTCTTCTTAGTTGTGAATAAAGGTTAGACTCTTCAGGTTTAGCAGGCGATGGGGGGAGGTTTTCAGGCGCTTTGTGTACTTTATAAGCAGAGATGTTAACTCCAACTCGGCAATGAATCGTTTTCTAAAAGTGTTTGTTTTTGAACAATGCATTGAAGGCTTCAGGTGTCAGCGACTGCGCTTTTTGATCGGAAAGCTAGGTACTATCAGTAAAAAACAACTTTTTCAAATCCCTGCAAACAAACATGTGCCCATGAAAATTTGAAAACAATAGTTGCCGAAGAACAGCAACACAGTTTGGTTACTGCGAAAACAAACCGTTCCGTTGTAAAGTTCTTTTCGCAAACAGGAAGGAAGTGAAGTATTCTCATAAAATTGTAGGGGCTTCAGATAAGGAACTGTTGTTGTAGATTGTGGTTGTGGATGCATGCAAGTGTTGTAAGCCAAATTTCATCTGCTGTATGCGTCTCAGAGATTTTGTGTTATACTAAAATGTTTTGCTATCTGTTGATAGAAGTTTATGCACCAAATGATTCCTTTCTTCACTTCAAGAATTTCTTGCGAGTTATTCAAGAAACAAACGACTTTTGTATATAATTGTATGTTTCTTGAATAACTAATTTCACAACAAAATTCACGAATTGAAGAATAATAATAATAATTGGATGGCGCGACAGTCCACAGGAGAGCAGGGCCTAGCTTGCTCATCAACTACTTCTGTTGTGCGCGCTACTGTTTTCTCACGAGTAGAAGGGGCCTACAGTTTTATACCGACTCCGAACGGCGAAGTTTGAGAAGGTTTTTCTTAGATAGTTTTTACACTTTGTGTGTTGTCAGCAGCTCGAAAGAGGTGATGTCGTGAAGAATTCTAAGTATTCAGCCGGGAATCGAATCTGGACCTTCGGCATGTGACTGTCGCACTCTACCCAATACCCCAAGGCGGTCGCATTGAAGGACGGAAGGTGAGAATAACCACTTTTCAAGAGACTCTGCATATGTCTTTTTCTTTTGCGTCGGTACAGATGATAATGGAGCTGGTTCACCAGGGTTTGTATACCATTTGTTCTTCCTTGGGCTTTTGCAGTATATTAACTTTTCACATCCAGTCACGATCCAGTGAAAAATATCTTTGATACACTTCCAGACTCATTTCAGAGGTTAAACATCGCCTTTCGGCAACTCTCGGCTGAACTTGTACGACATCCAATTTGGTTTTGAGCAAATCCAAATTTCTTTTGCACGGGCTTGCAGTATTCGATCGAATAAAACCTCCGATTTCTCTTCTCAAACTCCCTAAGCTGATGACGCTTATATCTCTTGAAGCTTCGATACCGCTCCCTGCAATATTTATACTTCAGACCAGATTCACCACAAACTTCGACAAGCTTCGACGGGCTTCAGTTGCACTTTTCTTCCAATTAAAAAGGAAAATCAAACTTTCTGCAAATGCTGTTGTTGTCTAAGACAGACTCTGATGCACATCAAGTTTTGGTCACAAGTGTCAAACCAATCCAATGAAGTGGGTAACCGCTTCCAAGATCCCCCACAATTTGCAGGTGGCGCCATCTTTTGAAAATAGACCGAATTAATTTGTACCTCCAATATGTTGTCTGGTCCCCCTGTGGACTGTCGCGCCAACATTTATTTTTAATATGTTTTGTTGTAATTGACAACAAATATACGTGAATGCCAATCTCATAAGAATGATGTTGTATTTTTATTTTTCGACACTTTATTTTTTCCCTTGATTACCAAAAACTGGGTTTTTAATCATTTGTTATCAAACTTTGTTTTGTTTTAGTAAATAAATATTTTAAAGGACGGAGTTACTCGCCGAGATAGGCTGAGAAACGCGACGGTGCGGGAAGAACTCAATGTTAAGCTGTTACTTCTTCAGACGGTTGGGTCTTTATTTCGTTGGTTTGTCCTCGGGGCAACGAGGACATTTTCGAGGCTTGCTTTAGATGAAATTACAGGTAGACGACCACTGGTGAGGTTATTAGATAAAAACAAGGAACTCGCCTGGCTGCGTTTGTGAATAGAGTCTGATGATTTAGAGTCGCTTGCAGAGGATCGACCGGCGTGGTGGTCTCTCTTGCGTGTATTACCCCACGACCCATTTCATGAAACATGCAGATTAAAGAAGAAGAAGATATTTTGAGATTGTTGTGGTCAACAATGGGACTTTTTTCAACTCTCATCTCTTTTTTTATAATTTGCGCGCGGTATAAGGATTGTTTATACCCTTAAGTGGCCGGAATTAATTCACAACACGGGTCGAAAATATACAGGAAGAGACGGAGAGGATCCAACGATGCACATTAGTTGTAAATGCCTGTAGATTGTAATTGGGGTGAACAAGTTGGGCTGGGAAGAGAATTCAATATTCTGAAGAACAAGTCTGTAACTGTACGTCCGAAGTTGGGCTTAAGGGTGAACGGGTGAGCATTCCTAGCGAGGCGGGTATTATGGGAGAATTCTTGAAGGGGAGCAATGCAGCTGGCTAACTCAGTGGAGCATTTTCTTGTTGAAATAGCTATAAAATAGTGACATATTCGCTCGACTTGTAGTCTATCAGAATATGTTCTATTAATAATAATAATTGTTGGCGCGACAGTCCACAGGGGGACCAGGGCCTAGCTTGCTCATAAACTACTCGTGTTGTGCGCGCTACTGTTCTCTCACGAGTAGAAGGGACTTACAGTTTTTGACGACTCCGAACGGCGAAGTTTGAGAAGCTTTCTTAGACAGTTATTACTCTTTGAGTGTTGTCAGCAGCCCGAAAGTGGTGGTGCCGTGAAAAATTCGAGGTGTTCAGCCGCGAATCGAACCTAGACCCTTCGGCGAGTGAGCATCGCACTCTACCCACTACGCCACAGCGGGCACTAAGTTCAATGATTTCATGGATTTCATATATTTCCAACCAGAATTTACAAACGAGACATTTAAAAGCTACTCCCACACGAAGATGGTTTCGTTTTCTATTTTTTTATTTTTTTATAAATTTTTTTGTAAACAACAATGTACTGCGACATTCAATTGTTTCAAACCCACTTTCTGCTCAGAAGACTCACTCCCAAATGTTTCTCAATCTCAAATTTCTATATGCCTAGAGGATTTGCTCTTATTTCAAAATTTGATACGAATTGTTTCTTGCATGGAGGAGAACTTGTCTGACCGGAACCACAAAACTATGTTTTTCAACTGTCAAAGACTCGCGACCATAAGAAGCTTAGGCGTGTCCATCTCGTTCTGTTATCCATATATGTACGTCCAAGTGCATATGTTTTGCTGAATGTCTCAGAGGGGTACAATCACAATGGAATGATTTATATTACTTTTCGATACATACTCCCTCTGTTTTTCATTTTAAAGACTTACAACTAATTTTACATCAACTAATGACAGTTGACATGGGCCGGAGAAAAAAGCAGCTTTCGCGCGGTGCGGTGTAGTTTATTCCGTTCATTATTCGTTTCATTATTTTGGAATATCGTTTAAGTTCGAAATAACATTCTGAGACAAAGCAATTGAGCTGGAACTTGGGTTCGTTTGAATTGCATATTTCAAACACTTCGGCACACCCACGAGTTGTTCACGTGTTGCAAACACAATATTTTTTCTCACAGTTAATTCTAAATCTACAAATGTAGGTGGCACCCTACACCATTGAAAAAAAAGGTTTTTTTGAGTAAAGAAATTGGCCTGAAACGCAAACGACTGCCCCAGGAAGTGTTCTGATTTGTTGGCATCATTCTATCTTGACTTTGCTCCCTATTCTAACGCCAAAAAGGCTTAAAAAATGCTTGCCCCTTTTATGCTGAATTCTTTAGTATTCTCATGAGACCACCTTCCGATAAGGATCGCCCTAAAAATACGTTACTTCCAGTTCTTCCTTTGAAGCACATTCGACCCGGTTCACTTATAACTACAAATAAGAAAAGGGAACAGATTGACTGCCACCCATTCTCGGTCCAAATTGCTTTTTCCTGCCAAACCAGTGACGTATCTAGACGGACCTTCACAACGAATGCAGCAAAGATTCGATTTGAGTCATATCTTTCGGATCATTTGCCAATACATCCGTCCTTCACACAGATCTGGATAATCTCCTCCTCCCCATATTACACATCATGACCGCATTCTATTCAAATTCGAATCCACCCCTTTCGGCGCTTCTTTCATTTCATTTCATTTCCTTTCATTGCGTTCTAAAGAAGAACCACAACAGAAGGAGACGAATAAACAAACGAAATTTGTCGAAATTCGCATTGGATATCCTTGTTGGGTTGACGGCTCTACGTCATGTATCGTCGTTGCTTTGAAATCAATACTCCTTCAAAGCGGGCACATTATGCAGACACCGTCGGTATGACACGTCTGACGTTCCGCAGCAGCGAAGCCAAAGAAAAAACAAACACAATTTAACCGCACTCGCGGGAAGAGATGCAGAGGCGAGGACGAGAGGGAGCAGGCGTTCAAAATAAATGCACTACTTATTTTTGACCTTAATCCTTGTCCCAATATCTATAACACAAGCGTAACGAGAACAACCAGATTGCTGGGCAGAAGGAGAGGAGATGAAGAAAGGGTTGAGCGCGCGAGGGCCACAGCCGACTGATGTGCCAACGCTGGCTGCTAGGTATTACATTACCACTTGCCGGCCACCCCTAGGACACACTTCAATCCGCAACTATTCGCTTTGAATTTTATTTCGTTCTGGCAGGGAGTCCCTCTTGTTTTTCTTTTTGTATCCGTTTTTGAATTGCACTGCTCTGGGTGCACACTGCACACAGTAATTATCTCCGAGCGTAGCTTTTGTGGGGAAAACAGTGGGATGCAAAAATAATGCGCCAGTTGCAGCCTTAAGTGGATTCGTTTGCTTTACAAATTGTTGATCTACTTGTGGCACTTCTGCTCTTGCGGACTGATGACTGTGTGTATTTATATATTTTGAGAAGGATATACTTCTTCCTTGGGTCGACTTGTGGGCGTGTGGAAGTTCACGCACCCACGCGGTGACCTTTCAAAACATGTCTGACATCCAAAGTGCGTGTTGGCAACGCACGTACTTCAGTTCATTTTTCTTTCATTTTATTTTTATTGAAATTTGGGCACTTACGCTTGTTATGGCGTTACTTCTAGTAGGGAGAAAGAAACATTCCCGTGCTCTTTGAATTAGGTGGGAGTTTGATTCAGTCTCTCCTTGGGCGCCATTCACACGCCTACTTGTTCTAAAACTGCTTTTTAATCATCTTAGAGATCAAAGGAGAGTGAAACGGCTGAGGTTTGACGTATTACTTTCCTGACAGGTGTCTAAGTAAGCATTTCCTGAAGATAATTAAGCCTTTGAACCTGAGACAGTAATCTAACTGAAAGAAGTAGAATGGAAGTATGGCAAGAAGTGAAACCCAGTTATACAACTTTCATATTTCGTTCCTATTTCACATAGGTAAACTGGACGCTATGCAGGATTAGTTTGGATATAGCATTCAAGAGTTATAGACGTGTAAACAAGGAGTTCACTAACGCCGAAATTCGCGCTATTTTAAAGTTCTCCTTCGTTAAAGGCAAATCCGCTAGAGAAACGTTCCGTGAGATTAATAATATTTCGGGGAATGGGACTCTATCATTTCGAACCAGGAATGGAGGAATGGTTTCGACGATTCAAAGCCGGTGAAAACGACACCATGGATAAGCCAGCCGTCGGAAGACCTGTGACGACGAATACCGATCGAATCTTGGAAATCATCGCGTTAGGCCGGCATGTGGCATCTCGTGACATCGCCCGGGAGATGGGAGTTAGTCCCCAAACCATTTTAAGCCATCTGCAGAAGGCTGGATACAAAAAAAGCTTGATGTTTGGGTGCCGCATGATTTGACGCAAAAAAACTTTCTGAACCGAATCAACGCCTGCGATATGCTGCTGAAACGGAACAAACTTGACCCAATTTTGAAGCGGATGGTGACTGGCGTGGAAAAATGGATAACATACGACAATATCAAGCGAAAACGGTTGTGGTTGAAGACCGGTGAATCGTCCCAAACAGTGGCCGAGCCGGGATTGACGGCCAAGAAGGTTTTGCTGTGTGTTTGTTGGAATTTGAAAGGAATCGTCCATGAGCTGCTCCCATATGGCCAGACGCTTAATTCTACCATTTACCGCGTACAACTTGACCGCTTGAAGCAGGCGATGGATCGGAAACGTCCAGAATTGGCCAACAGGAAGGATGTAGTGTTCCAACAGGACAACGCCAGACCACACACTTCGTTGATAACTCGTCAGAAGTTACGGGAACTCGGATGGGAGGTTTTATCGCATCCACCATATAGCTCGGTCATAGCGCCAAGTGATTACCACCTGTTCCTGTCCATGGCGAATGCCCTTGATGGTGTGAAGTTGAACTCAAAAAAAACTTGTGAAAAATGGTTATCCGAATTCTTCGCAAATAAGGAGGGGGGCTTCTACGAGGCAGGTATTATGAAGTTGCCGTCTAGATGGAAATAGGTTTTCGAACGCATATTTGAACTCAATCAAAGGAGATATTTGACAACCTTATATTATCTCTGATCCGACTCACAAAAACTTGTGCTGTCCGTTGTCGGTAAAACGAACCTCTGTCCTCTAAGTCACATTACGGCTTTGGTTCAGCCCTCCCATTTTTTCCCTTTTTTTGGGGGTTGAGATATACTGCACTGGACTCAGACTCAAATACCTTCATTTACTGTAATTCACAGTGACTTCACATGTCCCTATCAATAACAGGGAAGTCGCGCACGATCTTTGAGGCCAATTTCTGACACCGTATTTTGAAACTATGAGATTACCAAACTTTTCCATCAAGAAAACAAATGTGTCATGTTGTCAAATTGTGTGACATGCAACAAAAATTTCCTAGATTAGCTTAGAGTACTCGTGAAGGGTCAGTAAGTTAGAATTAAGATCAGTAGATTATATTGGGAAGCTAGTTTTAAGTTTTTTTGCCTAGGGTGTAAAAAAATTAATTAAAAAAAACAAAAATGCACTGAAATCTGAGTCTAAAATAATGGCTCCAAAGCGGTCACCAATGTCAGTAAAGTTCTTAACGAAGGACCAATTATCTCCCCAGCCCATGACGCAAGCCAAATGGTTAGTTTTTGAGGATGTGACGTTGTCCCGACGTAAACTTGAACTTCTATTCAGTGACCCAAAAGCGATCTTCATCAAAATGGGATTAGTTCAAAATACGTGTTTTTGAAAGACCGTGTTCATGTATGCACTTTCAAAGCGATGTTCAGACTTCGAGATGTCAAAGCAAACTAGAAATAAATAATTTAAAAGCTAATAAAATGGCTGTCAGTTAAAATATTTAACGACCTCAAAGTTTCATATGTCTTAGACAACACCCGTTACTTAGTTTGTACTTTTTTAAAACAATGAATGCGTTTCCTGGAAACAAAATGATTTTTTCACTTGCAACCAGTAACAGCTACCCCGGCGTGGCATAGTGGGTACAGTGCGACGCTCACATGCCAAAAATCTAGGTTCCATTCCCAGCTTAATACCTAGAATTTTTTACGACACCTTCGAGCTGTGGCCGCCGTGGCGTATTGGGTAGAGTGCGACGCTCACACGCCGAAGGTTGTAGGTTCGATTCCCAGCTCAACATCAATTTTTCGAATTTTTCACGGCACCACCTCTTTCGAGCTGCTGACAACACTCAAAGAGTAATAACTGTTTAAGAAAGCTTCTCAAACTTCGCTGTTCGGAGTCCGCAAAAAACTGTAGGTCCCTTCTACTCGTGAGAGAACAGTAGCGCGCACAATATGAGTAGTTGATGAGCAAGCTAGGCCCTGGTCCCCCTTTGGACTGTAGCGCCAACAATTATTTTATTATTACGTCCTTCGAGCTCTTGACAACACTGAAAGATAATAACTGTCTAAGAAAAGGTTTCTTAAACTTTGCCGTTCGGGGTCGGCAAAAAAAACTCTAGTTCCAGTTCCTTCTACTCGGTACAGAGAACGGCGTAGAGTAGTTGATGAACAAAGTAGGCCCTGGGTGGGCTTTCGCGCCATCCAATTATTATTATTAACCATATTCATAAAATTTTTAAAAGTACGCATTTCTCACAGAACGCAGATGATAGTTAAAAAAAAGTAGACATGAGCTTGCCTACCTTCGAATCTTTTACATACAGTGTTGGAAAAAAATAATAGAAACAAACTTTTTTTGCGCTTTTTGATATTAAAATAATGAAAACGTGAAGGCAAACATAAATGAAATATATATTGGGTCGTTCATAAGATTATGATTATATATCAAATATAAATTTGATTAATTAATACCCAAAATAGAAAATAAAAAAATCAATTTCAGTTTTTTGTCGATTTTAAGCCTGGAAAAAATAATAGAAACAAAATTAAAATTGTATTTTTTTATGTAGTAAATTACTTTACTTTGAAAGTTCTCATCATTTTTTTAGTACTTGGTTGTAGCTTCTTCTTCTTCTTGTTGTGGCGCTACAGTCCGGGGTGGACCTGGGGCTCAATCACCATGCCTCTCCAGCCAGGACCATCTTTCGCCGGTTGTCCCCAGTTGCGCACTCCAAGTTGGCTGAGGTCCTTCTCCATTTGTGTGCGCCACTTTAGTCTAGGTCGTCCTCTTTTGCGTTGTCCCAATGGCACGGATTCAAAGACTTGGTTGTAGCACCTTTGTTTTTAATCACTGCCTTACATCTTCGCCCCATGGAATGAACTAAGTTGGCACAGGTTTCGGCAGGTATAGAGCACCATGCTTCCTGGATTTTGAACCGCAATTCTTCTTTATTTTTGGCTTTACATTACCCGCCCCACAAGTGTTCTATCGGATTTATATCAGGGGATTGTGAAGGCCATTTCATTACATCAATCTTATTTGTTTGGAACCATTGCTTTGCTAGTTTTGAGGAATGCTTGGGATTATTATCCTGCATTAACTCCCATTTAAGCGGCATGTCCTCTTCAGCAAATGGTAATATTACTGTATTCAAGATGTTAACAAAGTCCAGAGTACACATTTTGTCCTTTATCTAGAAAAATGGACCAGACGATGAGAAGCAGCCCCAAATCATAAGGTTACCTCCACCGTGCTTTACTGTCTTCTTTGTGTACTTCGGGTTGAATTCGGAATTTTTTGTTCGTCTCAAACAAATTGATCTTTGTTTCATCCGACCACAAGACATTGTTTCAGTTTTCACGGTAGAGGCGTCTGTTAGCAAAAGTTAACCTTTGTTTAATACTTTTCTTACTTGAAAAGGGACTCTTCTTGGGCTTCTTGCCATTAAACCTGCTTCACTTAACCTGTTTCTAATTGCTCGACTTGATACAGGTGCCTTCAACTCATTTTTAAGTTCCTCCGAAGAAGAAAACGGCTTAGATTTACAATGACGCACAAGAAGATGGTCGAACCGAGATGTTGTTTTTCGTTTTCTGCCTCTTGCTTCTTCTTTGAGACCAAAATGCAGGGCATTAAATACTTTTTTTTTTTGGAACACTTTATTATATGCTCTATTCTGTCCATTGCACAACCGTTATTTCTTAACTTTTGAATTAATTTCCTTTCAGAATCAGTGCAGTGGACTCCCCGACCCATTTTTACAGAATTTTAGATTTGACAACTTATTTATAGTTTCTGGTAACACTTTAATAAAGGATAAAACTTATTTCGATTATTTCCATGAAAAATAAACCGTCTTTCTCTAAGTAATCACTAATGCGGAACGCGATAATCATTTGTTTCTATTATTTTTTCCAGCAGCATGACCCTTTGCTTTGTATTTTTTTTCGTTCAAGCTAAATTAAATATTGAAAAAAGATAAACACATGCACCATTTCAAAGTACTGTTAGGTAGCATTCATATGCAGTAGTGGTATCAATGTGAGATGTATTTATGACCCACAGATGCTTGGTTACTATTGTATCTGCCTTTGTTTCTATTATTTTTTCCAACACTGTATGTTATATGGGAATGGAATTCGGATTCTTAAAAAAAAATGGTTTCGTATCACTTACGGGATATTAAAACCAATTTGGGAAATCTATCTATCACACAATGTAATCTAATTATGAAATGAACGCTTTTAAAGATTTTGTTTTTGCTTTATTAGTCACTTTGCGTTTGACATGGATCTTGACTAAGGAAAGCCTTCAAACTTTTCCCAAGATGCTCATTATCTTTGAAGCTAAAATAAACACTTTTGAAGCATTGAAACTATTTTTAAGGCATTGAAACCACTTTTTGCACTATTTAAAATTCACCATAAACCTCTACAAGCATTTGTTGAGCTTCGGGTGCACTTTTCTTTCAATTAAAAACGAAAATCAAAACTTTCCGCAAATGCTGTTTATTTAAGACAAATCTAGACATTTTCGGAGAGGTAAAAAACAGTGAGCGTCTAGCTGATGCACACTCAGTACTGCAGACAAATGTCACAACTTTCCAATGAAGTCGTTAATAGCTTCCAAGATCAGCAAGGTGGTGCCCTCTTTTGAACACTAGACGAAATAAGTTTCATTCAAATTATTAAACGCTAGGCATTGTGAGAGGCATTTCCGAAACATGTCAAGTCGATGCACCTGCAGCATTTCTCATATTTATTTTATTTTTCAACCTCTAAACCAAGTTCACAACCAACGCCAAGTTAAAATGTAATTGTACTTGATAAATGTGAAGTGGGCCGTATTATGGTATTATAGTGGTTTGGCGGAGGGGAGTTCTAAAATGAGTAAATTCGAAAAGATTCAAAGAGACATTATGACCTAAGCCATTGGTGTATATATTTGAAACTCTGTGATATATTCCAAGTTGCTTTGAAGCTGTGCATTAGTTGTTACAAATATAAAAACGAAATCTTCTGCATATAATTGTAACTCGCATTTCCCCAACTTTTGTCTTCGGATTTCGTTTTTGGATATCTAACAGCCCTTTAGAAATTCCTGCCAGAAGCCATTTTATTCAAATGAAGCAGAATTAATTAATTTTAAAATTGACGTCCTCGTGCGATTAGCATCTTTTATAAACTTTATCTCCGAAAACGTAGCAGCCAGCATTCCACCTCAATAGATGTGTCCATATTTTTGTGTTTTGAAGAACTCCACTGCCCCTGTTCACCCCTTCACGGAAAGTAATGTTCGCATTCCTCCACCAGAGTAAACTTTTCTCTCTCACTGTGTACGGATCAAGGCAAAATGCGACATCCTTCCTCGTCCCCATTCATTGCATTCATTTTACATCAATTCATTACCCATTCCACTTGAGAGTTTGAAATGCTGTTTTGGTTTGTTTACAGTGATTTCTTTTTTTTTTTATCCCTTGCCTTTTAAAGAATTTTGTAGGTAATTAGGTTAAGGGTAAACATTCGTCTATATTCGCCGCGAGTAAACTAAACGCTCCGCAAATGAATGGGCTCCTGCTTCGTTTCAGTAGGAAAACCAGACAAAACGAAAAAGAAAGAAACTAAATTGCGCGCCCTCCCTGCGAGTCATTTCAGTCGTTGGCTGCACCCTCCCGTGCCCCGTGGCGTGCTCACAAAAAAACGACTTTGAAATGAAAGTGAAATAAGGCAGGGAAGACTAAGCGCAAAAAAAAAAAACACTGCATTCGCCCAAGCGAATTAAACGGATGAGTTTAAGCAACGATGACAACAACTATGGTAAGGTCGTTCGTCAACGCCACACAATAGAACTAGAACCCTGAATAGACAGAAAATATCGACTTATCTACTCACCGTCTGTGACGGAGGTCGAACGTGAACGGGCGGATGGAATAAAGTGAAAGGAATCCTTACAAAAATAGAGTAATTAGGTATTGACATTATTTCTTGCCTCTGCAGGCATTGTTTGCACTTGTGTGCCGCTATGGGACAGAATCTGCACATCGGCATTCCGCTTTTCCACTCTGCCAGTTCGCTGATGAGCTGCTCTCTGTAGTTGACCGCCCCCACTCATCTGATGATTTGCGTGCCCGGCTCGGATTAACAATACGGACTCCCGATAACGTGCGACGGGATCACGACTTCTATGGGCTGCGTTCCACGGAAATGGGGGGATATTGCTCAAACAGGGAGCTTTTTTGGAATGACTGAACTACGCCCCAGTTTACGTGTGTGCGTGGGTGCCGAGGACAGGCGTGGGTTAATAAAGGTTACCGTGAGTGGTGGGCGGAAAACAATGCAATCCCGTACGAACACAATTCAATTTCGCTGAAGTGCGTATTTCTCAAGACGCCTACATCACGCCTGCTCCTGCTGGAGGTTGTTTAATGGAAAACTATTCCGGCCGCAGGATAAACGCGTGAGTCTCCTATTTCCATGGTAAGCGGGAACCGGAGGAAGACACAAAAACTTAATTCATCGTCCTCAAACAACGGAAGGAGGCCAACCGAAGGTGAAAAGTGAGAAGACGAAGAATGTGGAACAAAAGGGTCGTGTGCGGTTGGCCGGAGGTTGTTCGTATGGCAAAAGTCCGCCGCCGCACCAGCTGCGGATCCTCGACCGGGATTGGCACACATTCTTGTTGTTTGTTTTTTGTTTTCGTTCATTTTTTTGTTCGAATTGCGAGGATAAACGAACAGCAGTCGCCTCTTCCGAATGGAAAATAGGACGAGTTTTCGCTTTTTCTGATTATATCCTGGAAATCTGTTTTCTCGCTTCTGGAATGAGGAATAACCTGTACACTTTGTGCACTCACCGCCGCACGTCCTGTTATGCACGGACGTCAGGTAGCATTGTAAACACCGGTGAGTTTTGTGTGGCGCTTCCTGTTTTGCACACATTCCTTTCTTTGCTTCCTTTCTTTTGCAATTCTTTTTTGTTTGATCCCTGATTCATTATTATTTTAATTCAAAAGGGACGAACGGCAGTGGTGTGAGTGGCTGAGTGGAAGAAAACCAGAAACCAATATGGGTTGATCCAGTTTGAGGGCATAATTGTTCAGACGATATTATTGTGCGATAAGGGGGCGTTTGGGCTAGAAAGGATTCACGCCGGGAGTTGTGGAAGATGAGGTATTTGTTTGAAATACAGGTCAGATGAATTTATTGAAATCCCACACACAAACACACAGCGAAACAAAAAATTTAACGATGAACGAAAGAACGTAGAGACCTCTCTTCCCCGTTCTTGAAGTTGGTTAGGAAGTGGATGAAATTTTTTGAGTAAAACAGTTCATGGATGAGTATTGTTGGTGAACACTTTTGTTATCATTTCAAAAATTCAAGACCGGAGGGTGCAAGTTTTTGATTACGGAAGGAAATGAATGAAATTTTAGCAAATTCTTGGGTTGATGGTTCAACAAATCTTTTCTATTTCTCGCTTAGTTTAAAATTAGGTCGGGCGTGGGTATCACTGATTGTAGTAATTTGTTAATTCGCAGCTGAATTAACACGGTAGTGCATTCGTAGTGGGTAGAGTCCGGCGCTCACACGCCGAAGGGTCTAGCTCCCAGCTCAACATCATTTTTTCGAATTCTTCACGGCACCACCTCTTTCGAGCTGCTGACAACACTTAAAGAGTAATAACTGTCTAAGAAAGCTTCTCAAATTTCGCCGTTCGGAGTCGGTAAAAAACTGTAGGTCCCTTCTACTCGTGAGAGAACAGTAGCACGCACAACACGAGTAGTTGATGAGCAAGCTAGGTCCTGGTCGCCCTTTGGACTGGACTTTATTATTTATTATTCGTTTAATAATGGCCTGCCATAAAAATCGTGATAAAGTTAAGCGAGAGAAGCACATCATACACTTGACCCAACAACATGGTATGTCATGCCTTAATTGATGAAGTATAAGTTTTCTGAAGAATGTAATCTAATATCTTCGGAACGAACTCGAAGATCTTGCTGTTCATTGCAACACAGCCTAGGAGTTTAAATTTTTTGATGTTGAAAGCATACAGCAACTAATTAGAAACGATATAGTACATAAAGCACTGTGCAAAAATATAGCACCACGATGAGGTCTGTACTTTGGATGCTAATTACTTTTCTCCATGCTCATGTAAAGACACGATATTTATTGTAGGACATCTGTTGGGTATCAGTAATAAAATGCAAAAAAACAGATAAGCGAAGATGCATTTTAAGACAAGAAAATTCCCGTTATACGAAATGAAATCGAAATTTTGGTGTGCAAAATAATAGCACCATGTCATTCTAAAAAGTGTTTTCGAAATGTTTAGTGGTGTTTAGTTTTTTTTTTTTTTTTTTTGTGCGTCAAAAGATTTAAGTAAAAATATTAAAGTATTTTGAAACTAGTATTTTTAAAATACAACGTTATAAACAATTAAAATGGGTCGCGGTGTGCATTGTACTCCTAAGAAACGTGAACTTATAAAAAAAATTAATTTTTGACGGAAAAACGTACAAATTTATTCGGGAAATCGTTGGTTGTTCGAATAAAATGATTACTAATGCAAAAAAACACGTCGAAAAAGAAGAAACAAGAGGTAGAAAATCGAAATGTTTGCACAGAGCTGCAGTAGTGCATTTGAATGAAATACAGTATAGGAGAAGTTGTTTTTATATACCAAGTATACCGGCATGAAATGAGTTTTTTTTTTTTGAAAATAAAACACTAATTATTAATGGGAAAGTAAAAACATTTTATTCAAAGTATTGGCCATTGTTTTCTACACATCTTGATTACCTTTCTGGCAATTTGTGAATACCACGCCAATAAAATTGTTCGTCTTTTAAAGCAAACCAATCAGACACCCAATTTTCGACCTCCTCGTAGTAATCGAAGTGTTGTTCAGCCAATGCGTGTCCCATCGATGAAAACAAATGGTAGTCGGAAGGACCCAAGCCTGGTGAATACGGCGGGTGGAGTAGCTGCTCCCAGCCAAGTGTTTTGATTATATCCTGAACCGGTTTTGCTTTGTGTGCAGGTGCATTGTCATGGAGCAAAATTACCTTGCCGTGTCTTCTGGCCCATTCTGGTCGTTTCTCGATCAATGCATAGTTCACATTGATCATTTGTTGTCGGAAGCGATCAGTATTAATGGTTTCACCAGGTTTTAGGAGCTCGTGGTACAGCACACCTTCCTGGTCCCACCAAACACACAGCATTATCTTCTTGCCGAATCGATCTGGTTTTGCAGTCCATGTTGATGGTTGTCCCAGATTAACCCACGATTTTTTCCGTTTAGGATTCTTAAAATAAACCCATTTTTCATCGCCAGTAACAATCCGATGCAAAACCGATTTTCTTTCGTGTCTTTGAAGCAAAATTTCACAAGTGTTTTTCGGTTTTCCATCTGTCTTTCATTTTCCACAGTTTTGGATCTTTCCAATAGCTTTTAAACGGACGTTTGTTGTGCAACATTTAACATTGCTGCCATTTGCTTTTGACTCAAAGTGTCATCTCCATCCAATATCGTCTGCAATTCGGCGTCTTCAAACTTTTTTGGTGGTCTTCCACGTTCTTCATTTCTCACATCAAAATCATTATTTCTGAACCGTTGAAACAATCTTTTGCATGTTGCAAAATTTTGATAGAGCATGATCACCATATGCCTCGACACGCATTCGCCGTGACTCTGCAGCACTTTTCTTCATATGAAAACAAAAAGTTAATGCTTTCCGCAAATCATCACTTTCTGGTACAAAATTCGACATATTTAACACCATGAAAAAATATGATGTCGTCTGTTGAATGACTTGATGCAAACTAAATATTTTTCACAGATGTCATAGCAAACAAACAAAACAAAAAATACGGACTCGTTCACAACAAATGTTCCCTATCGAGACATTTGTATCTTGACGCTCACTTCATACAGGTATACCTGGTAATTTGTTTTTAATTTCGTCGGAAGACGTGCTTCTCAATCGGTGAAAAGCCGCTTTTCTGCAAAATTTAATTTTTTGATCACAATTTTGTCCTTCAAAGCCCAGCTTCAGCATTTTAGCGAGCGGAAAAGAATTTTTTCCTTTTAGGGTAAAACCCAGAGCGTTAGGGTTGATATGAACATTTTCTGCATTACTTGGACAAATAGACATTTTTCAAGCAACAATTACATAGTATATATCGTATCGGGTTAATCCTAACTTAACCCACATATCCTCGATGACTTGCAAGTTTTGGTCGTGTTGCTAGAGGGTTTCGTTTTAATTAAAACCCTGACAGTTAAGTCCGCAGAAACGTATCAAGTTGCCCTTGCTCTACAAATCTACGAGTATAATGGGATTTGGAACTGAAGATTGCGCTTATTTGCAAATCCAATCAAGGTGTCATGAAGGACATTTTCTATGCAATTTACGGGTCGTCGAGATGTTGGAATGCATCAGTTTGCATAACACAAAGATTTAATTTTTCACTCAGATGAGGTACCTTTACACTCTGTTCATCCAAAGGATCTGTCTGTTACGTGAACTGATTCAGCACAAATTCTTTCATATGAATATGAGCTAGCAAGCGGATCATTCTTTAGCAACCAATCGTGTAATAATCAGAAGGAACCTTAAAGTGTTTTGAGAACATCATAACATAATAATAATAATAATTGTTGATGCGACAGTCCACAGGGGGACCAGGGCCTAGCTTGCTCATTGACTACTCGTGTTGTGCGCGCTACTGTTCTCTCACGAGTAGAAGGGACTTACAGATTTTTGCCGACTCCGAACGGCGAAGTTTAAGAAGCTTTCTTAGACAGTTTGTGAGTGTTGTCAGCAGCTCGAAAGAGGTGGTGCCGTGAAAAATTCGAGTTGTTCAGACGGGAATCGAACCTAGACCCTTCGCCGTGTGAGCGTCGCACTCTACCCACTATGCCACGGCGACCACGTCATAACATGCCGATCCAAAAATTTTAAAAAGGTTTCTGAAAGGTGTGAGGCTCGAGAAAATGCGAGGTCTTCTGTACAGGAATTGAGCATAAAAATAAATTGTTATAGTCTGTTGTAAATTCACCCTGTACAGCTTTGTGAATGCGTCATTCAAACCAAAATGGCAGGCAAACAAACTTGATCTTTTACAATAACAAGTTCACAATATATTCAGTCTCTTAAGCGACCTTCTTTCCAGGAATTTGTGAAATCTAAACTTCAAAGCGTCAGTTGAAACCATCGCAAGTCTTCCCTTGCCTTTGCATCCATTAAAGGATTATCTTTGAAAACTTTCACCAAAACAACCAGTGATTGTATCGCAGTTTGAATTTGTTAACGGACCACCCAGCAGTAGCTTGGCACTTCTGAACTCCAACACACACTCGCATACAGCCATGCTTACGGTTTTGACATCTTTTTGTAGTCGAGTACGAACAGAAATAGCCGCAGGCGACCCCCGTGAAAGGGCTCCACCCGTGTGTCTGTGGTTCATCCAACCTAGCTCCGACATATGGATGTGCGCCACTATTCGCGTTTAATTTCAGCCTGCTGGCAAGTTCCTTAATTTGTTTTATCTCTTACATAACAAATATTTTTTTTCCGAGAACGGGATTTGCACATATTAAGCACGCTCCGCGCCAGCACCTCAAACGCAAATCTGGCAGCGTGGCGGAGCCACCCAATTACAGCGCACAACCCCCAGTCCGCAGATGAACTTCCACCCCTTCGTCGAAGGGAACGTGCGGTGTGGAGGTTTCCATCGAAAAGGGAAATAAAACAAAATGATGAATTACTTTCAAAAAGAAAAAAAAGACTGCTCGTTTTTGTGTTTTCTTTCGTTTGAATCAGCGTCCCCTTCTCTCAACCCCCTGAGGGGTGGCTTGGAATAAAATTGAAAATCTGCTCTCAATCTGTCGCGGCGCGCTCTACGAGAGCGCTTCGCCATCATTGTGTGCTGTGACAGATGCTGAATGGTCGTGGTGGTACACTCAAAACTATTGCCGTTGCGCCAGATCCAATGGGGGATCATTTAGTGACGTCTCGCTCTCACGTCACGTCGCGTCGCAACAACCCTTGTGAGAGTGGCTATTGAGAAGAGACCTGGGTCTGCGATTACGTGACGGCTTCGCGTTGTTAAAAAGTGCATTTCGACTCCTCAGTAAGTGCCGCCGGGCTTCTCCGTCTTATTCGCGAGTGCGACGCCATCACTGCACCCAGGCAGCACTTCATAGGACTGTGGCATTCCGTTCGTCGCAAGGGAAGGAGATATATCTCGGGGACATTCTAGTGTTTTTCTGCTTGGACACATGCATGCGCTTGCACCGCTGGGTGACCATTGTCACTTTCTTTACTCCATATTTTCACATGCGGTGGCCCATTTAGCAGCAGCGGCCTATTAATAGCGCGGCTAGTTTTGGATCCGTTGCATTGCACTGATTAACTCCTTTTGCGTGTGAGTGTTGCCCGAAATAGACACGTAAGCGAAAATCTTATTAAATGTGCTGCGGCGTGATTTATCGAAGCGCGATATTCGTGATCCGGTGAGGACACCTGATTCTTGCAAAGTGTGCCAACTATTTACGAACGAAAATATCTTGCATCGCTCGGCGTACAAAAGTACGTCCACACAGTTCAGTGAAATTTCACCTCACTCTCACTCGCAGTCGAGAACAGCTGTTCACCGAAATTTTTGTTTGCTTTTGTCTCGTGTTGTGATTGACTATTTTTAACAACTGCGTCAAATGTTTAATTATTTCCTCGTAAGTGCTTGACATTTTAATTGCGCTGATTGCGAAGAAAGGAGACAAGCTGACGGCAGAGGTCTACGGTGTTCCACGGAGTTGTGGTTTAGAGAGGTTGTGTGTGTTTTTCCATTAGCGGACTGTGAAGGATTAAATACCAAGTGACGCAAAGGTATGTCTGGCAGGTGAACATAGTGAAAGAAAGATGTTTCATTTTTGCTAAAAACTTGTGGAACATTTAGTGACCATAGTCGGTGGGGCATTGCAGTTTTGGTAATTTAGAAATTCAGTTCCAGATGCCTAGAGAAAAAAAAAACGCTTAAAACTGTAACGAAGATATGATGGAATAATCGAACGACTATTTTCTGTGTGAAATTTACGCAAGCAAAGTGTGGTTATGACAAATACCGCATTGACGAAAAATAAGAAATTTGATCAGTTAGAACAACTTTTTGCTTTTCTTTCACTTTTCAATGAAATGTTTCTGGAATTTAGTGAAAAACAAATTATACAAAAAACTTGTTTCAATGACTTCGTGGCTGCGCGGCGTAGTGGGTAGAGTACGACAATCACATGCCGATGGTCTAGGTCCGATTCCCGGACTGAACGCCTAGCATTTTTGACTGCACCGCCTCTCAAGAGTAATAAGAGCGGAACAAAAAGATTCTGAAAACTTTGCCGTTCTTACTCGGCAACAAACTGCAGATCCCTTCTTCTCGTGCACAACATGAGCAGTAGATGAACAAGCTAAGCCCTGACCCTCCAGGACTGTCGCGCCATCCAAAATATATGCTTTCTTAACATTAAGGTAACGACACATATTCTTCTTGTTATGGCGCTACAGTCCGGGGTGGACCTGGGCTATATATTTCGCTAGCTGCCTCCAGTTTCGCACTCCAAATTGGTTGAGATCCTTCTCCACTTGTGTGCGCCATCTTAGCCTATACCGTCCTCTATTGCGTTGTGATAATGGCTCTGATTCGAAGACCTTTCATGCCGGAGCAATGGTGTCCATACGTTCTACATGGCCTAGCCATCTTAAGCGTTGTATTCGAATACGCTTGGCCAGGTGCATGTCGCTGTACAGTCCGTAGAGTTCGTCATTATATCTCCTCCAGATGCCATCAACGCAGACAGGACCAAAAATCGCACGCAAAATTTTTCTCTCGAACAAACTAAGAGCTTCCTCATCCGCTTTTACTAACGTCTAGCGACACATATTGGGATTTTAAATAAAGTTCTAAAATTTAAAATCATTTCTCTCTGCGATGTGCCCCATCTGTCGCAAAAATCAGGCAGAATTCAGGCATGGGGTCGATAACAGAGACATTCAATGCATCTGGAGTCCCACTCAAAACTATCTTTGTAAGCCCAGATCACAACATCTTCGCGTAAGATAATTATGTTTTGAAATAGTTCAGGTGCGATGGTAAAAGTGGGTAAAGCTGTGTGACATGTTCACATCATCCAATTATCAACTATTTAGCGCTTACCGATAAAGGTTATGATCTTAAAACTGTCATGGAACATTACTACGTCGACTCTCCACACAGGTTTCGGTATGCACTGGACGCTCAATACAGTCGTCTCTGATTTTTTTTTTCTCAATATCTCAATGCTGTGTTCAAATTTGTTTAGACATTGATTGACACGCTGTGGACATTTAGACTTCTTCTTTACCATATTAACACTTTTTGAATTCGAAGTCAACATATGACTAAATTGTTGCTCTCCTCGTGAGAAACACGCAACACTAAGAGCACTTGCTGAAAAAGCAAAGACTTGAAATGCTTGTGGTTTGTACCCCTATCCAAATGAATTATTCCCTCAACGGTTCTGTTGAACCGAAATAACAATACATAATATATATATAACAATCATGAAAAAATGATGAATGAATATTACATTATATATCTATACTTCTACATTATTAGATTATCTAATATTATGTAAAGCTTATACGAAGGTTGAATTTTATATTTCGTATAATATATATTTATATTTCGTATATGTATATTTTTATATACCTAGTGTTGCAATCTGCCAACTGCCAGCTCTATCGTAAAGTTTGACATTTTTGAGGTTATACGTACTCAGAACGTTTTGACATACGAGCCACACAATTTTTCAATCGCTCAGTAAAAGGCTCGTGTCGATTGGTCGAAAGAAATGCGCCAAAAATACGATCGCGGTGCTTCGTCTATGACATCGTGACAGGTGATGAATAGTGGATTTACACGTATGAGCCCGAAAGTAAACAGCAGTCGACTGTATGGGTGTTTCAACTTAAGCCAAACCCAACAAAAGTAGCGCGCGCACGAAGCATTTCAAAGCAAATGGTCGCCTATTTCTTGTGTTGCAACCGCACCACTAGAACAACGCAGAACAGTCAATTCTGAGTGGTACACAACCATTTGTTTGCCAGTTGTCTTTCAAGAAATCAGGAAAACCAACCGCCGAAGACGGATCACTCTTCACCACGACAATGCGAGCCCTCACACATCGGCTCAAGCAACTGCATTTTTGAGCACTCAAAACATCGATTTGATGAGTCATCCGCCGTATAGTCCTGACTTGACACCGAATGACTTCTTTTTATTCCCGTACGTAAAAAATAAAATGAGAGGTCAACGTTTTTCGACAACTGAAGAAGCGGTTGATCCGTTCAGAATGCATGTTTTGGAGATACCTCAATCAGAGTGGCAAAAGTGTTCGACAATTGGTTCAAACGCATGCAAAAGTGTATAGATCTTAATGGGGAATATTTTGAAAAACAATAAAGCTATTTTCGGTGATTAATATTTATGTTTGGTCTCTAATCCCGAAATATAAAAGGCAATCCCCGTAAGTAAGGAAATTTCTGTCCTAAATAGAAACAAAATCAAGTGACTGTTTTTTTTTTTTGTTTTGTTTGTCTTGTTCGCAAATACAGTGACGGATAGGAGAATAGGACCACTGAATATCATTTTAACTTTTATCGAATTCTAAAAGCATTTTTATTACTTTTGCCGTTTTTTTTTATTTTATTATTCTTTCAATAAAGGGGAAATAAAACCAAATCATAAAAAGTTGAAAAGTATTTAGGTCATAACAAAAAATATTTTCTTCTTTAAAAAGCGTAAGTAGAAAGGGGTAGTTAAATTAGTTAATACACGATGTTCTTTCTTCTTTATTTTTTATCATAGCACGCACTCTTCGGGGCATGGATTCGACCAGTTTGCGGAAAGTGTTTGTCGGTATGGTCCGCCGTATGCTTCGGGTTGTATTCGTGCATAAACTGCCACTTCAGGGGCATTTCGCATTCAGCATACGCGAGCATCACATCTTCCAATATTTTAGAAGTTCAAATGCTGCTCCATGGTATTCTTTATCCAATAAAATGGACCAACACCATACCAAGAGAAGCATCCCAAATCATAACATTTCCGCCTCCAGGTTTTACGGTGTTGCTTGTGTACTGAGGCTGATATGCTGCATTTTTTGGAAACCTGTCCCACCTCTTACCATCTGATCCCACCAAATTGATCTTAATTTCTTCCGATCAAGGAATATTTTGCCATTTGTTTTTTGTTTTCTGGGCCTATCCACGCGAAATATTCTTTAGAAAACTGGATTCGACTTTTTCTATGCTTTTTTTTTTTGTAAGAAGTGGGTACCTCTCTGGGGTTTCTTCCAAAGAGATTTGTTTCGTTCTTCTAGGCTCCTTCGCACTGTTCAAGAACAAACAAGTGAGTCCAGTTCACGTTTGATTTCTGCAGTTGACATAAATGGGGCATTTTTTGAAAAGCACTTAATGTGGATGACATCTTTTGGAGAAGTTTTTCGTGGGCGATCTGTTGGCATGTGAGATTTTTGCGTCTGTAGCGGATTACAAACAAATGTCTTTGATCTTCCCACTATTCCAGACGTCTCCCACTGTGACTTTACTTCCTGTGTAAGTTTTCGGATCAAGTCCCTTTTGGTTGCAGAGCAGTGTATACCGCGTCCAATTTTCCTTGCTTTTATGAATAATTCGATGAATTTTAATACAAAGTGGCCGCCGTAGCGCAGTGGGTAGAGTGCGACACTCACACGTAGAAGGTCTAGGTTCGATTCCGGGCTGAACACCTCGAACTTTCACCTCTTTCGAGCTGCTGACAACACTCAGAGAGTAATTAATGTCGAAGAAAAAGCTTCTCAAACTTCGTCGTTCGGAGTCGGCAAAAAACTCTAGGTTCTTTCTACTCATAAGCCTTGGTTCCCTGTGGATTGCCGTGTCATTCAATCATAATTTTAACACACAAATATCGTCATTTCTATACTTATAGTGAATTGTTTTAAAAATAATATAAGACACAATTATTCACACTAAGAAAAAAAAAATCAATTAAGCTGTTCTTATTATTCTGTCCGAACGTTGAGGCAGTTCCTTTATATTTACAGAGAAATTTTTTCCAAATGTTCTTGTTTCCTTGTAATTTCTTTTGTTGGGAGGGAAGTACCGTTACCAACAAAGAAAAATATGCAAACAGACGTCATATTATATTTTATTTCAGTGAGAATAAAGAACAGGTTCGATATTTTCCGACTGGTCTTGTTTTGTTCATGGCTGTATTTAATTCATTTACAACGAATAGAGAATTAAGTCGTTTGATTTGGAGCAGAGCAGTTTAATTATTATATTTTACAGGTGTGGACAATTCAATTCAAGATTTTCAATAAAAATAGGATGATTGTTTCGGATTATCTTTAATATTGTCAGTGGCAGCGGTGGTACTTTCGGCAGACCTAACATATCGTCGACGTTCGTATCTTGGATAAAAAAGAGGTTAACTTTGTTGAAACATAAAACACAAACCTGCAAAGTCGTTTAGCAAATACAATAATAATAAAAATTGTTGGCGCGACAGTCCACAGGGGGACCAGGGCCTAGCTTGCTCATCAACTACTCGTGTTGTGCGCGCTACTGTTCTCTCACGAGTAGAAGGGACCTACAATTTTTTGCCGACTCCGAACGGCGGAGTTTGAGAAGCTTTCTGAGACAGTTATTACTCTTTGAGTGTTGTCAGCAGCTCGAAAGAGGTGTTGCCGTGAAAAATTGGAAAAATTGGTGTTTAGCTGGGAGTCGAACCTATACCCTTCGGCGTGTGAGCGTCGCACTTTATCCACTACGCCACGGCGGCCACAAATACAATAACACACTAAATAATTGATCAACTTTCTTAAATTCGCGCTTTACAAATGACTTTAAGCTGTAGATCTTCTCAATTTATGAAAGACTCAGAGTAAATGTAGCTTGAGTGAGTGTGAAAGAAGCCAGACCAAGGTTCAGATGGTCTTAGATGCAATTGCAAATGCCCAGTAATTTAAACAGTTCAAAAACTCTGCTTTCAATAACAAATGTAACTGCATTCAGAAATGATTGATCTTTCTGCGAAGGATTCAATAATTACACCATTCACGAACGAATAAAACGGATTCTCAATCGTGGCAAATTGTAGCCAATTCAAAATTGTTAACGAAATTTTTTAAATCACAATATATGTAGTTTTATTAGTCAGAGTAATGTTCAAGTAACACATTTCTTGCCTTATTGTTTGCCCGTCTTGCAACCTAACAAAATGAGTTTGGAAAAATAAGACTTTTTGTGAATTATGTAATTGTCCTTTGGTGGTATTTTCTAGATTAGAAATTATTATAAACGACCACCCAATAGATTTCGAACAATTATGCTTAAATTTATTCGTCAAGCTGAGTCATAATAAACCGCATTATTTTATAGACAACTTTAGATGCTTATTTTTAAATGTTCATCTGGGGGCATCTTAATTATTTTTCATCATGTTTTCAAATTGTATTTTTTAACTGCTCATTTACTCGTTAATTAATGTTTTGATTTTTTTATGTTATTTTTCATGGCGTGCTTGACAATTTCAAGCGATCTGGTGTTTAAATTTTAATGATCACCTTGAGAGCTGTAAAAATAACTGAAATTGTGTTGTTGGGAAAGAAGAAAATGAGTGAAGGCTAACAGAGAAAATGTCGTGCACCAACAAATTAGGTGGGCAACCTGTTTTTTTTTTTCGTTGTTTGTAATTGCAGTTTGTTTAATAAGGCTTTTGATTTATAGAATCAACAGTCGGGGAAGTAAACTTAACTTCTCCAATTTGCTGATACCAGATAGAGCTTAGAGTGGTCGCCGTGGCGTAGTGGGTAGAGTGCGACGCTCACACGCCGAAGGGTCTAGGTTCGACTCCCAGCTCGACACCAATTTTTCAAATTTTTCACGGCACCATCTCCCTCGAGCTGCTGACAACACTCAAAGAGTAATAACTGTCTACGAAAGCTTCTCAAACTTCTCCGTTCGGAGTCGGCAAAAAACTGTAGGTCCCTTCTACTCGTGAGAGAACAGTAGCGCGCACAACACGAGTAGTTGATGAGTAAGCTAGTCCCTGGTCCCCCTTTGGACTGTAGGGCCAACAATTATTATTATTATTAGATAGAGCTTGCGACAGAAATTGTGCAAGAAAATCAATCAGAATCACACCTAATTTTTTTTTTAAATAATTCGCAGTTGTACGAGTACCCGCTACGGCACCTTCACTAAATCTATTATCTGAAATGCAAGGTCTTTGATACGAGCAAGAAAAACTTAGTTTGCTTTCAATCCTCTATTAAATAGTTAATTCCTTCTCGTCCATGTTCGAAATGAGTTGGTTCTTCTCTAAATGGGCTACAATTTAGGTGTTGATTTCAAACAACGATGTTGACTAAAGATTTGCAGACAACTATTGCTCAGACTAATAATAGTGAATTGAAATTCACGGCTCAATCCTAAAACTCTCACTGATTTGAGACCAATTTGTACATTACTTCGTATGGGCAACGTTCTGATCTCGCATACAATGTGAATTGACGTAAGCGGCGTCAAATATCGGCACGGTCGTCCAATATCGGCACGGTCGTCCAGTATCGGCACCGTCGTCGCTTGACTTATGCCTTCACTTCACATATATGTTACAGGAACATAGCAAAAGCATTTTCATTTACCAAGTTATAGCTGTTAAAAAAGTCAGCCCAACATTCAGTACCAACCAAAATACACGTCAAAGCTTACCCAAGGCGGGACAGGACCACAATTAGCTTCCTAATAATAATAATTGTTGTCACGACAGTCCACAGAGGGACTAGGGCTAGCTTGCTATCAACTACTCGTGTTGTGCGCGCTACGGTTCTCTCATGAGTAGAAGGGACCTACAGTTTTTTGCCGACTCCGAAAGGCGAAGTTTGAGAAGCTTTCTTAGACAGTTATTACTCTTTGAGAGTTGTCAGCAGCTCTAAAGAGGTGGTGCCGTAAAAAATTCGAGGTGTTCAGCCGGGAATCGAACCTAAAACCTTAGGCGTGTGAGCGTCGCACTCTACCCATTACGCCACGGCGGTTAAGCCTTAGCCTCCTAAGGTCTGCATTTAAATTGTGTTTCATTTAATGCTTTTTTTCCTTGTCACTGTTCGTTTCAGCACACTCATTCATATTGCCACGGAAAATTTGTGGCTGCACAGACATAGAGACAAACAAAAATCTAAAAATGCTTTGCTATCTCGCGTCTTTCTTGATTTCCTAAATAATGTAGCAGCATTTAACCCAGGTCCACCCAGGACTGTAGCACGATCCAAAGATTTAAGCCAGAACTTCTCATAATATCGTCTCTGAACCATTCACCCTGAACAAAGGCAATAAAATAATGATCGTATTATCACTATGTTGTACAAAATATGTGAGTCAGTCCCTTTTTCCTCACGTTACTCACATTCCTTGACAGCTATCGTCGTTTATTTTTGCCATTCTACACAAGTAGATATCCAACATTATGGTTGAATAAATTTTCTCTCCCAAATTTCATTCAATCGACAACATAAATGTTGCAAATTTTAATCTAAACCACGAAAATAAAGTTACAAAACTATCGCCACACGGTGAAACTACATAAATTTAAATGCGAACTGCACCAATCTCCAAATAATACCAACTCCTTTCCAATCACTCTCTTAATTAAAACCTTCTTTCAGCAGGCAGAGTAGCCACAAATTCAAAATCTCTTAATGTACCCAACCCGCCCATCTAATCTGAAAACATTTTAATAACCTGTTGGATATTGAACTTTTCCTATGAGTCCTACATTTTGCCACATCACGGACGTTGAATAGTAGTAATAACAGCGAGTTTCTCTCTATTCTATTCTTTCAAATAGCTATTCAATGCAGTCATATAAAACAATAGAATGGTGGTGGAAGTCATTCAAGTTGGCAGGGGATATACTTTGTAATTTACATTTTTTTTAGTAAACTCAAGCGTTGGCGTTTCTGATTGCTTCATCATCGGGAATAAGTTGAATAGTCAAATTGGATCATAAATGCCTCATACAATTTGTATCAATGCGATAAACTTTATTTCTGACTTTCTTTTGATCAAATCTGTTGTTTTAATTTGCTTTATATGTTTTTAGAACGTGATCTCAGTAATGATTTCAATTTCTTTTCCGTTAAGTTCGTTCAAATTACGATTAAAGTTTTATACTGTAAATATTATGTCACAATTGTGCGGTGTTCTTACTTTCTGGAAAATTCTTTATCGCAGATCTTGGAGCTAAATAACTCACTAACTTCAAAATTACAAACAACCGAATATAACGAAGGTGTCAATTTGCAGTGCTTCCCTATTTACCTTAATTACCTTATACATCAATGTTTAGCACGAATGCAGTCAAGCAATTCTTTCGATTATCTCTATAGCGTTCCCATGCATTTTTCCCAGCTTAAACAGTAGTGAATTATTCAATACGTCTTGCAAACAGCATTACTCTTTGCAAATCATTAATCAGAGATAAAATTCTGGAAAAACTGAAAAATCTCATGATGAGAACCTTTACGACAATTAAAATTTTGTTGAAAACGCCAGCGCAGTGCTGTGCAAAAGTTACTTTAATTATTCGTTTCTTTACCTTTGTGGCCTACGCACGTTTGTCTAGACGAAGTAAAGTCTAATTAATTACCTTTATAATGTGACTTTCTGTTCGTTCGCAACTAAGAAGTATTCTTTAATTCCACTCTTTATTGTGCGTCGGCGATGCTGTCACCACTTGCAGCGCTTTCCCCCCCACACTCTTGATTGCTCCACTCGACACAAAGCTTTTTTCACCTTTCTCATAAACCCATCTATTGCCACAAACAATAAACTTTACTTCAAGTGTATAATTAACGTTTTTGTCTTTGTTTCTTTTCAGGGCGGCTATCCAGCACGGCTAAAGAAGGTCCTCATTGTCACAGCGCCCCTGTGGTTCAAGGCGCCATTTAAAATCCTTCGGCTGTTTGTACGTGAGAAGCTGCGTGAACGTGTCTTTACCGTATCCGTGCCGACGCTGAGTTTGCACGTGCCTCGCAACGCCCTGCCAAGACACCTAGGCGGAACTCTAGAAATAGATCACTCCACATGGTTACTTCATTGCTACAAATCGATGACGAATCGTGAAGACGAGTTATTGGCCAACATCGGGCACCAACCATCTAGCAACAATCTGCAAATCACAACAAGCACAACGGGAACAACAGACTTTGTGAGCAACGGTGTCAGTGGAGGCGGCGGAGGCGGTGGTGGTGGTGGCGTTGGTGTCGGTGTGGGTGTAGGTGTTGGTAACGGAGGTAGTGATAACACAGGCGGTGCTGTGGTGGTTGAGACAAACGACAACAATCCCGACACAACAGCGCCTTTAAGTGAGTTCTGGTCGGAGAACCCACCAAGTAGTGCATCGTCCGGGTTCAGTGATGACGACAGTCTGGCTGGGGCAGAAGGAGATCCGAAAACAATTGAACAAATCGTTCAGATGGTGAAGGAGCGCGGAAGGCACGGTTTGTTCAAGGAATATTCTGAAATTAGAAGTCGAGCCCCCGAAGGAACATTCATTCATGCAAAGTAAGCACACATACTTTTCGTTTTCAAAAGTTACCAGAATACCAAATCTCTATCTTCGTATTTGCAGAATGCGAAACAACCTCACAAAGAACCGATACACAGACGTCTTGTGTTACGATCACAGCAGAGTGGTTCTGTCACAGGACTCAGAGGATTTGTCGGATTACATAAATGCCAACTTCGTAGATGGTTACAAGCAAAAAAATGCGTATATTTCAACTCAAGGTAAGCATTTGAGGAACGCATTATCAGGTAGGGGCGAGGCACTACTTTCTGCTCCCAGCAGCAAGATACACGTGGATTTATATTCGAGTACACATTCCCTTCTGCCCCATTGCGTAATTCCTCCGAAGTAACATGTAACGATTTAATGGAGAGCTCTGTAAGGATATTCGCAGAAAAGTAATTTATAGCCAAAATGATGTTTGCTACATTAAGTTATGAATTCCAGTGAAATGAGTCCGAGGCGAACCCAGCAATCTGCTCCAAAATCAGACCTTATTAGCGTCTTATTTATACGTATTTACTTAGAAACAACGCAGAACGTCTGCGGAGACCAATAGCGTCTTGAGCTCATTCATCAGATACAGGTCTACAGGCCTAACCACGCATTTACGCGATTTTTTACTGCCTTCTGGTTAGCTGTCCGATTAAGTTCATGTACAGAGCTGGATTTTATTTGTGACAATTTAACACAGTCGTTTGCACAACTCATGTCGAATCTCGTAAAACTTTTATGGATGGCGTTTGAATGTGACAACATGTCCTTTTGTGATTTTGTCAGATTCCAATTAACATGCAGTTCTCCTTGTTTTCAGACATTGCTTCTCAGAACAATTTTCTTATTGTTCCGTGGAATATTCAATTCCCTTCTGTGTATTTAGCTTTTCATGACCTTGTTATTCGGTTCACTTGTTTTCTTTGCTTCCACGTGTATCGAATTCTTGGTCTTCCTTTCCCGCGAGGTAACTTGTCGCTGATACATAATGAGGGAAGGATAAGAGTAATATCGAAGAATTAATTTTTATTGAGGGTATGGAGAGCCTGAAGCTAGGTTTTGTCTGAGAGTACTTAAATAATAAAAGAGCAAGAAGCCTTAGGTAGTATTTAATGGCTAATTTTGCTTACTTAAAACTACTTCGGACTCTGTTCCAGAGATTACAGGTGCTTTCAAAGTAGGTGCACCAAGTAAAACTTAAAGTTTTTTTTTTAAACTCTTGAAGCTACTAGAGGCGGTAAAGCTTTCAAAACTCTTTGGATGTAAAGACATCAAAGTCGTAGAATATGTTAAACTTTATGGGCCATAGGAACTTCTCCGGATATACAAACGTTTACGGACTAAAGCTGTAGAAACTATAGAATCTGAAGAATCTGTGTTTTTAGAAAGCGATAAACTATAAATGCGCTTGGAGCTTAGAAGTTTCCGAATCTGTTTCTGTTGAACCAACAAAAAATTCTGTACAGAAACGGAAGAAAATGTCAATTAATTTGTAGCATTTTTTTAAACGGGCTTACTTCAGCTGTAATCAGTCACAGATCTTAACGGCTTTCTTGTAACTTCTCTTTAAATTTGATACTAGGAATTTTTAAATTACTAAAATTAGTTTATCTGTTTATAGTGATACATACAGTTGTGTTCATAAAAATAGCAGTGCTCCTCAAAAAAGACAAATAATTTTCTATTGATTCAAATTGTTTTATCATTTTTTCAAAAAATTTATACAAAAGTAAAGTATTTCAGTCTTAACAAGTAAATTACAAAATAAACGTTGTTCATAATTTTTAACTATTTTTTTTTTTGTTTTTGGTCGTAGTAATATTTCGCTGTTGTTCATAAAAATAGCAGTGTTTAGAATTATGTTGTGCCTAGACAACAGAAATCAATGAAACAATATGAATTCATAATTATTTACAGTTTATGATTAGTACTTTGTAGCAAAGCCTTCGTTTTTTATCACTGCGCTGCATCTTCGTGGCATTGAGTCTACCAGACTCCGACATCTCAGGCTCTGGTATAGCTTCCCATGAGTCTCGCACTACCTCCCACAATTCCTTGGCGGGTTTTGATTTGGCCTCATGGACAGAACTTTTGACATCACCCCACAAGTTCTCAATGGGGCTTAGGTCAGGGGATTGTGCTGGCCACTCCATGACGGTTATTCTTTTTTTATCAAACCAAGATTTTGCCCGTTTTGACGTATGTTTTGGGTCATTATCTTGTTGATATACCCAAACTAGCGGCATTTCCTCCTCGGCATATGGCAGCATAACCTCTTCTAAAATTTTAACGTACTCACCACTGTCCATTATACCCTTTATAGGATATATAGGCCCAACCCCATTATATGAGAAACAGGCCCAAATCATTAGATTTGCTACTCCGTGTTTAACAGTTTTAACTGTATAACAGGGATTGTTTTCTTCGTTCTTTGGTCTTCTTACATATTCCCGACGACCCTTGGACCCAAATAAGACTATTTTGCTTGCATCGCTCCACAGAATATTCCTCCATCTCTCTTTAGGACAATCTTTGTGAAACTTTGCTAATGCCAATCTTTTTTGCACATTCTTTTTTGTCAAAAGCGGTAATTTTCGCGGGCTTCGAGCTGGTAGGTTAGCCTATAGAAGACGTCTTCTAACCGTCACAGCACTCACCGGAATTTGGAGTTTATCCCTTATCTGTCTGGAGCTTATTGAAGGGTTCTCCTTTGCCATGTTGAGAATTTTTCGGTCAGTTTGCTTAGCCGTCACTCTTTTTGGACCGCGGGTTTCGGGCATAGTTTTCCAGTTTAGCGCATTGCTGACCATTTTCACTTAACATCCTATGATTTCCTGGATTGAAGCATATGTTTTTCCCTCCGAAGGCAATTTTTTGATCAAATTCCGCATATCTTCGGTACAATGTTTTGATCAACCCATAGTGCTAACTTTAAAGTATGTTAATAAAAACAACATATAGAAAAAAAAAACATTCACTTACCAAACAAGAATACAGAAATATTTTTTAAACTCCAAACAACAATTTCTGAGACGCTTTATGGTAAAACCAAAAAACACTGCTATTTTTATGAATAGGCTTCAATCAACAGATTTCACTGAATGAGTGAAAAAAGGAGAAAGTAAGCCTTTATTTATTATTTTTCATTTCTGGTATGGTATCTTAGTTATCTTAGAAATAAAGCTGGTGAAGTTTTTTGTTTCAAATTCTTCCGGTCATAATAACCAGACCAGGGCCTAGCTTGCTCATCAACTACTCGTGTTGTGCGCGCTACTGTTCTCTCACGAGTAGAAGGAACCTACAGTTTTTTTGCCGACTCCGAACGGCGAAATTTGAGAAGCTTTCTTATACAGTATTACTCTTTGAGTGTTGTAAGCAGCTCAAAAGAGGTGGTGCCGTGAAAAATTCGAAAAATTGGTGTAGAACTGGGAATCGAACCTACAACTTCGGCGTGTGAGCGTCGCACTCTACCCACGGCTTATTCGGTCAAATTTACGCCGGTTGGGTTAAATTTTTACCTCCTTACTTATGATGTTTAAAGTTAAAGCTTGAACTGCCTTCCTTCCCGTGTGGCGTATAGCGGGCAGGCTAACGATAAAGATTTCAGGTTTGGCATTAAAATTGTCCATCTCTTATTTTCTTTCAGTTGTCCCTTTATGTGGAGTTATAGATCAGACTCAAAAATACGGTGCATATGCCACTGTCTGAGTTTTGGTTTATTGAAACTAAAAAAAAAATAAACATAATTCATACTTTTTACGGTCCCGCTCGTAGATGAGAAACTTTTTACAAAAGCAATCAACGTTGCAGATTAAACTCAGAAAATATCAATATGCAATCGAAAACCCTCTCAAATCTCGTTAGCAGCTGTCCATTAGATAACAATAGCATGCACAACATGAACAGTTTGTAAAATAACTCAACCCTTCTACCTCGGAAACTGTCCCGCTGCTCAATTTATTTATGTTTTCCATTCTTGATAATTCGATTTAATTATTTATAGTTCTCCATCACTTATCTTGTATAGGAAACTAAATAATGACCTCGATGTTCTTCTTGCGGCGCTACAGTCCAGGTCGAACCTGGGCCTCAACTAACATCCCTCTCCAGCCTGCACGATTTTTCACTAGCTGCCTCCAGCTGCGCACTCCAAGTTAGTTGAGGTCCTTCTTCACTTGTGTGCGTCATCTTAGCCTAGTCTCTGATTCGAACACATTTCGGACCGGAGCAGTGGTGTCCATACGCTCTACATGGCCTAGTCATCTTAAGCGTTGTATCCGAAGACGCTTGACCAGGCACATGTCGCTATACAGCCCATAGAGTTTGTCGTCAAATTGCCTCCAAATGTCATAAACGCAAACAGGACCAAAATTTGCATTCGGCTTCGTAGCATGACAATGAACAAATAAATAAAATCTCAAACAATTTAAGTTTAACATTCCAACTAAGGTTGAGAATGGGATTCCCAAATCGTGAGCTGTTTGCAAAACTTTTTTTAAATGAGGTTATCTTCGTTTATTATAATACTACGTCTATTTCATTCCGAAATTCGGGATGTTCCTTCCAAATTCTTGACTAGACAAACGCTACTTGAATAGACAAGAGCTACTGCTCTGGCAAAAGATGTTATCCTTAAGATCTATCATAGACCAAAAAATCATCATTTGACAAAATCTTTTGAAAAAATGTCTGTGCAGGCATTAAATGGTCGTGTTAGCCTATTTCGAAATAGCAGTATAAACTCTTTCATCCTGCAGCTTTTGAAGGCAAATCATGCATTTCTGCAGCAATGCGAATTTCTTCAAAACTCAGTGAATATTCTAAATAGGATATACCAAATTCCTTGTCATAGAACCGCCGCTTTGCCGCTTACAACACTTTCCCCTCACTCCCCATCTCATTGTTTGGCGTCTCTTGCCACGATTTCTCAACCTGCCGTGCATGACCCTTATAAATGGAAATAGGCCTATTACATCAGTACAAACATTCATTAACCATATTCAAGCACTAATGAGGCCAATCCAATTTGGGATACACTTATTGATTTCCTGCTCGCTTTAGGTTATTATGCGACAATATCATCAACGACTTTTTTCTAGGAAAATCTGACGTCTATTTTGATTCATAGATATAAAGGAAGTGTATGAATTTCCTCCACTCGAATGATCACACATGTGTTTATATCTGTGTCAACAAGTGCCCTAGATATCTTCTCTTAGTATATGGGCATTCTTAAATTGAGGTTATGCAATCGACTACCCTCACAATCTTATATCCTTCGAGCCTAATCTACACACAAAATCTCATCAAATTGGGGGAAGAATTTGACAAAACGTTTATTTATTCAAACAGATATTATTAGACTCGAATTCACATTTTTGGTGTTCTTTTGTCGCTCATTTCAGGTCCATTACCAAAGACATCCCATGATTTTTGGCGAATGATTTGGGAGCAACATTGTTTAGTTATAGTGATGACAACACGTGTGACGGAGCGCGGTAGAGTAAAATGCGGTCAATATTGGGAAACAGCTGAAGAGGGTTTCTGTGAATACGGAAACTTCCATGTACGAACAATTAGTATAGAAACTAATGAAGATTATACAGTAGCCTCATTAGAACTCAAAAATCTTAAGGTGAGTATTTTCTTTTTTGCTTGAAAAAAAATTCAAATAAATGGGTATTCTATTGTGTGGCTAGTGACTTAAAAATTCGTCTTTTTTTTTTTGTGCCGCACAGTGAAGATTAATGTCTTTTTAGAAAGTCTCACAATAAAAGCATTAAAACGTGATATTAGTTGAGTGCTGACTAATAGTTTATCTACTTGGGTTGGTGCTACAGTATTAAGCCATCGTGGATTTCAAACAAAATTCATTTCTAGCAAGGGGGTTTTCTTGCGTTCGCCCATAAAGTTGGTTGAGAACCTTGTGGACTCATTAAACGGGGACATTTTTTGTGGCTTATTTTGACTTTTACACTGGGACTTGCATTACCGCAGTGGGCATTGGAACATTTTTCTGACTCGAGTTGTGTTCTTTCACCAGCAGTATATTATAGAACAGTTCATTGAAGTTGTCGTCAAATCTTATTTAGGCACCTTTAATGCAAGCGCCACAAAAGATGTACGTAGTGCACTGTTCTTGAAGAGGCTAAGGAATTTTTCATTTTTCTAACGACCAAGTTTTTTTTTTACTATTAGGCGGGAAAGGGATAATCAAAGTGCTGTGTAGGATTTAATTATCTTCGACCCAAGAAAAATGCTATTTACAAGAGTTGACATTTCTCATTTGGCTTTCATCCTCTGACATTACGTAGCCAGCCCAAGAAATTTTCAATCAATACTGATCTTTGCTTTATCATAGTTATCGGTGTGACTGACAGTTAAGTCGCTATGAAGACATCATTGGGAAATTAATTAAGTCAAAGATAGTCCCGAGTTGTCATGAAGATATTAACTTCTTGGTTAACTGTACCAAAAAAAAAGTTTATATGGAGTCCACATGCAATAGTCTCTTTATCCACTTACAAGAGTTGAATTCAAAATGAATGAACAGAAGTTTAGTTACTCATCCTCAAGTCTGTGCGTTGAAGACTATTTGCAAACTTGGATGCACTTCACCTTAGACTGAAGGAGTAACAAAAGAGGTCCTTGCATTGGCTGGTTTATTGAAAATTAAAAAAAAAGAAACATAATTCATACTTTTTATGGCGCTGCTCGTAGATGAGAAACTTTCCACAAGAGCTCTCAACTTTTCGGTTGTCCATTTTTCACAAACTTTATCAAGTAAGGCAAGGAGTTCAAAGTCATTTACCAGATTAATGTGGCTCCTAAGTCAAAAGTAAGATGAAGGGCTTCCTTTGAAAATGAGAACAAATCTATCGTCTGGTGTCATTATAATAATAATTGTTTGCACTACAGTCCAAAGGGGGACCAGGGGCTAGCTTGCTCATCAACTATTCGTATTGTGCGCGCTACTGTTCTCTCACGAGTAGAAGAGATTTACAGTTTTTGCCGACTCCAAACGGCGAAATTTGAGAAGCTTTCTTAAACAGTTATTACTCTTTGAGTGTTTTCAGCAGCTCGAAAGAGGTGGTGCCGTGAAAAATTCGAAAAAATTTGTGTTGAGCTGCAAATCGAATCTAGACCCTTTGGCGTGTGAGCGTCGCACTCTACCCACTACGCCACGGCGTCTGGTGTCATTGGGATCTGTGAAAATGCCCTTTACAGGAGGACTAGAACATTTGTTTTATCTTCTGGCTTTGATGAAGCGTGCCTCTATAGACTTGATAAAATTGATTATTTGCTTTAAAACTTCCGGCGCTCTACAATTTGAATTAACTTAAAGCTATAAGTCCAAGTCTTTTTATTACTTATTAAAGTTTAAATTCTCCTTACATGCTGCTTCTCTTGAAGCTTATTATCTGTCAATAACCTTTTTGAGAGTTGATGTTATACCGATTATGTCATTATCGGCAGTTTCGGTGATACCATTTGATAGACAAAGTGCTTAAGCTTCTAAATGTCCCTACTTCTTATAACGAAATCGAGTGAGTTTGACAGAGATATGAAGAGGCGATGTATAATGACTGTTTGGGCTCATTCCCAGAAAACTTGCTATGATCATACAAATTCCTAAAACGTTGTTTCCAAAATTCAGTTTGCTATTAACAGCCCTATAGCAAACATTTTCTAAACAAAAACTTGCGTTTTTCAGACTGAAGAAACAAGGAATGTCTCACATTGGCAGTTCACCAGCTGGCCAGATTACGGCGTTCCAAGTTCGGCGTTAGCAATGTTAAATTTCTTGCAAAAGGTCCGGGATAAACAAGCCGAAATGGTGAGACAATTGGGCGACACATGGGCCGGTCATCCACGGGGACCACCAATTGTAGTACATTGTAGTGCTGGTATCGGACGAACTGGTAAGCCATTTAAAAATCACTCGAAACCCCATGTGCTAAAGCGTATTTTTTTTATGTTTTCAAATTACAGGTACATTCATAACATTAGATATATGCATATCGCGTTTAGAGGACGTTGGTACAGCCGACATAAGAGGCACTGTCGAAAAAATCCGTTCACAACGAGCCTACTCAATACAAATGCCAGATCAATATGTGTTCTGTCATTTAGCGCTAATAGAGTACGCTCTCTCCCGGGGAATGTTACAATCGGCTGATCTCGAGGGATTCGACGATCGAGAGGACGACTCGGATTTAATTTAAAACAACACAAAATCATGTTATTTAAACTAATGAATGTTATGTAATGAATGTAATTGCTGCTCCGATAAATCCATGCTTCCTATATTCAAAACAAACAAAACAAAAAAAAAAGTGGAAAATCTTTTAAAAGGAAAAACAAACTTCAATGATTAATTGATTAATTGACAACCAGGGCATTTTATTTGAAGATTTTAAATGTTTTTGTATTTTGCTCGTACCGGAGGAGAAGGCTCAAGGACAAACTGCGTGGACGGTCTGTGCTGTTGTAATAAATAATGATGGATGATCTGCTGCTTTATGGTAGAAATAGGATACTAGAACCCTGTGATTTCTAAACTAATAAAACGAATACAAAATAGAAGAAAACAAAAAACACAAGTAATATCTAAAATTGCCACAGACCAGTTTCCCGTCCTAGAACATGTTAATTTTCCTTGTTAAACTAAATCGCCCTATAAGGCCACAAATAAAACAAAACAAGCCTCAAACCAGATCAGTACTCTCCTAAAGTCCAATCACCGATGTGCAAACAAATGTGACCTAAAACAACAACCGCACCACCAACACAACCACAGCCAACACAGCCCGCAACAGTAAACAACCCATTATTGTATATTTCTTATATTAAACAAAACCTCAAATGTTTGTCAACATTGTAGAGAAATTAAAGCAAAAGAGAGAAAAAGAAAAAAATATTTAAAATCAATTTGTCGTTTATTATTTGTTTTGCGTTTTATTTTATTTTTTATATAAATATGATTTAAGTCTTTTTGTTCTTAAGAATTATTATATATTATGATAAATTAAAAAGTAAACAGAAGAAATACAAAACAGAATAGGAATCAAATTTAACAAACAAAAAAAAAAACATGAAAGCAAATTATCTAGTTAAGATTTCTAGAGAGTAAAAATCAATTATTGTATTTAATGAACATAAAACTAAAAAGAAAAATTAAAAAAAAACACGATGAATGAAATATATGAACAAAAAAATAATAAATTAAAACAATTAAATGTATTGTACTATGAGAACTATTTTTTATAGCTTTTTCAACTCAAACAAAACAAACAAAAAATTAAACAAGAAAGAAACAAACATAAAACAAAGAATACGAAAAAAAAAAAAAGATGAAGATAGACAAAACAAAATGGATTAATGCAAAGATATGGAACACGAAACACAAGAACAAAATGAATAATTGGAAAGGATACCGTCTTTTGCCGGAAGTGATATTTAAACAGAAAATTAAACGTACATTTTTATTCGCAACTAGAGGCAGAAAATTATGGAAAAAAATTCAATGGAATTGGAGATTTGATTATTATTTTGCTAAGGACATTGCAGTTAGGTCTTTGTGAAGATGCTTGCTCTCATTGGATATTTGAGAAGGGCACTGGATTGATTTTGGAAATTGAAAAGCATAACTTCTTTCTACGGGGGGAGAGTTGCAGTTTGTTGAAGCAAATGCACATATAGAGTGTTGAATTTTCATTGCGAAAGACACGTCAAATAACAAACTTATTTCTTTAATACACTTTTTTAAGTACTCAGCTGGGCGATGTCCAATTGAAAGGATATCAAGAAGATCTTGTTTTCTATTTACAGGAATAAGCTTTGTGGAGAATATCTAACAATTATATTCAACAATTTGTGAACCCTAGAAATTGTTCAACACAAGATATTGACAATTGAACCAAAACTAATTTTCTTCTTCCAATATCACCCGTTAAATTGCTTGTGGTTCCTATAATAGATTAGAACTTTCCCTTTTGCCTAGTCCTTATGGTTTGGACTAGAGTCGTGTTATCCAAACATCTTTCTTGGTTGTTTTGACTCGTCGCGCGCAGGCGCACAAATGTCATTGACTTAAATATAACCCAAAATCGTACGTAGAATGTTATTAATACTTTTTTCGCTCTTAAAAACAGTTTAAAGCGTGTGCGCAACAGGAGGCTAAGAATAATTCAACTAATGAACAAAGCTGGTGTGCCAGGTTAATGTGAATTGAAATTCCTACTAACGATCAATGGCTGTAAAGTCATATTATTGACTTAAAACTATTGCGTTAACAATATAGAGCTTGTGGCATTCATACACTCTACCTAAGACTGCAGTTTTAAAGAATGTTTTAAAGCCTTTTAAAGAATGTTTCACATACGCGTCCAATCTAAAGTAAAAAAAGTGCCACTACATAGTGCTCATAATACCATATTTTTAGAGCACAATTCTAATGATAAAGAGCACAATTCCAAAACTGTAAACAAAGCAGAACAGAGAAGAAAGAACGAATTTCAATAGACTCATATTTTATCTAGCCAGCCAGCACAGAGTAAGCAAGATATTGACCCAGATTGTGTCTGTTTTGAGTGCAGCACAGGCATTGAATATGTTAGGTTAAAGCGACCAGTTACCATTGAAGCAGCCGGTATTAAGCTGACATTAGGTCCATTGTGACACCTCCTGCTGAGGTGTAAAAAATATTTGGACGGTCCCCTCTGTCGAACCCATTGTGTGGGATACCTAGGCGTATATGGCGCAGTGGCCTGTTAAGATGCAAACCAAAGTCCTAGGATGGATTTTGTTTATACTGACAAGGCAAACAGAGCATGAAGCTGTTGCTAAGGAACCTTGGTCGCCAGGTGTGTGTGTTTTGATGTATTTCACTATAGCGCGGGTAAGTTACCTTTGATTCAGATCGGTAACGTGGTGCCATACTTGGCAAATTTATCATGGATATGACTGTCCCAACTTCTATGTTACGTAGATTTTGAAGCGCTTGTTAATTTTGTAAAGAGATAGCTTACAGTTCTAGGAATTTCGATTGCAGCTCGCTGTCAGAACAGATGACTATATTCCTTTGAGATATTCCTCAACCAAGAGAGGTCCTCCTTTATTATCTCTGCCATCAAAACGCTACAGTGTGGGGGAAGGTTGAGGACAGAGTTCACTTACTTCAAACTTATCATTTGTCTTTGAATCATGTGTGGACAAAGAGAACGAGTCTCCCACCGATGTGAGAACAGAGTCCCAGTTCGACGTTTTAGGGTTGCTGGTTAAGAATTCTTTCCCTAGAATCTGGGAAAGAGTAATATCAGTATGTGATGGGGTAACCGCATTAGGATACTAGAGTAACCGCATTGGGATACTAGAGTAACCGCATTGGGAAGCTAGAGTGACTGTGTCTCAGCTAGGACCACAGTCCAACAATGGACTGAAGTCTGACTTCCAAAGAAGCAGGACTGATGGTGTTCTGGAAGACGTTCCGAAAAGTGGAAAAATGTGCTGTGAATTTTAATTTGGCTATAATGTTGAAGGGCGGCTACCTATCTGCACCTGCCGACGCCATTATGACTTACAAATAATCTTTTATTCCACTGCTTCATTCTGTACTTGTCTCAAAAAACAACTCCATAACGATATTAATTTCTTTTTTAAATCACGTTACATTACGTCATGAGTCTAGAGTATCCGGATTGCGACTTTCATTAGCTATGACTAAAACCAATGAAAATCATCAAGTTCCTACAACTTTAAAGCGTACGATTTATGAATTTACATCTTATTTTGCTATTTTCTCAACTCTTTATTTGTGGCAAGTTTATAGTGGATTATTTCTGCTTAAATTGTGACCTCCTTCTGGTCCATTGTCTAAACTAGCGAAGAAAAATCAAATTGTATCGGCGCTTCAATTTCCAATGGCCTAATTGCATTATGTCCGTATTTTTTTTATTTTAAAACAGGATAACAGTGCTTTAAATGAATAAATAAATTTCTCAAGTGTTTCAAAAGAAAACAGATTTCATTTTAACGGTAAAAATAAACAAAAATACAAACGCAATTAAAACAGTAATTCCTAGTAATCTAAATACCTTATAAAAAAGCAGTGTTACATAGAGAACAAATTTCAAGTTTATAAGAAAAAATGAATTTTAAATACATCAAGTAAAATAAAAAAAAACATTTAAGCAGAAACATTTATAGAGATAAATAAAACACAACAAAAAACAAATTATTCATTGTTGGTTGTTACAGTTTTGTGTTATGTCTTATTCTAAAGCAATTGAACAGATGAACATAAGCAAAGATTTCATAGATTATACTTCAGTAAATGTGATTTCGGGCATTCTTTCCAAAATATGCAGAAAACAATATAACAGTAAAATAAAAACTTAAAGAAACAAATGAAACAAACTTCTACTAACCGTCCAATGATCGGTTTTAATCGAATGAACTTTAACCACACATTTGTTGGGAGTGATTGTAGTTGAAAAATGAATATATTATTTCACGCAGAAATTGACAGTGGATTTTGAAGGGTTTTTGCCTATTAAAGAAAGAAAACGAACAACGACCGTTGGGCGGGCGGGGACACTCTTTCATCTCTAACACATTTTGAACCTGACCAAATAAACTCTAAGATTTGTGTATATGTTTTTGTGTCAAAGCTAAAGATGTGCACTTGAATGTAGAGTTCTTGCATTTCTTATTTAAGCTTAGATCTTAAATTGATTGAAAAAAAAAATTAACCTACGCTTAACCATTGTGAGTCAGTTAAGCTGGGCATACATTGTAAGCCATCTGGAATGCATTGAAAGAAGCCTTTTGAGGTGTAATGTAGTTCGCCGATGACTCGGGTTTTATGAGAAATTGTGTATTCCCAGTCATGGGTTCGGTGTGTGCTCTGGTTTATACAACGTTTTGCCAAACTAGGGAAAAAACACAAATGTCATTTTCAATCGATAAATGATTCGTAGTTACGAGACTATTATCAGTTCACAAACTGTAACAATTTAGACGTATGTTCATTCTTTCCCAAATCTCATCCACATTATTCGATACTTCATTTCATAAATCATTAATTTCATTTAGTCACATTTTACGACTTATTAAAATTTTAAATTATGGTGGGTCAATGTTTAATACAACTGAGTCTGTCTGATGATGCAGATAATAAAACAGACACATGCAACAAAAGCTTTGATAGCTGTTCAGAATGTTAACTTGCATTCTTCGTTTCTTTAAATAATTGACATTACATTAAACAACAAGAGACAATGATCGAGGATTCCACTTTTGTACCTATTACTGAAAACCTAAAATTTATTCCAAGCAGTTGCCACAGCTTTCAAGTTGTAGGGAAATTGCGTATACAACAGAAACTGTCTTTTTTTTCACTTCACCTTAACAAACATTTTTTTCTTTTTCAATCAAATTGATTTGAAGAAAACATTCTCGAGTTTTCCTCATGGAAGGAGACCATGTCGGCTAGATGAAGGGTGAAATGTATTCTTTGCACAAAACCACATCTCTGACATATTACTTCCGCTTCCTTCGTCATAGAAGTTTCTTATTTAGATAATCAATGTTTGACTGTCTCGTTTTATTCATAAACACAAGCGGTATGTGTACAACGTGAATAAAGAAAAATTCTAGGAGTTTTAAACATAGAACTGCAGAAAAATGTATTGCCTTGGAAGCAAATCAGACAATCGAATGAACGTCAACTTAGAATTTTTAACCATAGTTTTGACGCTTTCAATAAAGTTGTACACAAAAGCCCCACTTCCGCTGTTCGTTTCGTTCCAACTTCCAACAAAACACAACTTCAAACCCACTACTTCCATTGAATTCCGGAACATCCAACCATGCCGAAATCATTCACTCAGCATCAAGTCCATTCCCTAAACGAACCTCACCAAACAGTCAACAATACATAACTCCACCATACGACCTACAACACAATCTCACTCACCACCACCTACCATGAATATAATTTATCTTTTAATTCTCTGTAAATATTTGTCTTGCTAAAACGATATATTGTTGAATCATAATTTTGTTTATTAAAAGAGAAAAAAAAAGAAACAAAAGAAACTAAACCCACATGTATCGAACACAAAAATGAATTCATCGATCTAAACGTAGTTTCCCTGGACATGTGTGCACACGCTCGTACGTACACAAATGTATCTGTAATTATGAAGTAAAAGTTTATTAATTTATAAGTTGAAAAATAAAAGAGAAATCCCTTCTATTAGAGTTTGTATCCTGAATTTAGTCTCGATTTCTGAGTACCTATATATAATGAAGAAATAAAGATCATAATTTTTTATTATTTGTAATTTATTATTAATTAAATATACTATATATATATATACATTAAATAGTGAAATATCTTACAATTAATAAAAACAAATTATAACTGAAATTGTTGTGTCTACCTTTTGAACTGGTTGATTTTTCTACTAGATGGCATGGCATAGGGTATACTTAAATCGATGCAGTGTCTGTTCAAACTGTAAACAGGGACAACAACATCAGTACCGATATCAAACGCAGAATCACTCTTGCTAATCGCTGTTTCTTTGGGCTCAAGAGGAAATTGACTAATAAAGCCCTCTCTCGAAGGATTAAGCTCGCTTTAATAATAGCTTGATCACCCCCGTCCTACTTCGTGGCGCGGAATCTTGGACATTAGCATAGGGGGATGAGGAAGCCCATAGTCTTTTCGAGGGAAAAGGTTTGAGTGCGATTTTTGGACCTGTTTGCGTTGATGGCATCTGGAGGGGAAGATTTAACGACGAACTCTATGGGCTGTATAGTGACATGCGCCTGCTCAAGCGTCTACGGATACAACGCTTAAGATGGCTAGACCATGTAGAGCGTATGGACACCACTGCTCCGGCTCGAATCGGCTTTGAATCTGTGCCATTGGGACAACGGAACAGAGGATGACCTAGACTAAAGTGCCGCACACAAGTGGAGAAGGACCTCAACCAACTTGGAGTGCGCAACTGAAGACAGCTGGCAAAAGATCGTACTGGCTGGAGAGGCATGTTGGTTGAGGTCCAGATCCACCCGGGACTGTAGCGCCACAAGAAGAAGAAGAAGAAGGAGAAGAAATTGATACATAATATTCCACAATCTTGGAATAAATCTTTAGAAGTAAAACGAACAGGGGAAAAGTAGGCGAAAAATAAGATTAGAAATAAGACGTTCGAATATTCGTCGATACCACTGTCATATTTTGATGGAATGATTATAAGAATAAATTTTCCTTTACAGAAAAACTGCACTGTGCAAAATAATTGCACCATGTTCGACTGTGTCACTGTTTTGCTAATAAATTTTTTCTACCGTCATGCAATCATATTTTCTGCAGAACATTCTTATTCCATCAGTACAAGTACAAAAATGTATAAATATGAAGTAAAAGGCAATGTAATAGTGAGGTGTGTTATTTTTATTATTTTTATTGGGTTAGTACTTGGTCGTATAATCATTTTTTTTAAGTACGTGACATGGAGTCTATTAAAGCCTGACATCGCTGAACAGCGATATTACTCCACGCAACCTGCACAACATTCCATAGCTGTTTTGTATTTTTCGGTTTTGCTTGAAATACAGCTTTCTTTACCTCTGTCCAAAGGCTTTCAATGGGATTCAGGTCCGGAGACTGAAGCGACCACCACATATCTTGAACTCCATTGCTTTGGAAAAATTCTCTGGCCAGTTTGCTCGTATGCTTGGGGTCATTGTCTTGCTGTAGGATTGTTCTAAGCAGTATATTCCACTCTGCGTAAGATAGCATGGTTTCTCTCATTCTGCTGACATAAATTCCGGTGGCCATTTCCGGTTTTATCCAGTACCATTATACTCATAGGAAAAACAACCCCATACGTTATTTTTTTCGCCACTGGTAAATTTAACCCCTTTTTTTATTTTCTAGCGTTCATAAACGGGTAACGTTGGACTGATCTTACTATTTGTCGTTCATCGGCAGGGGTTAATTTCGATTTTCTTCCTGTTGAGGGTATTTTTTTTGGCATTTGCGATCATTTTATTCGAACGACCAACAAATTCACTTATCAATTTGTAAGTTTTACCCTCAGAAAGCAATTTTTTTATTTCAGGAGTGCAATGCACAGCACAACCCATTTTTCTTTGCTAACAACGCTGCATCAAAAAAAAATCGAAACACTATTGTTCTCGTACACTTCGAAAACGCTCTTCAGAATGACGTGGTGCTATTCATCCTTATCATTGAATCCGGCGGATTCACTGCGGCGGGCGATTTGCTATCATTAGGTCTGTTCCATTTGATTTGTATACAGAAATTCGTAGTTGAATAGTTTGGGTTAAAATCTCTCTTGCAGAGAGTAACTCAGCTGAAACTTGTGAAACGACTTTTCGTAGAAATTCGTAAACAGCTATCAGACATATGTAATGTCGTTTTTTTTATTTTCGATTTGACCGTCATCTGCTGCCGTGCTGCTGCCGTGCTACTGCTCACAGGTTTTTCTTCGGCAGAAATTCGTAGGGAGGGAAAATATTTTGCTCTCTCGTGAGTTCTCTCTTCTACGAAAAAATCAGCTAATGGAACGCTTTTTCGTAGTTTTTCGGGCAAAATCGTAGACACTCGTAGCAATTCAGAACAATTGGAACGGACCTATTCACCCTTATCATTGAATCCGGCGGATCGACCGCGGCGGGAGAATGTCAAAATTCCCGCGATTTGCTATCATTGAGAATGCAAGTGAATAAAAGTCGGTAAAGAAGTGCAAAAAAGTAGCTATCATTGAATCTACGGTCGATTCGCCGTCTATACAAATGCGACCTTTCTCATCCGCAACACATTTGATGCGTATCCGCCGGCAAAATGATGCAAATAAAGAAGTAAGTAAAATAATCACAAATTCGCGTATATTAAGTGATACTTAAATAAAATAGGCAAACAAATCGTCAGCAATTTCGAATGTTGGTCGACTTGATGGAGGAAAATCCGGATATAGCAAAATATTTAACAAAGAAAGATCCAGAAACTGTTCTGGCTTAATCTGAAGCAAGAGCTAAATAGCGAATAGAATAGAGCTACAAATAGAATAGAATAGAGCTACAAGAATAAGAGAATAAGAAATAGAATAGAATAAAGCTACAAAAGAAATATCTGAATGGAAAAAGGTAAATTTAAACAAATAGATTCTGTTTTCCTATGAATGATCATTTTGGATACTTTTACTTTAGGTTTGGTCGGACCACAAGTTTGCCCTCCGGAAGAAACTGTGCGAAAACAAGAAAGAATTGAAGGCAACATGTGGAGGAGAAAACGTATGCCGTCAACGCACATAACTCACGGTATTCCCGACTTTTCATAAAAAAAAAAACGCTTAGCCTAACGCGGACATCGCTAACGTAATCCACTTTGGGCACAGAGTTTCTTCCAGAATATTAAAGACATCCGAAAGGACACAAGAAATAGTTGATTGAGCCATTTCTACATTAAAATCCTGTTCAGTGTCATTTTGGTATCCACCCTCTGCTAAAAATATACCTGAGATTTGCTAATTTTAGCTGCTAATTTTACCTCAAGGCACACTGATGATAATCTAACATAATAATAATAATAATAATAATAATAATTGTTGGCGCGACAGTCCACAGGGGGACCAGGGCCTAGCTTGCTCATCAACTGCTCGTGTTGTGCGCGCTACTGTTCTCTCACGAGTAGAAGGGACCTACAGTTTTTTGCCGAGTCCGAACGGCGAAATTTGAGAAGCTTTCTTAGACAGTTACTACTCTTTGAGTGTTGTCAGCAGCTCGAAAGAGGTGGTGCCGAGAAAAATTCGAAAAATTGGTGTTGAGCTGGGAGTCCTAGACCTAGACCCTTCGGCGTGTGAGCGTCGTTAGTCCTCCTCCAAATCCAAAAAATAAATGCTTTGTGTCCATAACTTTTGATTCATTTGGCTTTCTTTCGAATTTAAAAAAATTTTCTTTCACAAAAATTCTACACTGACAGAACATAGCTGATATTAAAGAAGATCGTTAACGAGGTTCAACCGACCGATAATGTTGTGCATCCGCCGGATTCAATGATAGGGTTTGGTTGCGGCAGTGAAATGATGCGGATTGGGCGAAGTCCAGTCCAGTCCGGCGATCGATCCGCCGGATACAATGGTAAGCATGATTGATGTCTTTAATATTCTGGAAGAAAATCTGTGCCCAAAGTGGGTTACATTAGCGATGACCGAGGAAGAAAAGCGGTTTTTTACGAAAAGTCGAGAGTACCGGGAGTAGTTATGTGCATTGACGGCACACATACAAAAATTGCCAAACCTGCAGGTGAAAATGCTTACCTCTTCTACAATAGAAATGGATTTTACAGCCTAAACACCATGATAGTAATTTAATACAATAACATTATTAATTTCCTTGTTCATCAGTCTTTCTTTCGGATATGTGATCACAAGCAGAGATTTTAATACATTGATGCCATATACCCTGGAGCTAGTCACGACTCTTTTATTTGGGGCAACAGCGATGCCTCCTTTTATTACAAATCGCTATATGACTGAGAAATCAGCAGATTCATTGATGTCAACTTCCATGAACGCCGCTGTGGAGGTGGAAGGCTCGTTCGACAAAGGAAAACCAAAGCATCTGGCCTGTGGCAAACCGTCGACACAATCCTTCAAGCAGACCAGCTTACTGACTTTCTCTTCCAAGGGAGTGAAAAGAACTTCCCTGTTTTCTCCTTCACCTGTTGTCTTTAACTTTCTCTTGGTTGGGCACAGTTTTTTCCTGAGGGCCAAAAGTATCCAAAAGGTCATTCACAGGAAAACAGAATCTATTTGTTTAAATTTACCTTTTTCCACTCAGATATTTCTTTTGTGGGGGGCAAACTACTCAGCTCCTGCTGCAGATTTGGCCAAAACTTCTGCACCGTCTCTGGATCTTTCCTTGATAATTTTTTTGCAATATCCGCATTTTCCTTCATTAAATCGACCAACATTCGAAATTGCTGACGATTTATTTGCCTATTTTATTTAAATATCACTTAATATAATTTTGTGATTATTTTACTTACTTTTTAATTTGTATCATTTTGCCGGCGGATACACATCAAATGTGTCGCGGATGAGAAATGTCACATTTGTATGGAAGGGGAAGCGACCGCGGATCGAGCGCAGATTCAATGATATACAGTTTTAGCACTTCTTTACCGACATTTGTTCACTTGCATTTTCAATGATAGCAAATCGCGGGAATTTTGACATTCACCCGCCGCGGTCGATCCTCCCGATTCAATGATAGGGGTGAATGGAAGATGTCGTACAATAAATTTGAGGCTCATGCCTGACCATAGAAAAAAGAAATTAGCATAATAGTGACCAAGTCGAACATGGAGCTATTGTTTTGTACACTGCTGTAGATTCTTTCTTTTTTTTAAACAAGTCTCAACTAGGTTGAGGTATTTCTGCACTCAGCTTGTGGGAGTATAAAAAAGGTTCACTCTTTAAGCTCATCAGTACAGTTGGACATAACAGTTGTTAGCAACCGCAGTATCAAAACTTAATTTACAAAAATGAAAGTAAGTATTCCAGGAGAAGGAACCTTAAAGGATGAGAACTAAATTTAATTTAATTTCTTGCGGTCTCTGCATTCTATATTAGAGAAATTACAAACAGTCAGAATTTGTTATCAATTCTGTTAAGACCATACTTTGTCTCAAAAACCTAACGGTACATCCTAGCCTTTGTATGTCAAAATAGTATATCTGAAAAAGTACAATTTCAAAAAAAAATGTCTTAAATTAAAGGAATGTAAAAATTAAAGAATTGTAATACACAAAATTAATTAAAGAGAAAAATAATAAATTAATGAAAAAATTGATAATAACAGGTTTGGTTTCCCTTTTCAGACTCAAAAAATTGCCCGTACACCCTACAGAATACTAAATGATAAGATGGTTTCTGCTCATCGCGCTGTGAGACTTTACTGACTACAGTTTCATATGCTCTTAAAAATAGGAGAAGGTACGCATAAAGGCATTCCAAACTTCAAGTTTACGTGAAATCACAGATACTGTTCAATATGTGATCAACAAATTTAAAGTTACAGGTTCTGTGGAAATGGTGCCGGGCAGGGAACGAAAAGAGAAGTTGGATACCCCACAAGTCCAATGTAAAATATAAATAATAATAATTATATGGCGCGACAGTGCACAGGCGGCCAGGCCTTAGCTTGCTCATCAACTATGATACTTGTGTTGTGCGCGCTACTGGTCTTTCACGAGTTGAAGGGACCACACAGTTTTCTGCCGACTCAGAACGGCGAAGTTTGAGAAGCTTTTTTTAGACAATTATTACTCTTTGAGTGTCAGCAGCTCGAAAGAGGTGGTGCCGTGAGAAGTGCGGCAAGTGAGTGTTTTACTTTACCCTCAACTCCGCGTTGGTCATCAAAAACAGATTTGTCTTTTTAAAATGACATCCCGGCTGGGCATCTCGCAGTAGATGTAGAGATGTAGTAGAAGAGCAAGCTAAGCCCTGGCCCGCCTGTAAACTGTTGCGCCGTCTAACATATGTACATACCAAATCCGTGATTCTTTCAACTAAATAATAAATCAATACACAAAGTATCCTCGCATCCATTATTCTGCTTAAAAGACACAACTGCTGAATTATTGGGGCACTGAGTGCTCTTAATTATATACTTCAATTATAATTAATGTATCAGGATGGGTATGGTTTAGAACTAGATGAAGGAAAGTTTAAGTACAACACGGCCTCACAAGGACTTGATCATCATTTGTCGCATCTCAGGGTATTATGGGCATTTCACATCGACTAAGTGTAAACCACTGCAAGCGAGAGACCTCCAGGAAGAAATTCCGGAATGGTTAAAACAAAAACCACTGATTTCAACAATTTAAGATGAACATTTATTGAAAAGCTTGGAGAGGACAAATTTTCTGTTCGTCGTGGTATCCACTTCTTACCACCACCTGCTGGCTCCGTAACCAGCTCCGACAGTGCTGGCACCGTGGTTGTAACCGCTATAACCTCCACGGGCGAGTCCATAACCTCCAAGGCTGGCTCCATGAGCACCTAATCCGGCACCGTAACCACCGCTGTATCCTCCGCGAGAAACTCCAGTGTTGATCACTTTGACAACGCTCAATCCTCCGGCACGGGCAGCTCCGTGTCCAAATCCGTAGTTGGCTCCATAACCAGCTCCGTAGCCTGCTCCGTGTCCGACTCCATAGCTAGCACCGTAGCCTGCCCCGTGTCCGACTCCATAGCTAGCACCGTAGCCTGCTCCGTGTCCGACTCCATAGCTAGCTCCATAGCCAGCTCCGTGTCCGACTCCGTAGCTAGCTCCATAGCCAGCCCCGTATCCAGCACCGTAGCCTCCACCCAAGCTGAGTACGCGACTGCCGGCATACCCGCCACCAAGTCCACCATGAAGGTATCCGGCTTGAGCCAAGGCAAGAGATGCCAAAACAACACAAACGAAGAGCTACCACGGAAATTTAAATTTAGTTCTCATCCTTTAAGGTTCCTTCTCCTGGAATACTTACTTTCATTTTTATAAATTAAGTTTTGATACTGCGGTTGCTACTGCTGTTATGTCCAACTGTACTGATGAGCTTGAAGAGTGAACCTTTTTTATACTCCCACAAGCTGAGTGCAGAAATACCTCACCCTAGTTGAGACTTGTTTAAAAAAAACCACACAAAGCCTTGTCTAAGTACTGCATGATAGTAGTTTGACAAGTATTGAGAACAAATTATTCACTTGCGTAAACAAAAGTCGGCCACAGCAAAAGAGAAAGAAAATACACCGAGCAAGACCAAGACTTTCGATTTAAACATCATTTACGGCTTGAAGAGGCGGTATCGCATCACACCATCAAGGAAGTGGCCGACATGCGACTGTTATACTGACGAAATTGGCGGCCATCTCTGAAGGTCAACAGTTAACTGTTCGATATCGAAAAATTCTGAAAGTGATTGTGAATGCCAAGATGTCTGGGAGTTGTAACCTTGGGCAGGTGCATCTCAATTGAGTCATCTCTGATCTCCAGCTACTGACGGTGATTCGATTTTAAAAAGGTGACTTCCAAAGAAAATGACATTAATAGTGCAATAAAAAGTTGATAGACAATTAACTTCAGCTGCTGGTACTAACAGGGAGAAACAGGTGTGTCTGACGCGTTATCAGTAACCAGTAAACAGTTATAAAGGCATTACTACTGGAATGTGAGCAAATAGACAATATGTTGCCACTTCAAGGTCACCAGCCAAACATTTGTTCACATTTGCTATTCTCAAAAATCAGGCAATAAAATCTTGCAAATCATCCGATTCGTAAGAAAACGGACTTTCTACGTCAGGTTTTTAACTTTCCTTATAAGTCGCCTGCGTCCTATCAGACTTTTAAGGCGGACATTATAAGTATCAGATATCGTAGCAGGCCTTAGTCCTTTTGTGCATAACTGCGTCTCACGGATTTCCTGATAATGGAGAAGGATCTACGTTTCAGTCTTTAGACACTTTTAGGCCCATACAGATAAACTTGTTGGGTCCATAACTTCGTGCGATTTTCTAAGAGATGGCGTAACTTGAATTATTCCATTGGAACATGCACTGGAAAGCTACTGTCATTGTTTGTCATTTTAGTACATGTTACTCATTTGAAGCGTTAACAACAATATTTTTTTTTGTCCAATTATATCGAACTTTTTGCTTGAAAAAGGGTTTTGCGGCGAGTTCTTTTTCATTACTTTAATATTAAGAAAACTGCTGCCGAAAGTCATCGTATTTTGGTGAAAGTTTATTGTGAATATGCGCTAGCTGAGCAAACGTGCCAACAGTGGTTTGTGCCATTTAAAAGTGGCGATTTTGGCTTGGAAGACAAAGAATGCCCTGGTCAGCCAAAAAAGGTTTGAAGATGAAGACCTGGAAGCATTACGCTATGAAGACGGTTGTCAAACATAAAAGAGCTCGTAAAATCTTTGGGTGTCACTCAAACAGCCATTTCGAAACGTTTAAAAGTAGCTGGATATGTTCAAAAGCATGGAAATTAGCTTTCACATGAAAAAACCGCACTTTGTTAAGTTAATAACTTTTCTCAAATTCTTTACAATCTCTGACTTAGAGTGGAGCAGTAGCAGGGGCGCAGAGAATATTCTTCTCCCTTTTCTCATTGCGCTATTCATTGTTTTCTTTAATCGGCGCACTCTGGGGGAATAATTTGGTACTCTTAAGTGACCGGAATTAATTCACAGCGATGGCCGAAGGTATAGAGGAAGTGAGGAAAAGAAAACATCCTGCACATTGGTTTTAAATGACATTGGATTGTAATGAGAAGGAAAGGTAGAGCTGGAAAGAGCTTTTCATTTTCGTATTGTGAAGCTAAAGAATAATTCTCTAGAGTCAACTGTAAGTCCGAAGCTGGACTTAAGTATGAACGAATGCGCATCCCTAGCTAGGCGTGTATCGCGGGTGATTTCTAAAAAGGAAGGAATGAGGTTGGCTTATTCATAAAACCACTTTTTGTTAGAATACCGACATAATTGACATTGAAAATTATTCCCAAAGAGCTCACAGTTGAATTCTAAGCATGTGCAGAGACATCCTAGTCAGTCTTCCGGTCAGATATCTGATAGGAGAGTTATCAAGCTTTGCCACATCTTCTTTCTTCGTGTGGCGCTACAGTCCGGTGTGGACTGGGCCTCAACCTACATGGCTCCAGTCAGCACGATCTCTTATCAGCTGTCTCCTGTTGCACACTTCAAGTTGGTTGAGGTCCTTGTCCATTTGTGTGCGCCACTTCAGCCTAGGGCGTTCTCTGTTGTGTTGGCTCAATGGCTCGAATTCGTAAAAAGTGATGCCCATACGCTCTATACGGCCTAGTCATCTAAAATATTGTATTCTAAGACGATTTCGTCGAATTCGTCGTTAAATATTCCAGATCTTCCAGAAATATTTCTTGCATCACTTTAAGGAACCTAGACATTTCGCTGCATTTTTAGCGATATCAAATATGCATACATTCCAACTTTGTGTTGGGTTGATATTAACACCGGGCATTTGTAATCGTTCGTTTTCAACAAGGCCAGAGCCATTCATTTAAAATGGCTGGTTATTTTGAAAACGGTTTAGTGACGGTAGACAGTTCATTCTCTCTATATTTTCACCCCAAACGATTATGCTGTCAAGATCGAAGTCTATGGCCTAAGAGGTGAGGCGAGAGCTAAGGAACGAATTTGAGAAGCTGATTTTGAATTGCATTAGGAGTGACAGGGAATAGATTATTTATTAAAATGAAGAATAGTGTCAGTAACATGTTTATGCTTTACGACACTCCAAATGATTGCAACGCGTTTGCAACTTAAGCCGTCAGCGTCTTTTTCAAGCTTGATGATACTGTCGGTTTGGTTATGCTTCTTCTTCTTCGGGTGGACCAGGGCCTCAACCAACATGCCTCTCCAGCCAGCACGATCTTTCGCCAGCTGTCTCCAGTTGCGCACTCCAAGTTGGTTGAGGTCCTTCTCCACTTGTGTGCGCCACTTTAGTCTATGTAGTCCTCTGTTGCGTTGTCCCAATAGCACGGATTCAAAGACTTTTCGGGCCGAAGGAGTGGTGTCCATACGCTCTACATGGCCTAGCCATCTTAAGCGTTGTATCCGCAGACGCTTGACCAGACGCATGACGCTGTACAGCCCATAGCGCTCGCCGTTAAATCTTCTTCTCCAGATGCCATCAACGCAAACAGGACCAAAAATCGCACGCAAACCTTTTCTCTCGAAAAGACTAAAGTCTTCCTCAACTACCTTCGCTAACGTCCAAGATTCCGCGCCATAAAGTAGGACAGGGATGATCAAGCTGTTATTAAAGCGAGCTTGGTCCTTCGAGAGAGGGCTTTATTATTCAAATGTCTCTTGAGTCCAAAGAAACAGCGATTGACAAGAGTGATTCTGCATTTGATTTCGGTACTGGTGTTGTAGTCCCTGTTTACCGCGGAGCCGAGGTAGACAAAGTCCTTGACTACCTCGAAGTTTTTGCAGCCTAGTGTGACGCTCTGTCTGAGACGTCGATGTTGTGTCTCCTTCCTTGATGACAGCATGTACTTAGTTTTGCCCTCATTTACCGCCAGACCCATTTTAGCCGCATCCGCTTCAATGCCAGCAAACGCCTCATTGGCGGCTAGCTGTGTTCGTCCAATCAGGTCAATGTCATCCGCGTAAGCTAGCAATTGAACTTACTTCTGGAAGATCGTGCCTCTGGTGTTGACTTGTGAGTTTCGCACGATCTTCTCGAGGATGATGTTGAAGAAGTCACATGACAGTGCATCACCTTGTCTAAAACCTATTTTGATATTGAAGGTCTCGGTGCGTTCGTTACCGACCTTGACGGAGCACCGAGAGTTCTCCATCGTCACCCTACACAATCTAACGAGTTTGGTAGCGATGCCAAAACTAGGCATGGCACTGTATAACTCGTCTCTATGCACACTGTCAATGTCATATGCGGCCTTGAAATCGACGAATAGGTGGTGAGTGTCAGCATTTCTTGAGTCCTTTCCAGGATCTGCCGCAATCTGAAGATCTGGTCCATAGTGAACTTTCCGGGTCTGAAACCACACTAATAGGGACCTATCAGGTTATGGACAAACGGTTTCAGACGCTCACACAATACGGCAGAGAGGATCTTGTATGCGATGTTGAGGAGTTGTTGGTGCAGTCAAAGGGATCTCCTTTTTTGTGAACCGGGCAAACGACGCTAAGATTCCACTCATCGGGCATGTTTTCCTCCGACCATATCTTACAGATGAGCTGGTATTGTTCGATGCAACGTCGCCTCTTGTTTAGCTGCATGCGCTTGCCTGCACTCGTCGTCAAACCATGGGTTTCTTCTGGGTGGTGACGTGAAACCCAGCACACCAATGGCAGCTTCTTTGATGGCTTTTTAACAACGTTTCCAGTATTCTTCTATGCTTAGTGCAGGCAGCGTCGAACTCTGCGCGAGTTTCAGGGAGACTCGGTCGGCAATGTTGCCGCTGCGATTGTAGCTTTTCGACGCCAAACCGTTTTGGCCTGTCTCGACTCCGTTGCTCTCTCGATATCCGGCTTCTTACCTTGGCTACAACAAGGTGATGATCCGAGTCGATGTTTGCACCTCGGAAGGTTCGGACATCGAGAATATTGGAAGAGTGTCTGGCGTCGATCGCAACGTGATCAATCCGGTTGACGGTTGATTGATCAGGAGATCGCCAGGTCCCTTTGTGAATGTCCAGGTGTGGGAAACGGCAGAGAGTATTTTGTATGCCATGTTGGGGAAACTAATCTTTCGGTAGTTGGCGCAATCAAAGGGGTCTCCTTTCTTGTGAACCGGACACATGAAAATGAAGACATCCCCTTTGAAGAAGATATCTGTGAATCAAATCCAGATTTCACCCTAAATGGCATACGAGAGGGAGAATGAACTTTTTTGTTTTCAAATAATGATCCGTCAAGAGAGAGTTTGAGCAAATTCAAGAGGCAAATAGAGATGAATTACAATCGCACAACCACCGGGAGAACGTCCAACAATTTGTTTCTTATCATGACGAAAATTTTGCCGAGGAAATTTCTTCTGATAAAGTTGTACGTCCAAAGCGCTACGAAATAGTCGTATGATGTTCGAAGACATTGACACAGACTAGCGAAAGCAGAAAATTGAAGTTTGTTAATGAATAATATTTACGTTTTTTTCATTAGGTTTTTTAATTTTTTGAATAAAGTATGCATTTTTATTTTGAATTGTAAACGTACATACAGTACCTATTTTATTTTGGAAAAAGCTTAGTGGAACACAACTATCAAATTTATATCAAATCTAAGTCTTCTATAACTGGAATGACATAACGCGGAATTTTCCTGGAACTTAACCACCGCGAGGCACTTCTATATACATAACATATTTTATGCGTTGAACGGAAGATTGCTCCATATTCAACTTCAAGCTTTAATCCATAAATGGGCATAGCGTCTTAAAACAAAATTCCGAAATCGACTTGATGCGGCTAAACCAAATTTAAGGTTGTATTTTCATTGTCAGCGTCTGAAGCGAAGAATTCAACGATGAAGTCTTCAACACTGTTGTCAAGTGTAAACAGTGTTTATGAATGTAGCCATTTAGAACGTATGGGCTACACAGCCCTATTGTGAAATACATACGAGTCAATGAGACAATATTACACAGAATGTTCTGCACTCAAGAAAAAAAGGGCAAAAGCCAACTTCATGTATGAAATTGGAACCGGAAGACGGTGGTCGTTGGAATGGCATGTGAATTGAGGACCTAATGCAAAGCGATTCAAAGCGCCACAAGTTGAAAAAGAAAATCATCAAATTTTTGCCCATTAGATGCGGTTGTATAGTACTCACTCTCGTCTTCTCTTTTAAAGTCCATAAACGTAACTTATGTTAATCAAGCCTAAAATGGCAAACAGAACTCTCACCTCATCTGGTATAAAGTGTAAAAGGGAATATAACCATTCACCATCACTGCTTACCATAGGCTGGCATCTTTGATGGACCTTCAATAAATGATACCAATGTTTGGTTTCCCACTAGCAGATGTTGCCATTCGTTTTACATTTAAGTGGCCATTTTAATCAAGTTACAGCTAGCCGCAAGTTGTCTTAAAGAACAATGACGGTAATGAGAAAGCTGATATTCTTGGAAGTCAACAAACCAAATTCCACATGATGACATTGATCTTGAGAATTCAAGTTTTAGCGCTTCATAGCTTTCAAGTTCGCAAGTATAATCTATCCGCAGCACATGTATAATCTATCCAACGCCCAGCTGGGAAAGGAGGACATCTTTGTTGAAGTCATCGGTACACACAGCCTGCACGACAACACATCCGGAAACGGACTCAAGCGGTTGGACTTTGTTTCCCACACCTGGACATTCAAAAAGGGACCTGGCGATCTTCTGATCAATCAACCGTCAACCAGATTGATCACGTTGCGATCGACGCCAGACACTCCTCCAATATTCTCGATGTCCGAACCTTCCGAGGTGCAAACATCGACTCGGATCATCACCTTGTGGTAGCCACGGTAAGAAGCCGGATATCGAGAGAGCAACGGAGTCGAGACAGGCCAAAACGGTTTGGCGTCGAAAAGCTCCAATCGCAGCGGCAACATTGCCGACTGAGTCTCCCTTAAACTCGCGCAAAGTTCGACGCTGCCTTCACTAAGCATAGAAGAATACTGGAAACGTTGTTAAAAAGCCATCAAAGAAGCTGCCATTGGTGTGCTGGGTTTCACGTCACCACCCAGAAGAAACCCATGGTTTGACGACGAGTGCAGGCAAGCGCATGCAGCTAAACAAGAGGCGACGTTGCATCGAACAATACCAGCTCATCTGTAAGATATGGTCGGAGGAAAACATGCCCGATGAGTGGAATCTCAGCGTCGTTTGCCCGGTTCACAAGAAGAGACCCCTTTGAATGCGACTACTACCGAAGGATTAGTCTCCTCAACATCGCATACAAGATCCTCTCTGCCGTATTGTGTGAGCGTCTGAAACCGTTTGTCCATAACCTGATAGGTCCCTATTAATATGGTTTCAGACCCGGAAAGTTCACCATGGACCAGATCTTCAGATTACGGGAGATCCTGGAAAGGACCCAAGAAATGCTGACACATATGACATTGACAGTGTGCATAGAGACGAGCTATACAGTGCCATAACGAACGCACCGAGACCTTCAATATCAAAATAAGTTTTAGACAAGGCGACGCACTGTCATGTGACTTCTTTAACATCATCCTCGAGAAGATCGTGTGTAACTCACAAGTCAACACGATCTTCCAGAAGTCAGTTCAATTGCTAGCTTACGCTGATGACATTGACGTGAATGGACGAAAACAGCGGGCCGCCAATGAGGCGTTTTGTTGGCAGTGAAGCGGAAGCGGCTAAAATGGGTCAGGCGGTAAATGAGGGCAAATCACAAAATATCGACGTCTCGAACAACAGAGGACGACCTAGACTACAGTGGCGCACACAAGTGGAGAAGGACCTAAACCAACTTGGAGTGCGCAACTGGAGACAGCTGGCGAAAGATCGTGCTGGCTGTAGAGGCATGTTGATTGAAGCCCAGGTGCACCCCGGACTGTAGCGCCACAAGAAGAAGAAGATACAAGCCGAAATATCGCGTTGTACTGAAACTGCTTTGTTTTTTTTTTAATCGAGTTTTATTGAAAACACGTTGTAAAAGTACCGCGTTATACGAAAGACACCTATTTATAAAAATTTGTTGGTTCACGTCTATATTCCAAAGAAGTTCCTTCTTTTACGTCTTTCATAGACCGACTTGAATTAGAAAAAAACTACGCAGATCAATATTTCGCATTACATGATTGGACAAAATATTGTGGGATCTGTCTTTAGTCGTTACGAGTAAAGGAAACGGAAATTCAGCAAAGCTCTCAACATAAATGTGGTCGCAAGGATAGACCTTAAGAAAGTTTAACAGCCTATTCTCTCAGTTACACACGTATTTAATCTACGAAAGCTAAAGTTAGCCTCTGTTAATTTCTTTATATATTTAATTCACTTTTTCTATATGGTACGGCAACACAACTCGTAGTTGGATACAATTTAAACTTATAAAAAAAACCAAGAAGTCAATAGTTTTGTTTCTGGATTTGATAGACAAATTTAAATTTAAAAACACCCATAAGTTGTGGCTGCCTTTTGCTGAACCGTTGCAGTATAAATTAAGTATGATATGTATTAAGACAGTTATCGACATGTGCTATCTCACTGCAAGACCCCTAACCTGAGATTTCGTCTTCAGTCCTATTCCTTCTCAACATTTTGGTATTTTTGCCCATAAATACACAATAGATAACAATTTCCAAAGGCAGATAAGCCCTGTATATGCATATGCTTCAATTTGTATGAATTTCGAATTTACTTCACAGGTGAACAAATAACGAAACTATTTTTTAAAGGATTTCCCAGTAAAAGACGTATGTTTTGAAAGTCCTTGTTTTTTTATTGGAAGCATTGCTACATCCAGTACGCTAAGGATTGGTGATGATTACGTTTAATCCTAAAGTCTTGTAGCACTAAATCTAAAGCTTTTTGTCTCCAACCCCATTGAGTCATTCAGTTTGCACCTGGCACTAGCTAGCTCGTCTAAGTTGTAGAAATATTTTCCAAACAGGGTCCATAAGCTGAGTAATGTGTGATGATATTTTCTTAATATCCGGATAACAATCCACATACCATTGTGTGAGATGGTAAGTTTGATTTGACGGTTGCTCAACAAAGAAAGTTCAGCAAGTACTACTGTTGTCAGACACCAGTTACATTGGGCCTATTGTTCATGATAAACCGATTTCTGAAAATAGCAATAAATCAATGCTTTCATGCAGTTCATTCATCTGCTATTTGCACTTTCGAAAAAATATCTTTTCGTACATCAATAAAAGAAAGAGGGGTTTTCCATTCAATTGCGAGCGGCAGACCCGGCACTTCTCTGACTTACTCTTCAGTAGTTTGTTCTTTATTCTTTATCTTTTTGCTCAGAAACCGGTGAAATTGCACAGAACCTCTTTAAATCAAAGTTTTCAAAATAGTAGTACGCTTGATGTCTGTCTGGAAGACAATGTAAGTGTATGCTTAAATAATATCAAATATAAAAAGCAAATTTGATATCGATTCTGTCTCCTTCCTTGATGACAGCATATACTTTGTGTAGTTCAAACTTACCGTGAGACCCCTTTTATGATTCTCTTCTTTAACCACGCCGAATGTGGAGCAAACGTTGAATAACCCTGCTGCATTTTGCATGACAGCACATTGTTTTGCTAAAACCTGATTAAAATATTTCGATTATCGATCGACCAACAAATCGTTGCGGCGTGATTTTTTATTGTTATCCTACACAATCTGTATGAGATAGGACTGTGTAGCGCGCATCCGCACACTGCCATATGCGGTCTTGAAGTCGACAGTTTTCGGATTCCGTTTTAAGATTCTGAAATTCCTTCAGAAGCTTATTCGAATTTTTACTTCTTTTTACCAATTTCAAGACACTGAATGTCAAAGAATTGAATGTGCAAAAAATCGGCTGTATAATAGATTCGTATGTTATCCGGCATCAAAAATAAAATTTCATCGCTTACACAAAAATGTTTAATGATTTATTTATCACGACTAAAATATTTAACATTACGTTTAGCAAATTCAAAAATACGAATGGGTAAGGGAATTCTCGATTTTCTTTTTGCCGTTTGGTACGTTTTGTTTCGGTATTAAACTTATCAGTTAAAATTTAAACAGAGCTTAGTCCATGTCAAATCTGCATCCTACAATCTTGATCCATATCTCTGCAGTCCACTTTATTTAATTTAACCGCGCGGACATGAAGGAAAATTGACAAACTCTACGGTCAGCTGTACACGCACAGTCACTTCTCTACAAATAACATTGTAAACTAAATAAAAAACCAAAAGCAAAACTTTTTTTTCAGCTGTGAGCGAAGCAGCTTTTATGAACGGTTCATGAAGCTGGGTGTCCACTTCTTTACTATAGGCTTTGCCTTTTGTTTCTCTTCCCTTTCCTGCTCTTCCATTTGTTCGCGGAGTTTACGTTGGTTTTCCCGGAACTGCTGAAGGGGATTGTCAAACTGCTTATAGTAGCTCAACACTTCTCTGACATCTTCAACCTCCGCTGTGGCCAAGGCTGGAAAATCATTAAAAGTAAGTTAAAGAAATGGTTTTTGGATGAGTTCATGTAACTTACTCTTCAGGAAATTTATTAAATCAAAAAGGGAAGCATCGTCGTCGTTACCCAACCACCTTTCAATGTTGAATGTGTTCTCTGGATGAAGTTTCGTTGAATTTGCGTCCCAATCGATGACAATGACCTGTCAAGACACTATGATTCTTCAGACACTTTAGTTGATTTTAGAAATTACCTTTTTCAAATCGCGATTCAAGTTGTCCAGATTTTTGACGTGATGTCCATCGACAAAGTGCGTAGCATCTCTGACCAAGCGATACATGATGTAACCGTTTGGATCCAAGGCATCCAAAATGGGAAATACAGTCATACCCTGCTCGGCTGTGAAGACAACTATTTCGAAATGCTTAGCACATTGCTCAAGGAAGTGATCGACACCCGGACGCTTCTTGAACCTCCATCCTGTTTGATATGTCCAATCAGGATGGACTAACACATCTTTCATTTCTAAAACGAGCGTGTAAGGCGGCTGAATATATGGTGGTTTGAGTGGATCCGGCAAGAGCTTATCTCGTGACGGCTCTTGAATCATTTTTTGATAGTAATTCATCGACTTCCACATCCTTTTCAAGTACTGTTGCACTGCAGGTTGATTACTGAATTCATCCTCAATTATATTCCCATCCATGTCTCGTTCGGGTTTGCCAAACTCGTACACACCCCAGATACCGAGTGCCACTCCGGATCCTCCAAAAACAGCAAAACTATGAGGAAGGAAAACGAACTTTGATTACTTTCGGTGTCTTTAAGACAACGTGTTTTGACCTACCCAAATTTCATTCTTTTCCAAGCCTTCTCATTCTCCTTGGCTTCTTCTTCCTCCTTCTTTTTGCGTTCACGCTCAGTCTCTTCGTCATCTGTGGCAGCTGTTTGCGGAAATAATTTCGACAGAATTTGCGGTGCTGCCTTAGAAAGTTTGTCTTCATCTTAAGCAAAAAAAAAACAAAAACATCAAAATAAAATTAATGAGTTCTCATTTGAAATAACCTTACTTTCTGCAGAGTACCACCGAATCTGATGTAAATGCACGAACTGGTTGACACCGCTACAGCAGATGGTTGCAGCGGAGCACTTTGAAATGGGATTATTCAATGAAGGCTTCTGTGACTGCCAGTGGTTGTTCTTAATGCTTGTGCTGCATTTCCTCATAAAACTAACTAAACTTCGCTGAGCCATTGCAATTCTTTGAAATATTAGGATAACTAATGGAATCCGCTCATAACTTCGTCATGAGGGCCGAACGAATGAATTTTCTTTTGCCAGACAAATTTGACAGATGAGAATTTGCGACAGATTGTCACTGAGCTATGTTGACTCATTGACAGATGGCGAAAGTGTTACGCGATGTGTGGGAACCACAACACCACACGAGCGCCTCTATATTTCAATTGGTAAAACTCTTCCGATAACAAAAACCGTTTCCAATTTGATCTGTGGAATTTTTCCACATTCTGGTGTGAGACGCCGTAGTTACATTTTCAGTGCTTCCTTTGTCCTGTGTAAAATTTGAAACAAAAAATAAATTTGAATTTAAAAAGTGTGCTTATCTTTTGTTTTATTGTGCGCAGCAAGTAGCCACAAATTGGTGACCCCGACGTGATTAAAAAAGATACAAAAACATTTAAAAAAAACAGAAAGATGACGACACGCACACCACCGAACGAACCAGAATCGTCAATAAAAAATACCGCAACTCCAACAATGGAAACCAACAACATCACAGGCGTAGTTACCACTCCAACGATTGCCGGAGATACAACATCTCACATCGATCAAATCGAACGGCTAGAAATACCACCATTCTGGCATCAAAAAGTGCATCTCTGGTTCCTCGCTATTGAAGCGCAGTTCCAGACAAAGAAAATAAAATCGGATGCCTCAAAATACTACGCCGTTGTCGCCCGCTTGGATCAGGATACCCTTTCCGTCATCGAGCATATTTTATCCAATCCTCCTGATACGGATAAGTATGCCGCTATTAAGGATGCGTTAATTAACCATTATTCGATTTCGCAGGAACGTCAATTCAAGACACTTGTTTCGGGGCTGGAATTAGGAGATCGGCGACCATCAGACTTACTTGCCGAAATAAATCGTCTTGGTGGTACCCAACTGAACTCCACATTTCTCCGCACGATGTGGATGGATCGCCTCCCACAATACGTTCAGATAGCTTTGACAGCAGCTGATGGCCTCGATAATCCTAAACTGGCACAACTCGCTGACAAAATCATAGAAATTCAACGTGACTCAGTTGGCCGTCACATGATGTCTGTGTCTCACATACCCCCTCAAAGCGACGACATATCCAGGCGGATGGAGGAACTCTCGGCACAGGTGGAGAAGTTATCTCAGCGACTAGAGCAAGCTATCTCCTCCCACTTCAAAAATAGACGCAATCGCTCCCGCAGCTCAACACCCCGAAGAAATAGTCCAAAGGCTGATGTAGCTACGCCTTCGGTTTGTTTTTATCATCGCAGATTTGGTGATAAAGCAAATCGATGTACTCAACCATGTGCATGGGTACAGAACCAGGGAAACGCACACCACCGCCAGTAGATTCGGTGAATGCTGGCGGCCGATTGAATCCACGCCGACTCTTTATTTATGATCGCTTGTCAGGCACCAAATTTCTCGTCGACACAGGAGCCGATATATCTGTCACACCAGCTTCTCGTAAGGACAAGGCAACACGAGCAACACTCGAACTCCACGCCGCAAATGGTAGCAAAATACAAACTTACGGGGAGAAAGCTATGACACTTAACATCGGACTCCGTCGACCGATTCGTTGGATATTTTGCATCGCTAATGTGCCATATCCAATCATTGGTGCCGACTTAATTCATAAATACGGACTACTGGTGGATCTCAAATGCGGATGTGTAATTGACCCTCACACTGGTTTCCGAAGTAGGGGCTCGTATGCTGCAGCACCCATCACATCCATCACCGCAATTAACGATACATCAAGGTTCTCCACCATACTTAAAAATTTTCCTGAGTTGTTGGAGAACCCATCAAATAAAACCGGCGCCAAACACTCCGTGCGACACTACATACCAACTTTGGGACCACCGAGTGTTCAGCGAGTACGTCAGCTGTGTCCAGAGCGTCTTAAAGCAGCAAAGATGGAATTTCAACTCATGGTCGATCTCGGTCATGCCAGACCATCCAGCAGTCCATGGGCCAGCCCGCTACACATGGCAAAGAAAAAGAATGGCGACTGGAGACCATGCGGTGATTATCGCAAACTTAACGATCAGACCATCCCAGATCGTTATCCCATTGCGCTGCTTCAAGATTTTTCTTCATCTCTAGCTGGAAAAACAATTTTTTCGACAATCGACCTCCGTCGTGCTTTTCATCACATTCCAGTAGCTGACGAAGATGTGCCCAAAACTGCTGTAATAACTCCATTTGGGTTATTCGAATTTCTAAGTATGCCGTTTGGACTCCGTAATGCAGCACAATCGTTTCAACGCTTCATAAACGAGGTGCTTACCGGACTTGATTTCGTCTACGCATACATCGACGACCTCCTAATTGCTTCGGAAACTGAAGAGCAACATGAAGAACATCTCCGCTTGGTGTTTCAAAGGCTAAGTCGATATGGGTTATGCATTAACGCAGACAAATGTGTGCTAGCTGCAAAAGCCGTTGACTTTTTGGGATTCCGCTTAACATCACAAGGATCATCACCCCTACCCGATCGAGTTCAAGCACTACTTGAGTTTCCGAAACCCAAAACTATCGTGGAGCTAAGACGGTTTATCGGAGCAGTCAATTTCTACAGACGGCATATAAAGAATGCAGCTACCACGCAGGCACCGCTCAACGAATTACTCAAGGATTCGAAAAAGAACGATCGAAGACCAGTTCCTTGGACAGCAGACACGGAAGCATCTTTTGCATTGGTAAGGAAGCAATTAGCTAATGCAACTCTTCTTTCTTACCCAATGGCAGGTGCAATGCTTCGACTAACTTGCGACGCATCTAATACCGCCCTCGGAGCAGTCCTCGAACATCTAGACAACTCCAAATGGCAACCGCTAGGATTCTGGTCGAAGAAACTTTCTCCCGCTCAACAAAACTACAGCACCTACGATAGGGAGCTGACTGCTGTCTATGAAGCCGTTAAATACTTTCGTCACTGGCTTGAAGGACGTGAGTTTGTGATTAGGACAGATCACAAACCACTTGTATACGCTTTCCAACAACGGTCTGACAAAGCATCACCACGTCAGATCAGACAACTAAGCTTCATAAGCCAATTTACCACCAACATCCAATACGTGGCGGGAATGGAAAATAATGTTGCTGACACACTGTCCCGCGTTAATACCATCGAGTTACCATCAGCAATTGATTTCAGCGAGATGTCCCAAGCACAATCAACTGATGAGGAGCTCAAGGGTTTACAAATCAACAACACAACATCACTGAAATTCTTGACGCTGGCGTATGGAGCAGAAAACAACATTACTTGCGACGTTTCCACGAACCACATAAGACCATTCGTCCCTCTTCGCCTGCGACGCAAAGTATTCAACACGTTTCACAATCTCGCTCATCCTAGCGGCAGAGTTACGATGAAAATCATATCCCAGCGATACGTGTGGCCATCCATGAACAAGGACATCGTGAAGTGGGCTCGTGACTGTGTCCCTTGTCAGCGATCGAAAATTGGACGTCATGTGCATACATCCCCGGTTTTCTTCCAATCACCAGACGAAAGGTTCGATCATGTGCATCTGGATCTTGTAGGACCTATGCCAGAGTCCCAAGGATTCAAGTATTGCATGACCATGATTGACCGTTTCACTAAATGGCCGGAAGCAATCCCCATCAAAGACATCACTGCAGACACAGTCGCCAACGTTTTCTTCGCTCACTGGATTGCGCGCTTTGGATGTCCCAAATTGGTGACAACAGACCAGGGATCTCAATTCGAAAGTGCACTGTTCACAGCATTGGCACAACTAGTTGGCAGTAAACGCATTCGAACTACAGCGTACCATCCAGCTGCCAACGGACTAGTGGAAAGATGGCATCGGACATTAAAAGCAGCCATCATGTGCCAACAGAATCCACAGTGGACCCACGTGTTACCAACAGTACTCTTAGGATTGAGAACCTGTTTCAAGGAAGATTTAAAAGCATCTCCAGCCGAATACATCTATGGAACAACACTGCGTATTCCGGGTGAGTTCTTCACTCATGATGACCCACCCGTAGATCCACACTTCTTTCTTGAAGACTTCCGTATGCACATGAGGAGCATTAAGCCAGCACCCGTTTCACATCACTGCCGAAAGAAAACATTTTGTTATAAAGATTTATTTACTTGTACACATGTGTTTTTACGCATCGATGCTTCGAAACGACCGCTGGATCAGCCCTATTCTGGACCTCATTGTGTAATTAAAAGAATAGACGACCGAACCTTCACCCTCAACGTCAACGGGAAAGAAATGAATGTAAATATCGAACGCCTCAAACCAGCACATCTTGCAAGCGACGACGTCTTTCAAAATTCATCCAGCACTCACAGCGACTTTATGAATCCAGAACCACCTCCACCATCACATCAACCTGAAATAGAAGACAATCAGCACCAACAGGAAATAAAAACGTATACCAACACCAAACGCATCCGTTTCAAACAATAGTCCAAATATCAAATGAAATTGCAAATTAAACTCCAGCCTTTATTTAAGGGGGGAGTAATGTGGGAACCACAACACCACACGAGCGCCTCTATATTTCAATTGGTAAAACTCTTCCGATAACAAAAACCGTTTCCAATTTGATCTGTGGAATTTTTCCACATTCTGGTGTGAGACGCCGTAGTTACATTTTCAGTGCTTCCTTTGTCCTGTGTAAAATTTGAAACAAAAAATAAATTTGAATTTAAAAAGTGTGCTTATCTTTTGTTTTATTGTGCGCAGCAAGTAGCCACAGATGGAGCAACTAAGAGTATGTTATTATTTTTAGTTTCTACGAAATTTTTTTTTTAAGAAAATTTGTATATGATTTTGCAAAAATTTGAAAAATGGATGGTGGCAGTTGCTTGAGGAAGTGTAAATATTTGAATTGAGTATTCTTTTTACAGACGAAAACAACAAAGATTCGAATATGGAAAAACATTGATACATGACTAGAATCGATGTCGACGCAGCTTCTCTGAATCGTTCATACATATATGATCAGAAAAAAGGATACCTAAAACAGGAATGTTTTTATATTTCAAAACATGGATATTCAAATATTCAAATATTCAGTGACGATAAAAAAACTACCGCTGGTTCTTCAAGGTTGCTACTGAGCTGATTGATAATTTTTAATGTCTAATGTGCTTATTGATTTTAAGAAATGTACATGTCCTACCATGTAGGATCGCCGTGGCGTAGTGGGTAGAGTGCGACGCTCACACGCTGAAGGGTCTAGGTTCGTTTCCCGGACTTGAACACCTGGAATTTTTCACTGCACCACCTCTTTCGAGCTGCTGACAACACTCAAAGAGTCTAAAAGAGCTTCTCAAACATCGCCGTTCGAAGTCGGCAAAAAACTGTAGGTCCCTTCTACTCGTGACAGAACAGTAGTGAGCACAACACGAGTAGTTGATGAGTGAGCTAGGCCCTGGTCCCCCTGTGGACTGTAGCGCCACCCAATTATTATTATAATACAAAAGCGAGACATTTTGAACAGACTTCCAATAAGCAGCAAACACTGCGAGGAGCCAAGAAACATTGCCCCCCACTGCTTGAGTCATCTGTTAGAATTTATATAGAATTGTCCTTACAAATCTAAGGAAATTTAATAAAGAAGTCCTAACTGGTTTAAGGCTTACTGCCATTGACTTGACTCTAAGTATTGACCCTTCCGTTTAACATTTAGCTTTTGGCTCCATATTTCCCTCTCTTACTTTATACAATAACATCGTCCCGTGCAGTGACTTAATCTCTCTCACTTAAGGTGAAAAAATAATCCCCTTACTCCACGCCAATTATAAAAACAATAAGTCTTAGAGAGAACAAGTGTGCAAGCAAATTTAAACGCACCAGGAAACTAAAGCTATACTAGAATAAATAATCGCCACCTGTGGCATGGACATACGACGTAGGTAATACGAGAGATTTAATCAAATTTCAAATCTCACTTTGTCTCGGGACAAGAAATTGTAGCAGGCAGCTCATACCCATTCCATACAATTATGTCAAAACCAAACCTATCTTCCGGCTATATAAATGGATACTCCTCACTCCTGTCACTGACTTTGAGTAGGATAAGACTTAAAGGGGTTCTTCTTAAAGGATAAATAAGATTGAAAATCCAAAGAAGCTGGATGAAGTAACACCATGTAACTAACCTCCAATCAAACAAAATTTCAATAAGGATAAAACATGCGGCATGCGTGCCCAACTTTTTTTCACACATATTATCACGCAAAGAAGATTTCAGTATTTGACAATGCAAAAAATAAGTCTACTGGCTGTCTGAAGAACACGATTATTCATTCAGGAAATGAAACATTCACTTATCTTCCGGCGGTGGGGATTGTTCAGTGGTGGGGATTCTTGATAGATTAAACCGAAGTTAAATTGTGGTTGGGTCAGGCCTAGTGTCGCCTTAAACTGTTGTCCTGCAGAAGAAACCATCATAGAACTATCAATTTATGTCGAAATTCCATTTCATACCTATAAACTTGTAAATCTAAAGCCCACTCATAACCGCAACGCTTTTTCCACATCAGGTATCTGAACCGATGATGTGGCTCTTTACCATTGGAACCAAATTGCATTCGTCAACATTCCTTATACGATAATTCAAATACAATCTGATGTCATAGTTTTTATACACGTCATTTATTTAAAATATACACTCATTATAAATTTAATGACTTCCAGAGATTTGTTGTAAAAGTATTGCCCTCCCACAGGGTCGTCTAGTTCCATTGACTTCCTTTCTTTTTATATTTTCTCTTTTTTTTTATCACAAAGTGTTTTTTCTTTCTTTTTGTTACATAGTTTCATTACGCTTCTCTCACATTTTGGTAGGTAGCATACGTTTGCAAGAGGACACATTTAAATATTAAAGTACATAATCACAAAACAAAAGAGAAAACAAAAACGTCTAAGCCTTCGCAAGAGAAAAAATCTATGTGTTCCTTAAATTTATCGTTGGCCATTTCCACGGTACTTGTGATCGTATCGAGCCTGCTCGCGACTATCACCCCGTTCGATGTACCAGTTTTTGTCGTTCCTTTCGTGACGGTACTTCTCGTTGTTCTTGCGAGAATTTTCCCGATGTTGCATCATTTTCTCGTGCCAATAACCATCAGCTTGTCTTTTCGCGTTTTCATATTCAGCTGCATCACTATTTTGGTTTCTTTTGTTTTCTTTTTTGTATCGTTCTGCGGATCGATTCCTCTCCTCACTAGATCGGTTTCGACGAGGTTTGTCATTTTCTTTGCTCTCGCCACTGTGATTCTTTGAGCGCTTTTTCTCTCGCTTTTCTTGTTTTCTGTTTTCATATTGGTCGGCAGCTTTATGTTCGTGAGGGGTGTAGTCACTCTTGGGCTGTTGTTGGTCTGCTGGTGAATCTGTAGCTGGTGCAGGATGATTTATTGTTGGTTCAACAAAGGGATTCTCTGCTGGTTTCGGCAGAGGGCTTATAAGTTTATCAATTTTCACTGGAAGGTCCGCATTTTCATTAATTTTGTCGACTTTGATTCCATCATTCAACTCGATGCACATGCCAGCAAGATCCACGTTATTATGGCCGTCACACTTGAAGGGTTTTTTGAGATCTTCAGGTGTAATCAGCACTTCTTCAATCTTGTTCCCATGCCCCGGCCAGGCCTTGAAAGTGTTCTCCTCTCTTGGCTGGGTGTTTTTTTGCTTATTGAAAGCTGGTACGGATTTCTGATTCTCACTCAAAGTCGTTAAGTATTTTACTTGCTTCGACAGAATATCGATTTCCGCCCGCATTAGATTGTTATTAAGTTCAAGCTCAGTGATTTTCTGTGTCAGCAGATCTGTCTTGGTACCGAGGACTGATTCCCAAGCGTCATATTTTAGTTTCCCAATAAACGCAATTATCGCCAGCAAGGCTCCAACGTAGAATAGCCCTCTAAGGCCACCATGAATTGCTGGACAACCGCCAGTTGATTCTGTGATCTGATGTGAGGATGATCTGCGAGAGGTTCTGGTGCACTCCACCAGTGGTTCAACTCGATGGAGGGTATCCGAAGATCTCTCAGAGCAGGCATCGTAGATCTGTGTTTGGGAGGAACCCTCTGTAGTAGCGGCTGGGCGTGCTTGTTCTGGGACGTTTATGAAAAGCATATTTATGTCTGACAGGCGTTTTCGTAGTTCTGGGTGTGGTGACAACCTTCCGGCGCTCTCACACTCGCTGATGATTGAGATGCCGTCCGACAGATCATCCATGTCGTTGTATCTGCAAATGGCAAAAATCAGTACAAACTAAAGGTGGGAGTGACCGTTCATACCTTTCGTGTAGCAATTCAGGGTCCTTGATGCGTTCTACATGAACTGTGTCGTCTGCATTGTCCCCGTCATCATCGTCGCTCTTCTCTGGAGTGAGGGGAGTAAATGCTGTTTCCTCTGACGCGAGATCCTTTGGTTTATCCGTTATCAGAGTCCACGTGTCAAATGTCTCCGATTCAGTGCTGGTCGAGAGAGGAGATGCGTCCTCCTTTGTCTTTGACTTCTCCATGCTTTCCAAAGTAAACCTCTGCAATGAAAGAATACTACTGATGAAAGACTTCTTATCTAGAATTGCGTTCTAGAAAAATGTTTGTTTTTGTTGCTTAGATAATTCATGTGAGCGACGAGATACCTTCGAAGCTCTGACGTGTTCAAATACTAGTCATATGGCTGTTCTTTGTTTACGTTCGCGGCGGGAGACTTAAAAAAAGCTATTTTGAATTTGCAAAGTCCCTCCGTGCAAAGCATTATTTATCGCGAGAATTCATACGAGCGAGACGATTGAGAAATTCGCCAGTGCGTGTGGACGGACATACGTATCTAGTGAAGCGACCGCTGGAATCGGGGTGAATGATTGATACTACGGGAGGCGATTTTAATAGGCAAGCCATGACGAATGAAAGTTCGCTTCGATAACAAGACGGGGGCACAGGTCGTACACAATTGTTTGATTCACGGGTACGTATATGCATAGGGTGCCAGTTGTTGGTGGTGAAGACGTTCGCAAGCGAAGTGCTGTGGTTTAGAGGGCACATTAAAATTTCTAATTGCGGTCATGTGTGAGCTTTATAAGCTGTTATTGCTTTTATGAGTTTGTTGCACTCAAATGTTTGAATTAAGTGACGTCTCTTGGAGAAAAAAATGACACATGTGTTACACACCTATTAAAATTTCTGCTGTGTGCTTGTGTTAACGCATGCGTTTATTGTAAAGCGTCTTATTAGATTTATGTAAATGTTTGATGGGGCGTTCTTTTAAAAATTTTTAAACAAAAAATATTGACAGGGTAAAAGTGAAATAAAACAGGTGCAAGAGACTATGTCGATCAATTCATGCATTCATGATTTGTCGTTCATTTTAGTGCAAACTAGAGCGGAAGTGACTAAAAAAATGTAAATGAAAAAAATTAGAGTGCTGAGTTTAAAAAAGGCGAAAATGGTTTTAAACGGTACGTTAAATGATACGCTGCTTATTGCCGCCCTGGCGTAGTGGACAGAGTGCGACAGACATATGCCGAAGGTCCAGATTCGATACTCGGCTAAACACCTCGCTTCTTTCACGCCACGACCTCTTTCGAACTGCTAACACTCAAAGAGTAATAATTGTTAAAGAAAAAGCTTCACAAGCTTTTTCACCGTTCTGAACCTGCAAAAAATTTTAGATCCCTTCTTCTCGTGAGAGAGAAAGCTAGGCCCAGGCCCCCCTGTTAACTTTGGCGCCACCCAATTACTATTTATTTTAATAACACTCAGAGATGCCCAAACTTAGTATGTAAATGCATTAAAAGATAGGGAGTTCGGATCCCGATTTATATTCACGCCCGTATTTCATTTTACAAGTTCTTCTCTCTTGAGTTGCTGAAAACCGTTTCGGTGTATACATTAGGAGTATAAATCGGTTTTGTGTGCGGTTTATGTTATCAGGGTACTTCACGTCTCGTGGACTACTCTTTTTTATCGACAGACGCATAATCTATCCTGTTTACCGTTGACAGGCAAACTACCCTACAGGGTATTGAAATTAAAAGAAAATCAGAATGAATTTGGTGAGTGTGGGTTCAGGTGAAGGTGGTGTACGGAACCTAGGCCACTTTTGCCTACTTAGTAACCTACAAAACAAAGGACAAGGATACCAGACATCCCATGCAGTGGTTTCTGTTTCTTTTTAATCTAAATATTCGGATATGAAGTATCTCTTACAGAAGCATAGATGCTCGTGTTTATCAATAACGTCTCTAGCTAACGAAATTGTTCACCAGCTCCTTCGGAGACCAAGTTGGGTAAGATCCTTCTTCGATTGCGTTGCTTAATGCATGAAAGTACTCTACAAATCCTATCTACCTCAAACTGCACCCTTCACAGCAGTACCGATGGTGATGTTTTGGTTTGGGCATAATCGCAGATGGTCGCAGTTCGTTTGTATTTTTGGGCCGTAGCGTCGAAATTAATGTAACCGTTTACCATTAAATTGTCGAAGAAGTAGTATAAAAGTCAGAGGCAAAGAAACAACACGGTCAGAAGCCGTGCACATTTCAAGAAAACTCGGAACTATCTTACAAAGCACGCGTAAATCAAGATATTGTAAAAAATAATGTTCGGCACAACAGATTGCGAATCCCTCTCAAATGTAACTTCGTTGAATTTCTCTGTTTAGAGGCGAAGGTTGGTATTAAAAATATCAAATTTTGGGCCACGTCCAACAAACATTTCGCCGGGATTGGACTAAAATACCGTATACTTGCGTGGTTGCCGTGACGTAGTGGGGAGAGTGTATATCTGAGCACATCTACTAGATTGAGTGCAAGTTTTTTTTTTTTTTTAATGAAGTTGGAGATTCCATCGTCCCCGCAAGCATGTGTGTTCTTAATCATCTTAATAATGTCTATGATTTCAGAACAAATAATAGGTTTAAAAAGATGCTTCTTTCACAAGATGTAGACTCAAGCGGTCCACATTGCTCAAAATATAGCAAAATATTCAATCAATTTAATTAAAACTTCTTTAGGTCGCTTGATAACCTCGCCGTTTATCATATTTAAAGCACCAGTAACTTTGTGGTCGCCGTTGCGTAGTGGGTAGAGTGCGACGCTCACACGCCGAAGGGTCTAGGTTCGATTCAAAGCTCAATACTAGTTTTTCGAATTTTACACGACACCACCTCTTTTGAGCTGCTGACAACATTCAAAGAGAAATTACTGTCTAAGATAAAGCTTCTCAAATTTCGTTTCGACTTCATTCGAAGTCGGAAAAAACCACAGGTCCCTTCTACTCGTGAGAGATCAGTAGTGCGCACAACACGAGTAGTTGATGAGCAAGCTAGGCCCTGGTCCCCCTGTGGCCGCCAAACAATTATTATTTTTAACTTGCGTGCGATGCTTCCTTCGGCCCTCACAAGGCTTTTGATGGATTTTGAAAATTGAAGTACATCCTAACATATTTTGTTTTGGCACAGCAAAAAATTAGCAACTCAAAGTCGGGGTTCGAGTCAATCAATATTTGCCCGCAAGCGTGTACCAGATATACCGGTATGAAGTGAGCATCAAGATACAAATGTCTCGATAGGGAACATTTGTTGTGAGCGAGTCCTTATTTTTTGTTTGTTTGTTTGCTATGACATCTGTGAAAAATATTTGGTATACATCAAGTCATTGAACAGACATCATATTTTTTCATCGTGTTAAAAATGTCGAACTTTGTATCAGAAAGTGATGATTTGCGGAAAGGATTAATTTTTTGTTTTCATTTTAAGAAAAGTGCTGGGGAGTCGCATCGAATGCTTGTCGAGGCATATGGTGATCATGCTCTATCAGAAGCAACATGCAAGAGATGGCTTCAACGGTTCAGAAATAATGATTTTGATGTGAGAAATGAAGAACGTGGAAGACCAACAAAAAAAAAAAGAAACATTAATAAAAAATAAAAAAAAAAATAATAAAAAATAAAAATACAAAAAAAGGTGCACTATGGCGTATTAGCTATATATGTCAAGCATATAAATTCTACATACGCCATGGTACACACGTCCGTATTTTGATATGGGCATAGTTTAACTAGGTTTTTATTAAGTTTAAATTTAAGGTAGGTTAGGTTAGGCTTAGACTTAGGCTAAGGTCCAAGTTTTTATAACTTTTCTTGGAAAAAAAAATGTAATTATTATAAACAAAATTTTACTTGCAAGTATGCCCAAAGGCAATTTAAAAAAAAAAATCAAGAATAGCTTAGAGCACCTGCTAATGGTCAGTAAGTTAGATTTAAGAACTACTGTTATGATAAATGTAAGCTAGTTTTAAGTATTTTTCTAGAATTAAAATAGGATAACATTAGATATTTTAAAACAAAAACAAAAAACAAAAGACCAACAAAAAAGTTTGAAGACGCCGAATTGCAAACGATATTGGATAGAGATGACACTTTGAGTCAAAAGCAAATGGCAGCAATGTTAAATGTTGCACAACAAACAATATCTGACCGTTTAAAAGCTATTTGAGAGATCCAAAAGTGTGCAAAATGGGTGCCACATGAATTGAATGAAAGACAGATGGAAAATCGAAAAAACACTTGTGAAATTTTGCTTCAAAGACACTGGCCTTCAAAGGATTGTAACTGGCGATGAAAAATGCATTTATTTTAAGAATCCTAAACGGAAAAAATCATGGGTTAATCTGGGACAACCATCAACATCGACTGCAAAACCAGATCGACTCGGCAAGAAGACAATGCTGTGTGTTTGGTGAGACCAGAAAGGTGTGCTGTACCACGAGCTCCTAAAACCTGGTGAAACCGTTAATACTGATCGCTACCGACAACAATTGATCAATTTGAACCATGTATTGATAGGGCCAGAAGACACGGCAAGGTAATTTTGCTCCATGACAATGCACCTACACACAAAGCAAACCGGTTCAGTATACAATCAAAACACTTGGCTGGGAGCAGCTACCCCACCCGCCGTCTTCCCCAGACTTGGCTTCTTCCGACTACCATTTGTTTTCATCGATGGGACACGCATTGGCTGAGCAGCACTCTAATTCCTACGAGGAGGTCGAAAATTGGGTGTCTGATTGGTTTGCTTTAAAAGACGAACAATTTTATTGGCGTGGTATTCACAAATTGCCAGAAAGGCGGTCAAAATGTGTAGAAAACAATGGCCAATACTTTGAATAAAATGTTTTTACCTTCCCTTTGTTTTGTTTTCAGAAAAACTCATTTCATACCGGTATACCTGGTATGGTACTATTGTATCTAGCAGACATTAGTTCCAATAGTTATTCAGCTTTCTTTGTAAGGTAAGCAAGAACCAAAGATTTCAAATTGTATAGAAGACATAATAAATAATATTTTACAGTACCGCCACTATGATAGATTGGTTTTGTATGGTTTTTCAAAAATACGAAATTAACAAGTACGCAAAAATTACAAAAAAAAAGTACTAGTTCCCTGAACTTTACAAATCTGATGAAAATTCACATTTCAGTACCTTACAGCTGCAATTTTTTTTTAGTAATGTTCTTGACTTATTCTGCAGATTAAGTTTGGTTGCTTGATTTAGATTTCGCATCTAGACGCCCGATACATGAGTTAACGAACTAAGTCGCTTCCCTTCAGTGATAAGAACTCATCTCACCTTGTCTTCAATTTGCGACTTAGTTTGACTTTAGCAGAATATGAGCTTATAAACTTTGTTCAACTGGAATTGGTGGGTACTACCCTGCAACCATTCATGTGGAACATATAGACTTTGGAAAAGATGCTAATACAATAATTCTCCCCTTACATGGAGCGGGTGAAACTTATTTCCTTCCTTAATCGTTAACAAAATATAAAAATACACCTCATGACATACATAAACTCTTCACGCAAGATTCTATTTGTAAACACACGTCTATTAAATATTACCTTCAGTAAAAAAAAAACAAAAAAAAATAAGCAAACATCTGATCCACTCGGGTTGGTTTCTTTCGAGGGCATTTTGCAAGCTGATCAATTATGAGGTGCTTGTGATGTGTGCTGTTCGAATTTGTCAATTTCTCAACAGTCTCGACTGGTCAAACTTGCTCTGCAACTTGGGCAGTTGTTCTTTCGCTTGTGGCGCTGGGTGACCATGAAGCACGGTGTCGACGATGAAATGACGTATTCTATATTTAAGTCTCTAACACTTTGAAATGATATAAGGTAGGGAACACGTCATGCCAAGAAGAAAAATTAAACGCATTGGTACATACATGTGAATTTAAAAAGTTTTGTTTACGGCGTTAATTTTATATCAGTTCAAAGTTCACGGCCTCGTTTTTAAGGGAATTATCGTTTCTTAGCACGATGCTCTCCATCGATTGGTCCAGTGACTGTCAAGTAAATACGCCGCTATGGATTTTACACTCTTTTAATTAATGTGCCGATTTTTTAAATAAGTTATTGTCAGTTGGAAGTTATAGGCGGTGATTAGCAATATGACGCAATTTCCGTCAAAGAGCTGAAAGGTCTATCGATCAAATTTCTCTAACGTCAAAGGCTACCCATTATGTTAATAAAGTATAAAAATGCAATAAAAATAATATAAAAATATAAAAATGAATGTGTTGTATTCATAAATTAAAAAAAAAAAAAAAAATAGGGAATAACGTGGAAAATATGGAAAACAAAAAATAACAATAAAAACAACAAAGATGTTAAATAACTTCATTCTTTCCGATGTCGATTTGATCAATTTATGTGTAACCTAGGTCTCAAAGAACTCAGCCCTTAGTACCTTAAGTAAGTAATGCCCTTTTGTAAGACTTCTTTTTTTAAAAAAAAAATTGATATTTTGTGAATGCAGCTGTGCAGTTGTGTACTATATTATATTTATATAATATAAATATTTTTTGCATATACGAATTTGAACATTTGGGCATTGATGTGCAAAAAGCAAACAACTGGTTCCCAAATTCTTGACTTTTAGAACTATAGGTATTAATTTAACCACAACATGCCAAAAAATGTATCCAGTTCTCGATTAAAATTCTGTGAATGAGCATAGGGGATGCGTGTCTGCGTCTATATCAGAAATTTTAATTTAAAATTGCACCTCGCACTAGTGAAATGCAACTGCTGAAGGAAGATCTGCGCGGAAAGTGTTAGGAGATATGAGAACAGAAGGCTCTTAATGTCGTTGCAATTTTAGTGAAGACGCTTGACCAAACGTGTACCGCGAGATAGTTCACAAAGATCGTCTTTCAATCTTTACCTACAAATGCCATCAACGCAAAAAGGACAAAAATTGCAAGCAGACCTTTTCTCCCAAAAGGGGTTCCCCATCAGTTCCAAGCTTCCGCGATAAGAATGTAATGAACGAAGCCAGCTTAGTTTTTCTAGAGAAAGCTACTACTATACTGAGGCTGATTCACTTATTCACCGCGGGCCAAAGTAGACGAAGTCCTTGAAGTGCGGCCAAGAAAACGACCAAACCGGACAAAATTTCTTACTTCGCACATAAGAGATGTCACACATCGTGATGATACTACTGATCATCATCATCATCAATTGCATCAACTATAGCTAATAACAATAATTGTTGGCGCAACAGTCCAGAGGGGAACCAGGGCCTAGCTTGCTCATCAACTACTCGTGTCGTGCGCGCTACTGTTCTCTCACGAGTAGAAGGTACCTACAGTTTTATGCCAACTCTGAACGGCGAAGTTTGAGAAGCTTTCTTAGACAATTATTACTCTTTGAGTGTTGTCAGCAGCTCGAAAGAGGTGGTGCCGTGAAATATTCGAAAAATTGGTGTTGAGCTGGGAATCGAACCTAGACCCTTCGGCGTGTGAGCGTCGAACTCTACCCACTACGCCAAGGCGGCCACTGTGAACTATAGCTATTTCCCATTTATTTGGAATTTGGCAAAGATTCTATGCTATTCCCAAGAAAGAGGACGCAAACAATATTGCAGGACACAGCCTCACATCGCTTATGAGCAATATAAGCAAAATCTCGTAGAAGCTGTAAGAGCAGAAGTTAAAGCGATGCTGCACGGAGTTAAACATTATCCCGGATAATCAATTTAGATTTCGGGAAACACATTTAACTTTGCATACCCTGATAAAATTTTGCACTGCTTCTGACTTTCGATATGGTATAAATAAAAGAATTCTCCTTTCAACTTATGATTGGATTTCCCTCTTACCTTATCACCATTATCAAGAGTTTTCTCCATGCCAGTAAATTATATGTGTAGACATTAAGACGCATACTAACCATAAGAAGCATCCAAGCATGCGACTGGGATGTATTCTTTTTAACATATGCATACACCAACCGTCATTATCTCCATCAACTAACTGTTGCTTGTTCACGGATGACTTGTTGACATACTCCAACTTGCCATCACCACGAAGGATCAAAGAAAAAATGAAGGAAATCTATTTCCGGGGCATCCCTGCCAACTCAACAAATTGGTCCACGTTTGCGGTGACAAACGTGACGAGGCTCGTGAACAACCGGCAAACACCGGAGCATTAAGGTTGCATCGTGGCCGCCGTGGCGTAGTGGGTAGAGTGCGACACTAACACGCCGAAGGTCCAGGTTTGATTTCCGACTGAACATCTTAAATTTTTCACAGCACCACCTCTTTCGAGCTGCTGACAACACTCAAAAAGTAATAACTGTATAAGAAAGCTTTTCAAACCGTCGTTCGGAGTCGGCAAAAAACTGTAGGTACCTTCTACTCGTGAGAGAATAGTAGCGCGCTGAAGACGAGTAGTTGATGACCAAGCTAGGATCAGGTCCCCTGTGGATTGTTACTCGTATTAAGGTTGCATCAGCGGACAAGGCGAATTACTTTAAAGTCCAAGTTGAAGTTCAATCCTCACTCCAAAGTGGCCCTTCAATAAGCCAGTTACGCTTTCCATCGCATCTTCCTGGTGAAGCGATATGAGAAGGAATTGACCGAGACAACGAAGCTGTTGCTAAAAAAGCAGCTCATACGATGCTCATATATTCGGTATCGGGATCAAGCTGTGGTTATAAATATAAATTTACTTATTTATCAAGTAATACTACTATTTTAGTGCATTCATGTAAAACTTCATATAAATGTGATTATTAATTCGCGTTTTATCTCTAGTTAAACAGAATTACAATGGCAACTGAGACGATGACGGTGAAAAATGAGCATCGCACTGTAATTAAATTTCTCACTAAGCAAGGAAAAATTCAGAAAACTATTCATGAAGAGATGGCGGCTGTTTACCAGGGTTCCGCACCTTCATTATCAACTGAGCAAAAGTGGTCAAGTTAGTTCAAAAGAGGCAAATAGAGCATTGAAGCCGACCCCCGCTCCGGCGCCCCGGCTACTGCTTGTACGGGAGAAAGCTTCAAAGAAGTCGAAAAACTTGTTCTTGACGATGCCCGAATAAAGGTGAAAATTATGGCAGAGATCACCAAGCTTTCAACTGGTACCATTCACACCAGTCTTCATGACCATCTTAACCTTTCAAAGGTCAGTGCAAGGTGTGTGTCACGAATGCTCACAGCGCCTCAGAGAAAAGTGAGAATCGCATGCTGTAGAGAGCTTTTGGAGATGTGTACTGAGAACGCTGACGGTGTTTTCGATCGAATTGCTACTGGGGACAAAACATGAAGTCACCACTATGACCCTGAAAGCAAACCCGAAGAAGTTTAAAGTCACTCCGTTTGCCGGGAAGCTAATGGCCACTGTTTTTTGGGACTCAAAGGGAATCTTGCTCAAATCTTGCAATCTTGACTACAAACAAAAACTGAAACCGTCAACGCCACATCCTACGCTGCTACTTTGCATAATTTGCGGGCGGAAATTAAAAAGAAATGACGGGGTAGATTCGCAGCGGGTGTGTTGCTTCTTCATGGCAACACTCCTGTTCACACTGCGCGAGTTTCCAATTCTTCTGCGCGAGATTGTGGTGTCGAAGAAATCCAACACCCACCCTATAGTCCAGACCTTGCTCCTAGTGATTATTTCCTGTTTCCGGATTTGAAAAAATGTCTTCGGATGATGAAGATGAAGTCGGCAATAAATGGGTATTTTGGAGAGGAAGGGGACATTTATTTTTTAAAGGATTTCAAAAAGCTTATCGCAAGATGTAACAAATGCATTGATGCTAGGATTATATCGAAAAATAAAAACAATTTAAATTGAATTCGCATTTTCCTTCATATCGATACCGAGAATTTATAGAACACCCCTCGTATAACTAACATGGAGAAACTTTTGATCTTCGAAAGGAAAAAACTGCTTTTGCATAAGTCTCACCAAGGAACGGATGACACACTACAGCAACAAAGAGGTCTAGAAAAAACACTCCTCATCCCCCTGGAACAGTATTTTGTGAAACTATTCAGGACGCAGCATGGCGAAACTGGAACCCATTAGAACCCAAACATCAGGAAACTGAGCAGTTCGGTTGTCGGATAACGATATCTCAATGAACGAGGTAATTTTTCCCCAATATTCAGTACTGTGTGAGCGTCTGAGACCGTCCACAACCTTGTAGGTTCTTATCAATGTGGTTTTAGGAAATCCGGTTTTCACTTCACGCAGATCCTGGGAAAAACCTTAGATGTACAAATCGGCAGTCACCACCTATTCGTCGATTTTGAGACCGCAAATGACGAGTTATACAGTGCGATGTCTTGCCTTGGCATTCCTATCAAACTCGTCATATTGTGAAGGCTGACGATGGAGAACTCTCAGTTGGAAACGAACTCTTCATTCTTGAAAAGATCGTGCGTACCTGACAAGTCAACCACAAAAGCACGATCTTCCAAAAGTCAGCTCAACTGGTTGCTTATGCCGGTTTCGCGGTAAACAGAAAACGGAAACTCACTTTTGCCGATAGCTGTTTTGTTGTAAGACCCCGGCTGTTGAGACGACACCTAGGATTAAGCTTAGCAAAATGTAAATACTTTTGTTCAATAAAGAAAAAATTAAATTCAATCTGGTTGCCTGAAATCAGTTTCAGTAGCACTGTCTGTTTGCTGATTTCAAAATCACATTAATAATTTGTATAGAGACATGTACAGTATTCAGAAGTCCGCCAAACTCGACATGGGCGCAATGCGGATGGAAATCTCGCGAAACTGTCAAGGTAATCAACGACAACCACTTAGTGAGTTATTCAGTGATTTCGTCTAGCATTCTTTAGAGAATCGTGCGAAGGTTACTCAACATGCAAGAAGCACGATCTGTAAAAAGTTTAAACGTGAACACAGATATTGATGGCAAAAAGAACAAACATGAAGTTTTTTCTAGTTTCTACGAAATATCGAGGCGGTTAAGTTTTTAGAGCTACTTGGCTTTTGCCTGTCCTTTCTTCAGAACCACAATCTAACAGTCCAATTGCGTTTGTAATAACAACTTTATCTTCTTTATTTAAATTGAGGCAGGACAAGCACAAGAGCATATTAAGTCTTGGTCCTTACGAAAACCTTTGGTATTTAATAAACGTGAACACTGTTATCTGGTGGTATAAAAAAATTGAACTAGGGTAGGGGCACCAGTATCCGGACACAACTTCGTTTATTTCTGAATAATAAGGCAAGTATGTACAAAAAATAGGAAAGATCAACATAACGGTGATCAGTTATATATTACAAACACACGGTCAAGTTTTAAGTCAATCAACAGGATATTGCTAGAATAGAAGCCAGTTGAGTGTCGAAAGTTCGTGATTTCCTTTATGTCGAGCATTTTTGTGTAAAAAAAAACTAGTGGTGGCATTTGCAAAAAGTAAGTATAAATGCTTTTATTTAATAACTTATTAATTCAAAGATTAGATTAATTTACTACCTTATTGGATTAATTAAAGGAAATCTTTTTTTTCCATCAATTTGTGTGTAAATTCAGTGTCCCGATACTGAAAACAAAATTCAGTATAATGTTTTCAAATATCTCCGCCTTTTTGTCTTTTGAATTTTCCGGCTATGTACAAAGCGCGTATCTGGCAATACTATACATCATTTGAAAGCTCTTGACATAACCTACAAAACGACGCTATGCGTGATTAGTTTGGATATTGCGTTCAACAGTTATAGACGTGTAAACATGGAGTTCACTAACGCCGTAATTCGCGCTATTCTAAAGTTTTCCTTCGTTAACGACAAATCCGCTAGATAAACGTTCCGTAGAATAGATGGTGTTTTGGGGGATGGTACTCTATCACTTTGAACCACGGAGGAATGGTTTCGATGACGCAGAGCCGGTGAAAACGACACCATGGATAAGCCAGCCGGCGGAAGACCTGTGACGATGAATACCGATCGAATCATGGAAATCATAGTTTGACCGGCATGTGGCATCTCGTGACATCGCCCAGGAGATGGGAGTTAGTCACCAAACGTTTTTAAGCCATCTACAGACTTCTGTAGATACAAAAAAAAGCTTGATGTTTGGGTGCCGCATGATTTGACGCTCAAAAATCTTCTGGACCGAATCAACGCCTACGATATGCTGCTGAAAAGGAACGAACTCGACCCATTTTTGAAGCGGATGGGGACTGGCGACAAAAAATGGATCACATACGACAATATCAAGTGGAAACGGTAGTGGTTGAAGGCCGGTCAATCGTCCCAAACAGTGGCCAAGCCGGGATTGACGGCTTTGATTGAAGGTTTTGCTGTGTTTTTGGTGGGATTGGAAGGGAATCATCCACTATGAGCTGCTCCCATATGGCCAGACGCTTAATTCTCCCATCTGCTGCGACCAACTGGACCGCTTGAAACAGGCGATCGACCAGAAGCGTCCAGAATGGGCCAACAGAAAGAGTGTAGCGTTCCATCAGGACGACGCCAAACCACACACTTCGTTGATGACTCGGTATGAGCTACGGGAGCTCGGATGGGAGGTTTTATTGCATCCACCATATAGCTCGCCAAGTGATTACCACCTGTTGCTATCCATGGCGAACGCCCTTGGTGGTGTGAAGTTGAACTCAAAAGAGGCTTGTGAAAAGTGTCTGTCCGAGTTCTTCGCAGATAATGAGGGGGGTTTCTACGAGGGGGGTACTATGGAGTTGCCGTCTAGATGAAACAGATTATCGAACAAAACGGCGCATATTTGAACTAAATTCGAATACTGTAACACTTTTTATGAAGCATTGAATGAACAGCAAAAAAGTGGAAGGCAGATCATTGGCAACCTTATACATTTCTAAGTTTTCGGACAGACTGTCTGGATGCTGTAATATAGTAATTTTGTTGGCTGGCGGACAAAGGTCGCGTTTAACTATGGAACTGAGTGAGTTCTGCGGCAAAAATCGATTGGACCCATCGGCTGTAGATTACTCAAAATGCGTTAAAATAATAATAATAATTGTTGGCGCGACAGTCCACGAGCAACCACGGACTAGCTTGCTCATCAAGTACTCGTGTTGTGCACGTTACTGTTCTCTCACGAGTAGGAGGGACCTACAGTTTTTTGCCGACTCCGAACGGCGAATTTTGACAGCTTTCTTAGACAGTTATTACACCTTGAGTGTTTTCAGCAACTCGATAGAAGTGATGCCGAAACTCGAGGTCTTCAGACGGGAATAGACCCTTCGGTGTGTGAGCGTCGCACTCTACCCACTACGCCACGGCGGTCACAAATGCGTTAAAACCATTTATGAAATTTGATCGCAGAAGCTTGCCAACCACCAGTCAGCGGACAACATTTTCAGATATCGACCTCGGCAAATGTTACTTTTAAGTCAGCTAAAAGGTGTTGGTTTTGACAAACATCTCCTGGTCGATCGTTAGCAATTTCCACGCACGAATTTTATCCAAAATTAAGTCTCGAAACACGTTCATGAAAGGAAGCAAAAAAATTAAGATAAAGCTGACGGAGAAGAAGCATTTAAAAGCGACTTTGTTTGCAATTATTGCAATAATTATTACAACTAATGCGAATTAATATATGGACATATATTTCTTAAATAATTTATTGTCTAGTGACTGAGTTCATACAAACCTGTCTTTGTCCGGACACTGAATTTTGTGCCCGGGCACTAGTGCAAATTGAACTTTTTTAATTTGTTGTTAATGACAATTGATATACTTCTTATTAAAGTTGTTTGGTAAAATTGACCAAATCAATTATTATTATGAAGGGGAAAACTGTCTTTTCTTTGTTGGCTTTTTTTGGTCATTGTTGTTTTTCAATGAAACCAGGTTATTCAATTGTTATTATCTTAACGTTTCGGCAGGAATTGCTGCCTTCATCAGGGTATTTTTTTATTGAAACAAAAAAAAAACAAAATATTTTACATACATGCATAGTAACAACGCAATATAACAAATGAGCAATAAAATTACATTAATTGTGTTGTTGTTACAAGTGGATGTGGATGTCAGGGACTAAATGTTGTTTAAAATTATCACAAAAAAAAAAAAAATCACAATAAAACAAAATATTGAGCACTTCTGTGTGTGAAGATCTGTCTAGAATGAACTGAAATTTGAATTTTGATTTAAATACAATATGTCTAAGCCGTTACAAGCGCTGAATATACGGCAGATATGTTCTGTATGTCATGTTTCCTATTCATATTGTTCTTGGTCTTGATAATGTGTAGAGTTTCCAGAGTGTACCTTTTGCTAGTATGTTTTTCCGTTTGCAGGAATTTGACGTCATCAAGGTCGGGAATATGGTTTGTCTGGACGCAGTGATTAGCTAATGCTGTTTTCACTGAGTTCTTGTTGTTGATGTCTGGTTTATGACCAGTTAGTTTTTGATGAAGAAACTGTTTGGTGGTACCTATGTAACATACATTACAGGATTCGTTGTCTTTACCCTTACAGCTGATTTTGTAGACAACGTTAGTTTTGCTTCCTTTGTCTGTATCTGGTTTGAGTCCGGTGAAAACCGATGCTAGTGTAATCGAAGACTTATACGCTATTTTTATATTGTCACAGCGACCAGCAATTACGTTCTTAAAATTTGTCGACAATGTTGGGATGTACACCATGCCATAATCTACTGCGGTGATTGTCTGTGTTTCGATGTTGTGTTTGTATTGTGTTATTAAGTTCCTAATAACTTGCGTCGGATAACCATTGTCCATAAGGATATCTGTGACAATTCGTTCGTTTTTTCGATGGAACTTACTGTCACTTAGCTTGGACATTTTGTTAACCAAGTTAGAAGCTGTGTTGATTATAATGTGCTTGGCTTGGTTGGAACGATAGTTGACTAATCTCCCTGAAACTGTGTCTTTGTTGTGCCAGTTGTGCCAGAAACAAAGATGGTCCTGTTCCCGATGAACTTTAACGTCAAGAAACGCTATTGCGTTCAGCTTCTCATATTCTACTGTGAACAACGAATCTTGTAATTTATGTTACGTAGGTACCATAAAACAGTTTCTTCGTCAAAAACTAGCTGGTCATAAAACAGACATCAACAACAAAAACTCAGTGAAAACAGCATTAGCTAATCACTGCGTCCAGACAAACCATATTCCCGACCTTGATGACGTCAAATTCCTGCAAACGGAAAAACATACTAGCAACAGGTACACTCAGGAAACACTACACATTATCAAAACCAACAACAATATGAATAGGAACAGGACATACAGAACATATCTGCCGTATATTCAGCGCTTTTAACGGCTTTTAAATCAAAATTTAAATTTCACATAATTCTAGACTGATCTTCACACACAGAAGTGCTCAATATTCTGTTTTATTGTATTTTTTTTTATGATAATTTTAAACAACATTTAGTCTCTAACATCCACATCCACTTGTAACAACAACATAATTAATGTAATTTTATTGTTCATTTGTTAAATTGCATTGTTACTATGTATGTATGTAAAATATTTTGTTTTATTGTTTCAATAAAAAAAATCCCCTGATGAGGGCAGTAATTCCTGCCGAAACGTTGGGATAATAGCAATGAAATAACCTGGTTTCATTGGAAAACAACAGTGACCAAAAAAGCCGACAAAGAAAAGACAGTTTTCCCCTGCATAATTATACTACTTATCTAGAAGCTATGGATGCGCTTCTTGGGTTATATTTATCTTGTCATTAAAAATTTGTCAAAACATTTGCAATAGCTTAAAAAGCAAGAACACTGTTGGACATCAAAGTCCGAAAAATTGTTAACTCTCCGGATACTAGTGCTTTTAACCTTGCTCTTAACAACAACGGCAGGCAATTTAAATCAATTAACCAGTGAATTAAAAGCTGTCGTAAGGATTTTTTTTGCTATGTTAAGGAAAATTGTCGATGTTAGCAAACACACACAGCAATGACTTCAATCAAAAGAACAATTGGCGACACCTACCAAGAATTGCTGCTTTTTGGTACAGCTCTGGCAAACAAAGGGAGGTAACATGAAAAATCATTCTATAAATCCATTGTCTTTAGCTAGGGCCACTGGACCATCAAATATTTGTTCGACTCACAAACTGCGAAGCACCTCAGCGGACAACGGCCAAGTCTCTAGAACAGTCCCCTTAAAAGTGTAAACATTCCACCAAACTCCTAGTCATAAATTGATGAGCGCTCAGTATATTGCGCATTCCGTCAACCGAAAGTGTGTCGACAAAAAATTGATCACACTCATGCCTGACATAAAATAACTTCATTCAAACAAATGAAAGGGGGACACAAAATTTATAAAGAAAGGAAATGAGGCTTTCGCGTCAAAAATAAAAATGTGCGTTTCAGAAAATTCATTCAAAACAAAAACAAATCATAAACTGCGAAGCAGCAGAATATTTGGCAATAACACCACCGCCATCACCACCACTTGCTCTTAGTCTTCCGTAGGCTTTTCCTCCGAAAATTGTGCTCTTGCCAATGACTCTATTTTTACCGTCGTGTTCGCTGTCATCTTCCTTAGCCAGCCAGTGAATTGGCTGCATGCACTTACACGCTGACGTCGTGTGTTGGCGTCGTGTCGCGAACATGATGATCTTCACTTCAGCCAATGTAAGTCTCGATTTGATTGCAATTGGAAAGAAACTCATCACGCTTGTCGCTTCCCGCACTCGCGTGCCTCCCCGAATTATTTTTAGAACTTTCACATTTTCCAACAAAGACTACGATCGCATCGCATTTCAATTTCGAACAAAGAACTGATTTTCTTCGGCTCTGTTGGCGTGCCTTTGTTTTTTTTTTTTTTCAATTTAACAGAGGCACTGCGCAAAGGGGCTTGTTTGCACCATAACAAGACCGATCACCTGATCACACGATCGGAATTCCGGCTAGTTGTCATTTGTGGTTCATTTCAGAAAAGTATGCAAATGCCAGACCGAAAAATTTAAATATTTGCCCCAGCCTCGGGGGACGTGAAACGCAAAATTCAATGCCATTATCGATTCTGGTGCAAATTTGATGGAGCGACGCAGTCAAGCGGCTGTTTTGCCGTGCGGGGCCAGTCGTTTACCCCGGAACGGATCAGAAAATTAAGTCAGCGCTAATCAAATTCGTTATTTGCAATTAATTTGTTTGTTTTCTTTTTTTTCCACTCTAAACGCTGAACCTGTCGAATGTGAGACAAAGCAATCCTAACTCAGTGGCTGTCTACGATACAAATCCCGCCAGAAAACCGCTGCACACAGCAATAGCTCTGAACTTGATAAGGAATGCAATGGATTGCAGTGGATCGATGTGAAAAATGGGACCGCACTGGGCGGCAAAGTGGATTAGAGATAATTCGACTTCCGTTCTCAGCATGTGCAGGCTCTGTTGTGGATGCGTGGTGCGGGCAAACAGCGACAAGTCTCAATGTCAACAAATCAGGGTTTTAATGTTGCTTTGGGGGCGAGTGTAAGCACCAGATCTTCTCACACGTGATTAGCATGAAATGCAAACAATTCCTGTCTGCTGCCCAAGAGGAATTTGTTGATTTTGATGTTGTCTGTGGCTGGGCGGGGATTGCGGCAGCAGTTGACAGAATTTTGATAACCTCAATGATTAGGATTAGCGAGTTGTCTGTGAACGGTGGTACTGCCGTCCGACCTTGATAAAGTGTAAGACAGTGTCTTGAAGTTGAGGCGTCTCTTCCTATTTGTTGTCTGTTTTCCTTCAGCCGATAAATGCAACGTCGATGCACAGAACTCGCATGTTTTGGAACATGCGTCAGGAAAACTATTTTTTTTTTTGTTTTTCCCTGACATAGTTTTATAATCCGAGAAGGAACTCGATTTCAAGCATCTCCTCTGTCACGTAAGGTAGATGTGGATTGTAAGGTGTTGCCGGATAGTCGTGATCGGTTTTCGCGGACATTGTCGCTGCGTTCCACAGGAGGACCAGGGCCTTGATTGCTCATTAGCTAGTTCTGTTGTGCGCGCTACTGTTCTCTCATTAGTAAAAGGGACCTTTAGTTTTTTGCCGACTTTGAAGTTTGAGAAGCTTTTTCTTAGACAGTAATTACTCTTTGAGTGTTGTCAGCAGATCGAATGGGATGGTACCGTGAAAAATTTGAATTGTTCAGCCGGGGATCGAACCTTGACCTTCGGCCCACTACGACAAGGTGACCACATTGTGCTGCAAAATTAATGTCGTTCATTGTGGATCCACAGTCGCTTGTTCAAATAAACGCAAGCAATACTGAGAAATTCTGACTGTGATCCAGTTTATTGCATTTTCGCATTGCCCACTTTTCTCTTCAACTTTCACAAAAACCGGCAGCTAACTCTCAATTGACTTTGGTAAAAACGATGTTTGCTGCATTTTCGGGAGCTAAACAGGTACACTAACGCTCCTTGCAATATGTTTGTCATTAGTATGCTTTTCAATGAAAATTACAAGAATCGCCGATGATTTGATTCTGCTTGATATTTTATATTGTGTTCAAGGCATCAACAAATTTTGCACGAAACACAGGCGGCACTTTTAATTGCTTTGACCTGAAGCCGAAGCCGTCAAAAATGTACGCCCATCAGTCTGCTTCAAAGGTTTTTCCCCTGCATACGTACTATACATAAATATTTTGATTAAAAATTTAGATATTTCTTAGAAATACAAAGTAAATTATTTTGGCAAAAACGTTGAACAATCGTTAAAGAAAAAAATAAGTGCTTCCACAGCAAGAAACTCGCTCAGAGTTCGACGCTTCCTGCACTAAGCATAGAAGAAGAATGGAAACGTTGTCAAGAAGCCATCAAAGATGCTGCCGCTGATGTGCTGGGTTTCACGTCACCACCCAGAAGGAACCCATGGTTTGACGACGAGTGCAGGCAAGCGCACGCAGCTAAACAAGACGCCTATAAGGCGACGCTGCATCGAACAACGCGGGCTGTTCGTGAACTCTACGAACAGAGAAGAAGGGAAGAGCACCGGCTTCTCAGAAGGAAGAAGAAGGAACATGATAAGCGCGCTGTCGAGGAAATGGAAAGGTGTTTTGGCAGGAATGAAGTCCGAAAGTTTTACCGAAAGGTAAAACAGCTATCCGGAGGATACAAAGTTTGGACCAAGGCCTGCCGGGACCAAAATGGACAACTAGTAGTAGAGTCGCAGTCTGTGCTGAGAATCTGGAAGGATCATTTCTGCCGACTCCTAAACGGCGATGACGACCCAAATCCCGCTGTTAGGCAGAATGTTCCACTCAATTTGGACGATGATAGACAAGCATTCCGTCCCCCCGACTTAGACGAGGTAAAGATAGCAATATCTTAGCCAAAGTCGAACAAAGCTGCTGGAGCGGACGGACTGTCCGCAGAACTATTTAAAGCAGCTGGAGATGACCTGGTTGGGCGCACCAGCTCATCTGTAAGATATGGTCGGAGGAAAGCATGCCCGATGAGTGGAATCTCAGCGTCGTTTGCCCGGTCCACAAGAAAGGAGACCCCTTTGACTGCGCCAACTACAGAGGGATTAGTCTCCTGAGCATCGCATACAAGAGCCTCTCTGCCGTATTGTGTGAGCGTCTGAAACCATTTGTCCATGACCTGATAGGTCCCTATCAGTGTGGTTTCAGGCCAGGGAAGTCCACAATAGACCAGATCTTCACATTACGGCAGATCCTGGAAAAGACCCAAGAAATGCAAATTGACACTCACCACCTATTAGTCGATTTCAAGGCTGCATATGACAGTGTGCATAGAGACGAGCTATACAGTGCCATGTCTAGTTTTGGCATTCCTACCAAACTCGTCAGATTGTGTAGGATGACGATGGGGAACTCTCGCTGCTCCGTCAAGGTCAGTACCAAACTCACCGAGACCTTCAATGTCAAAAAAGGTTTTAGACAAGGCGACTCACTGTCATGTGACTTCTTCAACATCATCCTCGAAAAGATCAATCGTCAACACCAGAGACACGATCTTCCAGAACTCAGTTCAATTGCTAGCTTACGCTGATGACATTGACGTGATTGGACGAACACAGCGAGCCGTCAATTAAGCGTTTGCTGGCATTGAAGCCAAGGCGGCTAAAATGGGTCTAGTGGTAAATGAGGGCAAAACGAAGTACATGCTGTCATCAAGGAAGGACACACAACATCGACGTCTCGGACGGAGCGTCACACTAGGCAGCAGAAACTTCGAGGTAGTTAAGGACTTCATTTACCTCGGCTCCGCAGTAAACAGGGACAACAACATCAGTACCAAAATCAAACGCAGAATCACTCTTGCCAATCGGTGTTTCTTTGGGCTCAAGAGGCAATTGAGTAATAAAGCCCTCTCTCGAAGGACTAAGCTCGCTTTATATAACAGCTTGATCATCCCCGTCCTACTATATGGCGCAGAATCTTGGACGTTAGCAAAGGCGGATGAGGAAGCCCTTAGTCTTTTCGAGAGAAAAGTTTTGCGTGCGATTTTTGGTCCTGTTTGCGTTGATGGCATCTGGAGGAGAAGATTAAATGACGAACTCTATAGGCTGTACAGCGACATGCGCCTGGTCAAGCGTCTACGGATACAACGCTTAAGATGGCTAGGCCATGTAGAGCGTATGGACACCACTGCTCCGGCCCGAAAAGTCTTTGAATCCGAGCCATTGGGATAACGCAACAGAGGACGACCTAGACTAAAGTGCGCGGGCTTGTTGGTTGAGGCCCAGGTCCACCCCGGACTGTAGCGCCACAAGAAGAAGAAGAAGGCTATCAAGGTCGAGTTGTTCGGAAGAAACCGTATATTTCTTTGATAAACCGATAAAAGCGCATTGTTACCTTTTGTAAATGAGTATGTAAATAGGCCCCTAGAGTTTTGGCAGAGAGTTTTATTTTCTCACGAAAGTAAGAACCAAAGGACGGAAGATTGTATGGAGAAAATCAAGCAAAGCGCTACACAAATGTAATCTCCTTCCGACATTAAAACATGGAGGTGGCAGAATAATGATGTGGGCGTCCATGGCATCTGGTTGGGTCGGAAATTTTCAGTTCATTGAATCGACAATGGAAAAGTTCTGATATCTGGGTATTTTAAAAGCAAATTTAGGAAATAGCGTTGAAAAGTTGGGTTTGGAGAATGAATGTTACTTTCAACAAGATAACGACCCCAAACATACGGCAGAAGTTGTCAGAATGTGACTACTTTATAATGCTGCTAAGGAATTGCGGACACCTCCACAGTCACCATATTTGAATCCAATAGACCATATGTTGGCATAATTGAACGTAATATTCGAAAACACTCAATTACAAACAAGCAAATCCATGTTAAAGTACGTTTTTAAAGAAGAATGGGATAAAATTACCCCTGAAGATACAGCTTAGCTTGTTAGTACCATGCCAAAAAGGCTCAGAGAAGTTCTTAAGCGTCATTGATATCCAAATCATTATTAATGCATGTTCGTTCAAAATAAATGTTAATTATTATTGATTTTTTAAATACTTTTATTTTATGAGCGTAGACTTCTGACGTGTATATTTTCTAAGTTGAAATCAAAATTATATTTTTTTAATAAAATCTGAATGTGTTAAAAAAATGTCTTTGCTGTAAAACAAGTTAATTGAAGTATTCTTATTAATGAGTAAATAAAACGAAAAAAATACAAAAATATTGTTATTTTATTATATTGAAGATTTTAAACACCACACGCACATGAGCGTAGACTTATGGCACTTAGTGTACGTACACCCGTAATGTAATTAGAGACAATAAGTATAACAGAATGAAAATCTATTCACTGGGTCATTTCATGTTAAGTTCTCATCGATTGACCAACGCCGAGTGTTTAAATAGGGAGGCAGCGGGTTGCAGATGAATGCCAACTTATGCAGCCTGGGGCGCTGAGTAAATGGAATACTGCTGTTTTACAGACAGCTGATTCCTTCAAGGTTCAGACCGAAGCCTGCCGGGATCAAAATGGACAACTCGTGGTTGAGTCGCAGTCTGTGCTGAGAATCTGGAAGGATCATTTCTGCAGACTCCTTAACGGCGATGACGGCCCCAATTCGGCTGTTAGGCAGAATGTTCTACTCGATTAAGACGATTATAGACAAGACACTTAGACGGGGTGAAGATAGCAACATTCAAGCTGAAGTCGAATAAAGCTGCTGGAACGAACGGACTGCCCGCAGACATCATCCTCGAGAAGATCGTGCGTAACTCACAAGCCAACCCGAGAGGCACGATCTTCCAGAAGCCAGTTCAATTGATAGCTTACGCTGTTGGCATTGACGTGATTGGACGAACACAGTGGGCCTTCAATGAAGCGTTTGCTCGTATTGAAGTGGAAGCGGCTAAAATAGGTCTGGCGGTAAATGAGAGCAAATCAAAAAAGGTACATACCAGGTACACCGGTATGAAGTGAGCGTCAAAATACAAATATCTTGATAGGGAACATTTGTTGTGAGCGAGTCCTTATTTTTTTTTTTTTTTTTTTGTTTGCTGTCATCTGTGAAAAATATTTGGTATACATCAAGTCATTGAACAGACAACATACCAGAAAGTGATGATTTGCGGAAAGCATTAATTTTTTGTTTTCATTTGAAGAAAACTGCTGCAGAGTCGCATCGAATGCTTGTCGAGGCATATGGTGATCATGCTCTATCAGAACCAACATGCAAAAGATGGTTTCAACGGTTCAGAAATAATGATTTTGATGTGAGAAATGAAGAACGTGGAAGATCACCAAAAAAGTTTGAAGACGCCGAATTGCAAATAATATTGGATGGAGATGACACTTTGAGTCAAAAGCAAATGGCAGCAATGTTAAATGTTGCACAACAAACAATTTCTGACCGTTTAAAAGCTATGGAAAAGATCCAAAAGTGTGCAAAATGGGTGCCACATGAATTGAATGAAACACAGATGGAAAACCGGAAAACCACTTGTGAAATTTTGCTTCAAAGACACGAAAGAAAATCGGTTTTGCATCGGATTGTTACTGGCGATGAAAAATGGATTTATTTTAAGAATCCTAAACGGAAAAAATCATGGGTTAATCTGGGACAACCATCAACATCGACTGCAAAACCAGATCGATTCGGCAAGAAGACAATGCTGTGTGTTTGGTGGGACCAGAAAGGTGTGCTGTACCACGAGCTCCTAAAACCTGGTGAAACCGTTAATTCTGATCGCTACCGACAACAAATGATCAATTTGAACCATGCATTGATCGAGAAACGACCAGAATGGGCCAGGAGACACGGCAAGGTAATTTTGCTCCATGACAATGCACCTGCGCACAAAGCAAAACCGGTTTAGGACACAATCAAAACACTTGGCTGGGAGCAGCTACACCACTCACCGAATTCACCAGTATTGGCTCCTTCCGACTACCATTTGTTTTCATCGATGGGTCACGCATTGGCTGAGCAGCACTTTGATTCTTATGAGGACGTCGAAAATTGGGTGTCTGATTGGTTTGCTTTAAAAGACGAACAATTTTATTGGCGTGGTATTCAAAAATTGCCAGAAAGGTGGTCAAAATGTGTAGAAAACAACGGCCAATACTTTGAATAAAATGGTTTTACTTTCCCTTTAATAATTAGTGTTTTATTTTCAAAAAAAAATTCATACGGGTATATCCGTATCATCAAGGAAGGACACATAATATCGACGTCTCGGACAGAGCGCCCTCTCTCAAAGGACTAAACTCGCTTTATATAACAGCTTGATCATCCCAGTCCTACTGTATGGCGCGGAAACATGGACGTTACCAAAAGCGGATGAGGAAGCCCTTAATCTTTTCGGGAGAAAAGTTTTACGTGCGATTTTTGGTCCTGTTTGCATTGATGGCATCTGGAGGAGATATAACGAAGAACTCTACGGACTGTACAGCGACATGCACCTGGTCAAGCGTATTCCAATACAACGCTTAAGATGGCTAGGCCATGTAGAGCGTTTGGACACCACTGCTCCATCCCGAAAGTCTTTAAATCAAAGCCATTGGGACAACGCAACAGAGGACGGCTTCGGCTAAGATGGTACACACAAGGGGAGAAGTACCTAAACCAACTTGGAGTGCGCAATTGGAGGCAGCTAGCGAAAGATCGTGCTGGCTGGAGAGGCATGTTGGTTGAGGCCTAGGTTCACCCCGGACTGCAACGCCATAAGAAGAAGAAGATTCCTTCAATGACAATGATCAGAATGTCGTAGTCTACAGTTGCAAAATTTAAAAGTAACAACCCCTTTCTTAGAAACCAAGTTCTGCTTTGCATTTGCCAGGTTTAAGGTCTTCATAATTTTCTCGGACATCGGTGTGTGCAGAAACCCACAAATGGTTGGCAGACAAATTTTATTTCATTTTGACGTTTTCATACCAAACATGCATGGTGGCTGGGGAACACTGCAATAGAGCTCGCAGTAGACAACATTAAAAATAATTTCTTAATCCTTCGAGGAATACCAGCAAGCGTTCGATTTTTATCTTCAACCACATCAACAATAAACAGCTGCTACTAGATTCAAGCAAAGACGAGGCATTGACAGGGGAAGTGCTTTGCAGTGCACTCTCTTTCGCTGCAAATATCGCAGAGGTTGTCATCACTTAGCCCACTTACATGCTTAGAGAATGTGAAGTGACCAGTGTTTACCCCAACCTCTTCTTTTCCTTCTTATTGCGCTACAGTCCGGGCTGGACCTCGTCCTCAACCAACAAGCCTTTCCAGCCAGCACGATCTTTCGCTAACTGCCTCCGATTGCGCACTCCAAGTTGATTGAGGTTTACGCCAACCGGTCGTCTGTAATTTTTACTGTCTGGAGATAGCAAAAATGCCTCAAGTTTCTTGCTGACGTTTGGGAGCATGCGCTTAGTCAGCCTGCATTTTGGAGAGTCATACCATTTCTGGTTGTATTGCAGAAAGACCCACATTATGCCAAACATAGAGCCAGCGTTGCGTAGCCATTCCGTGTCGTTAAGCTGTTGGTTGCTATTTCGAATGTTGATGGAAATGGGTACTAATTGAGTCAAGAAAAGATTTTTTGGCACCGGGATTTATACTTCCTGAATCTGAATTAGACCATGCTATGCTGAAAATTTGACACTCTAGTGTGTCAACAGCACTTTATTCAACTTCGACTTATGAATGCAGTCTGCGGAGAATTCGTTTGAGATTTCAGAATGACAATCCTCCCAAAACTTATTAATAATTGCCTCAATCCAAAACAACCGAATTGTTTGACATTTTTTAATCCAAGCACGATTCACAAAATGTCGTCATATCTAGTTAAAATTTGTTTCTTTTGTTTCATTTTAAGGTTTCTCATTTCGGACTCGTGGGCGAATTATGCATTCCTCACTTTAAACACTTGCTCAAGTACCTCAAGTGCCAAATGGATAGGTTGCATTTAAATCACGAACTATTCCACAACGTCATGTAAATCCTAGTTTGAGGGAACCTTGCCCTTGTCCTCTTGACCACTGACGTGACTTGATTCGAGATGCGAAAGACCAAAGGGAACTCCACGTCGAGTTGACGAATATACAAAAATTTGATTTTCTTACCCCGTGCGGCACACTTGTGGATTCAGTCAGTCGATCGGTGGGTCGACTTAGCAAGGGGCGTAGGGATAAGTAAATTCGTTGGCTTGAACAGATTGATTATGATCGTGATTTGCTTTCACTTTTTTAGAAAGACCTGTCAGCTGGTAACCGGTTTTTGTTATGCTGGACAATTAAAAAAACCAATCAGCGAAAGGGAACAGCAATAAGTCAATCGAGCCCTGATGACAAATTCCCTCTTTCTGTGGTGAAATTAATTCCCGCTGAGTATCACTCGATTAGTTGTACTTGGAGGGGAGTACACACGATGTACGTTATTGAAGTAGATGACGTTGTTGCAGACGTAAGATTGTTGTACAATCTCTGATCATCTCGGAGACCGAGAAGGGAATGTGTACTGTGATGGAAAACAGTAAAGAAATATTTTTAACAAGTCCGAGAAAATTCGCTCATCATAAATCGCGCCATAGAAAGCGTTCTAAATATTTAAAAGCGATGGTTTGAAGTTTACAATTGGCTACTGTTGCCAGAGAATACGAATGTATTCCACGTGTCCTTCCATCAAAGGTCTTTGTTTGCAGATTGACTGCAGTAAATGTTTGAATGATAAGTTGCCTCTATTCAGGTACTCAACCTTTGAATTTTTAAAACCTGATGACGGGAATGGATGATAGATCGTTTCTTCAATTTCGCATACAATTTATAATCTGGTTGCCCCGCAGCTTCTTCTGATCTATCCAAGGGCTAGGTCTGTAACCCGAAATTCCAGGTAGGAAACGCAAAAGAAATTAAAACACCTGCCGCTTTTTGAATTAGTTTAAATACTCAACTTCCAAGAAATGATTGAAATTCTCTAACAAAGGTGTCCTTTTAACAGAATCGGATTACCACGAGACAGGAAACGTAACCATAACCAGGTCAACGCTAGAATCCTGAAATCAATAAGGATTACAAAAGGGGATTGTTCTTTGATTTGTTTAATAAACAATGGGAATTGTCTTGACAAATGTCACCTGGTGTATTAAATGTTTGAAAAATAAAGACAGGGAAGTGTGCACAATTTTTGCCTATAATTTGAGCCAGCTAAAGGACAATAAACTGGTCTTTCGTTCGAAATCAATTAAATCTGTAGCATTCACATGAACATACCTTTGGATTCGTAAAAAATGTGCATACTCATCTGAACATTCTAAACGGTTGGGATTCGCATGGAATCTTTTACCAACAAACTATGACAAATTACTTCATTGGTTCCCTCTAAGCAGGGATAAGGCAAGATGGAGTTGCAAAGCTTTACTACTGATCGTACAGCTGATTTCCCCTGTCAATTCACAAACTTGGCGGTTATTTACGAATTCTTGTTGGATAGAGGCATATTTTTGAAAGTTATAAATGAACCAAATGTTTTAAGTAGAACTTTCAAATGAAATCCAAGTGCAGAAGAAGAGTAAGCTGTGGGTTTCTTGCCTCTTGTCTTCTTGACACACACAAGGGACCAATAACAGAATGTACACACAGATTCCTCGTCTTCAGAACTTGAACACCACTTGACAGTGTTTTGGTTTGTCCACAACTTTCAAGCCTAAGCCTATATTCAACAATTCGTAAATAATTGTCAAGTTTGAGAATAGCTAGAAGAAAACAGCTGGTACATAAGTTGTGAAGCTGTGCATCTCCTTCTTCATTCATCCCTGCCCACACCAGAAGCCTATAAGAATTAACAGGTCTAAGAAAGTTATACAGCGGTTGGCAAACTCAATTAAACTTCTTTTTTTTTTCTCTTAAAAAAGAAAAGCTATGGGACATCGCTCCACGAAGCTTCAGCCGTATACATTTTTGCTAAGTGTTTCCCAGTTTATTCATTTTCCATTCGGAACTTTTCTCCTTTTGACTTTCACCATACTTTCACATAGAAAATATTCTATTAGTACTTAAGTTCACTATTAAAACTGCACAAGCTTTCTGAACATGTTGAAAATCAGTCCTCGAACATGACTTCCTCACTTAAAAGCAATGTGTCGCGACTATTGTACAAAAAGAAACGAGCCATGACGTCGGCCCTGACGCAAGGAAATACAAGCGGCTTTAATTTTCTACAGAGCTGTAGCATTATTGAATAGATGAGGACCTTAAAAATAAAATATACTGCTCTCCACTCCCTTATATCTTTTAAAGGTCGGATTATAAAATTTAACTTTTTTTAACCACAAACTAAAAAATTATTTTACAGCAAACAAAGTTATTGAGTTTCTCGTATATTAGCTTCAAATTGCGGTTTTCTTCCGGTTGACAAATGACGCAATAATTTCTCGACAAAAAGCCACGTAGGGCAATATTTAATTAAATCCTAAAATGTTTCAAGTTTGCCTTTGTTTAAAATGTTAGACTAATTACTAAGTTTTTCCCCATGTTAAAGAACTGTTTTTTCCGGTATACACGCTACATCCATGAACCAAAATGTAGCCTGTTTAATACCGTAAAAAATAAGGAAACGCATCCAGACACATTTTTTGGAACATTTTGCCCCAAAGTATTCCATATTTCACTTTTTTGGGACATTCTGTCCTAAAGTTTCCAATACCTCGTAAACGCAGAGTTGAAAACGGATAATGTGATAGTTTGATCATGTGCGATTTCTATGACAGTACAAACTTTTCGACCGTTCATGGATGTCATGTCATGTAAATAAAAGAAAAAGGATGCTAAAAAAAAAAGGATGCTACAGTCTACAAGAAATCATCGTCTAGCCCTCAAGGCGACCGACAGCGTCTCGGGAGTGGAGGAGATATACAGTTTAATACCAACTAAGAAAGGTTTGTTTCCAGTGAACAGTTTACATTCTCTTAAACTTGTTATCAACTTCAGAGGCCTATGCTGGTGGAAGTGGAAAAACGATCAGTTTAGGAAACAATCTTCATAGACGGGTAAAGCGTCGAATAATTGGTTTAACTGATCCTCTTTAAATTTGTCTTTAGTACGAAAAACAATCTGCGCAAATACGCAATTATATATTCGCATGACGGAAGTTAAATGTAACTCCACCGAAACAGTACATAATCAACAATAATCAACAACCTTGTAATCATGCGAAGGCTTCGAGGAACTTGAGTTCACGTCATTCAAAAATATCTCCCTTTAGCAGTCAAAATCTTAGGAATTCAAAGTTTCGATCAGTGTGCAACCATCCACGACCATTTCCACCTTGCTTGTACTTCGATACAACTGAAAGAGACATGTAAACGTTGAGAGCCACACTTAAGTTATTCTTTCGGGGACTTATTGAACGTGTTGCGTCCTCAAACCAACCTCCAGTTTAGTTTGACGACGAGGTTGACAAAACCAACAACATCTAAGTGTTCAAAACATAAATATACATAAATTCCGACAATTTGTCTTTTTCAAGGAACGGTGCTTCAAGCGAGTTATTTATCACCAAATTCTTCAAGATCACCAGATTGGTTGTGACCTAATAGGCAGATCAGGTGCATTTTGTATTCATTTCAAACGCGCCAAATTAAAATAAAGAAGACACAGAAGAAGGAAAAGAAGAAGATGCACCCTGCCACGCCTTGCTGTACATAATGCCATGCAAAACCCCGAAAGTTTAATTTATTGAGAATAAATCGTCACAAGTGTCTCGCGTTGCTGGAGAAAGCAAACTGATGGGAAAGTGGAATTTGTTTGCATAAATATATCAAATAAATAACAGTGCTTCTGCCCGGATTAGTTTGAAGCCTGCTCGTTTTGATTTATGGACACATAAAAGAAATTGTTTTGCGGTAAAAGCAATTGCTCGCACAAACTCCAGACTGTCTGATAAACTCCCCCAATTGAATTCTAAGGCAAGGGAGTGAAAAAAAAAAATGTATAGGAGAAAACTTTGGCAGTCATGGATAAAAAAAACAATTGCAGATAGATACATAATGGCCGCCGTGGCGTAGTGGGTAAAGTGTGACACTCACACGCCGAAGGTCTAAGTTCGATTCCCGGCTAAACACCTCGAATTGAGTCACCGCATAACTGTCTAAGAAAAAGCTTCTGAAATTTCGCCCCACAACACGATTATTTGACGAACAAGCTAGGACTTGTTCCCCTAGCTTGCTCGTCACCCAATGGACTCTGGCGCCACCAAATTATTATTATTAGATAGATACATTAAATACCAAAAATTCGATAAATACAATAAAGCCACAGCCGTGTGACATCCACTTTTCTTCCCATACGAACAAGTTCACTTGGAAATCTGCCACTTTTGCCTCAAAATTCTTTCCACGCGACATTCATGTGCCTGTGAGGTCAATAGCTGACATGCATGAAAAGGTTCCAAAATCCACCTCATGCTTAATTGGGACTTCTTTTTTGTAGAGTCTATTGCTTTCGGTTCTTAAAACGAAACTTGTTTCTTCAAATAAATCCAATGATAAACTGCTCAACAGATACTTGCGACAAGCCACGATTACAAGGGACCTTTAGTTCAGTGGTCGACTCTAACAACAGAGCTTTGACTTAGCGTTTTAAAAAATTCAAGAAACATATTGTGAGGCGGTAACGACAACTCAAGCCGAAAAGAGCGCAATCAAGATGAACATTAGACTATTCCAACACTCGAACCCCAGCTTACCTGCTCAAGGCACACTTTTCCAATATGTTCCGGTGATAAACTTGTCTTAAAGAAGTCAAAATTAAGATCCTGGAATGGAGCAGGCACCGAATCAAGGAACTGAAAATATGTCTTATTTTCTTAAGAAAAGCTTGGTAACACCCTGACTGCTTGGTGAAGGAAGATGATCATTAATCGGTTGCTATACTGCAAAAACAGCTATCAGCTTGAGGTTGAAATCAATTTTTGACTTAATTTAAGCGGTAAGGACTGCTTGAATGCGTACAAGAACTTCCCATTTTAACAATGAGTCTGATCACAAGACAAAACATCGCATGACAAACTATTACATCAGCTCACAAGTGAGAAATTAATTTTCAGATTTTTAATTACTTCAAATTAAAGAACGTAGAGTGTGAAAAAAAACGCAGCTGACGTTGACCAGCTTTATTGCGTATCAATACAGACCGGATTAGAGCAAGCCCTAATATCTGTCACGATCACGAGTTCACCCTCTTCTGCTGCTTCTGCCAGAGTATGAAGGCCTTTCCTTATTGTGGGCACTTGCCAATTCTCTATCGCAACAATGTTCAGAATACTTTATGATTGATTCCACTTTGACGGCTAATACAAACACAAAGAGAGATCAGAAAAATCCACCGTCATGTCTGGCTCCCTGAAGCAAATCTTTTCTTTGAATGATTTCCCTGTCTAAAGACTGAATCCAAAAACAAACAATTTGTAACGCGAGATACCCACGTCAGCCACATCAGAAGTTGATGCAATGCAGCAACAGCGACAAGTGCATTTCTAAACGAAAACAAACATCTTGCCAAGAATGAGTACGCATCGTATCAAAATCGGCATCGGGTGCCCATTAGAAAGGGAGACTTGCATTCGAATGCACTCTAGTCGACAAACGGACGCAACTTGATTGCCGTCAATCTTGACCTATCCTCTAGAGAGGGGCATGCCTCCGACATATCGCGCAGACGAATGCAGCACGACAACCTTCATGCACCTGCCGGCGAGTCATTGCCAGAATGTTTCATCTTCAATTGGTGTACATTCTCGAAGAAAACACTGAAATCAAAGTACAGGAAATATATCACATGAGCTTCGTTCGATTTATTAATTTCCATTTATACACATACACACCCACCAAGTACGCCAAGAAGGTTGAAGAAAAAAACAAAAGAAAACACGACAAAAAAAAATTGATTTGCTAAATAGATGTGCTTTCGTAATCGCGCTGCCGTTCGAACGTGCCTCAAGACTAGCCTTTTTTCTGCCCCCTCGGAGACCCACAGGGGGCAAGCTCTTAGTCGCTAATGCCCAAGTCGCGCACCAAGCATGTACTTGTTTGTGCAAAATATTTATAACCACTTTTCGTGCTGATTTTGTTTTTCTCCGCGGTGTTCAAACACCAAGCGGAAGAGTACGCGTCCTGTTGCGAATGTTTGATAGGCTCAATCAATAGATACTCACATTCAATAAGTAGATTTAGGGCTGGATTCCCAGGCAGAGTGTTTCACAAAAGCGTATTTTTTTTTAAGGAGAAGGAATTTTTTCTTGAAGAGTACACAACCGAATGAATTTCGTTTTATATCAGGTTTTTTTTTAAAGTTTACTGAGTTTATTTACTTCTGTTGCTGTTTTCGCAGACTATGCAAATTGTATATTTCAGCGCACCGACAGAAGCAACTGTTGCAAATCGAGTTCCACGAACTCTTTGTTTTGGAAGTGTAAATATTCTCTCTTATGCTGACCGTCTCGTTGGACACAACAAATAATGTACAAATCAATTTGAAATTGTTTACACCGAACAAGCTTAATGTGATGAGGGACGAACAACGAAACGAGAGAAGCGTTTATTGCAACGACATTATGGCTCAGTATTTCGATTTTGACTGAAGTTTTGTGCTCGCTGAATTTGTGTGTAGAATGGCGACGAAAGATGCGAAGAGGCGTAGAAGGAAAATGAATTTATTTGCGTGGGGGTGGGGAGTGAACTGAACAGGAGTGTGATGTTTTGACTTTTTCTATGGCCTTGGAATAATGATGGCAAAGAGGAGAGAAGAAAAAACAAAGAAAAATCGAACAGATGTTTTACATAATTTGCTTTGGGAATGACATTTGTAGTGAGTGAAAGTTGAATGGGCACACTAGCGCCAGTAAAGTAATACGGCGGTGGAATTTGAAGATGTGAAAATACCGTGAAAGTGATGCCAAGTTGAAGGGGGTTCAGAGTTTCTTAAAACTCTTTTGATACGCGGAATGTAGTATCTTCGGTCGGCATGAAGTCACTTTCCCCTTCTAAAGAATTTGACAGCAGTCCGACTGAAAATTATCAATTTTCAATGTGCTCTAAGCAAAGAGTATTTCGAACAAATTTAGATAAGTCAATGTGGCAAGAGAATCCAAAAACATTTTTAATTTTCGAATATGAGATATGTCTTGAAGGTTATGTACAAATTGCATAAGATGGCGAAAGAAATGGAAGTTCCGAAGCTTCTATAAATAAGTTCTTTATTTTTTTTTCTCGATAGTTTAGCCTTTCTTATCTTATAACTCCTTATCTGTTTAACATGAAATTAGGAAACTTCTGTCAACGACATTGTCCACAAAGAAGGTGCAATCTTTTTTTCAATGGACACCCGCGTGAGCGCTTAGTTGCTCTATCAGCCGATGATTTTAGTAATTTTCTACTTTTGTTAAAAATATTGCTTGGCAACTTTTTCTGGAAAAAATTTCTTTGTTGTAAGTTTGTTGATTTATTTCAATGCTTACCAATCATGGCTTCCTCTGCAAAATATTAGAATTAAAAACATGAGGAAAGAGCAGGAAGGAGAAGCTGCTCGTACTTTGAGGAGATGGACAATTTAAGCAGAAAAAGTTTTCGTTTCCAATTGAAAATTTTACCCCACCCTTTTCAAATGACACATTCTACCTCTAGATTTTGTCGATCCTCGTAGGTGACTTAATTTCATGTACTTAAAGTATTTAACTTCAACAGAAAGTTAAATGTGGTGACAGCTATGTACCCAAAACAAAATTTATACAGTTCTCCCTAATACGCTGTAAACTCTCAGCTTACTCCTTGTCACAGCCGAAATTGATGTACTCTTCCTTCAAGTTACGTCTTAAATAATGCAGTGCATTACCTTACCCCACTCCCCTCCAGTCCTATTTTATGGCAAGGAAACTTGGACATTACCAAAGGCGGATAAGGAAGCCCTTCGTCTTTTCGGGAGAAAAGTTTTGCGTGCGATTTTTAAGGCTCCGGCACATAGAATACGTTACTTGCGTAGCAGCAAAATATCCGTTGAAGTTGAAGTACGTGACGGAAGGGGGTGACACAATGAATACTTCAACGCACAGCTGATTTCATTTGACAGTAGCTTTATATTAAATTTGTTTCGGATATAGTGTAGAGCAGTTTGATATATTTTTTTGCAAAAATTCTTCCAGAAGAGTTACTGGATTAACTTAGCATAAGTAAAACACAATTTAATTGTTGTATTTTATTTGAGTTTTTCAATTACAAACCTTAATTATGTTCCCACTCAATTTAGGATTTTCTTTCTATTTTTTTCCGTCCTATGTTAATTCCTTTAATAAGTTAATGTTATTGTTATTATTAAAACTTGCAAATACAAACCTTTGTTATTTTCCTGTGTGACTTCGACGAGAACTAACCTCAAACTCAACATGTAAACTTGAAATTCAAAAAAAATTCTCTTGAAATGTCACAATGTTCGATTGTCAACGCTGACGGAGAGGGAAAAGTTAAAAGTTGAGCTACAACATCCGTCGCGTGAGCGGCAGCGTTGGTCTATGGACCACTCCCCATAAGAATACACGTATTTCTATGTATCTGTCAAAGTATAGTTGACGCTGACGCTAGTAACATATTCTATGTGCTGGGGCCTTTAGCCCTGTCTGCATTGATCGCATCTGTAAGAGAAGATTCAACGACGAGCACTATGGGGCATGGGGGGGGGGGACGCCTGGTCGAGCGTCTTCGGATACAACGCTTAAGGCTCCGGCACATAGAATACGTTACTTGCGTAGCGGCAAAATATCCGTTGAAGTTGAAGTACGTGACGGAAGGGGGTGACACAATGAATACTTCAACGCACAGCTGATTTCATTTGACAGTAGCTTTAAATTCAATTTGTGTCAGTTCTAGTGTAGAGTGGTATGATATTTATTTTGCAAAAATACCTCCAGACGAGTTACTGAAATAATTTGTAATTCAGTTTTATAATTTTATTATACATTTTATTATACATTTTTTATAAATATAACAAAAACAAAACAAAACATAAAATTTGTACTATGATTTGTTCTACATAATCGACTAGTTTGTCGATACGTGATGATGTCTTCGGAGGAACCGGGACTGCTTGTGGTTGTTGTTGTTTCCCTTTCCAAGTTGTATAAAGACTCACATTATTAAGGAGCTATTCCAGGTTCCGGGCATGCCTCTGTGAAAATGCTGCTGTCTTCAGCTTTCCGCGATAAGTTTAAGAAACTCCTAAGAGATCAAAATAGGTTAAAAGGAAATAAGATAAATGTTTTAAGATATTTAGAAAAGAACAGTACATACTTTCGGGGTGCAACGTGTCTCCTTACAAAGTTCATGGATTCATAGTGAATCCAGTTAGACTCCTGCTCATCCGATGCAACGCTTCCAGAGGGCGGTTTCTTGGGCGCTTCCTTCACATATCTATCCCTTAATCATCTCCATCGCTATTGGCAATGTTTCACTAAAATGTGAAAGAAATTGAGACATAGAACAATATACTACAATTTGAAAAACAGGACAAGTAAGCATATTTCTTAAGACATTTCAATAAATTATATTCTTACAGTGAAAACGTAAAGAAAAATAACTGCTTTATAGTGGAAAGAGAAAAGGGCTATCAAAAAGAAATTCTTTTACCTGAAAGGAGAAAAAGTAAATTCAATAAAATAAAAAAAAGCTTTCTTTTATTTCACTATTCCAACAACAGCCACTACATGCTCCCAGTCCTTCTGTTTTAAAATTTTGTTACGATAAGCTGCATGGCTCTAAATATGTCATTTAACGGCTTCAATTAATTTTGCCTCGGTCATCTACATAAAAAAAGTCACAATTATATTTGTATTTTATTTAACCTTTATTTTGTCTTGCAAAAAAATGTCGTTTCTGCTCAATATCGGATATTCTTTCTATGTTTTCCTTCTATTTCAAAAGTTTTTTTTTTAATTACTTCAACTCCAGATTTTCCCAATGCTCCTGTTCACAACGTCCTGTGTTTAATGTCTTTAATGAGTTAAATGATACTATTAAAACTTTCAATTGAAAACCTTTATTATTTTCGTGTGTGACTTCGACTAGAACCAACCTCAAACTTAACAAACGCTAGTTTAAAATTCAAGCAAATTCTCTTCAAATGTCACAATGTTCGATTGTCAACGCTGACGGGGAGAGAAAAGTTAAACGTTGAGCTACTACGCGTGAGCGGCAGCGTTGGTCTATGGACCACTCCCCATAAGAATACACGTATTTCTAGGTATCTGTCAAAGTATAGCTGACGCTGACGCTAGTAACGTATTCTATGTGCCGGGGCCTTTAGCCCTGTCTGCATTGATCGCATCTGTAAGAGAAGATTCAACGACGAACACTGTGGGGTCATGGGGGGGGGACGCCTGGTCAAGCGTCTTCGGATACAACGCTTAAGGCTCTGGCACATAGAATACGTTACTTGCGTAGCGGCAAAATATCCGTTGACGGCGAAGTACGTGAAGGAAGAGGGTGACACAATGAATACTTCAACGCACAGCTAATTTCATTTGACAGTAGCTTTAAATTCAATTTGTTTCGGTTTTAGTGTAGAGCGGTTTGATATTTATTTTGGAAATTACCTCCAGACAAGTTACTGGATTAGCTAATGTGCTTAATGACACCATATATGTAATTCAGTCTTATAATTTTATTATACATTATTTTTTTTATAAATATAACAAAAACAAAAGAAAACATAAAATTTGTACTATGATTTGTTCTACACAATCGACTAGTTTGTCGATACGTGATGATGTCTCCGGAGGAACCGGGACTGTTTGTGGTGGTTGTTGTTTCCCTTTCCAAGTTGTAAAAGGACTCACAGTATTAAGGAGATATTCCAGGTTCCGGGCATGTCTCTGTGAAAATGCTGCTGTCTTCAGCTTTCCGCGATAAGTTTTAAAAACTCCTAAGAGATCAAAATAGGTTAAAAGGAAATAAGATAAATGTTTTAAGATATTTAGAAAAGAACAGCACATACTTTCGGGGTGCAACGTGTCTCCTTACAAAGTTCATGGATTCATAGTGAATCCAGTTAGACTCCTGCTCATCCGATGCAACGCTTCCAGAAGCCGGTTTCTTGGACGCTTCCTTCACATATCTATCCCTTAAGGATCTCCACCGGTGTTGGCAATGTTTCACTAAAATGTGAGAGAAATTGAGACATAGAACAATATACTACAATTTGAAAAACAGGACAAGTAAGCATATTTCTTAAGACATTTCAGTAAATTATATTCTTACAGTGAAAACGTAAAGAAAAATAACTGCTTTATAGTGGAAAGAGAAAAGGGCTATCAAAAAGAAATTCTTTTACCTGAAAGGAGAAAAAGTAAATTCAATAAAATAAAAAAAAGCTTTCTTTTATTTCACTATTCCAACAACAGCCACTACATGCTCCCAGTCCTTCTGTTTTAAAATTTTGTTACGATAAGCTGCATGGCTCTAAATATGTCATTTAACGGCTTCAATTAATTTTGCCTCGGTCATCTACATAAAAAAAGTCACAATTATATTTGTATTTTATTTAAGTTGTGCAATTACCAACCTTTATTTTGTCTTGCAAAAAAATGTCGTTTCTGCTCAATATCGGATATTCTTTCTATGTTTTCCTTCTTTTTCAAAAGTTTTTTTTTTAATTACTTCAACTCCAGATTTTCCCAATGCTCCTGTTCACAACGTCCTGTGTTTAATGTCTTTAATGAGTTAAATGATACTATTAAAACTTTCAATTGAAAACCTTTATTATTTTCGTGTGTGACTTCGACTAGAACCAACCTCAAACTTAACAAACGCTAGTTTAAAATTCAAGCAAATTCTCTTCAAATGTCACAATGTTCGATTGTCAACGCTGACGGGGAGAGAAAAGTTAAACGTTGAGCTACTACGAGTGAGCGGCAGCGTTCGTTAATGGACCACTTCCCATAAGAATACATGTATTTCTATGTATTTGTCAAAGTATAGGCGTATAGAAAAAAGACGCTGACGCTGATGCTGATGCTGACGCTGACGCTGATGCTGACGCTGACGCTGACGCTGACGCTGACACTGATGCTAACGCTGGCGCTAGTAACGTATTCTATGTGCCGGAGCCTTTAAGGCTCTAGGCGATGTAGAGCTTGTGGACACCACGGCTCCGCCACGAAAACTCTTCAATTCTGAGCCATTGGGACAACGCAACAGGGGACGATCTAGTCTTAGGTGGCGCACACGTTTGGAGAAGAACCTCAACCAACTTGGAGTGCGCAGCTGGCGTAAGATTGTGCTGGCTGGGGAGGCATGTTGGTAGAGGCCCAGGTCCACCCCGGACTGTAGCGCCACAAACAGAAGAAAATTCTTCTTCTTCCATCCATTTATGTCATTCTCACTGACACCTCATTCTTGATGCCTCACTTAAAGGCTCCGGCGCATAGAATACTTTAAATGAATCAGCGCCAGCAATACTTTGATAGATGCGTAAAAATTCAAGTGTTCTTATGGGAGGTGGTGCATAGACCAACGCTGCTACTCATGCAACGGATCGGACAATCGACACATTGACATTTCGAAAGAATTTTTTAACGTTTGTTAGAGTTAGGTTGACTGAATATTGCATAGAAAATCAAATGTTTCTTTTCTCATTCTCACAGCCGTGAAAAATTGTTCCGAATAGTTATTGTATAGATTCTCAAATCTTGGCACCAATAGACCGTGCATATCTCGATCTGATCTCATCTCCCAAACCCTAAATTGACGATTACGTTTTTTTGTATTAATATATTCTTTAAGTTCAAAACCAGTATCCTTAACTACATTAGTTAATGCAGTAACTCGTCTGGAGGCAATTTTGCAAAATAAATATTTGATAGCTCTACATTATAACGAAACCAAATTGAATTTAAAGCTACTGTCAAATGAAATCAGCTGTGCGTTTAAGTATTCATCAGAAACCAATAAGGAAGGAGATGGTCAACTGAACAGCTTATCTAACAGCTGATTTCCCCTTTGTCCATCGACCGTTTGACTGTTATTTGCGTGTTCTAGTAGCCATAACTGAGACATAACCTCAAATTCTGAAAGTTATTTACGTATCATCGAACTTTGTCTCACTTTACTCACACATGTTTACGTTTCCCCTCCGAAATTGTCAATTTATGCCTTCAATAGTGTCAAACACTCGTAAATTGTCAACTGTTAGTGAATTCATCAGCCATTTTGTGTACAGTTAACAAAACGTGTTCAGAAAATCAACTGCACATTGTTTGCGCAAGTAAGTGTAACCGAAACTTTAAAAGGATTTATTTTTTATAAATTGATAATCCGATAGCATTTATAATAAATTATGAAATATGTAGAACAACAGGAGAGTAAGTCGTGCTGAAAAATCGCACATTTGGGAAAGATTTATTATCAATTGAAGTTTCCGAGTGACGCGTATTATAATTAAAATATATATTTGGTGTTACATATTATTCTTACAAAATGTTATTTTTCTGCCAAATGACATCCATTCAATATGAAAGGTATTGTAATCAATAAAAGCAATTAAAACTAACCCATAAACAAATATTAAACATATTTCGTGCAATGAAAATAAAAACAATAAAAATAAAACGAATATATTTTGCGAAACATCTTTGTCTAATATAACACAGAGCGAAGATATATGACAATTGTAACACATTAAATATACTCAAAACAATTAAGTTGCTTCAAAACGAGAACATATTTACAAATTCAAGATAACTTTCGAGTATTATTTCAGGCGATAAGAACAAAAATAATATCAGACATTTTATTACAATAGTTATAAGATTGATACATATGTATAGAAAACGGGTTTTAGTATTTAAAATCAGTAGCAGTTATTCAGTGTTTTGTAACTTTCAATAGTTCATAAGAACTTTTAAGAAAATTTTTGCGTTTAAACTAAGTTAATGTCCTTATTTTGTTTTTGAAATAATCATAAAATTTTTAAGTATATTGCTTTTGTGATGCAACTTCTGCCTTACAAACATCGTTTCTGAACGCAACTATCGTCAACCATTACTTTGCGTTGGAAAACACTATACCTTCTCTCTTCCAATTTTTTGATTTATATGCCCCCTCCTTCTAACAGTTTGAAGAGTGAGGAGATTCACCATATAGGCAGTTCACATGTATTCTCATTTAAAAACAAAAAAATCATGTCTGTGAATCAGCTGTTCAGGAGGGGAAATGTTAGAAAAAACGCTGTCAAAATGAATTCAAGGGCGTGAGACGAGGGAGTTGACTGTCTCCCTATTGGTCTCTGGTATTCATTGTGTCATCCCCTTCTCCAAGGTACTTCACTGTCAATGGATACTTTCACGCTTCGCATGTAAATTATTCTTTGTGCCAGTGCTTAAATTGTCTCATAATCCCCAACACATACCATAGCAATTTACGCTCCTAAATATTGGTACCATATTAATCAAATGCAGTTTCTGCTGAACAGTTTGAAAATAAGAGGGACTTGGCAGCATTTTCAAAAGTACAAATGGTTCTTGTCTATGAGTTTAGCACTGTTGTTTCAACTTTCCTGGCAGATGGCGCACAGATTTTTTCTAATGTACCTTGAATGGAAAAAAACGTTATTTTCGTTATAGCTGCTACTCCTTTTCGAATCATCCTTGAATAAAATCTGTGTTTACCTTTATAATTTGTTAATTCTACTTTCTTGATATATTGAGCAACAATATTCGTCGCATCACCACAACCAGCTCGACACCAACAGCATCTTTCAACTAGCCTTGTAAACTGCGTCGCGCCATTTGCCAGTTCCATTATCCATCGACTAAGTTTTCAATTTGTCAAAAATACCTTCTCTTGGGGCCTCGCATGCACCTCATCCATCATCTGGAAGAATACCGTTTCACAAAAAACAAGACCCCGAGTGAGAAAAGAAAACGCTAATTGAAAGCGATTTACATTCGATCCACATCCCCAGATACGTCAAACCAGACGACGTTCGCTTTTTATCTCTCCTCTCGTCTCACTTCGGTGCCGCTGAAGCTTAATGCATCTGAATGCACGTCAAGCACATCATCGTCGCCATCGCCATCGTCTTGTCGATGCGATTCCAGTTTACTTCATCATCCATCGGCCGTCAAGAGGAGCACCGTCATCGCCACAGCACCGTCGTCGCTTGAGCTGAGAGTGTGAGCGCCTTCGCCCCCGGGGGCGCATTTAACGCCCGATGGGAGACGCGACATGCCAAAGAGAGCTGTACCACCGCCACCACAACCCAAAGCAGTTTTCGTGCATTTTCCGTGGCGGCACTGCACCGCGCTGCCTCATCGTCGTCACGTCATCATCACAATGCGAGTACTTGGGTGAGAGCACTTAAGCCGCTTAAACGAACACCTTCGGCAGTGGCCAGCAGGTAGATGCCGCAGCCCACCTACCAGCCCACAAGTCCCCATCACCCATCATCCGCGCAGCACCGCTCACGCACTCCCAGCCGCAGCCCCCAATACCGGTCCAATGCATAACATTAATTATTTATGAAGTATTAGCGTAATTATTCAATTTGCAGTCCCGACTGTTTCACTTTTCCTCCGACTGTTGCATCTCGGCTGTGGCTGCGGTGGCGCTCCGGCGGACCACTTACGCGAGATGGCTAGGCGATCCTTGGCGCTCCGAAGTAGGCACAAAATTGATTTGTATGCGTGCGAACATCAAATTGTTATTAACGGTTATACCAGTGCGTGAAGGAATCCATTGCGTCGTGCACTGAGCAATGGCAAGCTCGCTGCAGCGTCTTGTTGCTGAGGGCGCTTCGATTTTAACAAGTAATGTGAGAACGCCGCGTAGCTGCTGCTGTCGCACGGGGGAGGGTAACGTGCGTGAGCTTTAGTTGTGGGAATATGCAAATGGAGGGTGCAAGGGTGCCTGTGTCGTCGCCGCGCTCGGAGGACATTCGCCGGAAGCGGTTTTGCATATGCAATGAGGTTGACGCCGATGATAGAAGCTGTTCCCCGGTAGCTGCGACATCTTCATTGCGAACTGCCGCAGTAAATCATAGACCAGTTGGAAAGACCGAGAGAGAGAGAGTGAGGGAAGAGTGATGCATGGCTCCTCACTTCACATGTGACAAGTCGAATTAACGGGGATGTGATGGCTTCTTCAGAGGATGGGCGTATAAGGAAACACAGACGACAACGATGAAATACTGGGAAGTTTTCAATTAGGTGACCCTTCCTCCTCTTTTCTGGAATTTGGCAGTTTGATGTAAAGTTATCATTGCTCAAGGCGAATCATGGAAGGATCATTGGATGGACGGATGGACGGACGGACGGGTGGACGGATGGACGAATGGACGAATGGACGAATGGACGAATGGACGGATGGACGAATGGACGAATGGACGAATGGACGAATGGACGGATGGACGGATGGACGGATGGACGAATGGACGAATGGACTAATGGACGAATGGACGAACGGACGGATGGACGGATGGACGGATGGACGGATGGACGGATGGACGGATGGACGGATGGACGAATGGACGAATGGACGAATGGACGGATGGACGAATGGACGAATGGACGAATGTACGGATGGACGAATGGACGAATGGACGAATGGACGAATGGACGGATGGACGGATGGACGAATGGACGAATGGACGAATGGATGAATGGACGAATGGACTAATGGACGAATGGACGAACGGACGGATGGACGGATGGACGGATGGACGAATGGACGAATGGACGAATGGACGAATGGACTAATGGACGAATGGACGAACGTACGGATGGACGGATGGACGGATGGACGGATGGACGGATGGACGGATGGACGGATGGACGGATGGACGGATGGACGGATGGACGGATGGACGGATGGACGGATGGACGGATGGACGGATGGACGGATGGACGGATGGACGGATGGACGGATGGACGGATGAACGGATGGACGGATGGACGGATGGACGGATGGACGGATGGACGGATGGACGAATGGACGAATAAACGAATGGACGGATGGACGAATGGACGAATGGACGAATGGACGAATGGACGAATGGACGAATGGATGAATGGACGAATGGATGAATGGACGAATGGACTAATGGACGAATGGACGGATGGACGGATGGACGGATGGACGGATGGACGGATGGACGGATGGACGGATGGACGGATGGACGGATGGACGGATGGACGGATGGACGGATGGACGGATGGACGGATGGACGGATGGACGGATGGACGGATGGACGGATGGACGGATGGACGGATGGACGGATGGACGGATGGACGGATGGACGGATGGACGGATGGACGGATGGACGGATGGACGGATGGACGGATGGACGGATGGACGGATGGACGGATGGACGGATGGACGGATGGACGGATGGACGGATGGACGGATGGACGGATGGACGGATGGACGGATGGACGGATGGACGAATGGACGAATGGACGAATGGACGGATGGACGAATGGACGAATGGACGAATGGACGAATGGACGAATGGACGAATGGACGAATGGATGAATGGACGAATGGATGAATGGACGAATGGACTAATGGACGAATGGACGAACGGACGGATGGACGGATGGACGGATGGACGGATGGACGGATGGACGGATGGACGGATGGACGGATGGACGGATGGACGGATGGACGGATGGACGGATGGACGGATGGACGGATGGACGGATGGACGGATGGACGGATGGACGGATGGACGGGTGGACGGATGGACGGATGGACGGATGGACGGATGGACGGATGGACGGATGGACAGATGGACGGATGGACGGATGGACGGATGGACGGATGGACGGATGGACGGATGGACGGATGGACGGATGGACAGATGGACGGATGGACGGATGGACGGATGGACGGATGGACGGATGGACGGATGGACGGATGGACGGATGGACGAATGGACGAATGGACGAATGGACGAATGGACGGATGGACGAATGGACGAACGTACGGATGGACGGATGGACGGATGGACGGATGGACGGATGGACGGATGGACGGATGGACGGATGGACGGATGGACGGATGGACGGATGGACGGATGGACGGATGGACGGATGGACGGATGGACGGATGGACGGATGGACGGATGGACGGATGGACGGATGGACGGATGGACGGATGGACGGATGGACGGATGGACGGATGGACGGATGGACGAATGGACGAATAAACGAATGGACGGATGGACGAATGGACGAATGGACGAATGGACGAATGGACGAATGGACGAATGGATGAATGGACGAATGGATGAATGGACGAATGGACTAATGGACGAATGGACGAACGGACGGATGGACGGATGGACGGATGGACGGATGGACGGATGGACGGATGGACGGATGGACGGATGGACGGATGGACGGATGGACGGATGGACGGATGGACGGATGGACGGATGGACGGATGGACGGATGGACGGATGGACGGATGGACGGATGGACGGATGGACGGATGGACGGATGGACGGATGGACGGATGGACGGATGGACGGATGGACGGATGGACGGATGGACGGATGGACGGATGGACGGATGGACGGATGGACGGATGGACGGATGGACGGATGGACGGATGGACGGATGGACGGATGGACGGATGGACGGATGGACGGATGGACGGATGGACGGATGGACAGATGGACGGATGGACGGATGGACGGATGGACGGATGGACGAATGGACGAATGGACGAATGGACGGATGGACGAATGGACGAATGGACGAATGGACGAATGGACGAATGGACGAATGGACGAATGGATGAATGGACGAATGGATGAATGGACGAATGGACTAATGGACGAATGGACGAACGGACGGATGGACGGATGGACGGATGGACGGATGGACGGATGGACGGATGGACGGATGGACGGATGGACGGATGGACGGATGGACGGATGGACGGATGGACGGATGGACGGATGGACGGATGGACGGATGGACGGATGGACGGATGGACGGGTGGACGGATGGACGGATGGACGGATGGACGGATGGACGGATGGACGGATGGACGGATGGACGGATGGACGGATGGACGGATGGACGGATGGACGGATGGACGGATGGACGGATGGACAGATGGACGGATGGACGGATGGACGGATGGACGGATGGACGGATGGACGGATGGACGGATGGACGGATGGACGAATGGACGAATGGACGAATGGACGAATGGACGGATGGACGAATGGACGAATGGACGGATAGACGAATGGACGAATGGACGAATGGACGAATGGACGAATGGACGAATGGACGAATGGACGAATGGACGAATGGACGGATGGACGAATGGACGAATGGATGAATGGACGAATGGACTAATGGACGAATGGACGAACGGACGGATGGACGGATGGACGGATGGACGGATGGGCGAATGGACGGATGGACGGATGGACGGATGGACGAATGGACGAATGGACGAATGGACGAATGGACGAATGGACGAATGGACGAATGGACGAATGGACGAATGGACGAATGGACGAACGAACGAACGAACGGACGAATGGACGACCGGACGATTGGACGAATGGACGAATGGACGAATGGACGAACGGACGAACGGACGATCGGACGAACGGATGAATAGACAAACGGATACATGGACAAACGGATAAATGGACAAGTAGAAAATCGTTCGGATGGTAAATGTCGCGTACTGGTAAAGTGGTCCCAAACGTAGAGTGGAAAACCGTACTTCGTAGACTTTCGGAGCTATTCACACTCATCCATCATCTGGACCACATTACGCGACGTCATAGACTGTACCGCTATACACCAAAAAGACAGTTTCGTCTAACAGCTCATAACCAACATGAAAAACCCTCTTTTGATTCTATGAACCAAAGCTATAGACGTTGCTCAAGGTATGATCCCAGCCATTCCCCGAGGTCAGTCATTAACACATTCCCGGATCTCAACTTAAAGCAGCAGACGATTCAAAATTAGTCCTTACATATCAACAGCGTTCCGAAAACAGTTTCCGTCTATTAGCCGCCTAATTAGATCTCCTGCGGTCCCCTCGACTGCAGTCCTTCTCCGTTCAGCAACGCAATTAGCAGAGGGACTAAGAGCTGCGGTAAAAAATTAATTGCTTGCCCATGATTGCCATCAATTTCCATATCACTTGGGATCCTTGGCCATCGCCACTTCATCATCCATCCTCCATCCGCCGGCCAAGGTTGCACGGGACAACAGCCGCCACTGCCGTTTCCGACTTTCTTATGCGTCTAGACACCGGCCAAAAAATGACTCCCAAACATTTTCATTTCCATCATAATCAACCGCGATCACCGGCCAAAACGAAATCGTTTTCATTTACCTGCACGATGATGGAACTGCAGTGCAACTCCCTCGTCCACTCGGCCACTCGTCTGCAGAGGCGGACACTTCTCCAGATTCTGGTAGTTTTACGATGCCACCAAAACAATAATTTATGCAAATTGACATCGCAGCAGAAGCTGCAGCGTCCACCACGACGACGATGACGACGCATTCAGGCCGGCTCCACTCTATAATTATCATTCGGTGGGACGGAGACGCGGCGCGACCGAAAGGATCTCTTGCTCGCCTCGGCTAAGCAATCTTCTAATCATTTCATTGGCGAGGGCACACGAATTGGTACCTGCTCGATGGCCGACGGTTTTTCTATTTGTCCGTGGAAATTGGTTTTGGTTAGGGCTGGTCCTGCGCGGTCCTTGTGTTCCTGCGCTTCAGCACCCTTGCGTGCCGATCCTCACCCTGGTCGAGCGCTTCTAATGCAGAAAAAACAACACGTCATTGGGAGCTGAGTGTTTCTTCCTTTTTGAGGTTAATTTGAAGCTTGATGCAATTTCGAGTGAGTGGGGCCATCGCAGTGGGTCCTTCTGTCAGTCAGTTTCTGGGAAGTCGTATGGGCGTGGCGGGTATCCTGCCTTTTGGTTTTGTTTTCTATTCGTCGTCGTGCGTGTATGCAAATGAAGTCGGGCATGGATTCTGTGGAAATAGTTAGCCCCAACGGGAGCGCTTATTCAGCGCACGCACGGCGGCTGGTAATTTGAAAATTACTTAAACGGCGTCCGGCGACAGACGACAAAATTGTTGAACAGAGTTGCTAATCGAGGTTGTTTGAGGCAGGGTTGGTGGATACTTTGATGCCATGATGGGAATGTGGAGGAGACTGTGGCTTAATTGAGTCCTAAGGAAGTGCTTGAGAGATAAAAACAAGAGTCGGTTCTGATAGGGAAGGTATGAGGAGCGTATGACCACAATGTCCATAGGTCAGAAGCTTCTTTTTATCGGTTAGATCCTTGTTTAAGCCCTTTATCAAATGCGAGACGCGTGACTAGCTTAGACCGTTCTTCAGAAGGTAAATCCTTTTCTTTGAACTTGTTGTGTGGCTTTGAGATGCTGTTGGTTTGAAGGCGGTACAATGGACTGCTGAAAAAGTAAAAAGCTTGAAGGAGATAATCAGAATTAGGACAAGAAGTCGGACTTTCTTTAACAATTTAGTAGTTAGTTAACCAGTTTCTTACTGCGCTCACAGAAGTTTTCATAAAGGAATGCTGTACGTGAAGCATTGCAGACAAAGCAGACACACAATGCAGGCACAAAAGGCGGGCAGAAAAGGCAGAGAGACAAGGCACACAAGGTAAGGCAGGCAGGCAAGGCAGGCATCCAAGGCAGGCAGGCAAGTCAGGCAGGCAAGGCAGTCAGGTAAGGCAGGCAGGCAAGACAGGCAGGCAAGTCAGACAGGCAAGGCAGGCAGGCAAGGTAGGCGGGCAAGGCAGTTAGGCAAGGCAGGAAGGCAAGGCAGGCAAGGCAGGCAGGCAAGGCAGGCAGGCAGGCAAGGCAGAGAGACAGGGCAGAGAGACAATACAGACTAACAATACGAAAAAGATAGAAGAATTCTGTAAGTCCTTATCAATTTTTTTTTAAAAGTGCAGAAAGATACCACCCGCCTTATAGGCGCTTTTAAGCCCGCAAACGACTTCATCAATACCGTCAGTGTCAGAAGGATTTGATACTTGCTGTAGTTCAACATTTTTAACACCTTTCTTGCTTCGTACGGGACTCACACACCACAACCTTTTCTTCTCCTTCTTCTTGTGGCTCTACAGTCCGGGGTGGACCTGGGCCTCAACCAACATGCCTCTTCAGCCAGCACGATCTTTCGCCAGCTATCTCTAGTTGCGCACTCCAAGTTGGTTTAGGTTCTTCTCCCCTTGTGTGTACAATCTTAGCCAAGGCCGTCCTCTGTTGCGTTGTCCCAATAGCACGGATTCAACGACTTTTCGGGCCGGAGCAGTGGTGTCCATACGCTCTACATGGCCTAGCCATCTTAAGCGTTGTATCCGTAGACGCTTGACCAGACGCATGATGCTTTACAGCCCATAGAGTTCGTCGCCAAATCTTCTCCTCTGGATGCCATCAACGCAAACAGTACTAAAAATCGCACATAACACTTTTTTCTTGAAGAGTCTAAGGGCTTCCTCATCCGCCTTCGCTAACGTCCAAGATTCCGCGCCATAGAGTAGGACTGGGATGATCAAGCTGTTATATAAAGCGAGCTTAGTCCTTCGAGAGAGGGCTTTATTTCTCAATTTACCTTAAGCCCAAAGAAACAGCGATTGGCAAGAGTGATTCTCCGTTTGATTCCGGTACTTATGTTGTTGTCCATTGTTACAGCGGAGCCGAGGTAGACGAAGTCCTTGACTACCTCGAAGTTATAGCCGCCTAGTGTGACGCTATGTTCGAGACGTCGATGTCGTGTGTCCTTCCTTGATGACAGCATGTACTTCATTTTGCCCTCATTTACCCCCAGACCCATTTTAGTCGCTTCGGCTTCAATGCCAGCAAACGCCTCATTGACGGCTCGCTGTGTTCGTCCAATCACGTCAATGTCATCAGCGTAAGCTAGTAATTGAACTGACTTCTGGAAGATCGAGCCTCTGGTGTTTACTTGTGAGTTACGCACGATCTTCTCGAGGATGATGTCGAAGAAGTCACATGACAGTGAGTCGCCTTGTCTAAAACCTATTTTGACATTGAAGGTTCGTTACCGACCTTGACGGAGCATCGAGAGTTCTCCATCGTCATCTTACACAATCGGACGAGTTTGGTCGGAATGCCAAAACTAGGCATGGCACTGTATAGCACTCCTCTATGCACACTGTCATATGCAGCCTTGAAATCGACGGGTAGGTGGTGAGTGTCAATTTGCATTTCTTGGGTCTTTTCCAGGATCTGCCGTAATGTGAAGATCTGGTCTATTGTGGACTTCCCGGGACTGAAACCACACTAATAGGGACCTATCAGGTCATAGACAAACGGTATCAAACGCTCACACAATACGGCAGAGAGGATCTTGTAAGTGATATTGAGGAGGCTAATCCCTCGATAAATGGCGCAGTCCAAGTGGACTGGTGGATTGGACAAGCGACGATGTGATTTCACTCATCGGGCATGCCTTCCTCCGACCATATCTTACAGATGAGCTGGTGCATGCGCCCAACCATCTCCTCTCCAGCTGCTTTAAATAGTTCTGCGGACAGTACGTCCGCCCCAGCAGCTTTGTTCGATTTCAGCTTCGATATTGCTTTCTTCACCTCGTCTAAGTCGGTGGGACGGAATTCTTGTCTATCATCGTCTAAATTAAGTGGAACACTCTGCCTAACAGCGGAATTGGGGCCGTCATCGCCGTTAAGGAGTCTGCAGAAGTGATCCTTCCAGATTCTCAGCACAGACTGTGACTCTGCCAGTCCATTTTGATCCCGGCAGGCTTCGGTCCGAATTTTGTATCCTCCGTGTAGTTGCTGTACCTTTCGGTAGAACTTTCGAAGTTCCATGTTAACATGTTTCCATTTCCTCGACCGCGCGCTTCTCATGCTCCAACTTTTTCATTATGAGAAGCCGATGCTCTTCCCTTCTTGTCTGTTCGTAGAGCTCACGAACAGCTCTCGTTGTTCGATACAGCGTTGCCTTATAGGCGTCTTGTTTATCTGCATGTGCTTGCCTGTACTCGTTATCAAACCAAGGGTTTCTTCTGGGTGGTGACGTGAAACCCAGCATATCATAGGCAGCATCTTTGATGGCTTCTTCATAACGTTTCCAGTCTTCTTCTGTGTTTAGTGCAGACAGCGTCGAACTCTGACTGCGTTGTAGGGAGACTCTGTTGGAAAAGTTCCCAGCGATCAGTTGCAACTGTAGCTTCTCGACGTCAAACCATTTTGGTCTATCTCGACTACGTTGCTCTCTCGATAACCGGGTTCTTACCTTGGCTACAACAAGGGGATGATCCGAGTCGATGTTTGTCCCTCGGAAGGTTCCAACATCGAGAATACTGGATAAGTGTCTGACGTCGATCGCAACGTGATCAACGTGGTTGATGGTCGATTGATCAGGAGATCCTCAGGTCCCTTTGTGAATGTTCAGATGTGGGAACCGCGTGCTAGCCTCAGTTCAACAGCCAGAGTCCGTTTCCGGATGTGCTGTCGTGCAGGCTGTGTTTACCAAAGACTCCAGCAAAGATGTCCTCCTTTCCCAACTGAGCGTTGAAATCTCCCAGAACGATCTTGGTGTCGAAGCCGTGGGCATCGATCATATGTTCTTTCTAGGAGATCATAGAAGTCATTCTTGGTGTTTTCATCCTTGGTGTTGTCATCCTACTCCTCTGTTGGGCGTGTACGCAAATTAGGTTGATATTACCGAACTTAGCCTTAATGCGGATTGTCGTGAGCGTTCGCTGACGGTATCGTACCTCAAGACTTTTTGCCTAAGTCTGCCTCGAACAGCGCTGCTTTCTCTCTCCCTCTCTTTAGCAATTGGTGTAGTAGATATCGCACTTCTCCAACGTTTTTATGCCGGGCCCATCCCATCGCACTTCCTGGATGGCGGTAATGTCTGCCTTGTAGAAACCAAGGGCCTCCGCAAGTTGTTCGGCTGCACGTGGTCTGTTACGAGACCTCGCATTCCACGTGCAGAACCGAAAATCGTTGTCCTTTACCAGGTATACCCAGGTATGAAGTTAGCGTCAAGATACAAAAAAACATTTGTTGTGAACGAGCCCTTATTTTTTTTTTGTTTGTTTGCTATGACATCTGTGAAAAATATTTAGTAAACATCAAGTCATTGAACAGACAACATCATATTTTTTCATCGTGTTAAAAATGTCGAATTTTGTACCAGAAAGTGATGATTTGCGGAAAGCATTATTTTTTTGTTTTCATTTGATGAAAAGTGTTGCAGAGTCGCAATTTTGTTGGCGTGGTATTCACAAATTCCCAGGAAGGTGGTCAAAATGTGTAGAAAACAATGGCCAATACTTTGAATAAAATGTTTTTACTTTCCCATTAATAAATAGTGTTTCATTTTTATACCGGTACAACTGGTAAACATTTGCTGGGGTGGTCAACAGTTAGTCCGTCCTTATCTGAGGCATACGCCCGTACCAGCAGAAAGAAGATTTTGTTAAATTATTTTGTTATCCTTAAGTTTACAAGAAATAAGTGTGTTTGAATTTTAAATTTACATTAATTTTGTTCTTTTGTTTCATTTCATTTAATTTATTAAGTTATATTTCCAACATAATCCTACAAGACATATATACAGCTCTGTGCAAAAAAATAGCACCACGTTGAGGTCTGTACTTTGGATGCTAATTACTTTTCTCCATGTTTATGTAAAGGCATGATATTTATTGTAGGACACCTGTTGGGTATCAGTAATAAAATGCAAAAAACAAGATAAGCGAAGATGCATTTTAAGACAAGAAAATTCCAGTTATACGAAATGAAAATTTGGTGTGCAAAATAATAGCACCACAAGTAAAACGTCGAAAATAAAATGCAAAATTTAGTGGAATAGTACGGTTTGTATTTTTTTTTATACTACTGTTCTCGTACTTCGTCTTATAACCCTTATTTTTGAGCCCAGCGGCACAACGTCGTGGCATAGAGTCGATTAGTGCCTGACATCGCCGAATTGGAATATCCCTCCACGCAGCCTGCACAGCTTCCCATAGCTGAAGTTTATTTTTGGTTTCGCTTTAAAAACAGTTTCCTTAACATCTGTCCAAAGATTTTCAATGGGGTTTAGGTCTGGAGATTGCGGCGGCCATTCCATAACTTGAACCCCACTCCTCGCAAAAATTCCTTGGCCAATTTGCTCGTATGTTTCGGGTCATTGTGTTGCTGCAGGACCCATCTAAGAGGTATATTCCACTTGGCGTAGGGCAACATGGTTTCCCTCCTTATGCCAACATAAACTTCGGCGGTCATCATTGGTTTTGTCCAAAATATAGGACCAGTACCGTTGTAGGAGAAGCATCCCCACATGTTAATTTTCGCACCGCCGTGCTTAATGCTTTTTAAAGTACACTCCGGTCTAAACTCTTGGTTTTTTTGCCTGCGAACAAATGTCCTGGTCCCAGGAGTTCCAAATAAAACAATTTTAGACTCATCTGTCCATAATATATTACGCCATTTGGTTACTTCCCAGTTCAAATGTTCTTGCGCAAATTGTTTTCTTTTATGAAGATGGACCTTTGCCAGCAAGGGTACTTTTCTGGGACTTCTGGCAGATAGTTCCTTCTCTGTCAACTTTCTTCTTATGGTTGATGTTGATACGGGCAGATTTAGTTCCTCTTTTATTTTGTTTGATGTGATGAATGGGTTTTGTTTCACTAATCTTATCATTTTTCGCTCGTCGGTGGAGGTTAATTTCGATTTTGTACCTCTTGTTTCTTCTTTTTCGACGTGTTTTTTTGCATTAGTAATCATTTTATTGGAACAACCAACGATTTCTCGAATAAATTTGTACGTTTTTCCGTCAGAAATAATTTTTTTATAAGTTCACGTTTCTTAGGAGTACAATGCACACCGCGACCCATTTAAATTGTTTATAACGTTGTATTTTAAAAAATACTAGTTTCGAAATACTTAAATATTTTTACTTAAATCTTTTGACGCACAAAAAAAAAACTAAACACCACCAAAGACTTCGAAAACACTTTTTAGAATGACATGGTGCTATTATTTTACACACCAAAATTTCGTTTTCATTTCGCATAACGGGAACTTTCTTGTCTTAAAATGCATCTTCGCTTATCTTGTTTTTTGCATTTTATTACTGATACCCAACAGATGTCCTACAATAAATGTCGTGTCTTTACATGAGCATGGAGAAAAGTAATAAGCATCCAAAGTGCAGACCTCAACGTGGTGCTATTTTTTTGCACAGAGCTGTATCTAGTAGTAGTCACTTGAGTAATTAGTAGTCACTCGAGTGGTTAGTAGTCATTCGATTGATCATTCGATTATTTAAATATCTCGATTACTAAAGTCTCGATTCTTAAAATCATTCGATTATGGCCATCACTAGTTAGAGCGGCGTTGGACTGGTTTTATCACTCTTGAAGGAAACTATGTTGATGAGTAGTCGACATAGAAAATAAAATTTTATTGTTAAGTCCTGGCTGATGTGTTGGTTGCAGGGGAAGAGAAAATTGTAAAATCATTTAAAAACACTTTTAAGTTAAGAGTTTTAACATTGACAGTGGCAGCTGAATTAGAGGTGTTCAAACTATTCTTCGTCTTTGATTGGCGCTAAGATCCGTCAGGCCCTGAGTTTCAAGCAACAAGCCAAGATATATTGCCAGCTGCCCACAGTGGTTTGGAATTCTCCTCCATATGTGTGCGCAATTTCCTTCGAGGGCATGCTCCGTGGCCATCGTGGCGTAGAGGGTAGAGTGCGATGGTCACGGTCAAGAAGGTTTGATTCCCGACTCAAACCTCGAATTTTTTCATGGCACCACCTCTTTCGAGCTGCTGACAACACTCAAAGAATAATAACTGGCTAAGAAAAAGTTTCTCAAACTTCGCCGTTCGAAGTCGGAAAAAAAACTGTAGGTCCCTTCTAATCGTGAGAGAACAGTAGCGCGCCCAACACGAGTAGCTGATTCGCAAGCTTGGCCCTGATCTTCCTGTGGACTGTCGCGCCATACAATTATTAATTATTAAATGCTCCATTGGGTTGGTTAAAATCTTCCTCCAACTGTGTACGCCATTTGGTCCGAGGACGTCAAATTGAAATGAACACTTTTTGCGCCAGAGTTGTGGTGTCCATTCACTTTATATTGACCCGAAGACGCCTGACTTGGTGCATGCTTGGTTTTCTTCCGTGTATTAGCAAAGTTTTTGAAAAGATTGTCATTAGAGCCCTGAAAGAATGGGTCGAGGAACGTCAAATTAATAATAATAATTGCGCGACACGACAAATATCGCGCGACAGTCCACAAAGGACCAGGGCTTAGCTTGCTCGTCAACTACACATGTTGTGCGCGCTACTGTTCTCTCACGAGTAGAAGGGACGTTCAGTTTTTTTCCGACTCCGAACAACATAGACAGTAATTACTCTTTGAGTGTTGTCAGCAGCTCGAAAGAGGCGGTGCCGTGAAAAATTGGAAAAATTGGTGTTGAGCTGGAAGTCGAATCTAGACCTTTTCGGCGTGCGAGCGTCGCACTCTACTCACTACGCCACCGCGACCACTTGTTCTCTTATAAACTGACAAAAATATTTAAAACTAGTTTAATGTCTAATCTGCTGATCTTAATTCTAACTTACTGACTCTTAACAAGTGCTCTAAGTTAATAATTTTGTGGTTTGTTTTTTAAATTTAACTTGGTGCATGCTGTGTATTCCGTTTGATTCTCCTCCTTTAGAAGCCATCAACGTTTACAGGAACAAAGGTCACACTAAAAGGAGCAAGAGCTTCTTCCTCAGCTTTTAATGGTGTTAATTTCATTATGTGGTGGTCGTGGTCGCCGTGGCGTAGTGGATAGAGTGCGACGCTCACACGCCGAAGGGTCAAGGTTCGACTCCCAGTTCAACACCAATTTTTCTAATATTTCACGGCACCACCTCTTTCGAGCTGCTGACAACACTCAAAGAGTAACAACTGTATAAGAAAGCTTCTCAAACTTCGCCGTTCGGAGTCGGCAAAAAACTGTAGGTCCCTTCTACTCGTGAGAGAACAGCAGCGCGCACAACACGAGTAGTTGATGAGCAAGCTAGGCCCTGGTCCCACTTTGGACCGTAGCGCCAACAATTATTATTATTATTTCTTTATGCCATAGAACATAGTCCTTGGTATTTTATGTTTGTTTAGACGTCCCAACTGTATATTCCTCTTTACAATTGTCCTTTTTCTAGTAAAGGCGGCAGAACGTGCGAAATATTTCAGTAAGTTGCACACAAATTTGAACGAATACGCGTTTCCCACTTGCACGTTTTGTTTAACGCAATATGCGTCGACGAATATTTGGCAAAATTACTTATGACAGCTTATCCGTGATCGCCGTTGTCGTGGTGTAGTCTGTGCGCCGATTCACACGCCGTTGGTCCTAGGTTCTATACCTGAACTGAGGGTTCTTCTCGCGTTATGCTTGACCGCACCCATTTCATTGGAGCTGTTGACAACACTCATGGGATTGTTATCCCATGTACCAAACTTCTTCTTCTTCTTCGCCGTTTAACTTTCTTAACTTTCGCCGTTTGAAGTCAGTGTTGAGCTGTAGGCCTTCTCCAATCGTGGGGGAACACAATTAATTCCAAAAGGAGCAATTTCAATAAATGGCATATGACAGACAAAGCTTTAAAGTCTCTGATCCTTGACTTCAAAGCTGATGTGTTGAATCCAGAAGCTATTGTTATACCACAGCCAAATGGATGCGGCTCAAAGAATAAGGGATCCTGGTCCATTAGCAGGTAACGTTTCTATGCCCACTGAGCCTTTCTTCTGGGCAAACACTTCGGCGCCTTTCAAATCCAGCACTCACCCACTGCCCTGCATAAATCAATCGTTCTCCTGAAAGTTTCTTCATGCGAGACGGCAGTCAATAAATGAAACAAAAGTCCATTTCCCCCTCCGCGCCCTTGGAATAGATAAGAAAGACTACTGACAACTGGAAAATCCTTTTCATCGAAGCAGCAAATCCCTGACTTGTGCATGCCAAGTCCTCTTTTGTGTCCGTCTTTCTGTCTTATCTCTGCCCCCGCCTCCCATATGCACCTGGCAAAGAATTTTCAAGATTTCTTCACACAACCCGGGGGTTGAATGGATTTTAACCTTACTCTCGGCCTCAATCAATCCTGTTTGCTGACATCAAAAGAGGCGGAGACAACCCCTTCACGAAAATCGTTCGATTGGAAATCCCATATGCACACCGGAGAGTGGCTTTGCTGGAGAGTTCACCAGTTGACAGTAATCCCCATTGCTGTGCGTGTGACCACACATCGTTCGGACGGCATCGGATTTACATGCGAAACGGACTTATTTGCCTGACGGACGAGATGGAGAACGATTGAATCCTTTCAAGGGTCCAAATTGCCTCCAAACATGCAACGCCAGCGGCCGGTTCCACATGCAACAACCCACCGGCAGCCATCAGCCAGCCTCTCTGCCTCCATATACCACCACAGCCCGGACAGCATCGTTTTATGCTTCTTTCCTCCACTCCGCCCGGACAAACATCTCATTAGAGCTCAATTAAGAGCGATCCCGGCCTTGGTTGAAGATCCACTAGGAACTCCGTAGCTGCTGCACAACCGACAACAACGCGACGGTGGGGTGCTGCGCATGCGCACAAAGTCCCTTCATTGAGTGCAATTACCAAATGATCGGGCTTCTGGTCTTCCACTGGATCAATGGGAGCGGAACAGAAAACCCGCCGCCGTCATCGTCGTCGTCTTCGTGGTCTTTGCCGTTTTCGTACTTTGAGGCCTATCATTTTCGGTTTATTTTTGGTTGCGGTGGAGCAGAGATTCGCCCGGCTGTGGTTTCGCAGGAGAGCTGCTGGTGGCTTCCTCACTTGCGGTTGCAATTCCCACCACCGATACCCGGTGGCTATTTCGGTTTTTGTTCTGCTCTGATGGATCAATTGGATGGATGCTGACTGCAACCGCCGCCACCGCTGAGCCCGGCGCAAGCATAGTCTCTTCTCAGGCGGCTTTGCGTGCCCCTCTGTCTGGGGGTCTAAGAGATGCTTGCTTCCCCGACACTGTTGATGCTTTCGTAGTTTATGTTGGTGGTGGTGATGGTGTTGGTGTTTCATTTGCATCCAAGTGGGTCTCGAATAGAATCTTCATCTGGGCACAGCCACAGCCACCAGCACCTTCTGGTGGTCGTTTGCCGTTCCCATCAATTAGTCGACTCTTCGAGTATTGTGCTTGTATCTTGAGACGATATCGTTGGTTAAGTGAAAATCATAATTCGAGGAGGCTGTGGGTCTGGATGTGGCTCGTTGCAGGAATGAAAGATTGAAGTCTATAACTCATTACAAGAGTTCGACAGCTGGTCTATAGCCGCCGTTGAGCTGATGAGTGAATTGATTGGTGGAAGATTGATTTGGATTAGATTCTCGACGACCGTTATGGGTGGAGATCTGTGTACAGTTAATTAGGTGTAATGGAGGCTTTTAATGGATGGCGGAATGGTGGTTCTGGATTGGATTTCACGTTCCCACGTAATAATTTGCGCCCGATGAGAGAACGGGAAATTTCGCAAGTCGAGATCGATGGCATAAGAATCGATAAAACGGGAAATTACAACATTGAAGGAATTAGTGTTGAAAATTTGATGAGGCGCATCATTCATTTGGTTTCGAAGAAGGAAGGTGGGTATCCTTCGTGGGAAACAATTAGATAGAACAATTAGAAGATAATAGAATGGAGGGAGACTGAGAAAGCAGAGTTGTCATATGTTGAAGTGAAATAAGTACATGTGGGAGGGACGACACGTTCGCTTGTGATATGATTTAAAAGAAAGGGACTTAATTGATAACCTTGAGGGACTGCGTACGTTAAGGTTGATGCTTCTGGGCATTTTCTTCTCCTTCCACTTTAAGGAGTGCTCCAGACTGGGGTCGCAACCAACATGTCTCTCCATCCAGCACGATGTCTCGCTAGCTGCCTCCAATTGTGCAGTCCAACTTTATTGAGGACCTGCTTCACTTGTGCATGCCTAGGCTGTAATCTGTTGCGATGTCCGATATCTTGGATTTAGTATTTATGTCAAAATGAATACTCTGATGACAAGGGTTGGTAAATTTACGATTATAGGAAACAGTATAGGCCCTAAGCATCAACAGTATTTAAGAGCCCTCTGCAATGTCAGAACATTTCTGGAACTTCCGATGCACAGTTTGCACGTTTTTTTGAATTGATCCACAAAATTGTATTCCTCCCATGTGTCATCACCATCCCTGCCACCATTGGCAGCATCACGAAATTACTTCAACCCTTTTGACATGACCACCTTAAGCTATGATTCATGAACGCAGTGAAAGAAACCCCTCGCGGGCAGCTCCACAAAACCTACTACATTGTTGACCAACAGATAAACACAAACACACACATATTCCCCTATACCTATATCCATTCCCATGTAACCCTTTTTGTCCAGGGGGCAAATATGTCCCTTCCTCACCCCAAACGAAATTCACTTAGAAACGTTTAATTAAGCTGACAGACAATTACAACGCTGACGTGTACTTGTTGTGATGCGAATGACGATGATATCTCATGCCGCCTGTGGCGAGTGACAATCAAGGACGTTGCCAAACTCCCGTGCACACAACGGGAGCTGATGAGCTGATGAGTGGGGGTGGGGTGGTGACCTGTATGCCACACAGAGAAACGTGAGCGAATGCGTGTGCTCTTGGAAAGTTTATCGAATGGATTTCCGGATTTTGGCATAACTTGGCATCCACATCAAATGTTGCTCGTTTCAACTTGATTTTGACGTGTGCTAGATGAGCGTTCGGTGGATGCCTGGAGTCCAGCGGGGCGTCCATAGTTTGGGCAAATATGTGTGTCTGTCGTTATTCTGTTAAATAGCTCGGCGAGGGAGTGAAAATCAAAAATTTCTTGCAGCTATTCCTTTTAGTGCCGAAAGGAAAACGATGGCGGATTCAATGGTGGCTTTTTCTTGAAAATTTAACAAAATAGTGGCGATCTAAAAAATGGTCAAGATTTAAGTTTAAGAGCGAGCGTTCTGAAAATCGTGAGGTCCACACGTTTCTGTCCTACCGGCTATTCCAGTATTTGACGAGGACTCCTTGAAGATCCTCAGGAGAAGGGGAAAGTAATTGAAGCTGTCTTCCAGGAAGTGTGGTGTCAATGAAGTTCTTTTTCTCTCTCACGACTTGGAAGACAGAACCCTGCTTAACCACTTCCATCTATGTACCGAGATACGAGGGCCGTTCAATATATTCCCGGTAATATATTGATTATTAGGGAAAATACGAATTCAATTTAAATTGTTTTTATTTTTCAATATAATTTTCCCTAACTTCAATGTTTGTTACATCTTGAGATAAGCTTTTCCAAAACCCTAAAAAAAATAAATTTGAAAAATACCCATTTATTGCCGACTTGAGTTCTTCATCATCCGAAAATCTTTTCCCACGAAGACATTTTTCGAATCCGGAAACAGGAAATAATCACTAGGGGCAAGGTCTGGACTATAGGGTCGGTGTTGGAGTTCTTCGAAACCACAATCTCGCGCAGTAGCCTTGGAAACTCGCGCCTTGTGAATAGGATCATTGTCATGAAGAAGCAACACACCCGCTGCGAGTTTATCCCGTTACTTGAAGCATAGGATGTGGCCTTGATGGTTTCATTTCGTTTTTGTACTCAATGAGCAAGATTCCCTTTGAGTCCCAAAAAACTGTGGCCATGAGCTTCCTGGCAGACGGCTTGACTTTGAACTTCTGCGGGGGGTATGTTCCTTTATTATGCCACTGCATGGACTCTTCTTTACTTTCAGGGTCATAGTGGTGAACCCATGTTTTGTCTCCAGGAACAATTCGATCCATAACACCGTCCGCGTTCGCAATACACATTTTCAAAAGCTCTCTACAGCATGCGATTCTCATTTTTTTCTGAGGCGTTGTCAGCATTCTTGGCACCCACCTTGCACTGACCTTTGAAAGGTTAAGATGGTCATGAAGAATGGTGTGAATGGTACCAGTTGAAAGCTTAGTGATCTCTGGCATTATTTTTCTTTTATTCGGGCATCCTCAAGAACAAGTTTTTCGACTTCTTTGATGCTTTCTCCCGTACAAGCAGTAGCCGGGGCGCCGGAGCAGAGGTCGTCTTCAATGCTCTCTCTGCTTCTTTTGAACTCACTTGAGCACTTTTGCTCAGTTGATAATGAAAGTGCGGAACCCTGGTAAACAGTCACCATCTCTTCCTGAATAGTTGTTTGACTGTATCCTTGCTTAGTGAGAAATTTAATTACAGCGTGAGTTACATGTACACGCTGTACATGGCACCCTGGAAAACAATCTCTTACCTCACCACAGCTAAGCCGGGTATTCAACCACTAAAAATACATAATGCACATCACAGCTGATCGATCCTGACAACATAAGATCATAGCAGATTGCGGGTTTATCGGAAGAGGTGTTCGAAACCAAGCTTTTGATTTGTGATCCTGCCAAAAGTCGAGTTTTGGATTTTGGAGAGCGACAAAACAAGTAGGCAAGCAAGTCAGTCGAAACTCCTGTTCAGTCGAAGACCTGTTTAAAATAAATAAATAAGAAAAATTACAAATGGTGTTTTAATCAATGTAATAACTCGCGATGCTCAATTTTCACCATCAGCGTCTCAGTTGTCATTATGATTCTGTTTAACTAGAGATACAACGCGAATTAATAATTACATTTATATGAAATTTTACATGAATGCACTAAAATAATAGTATTACTTGATAGATAAGTCAATTCATATATACTCGTATAACCATAGCTTCACCCCGAGAATATATTCAACGCCCCTCGTAAGTCAATGGCGATCCAAGAATCCTAGTTTCAGCAGGTTCAGTGAGGATCTTCTGCCGAATAATGCCGTCGCCGATGATGGGAACAATTCCATCCTTATTTCGAAGGAGGAAATCCAGGGTGTCTTTAACTCACTGAAGAAGAAGAAGAAGTCAGTGGGAATAGATGGCGCACCAAATATTCAGTTCAGTTCAGTTTATTTGTAGTTTAATTCTGAAGTATTTACATATTAACATACCGTATTCTAGAGAATCAACAACACAGTTCATTACAACTATGAAGATACAGATAATATAATAATAAAATAACAGTAGAAAAAAAAAACGAAGGTAAGGGAAAAAACTACAAACAAAAACCCTCATTATAAGTCTTACAGCTACAGATACTTATAACTAAATTGTACCTATACCCAACATTATGATTATGCTAGTTAGATCAGAAGATTGCGGATAAGTTCGCTCTCAGAGAGGGTACATTTAATAAGAAAGTTGTATTTTAATTTATGAATGAGACATACAATGATGTTAACATTAGCTCTTTCATGAAGTCTTGCAGTTGAGAAATGCCAAGGCAAATTCAACATTAGTTTTAGTACCTTGTTTTGACAAGTTTGTAGCTTCCTAATGTGAGTATTGGCACAATCTGCCCATACAGGGGAAGCATAAGTTAGAACTGGTTGGAAGATGGTTTTAAAAATGAATAATTTGTTTTCAATACTAAGGGTTGACTTTCGATTGATAAAGGGGTAGAGTATCTTAACCATGAGGTTTACTTTGTGTACTGTGTTTGAAATATGTTTTTCAAAAGTTAGTTTTCTGTCAAAAGTTACTCCTAAGTACTTGCAGTTTTCAGACCATTCAATACTGATAGAGTTCAATTGCAGGTTTGATTGGGGTAGAAACTGATGTTTTCTGCGTCTAGTGAACCACATAGCCTAAAACTTCTCAGCATTTAGCTTTATTTTCCAGTTACTAAAAAACTTTTGAAAAACGTCAATTGAATTCTGTAACGAAATTATAGTGTCCTGAGCTAAGATGTTGGATGAGAACAGGGCTGTATCATCAGCAAACAAAGCAAGAAAAGTGTTTCCAGTAGGTATTGGTATATCGGACATAAAGATATTGAACAGAATGGGACCGAGAACGGAACCTTGTGGTACTCCCAATTCAGTTATATATAATGACGATTGAGCTTAACCTACAAAAACAATAAATTTCCTTTGATCCAAGAAACTTTGTGCAATTTTAATAAGAGACTTCGGAAAAGTGTATTGGATGAGCTTATATGTAAGCCCTTTGTGCCATACAGAATCAAAAGCCTTTTCAATATCCAATAGTACCAATCCTGTTGAAAGTTTCAAATCTAAACTACTTTTAACGTGTTGTTTGATTCTCATTATTTGATGGCATGTGGAATGGTCAGCTCTAAAACCAAATTGTTCTTTTGGATATATATTCGATTGTTCGATATGAAGGATTAGGTAGTCTTTTATTATTTTTTCAAACAGCTTGCTTAAAGAACTTAAAAGACTTATAGGTCGATAGCTTTTAGGATCATTCTTAGGTTTACCAGGCTTTGCAATTGAAATTATCTTAGCTGTTTTCCATTTTTTAGGAAAATAACAGTTTTTAAGACCGGAATTGAAAATAAACGTTAAGTAGACTAATCCTTTATGTGGTAAGGCTTTGATTAGAATGTTTCCAATACCATCAATACCAGCAGATTTATTAGACTTTGACATTTTTATTAAATAGCGTATAGGTAGCGATAGAGTTGGAGTTATTTAAATTTCTTATCGTGCTATCTACTATGGATTCAGTGGAAGCGTCACTGAGGTGGCATGAGCTTAGATGGTTTTGGTAAAAATTATCTGCCAATATGGATGCTTTCTCTAGTGGTGTAACGTAAAGCTGGTCTTGAAATGAAAGGGTTAGAATGTTTAAGCCTTTTTTCTTAATAATTTTAGTGATTTTCCAGAAATGTTTTGAACCTTTTTTGAAACCACTTAATAATGATTCCCAATCCTTGTTAAGAAAAACTTGAAGGGAAATTTGAATTGCATTGTTTAATACCTTCAAGTCTTCCTTAAAATGATTTAGCTTATACCTAATCCATTTTCTTCGCACGCTGTTACGCATTCTAATTAATCTTAAAATGTGGTCTGGTAAGGGATGTGCCTGAGTCCTGAAAATATTGTATATTGAAGACTCAGCGGCATTCTTAATACTTTCTTCGAACTTTTCTAGCAAAGAATCAATCTGTGAAGGCGAGTTTACTGATGATAAATTTAGATGATTTAATTCAAGATTTTCCGATACTAGGTTTTGATATCTAATCCAATTAGCAGCAGCAAAATTGTAATGTGTGTTGGGATTTCCTTTTTTGGCTGAGTTATTTAATGACGTACAGACTGGTAAGTGGACGGAGCTCAGAGCATTCAATGTCGTGGGTTGAGAGAAAAGGTTTTCGTCGTTAGTAATAAAAAAATCTAGCGTTGAAGAATTATGTGCGGAGTTGCCTGGAATGTGAGTAGGGTTATGTGGAAAAAGAATAGATAGAGTTCTGCTTGTAGGGACGATATCATGAATGATGTTACCCCAGCAGTTAGCTTGTAAACATCCCCACATTCGGTGCCTGCAATTTAAATCGCCCCTAATATAAAGCTAGAATGCGTACGAATAAGCTTCAAAAAGTCACTTTTAAACTTAAGCTTTTTATCAAAATTACTATTTCCACCAGGGAAATATACAGAGAAAACGTTAAGTTTAGTGGAATCTTGTAAAATCAGTTCAACGCCTATGTTTTCTATTACTTGAAATCTTAGAGCTGGCAACACAGAAAAAGTTAATCTTTTATTAATTACAACGGCAACACCTCCTCTAATAGCATGCATCCTATCAAGCCTAAAGCAAGCATAGTGCGGGTGAGACAAATTATTTCCATCTTTTAACCAGAAAGGGACAAATATACCTCCAATCCGACAAATCTCCGGTTCGTAAGTCTTCCTCCGTGCACAAGCAGGATTTTTGAAAAATAAAATTGTCCTCCAATACCTCCAATCTGACAAATCTCCGGTTCGTAAGTCTTCCTCCGTGCACAAGCAGGATTTTTGAAAAATAAAATTGTCATAAGAACCCTGAAAGAATGGGTGGGGAACATCAAATTATACCGGACAAGCAATTCGGCTTTAGTGCGGGGCATGATACCATATATGCTGTGTCCAAATTGGTATCCGTCATTCAGTGGAACAAGTACAAGAGCCAATGCACAGATGCTTGCCTGATATATATGCAAAAGGCGTTAGACACCTTTTGGTTAGAAGGCCTCTCTCTCAAGTTAGTCAGACTAGAAATAGATAAAACACAGCTGTGTATGATCTATGACATCGTTACAAGTAGGAAGTTTGTTGTAAAAAATGGCAACGTAACATCCAGGACAGTAATAATAATAATTGTTTGGCGCGACAGTCCACAGGGGACCAGGGCCTAGCTTGTTCATCAATTACTCGTGTTGTGTGTGCTACTGTTGTCTCACGAGTAAAAGGGACCTACAGCCTTTTTCCGACTCCGAACGGCGGAATTTAAGAAGCTTTCTTAGACAGTTTTTACTTTTTGAGTGTTGTCAGCAGCTCGAAAAAGGAGATGCCGTGAAAAATTCGAAAAATTCGTATTGAGCTGAGAATCGAACGCAGACAATTCGGTGTGTGAGCGTCTCACTCTACCCACTACGCCACGGCGACCACATTGTCCAATGGTGTACCTCAAAACAACAAATCTCTCCAGTCATTTAAATACAGCTGCGCACAACAAGTTTTCGTATGAGGGTCATTTATTGGGTTGCTCCAAGACTCAGAATCGAAGACTCTCCGATTTGAGGCTCTAGTGGGATGGATCTGAAGATTTTTTTGGACGGTACAACACAAAATGTTTGTGGTTGAATCTTCTCCTGCACATGCCATCAACGCAAACCAGACCAAATAGAACTCTTCTCACGAAACCACTAATAACTTGGATTTTGGACACACAGCAGATAAGTACGAAGGTTGCTTTTATAATTTGGGATTGGACAACCCTAGTGTTGCAATCTAGCAACAGTCAGCGCTATCGTAAAGTATGACATTTCTGAGGTTATACGTACTCAGAAAGTTTTGACATACGAGTGCTATTTGTGTTGTTTACAGAAACTTACAAGGTTCACCTCGCCTAAAAATGAAATTAAATCGTGAACATTTTCGTGCGATTAATTTTTACAATTTTCGACGTGGATTAACTCAACAACAGTGCATGGATGAACTTAATTCAATTTTTAGCGATGAAGCTCCATCAAGAACCAGTACTTATCGATGGTATGGTGAATTCAACCAAGGTCGTAGTTCACTCCAAGACGAATTTCGTGAAGGTCGTCCAAAATCAGTTGTTGTTCCAGAAACCATTGATGCTGTGCGCCAACTGATATTGCAAGATCGTCATGTGAGCTATCGTGAAAATGAGACAACCTTAGGCATTTGTGGGACCAGCATACATTCAATATTGCATGAACATTTGACCGTCAAAAAATTTGTTCGCGTTGGATCCCACGAAATTTGTCAATCGCTCATAAAAAAGGCTCGTGTCGATTGGTCTAAAGAAATGCTCCAAAAATACTATCGCGGTGCTTCGAAACACGTCTATGACATCGTGATAGGTGATGAATCGTGGATTTATGCGTATGAGCCCGAAATTAAACAGCAGTCGACTGTATGGGTGTTTCAAATTGTGCCAACTCCAACAAAAGTTGCTCGCGCACGAAGCACATCCAAGCAAATGGTCGCCTGTTTATTCGGAAGAACTGGGCATGTCGCAACCGTACCACTAGATTAACGCAGAACAGACAATTCTGAGTGCTACACAACCATTTGTGTACCAGTTGTCTTCCAAGAAATCATGAAAACCAACCGCCGAAGACGAATCACTCTTCACCACGACAATGCGATCTCTCACACATAAGCTCAAACAACTGCATTTTTGAGTATCCAAAACATCGATTTGATGAGTCATCCGCCGTATAGTCCTGACTTGGCACCGAATGACTTCTTTTTATTCCCGTACGTAAAAAATAAAGTGAGAGGTCAATGTTTTCCGACACCTGAAGAATTGGTTGATGCGTTCAGAATGCATGTTTTGGAGATACCTCAATCAGAGTGCCAAAGTGCTTCGACAATTGGTTCAAACGCATGCAAAAGTGTATAGATCTTAATGGTCAATATTTTGAAAAGCGTTAAAGCTATTTGCGGTGATTAATATTTATTTTTGTTCTCTAATCCCGAAACATAAAAGGCAATCCTCGTATTATACAATGCGAGCTTAGTCCTTCGAGAGAGGGCTTTATTACTCAATTGCCTGATGAGCCTAAGGAAACAGTGATTGGCAAGAGTGATTCTGCGTTTGATTTCGGTTCTGATATTGTTGCCCTGTTTACCGCGGAGCCGAGATAGACGAAGTCCTTGACTATCTCGAAGTTCCGCCTAGTGTGACGCTCTGTCCGAGACATCGATGTTGTGTGTCCTTCCTTGATGACAGCATGTACTTCGGTTTGCCCTCATTTACCGTCAGACCCATTTTAGCCGCTCTCGCCTCAATGTCAGCAAACGCCTTATTGATGGCTCGCTGTGTTCGTCCAATCATGTCAATGTCACCTGCGGAAGCTAGCAGTTAAGCTGACTTTTGGAAGATCGTGCCTCTGGCGTTGACTTGTGAGACACGCACGATCTTCTCGAGGATGATGTTGAAGAAGTCACATGATAGTGCGTCGCCTTGTCTAAAACCTTTTTCGACATTGAAGATCTCGGTGAGTTCGTTGCCGACCTTGGCGGAGAAGCGAGAGTTTTCCATCGTCATCCTGCACAATCTGACGAGTTTGGTAGGAATGCCAAATTTAGACATGGCACTGTATAGCACGTCTCTATGCTCACTGTTATATGCGTCCTTAAAATTGACGAAGAGATGGTGAGTGTCGAGTTGCACTTTTTGAAACTTTTCCACGATCTGCCGTAATGTGAAGATCTGGCCTATCGTGGACTTTCCTGGTCTTAAACCACACTCTTATGGGGCTACCAAGTTGTGTACAAATTCTTTCTTGTTCTTTTGTTGGAGACTTAAAATTTCACCACATTTGGGCCCTTTCCTAGGCCAGCTCGGAAAGTTCATCCTTCCATTCTAAGGGACTTCCTGCAAGTGACTTGCAATCAGGTCGTGTATATAAGAAACCCACTTCCATTCGTTGTCTAGTGATTGGACTCCGGTCCCCCGCCGCCCTCGTTCCATTGACAACATAGCCCCCTGCTGCTGACGGTAATTTCACAAGAGCCCATTCGTCTTCCGAAGATAACAACAAACTCCCAATCAAACCCATGTAATGACTCCCAGCTCTCCGGTCGGCTCAATCCCAAAACCAAGACACACAGTCACACCATCCAGTCCAATCCGCCCGCAATGACTGCGTACATTTCATAGAAATCAAAGTGATCGTCAGGTTAATTGATCTCCCAAATGACTGTAATCAGACGTGAATTTTCCCGAAATGTGGGAAATGGGCGCTAACGCCCCGAAAGTTTCCCCACACACTCGCACACAAGCACCTCGCAGCACAACAAAAAAAATAAACCACGCACTCGTATTTTTCATCGGCCTAACGAAATTAAGTTCTCATTAATTATGCCGCGGAAAAAAGTCTCAATCATAAATCAATTGCTAAGTGAATAATGATCGTTTCAGTCGGCGATGGAGGTGAGCGGCAGCTGCAGGGCGGCGTGACGGGCCGGGGAAGACGCGGGAGTCCCTCCAAAAGAGTTCGTGAAGTTCGCAATGACACGCAATTATCGTCTGAATGCCGCAACGGGAGGGGCGAAGAATAATCTAAATAAATAAATTTCATGTCAACAGGATGCAGGGCCAACAGGAGAGCGCCATCACAACAAAAGGCAAGACATGCGCGCACAGTTTGCGCACAGGCAGTGGAAGTGCCGTGCCACGAGGCGGATGCACCGGCCGCTTGGTCAAGCCAGTGCGACGCGGAACGCTGGGAAAGGGTCGCGGACATAATTTAACATAAAAGCGCAGTCAACAGGGATAATATTTTGTCGCGATTGCGAGAAATCTTGTGCGCGGCCGTTGCTTCTCCGAGCGTCGCGTCGCCTGCTGGTGACGTCGAACGATGAACGATCGAACATTTTGGGGGTTTATCTGCGAATGTTTGCTGGCCGGTGGACGCTGTCGACATGCTTGTGCCGGGGAAAGAAGTGTAACAAGCCGCGCAGTGTGGAACGCATAATTGAGTTCACCAGAAACGTGTGTGAATGAGCCCGAACTGACTGTGGTGCCTGCAGGAGGACGCAATTGGAAGACATGTTGTCGAAGAGGTTTCCACATTTCGGTGGATCTTTCTTTTACACATTGAATTTTGACCCGACAGTGAGTCTTTTTTTCAAGTTTGATAATGAAAAGAAGTCATCTGAATTGAAATGTGGACAAAAGGCTGCTGAGGGCGGTTTGAAACTGTATCCCACCAATCAGGCCATGACGGCAGAGTGAAATAAAAGGACACACTTTCTTTGTCAATTTGAGCTGTTTGTCGATAACTCAAGCTTCGAACCAAGACAATATTCAGCCTTGACAAGTCCCAGTGACCGTTTTGGTGCCAGACATCAATGGACAGACAACAGTGGCCAGCCCAAGAGACGGTCTTCGCCTGCACTGTTTCGAATGTGACTTGGCCTTTGGTGTTGACAAGTGGATCCATGTTTTGTTGAAGCCCACCAAACTGTGAGAAAACTGTGAGAAAACTACTTCAGATTGGCATTTGACAGCGTCAAACAATGCTCTAAAATGGACTCATGGTTGCGGTTGTTGTTCGGAGCGAGCAATCGCGGCTCCCATTTGCAGCATTCTTACGCCCAGTTATTACATTCAGAAACGTTTCTCGTTTTCTTCGCGCTTCACTCTGGGGTGGATCCAACATGCTTCTCAAGTAAGCACGATCTATTGCCAGATTTATCAAACTCGAGCTCAAGTTGGTTGTAATTGTTCTCCATTTATGTACACCACGTCAACCTTGGCCATTCCATGTTGCGTTGTCTAAATGTCATGCATTCAAAGACTTTTCGGATAAGAGCAGTGATGTCCTACTCTACGTGGCTTAGCCATCTAGGCATTGTATCATGCGCATGCCAGGCGCAGACCATACAGTCCAAAAAGTGTGTCATTAAACCTTACCTTCCCCATGCCAACAACGCACAAGACAGAAACCTTAATTCTTCTTCTTCTTCGGATGTCGCTACAGTCCGGAGTGAACCTAGGCCTCGACCAACTCCAGCTAGCATGATCTCTTGCCAGCTGCCTCCAATTGCGCACTCTAAGTTTGTTGAGGTCCTTTTCCACTTGTGTGCGCCATCTCAGTCTAGGACGTCCTCTGTTGCGTTGTCCCTGTAGTTCGGATTCGACAACTCTTCGGGCCGGAGCAGTGCTGTCCATACGCTCTACATGGCCTAGCCACCTTAAGCGTTGTATCCGTAGACGCTTGACTAAGCTCATGCCGCCGTATAGCCCATACAATTCGTCGTTAAATCTTCTCCTTCAGATGCCATCAACGCAAACAGGACCAAAAATCGCACGCAGAACTTTTCTCTCAAAGACACCAAGGGCTTCCTCATCCGCTTTTAATAGCGTCCAGGTTTCTGCTCCGTAAAGCAGGACTGGGATGATCAAGGTATTGTACTTTGTCACTTTGGTCATTCGGGAGAGGGCTTTATTACTCAATTGCCTCCTAAGCCCAAAGAAACAGCGATTGGAAATAGCGATTCTGCTCTTGATTTCGGTACTGATGTTGTTGTCCCTATTCACCGCGGAGCCGAGGTAGATGAAGTCCTTGACTACCTCGAAGTGTCTGCTGCCCATAGTGACGCTCTGTCCGAGACGTCGATGTTCTGTGTCCTATTCACCGCGGAGCCGAGATGGACGAAGTCCTTGACTACCTCGAAGTGTCTGCTGCCCATAGTGACGCTCTGTCCGAGACGTCGATGTTCTGTGTCCTATTCACCGCGAAGCCGAGATGGACGAAGTCCTTGACTACCTCGAAGTGTCTGCTGCCCATAGTGACGCTTCTTCGATGACAGCATATACTTCGGTTTGCCCTCGTTTACCATTAGTCTCACTTTAGCCGCTTCCGCTTTGATGCTTGCAAATGCCTCATTGACGGCTCGCTGAGCTCAGCCGATCACGTCAATGTCATCCGCTATAGCATAAGCTAGCAGTTCAACGGACTTGTGGCAGATCGTGCCTCTGATGTTGACTTTTGAGTTCCGCACGATCCTGTCAAGAATGATGTTAAAGAAGTCGCATGACAGCGCTTTGCATTGTCTAAATCCTTTTTTGACATCGAAGGTCTCGGTGAGTTCGCTACCGACCTTGACGGAGTAGAGAGAGTTCTCCATCGTAATCCTACACAATCTAACGAGTTTGGTAGCGATGCCAAAACTAAACATGGCACTGTATGGCTCGTCTCTATGCAAACTGTCATACGCGGCCTTGAAATCGACGAATAGATGGTGGGTGTCGATTTGTACTTCTTGGGATTTTTCCAGGATTTGCCGCAGTGTGAAGATCTGGTCGATTGTAGACTTCCCTGGCCTTAAACCACACTGATAAGGACCTATCAGGTTGTTGACGAACAGTTTCAAGCGCTCACACAGTACGGCAAAGAAAATTTTATATGCGATGTTAAGGAGACTGATCCCTCGGTAGTTGGCGCAGTCAAATAGGTCTCCTTTCTTGTGAACCGGGCAAACGACGCTGAGATTTCACTCATCAGGCAGGCTTTCCTCCGACCATATTTCACAGATGAGCTGGCGCATGCACCCAACGAGCTCATCCCCAGCCGTTTTGAATAGCTCTGCAGATAGTCCGTCTGCGTCAGCAGCTTTGTTCGACTTCAGCTCTCTTGACCTCGTCGAAGTCGGGGCAACGCAATTCTTGTCCATCGTCGTCCAAATTGAGTGGGACATTCTGGCTAACGCGGGACTTGCGTCGTCATCGCCGTTTAGGAGTCTGCAGAAATGATCCTTCCAGATTCTCAGCACCGACTGCGACTCTACCACCAGTTGTCCATTTTGGTCCCGGCAGGCTTCTGTTCGAGGCTTGTAACCCCCGGATAACTTAATTAGTGGGACCTTAATTAGTGGGACAATAAGCCATCGTGGATAATTGTCAAGTTTTCGTCTGTGATACACCAAAGTGTGACAGCTTTGAGAGTCGTTTTACCAATTTTTTGTGTTGAAAAACAATCACTTCATCCAGGCGCTTATGATTTCTGTTATATTTTAGACAGGACTCTAACGTGGTCTTCAAAAATTCGTCTGGGATATCCGCGCATTGCACAGTCCAGCCTAAGAACTTTAAACGCTGCCGTTGGTTAGACATGGTTTCGACTGAGCATTTAAACATACAAAATCGAGCCACTTTGCACCCGGGAATCCGACGCCTTCACGTAAAGGGACAGCTTTGAGTGGATTGTGGAGTAGTGAAAATAAACCTGAGAGCAGCGTCGGGGGTATAAAGCAATGGTTAATCGAAATTTCACGTAAATTAAAGACACCAATTTGGATGAACTCCGGCATACGCAATGTTAGTGAAACTCTTCTGGATAATAATTGTTGGCGCTACAGTCCAAAGGGGGACCAGGGCCTAGCTTGCTCAACAAATACTCGTGTTGTGCGCGCTACTGTTCTCTCACGATTAGAAGGGACCTACAGTTTTTTGCCGACTCCGAACGGCGAAATTTGAGAAGCTTTCTTAGACAGTTATTACTCTTTGAGTGTTGTCAGCAGCTCGAAAGAGGTGGCGCCGTGAAAAATTCGAAAAATTGGTGTTGAGCTGGGAGTCGAACCTAGACCCTTCGGCGCGTGAGCGTCGCACTCTACCCACTACGCCACGGCGACCACAATTTCTAATAACAGTCAATAATTGTGGAACGAGTCAAGTCAACATCAGCCAACGCAAATTAAAATTAGTTGGAATAAAACCAATAATCAAAAAGATAAGGAGGATGTTAATCCACATCATTTCTAACCCCTTGATTACGACCGCCGGGATTGCGATTAGAAAGAGTTTAATAAGTTTACTTCATTGGGGTACAAATATGGTGTGGTTCTACAACATTGGCGCCATCTGCAAGTTGTGGTTGATCTTGAAAGCGATTATCTACTTCATTGAAAAGGTTCTCCACACTTTTTGCAGAGCGTCTCGACCTGCCCAAAAGATTCAAGATATCGAACCGAAAGCAATCAATTTCCGTAGCCGTAGAAGGTTAAGCCGAGTGATATCGGAAGCAAATTTTTCACCTCGTAATTGCTCCTTGAAAGCCATCAAAGGAATGGATTCTTGCACTGGATCGTGAGTGGCGATGGAAAGTGAATATACTGCGTTCACCCCGAAAAGAAAAACATATTTTACTATGCAGAGCCTGGTAAGCCCGTCCACCATCGTCTTTGGTTCCAGTTAAAGAAAAAAAATGAGGTGGGATGAGTCGAGTGTGCTAAAACCGGGAGAAATGATCGGACCCGTTGTTGACTAATGCAAATGTACCGGGGGCATGGGCCTGTCCACACGAGGTAACGTTGTTGATTGCGCTCAACAAGGCGAGCTATCAAGACTATCCTCGTTAGTGCACAAGTTAAGTTGACATACAGCCTCCTCGCGGCGTCCCCTGGATAGCCATCACACCTGTTGTATGGTAAACTTATGTATGCAGCGAGCCCCTTTGCTCGAGGGTTCAAATAATGGGCCTGGCCTACCAATCTGTGGGTTGTGTGTGAGGGTAACTTCCTCACCACTTAAAACTGAATAGTTCCGAAATGCCGAGATGCCTCGTGTAATGAAGGACAAACTATTGACGACCCCAGCAAAGGGCAATGATTTTCGGTTCTGCGCGTGGAATGTGAGGTCCCTTAACACACCACGTGCAGCCGAACTCCTTGCGGAGGCCCTTGACTGCTACAAAGCAGGCATTACCGCCATCCAGGAAGTGCGATGGGATGGGCCCAGCAAGAAAACGATGAAGGACTGCGATATACATATACTACAGCGATTGCTATAGAGAGACAGGACAGCGCTTATTCGGATGCGGATTTGTTGTTAGAGGCCGGCTTAGGCAAAAAGTCTTGAGCTACGACCCTATCTGCGAATGCCTCATGATAATCCGTATGAAGGCTTAATTCGGAAACATCAACCTAATTTGTGCTCACACCCCGACAGAGGAGAAGAATGACAACACCAAGGATGACTTCTATGATCTCCTAGAAAGAACATACGATTAATGACTCACCAAGGCTAACTTCTCTGATCTCCTAGAAAGAACATATGATCGATTCCCAAGCTACGACACCAAAATCATTCTGGAAGACTTCAACGCTCAGCGGGTTAAGGAGGACATCTTTGATGGAGTCATCGCAAGACACAGCTTGCACGACAACACATCCGAAAACGGACTTAGGCTGATGGACTTCGCTTCGGCGCGGAACCTCTCTGTGGCTCTCTCTTCCCACACCTGGACATTCAGGGACCGGTCGATACCCCGATCAATCCCCTGATCAATCCACCGTTAACCAGATTGATTACGTTTCGATCGAAGTCAGACAGTCGATGTCCCAACAACCACGCGTTGCAAACATCGACTCGGATCATCACCTTATTGTACCCAAGGAAGGAACCCAGATATTGAGAGATCAACGGAGTCGAGACAGGCCAATGCGGTATGGCGTCGGAAAGCTGAAATCGCAACCGATTGCTGGGAACTTTGCTGACGGCGTCTCCCTGCCACTGATGTGCGGAGTTTCACGTCGCCACCCAGAAGGAACCCATGGTTTGACGACGAGTGCAGGCAAGCGCATGCAGCCAAACAAGATGCCTATAAGGCGACACTGTTCGCGAGGGCTGTTCGTGAGCTCTACGAACAGAGAAGAAGAGAAGAGCACCGGCTTCTCAGAAGGAAAAAGAAGGAGCATGAGAAACGCGCGGTCGAGGAAATGGAAAGGTGTTATGGCAGAAATGAAGTCAGTCAGGTTCGGACCGAACCAAAATGGACAACTCGTGGTAGAGTCGCAGTCTGTGCTGAGAATGTGGAAGGACCACTTCCGCAGACTCCTTAACGGCGATGACGGCCCCAATTCCGCTGTTAGGCAGAATGTTCTCAATCTGGACGAAGATAGACAAGAATTCTGTCAACCCGACGAGGTGAAGATAGCAATATCCAAGCTGAAGTCGAACAAAGCAGCTGAGGCGGATGAACTGCCCGCATAACTATTTAAAGCAGCTGGAGATGAGTTGGTTGGGCGCATGCTCCAGCTCATCTGTGAGATATGATCGGAAGAAAGCATGCCTAATGAGTGGATCTAAGCGTCTTTTGCCCGCTCCGCAAGAAGGGAGACCCCTTCGACGGAGCCAATTATCGAGGGATCAGTCTTCTTAATGGTGTGAGCGTCTGAAACCGTTTGTCCATGACCTGACAGGTCCTTATCAGTGTGGTTTAAGACCAGGGAAGTCCACTATAGGCTAGATCTTCACATTACGACAGTTTCTGGAAAAGACCCGAGAAGTGGAAATCGATACTCACCACCTATTTGTCGATTTTAAGGCCGTATAGAGACGAGCTACGCAGTTCCACGTCTATTTTTGGCATTTTTACCAAACTCGTCAGATTGTGTAGGATGACGATGGAGAACTCTCGCTGCTCCGTCAAAGTCGGTAACGAACGCATCGAGACCTTCAATGCCAAAAACGATTTTAGACAAGGCGACGGACTGTCATGTGAATTCTCCAACATCATCCTAGAGAAGATCGTGCGTAATTCACAAGTCAACACCAGAGGCACGATCTTCCAAAAGTCAGCTCAACTGCTAGCATACGCAGGAGATATTGATATGATTGGACGAACACAGCGAGCCGTCAATGATGTGTTTTCTGGGATTGAAGCGGAAGTGGCTAAAATGGATCTGGCGGTAAATGAGGGCAAAACGAAGTACATGCTGTCATCAAAGAAGGACACACAACATCGACGTCTCGGACGGAGCGTCACACTAGGCAGCAGAAACTTCGAGGTAGTTAAGGACTTCGTCTACCTCGGCTCCGCTGTAACCATGGACAACAACATCAGTACCGAAATCAAACGCAGAATCACCCCTGCCAATCGCTGTTTCTTTGGGCTCAAGGTGAATTGAGAAATAAAGCCCTGTCTCGAAGGACTATGCTTTATGCAACAGCTTGATCGTCCCCGTCCTACTTTATGGCGCGGAATTTTGGACGTTAGCAAAGGCGGATAAGGAAGCCCTTAGTCTTCTCGAGAGAAAAGTTTTGCGTGCGAGTTTTGGTCCTGTTTGCGTTGATGGCATCTGGAGGAGAAGATTTAATGACGAACTCTATGGGCTGTACAGTGACGCTGGTTAAGCGTCTTCGGATAAAACGCGTACAATGACAAAATCATGTAGAGCATACGGACACCACAACTGCAGCCCGAAAAGTAAGCCATTGGATTAACGCCACAGAGGACGGCCTCGGCTGAGATGGCGCACACAAGTGTATGAAGAACTCAACCTCAACCATGCGCAATTGGAGGAAACTAGCGAAAGACCGTGCTGGCTGGAGAGGCATGTTGGTTGAGTCCCAGATCCACCCCGCACTGTAGCCCCCTAAGGAGAAGAAAAAGAATTGTACAGTTTACAATATTTTACTTTGTTGTGTCAAGGATTCACCTTAACTAGATTTGGTATGCGAGATGAAGTCTCTGCTTCCTTAATACTAAGGAGTCCAGAGAGCGAGAACGACTATGAGAGACTTCAAAAAAACCAATTAATAGACTTTGTAGACTTTGTAGTGCTCTGCTTGTATCGCGTATAAGTATAAGTGTAGGTCTATCAATCATGTCGTGTCGAACGGGAGCTATGACCGTTTCGCACTACAAATACTTTTCAACGAGCGAAAGTGTTATTTCCTATCACGCGCATAGCACTCAAAATTCATGATTGTCACCATGGAAAAGCTCAAACTATGTAACTTGAACTCCTTAAACTCCCTAAACTTGGATAATTATTTTAGAGTTTACCTTTTCCAAAGTTTTAAATGCCTCAATGAAACTCACATTCAAGTCTATAACATTTTATGTCAAAAATACATTCGAAAATACATTGAGAACATCTTCATATTCAACGCAAAATTTTACAATGACACGTAAGGCAGGAAACATCAGTTACAAGACTTTTCAGTTTGATCGGGACAAGCCATTTGATAGAGAAACTGTATGATAGTGCGCGTGGGACGGCCTGTCATGCGATTCTTTAGCAGATACGGCAGCATTCCGGTCTTTGTGAGCATGCCCACACTTCTTATGTCAACGTGTATCCAGTCAGCGTTTTTGACGAATTCCTGCATGAAGTTATGGGCTTATGAATGCGATAGAATGGAGGCATGTACTTACGTGAATGACTGCTGCACCCTTGCAGGACGAGGCAAGTCCAGGGCCAAAGTTACTTATGTCGTAACTGACGCTGTCTGAAAGTGAAGAAATAAGAAAAGTTAAAGCTCTCATGTGATCAGAATCGCAACAGTGTCAAATAGCGAAGATATTCATGTTTTTCAAAAGTGAGTATCCAACAACCCTTGGCCCTTGATGGCGATAAACAGTCGCGAGTATGTTACACTTCTTCAAAAAGTCTCTCTGAATAGGGAAGTTTTTGGTAAAGATTGCTCCTATGATCAGATTTAAAATGATCAGTCAGGAAACAAATTTAACTGGAGGTCACATTACTCCGACCAACCTGAATTGCAATGATTCCTCCATTGGAGTAAGTTTTGTGCATGGCATTGTGCATGGCATTGTGCATGGCATTGTGCATGGCACAAAACTTTTAGAACTCTCACAAAAACCACTGAGTGAATGCTAAACACGCACGCATTGATGGCTTCGTATCATTTTTTTATGCATATGACACATCATTCAATTCTCGGGATTGACATATAGGGGACCCCACTAACAAAAACTCCATATTGTTTTTATTGAATACAAACATTCAAATGACATCTGTCAAATTTTCATGATAGTCTAACATTTTGATTCCTTTCTTTTAACGATTTATCTTTGGCTTCAATATAGGCTTCAGTTTCAGCTATCATCTCCTCATTAGAGGCAGTTTTTTTTGGCGAGCGTCTGTTTAAGGTCTGAAAAGAAGCAGAAGTCGCTTGGGCCAGATCTGGAGAATACGGTGGGTGCGGTAGCAATTCAAAGCCCAATTCGTTCAATTTGGCCATGGTAGCCAACGACCTGTGACACATTGCATTGTCTTGGTGGAATTTCTTCCTTCCAATGCGCCCATAATGCCATATAGTAGTCGCTGTTGATCCTTTCGACTTTCTCAAGATTGTCTATGAATGAAATCCCCTGCGCATCCTATATTATGGATGCCATAACCTTGCCAGCCGATCTTTGTGTTTTTGGAAGCTTTGGGCGTGTTTCGCCTGCTGCTGTGCGCTCCGCTGACTGCCGATTTGACTTTGGAGTGTAGTAGCGGATCCATGTTTCACCCATTGTGACATACCGACGCAAAAATCCAGTTTATTCTGGCGGAACTGCTCCAAACAGCTCTCAATGCGTTGTTTTTTCGGTCTATTGTGAGCAATGTAATACCCATTTCGAAAACAGCTTTCTCATGGACAAATGTTCGTGCAAAATAGTGTACACACTGCCTGTTGGTATATTAAAGATGCCAGCTGCCTCGTGCAAATTCGTTTTATCGTGTACTTTTTCGACGTTTTCAGGTGTAACCACCTCAATTGGCCTTCCAGAGCGTTGAGCATCGTCTGTCTGTATGGCTACGTTTAAAGTCAGCATACCACCGACGAATAGTTGTTTTTGATGGAGCAGAGTCCCTGCAACACTTTTCAAGCCAGTGCTGAGTTTGCACGGTATTTTCTCCCATCAAAAAGCAGTGTTTAATAGGCACCCGAAATTCTATTTTTTTTTTCAATGTTTTGAAAAACGCTAAAGTTGCGTCACTTGAAGCACTGTAAGTTGTAACCTAACAAGTGTTGAAACTATATATACTGTGAGCGTCAAAAGTGAGTAAACAAATATCTGATTACTGTATAAAGATGAAAATTGGGTCAAAGCAACAACAAAACTCAAATTCCATTGATACACAAAAAAAGCTTTATTCTATGGGATCAATTATTCGAAACATTTTATTTAGTGATGGAAGCAAATTCGAAAATTTTAAGAGCCATATAAATAAAAAAATTTGGAGAGCATAAAATGAAGAATTTACTGAAAAAAATATTAGGCCGGTCGTGAAACGTGTGGGAGGTTCAGTGATGGTGTGGGAGTATGTAACAGCATCTTGGGTCAGTAATCTTGTCTTCATTGATAGTACAATGGGGAAGGAAGATTATCAAAATTTTCTCAGGAGCAACTTGCAACCGAGGATAGACAAGGTAGGTTTAGCAAGGAATTGGGTCTTTCACCAAGACAATGATCCTAAGCATACCTCACATCTTGTTAAGGAATGGTTGCTTCAAAGGACCCCAAAACAGCTTGATCATCCCCCGCAATAACCGGACCTTAACCCAATAGAACGCTTATGGGAGCATTTGGATCGAAAAATTCGACAGAGTACCATCAACAACAAGGAAGACCTGAAAAAAGCTATAACAGAAGAATGGTCAAAAATTTCCACCGATGTTACCAAAAAACTGGTAATGTCTATGCCACGTAGACTCAAGGAAGTCTAAAGGAGGACCAACAAAGTAATTTGATTTTCAAGCAACAAATAAGTACATTTGTTGATAGAAATGTATACTGTTTACTCACTTTCGACTCGTAATATATGAAGTAGTTATAGCTTTCATTAAAAAAATGTATTTGTTTTTGTTTTTACCGTACTTTATCTTTTTAATAATATATCACATTGAATTAAGATGTTTTCGTGTGTCAATGGAATTTGAGTTTTGTTGTTGTTTTGACCCAATTTTCATCTTTATACTGTAATCAGATATTTATTTACTCACTTTTGACGCTCACAGTATATTCATATGGGACCGTCTTTTGCACTTTTTTTCCTTTCATTGCATCAATAATGCCATGTGGCCATGCCGTGTTCGCTGTTGATTATTTGGTCTTTCTCAAGAGAGTCGATAAATAAAATTCGGTGCGCTTCGCAAAATACGGATGCCATAACCTTGCCACCGACCTTTGTGATTCTCGACGTTTTGGGCGTAGTTTACCGGCTGCTGTCCACTCCGCTGACTTCCGATTTGATTCTGGAGTGTAATGGTGGGTCCATGTTTCATCCATTGTGACATTCCGATGTATAAAGTCCTGCTCACTCTGGCGAAAGAGCTCCAAATAGCTCTCAGAATCATCGATAAGTTTAAGTTTTTGGTCTATTATAAGCAAACGCGGTACCCATTTTGAAAACAGCTTTCTCATGGACAAATATTTATGGAAAATTGTGTACAAATTAACACCACAAAACTAAAAAGTCGCATTCCACTAGTGACTTCACAATATGAAAAAAAAATTAATTGTGAAGATGTTATTTACGGAATAAATAACGATTGTAACTCATTGAATGAACATTTTGTAAAAGAAACTTGTTGTTTTAAATTGAATTGTTTTAATCAACGTATTCCATATTTAGTTCAGGGAAAACCATCAACTTGTGACGGGTTAATAATCACCAAGTACCAAGCGCGGAAGGGCTCCAACCAAGATCTCCGTTTCTCAATCAATTCAACGGAACAATTTTAGCACAGTAACAAGATCAATTTACCAGGTGTACCAGTTTTTTTTTTTTTAAATAAAACACTAATTATTAGTTACGACCACCTTTCTGGCAATTTGTGAATACTACGCCAATAAAATTGTTCGTCTTTTGAAGCAAACCAACCAGACACCAAATTTTCGACCGCCTTTTAGGAGTCAAAGTGCTGCTCAGCCAATGCGTGTCCCATCGATGAAAACAAATGGTAGTTGGAAGGAGCCTGGTGAACACGGCGGGTGTGTTTGCTGCTCCCGACCAAGTGTTTTGATTGTGTCCTGAACCGGTTTTGCTTTGTGTGAAGGTGCATTGTCATAGAGCAAAATTGCCTTGCCATGTCTTCTGGCCCATTCTGGTCGTTTCTCGATTAATGCATTGTTCAAATTGATCATATGTTGTCGGTAGTCATCAGTATAAACGGTTTCACCAGGTTTTAGGAACTCGTGGTACAGCACACCTTTCTGGTCCCACCAAACACACAGCATTGTCTTCTTGCCGAATCGATTTGGTTTTGCAGTCGATGTTGATGGTTGTCCCAGATTTTAAATTCATTTTTCATCGCCAGTAACAATCCGATGCAAGACCGATTTTCTTTCGTGTCTTTGAAGCAAAATTTCACAAGCGTTTTTTCGGTTTCCCAACTGCCTTTCATTCAATTCATGTGGCACCCGTTTTCCACACTTTTGGATCTTTCCCATAGCTTTCAAACGGTTGTTTGTTTGTTTGTTTTGCAAGATTTAACATTGCTTTTGACTCAAAGTGTTATATCCATCCAATATCGTTTGCAATTCGGCGTCTTCAAACCTTTTTGGTGATCTTCCACGTTCTTCATTTCTCACATCAAAATCGTTATTTCTGAACCGCTGAAATCGTCTTTTGCATGTTGCTTCTGATAGAGCATGATCACCATATACCTCGACAGGCATTCGATGCGACTCTGCAGCACTTTTCTTCAAATGAAAACAAAAAATTAATGCTTTCCGCAAATCATCATTTCTTGGTACAAAATTCAACATTTTTAACACAATGAAAAAATATGATGTTGTCTGTTCAATGACTTGATGTATACTAAATATTTTTCACAGATGTCATATCAAACAAACAAAAACAAAAATAAGGGCTCGTTCACAACAAATGTTCCTTATCGAGACATTTGCGACGCTCACACGCCGCAGGGTCTAGGTTTGATTCCCGGCTGAACACCTCGAATTTTTCAGGGCACCACCTCTTTCGAGCTACTAAAAACACTCAAAGAGTAATAACTGTCCAAGAAAGTTTCGCAAAAATTCTAAGTTTGGAGTCGGCAAAAAACTGTAGGTCCCTTCTACTCGTGAGAGAACAGACGCGCGCACAACACGAAGAGTTGATGAGCAAGCTAAGCCCTGGTCCCTCGGTGGACTGTCGTGCCAATTATTATTATTATAATGGAATGTCGCGGGCCATCAGTCATGAAACTTCTAGCCTTGGAGAAGCATTTGAACAACACCATGCACATAGTAGAAGTAGAGGGTGAAGGACAGATTCACGTCATTACCAACTATAGCATGACATCTCTCCCAATAGAAGCCATTGTAGCAATTATCATCAGGCAGATGTTGGACCGACGCAGTAGACTTACAATTCGCACCGAAACTGTAACGAACCCGGAAAACCAGCCCGAAAACCAAGCTGAAGACGAGGCATCAAAACAAAGTCAATACCAATGGAGTCGAATGAGAACACTCGATTTTGAGGGAGGAGGGAGGAGTTAACACTACAAAACTTACAAGTCGCATTCCACCAGCGGGTGCAATACCCTTTTTGTCGCCACATGTACCCGAAGGTTCAACCCCGGGAACTGCACCTGCATAACATAAGCTTCATGCACACACCCCATGCTCTCAGAACCGGCAGACGCTTGGATCAGCATTATATCCAGTATCATTCAACAGCAACGATCCGGACGCAAGCAGCTGAATCAACAACCTGTCGCGCTGATAGTGACTATGAAAATTTTCAAAGTAGATTTAAGTTTAGTTCTGATTGGCACAATAAAGTGGGCAATTGTGCCAGAAAAAGATTTTTTTATTTCGCAGCGCGCAAACCTCTAATTTACAAGCTGCCTTCTGATATTTTGAAGGTGTCAGCTATCTCACGCAATTTCACTTTGGGGTTTTCCAAAACGATTTTGTGTACTTTTTACAGTTTTCATGTGCAACCACCTTAATTGGCCTTCCAGAACGTTCAGCATTGTTGGCGTCCGTAAGGCCACGTATAAAGTCAGCATACCAACGAGGAGTAGCTGTTTTTGATGGAGCAGAGTCCCTGTTGGAGGAAAGCATGCCCGATGAGTGGAATCTCAGCGTCGTTTGCCCGGTTCACAAGAAAGGAAACCCCTTTGACTGCGCCAACTACCGAGGGATTAGTCTCCTGGACATTGCATACAAGATCCTCTCTGTCGTATTGTGTGAGCGTCTGAAGCCGTTTGTCCATGGCCTGATAGGTTCCTATCAGTGTGGTTTTAGGCCAGGAAAGTCCACAATAGACCAGATCTTCACATTACGGCAGATCCTGGAAAAGACCCAAGAAATGCAAATTGACACTCACCGCCTATTCGTCGATTTCAAGGCCGCATATGACAGTGTGCATAGAGACGAGCTATACAGTGCCATGTCTAGTTTTGGCATTCCTACCAAACTCGTCAGATTGTGTAGGATGACGATGGAGAACTCTCGCTAGTCCGTCAAGGTAGGTAACGAACGCACAGAGACCTTCAATGTCAAAAAAGGTTTTAGACAAGGCGATGCACTGTCATGTGACTTCTTTAACATCATCCTCGAGAAGATCGTGCGTAACTCACAAGTCAACACCAGATGCACGATCTTCCAGAAGTCAGTTCAATTGCTAGCCTACGCTGATGACATTGACGTGATTGGACGAACACAGCGAGCCGTCAATGGGGCGTTTGCTGGCATTGAAGCAGAAGCGGCTAAAATGGATCTGGCGGTAAATGGGGCCAAAACAAAGTACATGCTGTCTTCAAGAAGGACACACAACATCGATGTCTTGGACAGGGCGTCACACTTGGCAGCAGAAACTTCGAGGTAGTCTAGAACTTAGTCTACCTTGGCTCCGCGGTAAACAGGGATAACAACATCAGTACCGAAATCAAACGCAGAATCACTCTTGTCAATCGCTGTTTCTTTGGACTCAAGAGACATTTGAATAATAAAGCCCTCTCTCGAAGGACTAAGCTCGCTTTATATAACAGCTTGATCCTCCCCGTCCTACTCTATGGCGCGGAATCTTGGACGTTAGCAAAGGCGTATGAGGAAGCCCTTAGTCTTTTGGAGTTTTGCGTGCGATTTTTGGTCTTGTTTGCGTTGATGGCATCTGGAGGAGAATATTTAATGACGAACTCTATGGGCTGTACAGCGACATGCGCCTGGTCAAGCGTCTACGGATACAACGTTTAAGATGGCTAGGCCATGTAGAGCGCATGGACACCACTGCTGCGGCCCGAAAAGTCTTTGAATCCGAGCCATTGGGAACAGAAGACGACCTAGACTAAAGTGGCGCACACAAGTGGAGCAGGACCTCAACCAACTTGGTGTGCGCAACTGGAGACAGCTGACGAAAGATCGTGCTGGCTGGAGAGGCATGTTGGTTGAGGCCCAGGTCCACCCCGGACTGTAGCGCCACGAGAAGAAGAAGAAGAAGAGTCCCTGTTACACTTTTCAAGCCATTGATGAGCTTTTACGGTACTTTTTCTCATCCAAAAACCGTGTTTAATCAACACAAGAAATTCTGTTGTTTTTCATTGTTTTAAAATTCCCAAAAGTAGCATCCCTTGAAACACTAGAAGTTGTTACCTTATAATTTGGCAGGTTTGTACTTCCCAAAAATAATATGGATTTTTTGTTTGTCAACCCTATATGTCAGTCCCGGGATGTGTTAAAAGGCATGACGAGGTGATCTTGCAACATGGTTACACTCGTCTGTTGCGCTCCAGAACTATCTGCAAACACTGAAATGGGAAATCCTAGCCGTCACGGCGTATTTTCCAGATCTCCCTCCTTTGGCGACTATGGGCTTTTTCGAAGGAAGGAAAACGATTTGGAGCTCACCGGATTGGGTATTTTGAAGAATTAGAAGAAAGGCTTAAGGATTGGATCGATGTCAGAAACAGGTCGTGTCCGAAACTGCTTTGATGGGAAAGAGTAGCCGTTTCCAATGGACAATACTTGGAGTGATGTCTTTTTCAATTTCAATGACTTTTAATAGAAAAAACTCCCAAAAACACACGATTTCTTTCTGATCGTTCAATCTTGTTGTTAGCCTTCCATAGAATCAGTTGAAGAAGTATTGGTTTTATTTGTTTTTTAGGAGTTGTTTAAAACAGATTCCCTCCGAGCTGTAATAAGCTATAGAAATGTTGGAGCCCACACGTATTTTTCTAAAAAAGAATAAAGAAAACAAAACAAAGTTCCTAAATCTAGAATGTTCACCGATATGATTGTTGCCATTTACAGCTCTGTGCAAAAAAATAGCACCACGTTGAGGTCTGCACTTTGGATGCTAATTACTTTTCTCCATGCTCATGTAAAGACACGATATTTATTGTAGGACATCTTGTTGAACCCTAGCTTCACTGCTACACGTGGCATTGGTTATCCGAGGGAACACATTGACTGACATCATGAAGTCTACAGTCTTTGTTAAGACTACTTTTATGGAATTTTCGAATAAAAAGCGTGAAAATTTAGAGAAGAACACTCGGCCAGATATGAACGCAAGCAATGACTACCAGCGCCATCTTTAAGGCGTCAGCTATCTCACCTAATTTCACTTTGCAGTTTTCCAAAACGATTTTGTGTACTTTTTTTGAGGTTTTTAGCCTTAACCACCTCAATTAGCCTTCCAGAGCCTTGACAGCGCAGCCGATCGACCTAACGGCTGTTATAAACGCACATCACCCCACATCAAAACACATCCTAAGCAAACAAAGTAGAGCGCAGGCACACACATCATGACATGTCTACGTGCTAGACATCAGCACGTGCAGAACAACGACGACGAGCAAACCAACAAACGACGAGGCGCGAAGAAGAATCACCGAAAGGAGACGAGCAAACATCCGATTATCCTGTACACGCCAGCGCGACAACCTAGCGGGACTGATCATCGGTACATTTTTTGTGTGCATCAAGGGTTTGATGGTTATTAGGAAATCAAATTTCCTCACTCCAGATTTTACTTCCAACGAGAGCAGCCAGGAGCATATTTTGTGTAACATTTTGTGTAGTATTTTAGCGTGCAGAATTTTTCGCGTCTACAGTCCACAAATTTTATTATCGAAGTAGGAAAAGTAAAGAAGAATGTTTGTCCGCTTGAACATTCTTTTATTGATCCTGACAAGAGCGCTTAGACTCGTTGGTGTCTGTACGGTCACGTTTAAAGTCAGCATGACACCGACAGATAGCTGTTTCAGATGGGCCCGAATTTTTTAGGAGAAAAATATCTCCTGAAGTACAAGTCACAGTAGACTCAATTTATTTCATAGCAGTTCTTAGTCTATAAAAGAATACTGCTAATTTTGTTGGAGTCAACGAGTCCTTGAATTTTAAGCTTGCTTCAGTGGGAAAGTGGATGGCATGCAATTGCAATTAGAAAAAACCATTTGGAGTCTTCCTCATCGACTCCAAATGATTAGGGCTGTCATTGAAAGCGTACAGACTAGTAAGAAAAATCTACCACGTATACTGGTCAAGATACCAGGTGTATCGGTATGAAAGCACATGAATCACATGAAATCACAACAAATGTTCCCTATCGAGACATTTCTACCAGGTATACCCGTATGAAGTGAGCGTCAAGATACAAATGTCTCAAAAGGGAACATTTGTTGTGAACGAGGCCTTATTTTGTTTTGTTTGTTTGCTATGACACCTGTAAAAATTTTTAGTATACATCAAGTTATTGAACAGACAACATCATATTTTTTCATAGTGTTAAAAATGTCGAATTTTGCGCCAGAAAGTGAATATTTGCGGAAAACATTAATTTGTTGTTTTCATTTGAAGAAAAGTATTGCAGAGACGCATCGAATGTTTGTCGAGGCATATGGCGATCATGCTCTATCAGAAGCAACATGCAAAAGACGGTTCCAGCGGTTCAGAAATAACGATTTTGATGTGAGAAATGAAGAACGTGGAAGATCACCAAATAGGTTTGAAGACGCCGAATTGCAAACGATATTGGCCAGAGATGACACTATGAGTCAAAAGCAGCGATGTTCAATGTTGCACAACAAACAGTTTCTGACCGTTTAAAAGCTATGGGAAAGATCCAAAAGTGTGGAAAATGAGTGCCACGTGAATTGAATGAAAGACAGATGGAAAACCGAAAAAACACTTGTGAAATTTTGCTTCAAAGACACGAAAGAAAATCGGTTTTGCATCGGTTTGTTACTGGCGATGAAAAATGGATTTATTTTAAGAATCCTAAACGGAAAAAATCATGGGTTAAGCTGGGACAACCATCAACATCGACTGCAAAACCAAGGCAAGAAGACGATGCTGTGTGTTTGGTGGGACCAGAAAGGTGTGCTGTACCACGAGCTTCTAAAACCTGGTGAAACCGTTAATACTGATCGCTACCGACAACAAATGATCAATTTGAACCATGCATTGATCGAGAAACGACCAGAATGGGCCAGAAGACACGGCAAGGTAATTTTGCTCTATGACAATGCACATGCACACAAAGCAAAACCGGTTCAGGATACAATCAAAACACTTGGCTGGGAGCAGCTACCCCACCCGCCGTATTCACCAGACTTGTCTCCTTCCGACTACCAATTGTTTTCATCGATGGGACACGCATTGGCTAAGCAGCACTTTGATTCCTACGAGGAGGTCGAAAATTGGGTGTCAGATTGGTTTGCTTTAAAAGACGAACAATTTTATTGGCGTGGTATTCACAAATTGCCAGAAAGGTGGTCAAAATGTGTAGAAAACATTGGCCAATACTTTGAATAAAATGTTTTCACTTTCCCATTAATAATTAGTGTTTTATTTTCAAAAGAAAAACTCATTTCATTCCGGTATACCTTATAGATCAGGTTACCTTCACTTGAGTGCACCATCTCATTCTGGAACACGTTCTGTTGCGTGTACCATCTCAGTCTGGAACACGTTCTGTTGTTGTATTCCCCCCAATGACATGGATTCGACAAATTTTACGGGTAAATGTCTTCATACCCTAGAAGAACGTAAATGCTAATACATGCTTAAGTAGACACATGCTGCTGGTCACCATGAAGTTCGTCTCTAACTTCTCTAATGTCTCTAGCTCCTCCTCCTTCTCCAGATGTCATTATAGAATTCCGGACAAACACTCTGCGGTCGGAGGAGAGCAGAACAGTTTTATGGGGATGTCCAAGTTTTGGAAAAAGCCAAATTTATCACTCGCTCGGAAAGACGCATACAGCTCATTTTCATTTTTATTATGATCAAAAAATGCAACCAGACAGTAGTTACGTTTTTATCCCTCTCAACTTTCGACCTGAAGCAGATCATGTCCATGGCTTCCTTACGGTCTCTGCTGCCACCACAGAAGTGACCACCCATCCGAGATGATAACGCTGTTGCGTCCTTTGTTGATACAAGCATAGACCCAATTTAGACGCTTTGACTTCTTTGGGGGCTCAATGCGTTCATGTGAGCAAGCCAATGTCATTTTCGGAATCATCTGAATGGGTTGTTGAAAGAGCGAGGTTGTGGTGTGTGAGTCCCGTCCACAGCAAGAAATGTGTTTGTTGAACTACAGTCGCCATTTATGGAATACTTCTTGAATTTGACGTTGAGTGTCGCACTCTACCCACTACGCCATGGCCGCCATATATCCAGCCTTACATGTTCCTAATATATTCCTGCGAAAACTCTTAAGATAAGGTTCCTGGACAGTTGGGGGATGCCAAATAACCAAGATATTGCTACAAAGCAAAATAGCACTAAGGACCAAAAGAAGTCTCTGGGTGTCAACTTCACTGAAAGGCTAAAAACCTAATCTGATACCAGAATGACCCTTCAAAAGTACAGCTTCGCGTTTAATCACTTAACGCTTTGATGCAACGACAAATGAAGCTGTTTCTCTACAATGAACTCAAACGGCCAACAAAGGCACCTCCTTGATCTGTATGGAGACATTTCCGATGTTCGAAAGAAAGACATAGACACTATTTTCACTGCCACGACGAGAAAAACATCAACCAGCCACAAGTTTCTGTCACACACAAATCCAATCGTGAGGAATTAGAGGTGACATGGCAAAGAATATGACAAAGGGACATTTCTTAACCAAACAATTTTCCGCTCACTCTTAGGCTCAAAGCCTTTGCAAACTTTTTTTTTATGGATGACTGACCTTCTACTCACTTTTAACCTGCTTTGCATAGTAATTCCACAACGGCATCCGCCACACCCTGTCCCCGGTAATCGATCCCGCCTTTTGCATCTGCTTCCAGAGGTAGTGTGAGTTTGAGAACACAGACGCAGCTCCAGAGCCGATTCCCTTCTTCGCCCCACTGCCAAGCGTTGCAATATCGACCACCAGACGGGGATTATAAGCCTTCTGAGCGTACAGTAACGGGTCGGCCATTACAACAACCCCCGCCTTATTTGTTTGCTGCATTAGAAACCAGAACAAACTCAATATGTCTTCGAATTAGAAAAAAATGCGCATCACTCACTTCAATAGCCAAGAGTTTTCCATTCATGCAGGTTATCACGTCGCCAGGCTTACAGGACCTCCCCGATGGCATATTCTCGCACAAAGGTATCACGGCTGCTATGTTAATGGGAAGCGAGAGCGCAGCAGCTGCTCGAATCGCAGCCACAACTACGGCAGCGCCCGCCATTGAGCCGCGATACTGATCCAGACGTTCTTTTGGCCGCAACGAAATGCCGCCGCTATTGAAAGTGATTCCCTTCCCGACAAGCAGTATGGGCTTGTCTTCAGGTGACGTTCCACAGTACTTAATCTCGAGGAGGACTGGCGGCTCGCAGGATCCTTTGGCGATGTACAGGAATGTGTTGAGGTGATTTTGCTGAATCCAGTCCATGGCGCGGATTTCAACTGTCATGCCACAGGGGCACAGCGCATCGACGGTTGCCTTCGGGGAGACGACTTCAAATCATTGGAGTCCTTAATACAGCACATCGTACCTGGGCGAATAATGTGGGCGTCATTAAATTACTCGGAGCATCGGTTAAGCGTCTGGCGAGGTTCTGCGCATCTGCTTTGAAAATTCCCCGTGTCCAGGCATCGGTTTCCGTCGAATCAAACAGTTCCAACTTGGGGACATGGGTTTTGTCCTTCTTCGACTTCTGGTCCTGGTACTGATATATGGCCAAGGCGCTGCCCTCTGCAGCCTGCTCGGGGTAGTCCATCGAGTCGACATACACCTCAGCGCAGCCCTGCATTTGCAGTTGCCTAGCTCCTACCGCTGCTGCTATCCTCACATTTTCCTGCAAATAACTCTCTCTATACAGGAACTTATTGGACTACAAACATACCATTCCCTCATCAAGCATCTCAAGCTCGTTGAAACCGGCGCCCTCGCGCCCGAGTCCAACGACAGCAATGGACCGAAACTCTGAATCGATGTTGTTGAACACCTTCTTCGTTCCCAGGTGTCCGCTCATTTTGTACCTGCATTTGGAAAACTAATTGTCTGGCAGGCACTGCTGTGTGGCAAGGCGGTACTCACTGATTGACAAGCTTCTTCAGCAACCCCTGAACTTTTAGATCGAATTTTTGACCACTTACCGAGAGCTTCGCGGGCTTGTCGTCTTCCTTTTCGTAGAGTCCCAAGACTAGGCCTTTCTGAAAGACGCACCTCGTTATGGGCAGTGATGGGCTCTATTGGTACTCACAGAAAATTTGTGCTTGTCGTCGGTGGCCAGATGTCGACGGAGGGCATTCGCCATCGACATGCGGTGTGTTTCCCCGACAAAGAGATTCATCCTCTTACTGTGCACCAGTGCTAACCGATAAGCCATTGTAGCTCAAATTTATACAATTCACCGACGTGAAAATAGTCCTAAGCTGTATATTTGTCCTTAGTTTTAAAAACAAGCAAAGAATTTCGTTCGACCTAATTTACGTTCTTTCGAGAAAAGAAATCTCACAGTCTACTGGGAAAAAATTAAAATCCATAAAGTAATGAGCGTAATCGAGAATAAAGGAATCTCTGGAATGATATAAGCTGTACTCTGCGAGGAATTGACACAGTTCATAGAAAGGCTGAGAAATCCTGCGCGGATAGTAGGTTGTTTTGCCGAAGCCAAGTGAAGGTAATCTGCTAAGACCGACAATCGTTGAGTGGCTGTGTCGTGTAGTTCGACGAGAGTTCTTCCCTAGGTGGAAGAAGGAAATAAATGTGTAGGCAGCAGCCTTGGTGAGTGAATAGAGTACAAAACTCACATGCCGATGGTCAAGTTTAGATATCTGGACTGAACATTCATCATTTTTCATTGCACCACCTCTTTTGATTTGCTGACAACCTTCAAAGAGATTTAACCTCTTTCGATTTACTGACAACCCTGAAATAAATTTAACTGCCCATGAAACAGCTTCTCAAATTTTGCCGTTCGAGGTCGGCAAGGAACTGCAGGACCCTTCCACTCGTGAAAGAACGAGCATAGTACGAGTAGCTCATGAAGAAGCTATGACCTGGTCCTCGTATAGACTGTCAGTCACCTTGAAGTAAAGGATAATCGCTAAATTTTTTTGTTATAATAGGCGCGAGCTAAAGGGATTGTTTATACCCTTAAATGACCGGAATTAAGTCACACGGAGCGAAGGTAAGAAAGAAGAGAGGGAACGAGGTACCGATGCACATTGGTTTTAACTGCTGTGAATTGTTAGGGGGGGAAAAGAGCACTCTATATTCGTGTGGTGCGGCTAAGCAACGAGTCTCTAAACTTAACTGTACGTCCGAAGGTGGGCTTAAGGGTGAACGGTTGAGCATTCCTAGCGACGCTGGTATTATGAGTGAATCATTGAAGGGGAGGAATGGAGCTGGCTAACTCACTGGATCATTTTTTGTTGAAGTAAGTTCATTCCAAGCCCTTCTGCTATTCTGTGGCTCACAGCACCCAGTTGCCATGCAGCTAGCTTCACGCTAAACACTAAAAGTTTCCAAAACCGTCTGGCCTGGTTCGGTAAAGTGAACACAACTGTTTTAGACAAGTAACAGCGCGGTACACTAACTTCGTCCTTATCACCAACATTGGTCTTAAACCAGACCTTTCACGATTCTCTCAAGTTGAGACAAAGTTATAAGAACTTCTAATTGGCCGTGGCAGTTGTAAAGTTCCTTCAAAAGCTGCGTCGTTGACTCCATTGGTAGGTTCGTTAAAACTTAACAAAAGTGATTTTGGATTATATTCGAGGTGCTCGAGAACAAAGTTAAAGGAAACAGGGCTAATAGATCCATTATCTAACTGAAACCAGATCATGTAACACAATTATCCAAATTGTTTTTATTGGAAAATCTAAAAAATACACCATTCAAGGTATTGTACGTCGGAAGGGAATATTTTTCCCCCTTTTTCTGAAAGTTTTCGAATACTATCCTCTCTGGCATCTTTCCAATCATTGAACCATTCATTCATTTCTTTTAAAGGTTCGAATCGGTGACACCTCAAATCGTTTTGCTTTAGCCAAAAAAGACAGATGTCAAAAGGAGCAAGATCTGGAGAATACGGCGAGTGGGGTAAGAACTTCCATTTTAGCGCTCTTGCTTGACCGTTAAAACCACGTGGAGGCGAATGATAATAATAATAATTGTTGGCGCTACAGTCCAAAGGGGGACCAGGGCCTAGCTTGCTCATCAACTGCTCGTGTTGTGCGCGCTACTGTTCTCTCACGAGTAGAAGGGACCTACAGTTTTTTGCCGACTCCGAACGGCGAAATTTGAGAAGCTTTCTTAGACAGTTATTACTCTTTGAGTGTTGTCAGCAGCTCGAAAGAGGTGGTGCCGTGAAAAATTAGAAAAATTGGTGTTGAGGTGGGAATCGAACCCACACCCTTCGGCGTGTGAGCGTCGCACTGTATCCACTACGCCACGGCGGCCACGGAGGCGAATGATATCTTGTTGTAAAATCACCCTCTCATGCCCTTTGGTGGATTTTGGTCGTTTTTCACGCAATACACGGTTCGATAACGTTCCAATCACGCAATGCACAGTTCGATAACGTTCCAATCAATTGTTTCGGTTGGATTAATATGTTCATACTATTTCACCATATGCAGAGCATAAGCCTTGAACCGTGGGTGTATTTCTTTAGCGTCGATTTAGACGATGATGAACGCGTTCACCGTATTTCTTGGGGTTATCGCAGTAGATTCACTTTTCATATCCAGTCACGATCCCGTGCAAGAGATGCCTTCCTTGGATGCCTTTTAAAAAGCAGTTCCAAGGTGAGACATAGCCTTCCTGCAACTCGTACGGCACCGAATTTCCATTCATGGATATTTCTTGCTCTCCATAATTTTTTTAAATTTGGCACGGATCTTGATTCAGTAATTGGCGACTTTCGTAATCTTCAAACTTTTGGGATGACAGAGAAGCTCTTTGTCTTTGATGCTCAACTTTCCACTGTTAAAGCGCCGAAACCACTTTTTGTATGATTTATCGGTCGCAGCAGATTGATCATAAAATCTGTAAGCAGTAAGTTTCTGTTTTTTTTTATTTATATCCACAACTGTACAGTTTGTCATCGGTACCGCAACAAACCGATCCAGCAACTGATGGGAGATCTACCCTCTCCAAGAGTCAGAGTAACCAGACCCTTCACGCATGTGGGCATCGACTACGCCGGCCCAATCACTATTAAGACGTGGAAAGGTCACGGAGCTGAAACCCTAAAGGGATATATATGTGTATTCGTCTGCCTCGGAACAAAGGCAATTCATATGGAAGCGGTAACCGACCTTTCAACGCCGGTATTTTTAGCCGCACTTCGACGCTTCACTTCCAGAAGAGGTATTTGTAGCCAAATTTATAGCGACTGCGGCACGAATTTCGTTGGTGCAGAAGCTGAACTAGGTCGTCTCCTAAAGGCAAGCGCGTGTGACTGGAACAAAATTGCAGAGGAGTCATCAGTACAAGGTATAAAGTGGCAATGATGTATATCAAAACTTCTTGCAAATGCTGTTTATTTAAGACAAATGCAGGTATTTCTAAAGAACCAAAAAACAACGTTGTTATCTAAAACAGCACATCACCTGCTGGTAAAAAATATCACATCTTTCCAAAGCAGCAGCTAATCGCTTCCAAGATGAGCCACAACTTGCATGTGGCGCCATCTTTTGCAAACAGACCAAATTAACTCCCAATACTTTTAACTATGTAAAAAGTTGCTTCTTCGGCAGTGTTTACTTCTTCTTCTTTTGGTGGCACTACAATCCGGGGTGGGCCTAGTCCTCAACCAACATGCCTCTTCAGCCACCTAACTGCCTCCAGTTGCGCACTCCAAGTTAGTTAAGTTTCTTTTCCACATGTGTGTCCCACCTTAGCCTAGACCGCCCTTTGATGACTTGTCCCAATGGCTCGGATAAGACTTTTCGGGCCGGGGCAGTGGTGTCCATACATGGCTTAGTTTTGTCTAAAACAGCAATGCTAACTTATAAAGGCAAAATATTTAAATAGCTGTTTTTTTATAATTTATAATCTTCTTGATGGTAAGAATAAGAAATATACTAACTACACACTATTAAAAAGAAATGACAAGGTAAATGCCTCTAATTGTCAGAATTTTCTCCTGAATTAAAAGAGCTGGTGTGGCGAGACCAGACGATATCGAGATTAAACAAGAAGAAAGAACAGACCTGTCGTTAGCGTAAATCGGCAGAGCAAAACCTGGCTGGGCTCATGGCCACGGGGTGTAAGGTTATGACCCGAGAATAAGATATCCAATGAGCGAATTTTCAGAGTTAATCGAAAGGCCTAAAGCCTTGTCGTACGTCTTTAGGCTTGGATAGTCTACTTTAGATTGGCTTTTAACACTTTGGCCCACGTAAGGGAATACCCAAAGAGCTGAAATCGACGCACCCAGTCTCCATGTCGATTATTGGATGAAGAAACGTTCCATGATGGCAGTCGTGGCGTTGTGGATAGAGTACAGCGAAGATGTAGGTTCGATTCCCGGCTGAAAACCTTTCGAGCTGCTGACAACACTCAAAGAGTAACTGTCTCAGAAAGCATCTCTAAAATTCGCTGTTCGGAGTCGGCAAAAAACTGTAGGTCCCTTCTACTCGTGAGAGAACATTAGCGCGCACAACACGTGTAGTTGATGAGCAAGCTAACCCCTGGTTCCTCTGGGAACTGTTGCCCCATCCAATTATAAGGTTGTCAAATATCCGCTTTTTTGCTCTTCATTCAATGCTTCTAAAAAAAGTCTTATAGTGACCGGATTTAGTTTAAATATGCGCTGTTTTGTTCGATAATCTGTTTCTATCTAAAAGGCAACTTCATAATACCCCCTCGTAGAAGCCCGTCTCCTTATTTGCGAAGAACTCGGGCAGCTGCATTTCACAAGCCTCTTTTGAGTTCAACTTTACACCACCAGGGGCGTTTGTCATGGACAGAAACAGGGTGTAATCGATTGGCGCCTTGTCCGGGCTATATGGTGGATACGATAAAAGCTCCCATCCGAGCTCCCGTAGGTTCTGACGAGTCATCAACGAAGTGTGTGGTTTGGCGTTGTCCTGATGGAAGACTACACTCTTTCTGTTGGCCAATTCTGGACGCTTCTGGTCGATCGCCTGTTTCAAGCGGTCCAGTTGTTCGCAGTAAATGGTAGAATTAAGCGTCTGGCCATATGGGAGCAGCTCATAGTGGTTGATTCACTTCTAATTCCACCAAACACATAGCAAAACCTTCCTGGCCGTTAATCCCGGCTTGGCCAGTGGTTGGGACAATTCACCGGTCTTCAACCACGACCGTTTTCGGTTGATATTGTCGTATGTGATGCATGGTCGCCAGTCACCATCCGCTTCAAAAATGGGTCGAGTTCGTTCCGTTTCAGCAGCATATCGTTAGCGTTGATTCGGTTCAGAAGATTTTTTTGCGTCAAACCATGCGGCACTCAAACATCAAGCTGTTTTTTGTATCCAGCCTTCTGCAGATGGTTTAAAGTGGTTTGGTGACTCCCATCTCCTGGGCGATGTCACCAAATGGCACATGCCGGTCTAATTCGATGATTTCCATGATTCGATCGGTATTCGTCGTCACAGGTCTGCCGCCGGCTGGCTTATACATGATGTCGTTTTCACCGGTTCTGAATCATCGAAACCATTCCTCCCCGGTTCGAAGTGATGGAATACCATCTCCCAAAACAGCATTAATCTCACGGAACGTTTCTCTAGCGGATTTGCCTTTAACGAAGGAAAACTTTAAAATAGCGCGAATTTCAGCGTTAGTGAACTCCATGTTTACACGTCTATAACTGTTGAACGCAATAACCAAACTTGTAGATTATGTCAAGACCAGATACGAGCTCTGTAGCGCTTTGCACTTAGCTAGAAATTTTAAAAGACAAAAAGGCGGACGGGAGATTTTAGGTACAGACTAGCTTCTACAACAACTACTACGACATGTGCAACTTTCTACTAGTAGTATAAACTTGCAAATGTCGATTGGAGGTCTATAAACGGATAGGGCTCGTTGTATTTTGTCAGAAACCCCAAAAAAGTGATACATTGCACGATGTTTTCTCCCTAGATCAAACTTGGAACCATTGGTGTACCAGGTATTTTGACGCTCACTTCATACCGGTATACCTAGTATGTCGCACTGACCAACTGCTCCACAGCGATCACTTTTCGGCTCTTGTACCATATACAAACACGTAACATGTCTCCGAACCCGATCCATTATGACAAATTAATAGAGGACGCCTTAGGCTGAAATAGAACACACTAGTGTAGAAGGACACAAGTGGCTGAAGGGACATGTTGGTTGAGGTTCAGGTCCACTCCGGGCTGTCATGTCAGGTTACAGCGGTTTCTGTTGGAAGACGACAAAAACTGCTCCGCCAGAGAACTCATCAAAAAAGGTCCAAGTCTTGGGTAAATAAGAAGCTTAGCCGCACTTTTCCTACATCTCTTGGAAAGATGTATTCTAGGTATATGGCCTAAGGGCAGACACGTTCATCCGCCTCCACCAACTGCAGCAACCTGGATTTTTTTAAAATTGAAAAATGAGAAATAGGAGATTTGTAGGTGCAATTTTGGATGCTATTCCAGTCAAGGTTCTTTCAAAAGTCAGGTGAAGAACTCTGGCGCCTAGTAAAATGTTTGCCATTAGGAACGTATGCATAACACACCTCCTGTTCTAGCTTTTCTTTAAGACCGAGAACACAACAGAGGATCTTCAAGTCCAATCGCATAGACAATGGAAGCACTTGACAATCAACTAAGTATTCAAAATTGAAGAGACCAGACCCATTCCACACTGAACGATGTTGTTATCCTCATCTAGTTAAACGCTTAAGGACAAGACTCTCTTTTAGAAAACCTTCACTTTAAGACCTTCTTTTATTCATTGACATCACCAAATAAAAACAAGGACCATCAGCTGTTGCAGACTTCTTTGTGGCAACATCTGCAAGCTGACGTGGCTTGGAAGTTGTCTAAAGGTCTCCGCAAGACTTCTTTACATCCTTCAAACAGCCTTCTGCTTCTGCATTTGTTTTAGTTTTGCGTCGTAACATTAAATTTTTGCAGAGGCACAACCACATCGGTCCCACTGTCACCTTGCATCACTCTCCTCACTCCGCTTCCTCGTCGTAAGGAAAACGCAAAAAATTCGACTGGATGTGCATTCCCGCGGTGCATTGCCAAGGCGCCAATGTCTTCCACTCAACGGGGTGCAGCAGTTCTGTTTCAACCCAACCGTCAGTGGTTTTTCGACAATTTATCCCTCCGTCCTCCTCCACCCCGCACACGGCCAGCATCACCTTGTGGGCGAAGTGAAACCCCAATGGGTACACCACCGCACCTCGGTGCTCAGAAAAAGCACGAGGACCACGAAATATTCATAAATTCATAAAACTTTGTCGCGGTCCTAAATAAGCCTCCGAAATGTGATGTCCGCGTGTTCTCTGCGGCCCCGCGCGAGTGATTCTGCGTCGTCGCAACAACTTTAACACGAACATAATGACTGCTAAATCATTTTTGGTGTCTCCTTCAGTCGCGTTCGACAGCGCGGCAATGGCTGGAGAGCGGCGAGCAGAGGCGGCGGCGGCGGCGTCAGTGACTGGCGATGATGATGGAGTGCGCGGAGGTCAGGCTCGGCTCAGGAGGACAGACGGTTCGTGCATATCTTAGCCGCTGGTGATCTGCTTATCGCGACGATGTTCATCGATTGTTGGGCTCCTCCGAGCGTACCTGTCAACGCACACCGGACGACAACGCAGTGCGCCCAGAGCGCACGGTCACCAGTGGGGACGGAGAAAGGTGCAAGGGTGCAAGTCTCATTGAAGGCGCATCGCAAAGGAATTTTGTTTATTCGACGGTGCTGCGCCAGAGGGGGAGAGCACGACTTGCCACCGGCGACGCCGACATGTTACGACAGTTGCTAATTTATTTTTAATTAATAATAATTTATAACTGTGTGCGTGGATGGCATCTTGATGATTTAATTTCGGAAACAGTGACCGGGGCGGGCTGTTGAATGGATTGTCGGTGGGGAGAGGATGTGGCGCTGCAGGGATGTGGATGACGTATTTGAGAGAAATCAATGACAAGCTGTTTAGGACCCATGTTGCCGACATCTTACCAACAGAACCTTTCAAACGTGTCTGTCCCTCTGTCAGAATACTTCGGATATAACAGTGATTTTCAACTCTTGCGAGCACCTCCGCACGTCTCTCCAAGACTTAGCCTAATTGCACTGTCCGTGCACACTCCAGCCGTCATTGAGTGTCAGTGGAAAGACAAAATTTTCCCTTCCCCTAAGCCTTTCTCCCACCTCTCACCACGGACCTCCTCTCACAGAGCTGTCAGTGCTCGTGTCCGCATAGAGTGCAACATCGCCAGTGAAAGCGAATCAGCCAACCATCTGCCGGTATTGTCCCACCCACCCACTTCCCTCCCGTCGCCCATTTCGTCATTTTTCATTTCTGCCACATTCTGTTCAGGAATCTTTTTTGACAAAACGCCGACTTAATCACACGCAGCGGAGGGCTGCTCCCATTACCGCACGCCACCACACAGCCAAAGAGCGTTTTGTCATCCTCCTCACCGGCTCTTCGACACACTGCGCCCCGCCGCTGATGATGGTCAAACGATAGCCCCTGATGGACAACGAATCGAACGGACACACATCTCCTCTCCGTCGCTCTGTGTCGTGAGCGAGTGAGAACAATGGCAGATTTCAATCTGGTGAATCTCGCGGCAGGACGACCGACGCGTGTATCTGCCAAGTCACCGCTCGTATGATTGTTTGATTGTTTGGTCGGAGGGATCCGACGATGATCGTCATCGTCGTCATCATCTCCGTCGTTGTCGTCGCAGTCGTCGTCCGAGAAGTCATCTTCATCAATTCATATCTCGTTCGGTGGGGTTTTCCATTAGCCATCCGAGCGTGTATGTTCATTTGTAGCCAGCAACAAGATGAAGATGATTAATCACATTTTTTTCTCGTCTTCTTCATTCGGTTCCAGATTTCGAGATGAATTCCTTTCGGACGGGGTGCTGTTGGCTTTCGGAAATCGCTTGGCGTGAGATGACCTCTGGGGCGATGGCACGCTGGAAATTATTGTGATTTTCGTGAGCCGTGTAATTAAGGGATATTAATTCTGATTGTTACGGTTCTTGTTGTTGGTTGTCCGTTGGAATGCGTGGAGTGACCGCGGATGGATTCATCAAATCCGAGTCTAGGCGGGATTGGGTGGGTCGATTTTCAAAGTACCGTCTTCCTCTTGCTGGATTGGGAATTCATTTTGAATTTGAGGTTGGACAGCTTGCACTTTCGGGCACATTAAATTGTGATTTGGGAGTATGTAGGTTGAAAAGAAATGCTGGACAGGTTGAGCATGGGCATAACACACCACGCTAACTGCTCGTATTGCCATCGAAAATCTCGACGAAACTGTCTTTAAAAAGCGAAGACTACGATTGTATGCCACAAGGAGTAAGGAAAACAAAATTTTAGTATACGAATAACTTTCAGTGAAATGAAGCTACTTCTGAAGATTTTCTTTACGCCCTTTGAAATCTCTGACTGCGGCCTTAGTCAAAGAACATCATAGCATGGGTATACGGCAGACAAGATCATGTTGAGAATTTAGTGGGATTGGGAGGGAAGTGTCGGAAAGTCCGAGTGTTTTACCGAAAAGTAAAACAGCTATCCGGAGGATACAAGGTTCCGACCGAAGCCTGCCGGGATCAAAATTGACAACTTGTGGTAGAGTCGCAGTCTATGCTTAGAATGTGGAAGGATCATTTCTGCAGACTCTTTAATGGCGTTGACGGCCCCAATTCCGCTGTTAGGCAGAATGTTCTGCTCGATTTGGATGATGATAGACAAGAATTCCGTCCCCCCGACTTAGACGCGGTGAAGATAGAAATATCCAAGCTAAAGTCGAACAAAGCTGCTGGAGCGGATGGACTGCGCGCAGAACTATTTAAAGCAGCTGGAGATGACCTGGTTGGGCGCATGCACAAGCTCATCTGTAAGATATGGTCGGAGAAAGGCATGCTCGATGAGTGGAATCTCAGCGTCGTTTGCCCGGTTCACAAAAAAGGAGACCTTTTTGACTGCGCCAACTACCGAGGGATTAGTCTCCTGAACATCGCAAACAAGATCCTCTCTGCCGTATTGTGTGAGCGTCTGAAACCGTTTGTCCATGAGCTGATAGGCCCCTATCAGTGTGGTTTCAGACCAGAGACGTCACTATAGAACCAGATCTTCGCTTTGCAGCAGATCTTTGAAAAGACCCAAGAAATGCAAATCGACACTCACCAACTAATTCGTCGATTACAAGGCTGCATGACATTGACAGTGTGCATAGAGACGAGCTATACAGTGCCATGTTTAGTTTTGGCATTCCTACTAAACTCGTCAAATTGTGCAGGATGACGATTGAGCTGCTCCGTCAAGGTCGGTATGGAACTCACCGAGACCTGTCAAAAAGGGTTTTAGACAAGGCGACTCACTGTCATGTGACTTCTTCGACATCATCCTCGAGAAGATCGTGCGTAACTCACAAGCCAACACAAGAGGCAGGATCTTCCAAAAGTCAGTTCAATCGCTAGCTCACGCTGATGACGTTGACGTGATTGGACGAACACAGCGAGCCGTTAATAAGGCGTTTGCTGGCATCGAAGCGAAAGCGGCTACAACGGGTCTGGCTATATATATGGGCAAAACGAAGTACACGCGGTCATCACGGAAGGACAAACAACATCGACATCTCGGACAGAGCGTCACACTAGGCAGCAGAAACTTTGCCTTAGTCAAGGACTTATCCTACCTCAGCTCCGCGGTAAACAGGGACAACAACATCAGTACCGAAATCAAACGCAGAATCGATTTTGCCAATCACTGTTTCTTTGAGCTCAAGAGGCAATCGAATGATAAAGCTCTCTCTCGAAGGACTAAGCTAGCTTTGTATAACAGCTTAATTATCCCTGGCCCACGTTATGCCGCGGAACCCTGAACGTTACCAAAGGCGGTTGAGACTTTTCGAGAAAAAACTTTTGCGTGGTCCTGTTTGCGTTGATGGCATCTGGAGCAGAAGATTTAACGACACACTCTATGGGCTGTACAGCGACATGCGCCTGGTAAAGCGTCTACGGATACAAAGTTTAAGATAGCTAGGCTATATAGCGCGTGTGGACACCGCTGCTCCGGCCCGGAAAGGCTTTAAATCCGAACCATTGGGACAACTCAACAGAGGACGGCCTAGACTTAGATGGCGCACACAATTGGAGAAGGACCTCAACCAACTTGGAGTGCGCAACTGGAGGCAGCTGGCGAAAGATCGTGTTGGCTGGAGAGGCGTGTTGTTTAAGGCCCAAGTCCACCCCGGACTGTAGGGTCAATGTAGATAATTCCTTTGTAATCCCACGAAACTGACAACATAATTTTCTTTTGATGAATATCAGCCTTTGACGTGTTTTGAGCTGTTTCACTTGGCTTGCTCCGCGATCATTTCCGACGACTTTATTGAGAACAACCCATTTTTAATGCAGTCATCATCAATTGTCTTAAAATGGATCACTTTCTTAACGTTTCTTTAGAAAATGGCAGAAGTTAATGAGTTGTGTTAAATGATTTGATTTCAATTTACGAGGAACCAATGTCGTACATAGAAAAGTTGTTTTAAACGATTTTTAATGCATGTGTGTAATACATGAAGCTTCTCCAGAATCTCACGTGATGTACTGCGATGATCCAAATCGATTATTGCTTTAATTTGGTCGTAATCAACATCAACTGGAAAACCAGAGCGTTGTTTTATCTTTGAATGAAAAATCTTCAGAAGGAAATCAATTTTGACACTGCCGTTTGAGGCTTTGTAACATAAACAGTAGAACACTTTTTCTGAAATTGCAATGAATGCGAATTCAACTAAGGCCATATATGAGTGAAATCCGCAATCACATATCCTATATTTTGAATACAATTTTGTTTAAAAAAATATCTTCCTTCCGCCTTTTTGTCTTTTGAAATTTCCGGCTATGTACGAGGGTTGCATTTTATATTTCGGGATTAGAAAACGAAAACAAATATTAATCATCGACAACAACTTCATTGTTTTTCAAAATATTCATCATTAAGATCTATACACTTTTGCATGCGTTTGAACCAATTGTCGAAGCACTTCTGCCACTCTGATTGAGGTATCTCCAAAACATGCATTCTGAACGCATCAACAGCTTCTTCAGTTGTCGAAAAACGTTGGCCTCTCTTTTAATTTCTTACCTAGGGGAATAAAAAGAAGTCATTCGGTGCAAAATCAGGACTATACGGCGGATGACTTATCAAATCGATGTTTTGAGTGCTCAAGAATTCAGTTGTTTGAGCCGATGTGTGAGAGCTCGCATTGTCGTGGTGAAGAGTGATTCGTCTTCGACGGTTGGTTTTCCTAATTTCTTGGAAGACAACTGGCAAACAACTGGTTGTGTACCACCCAGAATTGACTGTGTTGCGTTGTTCTAGTGGTATGCTTCCGACATGTCCAGTTTTTCCGAAGAACAGGTGACCATTTGCGAGCAACTTTTGTTGGATTTGGCTCAATTTGAAACACCCATACAGTCGAGTGCTGTTTACTTTCTGGCATACGCGTAAATCGATGAATCGTGGATCTGTCACGATGTTATAGACGTATTTCGAAGCACCGCGGTCGTATTTTTGGAGCATTACTTTCGACCAATCGACACGAGCCTTTCTTTAAGCGATTGACAAATTATGTGGGATCCAACGCGAACAAATTTTTTTGACGGTCAAATGTTCATGCAATATTGAATGTATGCTGGTCCCACTAATGCCTATGGTTGTCTCAATCTTGCGATAGGTCACATGACGATCTTGAAATATCAGTTGGCGCATAGCGTCAATAATTTCCGGAACAAACACTGATATTGGACAACCTTCACGAAATTCGTCTTGGAGTGAACTACGACCTCGGTTGAATTCACCATACCATCGATAAACACTGCTCCCTGATGGAGCTTCATCGCCAAAAATTGAATTAAGCTCATCGATGCACTGTTATTGAGTTTATTCACGTCGAAAGTTGTAAAAAGTAATCGCAATTTTCACGATTTAATTCCATTTTTTGGGCGAGATGAATCTCTTAAGTTACGGTAAACAACACAAATAGCGCACGTATGTCAAAATGTTCTGAGTACGTATAACCTCAGAAATGTAATACCTTGCGGTAGCGCTGGCAGTTGAAAAATTGCAACACTAGGGTTGCCCAACCCGAAATATAAAAGACAACCTTCATACAAAGCGCTACAAAGCTCGGAGGTATCTGATAACACTATACATCATTTGAAAGGTTTTGACATAGCCTACAAAACGACGCTATGCATGATTAGTTGCTGGATACAAAAAAAGCTTGATGTTTAGGAGCCGCATGAATCAACGCCTGCGATATGCTGCTGAAACGGAACGAACTCGACCCATTTTTGAAGAGAATGGTGACTGATGACAAAAAATGGATCACATACGGCAATATCAAGCGAAAACGGTCGTGGTTGCATGCCGGTCAATCGCCCCAAACCGTGGCTAAGCCGGGATTGACGGCCAGGAGGGTTTTGCTGTGTGTTTGGTGGGATTGGAAGGGAATCATCCACTAGGAGCTGCTCCAATATGGTCAGACGCTTAATTCTACCATCTATTGAGAACAACTGGACCGCTTGAAGCAGGCGATGGACCAGAAGCGTCAAGAATTGGCTAACAGGTAGGGTATAGTGTTCCACCAGGACAACGCCAGATCACACACTACGTTAGTGACTCGTCAGGAACTACGGGAGCTCGGATGGGAGGTTTTATCGCATCCACCGTATAGCGCCAAGTAATTACGACCTGTTCCTGTCCATGACGAAAGCCCTTGGTTGTGTGAAGTTGAACTCAAAAGAGGCTTGTGAAAAGTGTCTGTCCGAGTTCTTCGCAAATAAGGAGACGGGCTTCTACGAGGAGGGTATTATGAAGTTGCCTTTTAGATAGAAACAGATAATCGCATAAAACGGCGCATATTTGAACTAAATTCGGTCACTATAACACTTTTTATGAAGCATTGAATGAAGAACAAAAAAGCGGAAGGGAGATATTTGACAACCTTATATATTTTGTTTATTCCTTTTCAAATATCTATTGCTCTAAAAAACCACCCTTTTTTATTCTGGTATTGGTTTATTCTGTGGCCGCCGTGGCGTAGTGGGTAGAGTGCGACTCTCACACGCCGAAGGGTCTAGGTTCGATTCCCGGCAGAACACCTCTAACTTTTCACGGCACCACCTCTTTCGAGCTGCTGACAACACTCAAAGAGTAATAACTGTCTAAGAAAGCTTCTCAAACATAGCCGTTCGGAGTCGGTAAAAAAACTGTAGGTCCCTTCTACTCGTGGGAGAACAGTAGCGCGCACAAGACGAATCGTTGATGATCAAGCTAGGCCCTAGCCCCCCTGTGGACTGTCGCGCCAACAATTGTTATTATTTTTATTGGTTCTTTCATTTTAAGGACTTAATTCAGTCAGCGGATAATCCGTTCATTCAAGAATCTTCTCTCTTAATATCGCTTAACTTCGTCTCGTAGCCTGTTTTAATTAAATGGAAGATTCTGACAAATGGCAGCATTTAAACTTTCTGACTTCATTTTTGACATGACACTTCTTTGTTTACACTTTTCCAATTTTAAATTTTTTTCTTTTTATCTGAAAAGTCAGTGTCCTGTCCTTTTTTTCGTGCACAGGACTATTGATCAAGTCTCGGATTTCGCTTTATTAGCAGAAAGTGCCTGCCTGTACTCGTCGTCAAAAGCAAAACAAAACAAATCTAAGAACTTAGCTTTCAATTAATGTTTCAAGATTGTTTCCAAATTTATAAAATATAAGAACCATAAGTTTGTCCTCTAGTCCCACTGTGTTTAAATCCCCACAAAAATCACTACTGTCAAGGCAGTCTTAACGTCTCCTCACGCACAAAGTTTTCCCTCAAAATTGCAAAAAGATGCACCCACCTTTTTCAACTGCGCACTCATTACTTTGCCATCTGCTCGGGTGTTCCCTCTTCGACCTAATGTCAACCGCGCCCTTAAACCAGTCCACCAGGCCAGGCCGTCAATTGCGCATGTGCATCCTATCCGTTCGTACATTCCTCATTTACGTCCCAGTGAGGGGTCGTCCGAGCGCCCGAGCGTGCAGATTATCGCGTGATAGCGAGCAATGACAGATTTTCCATTCCTATTCATATTGTTCGACGGGCGGTAGTTCGCTTTGCGGATAACCATCGCCATCATCGCCATTCCAAGCGCGCACTTCATCGGTTCCACATCGGGCCGCAATTGATGTGCGTACATATGCCGACACGGCACACCGTAGGTGTGTAGACGACGAGCAGTTGCGCAAAGGCGCTTCGCGGCGCATCAATGCTCACACAAGGTCTTTCCAGTGCACCATGCACTCACTCACCTGGGAAATTGGCCCGAGTGCCCGCAATGCGACCGGCATCGGCACAAGGTTAATGAATATTGTTCCAGAGGGAACCGACTGACTCCGCCAATTGCAGCTTCTGACTGTGCGCGCGCCCATCTTTGAGGTCTGCGCGATATGCCCTCCCCGTCTACCTCCTTTAGCAGTGACGGCAGGCCGTGATGGAGCGCTTGAAGCCCATGGAAAGTCCCACAAAAACAACAACTCAAGCCACAAAAAAATGAAAAACTTGTCGGGTGTAGGCGTAATTGTTTTCACGATCATGTTACCTGTAGCCGGCGCAGGAGCACTAAAAGCACCCACCATCAGCAGCAGGAGCAGCGCCAGCACCAGCACCAGCTCCAGCCGCCACCATCGACAGCGGCAGCAACGGCAGCGTCTTTCGCGGGATGTTATGCTTTAATTTCTGCGCAGCATCCGCTGGCTGCTGCCTCTGGTGCGCTCTTCGCGTCGATGCAGCCTGCCCTGGTGAATACAAATGCGATGTAGTTTTTCAATTTTATGCTAATTAGCCAAGAGAGACCGGGATCTTTAGACATGGAAGTTTGGACCGAAAGCTGGGTATGCGAGCGGCAGCCGCACCCGTCACACCACCGGCGTCCTGGGCGAACAGGTGCCGAGAACGTCGTGAGGAGGAGAATTTCATTGATGGTGATGGCGGCGGCGGCGGTGGCGGTTGCGTGGCAATTCGAATGCATATCGTTACTACTGGGAGGGTATTGGGCTGCCGTTTGCCTTGCTACTCGAATTGGATAGAGAATGGATTAGGCTGGGGTTTTGGGCAGAATCAAAATCAGATCAGGGGGCTTGAGGTGCGTAGTTAAATGGGTTTCACAGAGATTGTGAGCCAATATCGGCGGGTTAATGCGAATGCGGCCTGTTGCGATAATTGCGAAGGTGTGAGGTCGAATGAATTTCGATGGGTGGGCAAATGGACACGGGATGGGATAAAACAGGAAATGAGACTACTTTTGATTTAGTTTGGGAAGTTCAATTGAGTCGGACCTTGAAATGGAATTTTTAGACCTAAATGGAGTTTGTCTTCAATTCAAATCCGCGACAAAGAGATTTGAAGGAGAGATTATGGGGAAATGAAGAATTTATTAAGGTGTTCCACAAGAAGGTGCCTTTAGTCCTCCTCTGGTTGCGAAAGTTGTTGAAGTAGAAAACTTGAAAGTTTGTTTTTTTTTTAACTTTTATAATGGTCGAGCGCTGAAGTGATTGTTTATACCATTAGCTGACCGGACTTAAGTCACAGCACGGGCCGAAGATATAAAGAAAGAGAGGGAAGGGAGCTACCAATGCACATTGGTTTTAAATGCATGTTGATTGTAATCGGGGAAAAAGAGCACTCCATATTCGTGTAGAGCAGCTAACGAACGAGTCCCTTAACTTAACTCTTCGTCCGAAGGTGGGCTTAAAAACGAACGGGAGAGCACTCCTAGCGAGGCGGGTATTGTGGGTGAATTCTCGCCGTTTCATTCTGTAGTTAAAAGTCTATGGCCGAAAAGGACGGTCAAGAGCACCGGCTTCTCAGAAGGAAAAAAAAGAGCATGAGAAGCGCGCGTTCGAGAAAATGAAAGGTGTTATGGCAGCCGTGGCATAGTGGGTAGAGTGCGACGCTCACACGCCGAAGGGTCTAGGTTCGACTCCCAGCTCAACGCCAATTTTTCGAATTTTTCACGCACCACCTCTTTCGAGCTGCTGACAACACTCAAAGAGTAACAACTGTCTAAGAAAGCTTGTCAAACTTCGGAGTCGGCAAAAAACTGTAGGTCCCTTCTACTCGTGAGAGAACAGTAGCGCGCACAACACGAGTAGTTGATGGGCAAGCTAGGCCCTGGTCCCCCTTTGGACTGTAGCGCCAACAATTATTATTATTATTGTTATGGCAGGAATGAAGTTCGAAAGTTTTACCGAAAGGCAAAACAGCTATCCGGAGGATACAAGGTTCGGATCGAAGCCTGCGGGGACCAAAATTAACATCGTGGTAGAGTCGCAGTCAGTACATCGAATCTGGAAGGACCACTTCTGCAGACTCCTTAACGGCGACGACGGCATCTATTCCGCTGTTAGACAGAATGTTCTGCTCGATTTGGACCATGATGAACAAGAATACCGTCCCCCCGACTTAGACGAGGTGAAGATAGGAATATCCAAGCTGAAGTCGAACAAAGCTGCTGGAGCGGACGGAATGTCCGTAGAACTATTTAAAGCTGCTAGAGATGACTTGGTTGGGCGTATGCACCAGTTCATCTGCAAGATATGGTCGGAGGAAGGCATGATTTATGAGTGGAATCTCAGCCTCGCTTGTCCAATCCACCAGAAAGGAGACCACTTGGACTGCCCCATTTATCGAGGGGTCAGCCTCCTCTTAATCACTTACAAGATCCTCCTTGCCGTATTGTGTGAGCGTCTGAAACCGTTCGTCCATAACCTGATAGGTTCCTGTCAGTGTGGTTTCAGACCAGAGCAGTCACAATAGACCAGATTTTTAGTTTCCAGCAGATCCTGAAAAATGCTCAAAAAGTGCGACTCGATATTCACCATCTCTTCGTTGATTTTAAGGCCGCATATCACGGTGTGCATAAAGACGAGCTATACAGTGCCGTGTCTAATTTTGGCATTCCTCCGAACTAGTCAGATTGTGTAAGATGACTATGGAGAACTCTCGCTCCGTCGTTAATGAACTAACCGAGAACTTTAGTGTCGAAAAACATTCTAGACAAGGCGACGCACTATCATGTGACTTCTTCAACACCAATCTCGAGAAGATCGTGTGTAACTCACAAGTCGACACCAGGGGCACGATTTTCCAAAAGTCAGCTTAACTGCTAGCTTACGCAGGCAAGATTGATATGATTGGATGAACACAGCGAGCCGTCAATGAGGCGTTTGCTGGCATTGAAGCGGAAGCGGCTAAAATGGGTCTGGCGGTAAATGACGGCAAAGTGTACAAAGTACATTCTGTCATCAAACAAAGGGCACACAACATCGACGTTTCGGACAGAGCGTCACACTAGGCAGCAGAAACTTCGAGGTAGTCAGGAAGGAAGCCCTTAGTCTCTTCGAGAGAAAACTTTTGCGTGCTATTTGTGGTCCTTTTTGCGTTGATGGCATCTGGAGGAGAAGATTTAACGACGAACTCTATGGGCTGTATAGCGACATGCGTCTGTCAAGCGTCTACGGATACAACACTTAATATAGTAGAGCTTATGCACACCACTGCTCCGGCCCCAAAAGTCTTTGAATCCAAAACATTGGGACAACGCAACAGAGGACGGCCTAGACTTAAGTGGCGCACACAAGTGGAGAAGGACCTCAACCAACTTGGAATGCGCAACTGGAGACAGCTGGCGTAAGACCGTGCTGCCTTGAGAGGCGTGTAGGTTGAGACCCAGGTCCACCCCGGACTGTAGCGTCACAAGAAGAAAAAAAGAAGAATATTCATAGCAAGAGGGAGAAAAATAGAGAGAGAGAGGTAGAGATAGAGAGAGTGAGAGGGAGAGAGAAAGAGGGAGACAGAAAAAGGGAGACAGAAAGAGGGAGAGAGAAAGAGGGAGAGAGAAAGAGGGAGAGAGAAAGAGGGAGAGAGAAAGAGGGAGAGAGAAAGAGGGTGCGAGAAAGAGTGTAGAGAGAGGGGGAGAGAGAGTGAGGGGGAGGGAGATAGGGAGAGAGATAGATAGGGAGAGAGATAGATAGGGAGAGAGATAGATAGGGAGAGAGAGATAGGGAGAGAGAACGAGAAAAAGAGAGAGAGAAAAAGAGAAAGTGAGAGAAACGAAACTTGGATTTCACTCGTCTAGCTAAACGAGCCTTTCTGTTCTGTTCTGCAGAGAGAAATATTGGGCGTACCAATTATTGGATCCGCTTTCAAAATATAGCCCCACGTTCAAGTTGTAGGTGACCTTGAAAGCGATTAAGTTCTTTATTGGAATGGTGTGAAATTTGTCAGCAATCGGCATGCGTCTTAGATAAGAAAATAGCAAATGTCTGCATTTGTTTAAAAAAATCATATCCGGAAGAAAAGTGAAGCTAAAGCAGAGTTTGCTTTCGAAACTTCAAAAGTGGTGATTTTAGTGTCGAAGACAAAGAATGTCTTGGAAAGCCCAATAAGTTTGAAGATATGTAATTAGTGGCTCTCCTGAAAATATGAACCCATCGCATCATCCTCTACAACGAAGAAAGGAGAAAACCCTCTACTGTTCAAAGGTTGCGCTAAGGACTCCTGTTTGAGAAATCGCACTTAAATATTGCGGAATTCTGACGGGTAACATTTTGAGAGGTTTATGTTTTTTCTTCAGTTAAAAATAAATCCAGTTTTATGTGAATAGGCGCCTTTACTCGCTTCTGAGAATAAAGTCATCCCATCATGCCCTTGGGGTCAGGATATTTGCCAAGGAAAGATTTGATTTCACTTTTTTAAAATCGTCAAAGGCGCAGAGTATCGGTGCTTACCGACTTTGAACTCCACAAGACATGGCTGCGTATGCAAAGCGACTGTCGTTATTATCGACAAACAAAACGTCTCAACCTCTGCACTTGATATTTATCGTCTCCTCTTCAATTTGATGACAGGAAACTGGTGGACAGGTAGCTTTGACGTGTTGTATGTAAAATCAGTATCAAAGGCAGATTTGATTCCGTGGAAGTACATATCCTGCTTGGTGATTCGACAGCCTGTAGTTGGATTGATCGATAAATCCATCCGAGCTTTTTAGAAAGCATCCAAAGAGTTCCTTCATGCCCGTTTGTCTGTAAAGGTTCTAATCCCAAACTATCAACGACCTGAGAGAAGCTTCTTGATTTCTTTTTGACTTGTTTGTAGGCCCGTAATAATCCACGCACGTCGGTTATTTCTGACTGAACAAATTACTAAATTTTATATTTGATGACGTCTCCTTGGATTCCTGATGTAGCCTTTCAATCTTTCGTCTTGTTCACACCCTAACAAGAACTTTATGATTTGCAGCTCATCTCTTTACCGCTTCCAGTGCTTAACTTCCTCCCTCCAGTCTTTTGTTACCACACGGAGTACGTCAAGTCCGACAAAAGAATTAAGGCCTCAGTTTAAATGGCCCCCGAAATTAAATTTAAGACTCAAAAGAACTGGCAAGGCCTTCCCAAACCTCTGCGAAATTCGATCCCTCCGCCAAGAGCTACGGCTGATGCTCCAATAACAATTGGTCTCGTGTAGCCCGATTGAGTTATATTCAGACGACTAATCGAACGCCAGCGACTGCAGCGCTTCTTCTCCGAGAAATGAGAGCTACGCCACACACACAATACGCGTCCACTCTGAGATCCCAGCCATTCCCAAACAACGACCACGTCCAATCAGGTAATTGGTTATAAAATCATCACGTGTCAATTCCAAATCGCCCTTGGCAAGCGGCCCCGGCAACAGCGCAACACCAACAGGAAACCCTGATATATTAGCGATGTTTTCGTTTCAGTGTAAATGGATTCCTGCGTTATTACTGTCGACCCGATGTGGCGTCGCCGCACAGCGCTTGCCGTCCCCCGGGTACCGGTTTTGCGCAGACGAGTAAGCCAGATTCCCTCAAGTTCACGTATTACATAAATAAACGGAATCACACAAATCCAGAAACAGAATTGCGCCCCGACATACCCGTAGGATGGGGACGTCACCGCGCAAGAAGTTATTATTGTTCTGGAGATGTTGTGCGCGGCTGCGCTGCACACTCCGCGTCTCCTTGCAGTGCCACAGTGGATGTTCATTTGGCCGCTTGCTGTCGTCGTCGTCACCGTCGCACCGCTCGCGCCTCTGATCTCGGCTAAAACAATATATCCGGCGGTATCTTGACATGGCCGCATGTTGATCGGGCCAACAAACAACAAAGTCGGTCTCCATTTGCCTGATCAGTGGATTAATAATTTCAGCATTCGCGGCGATTCCTTAAATCGGGTGCGCACTGGTAATCATCGCCCAGTCGCAGCGGTGCAGCAATGAAACGGCGACCATGCGACGCGGCGACGACCATGACGACAACGAGACATCATCGTGGGACCATCATGGTCCGGTTCGTCGGTTCTGCCAATTGCCCAGAGTGCCATTGGCCAGTGGCACCGGCACCAGCACTGGCACTGCTACAGTGGTGATAATGTGGTTTCCTTGAATGCTTCTTGTAAGTTATGACCGCGTTTTGTCCGACTGTGGCCTCTGCATGTGGCTGCATTCGATGATGGGGAAGAGGAGGAATGATGGGATTTCGCTTGGCGGCTTTGTTGCTGTGTTCTACCGAAGTTGTGAGAATGCGATTGGCTGCCAGTTCATGTTTTCATATTGTTTGTGGCCCTACTTGGTCCGTTGTTGTTTCCTTTTCATCTTGTTTGACAGCGCAAAAGGATGTCGTGTAACGAGACGTGGAACTGTTTGAAGTGGCAGCGGATGCAGCAAGTTTGGGCATAATATCGACCGAACACGCACTGCATGTGGGTCGCTCCGAGGTGCGTATGCAAATGCGGTAATGCAGCGTTAGGCGGGCAATGCTAGGAATTCCGTGTCAGTTTGGAAGCTAGTTTGAGGCCAAGTACCGATTGAGACGTTGAGTAGTGCGCCTGTGGGCGGAGGGGTTCATAAAATTAAACCCAAGTGTCAAAATATCAAACCTACCCGACACCTTGGTAAGCCGTTGGGCGCCAAACATACGTAAGGTGTTTGATTTAAGGAAGCGGCGACATGAGATTCAGCTGCCAGAGGGTGACCCAGACTGTATGTTACATCGAGTGCCCTAAAAGAGCAGAGCCGGTGAGAAGTTAGCAATCATATAGGTCATTTATTGTGGAACTCTATTGGGCGCCATTTTTTATTTCCTTCATTTTGTTGCAGTTATCCAGATAGGAAAGCATCAATCTTCAATACGTTATTCAAATATGAGTATGAATCTTATTTGCAGAAAGCAAAGCCATTGAATTGAACACATCGTGGTCCAGCATTGGGCGCCAACTCGTCGTAGACTGTTTTTCGAGTTACTCAGAAAACAACCATTGACCGTCACACGTATACCAATTCAAATATCGTTTATTATCACAAAACTGTCGAAACCAAGAGTCATTAGATTCCATCTTGAATTTCACGCGTCTCCATCGTTTTTCACACCTCATTGGGCCCTCGGGCATTTCGAAGGCATCGCGCATTGTGCCAACAATCAGACACATCTTCGTCGATCTACAACGTCGCAAAGAGTAACGATGTCATCGTCATCGTGGCCACATCAATCTTCTAGCGTCAAGACCCCACACGACGGAGGTGCGTAAAGAACGGCCCATTTTACGCTCCCACTTCTTACATCATCATCACGTCGTTTGTGGCCCGACACACATCTATTTGCCGTCATTACCTCTCCATTTGCCGGTCGATGGCCGGCCAATTAATTAATCTCGACGCGCACATGTGTCACACACTCTGAATCGATTTAGATTCCAGCACCCCATTAGGCCGGCTCTTCTGCGCGCCCCGCTAAATGATTTCCAATTGTCCGTGATCCGATTCGATGTCCGACCACCTGGTCGCCCCGGTGACGTTAAGTCTCGCATCGGCGTGCTCTCACCTCTGCCTCCGCGGAATCCTTTCGAATGCCACTTCACCTTGAATGCGGCGCGACGGTAAGTCTCATAAATGGCCGTGTCCAATGAATTGGAGCTCAGAGCACCGCAGACGACCGCAACCGGGCCCGGACGGATTCGTTTTTTTGTCACAACACATGACTTCTTCATGCCGTAAGTGACAAATAATTTTGATTGATTGTCCCGTTCGGTGTAAGCGGCTTTGACTGCCCCACAGCCGTCCACACCAGCGCGCCCATTGTCCACCGTGTCACGGCAGACTGTCTACTGACGACGACTGCGACGATCATTGCTGTGGGGAATGTCATTAGGGAAGAATGTCGTCCCATCTCGAGTTGGTGGGCATTGTTCGCAGCCGACACACCGACTCACCGATCACCCGGCAGTCGGGCAGAGAGATGATCGCCTCTACTGATCGGTGGCTGGAACAGTGGGAGAAGATTACGACTGCCGGTGTAAACAATACGCGGCGGTAAGATGACGTATGAAAGATTGCCGGAGATTGTTTGGAAGCGGTCATTACGTGTCCACCGGAACGAACAAATGGCTCGCTTTGATCTTCGCCTCGATTCGAATCCATTAGGCCTGGGCTTAGAAAGCAGGACAATGTGACACCCCGGCACAATGGGCACTCGGTGACGGTGTTTGCTGTGTCGCACTGGTGTCGCTCTGTTCTGATCAACAAATGTGATCGCGTTGTAACGATCACCGGATTAGGACTATGGCATGGGGAATGGATGGAGTCTAAGACCGACTTTATGACGGTTACCAAGGGGGATCGTTAACGAGATCGGTTTGGTCGTGTTTGATGTTTCGGGTGGGAGATTGAAGCCAAGTTTATTCTTTGGAAGCATCAATATAAAATGAGCTTTGGTGTCATCAAGAGGGAACGTAAAACGGTTGGGGTTGGAACAAATAGTTGGCAGGTCTAGGATTCCATTTAAGTCATATAACTGTGTTATGACATTCAGAAACGATGGCAACGGACAGATCACGTTAGTGCAGTGTCACTGCTGTCATAGAGTTATTGCGAGAGAGGTATTCCCGCGACAAATAAAACAGGTGTTGAATACAGCCTGTAATACAGCGATGGTTAGGGGGAAACCCAGCTAAATATGCTCGTCTTGCTGCTGGTGGGATGAGGATATTCAGAGATTAAGAGCAATTTGTTTCAAAGAACGAATGAAATACAAACAATTCAGAAACAGGCAGACAGACTTTTGAAAACGGCTTGTTCAAGTTATGGAGGTGTGAGTTTGAAAAAGGCATAAAAGCAAGCAAATGTATTTCAAGTCGATGTAGACCTTTGAGGAAAGGATATAGGCTGGTACCACAACATATTATAGACGAGATGAGCGACCAAAAGTTGACGGGGATCAACACAGATGATATCTCGCTTGTTATAGCTATCTCTAAGGTTTTAAACAACAAAGCTCACGGGTCAGATAAAATCCTGAATAAGGTGGCGATGGCAGCGGCTACCATCGGATCAGATCTTTTCTAGCACCAACTGAAGGGAGTCTATCCCAAAAAGTAGAAACAGAAACTTTTGGGACTTGTGCGAAAGGGAAAGGAACCACGTGGAGATCCATTTTCGGACGTCTCACTATTGGATTCACTATATTTGAACGCATCATCTATGGCGGTTACTGACGGACACCTCCCCAATATGGTTTCAGAAAGTCGATAAGAAGTGGTATACTACTTATACCATCTGTGCTAATATTGCCCGCGAACTTTGCTTAAGGATAGAAATGTACAAGGGAAAGAAAGAGGTGCAGTAGTTAAGCCGGACTTTTAATGCATTTAATTTAGTGAGCCGATCGCACACACGTAGACCTCTTATCGCCATAGTCAAACCCGCTTATTTGAATAAAACAGTCATGGGCTATTTCACGAACTGGAGGCTTATGTCTAAGGCTTTTACGAAGTTGTGAGTCTTAAAACATTAAGGTAGGAGTTCCACAGGTATCAATCCCCTGACCTCTAGTGTAAAATATAAAGTTGCAAAATATCTTCCTTCCGCTTTTTTGCTCTTCATTCCATCTGGACGGCAAGTTCATCCCCTGGTAGAAGCCCCTCTCCTTATTGGCGAAGAAATCGGGCAGCCACTTTTCACAAGCCTCTTTTGAGTTTAACTTCACACAACCAAGGGCTTTCGCCATGGACAGGAACAGGTAGTAATCACTTAGAGCTATGTCCGGGCTATATGGCGGATGCGATAAAACCTCCCATCCGAGCTCCCGTAGCTCCTGACTAGTCATCAACGAAGTGTGTGGTCTGGCGTTGTCCTGGTGGAACACTCCATCCTTCCTGTTGGCCAATTCTGGACGCTTCTGGTCGATCGCCTGCATCAAGCGGTCTAGTTGTTCGCAGTAGATGGTAGAATTAAGCGTCTGACCATATGGAAGCACCTCATAGTGGATGATTCCCTTCCAATCCCACCAAACACACAGTAAAACCTTCCTGGCCGTCAATCCCGGCTTGGCTACTGTTTGGGACGATTCACCGGTATTCAACCACGGCCGTTTTCGCGTGATATTGCCGTATGTGATCCATTTTTCGTCACCAGTCACCATCCTCTTCGAAAATGGGTCGAGTTCGTTCCGTTTCAGTACCATATCACAGGCGTTGATTCGGTTCAGAAGGTGTTTTTGGTTAAAATCATGCGTTCTGCAGATGTTTTAAAGCGGTTTAGTGACTAACTCCCATCTCCTGTGCGATGTCACGAGATGCTACATGCCGGTCTAACTCGATGATTGTGATGATCCATGATGTCAATTCAAAAATGGGTCGATTTCGTCCCGTTTCAGCAGCATATCGCAGGCTTTGATTCGGTTCAGGGATTTTTTGGGTAAAATCATGCGGCTCCCAAACATCAAGCTTTTCTTGTATCCAGCCTTCTGCAGATGGTTTGAAATGGTTTGGTGACTAACTTCCATCTCCTGGGCAATGTCACGAGATGCCACGTGCCGGTCTAACTCGATGATTTCCATGATTCGATCGGTATTCGTCGTCACAGGTCTGCCGCCGGCTGGCTTATCCATGGTGTCGTTTTCACCGGTTCTGAATCATCGAAACCATTCCTCCGCGGTTCGAAGTGATGGAATACCATCCTCCAAAACAGCATTAATCTCACGGAACGTTTCTCTAGCGGATTTGCCTTTAACGAAGGAAATCTTTAAAATAGCGCGAATTTCGGCGTTAGTGAACTCCATGTTTACACGTCTATAACTTTTGAATGCAAAAATAGATACGAGCTCTATGGCGCTTTGTACATAGACGGAAAATTCAAAAGACAAAAAGGCGGAGTAGATTATCAGTCAGAAGCAGCCACTTGTTTTTAACTTCCTGAACATTTTTGAATAATTTCGAATTTTCGAACGGTCTATCATAAATCAATGACTCGGTCTTAATAGCTCACGGTGCACCACTCACTACTCACATCTTATATTATATGCATAACACGGCCTTAGAACGGTGGATGTGTTTCTTTGTTGTCAATGTAAACTTCATGGGGTTATTGTAGTATATCCACTATTGACATCCAGTCACGATCCGGTGCCAAAATTCCTTCCTTTGATGTCTTTCTAATAGCAATAGCACTCTAGTAGAACACCCAAGAAGCCCTTCGACATCTCCCGGCATCAATCCGTAAGACATCCACTTTCGTTGCTGCCGAATTCCAATTTTTTTGCTAAGTCACTTCTAACCATCCCGCTTGTTGACTCTGCGTTTGGCAGTAACACCTCCAATTCCTCATATTGAACAGTTTTGGACTGGCTATGAAGCTTTCTGTGGCCGCCGTGGTGTAGTGGGTACGGGTTGCCTTTTATAATTCGGGATAAGAGACCACAAACAAATATTAACCATCGAAAATAGCTTTAACGCTTTTCAAAATATTCCCCATTGAGATCTATACACTTTTGTATGCGTTTGAAACAATTGTCGAACCACTTTTGCCACTCTGATTGAGGTATCTCTAAAACATACATTCTGAACGCATCAACCGCTTCTTCAGGTGTCGAAAAACGTTGACTTCTCATTTTATTTTTTACGTACGGGAATAAAAATAAGTCATTCGGTGCCAAGTCAGGACTATACGGCGGATGACTCATCAAACCGATGTTTTGAGTGCTCAAAAATGCAGTTGCTTGAGCCGATGTGTGAGAGCCCGCATTGTCGTGGTGAAGAGTGATCCGTCTTCGGCGGTTGGTTTTCCTGATTTCTTTGAAGACAATTGGCAAGCGAGTGATTGTGTACCACTCAGAATTCACTGCTCTGCGTTGTTCAAGTGGTGCGGTTGCGACACAAAAAATAGGCGACCATTTGCTTGGAAGTGCTTCGTGCGCGAGCAACTTTTGTTGCATTTGGCTCAATTTGAAACACCCCTACAGTCGACTGCTGTTTACTTTCGGGCTCATACGCATAAATCCACGATTCATCACCTGTCACGATGTCATAGACCTGTTTCGAAGCACCGCGATCGTATTTTTGGAGCATTTCTTTCGACCAATCGACACGAGCATTTCTTTGAGCGATTGACGAATTGTATGAGGGATCCATCGCGAACAAATTTTTTTGACGGTCAAATGTTCATGCAATATTGAATGCATGCTGGTCCCACTAATGCCTATGGTTGTCTCAATCTCGCGATAGGTCATATGACGATCTTGAAATATCAGTTGGCGCACAGCATCAATGGTTTCCGGAACAACATCTGATTTTGGACGACCTTAACGAAATTCGTCTTGGAGTGAACTACGACCTCGGTTGAATTCACCATACCACCGACAAACACTGCTCCTTGATGGAGCTTCATCGCCAACAATTGAATTAAGTTCATCGATGCACTGTTGTTGAGTTAATCCACGTCGAAAGTTGTAAAAAATAATCGCGCGAACATTTTTACGATTTAACTCCATTTTTGGGCGAGATGAATCTCTTAAGTTACGGTAAACAACACAAATAGCGCACGTATCTCAAACGTTTTGAGTACGTATAACTTCAAAAATGTGAATCTTTACGATAGAGCTGGTAGCTGCCAGAGTGCAACACTAGGGTTGATTGGTTCAATGCCAAAGTGGACTCATTTTTAGAGATGGTTTAGTGTCTCTTTTGGCCGCCGTGGCGTAGTGGGTAGAGTGCGACATTCAAAGCAGCAGGTCTGTTGTTGTTGTAGAAGCACAACAACATCCTCCTTATTTTTTTGATTATTTGATTTATTCCAACTAATTTTAATTTGCGTTTGCTGATGTTGACTTGATTCGTTCCACAATTATTGACTCTTAATAGAAATTACTAGAAATTATTGGTCGCCGTGGCGTAGTGGGTAGAGTGCTACGCTCACACGCCTAAGGGTCTAGGTTCGACTCCCAGCTCAACGCCAATTTTTCGAATTTTCACGGCACCACCATTTTCGAGCTGCTGACAATAATCAAAGAGTACTAACTGTCTAAGAAAGCTTCTTAAACTTCACAAGCTTCTCAAATTTCGCCGTTCGGAGTCGGCAAAAAACTATAGGTCCCTTCCACTCGTGAGAGAACAGTAGCGCGCACAACATGAGTAGTTGATGAGCAAGCTAGGCCCTGGCCCCCTTGTGGACTATCGCGTAAGCAATTGTTATTAAGATGCTTTCTGTGTACTCAACGTTTTTAGCGGTTCAAATGGAGCAGATTTACCATAAAATTCAAAAAGCACTCAAAGCGCTTCAACTTCATTTTTCTGCCTAATTAAGGCAAATGCTGTTTATTTAAAACCAATCTGGACTTCTTCGAAGAGGCAAAAAACAATGTTGTTATCTAAGACAGTAGCTGTTCGCCTCCACTATCAACAACAACTTACAGGTGGCGCCAAATGTGAATTTTCAAAATTTAAAAAGGGTCACAGGGCTGTATGAACAGACGTGGAATCACATCACACAACCACACAAAAATTACCCCATTTGACGAGGAAAGAGAAAAATGTCGTTCGTCAAGTAGTAGTCGAACTAGTCTATAACTGCTGTCCCATCGACGTATCCAACATTTGTTTTCAAAGTTCCAATATCAATTCCCGCGCAGATGTTTGAGTCGGTTAATCGGGTTATACGACCATGAGGACACACTAGAAAGACCTAACATGCTCCAGAAGATGCACCTTAGTGCAAAAATTAACTACTTCTCATCTCTATTTAGCAGTTTTCTGATTTTGGAACATCGAAGACTTTGACAAGCTGTGCCACTGCTGAGCATTTCCTAAACTGGACACAAGAATTAAATTCCAATGTCTGTCCAAAAATGTTGGAACTCGAAATAGTGCATAAATCAGAAACCATTGTGAAGGAAAACACACTCGCTTTGATGACGCCCATGATGAATAGAGTCGCCCCTCGCTCCCAAATGCCCCAAGAGGTGCACATCACAAAAAATGCCCCCTTGCACTGCACACTTCTCCCAGCATACGCGCATCACAAGATCGACTCCTCGCCTCGCTCATCATTTAATTCATTTCACAATCCGATGGCAATAAATCATCGACGTCCCGCCTTTTCGAAATAACTTCTGATGACGGGGTCGTGTGTGGCTGCTGAGTGTATTAATTCCCCATCGGACGAGAGGCCAGGATTTACGACAAAACCCACGAGAAGGGAACTCCGGCCGGGTGCGCCTAACACAAAGCACTTTCCAGAAGCCTTGTAGTAGGTGGTCGGGGGCGTGAAATGATGTTCCTCGACTAGCAAAACTTTAAGCTTTGTGTGCACCCTTTCGGCACGTGAAAGCGTCCCCATTCATGTCCCTCGGCTGCTCACTGCAAATATGATTCAATTAAAATGACGATTATGGCAAAAAAAAAACTCGCCCAGTGCCTTGCATTAAAAATTCATTTCCTCTGCACGCATTATTGGCGCGTAAACAAGCGATTTAGCGATTACGAGCGCCACTGCCACCGCCCGGCAAGTGCCACAAGTACGAGTAATAACGATGAATATTCATGAGGTTCCGTGTGCATCTGCGGGGAAAATGCATTTTTTTCGTGCGCTTCGCTCGGGTCATCGCTGCCGCGAGCCGGGTCCACTGGTCATTCACAGAAGTGCACATTTTCCGGGACACTTCACAGGGAATGAATGTAGGGTGGCTGGCCTGGCGTTTCGCGTGAATTCGCATCACGAATGCGGATCCGGGTGCGATTTATGCTATTGAGCCGCACGCTGAAGCGGAAGTTGGCATCGGCAATCGGTATGTGGTACACCTGAGAGGTGGACTGGACATCAGTCGGTGGTGGACTGGACGCGGTTTTCGAGTTCTTTGTGTGAATTTCATTTGCCAAATGATTTCCTATGAAATTCAGTAGGGTTTTCGGCTGATTTCGTGCGGTTTTGGACGCCATTTAGTCAATTTAAAAAGGAAGGAAACATTGTGCAAAAGCGATTTTGTGGACTTTGTGAGGATTTCAAATGTTTTGCGTTCTACTTAGGGACGAAGAAGCATGGCAGGGCGGGCAGACATTATCACACAACAATGCTCACATGCCAACAAAGACACGCTTGTCAAAATTCAACGTCGTTATGAATCTTTAACAAGAACAGCTCCGAAGGTATGTGTTAAGTTCTTCATTATCCGAAAATCTCATTTACCGCCAGACCCATTTTAGCCACTTCCGCTTCAATGCCAGCAAACTCCTCATTGACGGCTCTCTGATGGGCTTAGTAGGAACGCCAAAACTAGACATGGCACTGAATAGCTCGTCGCTATGCACACTACCATATGCGGACTTAAAATCGACGAATAGTTTTTGAATGTCGATTTGCATTTCTTGGATTTTTTTCAGGATCTGCTGCAAAGTGAAGATCTGGTCTATCGTGACTTCTCTGGTATAAAACCACACTGATTGGGGCCTATCAGGACGGTTTCAGGCGCTCACACAATACGCCAGAGAGGATGTTGTAAATTATGTAGAGGAGGCTGATCTTTCGATAAATGGCGCAGTCCAAGTGGGCTGAGATTCCACTCATCGGGCATGCCTTCGTCCGACCATATCTTGCAGATGAACTGGTGCATGCGCATAACCAGGTCATCTCCAGCTGCTTTAAATAGTTCTGCGGACAGTCCATCCGCTCCAGCAGCTTTGTTCGACTTCAGCTTGGATATTGCTATCCTCACCTCGTCTTAGTCGGGGGCGGAATGCTTGTCTATCATCGTCCAAATTGAGTGCAACATTCTGCCTAACAGCGTGATTTGGGCCGTCATCGCCGTTAAGGGGTCTGCAGAATTGACCCTTCCAGATTCTAAGCACAGAATGCGGCTCTACCACGAGTTATCTATTTTGGTCCCGGCAAGCCTTAGTCCGAACTTTGTATCCTCCGGATAGTTGTTTCACCTTTCGGTAAAACTTTCGGACTTCATTTCTGCCATAACACCTTTCCATTTTCTCGACCGCGCGCTTCTGATGCTCCTTTTCTTTCTTCCTTTTGAGAAGCCGTTGCTCTTGAACCTCCTTTTCGGCCATAGACCTGGAACAACAGAATGAAACGGCAAGAATTTACCCACAATACCCGCCTCGCTAGGAGTGCTCGTCCATTCGTTTTTAAGCCCACCTTCGGACTCATAGTTAAGTTAAGAGACTCGTTCTTTAGCTGCTCTACACGAATATGGAGTGCTCCTTTCCGCCTATTACAATCAACATGCATTTAAAAGCAATGTGCATTGGTAGCTCCCTTCCCTCTCTTTCTCTATATCTTCGGCCCGAGCTGTGACTTAATTCCGGTCAGCTAATGGTATTGTTGTCCCTGTTTACCGCGGAGCCAAAGTAGACGAAGTCCTTGATTACCTCGAAGTTTCTGCAGCCCAGAGTAACGCTCTGTCCGAGACGTCGATGTTGTGTGTCCTTTCTTGATGACAGCATGTACATCGTCTTGCCCTCATTTCGAGCCAGACCCATTTTAGCCGCTTCCGCTTCGATGCTAGCAAACGCCTCATGGACGGTGTTCGTCCAATCATGTCAATGTCACCTGCGTAAGCTAGCAGTTGAGCTGACTTTTGGAAGATCGTGCCTCTGGTGTTGACTTGTGAGTTATGCACGATCTTCCCGAGGATAATGTTAAAGAAGTCACATGACAGTGCGTCGCCTTGTCTAAAACCGTTTTTGGCATTGAATGTCTCGATAAATTCGTTACCGATCTTGTCGGAGCAGCGACAGTTCCCCATCGTCATCCTACACAATCTGACGAGTTTGGTAGGAATGCCAAAACTAGACATGGCACTGTATAGCTCGTCTCTATGCACACCGTCATATGCAGCCTTGAAATCGACGAATAGGTGGTGGGTGTCGACTTGCATTTCTTGGGTCCTTTTTAAGATCTGCCGTAAAGGAAAGATCTGGTCGATCGTGGACTTCTCTGGTTTGAAACCATACTGATAGGGTCCTAGTAGTTTGTGGACAAACGGTTTCAGACGCTCACAAAATACGACAGAGAGGATCTTGTAAGCGATGTTAAGAAGACTGATCCCTCGATAATCGGCGCAGTCAAAGGGGTCTCCTTTCCTGTGGACCGGGTAAACGACGTTGAGATGGTTACCAGAACTTAAAGTCTGTGTGGCAGGAAAACAAAAAACGCCTCATGAAAGAGCTAGATATGCAAACTGTGACCCGATGTGCTCGAAGAGTGTAAAAGGGATTCAAAGATGCTCGCCTCGTGAAAGAACTGGATATATAATTTGCACATCCGCCGTGTCGTAGTAAGTAGATTGCGACATTCACCCGCCAGTCATTCCGTTCCTGGACATCGCATTCTTTTGCGGTACCACCTTGCCCAAGTTGTTGAAAGCAGTACACTTGGATTACGAAATGGTTCTCAAGCTTCAACGTTTGGCATGGGGGAAAAAACATCGTTGGCCCTAAATTCATTGAACTTTAAATTTCAAACAGATTCTCTGAGAAGTCCTTCAGTTGAAGCTGCTAAAGATGATATCTTGACTTGAAAAATGTTCGAAAAGTGCGGTAGTGCAAAAAAGTTTTTCAAACTGTCAGAACTGCAGAGAAACATGCTAATTGCTTGGATAGTCATTTGTTTTTTAAGCCAAAGTGTGTGGCAGGGAAACGAAAATTGTTTTACTGATCCATCTCAAAGGGTATTTCTTCGACTGTGCCAACTTCTAGGGGATAATTCTCTTTCGATTTTAGTGCGACTGACACTGCTCCATAAGTTTCTCATCAATGCGGTTTTAAGTTGAATTAAGCAAGCCGTCAATGAAGCCTTTGCTTGTATTAAAGCACACAGACTTAACGGTGTTTCAGGACAAAACGAAATACAAGTTGAAAAAAAAGCCTTCAACATCAACGAAAAGGCCAAAACGTTACTATAGGTAGCTCCACGCCGAAGAGTTTTAAACTCGTACCAGATCGAACATTGCCATAGTTTAAGCAAGGATCTGAACCATCTCTCCGTGCGAAGTTGAAGGCAGCTTGTTAACGACCGTGGTGAAGTTTCTTCGTTATGGCTAAGGTCTTCTCCTGACTGAAAGAATAAGATGAAGAAGAAAATGCACAACAATAACAAAAAAAATTAAAAACGCAGAAGAAAGAGAAGAAGATGGAGGAAAGGGAAAGGAAAGGAGGAAAGCGAAAGGAAAGGAGGAAAGCGAAAGGAAAGGAGGTAAGGAGGAAAAGAAAGGGGAAAAGGAAAGGAAAACAGGAAAGGGAAAGAAAAGGAGGAAAGGAAAGGGGGAAAAGAGGGAAGGAAAGGGAAAGGAAAGGGGGAAAGAAGAATGGAAAGGGGAAAGGGAAAGGAAAGAAGGAAAGGGAAAGAAAAGGAGGAAAGGAAAGGGGAAAAGGAAGAAAGGAAAGGGGTAAGGGGGAAAGGAAGAAAGGAAAGGGGAAGGGGAAAGGAAAGGAGGAAAGGGAAAGAAAAGGAAGAAAGGAAAGAGGGAGGAAGAAAGCACTAAGTCTATAAATAGTACTTGTCACATTATGCCTATCTCATAAGTTTCCCAAACTTCTCCGCAGAAACAGGATCAATGACTTTAACTATTTCGTAGCGTATTATACTTGTGGCTTGGATGAGCTAATCCGAATTGATTTCACCAAATTTTAGTATGCCTGCTTCCCATTATGCCTACAACCAAAATGCGTGGTGTATTTTACGGGATCTTGGAAACGTCCTTAAGGGTAAAAGTTCTTTCTCCAAATCGACATTCTATAACCAACCGGCCTCCCTACTAACGAAGCTTAACAAAATTTCCTTGCCTCGTCTTCTTAGATTTGTCTTTCCCGCTGAAGGTACTTTCAAGTTGCAGAGCTAAGCTCCTAAAACGATTTATAATCTAAAGAAAATTTCCCCCACCAACAGGCATTTATTTTCGCCAGCAGCTGTGCCCGTCTTCCCGTTGCACCACTGCATCGCATTGCACAAAACTCCTACCGTCACATTCTTCAAAGGAATCGAACACTCTCCCACGGTCCAGTCGGCCAGCGCAGAATCCCAGAGTCCAGCACAATCAATCTATTGTGTCGCACATCGCAGCAAGCGATAAACACGATCTGCTGTGACGAATCAATAGGCACTCCAAATGCGCTCGCATCGCACGCACACGACGGGCAATGACGGCAACTCAACTCGATCGATTTCGAGTGTCTTTTTCGTTTTTGTAATTTTTGACGAATGACTCCCGCCCCACGACAACACACGGAGACCCCTGCTAAGCGAACAAAAACGACGACGACTTATTCACACACACATACATCCATGGCACTGCGGAGCGGGGGAACAAATTGAAGAATTGCCCACTACTGCGAAGGACATCGGCCGCACGATCAATCTCCAAGTGATCTCCAAATGATGTCCGAACACGGCGTTCGATACTCACTCACGGGCCCCGTGACTGCCCATGATTGTTATTATTTGTCGCAATCACATGCCTGGCAGGCCGCATCTAGATACAGAGACACATCGTGGCGCAGGTGAGATGACCGGTGTCGGCCGCTCGGTCGTTCTCACATCCCCTGCGAAGCCAAAGCAATTTATCACACAGGCACACATCCAAAAATATAATTACTCGCGTCCGAGAGGATGACGGAGATGACGAGGACCGGCATGGAACTGCCGATGATGTGGATCCCCGCACCAGAGCGGGGACCAGCCGCGTCTGAAAAGGAATCAACTGGAAACAATTGAGCGAAGATGAAATGAAGAAATGTGTGTATTGTGTCAGATTGGAATGATTGAAGCCGAGCCGAGCTGAGCCGTAGTGGAGACGACGTCGACGACGACGGTCCATGGTCGATGGCCGGCGACATCTCATTGGGGTCGCTCAGAAAGTGAATCTTTCTTTTGATTCTGTCCCCCATGGCGCTCGGTGTTCACATCCGACGATCCCCCAGCCCCACCGTCTCCCCACAATGGACAGCCGACACACAATGGATCACTCGCCGCACGGGTCGATCGCTTCGTCGGTCTTCCCCTTCAGAACTACAAATTGCTTTTCGGTATCTATTACCCAGTACACGAGGTACGAATGAGGTTTTTAATTGTTTTTAAGGCTCCCCGGTCGACCGGGCCGACCTGCCGCCGGCCAGCCAATCGGGCCGATACAGCGGCCGGTCGAGCGGGTCATTATTCCCGCGAGGCAACCCCAGAGTGACAGACAGGTACGCCGCGACGGGACCGGGCTGACAACTTGCAAAGGGGGGATATTGCACGATCACCGATCGTGTATGTTCGCCTGATCGCGGGGTGTATCACGCGTCAATTGCCGCCTCGCCGCCCCCCGCCGCTTGTCCTCCCTTGGCTGGTCCTCCCAACTGACAGCCGTGACAAGTTCGACATTCATTCCGCGGATGCCTGTACCAGGCTTGATCGGGAAGCCGATCCACCGATCCGCCTATCGCTGGTCGTGCATCTTGGGAAAGGTCAGAGATGACACTTCGATTATTAATCGTCCGCCAGATGGTCTGTGTGTACGCCGCGCTTATGGTTGTACACTTGTCAAGCACCCAGCGAAATCGATCAGCGTCAATGGCGAAGGGCGGGGTATGAGGAAATTATACGCCACTTAAATGGAGTCCTTTTCCAAACAACCCACCGCGACGCCACACTTGTTCTCCGCCCAGAAAATCCCTAAGGACTGTGAAAATTTGCATATTTCGGCGTTCCCCCTCCCCTCCGGCAACATGGCGCTGAATGTGAAAAGTTCTCGCGTCATTTCACTCGAGCCTCCTTGAAAACGGCGCGGTGCGGCGTCGTGACATTTCTGCAAAGCAACCTGCACGCGAACTGAGGAAACAAACAACAAAATTCTAGTGTTTTGCCAGCTTTTATTGCCTATTTCCTTTCGGTGTCCCCCCTCTGGCGACGACGATGCGGGCGTTCCATGCATGCATGCATAAATATTTTTCCACTTAATTCTCGTGTCAAAACTTTTCCAGGACATTTAATTTGCGAGCGAAAGGATTTTTCACTCGGCCATGAATGAGGGGACACCGAGAAAGAGAGAGCGAGACACACACACTCGGTTGGAGTTCTTAAGGACATCGGCGGCGTGGGGGTGGACACCGGTGGAAGAGAAAAAAACGAAACCAGGAGGGCACAGCACAGCAAGGCAATTTGAGAAAATTACAGGCTATCACACAGTCGCTGTAATTTCTTTTGATTCACTTCTTCCCCTTCGTTGGGATCGTTGCTGGCATGTCCTGCGGAATGTACACACTTGGCTTGTTAAGGGAAATGGCACACTCGACGGCGGGACAGTTGCAGAAAAAAAAAATAAAAAGCAAAACGAAGAATTCAATTTTTAAGTGGCGTGACGGGGTGGTGTGCGGGAGCTGGAATTCGCGCTAATTGCTTACTTTTGCAATGGCTCACAGGGAGCGCTGCACTCTTGTGGACCCGATATGGAAAAATTCGCTCCATTTACTGGACTCACTCCAATCAGAAGATTTCGTAGAGCCTTCGATTAGAAGTAGTAAAGTTCTGTTTTTCGGATAAGATGGCCATGATCGTCTTTAATGACATTTACATCTGGCCAAGTGTTGCTTCTCTAAGATTTTGGCACTTCTAGTCCGGCACTTCTTATTGAAAAGTAGTCGTTACATGGTCTATAGAATTTATTATGTCGGTCAATGTGTTTCACTGAATAACCAATGCCGAGTGTGGCAGTGAAAGTGAAGTTCAACAAGACTTATAAATAGCGACTTTCATACCAGCGAATTTTAAAGAGATGGGAACTTTGCTTCGTTTTCTTGATTCTTTTGAAGGAAAAGAGGCGTGGGCTTCAACATTTTGATTGCTTATCTTAGCTCGGAATCCGTGGCGTTGGGTATAGTGTGATGCTTACACGCCGAAGGTTTCAGGTTCGACTCCCGGCTGAACACCTCGAATTTTTTACGGTACCACCTCAAGTCGGCAAAATATTGAAGGTCTCTTCTACTAGTGAGAGAACAATAGCGCGCACTACACGAGTAGTTGATGAGCAAGCTAGGCCCTTGTGCCCTGTGGACGGTTGCGCCATACAATTATTTATTATTTATACAGTTCGGAGGGATGAGTGGAATCTCAGCGTCGTTTGCGCGCTTCACAAGAAAGGAGACTCCTTTGCCTACGCCAACTACCAAGGGATTAGTCTCCTTAACATCCCATACAAAATCCTCTCTACCGTCTTGTGTGAGCATCTGAAACCGTTTGTCCAAAACCTTATAGGTCTCTATAAGTGTGGTTTCAGACCAGAGAAGTCTCGATAGACTAGATCTTCGCTTTACAGCAGATCCTGGAAAAGGCCCAAGAAATGCAAATCGACACCCACCACCTGTTCGTCGATGTTAAGGCCGCATATGACAGTGTGCATTGAGACGAGCTATGCAGTGCCATGTCTTGTTTTGTCATTACCACCAAACTCGTCAGATTGTGTAGGATGACGATGGAGAACTCTCGCTGCTCCGCCAAGGTCGGCAACGTACTCATCGGTATCTTCAATGTCAAGACAGGTTTTAGACAAGGCGACGCACTGTCATGTGACTTCTTCAACATCATCCTCGAGAAAATCGTTCGTAACTCAAAAGTCAACACCAGAGGCACGATTTTGGTAGTTTGGGTAAAACTTTCTTTTGGATAGAGTAATTCTGCCGAAACTGGAGAAACGACTTTTTGTAGTCACTTGTTGTAGTCACTTGCCCAACTAGCATCGGCAAATACATATAAGTTATCTGATGTTTTCTTGTACACTATTCCCGCATTTCTGGAACCGTTCAGGTAACGAAGGATGTGTTTCGCGGCGTTCCAATGCTGTTGTCGAGGATCACTGGAAAATTGTGATAACGTGTTGACAGCGTAGGCTATATCAGGTGTACTAAAGGTAGAGAGATGTAGCAAACTCCCTATTAAACGACGGTAAACTGTTTGATCCACAGGCTTACGTTCTCCTTCAATCGATGGTTCCCGTTCTAGCCTTAAATTCGTCGGTATTGGTAATCGGTTTGGTTTACAATCCTTGAGGCCATACTTTTCTACTAAATTTGTGATGAATCCTCCTTGGCTAATAGTTAGAGAATTGGCAAAACGTTTAATCTCTAGTCCAACACATCGCTCAAGTTGACCCATGTCCCTTATATCAAATCGATCAGTCAACGGATGTTTCAGCATCTCGAATTCTTTTCGATCGTTCGTTGCCACAAGAAGGTCATCTACATAGACCGTTATCAAAGTCATCTTTCCGTCTTCATTTTTATAGTAAACGCATCTTTCAAATTTCGATGGACTAAAACCAAGAGCCGTCAGAGTCTCATCAGGCTTCAGGTTCCACTGTCTCCCGCTTTGCTTAAGTCCATAAATAGCCTTGTTGAGCTGGCATACTTTGTCTCCGTTTCTAAAACCTTCCGACTGCTCCATAAAGATTACAGTATCGAGCTCACCATTCAAATAGGCGGAAGAAACGTCCAGATGATACAGATCCAGATCTTTCTCAATTGCGATTGCCATTGTTAATCTGATTGTACTGATATTTGCCACAGGTGAGTATGTGTCATGATAATCGACACCATGAATTTGATCAAATCCTCGAGCTACTAGACGTGCTTTCCTCTTTTCTATACTTCCATCCGATCTGTATTTCGTCTTAAAAACCCATTTAGATTTTATAATCTTCCTGTTTTGCGGTCTATCAACCAAATTCCAAGTATTATTCTTGAGTAGCGAAGTATACTCAGCTTGCATTGCATCTTTCCATTCCTTCGCATCTTCTGAGTAATCTATTTTGTTTTCTGGATCTGCGCGTATCTGATTTGAATTATCTACAGGAATAATGGTTGCATTCAATTCATCTAATGAATCACTTGAAACTGTATCTACATTTGACATTTGTTGATCAGGAGTATTCTGTTTATTGCAATCTTCAGGAAGTGATGCATCGGTTTTGGCGTTGTTCTGGAATGAAAAACTGTAAAAACTATTATTGGATTCGTTACCTTCCGATAGAAACTTAAGTTCTTCATTAACAAATCGGATGTCTCTGCTCCTAATCACAAGTCGCCTGCTTGGAATCAATACTCTATACGCCTTCGTTTCTTCTGCGTGGCCAACCAAGATGCTCTCCTCAGATTTGCATTCAAATTTTCCGAAATTAGTAGCCTTCCTTAAAGTGTTAACTTTTCCTCCAATCTCTCTGAGAAAACTAACGTTTGGCTTGTTTCCACTAAACAGTTCTTCCGGTGTAACATCTCCGTTGCATTAAGTTGGACATCGATTTCGCAAGAATACCGCCATATTTACCAATTCCGCCCACATAAAGTTAGGCAATTCATTTTCATTCACTAAACACCTGGCCATCTCAGTCAACGTTCGATTTGCCCTTTCGGCAACACCGTTCTGCTTGGGAGTGTGTGGCACAGTTTTCTGATGCAAGATGCCATTTTCTTCTAAATATTTTTCGAAATCACTACTACAATATTCTAAGCCATTATCAGTTCTCAACGTCTTTATCTTGTCTCCAGTCTGTGTTTCAGCAAAAACTTTAAATGTTCGAAATGCCTGAAGAGCCTGATTAGAATCATCAATAAAGGTGATGAAGTATCTCGCCTTTTCTAAAAATTCAGTCTGCATGGGGCCGCAAATATCCGAGTGAATGAGTTGCAGACGCTACGACGTTTTCTTTACATTGTTACTTGGAAATGGTAATTGTGTAATTCTAGATCGTATACATGTCTTGCTAGTTGTTATGTCTTCTTTGAATTTGCCCGGCAATCCTCTAACCATATTCTTTAACAAAAGCTGTTTCAAGGAATTAAAATTGACGTGTCCCAGCCTTTTATGCCAAGACAAAAGTGATCCATAACGTACCTTTGTTGTTTTCGTTGTACAGCTGCTGACTTGCGCTTTTTCATCCTTGACTATGTAGTACAGACCATTTCTTTTTTCAGCCCTCATTATCAAGCGATTGGCTCTATCCAAAATGTCGGCGCCAGTTCCCGCAAAAATTATTTTGTGGCCTTGATCCGTAGCTTTACTAACCGATAAAAGGTTATCCGTTAATTTTGGTACTAATAAGGTGTTGTATAAATAAAAGGGATCTTTCCCATTTTGAACCCAAATGTCGGACTTTACTGTCCCAGTACTTTTTACGTTGACGGTGTGACTGTCAGCTAACTTCACATGATTTGACTTCTCAGTTTTGTTTAAGGTAACAAATTTCGACTCTTCAGCACACATATGTGACGTCGCTCCACTATCCAAACACCATAACCGCTGCTTTGACTCATATGTGATTTTCGCAAATTGTGGTGAACACTCCTGCACGACAAAACCACATTCGTTTCCACCTTGGGTTTGCCTGATTTGGTCAGTCTTGCTCCAACAATCCTTTGCCATATGACCGCGTACGCCACATTTTCTACAATTAAATGGAAATTTGTTATTAGAAGTTCTTACTTTGAATTGATTTTGCTTCTTCTGATGTTGAGGAGGTCTGAAATGTTTGACACTTAGCACGTTGTTGCTCAAGATTTCCTTTCTCCTATCCAGCCAGCTTCCTCCAGCCAGCTCCCTCCAGCCAGCTCCCTCCAGGAAACTGGAGAAACGACTTTCTGTAGAAATTCGCACAATTAAATGTAAACAGATAGCAGATACTGTGAGCGTCAAAAGTTAGTAAACAAATATCTGATTATTGTATAAAGATGAAAATTGGGTCAAAACAACAACAAAACTCAAATTCCATTGACACACAAAAGCAGCTTTATTCAATGTGATCAATTATTCAAAAAATAAAGTACGGTAAAAACAAAAACAAATACATTTTTTTAATGAAAGCTATAACTACTTCATATATTACGACTCGAAAGTGAGTCAACAGTATACATTTCTATCAACAAATGTACTTATTTGTTGCTTAAAAATTAAATTACATTGTTGGTCCTCCTTTAGACTGCCTTGAGTCTACGTGGCATAGACATTATCAGGTTTTTGGTAACATCGGGGGGAATTTTTGACCATTCTTCTGTTATAGCTTTTTTTAGGTCTTCCTTGTTGTTGATAGTACTCTGTCGAATTTTTCTATCCAAATGCTCCCATAAGTGTTCTATTGGGTTAAGGTCCGGTGATTGCGGGGATGATCAAGCTGTTTTGGGGTCCTATAAAGCAACCATTCCTTAGCAAGACGAGCGGTATGCTTAGGATCATTGTCTTGGTGAAAGATCCATTTCCTAGCTTAACCTAATTTTTCTACGCTCGATTGCAAGATTGTCCTGAGAATATTTAGATAATCTTCCTTCCCCATTGTACTATCAATGAAGACAAGACTACCGACCCCAGATGCATCCTACACACCTCCACACCCTCACTGAACCTCCCACACGTTTCACGACCGGCCTAAAATTTTTGTCAGTAAATTCTTCATTTTTTGCTCTCCAATTTTTTTTATTCATATGGCTCTTCAAAATTTCGAATCTGCTTTCATCACTAAATAAAATATTTTTCCAAAACGAAATGTCATTGTTTCTCTTTGTGTTGATTTTTTTGGTCTCCCTTTTGACCCAATTTTCATGTTTAAACAGTAATCAGACATTTGTCTACTCACTTTTGACGCTCTCAGTATATGAAATGTCAAAAGTTTGTATATTTTCACTTTAACAGTAATCTGCTGCCCACAGAATTTTCTTCGGCAGAAATTCGCAGGAAATATTTTACTCTCTCATGAGCTCTCTCTCTTCTACGAAAAATTCAGCAAACGGAACGCCTTTTAAAAGATTTTCGGCGAATTGCGTAGGCAGTGTATCCCAACCTCCAACAAGAAAAAAAAAGTTGCATGATCACCTCGCAATGCCTTTCAGTTGTTTCTGATCTATTTTGACGCAAGGCATAGCCTGAGCGCAACGATATCGTTTCCCATCAATGGTTTCGCTGAGTTTAAGCAGTTCATAGTGCACCACATCCGGCAAGTCCCACCATAAGCAGAGCATGAGTTTGAATCATTGCGTCGTTGTAGACAATGAAGGAATGGGTTCATCAGAATTTGCATAGTATTTTTTCTTCTGGATGTGATCCATTTTTAATTTGCAGTCACTATCCGCTGCAAGACCCATTCCTTTGATGTTGGGTTTCAATTCGTACGGCACCCAACTTCCTTGTCTTCGAGTGAAACGACTCTCACTGAGTCACTCCCGATGATTTTCACTCACGTTTGAAAAGGATATCGATCCAGGAAAGCCTCCAATTGCTCATCTTCAAACTTTCTGGGCTGACCAAGACGCTCTTTGCCTTCGACATTAAAATCATTAGTTTTAAAGCCTCCTAAACGCTCTTTGCATGATTTATCGTTCGGGGCAGGTTCACCATAAACTCCTTCGATGAGCTCCATCGGCCATTTTCTTCCAATTAAGAAATAAAAACAAAACTTCTCGCAAATGCTGCGAGACAAGACAAGTTCGTACATATTCGAAGAGGCAACAAACACCGCTGTATTCTAAAACGGAAGCCCATGCTCATTAATTATTGCTGGCAGATGTCACACCTCTCTAGTGAAGAATGTAATCGCATCCAAGACTAGCCACAACTCGGAGGTGTACTTTCGTACCCTCAATATTAATTCAGAAGTTTGAAGGCAGTCGATATGTAAATTCTGTCAATTCTCCGAGGCAACTTCAAACACTTTTTCTTCGCAAAACAGTCAGGGTTTAACTTTTGCCTCAATTACAATCCTTCTCCATCTGTCACTTTCTCTTGGAAACTGTTCCCACAGGCCAGGTTGATTGAGATCGCCAGGTGCACCATCTTTCATGCGGATGTTCCCTGTTGCGTTATCCTATTGTATCAAATTCGAAGACAGCCTGAAGCTGCATTTTAAAGGCGCATGCTGGTGTGCAGACCTAGGCATTGCAAATTGGTGAAGCAACTTAAAAAGCCGCATCGCTTTTAAGAGTTTGTATCCCATACCTTCGTGGCCGCCGTGGCGTAGTGGGTAGAGTGCGACGCTCACACGACGAAGGTTCCAGGTTCGACTCCCGACTAAACACCTCGAATTTTTCACGGTACCACCTCGAGTCGTCAAAATTTTGAAGGTCCCTTTACTAGTGAGAGAACAATAGCGCGCACAACACGAGTAGTTGATGAGCAAGCTAGGCCTTTGCACCCTGTGGATGGTCGCACCACACAATTACTTATTATTATCACATACCTTCCATACCAATCGGCTGTATGCAGCGCCAATGACAGCTATTTCGCGGTACCTTAGTTTGGTTCATTGTCTCCTTTGCCTCTTCAGTCAAAATAAAGTTTCTACGGGGAAAGGCGCACACTTTAGCCCGTTTCCCGCACCCATGGGTAAGCAGTTACTGGTTAATTGTTTCATACATTTCATGTGATCGCCGGTTTCCACGGATAAAGTCATGCCCACTGAAGTGCTTCTACTGACAACCAATGATAAAGAAGTGAATGAAAAGAACATAAGAAAGTCTTTAAGATCAGTTCTTTTTCTTCTTTGGTGCTACAGTCCGGGGTTAACCTTGGCCCTTAAATAAAATGCCTCGATAGCCAGTACGAGCACCAGCCAGCTCCCTCCAGCCAGGTCCCTTCAGCCAGCTCCCTCCAGTTACCTCCCTCCAGGCACCTCCCTCCAGGCAACTCCCTCCAACCAGCTACCTCCAGCCACCTCCCTCCAGCCAGCTCCCTCCAGCCAGTTCCCTCCAGCCAGTTTCCTCCAGCCAGCCTCCTCCAGCCAGCTCCCTCCAGCCAGCTCCCACCAACCAGCTTCCTCCAGCCAGCTTCCTCCAGCCAGCTTCCTTCAGCCAGCTTCCTCCAGCCAGCTCCCCCCCGCCAGCTCCATCCAGCCAGCTCCCTCCAGCCAGCTCCCTCCAGCCAGCTCCCTCCAGCCAGATCCCTCCAGCCAGCTCTCTCCAGTTACCTCCCTCCAGCCAGCTCCCTCCAGTTGCGCACTTCAAGTTCCTTGAGGTCCTACTCCACTTAAGTGCGCCATATGAACCCAAGCCACTGCTTGCTGCGTTTTCCGGAATTTGAAGACAGATCGGAAGTCTAAGCAGTGTTGTATCCGACGACGCTTGACCATGCGCACGTTGTAATTCAGTCCATAACGTTCGTCCTCGTAAACAGGATAAAAAATTAGTTTAAACCTTTTATCTGTCCAAAATCTACAGCAGGAACACAATCCTCCGAAGACTAAGACAGCCCAGAATAACGTCACGAGTAGATCAGGACCTTAAACTGGACTGCATTTCATACTCGAACAGTTCTGCGCGCCAACTCCCAGCCGATTCATTCACGCTGACCAATTATAAGACGCCCCAGAGGACTTCACTTGAATGCTGCTTGCAGTCTAGCATACCATCGGCAAAACTTCAGTCTGTTGCTACTGAAAGCTCCGTCTCAAGCGGTGAATGGCCGCTTGTTGGAGTTCCAATCCATCAGTGCAACACGACTGGTCCCTCATTACGTATCGTAAAGTTGCGCTGAATGGCTCATTTGTTTGCGAGCCGTTACTAGACCCAAACGGGCTGGGGTCGGTCTATTTTTCATTGATGTCCGGCGGTCGTCATGGAACGCATTCAACGCCTTCCCCAGCCCCATTTGTCCGTAATTTTTATAGTTCGCGGAAATAGGTGGCTCGGAGTCTTCAAACTTCGAGTTAATTAATCCGCGCTCAGTCGCAAGCGGCCAAATTACACACTCATACCGGCCACTAGGCAGCTCCTTAAATACCGCTGCGCCCTGCAAAGCGCGCGGCCCGCCACTGCCGCCATCGTGCTCCACGGGTGAGTCCATTTAAATCCGAACAATTAACCATTCTTAAGTGCAACTGCCGCAAAATGGAGGAGCACGAGCGAGCGATGGCAGCCCCGTTTCATTCTGCGGCGACGCTGCTGTTTGGCGAGGCCCTTATCGGGAGTCGGCGGAGAGTCCACTACTGGTGCCGCTTGCTCGTAAAAATCTGTCCAGCCAATTTAATGCCGCATCTCGCTGCCAGACCGCATTCCGTCAGCCGACGCCGACGTGCATCCGACAGACAGATGCATGCATTCGTGCTGCGTCGTCGACCATTTTCTGACCACGACGACGAATGTGTCCGAGAGGAAGATCCCACCGCGAGATGTCATACACATGCATGCAAACGCGCCAGGATTGCGAACGTCCTCGTGGTCGTCAGCGTTGTGCAGGCACAAACGTGAGGTCATTAAATTTGGATTAACGAAAAGAAACAAGAAACGAGAAACGCCAGCCACCGCCGCCGATGTCGAAGGCGAGTGCAAAGCCCAGCCGGGAGAGAAGATGATCGCGCCCCAAAGAGAACGACGCAAAGCGACCAGCGTCCAAGTGGGAGGAAGAGAAAGACAAAATCACGTAATTTGTTAAACGAGTAGGCGTGTCCTACTCATTATACTGTTCCTAGGGCAGTGTTGCCGCGAAGCCGTCCACGCACTCGCTGGCTTGTCTCCCTCACGGGAGGAATCACATTCCCATGGATCTCATGGATGTCGTGGATCTCGTGGATTAGCAGGGACCACGACGACGCAGACGACGGCTAGCCCTATGATTAAAATTTGACATTCTCTGATTCCTCTCGGACAAGATGGGGAAACGAGTGCAGCTCCGCCCGGCGATTATGCCCTGACGACGACGACGACGGTCCGAGATGGCGATGAAGATGGTAGTGACTTTGCCGCTCTGGCATGTGGCTGATAAATTGCCGCACTACTTGGCCAATTGTCAGGGAATCCAGGGCGGTGCAGGCGGCGGCAACTGCTGTGATTGTTTTTCGGTTCGTTTTCGGCTGTGTCTTCGTGCCGTATCCGCCCGGTGCCACCACAAATTGTATGTCTCCGCGGAGACGAAGATTAATAATTTGTTTTTGGAGTCTGATTTCATGGTTAAATTTTATGATTAACATTTTGTAATTATTAACTTTTCCCAGAGCGAGACAATGGGAGGCGGTGTGAGAGGAAATGAGAAATCATCCCGTCAGTCTGACGGGGCAGGGTCACACCTCCGAAAAGGACCGTGACAAATTTTTGACGAATCCACGGACCGGATTAGTGCCACGGAAACATGTGTCGGGCGAGCCATTGAATCGAATTGAGGGAACCAATCAATCTTGGCGAACAGTGCCACTGGCAGCCGCAGGATAGTGACAAATTCTTTTAACTTTGCGATGGCTGTGTGGCATGTCACAAGTAGTGTCGGCTAAATGGCTGACCGGCTTCTCAGAAGAAAGAGGAAGGAGCACGGGATGCGCGCTGTCAAGGAAATGGAAGGTGTTATGAGAGGAGTGAAGTTCGAAAGTTTTACCGAAATCTAAAACAATGTTCGGAACGGCCATACGGGACCGAAATAGGCAACTTGTGGTAGAGTCACAGTCTATGTAGAGAAGCTGCAAGTATCATTTCTGCAGACTCCTCAACGGCTATGACGGCCTCAATTCCGCTGTTAGGCAGAATGTTCCACTCAATTTGGACGATGATAGACAAGAATTCCGTCCGCCCGATTTAGACGAGGTGAAGATAGCAATATCCAAGCTGAAATCGAAAAAAGCAGCCGAAGCGGATGGACTGCCCGCAGGGCTATTTCAAGCAGCTGGAGATGACCTGCTTGGGCACATGCACCAGCTCATATGTAAAATATGGTTGGAGGAATGCATGCCCGATGAGTGGAATCTCAGCGTCGTTTTCCCGCTCCACAAGGAGAGAGACCTCATCGACTGCGCCAATTATCGGGGGTTAGCCTTCTTAATATCGCATACAAGATCCTCTCTGCCGTATTGTGTGAGCGTCTGCAACCGTTTCTCCACAAGGTACTAGGACCCTATCAGTGTGGTTTCAAACCAGAGAAGTCCACGATCGACCAGATCATTCCTTTACGCCAGATCTTAAAAAGGACCCAAGAAGTGCAAATCGACACCCACAACCTATCGTCGATTTTAAGGGCGCAAATAACAGTGTGCATAGGGACGACCTATACAATACAGCCATGTCTAGTTTTGGCATTCCTACCGAACTCGTCAGATTGTGTAGGATGACGATGGAGAACTCTCGCTGCTCCGACAAGATCGGTAACGAATTTATCGAGACATTCAATGCCAAAAAGGGTTTAGACAAGGCGACGCACTGTCATGTGACTTCTTCAACATCATCCTCGAGAAGATCGTGCGAAATTCACAAGTCAACACCAGAGGCATGATCTTCCAGAAGTCAGTTCAATTGCTAGCTAACGCTAATGACGTTGACGTGATTGGACGAACACAGCGAGCCGTTCATGAGGCGTGTGCTGGCACTGAAGCGGAAGCGGCTGAAATGGGTCTGGCAGTAAATGAGGGCAAGACGATGTACATGCTGTCATCAAGAAAGCACACACAACATCGACGTCTTGGACAGAGCGTTACTCTGGGCTGCAGAAACTTAGAGGTAGTCAAGGACTTCGTCTACTTCGTCTACCTCGGCTCTGCGGTAAGCGTGGACAACAGCATCAGTACCGAAATCAAACGCAGAATCACTCTTGCCAATCGCTGTTTCTTTGAGCTCAAGAAGCAATTGAGTAATAAAGCCCTCACTCGAAGGACTAAGTTCGCTTGATATGACAGCTTCAGCATCCCAGTCCTACTCTATGGCGCGGAAACCTTGACATTACCAAAGAAGGATGAGGAGCCCCAAAGTCTTTTCGAGAAAAAAGTTTTGCGTTCGATTGTTGGCCCAGTTTGGGTTGATGGCATCGGGAGGAGAAGATTTTACGACCAACTCTATGTGCTGTACAGTGACTTGCGTCTGGTCAAGCGTGTTTGGATACAACGCTTAAGATGGCTTAGCCGTATGGACATCACTGCACCGGCCCGAAAAGTTTTCCGAATCGAGCCATTGAGACAATACAACAGAGGACGGCCTAGGCTAAGGTGGCGCACACAAGTGGAGATGGACCCACACAAACTTGGAGTGCGCAACTGGAGTCAGGTAGCGAAAGATTGTGTTGGCTGGAGGGACATGTTGGTTGAGGCCCAGGTCCACCCAGGACTGTAGCGCCACAAGAAGAAAAAGAAGAAGATAGGATGGCAGAATATTTAAAATTGATATCTGAAACTGGAGAAGGACGATGTAAGGACTATAGATTCTTCATCATTGAAGAAGCAACAATAAAAGTTTCAGTGAATCGGTTGAATGTCGAATGCCATATGATTGGGCTTACCTTCCGGCCAAAAGCAGCATAGTGAAGAGTTTTGGTTCGGTTATGGCATAGTTTGGAAGAGGATGAACCACCCAAGACTGCGAGGGTTTCAAATGATGAGCACGTTCAACTGAGCAGAAGTGTGAGTTTTAATGACTCTACAAATATTTATTAGGATATGATCAGAAGGCCAACAAAAAACGGAAAGTGTAGTGGATGCTTTGGAAAAGGAGGTCCTTCTTAAACGGGAAATGTGCGATCGGCTTAACGAATCTGTTTCAAATATGACAAATTACCAAACGGTAATGGAATTTAAGGCATAGTTACCTTAAAAGGAATGAAATTCATGAAGCTCAGCGGAAAAATATGCAGTTGGAAACATTTAAAGGAGGAGAAATAGCAAAAAATCAAAAATTAAGCAGCGACTGTAAGATATGGAAGAGGAAAACCTCAAGATATATATGAATACCGTGAATTTGTTCAGCACCACCTCCTTCGAGCTTCTGACAACACTCAAAGCGTAGTACTGGCTAAGAAAAATACTTTTCTAAATTCGCCGTTCGGAGTCGGGAAAAACTCTAGGTTCCTTCTTCTCGTGAAAAAACAGTAGCGCGCACAGCACGAATAGTTGAAGAGCAGGCTAAGCCCTGGCCCCCTGTGGACTGTCGCACCATCCAATTATTATAATTATTGGATTTTAGGAAACATCACTTATCAAAGTTTTTTTTAAGTGCTTAATAATAGAACTATCCATAACTTTAGACGAAAAATGTTATTTATACTGATTAAGAGGAAACATTGGAATTTGGCACAATGGTCTTACCTTAAAGTTAAAAGACGGATTTTTCCCGAGTCAACAACCAATTAAAAGTTCAAGAAGAGCATTCATTTTTATTTGATTTAAGCTCTCAGGATTTGAAATCTGCTTTCCACATTCCTTTGGTAAACCTCAAGGCTCTTACGATCACATGTTCGATCACGTCCCACGATATCTGTAGAGAGAATCGTGAAACTTCTTCTTCTTCTTCTTTTTCTTTTTCTTCTTTTTCTTCTTCTTTTTCTTTTTCTTTTTCATCTTCTTTTTTTTCTTCTTCTCTTTCTTCTTCCTCTTCTTCTAGATCTTATTCTTCTTCTTCTTTTTCTTCATCTTCTTCTTGTTCTTCTTCTTCTTCGTCTTCTTCTTCTTCTTCTTCTTCTTCCTCTTCTTCTTCTTCTTCGTCTTCTTCCTCTTCTTCTTCTTCTTCTTCTTCTTCTTCTTCTTCTTCTTCTTCTTCTCTTTCTTTTTCTTCTACTTCTTCTTCTGCTTCTTCTCCTTCTCCTTCTTCTTCTTCTTCTTCTTCTTTTTCTTTTTCTTCTTCTTATTCTTCTTCATTATTCTTCTTCTTCTTCTTCTTCTTCTTGTTCTTGTTCTTCTTCTTCTTCTTCAATTTCTTCTTCTTCTGTTTCTTCTTCTTCTTCTTCTTCTTCTTTTTCTTCTTATTTTTCTTCTTCTTCTTCTTCTTCTTTTTTTTCTTCTTCATTCTTCTTCTTCTTCTTCATTATTCTTCTTCTTCTTATTCTTGTTCTTGTTCTTCTTCCTCTTCTTCTCATTCTTCGTCGTCTTCTTCTTCTTATTCTTCTGCTTCTTGTTCTTGTTCTTCTTCCTCTTCTTCTACATTTTCTTCTTCTTTTTCTTCTTCTTCTTCTTCTTCTTCTTCTTTTTCTTGTTCTTCTTCGTCTTCTTCTTCATTTTCTTCTTCGTCTTCTTCTTCATTTTTTTCTTCGTCTTCTTCTTCTTTTTCTTCTTCTTTTTCTTCTTCTTCTTTTTCTTCTTCTTCTTCTTCTTCTTCTTCTAGACCTAGGCCGTCCCCTGTTGCGTTGTCCCAATGGCTCGGATTCAGAAGACTTTTCGGGCCGGAACAGTTGTGTACATACGCTCTAATTGGCCTAGGCATCATAAGCGTGGTATCCCAAGACGTTTGACCAGGAGCCATCAACGCAAACAGGAAAATCGCACACAAAACACCTTATCCTAAGCCCATTTTTTAGCATGTGTTGTATCCGTTTCAACGACATGTTGAGCTCATGCACCATTGTTCTGCCACTTCGATACGGACTTCGCTAAGGTATATGTCATGTGTCAAAACCTTAGCTCACTGTCAATAACGGTGTAAAGATCAAAAGCAGTTAGCTGCAATTCGAATCAAAGAGGGTGCAAATACCGCCCTGGTGATAACCTCTTATTCGATTAATGTTGTAGTAAACATCCGCACAAGGAGAACATCCGGTAGGCAAAAGTTCATACCTTTCCTTGCTCGAACCCAAATTCTAAGTCCCTTGGCACTGATTTGGCCCCATCCAGTACGAGAAGGCCCAACCTCTGCTATAAAGACAACGTGGTTTTAATGACTGCAAGCAACTTGTCTAGGACTGTGAGATATAGAAAGTGCAAAATCAGAGCCCAGCGCACCACGCTGTGAATAGAAATTAAATAAAAGGTTGTCAAATATCCCCTTCCGCCTTTTTGTCTTTAGAATTTTCCGGCTATTTACAAAGCGCTAAAGAGCTTATTCCTGGTAATACTATACATCAATTGAAAGGTCTAACTTAAAACACGACGCTATGCATTAGTTTGGATATTGTGTTATAGAATTGTAAATTATAAGTTATAGAATTGTAAACATGGAGTTCACTAACGCCGAAATCCACGCTATTTTAAAGTTTTCCCTCGTTAAAGGTAAAAGCCGCAATATCAACGTTCCGTGAGATTAATGTTGTTTTGAGGGATTGTACAGAGCCCCAAAAAACCAGAACCTAGCTTCTTAGACAACTATTCAAATTCTTTATATGAATGCTCTTTCAGGCATAAGGGGAACCTACTGTTTAATACTGAGGCCGAACGCGGAAATTTAAAAATGTAACTGCAAATGTAGTGTCGCGGGAATATGCAAAGTGTGTAGTCCTGGTATCGATCCAAGGACCTACGATATGTGACCACCACTCTGTGATCGATGGGCTTATACTCAAATAACAGGTAGTAGAAGTGGCTACCATGGCGTAGTGGATAGAGAGCGACACTCACACACTGATTCCCGGCTGTACACATCGAACGTTGTACAGAACCACATCTTTCGAGCCGCTGACAACACTTAAATAGTTATACAGCCAAAAAAAAGCTTCTTAAACTTCCCCCCTCGGAGTCGGCAAGAGACTGAAGGTTCCTCGTGAAAGAATAGTAGAGCGCACAAATCTAGAAGTTGATGAGCAAGCTAGGCCTTGGTCCCCCTGTGAACTGAAGCACCATACAATTATCATTTTTAAGCACTTTGCTGGCTAAGGAATGCATTTCCATACAACGGCAGGCGGTTCAACGCTCTGTAGAAAAGCTGGAAAGTGCGATCCCCATATTCAACCATAGGTCTTGATGGGTCCGTCTGCACAAGCAATTTTCTCGATCCCAACCTAGATGTCTCTTTTCTTACCTTGACCTAGACTTCCAATAAGGATTCTTGTCCATCATCGCCCGCTGTGGTTGAAACTTTCTGTTGCAGTACTTTCTTTTTCTTTACGGCACACCAGTCCTCTCTCTATCAAGTTCCGCTCCTCCATGTCATCTTCTTATGTCCCCTCCCATCTTTGTTTATATTTAAATGGCTTCTTTTCTGCGATTGAAATGACAGGATACGCCGAATGCAAACCTTGGCGGTGTGTGTTTCCCAAATTTTCACTCACTCAATATTCACTCATCTCCCATCACATCTACATTAAACCTTTCTTTGGGAAACACGTCCAACCAACACCACAACACCAACCAGCACCACAACACAGAACAGCTTTCCAGTCCAGCCACGTGCGTGCTTATGTCACCCGCCATTATTGAAGTGACATTTTAAACTATTTCTCTCTCTCATTCTCTCTTTCTTTTCGGCTTTGCCGTTCCCGATCACTCCATTCGAATGCCATTGCCACAAAAGGCCAATTACTTTGCCTGGCGGCGGAGGCGGTGACGGCGGCACTTAAATCATATTGCCCCGCACAGCTGTCTGCTTCCATAACGGTAACTCAAATGTCACTTTACAAAATGAAAGCACCAAGTTTTGTCAAGATTTCTATGAATTCCCGCCTTGCGAAGGGCGCAGTCACAATTCCGCAGTGCCCGTGACGCCAGAAACGGAGACAGTCAAAGGACACTGCCGCAACATATGCGCCGGTCGGTACTGGCCGCACTAATCAAACGTAATTAATGGCAGAGAAATCATTTTGAAAATTACGCTCTCGACCCGTCCAAAGGAGGGCGAGCTGCGCGGCCGCTTAGCGAAGGGTGACAGTTATAAGCTGCCATTGGGGGGAATCGTTGCGTGTCAAGGGCTCATAATAAATTCATTCGTCCGGAGGATGTGCGGAAAGGCCGCTGCTGGACGAGTGCAATATGCGGACGTGGCAAGGCGGAGAGGGCAGTAGAGGAAAGGGTTGTGCCCCTTATCACAGGTGATGGATTTATTTTAGCCTCGGTGTGTCGGACGCCGGAGGAAGGTCTGGTGGCGGAATGGAATATTTTAATACCAAACGAACGGAACACATCAATGTTGGGAATTTAAATAAAAACTATGCATCACTGTCAGATCGGTATCGGCCGGTGTCGGGGGGCTTGACCGTCCGTCGGGTCCACGGAAGTGTAACACTTCCTTGAGGCTCGATAAATCTCAATTTGCGGGGGATGCGGGAGGGCGCTGTAGTAAGATGGCACTGCCGCAACTAATAAGTTTTCTTCTTGGGCTCCAATTACTCGGAGATTTGGACAATGCCTAGGGAAAGGAGGGTGGGTATTTAAAGGGCAATCAGGACCGGTGACTGAAGGGGAGAGCGCGGACATAGATTTATTCGCTGTGCAGCAGGAGCTGTCCATCAATTTGAGCAGGAGACCAGATTGGAAACGAGCAAAGGAAAGTTCATTATTCACTTCGAATCCTTTGGGGGATGAAGGACCATATGTAGATAATTGTTTGATTGGCAGCATAGGAAGTGGAAACGAGGATGAGGATGAGGATGAGGAGGAGGATGAGGATGAGGATGAGGATGAGGATGAGGATGAGGATGACGATGAGGATGAGGATGAGGATGAGGATGAGGATGAGGATGAGGATGAGGATGAGGATGAGGATGAGGATGAGGATGAGGATGAGGATGAGGATGAGGATGAGGATGAGGATGAGGATGAGGATGAGGATGAGGATGAGGATGAGGATGAGGATGAGGATGAGGATGAGGATGAGGATGAGGATGAGGATGAGGATGAGGATGAGGATGAGGATGAGGATGAGGATGAGGATGAGGATGAGGATGAGGATGAGGATGAGGATGAGGATGAGGATGAGGATGAGGATGAGGATGAGGATGAGGATGAGGATGAGGATGAGGATGAGGATGAGGATGAGGATGAGGATGAGGATGAGGATGAGGATGAGGATGAGGATGAGGATGAGGATGAGGATGAGGATGAGGATGAGGATGAGGATGAGGATGAGGATGAGGATGAGGATGAGGATGAGGATGAGGATGAGGATGAGGATGAGGATGAGGATGAGGATGAGGATGAGGATGAGGATGAGGATGAGGATGAGGATGAGGATGAGGATGAGGATGAGGATGAGGATGAGGATGAGGATGAGGATGAGGATGAGGATGAGGATGAGGATGAGGATGAGGATGAGGATGAGGATGAGGATGAGGATGAGGATGAGGATGAGGATGAGGATGAGGATGAGGATGAGGATGAGGATGAGGATGAGGATGAGGATGAGGATGAGGATGAGGATGAGGATGAGGATGAGGATGAGGATGAGGATGAGGATGAGGATGAGGATGAGGATGAGGATGAGGATGAGGATGAGGATGAGGATGAGGATGAGGATGAGGATGAGGATGAGGATGAGGATGAGGATGAGGATGAGGATGAGGATGAGGATGAGGATGAGGATGAGGATGAGGATGAGGATGAGGATGAGGATGAGGATGAGGATGAGGATGAGGATGAGGATGAGGATGAGGATGAGGATGAGGATGAGGATGAGGATGAGGATGAGGATGAGGATGAGGATGAGGATGAGGATGAGGATGAGGATGAGGATGAGGATGAGGATGAGGATGAGGATGAGGATGAGGATGAGGATGAGGATGAGGATGAGGATGAGGATGAGGATGAGGATGAGGATGAGGATGAGGATGAGGATGAGGATGAGGATGAGGATGAGGATGAGGATGAGGATGAGGATGAGGATGAGGATGAGGATGAGGATGAGGATGAGGATGAGGATGAGGATGAGGATGAGGATGAGGATGAGGATGAGGATGAGGATGAGGATGAGGATGAGGATGAGGATGAGGATGAGGATGAGGATGAGGATGAGGATGAGGATGAGGATGAGGATGAGGATGAGGATGAGGATGAGGATGAGGATGAGGATGAGGATGAGGATGAGGATGAGGATGAGGATGAGGATGAGGATGAGGATGAGGATGAGGATGAGGATGAGGATGAGGATGAGGATGAGGATGAGGATGAGGATGAGGATGAGGATGAGGATGAGGATGAGGATGAGGATGAGGATGAGGATGAGGATGAGGATGAGGATGAGGATGAGGATGAGGATGAGGATGAGGATGAGGATGAGGATGAGGATGAGGATGAGGATGAGGATGAGGATGAGGATGAGGATGAGGATGAGGATGAGGATGAGGATGAGGATGAGGATGAGGATGAGGATGAGGATGAGGATGAGGATGAGGATGAGGATGAGGATGAGGATGAGGATGAGGATGAGGATGAGGATGAGGATGAGGATGAGGATGAGGATGAGGATGAGGATGAGGATGAGGATGAGGATGAGGATGAGGATGAGGATGAGGATGAGGATGAGGATGAGGATGAGGATGAGGATGAGGATGAGGATGAGGATGAGGATGAGGATGAGGATGAGGATGAGCATGAGGATGAGGATGAGGATGAGGATGAGGATGAGGGTGAGGATGAGGATGAGGATGAGGATGAGGACGAGGACGAGGATGAGGATGAGGACGAGGATGAGGATGAGGATGAGGATGAGGATGAGGATAAGGATGAGGATGAGGATGAGGATGAGGATGAGGATGAGGATGGGGATGAGGATGAGGATGAGGATGAGGAAATATTGCACTTCCTCTAGCACACCGCCTCCAATTCAGGTCCATTACCCTGGAATCCATTTCTATGGCATCAGCTCATCGACTCGGAAGATTTATGGACAAACCTTTTCAACACTTCCCGGCCGACACTCGCTTAGAGCCGCAGATGACGGCCCTTTTGGAACACCTGCGAGCTGTGCGTACCTACACGCCGCTGTCATCCGCAAAGTATGATTGAGATACGGCCGGCGTCGCAAACCTCTGAACTAAAAGACAATTACACGAATAGCCAAACAGTTGCCAACTCACATTTCGCCTATCGGCTTGCTAATTACATGGCAAATAAAGTGCGTCCAGGGACCAGCATCCATCCGCAAACGGCACTCTCAATTCTGACGCCGCCGCCGACGCCACAGTCAGCACTAAACAACGGCTACGATGGCGACGATGATGACTAAGCCTTGACTTTGACTTTTACGCGCGCGTTTTGTCGTAAATCTTGCCTCTGCTGCTCCTTGCAGTCGTCTCCTGTAGTCAATTCTTAAACTTCTTATGTGCGAGCGTTTGCTCAAGTCTTTCCCGCCGAAGTGGACGTCGTCGCTGCTTCTGGCTCAGCCCAGTTTTATTTCTTCACTCGAAGTGATTTACACTCCGAGAGGTGTGGTGTCGGCAGAGGGATTGTCGTGTACACCATTTGAGAAGCCTTTCGCAGTTTGCGCGACCCAACCAAGTTTGCAGGGCTCACCTGGGTACTTAGCAAGCGTGAAACTATTCCAGCCAGGAAACGACTGACAGCGACGACAAAGAAACGTCGGCCCCAAAGGTTTTAATGCTCCGCCACTGCTGCGTGCCCCGACAGAGTCAATGAAGGCAGTGGAGCGGTGGCATATATCCCAAATCCAAGTGGCAGTCCCCTCGCCGATGTTACTGATTGATTGATATCGTTTTGTGAGCACCGATCGGCCTAATATCCCATGATTGGGTCAGCATCTTCGAGACATCGATCGCCGAGTGCTCTCGCCGAGTACAGCACTTGCTCATCGGCCCGGCCAACTATTTGTTTTGGTCAACCACACACTCATCGATGGAGTGGCTGGCCGGGGGCTACTTTCATCATGGACTCCATCAACTCCATCGGCCACGAACGGAGTCATTGGTGTGTCATCTTGCAGGCCGTCGCGGTCGGAGCCGTAAACACCTCTCCGGTTGGCCCCACATATGAAGTGTCATGATGGCGATGTTGGCCCGTCGGGAGGGAATGGGTTTTCTGTCACGTTAAAGCTCCGATGAGACGAATAAACAGAAAAGATACACCCCGGAGGTGTATGGAGACCAGATGGAGGAGGCCCCCATCGTTCGATGATCGCCAATTGAGATCAACTCGGGATCACGTATGCACGGTGAACAGCGAAACATGACAAGGGAGACGTGATTTGGTGGTGAAGTGGCATGGACCTGTTAGATGGACGGCACAACCGACCGCAAACGTGAAGACGAAATGACTTGAGACCTACGATCGATGGACGCTCAACAAGCACACACCAGGCATAATGACTTCTGTTCAATGCTTCAGATTGGGACCAATAGTCTTCGCTCAAATTGTTGATGATGGTGCCGAGATGATGGGTGATGGCTGGTTTCGGTTTGTGGAATGCGTCACTGTAATCTGATGGAAAAATTGATGTTCTCTGGATTCTGGAACAAACTGAGTTGGAGCGGAATTGATGTGTGACAGATGCTGCTGTCAGAGAATATCCTTCTTCCTTCATTACATGTTAGGGTAGAAACAAACAGAACAGTTTGTAGACTCTGAAAAGAGAAGAAGAAGAGAAGCTCTGAGTGTAGTCAGTATGAAAGAGACGACGCCGTGTTTAAATTGGAGATGGTCCTAGAATCGAACCTGGACTTGCAAGTGAAACAATTGCGACAGGGACTGACGCCCAATGTGTTCTTCCATTAGATTGAAGCTCTTTACGTCAAGAAATCCTTCTATAACATCAAAGCTACTACTGTAAACCACGATGGGCTTCCCAGTACTCACATATGGATCCGCAACTTCGGTACTAAATAAAATGAACGCTGATTCCTAAACCGATATAATTGTGTGCCCCCTATGTTAGGAAGGACGATTCTGAAGAAGCTTGAATCACGAACTGTACGCGATCTCACTTCAAATGAAGTCGCTACAGAGAATAAGCTTCATAAACTCCTGTAGGCAGGAAACCTAGCTCACATGTGGGAGGAGAAATCGGCCTAGAAAATCTGTTGAATCTTATTTAATGTAAGGCAGCAGGATGAAAACCATTTCCAGGCTGAATACATGGCTTAGACAAGGACCCCAAAAGCCTTGGACTGTGCTGTCGCATGTCGTCGGTCCTAGACCGGGTGGTTGGAACTATTTTTTTTCGGACGCCCGAGACACATCCTAGTGATCGCCTTGATGATGACAAGGGCTCTTAATACAGAACTATGAATGAATGATTATTCAAAGTTGAATGAAACTCAACACTCAACGTCTGTATGCAGAAATGTGTTCCTAGCAATATGTGTATTTAAACTGTGGATTTCAAAAAAGAAACCATCTACTGCACCGGTTGTTGTTACTTTCTGCGATTTCAATCTAAGCATTTATTCGGCGTCACCACCACTGCTGTTGCTTTGTTAGTCAATCTATGACGGATGCATCGTCAGTAGTTAGTTTTTGAAATAATTCCTTAATTCTGGAAAACATAATTATAATAATAATTTGGTGGCACTACAGTCCACAGGGGGACAAGGGCCTAGCTTGCTCTGCAGAACATACAGCGACTTTATTATATATATAATTTCTTGGCTTGGTTGGGACACCAATGAGTTTGAAGGCCTTCAATATGCTTTCTCCCTGCCGTACTGTATGAGCGGCTGAAACCTTTTGTCCACAATATAACAGTGTGGTTTACATGAAACACGAGATCTTCCGTCTACGGCAGTCTTAAAAAGTACAAATTAACACTCACCACCTATTCGTTGATTTTAAGGCCGCATATGACAGTGTGCATAGAGACGAACTATATAGGGCCATGGCTAGTTCTGGCATTCCTTCCAAGCTTGTCAGATTATGTAGGATGACGATGGAGAACTCTCGCTGCTCCGACAAGATCGGTAACGAATTCATCGAGACATTCAATGCCAAAAACGGTTTTAGACAAGGCGACGCACTGTCATGTGACTTCTTCAACATCATCCTCGAGAAGATCGTGCGAAATTCACAAGTCAACACCAGAGGCATGATCTTCCAGAAGTCAGTTCAATTGCTAGCTAACGCTGATGACGTTGACGTGATTGGACGAACACAGAGAGCCGTCAATGAAGCGTTTGCTAGCATTGAAGCGAAAGCGGCTAAAATGGGTCTGGCAGTAAATGAGGGCAAGACGGTGTACATGCTGTCTTCAGGAAAGGACACACAACATCGACGTCTCGGACAGAGCGTTACTTTGGGCTGCAGAAACTTCGATGTAGTCAAGGACTTCGTCTACTTCGTCTACCTCGGCTCTGCGGTAAGCATGGACAACAGCATCAGTACCGAAATCAAACGCAGAATCACTCTTGCCAATCGCTGTTTCTTTGAGCTCAAGAAGCAATTGAGTAATAAAGCCCTCACTCGAAGGACTAAGTTCGCTTTGTATGACAGCTTCAGCATCCCAGTCTTCAGCATCTTTGGCGCGGAAACCTGGACATTACCAAAGGAGGATGAGGAGCCCCTAAGTCTTTTCGAGAAAAAAGTTTTGCGTTCGATTGTTGGTCCAGTTTGGGTTGATGGCATCTGGAGGAGAAGATTTGACGACGAAGTCTATATGCTGTACAGTGACTTGCGCCTGGTCAAACGTGTTCGGATACAACGCTTAAGGTGGCTAAGCCGTATGGACATCACTGCTCCGGCCCGAAAAGTTTTCCGAATCGAGCCATTGGGACAATACAAGAGAGGACGGCCTGGGCTAAGGTAGCGCACACAAGTGGAGAAGAAACTCAACTAACTGGGAGTGCGCGACTGGAGGCAGCTGGCCAAAGATCGTGCTGGCTGTGGAGACATGTTGGTTGAGGCCCAAGTCCTCTCCTTGCTGTAGCGCCACAAGAAGGAAAAGAAATGGATAAGATGGCAGAATATTTAAAATTGTTATATGAAACTGGAGAAGGACGATGTAAGGACTATAAATTCTCCATCATTGAAGAAGCAACAATAAAAGTTTGAGTGAATCGGTTGAATGTCGAATGCCGTATGATTTGGCTTACCTTCCGGTCAAAAGCAGCACAGCGAAAAGTTTTGGTTAGGTTATGGCATAGTTTGGAAGAGGATGAAGCCCCCAAGACTGCAAGGGTTTCAAATGATGAGCACGTTCAACTGAGCAGAAGTGTGAGTTCTAATGACTCTACAAATATTTATTAGGATATGATCAGAAGGCCAATAAAAAACGGAAAGTGTGGTGGATGTTTTGAAAAAGCAGCTCATTTTACATGATATATGACAAAATAACAAACGGAATTGGAGGTCAATGTTAAGGAAACAAGACATCATAACATTAAAAGGAATGAAATACATGAAGCTCAGCGGAACCATATGCAGATGGAAACATTTAAAGAAGGGGAAATAGCAAAAAATTGAAAACTAAGCAGCGACTGTAAAATATAAGGTCAAATATCTCCCTTCCGCTCTTTTGCTCTTCATTCAATGCTTCATTAAAAGTATTACAGTGATCGAATTTAGTTCAAATATGCGCCGTCTTGTTCGATAATCTGTTTCCATCTAGACGGCAACTTCATAATACCCCTTTTATAGCTAACTCCTCCTTATATGCGAAGAACTCGGACAGCCACTTTTCACAAGCCTCTTTTGAGTTCAACTTCACACAACCAAGGGCGTTTGCCATGCACAGAAACAGGTAGTAATCACCTAGCGCTATGTCCGGGCTATATGGTGGATGTGATAAAACCTCCCATCCGAGCTCCCGTAGCTTCTGACGAGTCATCAACGAAGTGTGTAATCTGGCGGCTTCCTGGTGGAACACCACACCCTTCCTGTTGGCCAATTCTGTACGCTTCTGGTCGATCGCTTGCTTCAAGCGGTCCAGTTGTTCGCAGCAGATGGTAGAATTAAGCGTTTGACCATATGGGAGCAGCTCATAGTGGATGATTCCCTTCCAATCCCACCAAACACACAGCAAAACCTTCCTGGCCGTCAATCCCGGCTTCGCCACTGATTGGGACGATTCACCGATCTTCAACCACGACCGTTTTCGCGTGATATTGTCGAATGTGATCTATTTTCCGGCGCCAGTCACCATCCTCTTCAAAAATGGGTCGAGATCGTTCCGTTTCTGCAGCACATCGCAGGCGTTGATTCGGTCCAGAAGGTTTTTTTGCCTCAAATCATGCGGCACCCAAACATCAAGCTTTTTCTTGTATGCAGCCTGCTGCAGATGGTTTGAAATGGTTTGGTGACTAACTCCAATCTCCTGGGCCATGTCACGAGATGCCACATGCCGGTCTAACTCGATGATTTCCATGATTCGATCGGTATTCTTCGTCACAGGTCTTCCGCCGGCCTGCGCGTCGTTTTCACCGGCTCTAAATCGTCGAAACCATTCCTCCGCGGTTTGAAGTGATTGAGTACCATCCTCCAAACACCATTAATCTTACTGAATGTTTCTCTAGCGGACTTGCCTTTAACGAAGGAAAACTTTTAAATAGCGCGAATTTCGGCGTTAGTGAACTCCATGTTTACACGTCTATAACTGTGGAACGCATTATCCAAACTAATCTTGTAGGTTATGTCAAAACCTTTCAAATGATGTATAGATTTGCCAGATACGAGCTCTTTGTACATAGCTGGAAAATTCAAAACACAAAAAGGCGGAGTATATTGTCCGTCGGAAGTAAATACTTCTTATTAATATCCTGAAAATTTTTGAATGCCGTCTATCATCGATGAATGGTTCTGCCTGGTCTTGGTAGCTCACAGTACACCACTCATCCCTCACATCTTATATTATATGCATATCACGGCCTTAGAACGGTGGATGCGTTTCTTTGTTGTCGTTGTAAACTTCTTGGTTTATCTTCTCACACGCCGAAGGTCCAGGTTCGATTGCCTGCTAAACACTTCAAATTTTTTACGGCACCACTTTTTATGAGCTTCTGACAACACTCAACGAATGACAACTGTCTACGAAAAAGCTTCTCAAACTTCCCCGTTCGGAGTCGGCAAAAAACTGTAGGTCCCTTCTACTCGTGAGAGAACAGTAGCGCGCACAGCAGGAGTAGTTGATGAGCAAGCACGGCCCTAGTTCTATGTTTACTGTTCTTCTTCTTCTTGTGGCGCTACAGTCCGAGATGGACCTGGGCATCAACAAGCATGCCTCTCCATCCAGCATGATCCTTCGCCGGCTGCCTGCAGTATATAAAGCGTACATCCGCCCAAATCTTGAGTATAACGCTACTATCTGGTCCGATGGTCCTAAGACCTCTCTGGACATACTAGATAAAGTCCAACAGCGAGCGATAAAACATATTGGTGACAATAATGCTGCGAAGTCAATCGATTCGCTTGGACATCGACGAAATGTTGCGTCTCTATCACTATTTAATCGCTATTTCAACAAAACTTCGCTCTAATGAGTTAGCCAGCTGCATTCCTCCCCTTTAAGAATTCAGCCGTTATACCCGCCTCGCTAGGAATGCTCACCCGTTCACCCTTAAGCCCACCTTCGGACGCACAGTTAAGTTTAGAGACTTGTTCTTCAGCCGCACCACACCAATATGGAATACTCTAGCCCATCTTTGACCCCCATAAGAATCTACAGGCATTTAAAACCAATGTTCACCCTTCTTTCCCTCTCTTCCTCTATACCTTCGGCCCGTGCTGCGAATTAATTCCGCTCACTTAAGGGTATAAAAAATCCCTTTAGTGCGCGCCAATTATTAAAAAAAAGCGGAGAAAGATAAATGTAGCTTGTGTAAGAGAAACGCTTTTTCAATAAAAAAAAAGTTAACAAAATGCGTGCGTTTTGATAACTGGTACATATGTACATTCCTATATCAGTCAACCTTTTTACAAAATTTGTGGCATTGGATCGTAGACATAATAACATAAGAAAAAAAAATAGACACCTGTTTGAAAGCAGATCTAGATCAACACAGCAATGTGCAATTTGTAGTAACGCTATGAAATCAACCGTTACGCAAAAATCAGTAATCAATGCATCCTACTTTGTTATTTGGGTAATGTGTCAAAATAAATTGAATTCGACACCAACTGGATCACAAATGTTGTACCCCGCTTCATTCATTGCACCGCTTCCCTATTGCTCGGCTAGCGCACTGCCACACCTACGTCGTTATCAGTCATTTCAATCAGCTTGTTAGCTCTTAAGTGGAGATTTTTTTTCCATAGATAGATTCCACTTACCGAATTACATATCTTACTTGTAAAACAATTGTATTTTCAGTAGTAAGGTTTTTTTAATCGTATATCTGTGCAAGCTAAAGCAAACTTTGTTAAAATATTGCTACACTATGCAGCCAATAAATATATATATCTATCTGTCAGCTTGTTATTCAGATGCGGTTATACAGTAAGAGCCTTCTTTACTAGTTAGAACTAAAAAGTGCGGGGAGGTTAGCATATCAGACAGCATGCAGCATGTTTTATATCGCTATTTCAACAAAAAAACCATGTTAGCCAGTCTTCAAGAATTCACCCGCAATACCCGCCTCTCTAGGAATGCTCACCCGTTCACCCTTAAGCCCACCTTCGGACGTACAGTTAAGTTTAGAGACTCGTTCTTCAGCCGCAACACATGAATATGGAATGCTCTCCCCAGTCAAATTTTTTCCCCCCATTGCAACCCAAAGGCATTTAAAACCAATGTGCATCGGTACCTCCTTTCCCTCTCGTCCTCTTTACCATCGGCCCGTGCTGTGACTTAATTCTAGTCATTTAAGGGTATTAACAATCCATTAAGTGCGCGCCAATTAAAACTGGCACTGCATGGCTCGTCTCTATGCACACTGACATATGCGGCCTTAAAATCGACGAATAGGTGTCGATATGCACTTCTTGAGTCTTTTCCATGAGCTGCAGTAATGAAGATCTGGTCTATTGTGGACTTCCCAGGCCTGAAACTACACTGATAAGGACCTATCAGGTCATGGACAAACGGTTTCAGGCGCTTACATAATAAAGCAGAGAGGATCTTGTTGGTGATGTTAATGAGACTGATCCCTCGATAATTGGCGCAGTCAAAGGGGTCTCCTTTCTTGTGAACCGGGCAAACGACGCTGAGGTTCCACTCATCGGACATGGTCTTTTTCCACCATATCTTACAGATGAGCTGGTGCATGCCCTCAAGCAGGTCATCTCCAGCTGCTTTAAATAGTTTTGCGCGCAGTCCATACGCTCCAGCAGCTTTTTTTCGACTTGGATATTGCTATCTTCACCTCGTCTAAGTCAGGGAGACGGAACTTCTGTCTATCATTGTCCAAATTAAGTGAAACATTCTGCCAAACAGCGGAATCGGAGCCGTCTTCGCCGTTAAGGAATCTACAGAAATGATCCTTCCAGATTCTCAGCACAGACTGCGACTCTACTACGAGTTGTCAATTCTGGTCTTGGTAGGCCGTGGTCCGAGCCTTGTACCATATACTCCGAATACGTGTTTTACTTTTCGGTAAAATTTTCGGACTTCATTCCTGCCCTAGCACCTTTCCATTTTCTCGACCGTGGGCTTCTCATGCTCCTTCTTTTTCCTTCTGAGAAGCCGGAGCTCTTCCCTTCTTCTCTGTTCATAGAGCTTACGAACAGCCCTCGTTGTTCGATGCAGCGTCGCCTTATAGTCTTGTTTGGCTGCATGTGCTTGCCTGCACTCATCGTCAAACCATGGGTTCCTTCTGGGTGGTGATGTGAAACCCCGCATATCAGTGGGAGCTTCTTTGATGGCTTCTGGACATCGTTTCCAGTCTTCTTCTATGTTCAGTGCAGGCAGCGTCGAACTCTGGGCGAGTTTCAGGGAGACTCGGTCGCCAAAGTTTCCAGCGACCAGTTGCAATTGTAGCTTCTCGACGTCAAACCATTTTGGTCTATCTCGACTACGTTAATAATTGTTGGCGCTACAGTCCAAAGGGGGACCAGGGCCTAGCTTGCTCAGCAACTACTCGTGTTGTGCGCGCTACTGTTCTCTCACGAGTAGAAGGGACCTACAGTTTTTTGCCGACTCCGAACGGCGAAATTTGAGAAGCTTTCTTAGACAGTTATTACTCTTTGAGTGTTGTCAGCAGCTCGAAAGAGGTGGTGCTGTGAAAAATTCGAAAAATTGGTGTTGAGCTGGGAGTAGAACCTAGACCCTTCGGCGTGTGAGCGTCGCACTCTACCCACTACCCCACGGCGACTACGTTGCTCTCTCGATATCCGGCTTCTTAAGTTGGCTACAACAAGTTGATGATCCGAGTCGATGTTTGCACCTCGGAAGGTTCGGAAATCGAGGAGGAGTATCCGACGTCGATCGCAACGTGATCAATCTGGTTGACGGTGGAATGATCAGCGGACCGCCAGGTCCCTTTGTGAATGTTCAGGTGTGGGAACCGAGTGCTAGCCACAGAGAGGTTTCGCCCCGAGGCGAAGTCCAACAGCCTGAGTCCGTTTCCGGATGTGTTGGCGTGCAGGCTGTGTTTAACGATGACTCCAGCAAAGATGTCCCCCTTTCCCAGCTGAGGGTTGAAATCTCCTAGAGCGATCTTGGTGTCGTAGCCGGGGCATCGATTGGTTGTTCCTTCTAGGAGCTCATGGAAGTCATACTTGATGTTGTCATCCTTCTCCTCTGTCGGGGCGTGAGCGCATATTAGGCTGATGTTCCCTAATTTAGCCGTGATGAGGATTGTCATGAGGCGTTCGCTGACGGGGTCGTAGCTCAAGACTTTTTGTCTAAGTCTGCCTTGAACAACAAATCCGCATCCGAATAAGATCTGCCTTCTCTCTCTGTAGCAATCGCTGTAGTATATGTCGCAGTTTTTCATCGTATTCTTGCCGGGCCCATCTCAGTGCACTTCCTGGATGGCGGTAATGTCTGCCTTGAAGCAATCAAGGGCCTCCGCAAGTTGTTCGGCTGCTCGTGGTCTGTTAAGAGACCTCACATTCCACGTGCAATACCGAAAGTCGTTGTTCTTAAAACGTTTGCTGGGGTCGTCAACAGTTTATCCGAGGCATATCGGTTTATCTGAACTTAAAGTTTTTTAATTGGTGAGGAAGTTACCCACACGGACAACCCACAGTCTGGTAGGCCAGGCCCATTATTTAAACCCTCGGGGAGAGGGGCTCGCTGCGTACATTGGTTGACCACACAACAGATATTGTGATGGCTATCCAGGGGGCGCCGCGAGGATGCTGTATGCCAACTTGACATGTGCACTAACGAGGATAATGTTGGCAGCTCGCCTCTTTGAGTGCAATCAACAGTGTTACCTCTCGTGAACAAGCCCATGCTCTCCTGTGGACTGTTGCGCCATCCAATTATTATTATTTGAAAAGAATTCCACCTGTTCTTGGTGATTTGATTCCCTTGCCTGAATCTATCGATATCGCTTGCATGTAGAACGCGGTCCAACTTTTTAAAGGAAAAAGAAGCTGTCAGCTTATCAGAATTGTTTTCAATTATGCAAACGCAATTATACGTGCGCCTTTCTCGGAACAAAGACCTCCCACTTTTGGCTTTATCGACTACTCTCTTGACTTTTTCTTCATAGGTACGTCCCAGTTTTAGACCCATCGCGCTTTCTCTCTAAGATTGAGGAGGCTGTTCTCCACTACAAAAATTCCTTCTAAAAACTGAATCAGTTGCATCAGAAGCGACAATTTTCAGTTGGACATGAAGACTAGCCTTGGCGCTCAGACGTTCAGCAGCCAATCTTAAAATTCTCAAGCTATGCATCCAACAGAATCCAAATGGTAGATACACAAATATTCTGTTCCCAGCACTGATGTGGCTCTCAGAAGGTACTTCTTCCTGCTATCACAATCGGACCCCATTTCAGGCCACTATGACTCATCCGCAAATGACAAACTCAGACCCACAAGCACTTCTCTCGACTCCACACCGAAGTGGTCAGACTTTCACCACATTCGCATTGCAACGCACTTTACCGAAGCGGTCACTCAGCGCCAGCGTTTTGCAACAAACAACAGCCGCTCGACGCATGCAAATTCCCATGCCAAAAACCGGCCACTCCTCGCCAAGTGGTTGAGGAAATTTTCTAAAGCAAAACCATCGTTGGCATCTGGAGTACCTAAAGTGACACATTTTAGGCCACTTCTCTACGACTTCGGTTAATTTGTTTGCTCATCAGCTCTCGACTCCACTGCCGCCGCCGTCACCGCCCCGACTCAATTCACAATCGCCGCGGAGTTGTTACACAAACTTGTTTACTTGCCTGTCATATCACTCATCCTTCCACATCTCATTCCGTGCTCATAATTGGTTTAGCTTACAAATAACGTTTTTGAGAAATAGATTCACATCTCAATTGCCCTCCTCGATCACTCCATCGACAACGCCGGCAGCAAGACACTCTCCACCGCCTCGCTTCCATGGCGCGCATCTCTCCTCGATCGCCCACCGCGATCGGCGATCACCCTCGTCGTCGACGATGGCATTGTCTTGTCGCTGGCCCTTGGCCATTGTCGATGTTGATGTCGATGACGGTGACGCTGACGATGACATAAAATTGTCAATTAAAGATCGTGAAGAAATCTTTCCTCACTCGTCCGTCAAGTGGTCAGGCCGCACTCAAGAATCGACAGAAGAGTGCGTCCGCGCGAAGTCAACGTTAAAGTCGGCCGAGACGAAGCGACGAGTGATGTGGGTAGCAAGAGGGACGCTCGAAAAATGATAATCGTTAGCCCTCGAGCCTGGTCCCAGTCCACTTAACGCGTTATGTGAGCCCACAAATATCTCCGCGTGCCCTCAGGGGGAGGGGACATCAAATGAGGGGGAGCAGCACCGGCCAATGGTCATTTATTACGGCATGAAATCAAATCGAAGCACGGACCCACCCAGCACACGTGAAGAAGCGTAGCCCTGGAAGGCCTGACAGAAACCAAAAGGAGCCCAAGCAACGAGAAAGGTATCCGCCCGCAGCGTGTTCGTGATGATCGCTCAGTCGGGGCCAGACCGCATACGGGCGGACGCACCGCTGCCGCACTGCACGCTCTGACCCCTAAGTCGACCGCCGTTGCTGCAGCGGATAATGTCATTTTAATTGTTTGTCCCAAAAAATCAAGTCACGGGCGCGCTAGCATTTGATCGTGACGGTCGTCGCTCACATCACCGTCGCTGTCGTCTCCGTTGTGAGGCATCTTGGGGCGGGCACGCCGTCACTGTGGAGATAGATGCGTGGCGTGAGACAAATGATACAGTGTGTGTGTTGATGGAGGAGTTTCGGCCAGTATCCTGGAACAGGGATGGTAATTTGGAAACTTTGTCCCGGGATCGCATGGACGGGCGGAGACGCTCATTAAATGTGTCATTATCGGGGCCGAAATGGCCACGAGATCCTAATTACACAGGAATGCAGCGAGCACGAGTGACATGGGCAGAGGGGTGAGGGGCCAAATGGGCTCCACCCCAGGTTGATGGTGATAAATGCTCTTCTTCTCTGTTGAGCTCTAAAAAGTGTTTGCCTTTCGGTGGGTTACTGCAAGGAAGTGCGTTGTTTTGAAGTAACCTACGGAGTTGCTTGTCAGAAGGAACGGCGAAAGATGAAGGGATACTCGGCAGTTTGTCAATATGCAGGCGGACATGGACCTCAAAAAGAAAAGAAAATGTCTCTTGCAAGGCCAATCTCTTGCTAGTCGGCACCACTTTCGTAAGCATTGTTGGTCGAGGTCCCTTTCCAGTTGCCTGCGCCACCTGACTCGCGGTCTTCCCCTACTATGCCTTTCCTCGGGGGTGGATTCGAAAACTTTTCGGGCCGGAGCATTGGTTTCCATCCGCTTTACATGATTTAGCCATCTCAATCGTTGGAACTTCACTCTTCTGGCTAAGTCGGTGTAGCTGAACAGCCCGTATAGTTCGTTATTGTATCTTCTTCTCCACTCCACATCCATGCAGACGGGACCGAAAATCACAATCATTCTCTTTTGACAAAGTCCATGCAGGACTAGGACGATTAAAGTCTTTTAAAGCGTTACCTTGGTTGTTCGAGAGGCGGCTTTGTTTACCAATTGCATCCTTAGCAGAAAGAAGCAGCGAATGGCAAAAGTTATTCTGCGTGTGATTTCAGTGTATGTGTCATTGTTTGATTTGATAGCGATGCTAAGGTAGAGAATTTTTGACTACCTCAATTTGTCTGCTGTGACTTTCTGACCAAGACGTCAGTGTTGTGTGTCCTTTCTGGTTGACAGCATAACAGGCAAACATATATGAAGTGAGCGTCAAAATATAAATGTCTCGATAGGGAACATTTGCTGTAAACGAGCCCTTATTTTTTTTTTGTTTGTTTGCTATGACATTTGTGGAAAATATTTAGTATACATCAAGTCATTGAACACACAACATCATACTTTTTCATCGACTTAAAAATGTCGAATTTCGTACCAGAAAGTGATGATTTGCGGAAAGCATTAATTTTTTGTTTTCATTTGAAGAAAAGTGCTGCAGAGTCGCATCGAAAGCTTGTCGAGGCATATGGTGATCATGCTCTATCAGAAGCAACATGCGAAAGATGGTTTCAACGGTTCAGAAATAATGATTTTGAGGAACGTGGAAGACCACCAAAAAAGTTTGAAGACGCCGAATTGCAAACGATATTGGATGGAGATGGCACTTTGAGTCAAAAGCAATTGGCAGCAATGTTAAATGTTGCACAACAAACAATTTTTGACCGTTTTAGAGCTATAGGAAAGATCCAAAAGTGTACAAAATGGGTTCCACATGAATTGAATGAAAGACAGATGGAAAACTGAAAAAACACTTGTGAAATTTTGCTTGAAAGACACGAAAGAAAATCGGTTTTCCATCGGATTGTTACTGGCGATGACAAATGGATTTATTTTAAGAGTCCCAAACGGAAGAAATGTGGTTGCCGTGGCGTAGTGGGTAGAGTGCGACGCTCACACGCCGAAGGGTCTAGGTTCGACTCCCAGTTCAACACCAATTTTTATAATATTTTACGGCACCACCTCTTTCGAGCTACTGACAACACTCAAAGAGTAAAAACTGTCTAAGAAAGCTTCTCAAACTTCGCCGTTCGGATTCGGCAAAAAACTGTAGGTCCCTTCTACTCGTGAGAGAACAATAGCGCGCACAACACGAGTAGTTGATGAGCAAGCTAGGCCCTGGTCCCCTTTGGACTGTAGCGCCAACAATTATTATTAAACGGAAGAAATCATGGGTCAATCTGGGACCCCACCCGCCGTATTCACCAGTATTGGCTTCTTCCGACTACCATTTGTTTTCATCGATGGCACACGCATTGGCTGAGCAGCACTTTGATTCCTACGCGGAGGTCGAAAATTGGGTGTATGATTGGTTTGCTTTAAAAGACGAACAATTTTATTGGCGTGGTATTCACAAATTGCCAGAAAGGTGGTCAAAATGTGTAGAAAACAATGGCCAATACTTTGAATAAAATGTTTTTCCTCTCCCATTAATAATTAGTGTTTTATTTTCAAAAAAAAAAAAAAAAAAACGCTATAAAGGTCGTCCCAACAAGAACGAAAGATTTAAATTTGGCGCCATTCGAATTATCATTGTTTGACAATTACAATTTGAACAAATTGAACAATTATTATTGTTTGTTAGTAGAAGGCTTAAAATTAATAAAAATGAAGCGCTACACGAATGAACTAAATGGTGAAAATTTTCCGGCTACAGTTAGCAATTTGCGATCAGTTTGAGGTTATAATAATGCTCCAAAAGAGTCAGCTGTAAAGCGATTAATGGAAAAACATCCTGAAAGGGGTCTGTAACTGATGTAAAGACAATAACGCGCCTTCGACCAGGTCGATCGACCGAAAATGTCTCAGCAGTACGTGATGATGTCGCTCAAACTCCATCCACCTCAATTCGACACAGAGCTCTGTAAATTGGTGTTTCCAAATCCACTATGCAGCGAATTTTGACGAAAGATTTGCATGCATACAAGGTTCAATTGACTCAGGACCTGAAGCCAGCTGACCATGCAGAGCGAAGGGAGTTCGTTAATTGGGTATTGGAGAGACAACATGAAAATGCTGATTTTGTCGATAAAATCATCCTTAGTGGTGAGACCTATTTCTATCGCCTAGATCGTGCGATTTAACACCATTGGACTCTTTTCATTGGGGTTTTTTGAAGTCGATGGTTTATGCGAATAGGCCGACGACGACTCAAGCCTTAAAAGAGGAAATTGGATGCTGCATTAATAAAATACCGCAGCATTTATGCAAAACGGTCATTGCAAATTTTCATTAAAAGGTCGCATATGTGCCAGCGGCCATCTGGCAGATTTGTTATTCCACACATAACCTCATTTTGTCTACTTTACGATATAATAAGGAATTCACGATTTTTTTTGAATATCTGCGTTTTATTTAAAATTTAAATCTTGCGTTCTTCTTGGGACACCCTTTAATTGGTCTTACCCTTATTAACCGCTACCCCCTTTTTGCGGCCTCCGTTGCAATACCCACAAAAGCCCCATTGACATCACACTGCGTTCTCCCGGTAATGTCAATATTGTCGGCATATGCGAGTAGTTGGACGGACTTCTCAAATATTGTTCCTCTGGTGTTGACGTTCGAATTGTGAAAAATTCTCTCAAGAACGATGTTGAAATATTCGCATGACAGTGCATCGCCTTGCCTGAATCCTTTTTTGACATCAAAGGTCTCAATTAGGTCTTTAGTGACCTTGATGGAGCAGTGTGCATTCTCCCTAGTCACCCTACACAAACGGACGAGTTTGGTAGGGATGCAGAAGTATGCATTGCTCTGTGCGGCTCGTCTCTATAGATGCTATCATACGCGGCCTTAAAATCGATGAGAAGGTGGCGGGTATCGATTATTTGCTCCTGGGTTTTCTTCAAAGTCTGCCGTAGTGTGACTATTTGGTCAATAAGGGACTTCCTAGCCTAAGGCCACACTGGTATGGATTGACCAGGTTGTTGACCAATCGCTTTAGGCTTTCACACAATATGGCAGATAAGATTTCGTATGCGATACTTAGGAGACTGATGCCTCTGTAGTTGGCGCAGTTCAAAATACCTCCTTTTTATGCTGAGGTTCCAATCATCGGGCATGTTTTAATCCGACCATATTTCACAGATAAGTTTGAGCATTCCTCTCCTTCTTCTTGTGGCGCTACAGTCCGGGGTGGACCTGGGCCTCAACCAACATGCCTCTCCAGCCAGCACGATATTTCGCTAGCTGTCTCCAGTTGCGCACTCCAAGTTGGTTGAGATCCTTCTCCACTTGTGTGCGCCACCTTAGTCTAGATCATTGTACCTTGGGTTGTCCCAATGGCTCGGATTTAAAGACTTTTTTGGCCGGAGCAGTGGTGTCCATACGCCCTACATGGCCTAGCCATCTTAAGCGTTGTATCCGTAGACGCTTGACCAAGCGCATGTCGCTATACAGCCCATATTGTTCGTCATTAAATCTTCTCCTCCAGATGCCATCAACGCAAACAGGACCAAAAATCGTACGCAAAACTTTTCTCTCGAAAAGACTAAGGGCTTCCTCATCCGCCTTTGCTAACGTCCAAGATTCTGCGCCATAGAGTAGGACGGGGATGATCAAGCTGTTATATAAACCGAGCTTAGTTCTTTGAGAGAGGGCTTTATTACTCAATTGCCTCTTGAGCCAAAAGAAACAGCGATTGGCAAGAGTGATTCTGCGTTTGATTTTGGTACTGATGTTGTTGTCCCTGTTCACCGTGGAGCCAAAGTAGACGAAGTCCTTGACTACCTCGCAGTTTCTGCTGCCAGTGATGCTCCCTCCGAGACGTCGATGTTTTGTGTCCTTCCTTGATGACAGCATGTACTTAGTTTTGCCCTCGTATACCACCAGACCTATTTTAGTCGCTGCCGCTTCGATGCCAGCAAACGCTTTATTGACGGCTCGCTGTATTCGTCCAATCACGTCAATGCCGTCAGCATAAGCTAGCAATTGAACTGACTTCTGGAAGATCGTGCCTCTGGTGTTGACTTGTGAGTTACGCACGATCTTCTCGAGGATGATGTTAAAGAAGTCACATGACAGTGCGTCGCCTTGTCTAAAGCCTTTTTTCATATTGAAGGTCTCGGTAAGGTCGTTACCAACTTTGACGGAGCAGCGAGAGTTCTCCATCGTCATCCTACACAATCTGACGAGTTTGGTAGGAATGCCAAAACTAGGCATGGCACTGTATAGATCGTCTCTATGCACACTGTCATAGGCGGCCTTAAGATCGACGAATAGGTGGTGGGTGTCGACTTTCACTTCTTGCTTCATTTCCAGAATCTGCCGTAGAGTGAAAATCTGGTCTATCGTGGACTTCCCTGGCCTGAAGCCACACTGATAGGGATCTATCAGGTTGTGGACAAACGGTTTCAGACGCTCCCATAATACGGTAAATATATTGATCCCACGGTAGTTGGCACAGTCACAGAGGTCTCAATTCTTCTAGGCCGGGCAAACGACGAGATTCTACTCATCGGTCGTGCTTTCCTCCCACCATATCTTACAGAAGAACTAGTGCATGTGGCGGACCAGGTCATCTCCAGTTGCTTTAAATAGTTCTGCGGGCAATCCACAGCTTTGTTCGACCTTAGCTTCGATATTGACATGTTCACTTCGTATAAATCGGGAGAGACTTAATTCATGTCTATCATAGTCCAAGTCGAGTAGAACATTCTGCCTAACAGCGAAATTTGGGCCGTCATCGCCGTTCAGTGATCTGCGCAAATGATACCTCCAGATTCTCAGCACAGAGTGACACTCTACCACGAGTTGTCCATTTTGATCCAGGTAGGCTTCGGTCCAAACCCCGTATCCTCTGGATAGCTGCTTTACCTTTCGGTTAAACTTTCTGACTTTATTCCTGACATAACACCTTTCCATTTCCTGTACCCCGCGCTTCTCATGCTCCTTCTTTTTTCTTCTGAGAAGCTGGTGCTCTTCCCTTCTTTTCTGTTCGTATAGCACACGAATAGCCACCGTTGGTTGATGCAGTGTCTTGTTTGGCTGCATGTGCTTACCTGTCCTCGTCGTCAAGCCATGGGTTCATTCTGTGTGGTGACCTGAAACCCAGCACATGACTGGCAACGTCTTTGATGGCTTCTTGACAACGTTTCCAGTCGTTTTCTATGTTTAGTGCAGGCAGCGTCGAACTCTGAGCGAGTTGCAGGAAGACTCGGTTGGTAAAGTTTTAATGTTTTCAAAATACCATTATATCGGATATCTTAAAAGCCGATTTCGGTAAGCTTGTCAGTCTATTTGCAGTAGTGACCGGAACAGTAAACAAAGGACACCATCCTGAATGAAACGTTTGACTGCTGATACCCTAATTAAGACTTGTCCTGATATCAAGCCAATCATACTACATGGGGAGAACGTGGCAACGGCGCTAACATGGCATAAGGACAATGCGGTATGGGAACAATACGGCATCGGGACTTATACAGAATCGGGACAGTATTGGGTCAAGAACAGCTCTTATCAGGTGGTAAATGTTGATGCGCCATGTAAATAAATTAAGTTGGCAATTGGAAACCAACTGTTGAAATAAGTTCTAAATTCTTGAGAAAATTTGGTTCGTTTTGAGGATAATAGCATACTGCTCAAGCTCCGATTTCTGTACATTCACTGCACTCCATTAACTCATTGAACAGTCAGTTGTTCTCCAATCAGTGCTGTTTCGCTAAAAGACGTTCATGAGGTCAATGTACTTAGTATAACATAAATTTGATTTTACGAAAATATTCATTCAGTACACCCAAAAGCATTCCGAACTGTTAGGACAGTTTGGTGCCGGGCGCCAATTTAAAAAAAAAATCATTTTCAGCTCTCCTCCCAAAGAATTGTCTTCTCAAACCGGCTTCGTAAGTACTCGCATTCCTCGCAATCATTGCGAGTCGTCCTCTGAACATCAAAACGCCCTCCAGGGTCCATTATAATGACAACCGCCACCACCATCAGTAATCTTCCCATCAGCAGAGTTCCACCTCTCATCGGCTTCGGCGACCGCAGCAGAGATCGGTGTGGAAGGAAGAGTCCGTTGCCAGTTGACAGCAATTACCATATCCCCCCAATCAGTGACTCGATTTTCCATCAAAACACATTGTCCCCAGGACCAAGCGACGCAGAGTGTCGTGCGTGAGATAACCACTATGCCATCGTCACCGCTAGCGTTTCCGCAGTGCAATCTAATGTAATTTCCCCCCGACCACTCACACACACACCTGAAAGTACGCCAGTCGTGTCGTTAAACCGTTTTGCGCATGCATCCTAGAGCTATACTCGCTGCACGGCAACTACTTGATCAGATAATTCCACGGATGAACCCAGAGCCACTTCGAATCCGAGCCGCGGCACCATGTCGCATGTCGCATTTCTTTCGAACAAGCGACGGCAAGCGCCCCCCGCGCGTCTATGTCCACGTCCGCCACCTAAACAGCATCTACGCCCCTCAATTGTATCTGATTTAACAAATTTTCCACGGCTCTATGTTTACCCAGAACCCAGCGAGGGAATATGGCACATCGGGGGATAATGATGACGCTGACGATGGCGACGGAGACGTCGTGTATTGGCCGCTCGTCCAGAATGACTACTTGCGCGGTAATCACTCCGAATCTTCCCACAGGGGCTGGCCGCTGACGCTGCAGCGCCGCGTGCTGACCGCAAAGGACAAAAACTGCGCAAAACAGTAGATAGATGATAGCTCATTGGGACATTGCCCTGAGATTGATTCCTGATTCCCGGCTCTTGATTCCTGTGCTATATGTAGCCCCGGTGGCGGTGTGGCGATGACAGAGACAGAGAATGCGTTCCTGTGGAGTGGCGGGAAAGCAGAGGCAGCGCAACTATCCACTCCCATTCGGACGAGTATGAAATTACATGAAACTATGCGATTCTGTAGCCCGATTTGAGTTGACTCTAATTACAGAGTGTGTGTGCCCCGGTGAGTATCGGGCGGCGCAGGATTTAACATACAGCATACGAGCGTCGCTATGCTCTGCTGTGAGTCGGTCGGCCGGCATCATTCAGAAGCTTTAACATTCCTCGCGCGACTGATGGTCACTCAGGAGAGCTGGTTGTGGATGCGGGGAGGGGTTGGCGCGGCAATGGCGAACCGAGCGAACAGAATTAGTCGTGCTCTGACATGCCCCCAAAACCTATATCATATCCAATTTATGTGCGGATGATATTAAGTTTAATGCCATGTTCTAGGCGAGCGGATAGACAGTTTGTGTGAAAAGAAAGGGTGCTGCGATAGTCAGATTTTGTTTGTTTTTATTTAGTACGGCCTTGTGGAATAAGCTAGGTCTTCGCAAAGCAGTCCACTCAGTCCAGTTTGGTCATTAGTTGTACAACGTTAAAAAATTATTTACATTTTTTTTAAGTATATTTTTATTTTCTATTTTTTCTAATTCCTTAAGTGTAGCTACAAAAATACTTAATCTAGTTATTTAATTTATACTGGTCCTATGCGGGCACTCTAAGATCATCTATTCTATTCTTATATTTAATTACCTTTCAACATATATTTAGGTTTTTTTTCATTTTAATTTTTACTATTCGTACAATATTCATGCAAACTTATTACTAAGAAAATATTAACAGAACACTTAGAAATCTAATTTACTTTTTGTTTTTATTTTTTTTACTTTTATTATTTTTTTTTTATTTCTAACGTACTAATCTATTTGAACTTATAATTAATAATAATTGTATGGCGCGACAGTCCACAGGAGACCAGGGCCTCAACTATAATTTATTTATTTATTTATTTATTCATTATCAATGGACTTACAATCTGCTGATTAAAATATTTTGTTTCTTAACAACAAAAAGAAAAAACAGAGTAGGATAATTAGATCTGAAACCATTTATTTGGACGACTTGTTTCCGATTTGATAAATAGGAACTCAGCCATGTTAAAAAGCTAGGGTTAAAACCTAGTTTTTGGAGTTTTTGTAATAATAGTCCATGATGTACTCTGTCAAACGCTTTTACGAAGTCAGTATATATAACATCGACTTGCATTCGCTTCTCCATGGAGTTCAAACAGAAATGCGAAAATATACACAAATTTGTTGTGGTTGAACGACCGCTTATAAAACCGTGTTGTTTCGATGTATTGGAGTTTTTAATTACAAATAATAGTTTTTGAGTAACTAGTTTTTCAAAAAGTTTCGGTATTACGGACAGCTTCGATATCGGTCTGTAATTTTTAATAAGGTGTTTATATCCGCTTTTAAGAATTGGAGTTATAAAGGAGAGTTTCCAATCATCTAAGAATACCCCAGTTGATAGGGATTTGTTAAATAACGCTTTTAACGGAGAGCAAAGTGACGATGCACAATTCTTTAACAATAATGGGGGAATTTGGTCCAAACCTGCATTTTTGGTTGAATCTAAGCTGATTAAACCATTATAGATGTCCTCATCTGAGAGTGATGTTATGTTAAAATCTGTGATAGTTGCAATATCTGGATATAACAAATGAATATCTGATATAAATTCCGCATTATAGTTAGATTGAAAGAATTTTGCAAAAAGATCACAAGAAGATTGTGTATCAAAAGACTTCATACCTTCGAGTTCCATTGCCGATGGATACAGCGAACTTTTTCGTTTAGAATTCAAAAAGACCCAAAACGACTTACTATTTTTTTAATATTACTTTCAACCGTATTAATATGTTGATGGTATAAAAATTTGTTTAAAAAAATCAAATTCTCTCGAAGTTGGAGAAAAAGATTTCGGTCTTCTATCCTCCCCGACTTTATTGAATGCTCAAACGCTTTATTTTTAAAATTTTTTAAATTTTTTAATCGTTTGTTAAACCACGGACGATTAAAGAAAGATCTTTTTCTAACCACAGGGACAAATAATTCAATGCCACGAAATATGATCTGTTTAAAATCATCATACATGCGATGAGGTGATTGATGATGATGTCTATATTCCCAGTCAATTAAACTGTAAAAATTATTCAATACTATGAAGTCAGCTTTTTTAAAGTTTAATTTGAAGTTATTTTCATTTAAATGAGCAGAGCAGAGAATTCATATGTTTCAAAAATTACATATACTGCTGTATGATGTATTTGATTGCTTACTAAAGGAAAATCTGATGTATACTGATAATGTTTCACATCATTATTACCAAATATAAGATCTAATATCCTACCTAATACATTTCTGGAATTATTTATTTGAAACAAACCTAACGCGGCTAAGGAGTCCACAACTTCCGATTCGATGTTTGTAGTTATGTTAAATGGAACCAATGTCTGTTCTTCATCTAAGAAACACCAATCAATGTTTCCAATATTAAAGTCACCTAATATACAAGGAATTTGGTCATTTGTCAACCCTTTCACCGTTTCGTTAATATTTGACATAAGTTGAGAATATAATTGAAAATTACTATGTGGTCTAACATAATTTACAATAGAGCAAAATTCAATGTTTTTCATTGTAACATACACACAAAGTTGATCAAGAAATGCAGATTATGTTGGTAGTTCCTGCTGTCTGCTAGCAAGTGTGTGACGTACAGCAATTAAAACACCCCCTCCACGTGTCATACCCGATTCAATCGGCCGGTCAGCACGATAGGCAATATATGAAGAATCAAATAATTCTACATTACTTATTTCCTCGCATAGCCAACTCTCTGTTAGAATTATGACGTCATACTCGTGAAGCGAAGAATTGATGAAAACTTCATTTGTTTTGGTGCGTAGCCCACCGGCATTTTGAAAATAAACACAAATTTGTGACGGACAAGTTAAAGATGATGAAGCACATTTTGTGTTTATACGCCATCCTTCGCGTTGAGATGTCCTCGGTTTTTGTTGTGCGCGCTACTGTCCTCTCACGAGTAGAAGGGACCTACAGTTTTTTGCCGACTCCGAACGACGGTGTTTGAGAAGCTTTCTTAGACAGTTATTATTCTTTGAGTGTTGTCAGCAGCTCGAAAGAGGTGGTGCCGTGAAAAATTCGAGATGTTCTGCCAGGAATCGAACCTGTGAGAGTCGCACTCTACCCACTACGCCACGGTGGCCACGGAACTTAGCTTAATGTAAATTGGCCGTAGGGGACCAACAAACAGTTTATTAAGTTGACAGCAACTGGGGCACTTGATGTGGCTCTAGCCACCAATTAAATTGCGTATACCTTTCCAAAAATCGAAATTTTTCTCTCGAAAAGACTAAGGGCTTCCTCATCGGCCTTTGCTAACGTAAAAGTTTTCGCGCCATAAAGTAGGCTGGGATGATCAAGCTGTTATATAAAACCAGCTTAGTCCTTCGAGAGAGGGTTTTGTTACTCAACTGCCTCTTGAGCCCAAAGAAACAGCGGTTGGCAAGAGTGATTCTGCGTTTGATTTCGGTACTGATGTTATTGTCTCTGTTTTTACCGCGGAGCCGAGGTAGACGAAGTCCTTGACTAACTCGAAGTTTCTGCTGCCTAGTGTGACGCTCTGCTCGAGGCGTCGATGTTGTGTGTCCTCCCTTGATGACAGCATGTACTTAGTCTAAACCCCTTCTCCAACATTGTTTGTTCCAAATTTAATCAGATTTTGAAACATCGCTGTTAACATTTTTACGAATTTTTGGTCTTAGTTTATTTGATTTCAAAAAAATTAATTATTCAGTATAAGAGACAGAGAGACCAACGCGAAATTTAATAGGCTTTGTATGCTCGTTTCCTTTTGATACAAAATTTCGGGCCTTGGTTTTTACATTTACGAAATAATTTCGTTGTCACGCGTCATATTTCTACGCGACTTTGTCGATATAAACTAAGTTCGTTTTTGAAAATGAATAGTTTCATTAAGTGCGAAATTTTTGGAATAAACTGGTCAAATTTGAGGCTACTGATATAGTGCTCAAACTCTCATTTCTATACATTCCCAAAATAATTCTAAATCGAGCCTTACACGTAGTTTAAGTTCTTGATCAGAAATTCGAGGAACTCTATATAAAGCTATTGCACACTACGATCTGCTCAGACGTGATCAGCTCTCCGTTTAAAAACTATTTAACACTAAGGATTTGTAATTTTTTTTAGATAATTCTTCTCCTTGTTCAATCTCATGGAAGGTCCTGATGTCGATCTTAAAACAAATTTAGTTGCACTCCCTTGTCAGACACACTGTGATAGTATCCTTCGGCGCGGACGATATGCGTTATGCACTCAAAGGCTACACTTAAAGTCATTTACTGGATGTTACTCTTGATGTCAGCGTGGAACAGCAGCAGTTTAGTGCCTGCACTACACCGCAGAGGCCAGCGCCCAGCAGATGCATTCGAATGCATGTGCAGTTAATTTTATTTTTTATATGCGTTCCCGGTTGCTGGTGTTCTCGTTCCAGAGCAGTTCGTTCTGTTTACCTCGCTTTTGTCTTAAACACGATGATGACCGGATCAGCATAAGCGCAACAGCACCAACTATGACGACGGTGATCTTTTCCGCTTGAAGATCATCCAGGTCCATGACGATCGTTTTATACCGCAGAATGATAATTGATGGCTCCGCATACCCGCAAATGTTCGCAACCAGAGGCCGGCAGCAACCCTTCAATCCCCGCCGAGGCCGGAACGATCGGCGATCATGTGAGCGGGAGGCCCAATCGCTGATGAGGGAACGATCACCTACCGCAATTCCGTTTCATGGTGCCTTAAAAGAAATAATTGCTCCCGCTTCGATCTCCGTTTGGCGGGAAGGGAGCTGCGCACCGGCAAAATGTTTAAGGCGGATCGCAGCTAATGACATGATCGTTCGTCCTCGCCGTTGGTTCGTCGTCCAGCCGCTGATTCTTCCCCGTTTTGCGCAATCCGTCGATGGATTATCGATGTGCGCACGGAATCGCGCAACGATTCACCTGTTGCTGTGTTAAATTAAGGAAAAAATGCCTAATTTCGCGATGATCGCGAACCATGAACTCTAATCCCACCAATTGCCGGGGCATATTGATTGGATGTCGGGATCGGGTAATTGCTTGCAGTCGGCTGCGGCTCTGCAGTCGGGAGTGGAGTGGAAGTCATGTGATATTGCACTGAATGGGCGTTAAGGCGCTGCTGTTGCTACTCCTGAGAGCGTGGTCTACACTACCACCGGCATCGGTGCCATCATCGGCAACATCATGACGAAAGTTAATCAAGTTTCATGCGTCCCAGGACGGTATGCAGTGCAGAAGAGTGAGTGAGCGCTCCCATGGCATTTTTCGTCGCGGTCCGTCGTCCTCAACGCCCGTAACGTCATCACAAGAAACAGCAGCGTTCAGAGTGTAATCTTCGTTTCGTGGGGGATTATTGTTGAGAGTAGGGTACTTTCGTTAAATATACTCATTTATCCAGTGGCGGAGCGTTGTGGGGAAGAGGTTTGTAGCTAGAGCTCTTTTTTGGTAGCAAAAGGTGTTCACCAAATTACTGCAAACGCGGTGGAACGCGGCTGCGCTGTCAGAGGGTGAATTGCGCATGAGATCTGTAAGGGGATGAATTCCTAACGTGGACCTGTGCTACAAGAACACGACAAGGAATGATGGGTACATTTAAAGCTGGTTCTTTGTCAGATTTTTCGATTTCTTTGGAAGGAGATTGAGGAAACCATCGGCCGTAAATTGAAAGGCAGCTTCAAAAGCGAGCTTAGGAGAAAATGCGTTTCTTCGATTTTTGCTGTGACTTTCAAGTGTTTTTCTAGGCTCTTCATGAGGCTTCTCGCATTCTGTGGGTTGTATTAACAGTCGAGCAGGTCTCTGGCAGCGATCCAGTCATTCTTCGATGTCTTCGAAAAAACTGTCGAAAAAGCCTTTATTTGGAAGAAGCGGAGTCTGGAGAACACGCCCTGTGCTGTTTATTTCCTTTCGCCGTTTATGTTTCCAGGTATGTGCGCAAAAGCCATTTGGGACAAAGTGCTACCATGTTGCAAAAACACCTTTTCATGCCTTTCGGTCACTTGTAGCCATTTTTGGCGATGACACTTCCCGTCAACGAGTGCGCCTGATTAAGGCGGCTCATAGTTAACCACACCCGTCTGATCACATGAGGTACAGTGCATGACGTTGAGCCGTGGTATGGATGTAGGCGACGAATTAATGCGTTTACTTAGATGTTTTTGGGGTTATCGTGGTATATTCAACTTCATATCCAGTCACGATCCGGTAGCTTCTTTTGATGTCACTCAAGAATCTGCTTTGAGATGAATGTGAATGTCGTTTTTTTTGACATTTCTCAGTTTCAATTCGTACAGCAGCCAATTTCCTTGTTGAAATGCAAATTGCTCAACAATTCTGGAAGTTCACATTGCGTTTGGCAAGAATATCGATCCAGAAACGCCTCTAACACCTCATTTTCAAACTGTTTCCCTTTGCTTTCGACGCTTAAAATTATCACTTTTAAAGCATCGAAACCTCGTCTGCATGCTTTATCGGCCAAAGCTGATTCACAATGAATTCCTATAAATAACTGATGAGCTTTACCTGTACTTCTGCTTATCCAAACTGAAGCAGAAGCAAGGCTGATGCTTATTCTTTCTTAAGGACATATATCACACCTTTTCAATGAAATAGGTAATCTCTTCTTAGATGAACCACAATTTTCAGGTGGAGCCATCTTTTGAAAGTGGACCGAATTAATCTACCCATAATAAAACCATAAGGGGCATAACCACTCTGTGGCTGGTACGCAGTTCCCACACCTAAACATTCACAAATGGGCGATCTCCTGATCAATCCATCGTCAGTCAGATTGATCACGTTGCGATCGACGTCAGACAATCTTCCAGTGTTCTCGATGTCCCAACAATCCCGAGGTGCAAACATCGGCTCGGATCATCACCATGTTATAGCCAAGGTAAAAACCCGGATATCAAGAGATCAGCGGAGTCGAGATAAGCCAAAACGGTTTGACGTCGGAAAGCTACAATCGCAACTAATCGTTGGGAACTTTACCAACCGAGTCTCCCTGAAACTCGCTCAGAGTTCGATGCTGCCTGCACTAACCATAGGAGAAGACTAGAAACGTTGTCAAGAAGCCATAAAAGAAGCTGCCACTCATGTACTGGGTTTCACGTCACCACCCAGAAGGAACCCATGGTTTGACGACGAGCGCAGGCAACTGCATGCAGCCAAAAAAGACGCGTATAAGGTGACGCTGCATCGAACAACGAGGGCTGTTCGTGAGTTCTACGAACAGAGAATAAGGGAAGAGCACCGGCTTCTCGGAGGAAAAAGAAGGAGCATGAGAAGCGCGAGGTTGAGGAAATGGAAAGGTGCTATGGCAGGAATGAAGTCCGAAAGTTTTACCGAAAGGTAAGATAGCTAGTCGGAGGATACAATGTTCTGACCGAAGCCTGCCGCGATCAAAATGGACAACTAGTAGTAGAGTCGGAGTCTGTGTCGAGAATCTGAAAACATCATTTCTAAAGATAGAATGTTCTACTCGATTTGGACGTTGATAGACAAGAATACCGTCCCCAGACGAGCTGAAGATAGCGTTATCGAAGCTGAAGTACAACAAAGCTGCTGGAGCGGATGGACTGCCGACATAGCTATTGAAAGCAGCAGGAGATGACCTGGTTGAGCGCATGCATCAGCTCTTCTGTATGATATGTACGGAGGAAAGCATACCCGATGAGTGGAATCTCATAGTCGTTTGCCCGGGACCAAGATCCTCGCTGCCGTATTGTGTGAGCATGTGAAACCGTTTGTCCATGACCTGATAGGTCCCTATCAGTGTGGTTTCAGTCCCGGGAAGTCCACAATAGACCAGATCTTCACATTACGGCAGATCCTGGAAAAGACTCAAGAAGTGCCAGTCGACACTCACCACCTATTCGTCGATTTTAAGGCCGCATATGACAGTGTGCCTAGAGACGACCTATACAGTGACATGTCTAGTTTTGTCATTCTTTTCAAACTTGTCAGATTGTGTAAGATGACGATGGAGAACTCTCGCTGCTCCACCAAGAAAGGCAACGTACTCAACGATACCTTCAATGTAATCTAACTTCTTCAACATCATCCTCGAAAAGATCAATCGTCAACACCAGAGACACTATCTTCCAAAAGTCAGTTCAATTGCTAGCTGACGCTGATCACTTTGACGTGATTGGACGAAAACAGCGGGCCGTCAATGAAACGTTTTGCTGGCATTGAAGAGGAAGCGGTTAAAATGGGTCTGGGGGTATATGAGGGCAAAATTAAGTACATGCTGTGATCAAGGAAGGACAGACAACATCGACGTCTCGGATAGAGCGTCACACTAGGCAACAGAAACTTGGAGCTAGTTGAGGACTTCTTCTACCTCACTTCCGTGGCAAATAGGGACAACAACATCAGTACCGAAATCAAACGCAGAATCACTCTTGCCAATCGTTGTTTCTTTGGGCGCATGAGTTAATTGATTAATAAAGCCGTCTCAAAGGATTAAGCTCGGTTTGGGTAACAAATTGATCGTGCCAGTCCCGTTTCATGTCCTGAAAACTTGGACATTACTAAGACCGAACGAAGCTCTATGTTTTTTCGAGAGAAAAGTTTTGCGTGCAATTTTTTGTCCTATTTGCGTTGATGGCATCTAGAGGAGAAGATTTAACTATGAACTCTACGGGCTGTACAGCGACATGGGTCAAGCGTCTATGGATACAAATCTTAAGATAGCTAGGCCAGGTAGAACGTATGGACACCACTGCTCCGGCCCCAAAAGGTTTTTGAATCCAAGCCACTGAGACAGAGCAATAGAGGACGTCGTGGACTGAGATGGCACACACAAGTGGAAAAGGACCTCAACCTACCAACAGCTGTCGAAAGATCGTGCTGCCTGGAGAGACATGTTGGTTGAGGCCCAGGTCCACCCCGGATTGTAGCGCCACAAAAGAAATAGAAAAAAGTATAAGAAAATCATCAGGAACCCACAACGTCAGAATAGCTTACTGCCTGAAATAAATTTAAGTTGTGCAAAATTTGAAAAGCCTTAAATCCCAAAAACCCTAAACTGAAATATGAACAGAATTTGGAAATATCTAGGATCATATATCGTCTTAAATTTAAAAAACGCATGTAGCTCGAAATACTTTAAAAGGAAAGAGACAAAAAGCCGAAGTACTCAGAATATTAGGAAACAGCTTCAATCTAAAAAAAAACATTTTTCCGAAATGCTTAAAATACAAAGTTCAAAAACTGAAATCTCGAAAAACTTAAGAAATGAAAGCGTAGGAAGGGATTGGTACACAGGATTCTTCTGCTTTTGAACGTGTTTCGGCAATCAAGAATTTTTTCTGTTCATACGTCTGCTTTCAATTTTATTATTAAATGAATTAAACAACTTTAAATGCTCATTTTGACTCTTTTTTGAGGTTATGAACGTTATGTGGTTTCTAAAAGCTCTCTATTGTCTTTTAAGGTGGATTGAAGCCTGCGAATAAATGTCCGATTCAAGAGATAAATATTTTCAAAGTGGGTGTGTTTATATGGAGCTCAGAACGAGTTTAAATCAGTCCAATGCAACAAACACATGGTCATACGAAATAAAAGGAAAGACACATTCCAAGCCATTGCACTCGTCCTTGTGAGTGAATCATGAATCAATGAAACACATCTCCACCCGATTGCCGCCGCTCACCCCATTAATTCAAATGCTAATTTCGAACGAAAAATTCATCAATTTACCTGCCCGATTACAGGCTCCAGCCATTATTCAACCTCATGCCGCCTCAGCCCCAACAACTAGGCAGGCAAAGGAGTGCAAGCAGCCTTGGGAGAACCGAAACAAAAGACCGAAGCGAATAACAAATTGCGAAACAATTCTGGACAAGAAGAGTTCCCCAATTCCGGTGGCCCTCCATCAATTGGCCGCCAGTTGCGGCCCCCTCGCCCCTCAAGGACTACCAACGCAGACGCCTGTAATGCCCGAAATGCCATCGCAACAAATAGAGTAATTTATTTGACTTGCACGTTGCAGCAGGTTAATTGCAAATAATCACAACTATCGCAACGTGGGGGTGGGTAAGGTTCAGTGCCGGCAGCACCACCAACGGCGTATTGATCGGCGGACAAGGGATACGTTTTGGTAGTTGTTTGGCTTATCAACGCGCATACATCTGTAGCGGCGGCAAAAAACCGGAAGGAAACACCGAATGTGAATCGCAAACCCTTCTTCAATCCCCTTCACCAAAGGGCGTACACACGTATACCCCTTCAAAATGTCGGAGCAGATAGAAAAGAGGATGTGACGACCCCACTCGCATGACATCAACCACAAAATCGTGATCCTAACTGTGTGTTAGTGTGTGTGTGTGTCCTTTGTGCACTCGCTTTCCCCTAGTCAGAATGCAAATGTTCTGCTCCGCCTCCGGGGCCCCCGCCACGAACAAGAACAACAGCCGACCAAAACAAGACTCCAAGGCAATTTGCAATTACATTTCGCCGATGTTCTCTCAAGGACCCCCGAAGCCACCAGAGCCCACCGGGCGACTAAAGGTTCCCGAAGACCCAGTTGTTCCACTTGCAGTGTTATCAGTGCAAAAGTTCCTCAACGCTGGCGGCTTCGCCTCGCCGTCGCTCTGCGTTTTTTTTTGTTGTTTGCTTTTTTGGCCAAAACAAATTAATGATCCAACTACACTTTGCCGGCCCAAGTTCCGGTGCCAATTTCAGAGTCCTTCCCCTGGCCAATGGCGGAACGCAGAGCGTGCGAATAGGGGTGTGGATCGAAGGATTGCATAGGGGTTAGGGCAAGCGTCACAAGCAGCCACACCAGGCAATTGGTGGCACGAACGTTTTTCGCCAATTTTCCAGCAATTTTTCACCGTGTCACACACATGTACGAGTACACGACTATCTGGATGCATGGTGTTCTATTAGACGCATTTATATCTATTTTATTGCCCTGAAAACTTTCCGGTGGTCGGTGAGGCGCGTTTGATTCCCATGCACTTGTGCGCGGTGCAGTTGGTGGCGGTAACAAACGACCGGTTGCAGTTTTTGCATTTAATTGCAATTCTCGCAGGCTGATTCTAAGTAGGGTAGGCTTGGTCTCTGGCAGTCGGTTCGTCGTCGTTAGGACAGATAAGCGCTTGAATGTGGAAAAGTTTTCTCGTTTTGCGTTGTGTGTTGAATGGAAACCGATGACGTCGCCCAAAATGAGGCATTTTCCGCAATACGATTTGGGGGATCATAAATGACACACAAGCAAACCGGTATGCAGGTGGTTTGGAATGCGCAGCGCCCTGAGATAACGCCTGAGATTGATTCGAGGGTCTGTCCGTGTCTGGAGTGTCTTAAGTGGTTGCCAGAGTTAATGGTTGTGCGGTTAGCTGGAGAAAATGATGGGGGACGGGTGTGTAATTGATGGCGGAGAGTGCATTTGTTATATTTCTGACCTTGGGGGAGTCTGTTAAGAGCTCGAATATCTGGTGTTTAGCTTGGAATTCTGTCTAATGGGGATTCCTGCGGTAAAACTGGACTGATTGTTGTCTCAAGTTGCGCTCAAGTGGACCGTGTTTACAGGGCTTGTGGCTCAGTTGCAGTAAAGCAATCAAAACTGACTCAATAAACCTGCTTCTTGTTTCGTGATTTGCCCCAAAGTACACGCACTTTATTTTGCAAGCTTGAAAACTCTATGCCAAGATGTTGCGGATCCGATTAAGACTGTGATCAACGCAATACAAGTGAATAAATGCCTTGATCATGATAATTGAATGCGGATTTTGGCTTCAATCAGAATGCCCCCGCAGCTAGCATGGCCTTTAGCTCGCCGTTTTCAGGAATTTCTTGGAGGTTGGGAAGCATTGCACTGAACCGCTCAGACTCGAACACTGGTCCATTGTACTAACAGGCAGCAATCTACATTTAAAATATTGTTTGGGCCTTCCCAAGAAATAGCAGCAAACGCTTCTGTGACGAAGAATCAGCTGCAACCACATCAGCACCAAGCAGCCGTCACCTGACTTGGGCGACTTTGCGGTGCCATCACCCCGTCTGTGGGCATGGATGAGGGTGCAAGGCTGACAGTGAAAATTCTTTTTACCTTTATACCGAAAACTGGTAAAGGAGACTACTCACTCGCCAAAAATTTCAGGTCTATCAGTCTCACCTCCTTCATGCTAAAAAGCTTGGAGAGGCTGGTCGGACTGGAAAAAAACGCAAAAACGCTCTGCGATCATGCCCTCTATCTCAGATGCAACATGCCTGCCAGCGCGGAAAATCTTGGGAGACAGCACTTCAAAATCTCGTCGGAAGAATTGAAAGTGCACTTGACAGGAAAGACTACGCACTGGGCATTTTCATCGACATAGAGGGCGCCTTCGACAATGCGAATTTTGATGGCATGTGTAACGCGGAATCACGGCGTAGAGGAATCATTGCTGTTGTGGATAAGAGCAATGCTAATGAACAGAACTACAATCGCGGAGGCGGAGTGTGACAAGTTTGCAATGTCGGAGGTTAACAGGGGCTGCCCCCAAGGCGGGGTCCTGTCTCCCCTCCAATGGTGAATGCTGGTCGATTTTCTGCTTTCCGTTTTGAATAGTTCTAGCACCTATGCCCAGGCTCATGCAGACGATGTAGCCGTATTGGTAACCGGACCATGCTTTGCGGCCGTCAGCGCACGCGGGCAAGCGGCTCTTGACATGACCGATAGCTGGTGTACCAAAATCATCACTTTAAAAATGGCGCGAACCACTTTTGGCACGTTCGCTCAATTAGCGCATGTTCTCTATAAACTTCTACAAAAATACGTCTTCTTCATAGCAAAGGAATGAAGAGGAACTTCTGGCAAAAACATTTTTCCAGGCACAAAGTTCAAATGAATGACATATTCTGAAATGGCTAAAAATGACAGAAGTTTTCCAATGCATGTTCCAATAGAATAATACAAGTTACGCCATCTCTTAGCAATCCGCACGAATTAAGTTATTATTAAGTTAATAAGTAATAATTGGATGGCGCGACAATCCACAAAGGAGCAAGACCTAGCTTGCCCATCAACTAATCGTGTTGTGTGCACTAATCATCTCTCACGAGTAGGAGGGACCTACAGTTTCTTGCCGACTCCGAACGGCGAAGTTTGAGAAACTTATCTAAACAGGTCTTACCCTTTGAGTGTTATCAGTAGCTCGAAAGAGGTGGTGCCGTGAAAATTCGAGGTGTTGAGCCGGGACTCGAAACTAGACTTGTTGCTTTGAACGTGGCACTCTACACACTACGCCACGGCGGCCACAATAGACACCATCTCTAAAAATGAGTCCTCTTTGGCATTGAACCAATCATTGCGCCATTTTCGATACGAAGGTTGCCTTTTATATTTCGGGATTGGGCAACCCTAGTACTGCAATCTGGCAACTGCCAGCTCTATCGTAAAGTTTGACATTTTTGAGGTTATACGTACTCAGAAAGTTTCGACATACGAGCGCTATTCGTGTTGTTTACAGTAACTTAGAAGATTCATCTCGCCCAAAAAATGGAACTAAATCGTGAAAATTTTCTTACAATTATTTTTTACTACTTTTTGACTGACTGGATTGACTCAACAACAGTGCATCGATGAACTTAATTCAATTTTTGGTGATAAAGCTCCATCAAGGGCCAGTGTTTATCGGTGGTACGGTGAATTTAACCGAGGTTGTAGTTCACTCCAAGACGAATTTCGTGAAGGTCGTCCAAAATCAGTTGTTGTTTCGGAAAGCGTTAATGCTGTGCGCCAACTGATATTCCAGGATCGTCATGTGACCTATCGTGAGATTGAGACAACCTTAGGCATTAGTGGGACCAGCATACATTCAATATTGCATGAACATTCAAAAAAATTTGTTCGCGTTGGATCCTACACAACTTGTCAATCGCTCAAAAAAAAGCTCGTGTCGATAGGTCGAAAGAAATGCCCAAAAATACGACCGCGGTGCTTCGAAACACGTCTATGACATCGTGACAGGTAATGAATCGTGAATTTACACGTATGCCCGAAAATAAACAGCAGTCGACTGTATGGGTGTTTCAAATTGAGGCGAATTCAACAAAAGTTGCTCGCTCACGAAGTACTTTCAAGCAAATGGTCGCTTGTTTTTTTCGGAAGAACTGGGCATGTCCCAACCGTACCACTAGAACAACGCAGAACAGTCAATTCTAATTCTGAGTGGTACACAACCATTTATTTGCCAGTTGTCTTCCAAGAAATCAGGAAAACCAACCGCCGAAGACGGATCACTTTTCACCACAACAATGCGAGCTCTCACACATCGGCTCAAACAGCTGCATTTTTGAGCACTCAAAACATCGATTTGATGAGTCATCCGCCGTATAGTCCTGACTTGGCACCGAATGACTTCCTTTTATTCCCGTACGTTAAAAATTAAATGAGAGGTAAACGTTTTTCGACACCTGAAGAAGCGGTTGAAGCGTTCAGGAGGCATGTTTTGGAGATACCTCAATCTGAGTGGCAAAAGTGCGTTGACAACTGGTTCAAACGCATGCAAAAGTGTATACATAAAGCAAACAATAAAGCTGTTTTCGATGATTAATATTTGTTTTCGTTCTCTCATCCCGAAATATAAAAGGTAACCCTCGTATCCCGAATCCAGTTGTGTAAAAACCAAGGACTGGGGAAAACGGCGTATAAGGTACGACCTCCAATTTTAGCGTAGTTTTCGACAGTTATAGTCAGGTGAGGCCGCCCCATTGACGCCAATCAAGCCAATGTCACCCGCGAAGATAAGAAATTTTTAACTTTTGGAAGATCGTGCCTCTGGTGTTGACATCTAAGTTAAGCACGATCTTCTCGAGAATGATGTTAAAGAAGTCACATGACAGTGCTTTGCCTTGTCTTAAAACTTTTTTGATATTGAAGGTCTCGGTGAGTTCGTTACCGACCTTGACAGAGCAGCGAGAATTTTCCATCGTCATCCTACACAATCTGACGAGTTTGGTAGGAATGCCAGAACTGGACATAGAACTCTATGCACACTGGCATTTGCGGCCTTAAAATTGCCACTTCTTGGGTCTTTTCCAGAATCGGCAGTTAAATGAAAATCTGGTCTATTGAGGACATCCCTTTTCTGAAACCCTACAGACAGACGCTCACACATTACGTCAGAGAGGATCTTGTATGTGATGTTGAGGAGGCTGATCCATCTACATTTGGCGCAGTCGAAGATACTTTCTGGTGGACTGGACAAACGGCGCTGAGATTCCTTTCATCGGGCACACTTTCCTCCGACCATATCTTACAGATGAGCTGGTGCATGCGCCTAACCAACACATCACTATCTGCTTTATATTGCTCTGCGGACACTCCATCCGTTCCAGCAGCTTTTTTCGACTTCCACTTCAATATTGCTTTCTTCACCTCGTCTAAGTCGGTGGGACGGAATCCTTGTCTATCATCGTCAAAATTGAGTGGAACATTCTGCCTAATAGCGAAATTAGAGCCGTTATCACCGTTAAGGAGTCTGCAGAAGTGATCCTTCCGGATTCTCAGCACGGACTGCGACTCTACCACAAGTTGCCCATTTGGGTACTTCTGCCTTCGATCCGAACATAGTTTTAGATTTCGGATAACTTTCGGACTTCATTCCTGCCATAAAACCTTTCCATTTCCTCAACCGCGCGCTTCTCATGCTCGTTATTTTTCCTTCTGAAAAGCCGGTGCTCTTCCGTTCCTCTCTGTTCGTAGAGCTCACAGACAGCCCTCGTTGTTCGATACAGCGTTGCCTTATAGTCTTGTTTGACTGCATGCGCGTGCCTGCACTCGTCGTCCATGGGTTCCTTCTGTGTGGTGACGTGAAACCCCGCATATCAGTGGCAGCTTCTTTGATGGTTTCTTGACAACGTTTCCAGTCTTCTTCTATAGTTAGTGCAGGCAGCGTCGAACTCTGAGCGAGTTTCAGGGAGACTCTGTTGGCAAAGTTTCCAGCGATTGATTGCGATTGAAGCTTTTCGACGTCAAATCGTTTTGGTCTATCTTGACGCTGTTGCTCTCTCGATATCCGGGTTCTTACCTTGGCTTCAACATGGTGATGATCCGAGTCGATGTTTGTGACCTCGGAAAGTTCGGACATCGAGAATACTGGAGGAGAGTCTGACGTCGATCGGAACGTGATCAATCTGGTTGAAGCTTATAATAAGCGCCTCTAATAACTGAGAAAATTGAAACAGAAAATACGTCAGGCTCATCCTTAGAGTATTGAGGAATTCATATCAAAAGCGACTCTTGACTTGTGGACATTGGATCAATATTTATATCTGTGCGTACCCTACGACAACGTGAAACCAGAGTGTCGTCCCAGTCTTTGGAACTTGAGCAGCGCACATTAGTTGTGGGGCCGATTCAGTTTAAAAACTAATACATGCCACCTGGACATGTTGTCCTTTAAACTTCCTCTCAGGATTCAATGCTGACAAAAAAATATATTTTTATTCATTTGTAGTTGAATCTTTGTTTAGGAACCAGGTTGTCCCATTTTGCCTATTGAATCGAGTATAAAAATTGCCCGGTATCGAACGGTATAAGGACCAACCAAAGCCACTCTCAAACTGTGTCCACCTCATTATCTCCGTTTGTGCAGAAAAATAAAGGAAGAGCTCCAATTGTCTTCTCTTTACCATTTTAAAATGATTGCAATCAAAACTGAAACTTTGTTAAAAATTAAATAAAGTCCAGGAAATTGAAAGCCAACAACATCCGACAAATAATAATAATTCAGTCCAAAGGGGGACCAGGGCCTAGCTTGCTCATCAACTACTCGTGTTGTGCGCGCTACTATTCTCTCACGAGTAGAAGGGACCTACAGTTTTTTGCCGACTCCGAACGACGAAATTTGAGAAGCTTTCTTAGACAGTTATTACTCTTTGAGTGTTGTCAGCAGCTCGAAAGAGGTGGTGCCGTGAAATATTAGAAAAATTGGTGTTGAACTGAGAGTCGAACCTAGACCCTTCGGCGTGTGAGCGTCGCACTCTACTTACTACGCCACGGCGACACAACTTTCGACAAATGGCAAACAATAAATGGAGTCCTTAGTTCTAGCTATTAGGATTGAGAATTAACGTATTCGACTTCCGCAAAGAGTCTTAGTAATGGATGACGCTTGCGAGCAAATAAGAACTGAAATAAGAAGTAAGAGACATTCTTAATTACTTATATTTTCTTCTTATCCGCGCATTCTCGCAGATGGGGGTAAGGGTACACAATCTTTTCAAACACTAGGCGATGGAATTGTACCTCTTCGGCAGTCCGAACTTGCTTTCAAATCGAACTGGGCCTGAAGCTCGCCCTTGGATTCGCAACTGCTCCAGTTTTGGCTGGCAATATGGTTTTGAAATGCTGATAAATCGAATATTCTCCACAACTCACCTGGACAGTATCTCGATGCACTATAATACCACCGGCTTTGCAGTCAATAGCTACGAATTCAATCCCATGTAGACCTACAAAGACCCCCTTTGAAGACAATCTCAAATAAAAAAATTTGCTCAGTCTCGAAACAAGTGTCCAAACCTAAGCCGAACCCTTCAATAGCCCTTATCGACCTCACCTTCGAGTCATTCGCCAACACCTCACTTTGCCACTCAGCAACAAACCCAAACACCTCATACTGCCATTTGCGTTACAAAATCCATTAGCGGCATCGCGTCGCGTCCCGTCTGTCAGTGCCTTCCCGCTTGACCGACTTACCAAAATGCCCGCACATTTCCTATTCATCTCGAAGGTTGCTCTCAATTTCACAGCCAGCCTTTTGTCTTCGCTTCGTTAATGCCATCCATCCGCGAGAGAGTCTGCTCCAGATCTTTCATCGCACCTAACACGGTTCATCAGGCCCATCCATGAGGCAGCGTGATGCCAAAATGTAAACCGAAACCACAAGACCACAACGACAACAACAACAAACAGCAGAGCAATGCTGCTCAGAATGACACAATCTTTGCCATCATCATTGCCATATTCAAGTCTACATCCGAGCCATTGTGTATCGACGAGATACATAGATTTTCGAAATCCTATCCGCGGGCTGTAAGCCACCGCCGCGATAGTTTCCAATCTGCGGCTACGCTCTCCATTTACAAACCCCGGGCCGAAATTGCACAATCGAACTTCATTCATACAGGTGTGGCCGTTTGCCGTTGCGCTGGAGGAGAGTGCCCACTACGCCGCGGCGGTCGCCGTGGATGTCTGTATTTGAGCCGCCGCAGGCGTCGGGCCAAAGACGCATTTTAATCCAACCTATCGCCAATTCAAATCCGAAATATCAACTCAACCAATTGAAGACACGGACGGGCGCGTAAATCGACAAAGACGTTATCCAATTAAGCGGGTGGCACATTGAACGAGAGGGCACTCGAGCAGCAGTTGTGGACACAGAAGGCACAGCCATTGCAGCAGGTTACGTTGGCACACTGCACCTGTGTGGGTGGAGCTGGCTTTTATGAAGTAGCTCCTAATGCACGTGTGCCCCGCCCTTGAGGACATTCACCTCATGTGCATGGCGAAGGACATTTGCTGAGTACTCGATGGGACTGGCAGCAGCAGTGGGATGCCAGCACACAGACCGGGTGAGAGATGCAAGAGAGAGCACAGGACACGCCACGGCGCAGTATCCTACTGCCGTACTGCATTGAGTGGCTGCCCGCCACCGACCTCCTGCTCCAGCAGACACTGACAGGGAACAAAAAGAGTCCTCGGGCGGAATATGAGATTGGTGGGCGGTGGGTGTGGGGAACGAGGGGGCGTCTTTGTTGGCCCAGTTCTCGATGGAGTGGGTGCAGTGGACGGCAAATTATGTCCTTTCTGTGCAATGCAATTACACTAATGGGCGCCCGGCAGTGGTGCACCTGTCGGTCAAGTAGAATGCAATTGCTTCCGAATGCAGTTGTAATTCTGTGTAAAATAGCATCTGCTTCTGTCCGTTTCCTGACAGATGAAGCAGTCATAGGGCCAGTTCAAAATGCAATCCGGTTGTATAGCAGAAAAAAAAATTCCAAAAATTAACTCTGCCTAAAGGAGTTAAAAGCTACAATCGCAGCCGATTCCTGGGCGCTTTGCCGACCGAGTCTCCCTGAAACTCGCTCAGAGTTCGACGCTTCCTGCACTAAGCACAGAAGAAGAATGGAAAGGTTGTCAAGAAGCCATCAAAGAAGCTGCCACTGATGTACTGGGTTTCACGTCACCACGCAGAAGGAACCCATGGTTTGACGACGAGTGCAGGCAAGCGCACGCAGCTAAACAAGACGCCTATAAGGCGACGCTGCATCGAACAACGGGGGCTGTTCGTGAGCTCCATGAACAGAGAAGAACGGAAAAGCACCGGCTTCTCGGAAGGAAGAAGAAGAAGCGTGAGAAGCGCGCAGTCGATTAAATGGAAAGGTGCTATGGCAGGAATGAAGTCCGAACGTTTTACCGAAAGGTAAGACAGCTATCCGGAGGATGCAAGACTTGGACCAAGGCCTGCTGGGACCAAGACGTACAACTCGTAGTAGAGTCGCAGTCTGTGCTGAGAATCTGGAAGGATAATTTCTGCATCACTCCTTCACGGCGATGACGGGCCGCTGTTAGGCAGAATGTTCCTGATAGGTCAATATCAGTGTGGTTTCAGGCCAGAAAAGTCCACAATAGCCCAGATCTTCACACTACGGCAGTTGGAAAAGACCCAGGAAATGCAAATTGATGCTCACCATCTATTCGTCGATTTCAAGGCCGCATATGACAGTGTGCATAGAGACGAGCTATGCAATGCCATGTCTAGTTTTGGCAATCCTACCAAACTCTTCGAATTGTGTAGGATGACGATGGAGAACTCTCGGTGCTCCGTCAAGGTCGGTAACGAACTCATCGAGATCTTTAATGTCAAAATAGGTCTTAGACAAGGCGACGCACTGTCATGTGACTTCTTTATCATCATCCTCGAGAAGATCGTGCGTAACTCACAAGTCAACACCAGAGGCACGATCTTCCAGAAGTCTTCAATTTCTTACTTACGTGGGTGACATTGACTTGATTGGACAAACACAGCGAGCATTTAATGGGGCGTTTGATAGCATTGAAGCGAATAGCATTGACGGTAAATGACGACAAAAATAAGTACATGCTTTCATCAAGAAAGGGCACACAACATCGACGCCTCGGACAGAGCGTCACACTAGGCAGCAGAAACGTCGAGGCATACAAGGACTTCGTCTACCTCGGCTCCGCGGTAAACAGGAACAACAACATCTGTACCGAAATCAAACGCAGAATCACTCTTGCCAATCGCTGTTTCTTTGGGCTCACGAGGCAATTGAAGTAATACAGCTTTCGGAGGACTAAGTTCGCTTTATTATATTTTGACAGCTTGAGTATCCCAGTCCTACTCTATGGCGCGGAAACCTGGACATTAAAAAAGGAGGAAAAGGAGCCCCTAAGTCTTTTCGAGAGAAAAGTTTTGCGTTCGATTTTTGGTCCTGTTTGCGTTGATGGCATCTGGAGGAGAAGATATAACGACGAACTCTATGGGGTGTACAGCGACATGCACCTGGTCAAGAGTCTACGGATACAACGCCTAAGATGGCTAGGCCATATAGAGCGTATGGACACAACTGCTCCGGCCCGAAAAGTCTTTAAATCCGTGCCATTGGGACAATCCGTGCCATTAGGCCCAGGTCCACCCCGGACTGTAGCGCCACGAGCAGAAGAAGAAGAAGAAAGGTATAAGAAGGAGGGAACGTACAAAAAAAACTTCTCGACACATCCGTTTCATAAGGTTCAGACTGTCGGAAAATAAAGGACGGTCCCCGCTCGAGAAACGAGTTTAACTTAAGATTTGTGTCTTTTTTCTGAATTTAGGCTATAAACTGAATGCTGCGCATGGAGCTATCGACAACTTCTTTCTGCTCAAAGAAAAGAAGGTCTATTGACACCGCCCTCAATTTTAAATTGAACGTCGTGTGACTTGCAAATGCGTCCATCGTGGAAGTGGAAGGTCAACCACCGGAAATTCTTTTCAGAACCATGCTGTCTAGAGCCTCAAAGGACACGAAAATTAAGTAGTGCCAGTTCGGTAATGTTCGGAACGATCATTAACTGTGAAAAGTGTTATGAAATATCCGAGCATCTAGGTAGATCAGTATTTCAACGGTGGTATTCACATACAGGTCCGACGAGGGCTAAGAATGCCTTCGCTATAACAAATGGTCTGCCTAAGAGCAGTCAACTTGACGCCAGATTGAAGATGATCAACTACATGACCATAATCCGTCCAAACATGGTATATGTTTGTCGAGTGTGCTACAACGTGAGTCTTTTCTAGATGAAAAATATGAGGGACGAAAAGGAATCCCAGCACAAAAAATTCTATCCCAACGAAGCAAACTTCATGGAGGACGGTAACTCTATCACTAGATTGATTCAAAGTCACACTGCCATATCTTTTACATTCCACCTAAAGCTTCACGCTATTTAGATAGATGGGGAAGGGTGGTCAATCATTTTCCATGTCGCGTGACTTACTCGACACCCTGTCACTCAAGAGCAAAATATCATCTGTAATATAATAATAATAATAATAACTGTTGGCGCGACAGTCCACAGGGGGACCAGGGCCTAGCTTGCTCATCAACTACTGGTGTTGTGCGCTTTACTGTTCTCTCACGAGTAGAAGGAACCTACAATATCTTGCCGACGAAGTTTGAAAAGCTTTCTTAGACAGTTATTACTCTTTGAGTGTTGTCAGCAGCTCGAAATGGGTGCTGCCGTGAAAAAATTCGAGATGTTCAGCCGGGAATCGAACCTAGACCCTTCAGCGTGTGAGCGTCGTACTCTACCCACTATGCCACAGCGGCCACCATCTGTAATATCACAGTTATTAAAAACAAACCAAGCTCAGCAAACAATTGTTATCAAAGAAAACAAAGCTTTTACTGCACCACCGACCAACCCAAGATTGGCAACATCACTGAAGATAACAGAAAAACAACGCGATGAGTTCAACACAAGGAGAAATCATCGGCATTCTTATTTCTACTTTCACTTCCCACTTCGGCGAAAATTCAATACGAATCGGAAATTTTTCTCTCAGTTATAAGATTGTCAACTTTTTTGCTCTTCATTCAATGCTTCATAAAGTGTGCTACAGTGATCAGATTTACTTCAAATATGGTACAAGAAAAATATACTTTATATGCACGATTAGTTTTGGCATTCCTACTAAACTCGTTAGATTGTGTAGAATGACGATGGAGAACTCTCACTGTAACGAGCTCACCGAGACCTTCAATGTCAAGAAAGGTTTTAGACAAGGCGGCGCACTGTCATGTGACTTCTTCAACATCTTCCTGGAGAAGATCGTGCGTAACTCACAAGTCAACACCAGAGGCACGATCTTCCAGAAGTCTACAATTTCTTACCTACGCGGGTGACATTGACTTGATTGGACAAAAACAGCGAGCAGTCAATGGGGCGTTTGCTAGCATTGAAGCGAAAGCGGCTAAAATGGGTTTGACGGTAAATGAGGACAAAACTAAGTACATGCTGTCATAATGAAAGGGCACACAACATCGACGCCTCGGACAGAGCGTCACACTAGACAGTGGAAACCTCGAGGTAGTTAAGGGCTTTGTCTGCCTCGACTCCATGGTAAGGAGAACAACATCAATACCGAAATCAAACGCAAAATTGCTCTTGCCAATCGCTATTTCTTTGGGCTCTTTGAGTAATAAAGCTCTCCCTTATTTTATATAACAGCTTGATCATCCTCGTCCAACTCTATGACGCGGAATCTTGTACGCTAGCAAAGGCGGATGAAGAAGCTCTTAGTTTTTTCGAGAGAAAAGTTTTGAGTGCAATTTTTTGTCCTGTTTGAAGGTTTAATGACGAACTTTATGGGCTGTACAGCAACATGCGCCTGGTCAAGAGTCTACGGATACAACGCCTAAGATGGCTAGGCCATATAGAGCGTATGGACACCACTGCTTCGGCCCGAAAAGTCTTTGAATCCGATCCATTGGGATAACGCAACCGAGGACGACCTAGACTAAAGTGGCGCACACATGTGGAGAAGGACCTCAACCAACTTGGAGTGCGCAACTGGAGTCCGCTGGCGAAAGATCGTGCTGGCTGCAGAGGCATGTTGGTTGGGGCCCAGGTCCACCCCGGACTGTAGCGTCACAAGAAGAAAAAGAATCGTGCTAGCCAATTTAAAACTTCAACGTTGTTATCTAAAAAATAATTTTTAACAATTTTCGCCGTTTGCACTGCAGCATTGTCTTTGCTGAAAAATTAGCGGCAAGTCCGTAATTTCACCAGTTGATTCTGTCGTTTCATCGGCAATCAAATCCAGATACTTTTTGCTGTCCATTCTTTGTGGCACGAACTTTATACCAGTTTTACCATGGTATCCTCTTCCAGCCCATATCATAACAATTCTTCCACCGTGTTGCCGACGACTCGATATTGTCTACTCTTTTCTTATGTTGCGATAGTAATAAGCCAGGCCATCGGGACCGTCAAGATTAAACTTCTTCTCGTCCGTGTATAATACACGACACAATCATGTTTTCCAATGAATATGCTCCATGGCGAATTTTACCCTATCATTCTTGTGTTTTGCCGTAAGTAGTGGTTTCTTCTTAATTTTATGCGCTGAATAACTGGGGACTCCTTCAATAGTATTTGGACGTTTCGTACATTGGTTAGACAATGTACATGACACCTGCTTGTTAAGCGATTTTGCGAGCCGTTAAGCCCGAATTCGATGCACCTATCCCTGTCACTGATAGCCCTTGGACGCCCTGGGCTACTCTTCTTTCCGTAATTTTCAGGGTCTTTGAGGAAATGCGAAATCACTTTTCGGCTTTTTTCCAGTTTTTCGACAATATACGTAATTTTAAAATTTTTTTGGTGCCGTTGTGTAATGATGTTTATTTCGGCACTAGTTAATTTTTTTTCTCTACTGATCTTAAAACTTTCGGCACCTTTAAAAAATAAAATCACAGAATAGGCCTTTTTCTTTGATTTGCTTCACAGTTGTTTACGCAAAGATCACCAAAACGCGACTAAAATTCCTCTTTTGTGAAAATCGCTATCTTTTTTTCGGGGTGTTATATACAGCTTTTTCTTGTAATTAAGGATTTTCTAGAAACTTCTTCAGGTACCCAGTTCAAAACCACTGTGGCTTTACTGATGCGCAAAGAGGATATATGTCATTAAGCAGTTTCCTATTAAACCTAATTGTGAAATTTCATGTTGTGGTATATTTTTTGCGGACTGTATGTGCTGTAATTATTGTATTTATTTGTTGACATTGAAGCGGAAGCGACATAAATGTGTCTGGTGGTTAATGAGAGCAAAACGAAGTAAATGCTCTCATCAAGGAAGGACACACAACATCGACGTCTTGGACAGAGCGTCACACTAGGCAGCAGAAACTTTGCCATAGTCAAGGACTTATCCTACCTCAGCTCAATTCAATTCAATTCAATTCATTTTATTTCATTTCTTCTCTTTATCTTACAATTTCATTGATATCTGCAAAGCCAAAGTGGCTTGTCTGCAGAAGACTAGATACTACGTTATGTTATAATTTTTAAAAGTTGATAATCGATTGATCAAAAAGAATGTAAAAGCAATTATAGCAATCATTAGGATAATATTTCATTTACTCGTTTATATAAATCTTTTTCAATTTTTTAACCATTTCAAGTTTTGGTAGATTTCGGTATTCTTGTGGTACTTCATTGAGAATCCCCGGGAGAGGTACCTCTAGCGTCCTTCGGCCAATACTCGTTCCAAAACCTCGGTACTTCGTACATCTGCCTTTGTCGCCTTCTTGTGTTGATATTCTGCTGCATTTGAACTCTGTATGTGTTGTCATCTCCGTAATTTGCTAACATTTCCAGATTGTGTATTTGTTGTATGTTGAGCAAACCTCTTGATTCACTTGTATGTTGCTGTTCTTCTCTTCTATGCCCCGCCTTTTGTACCAATTTCTGCATTCTGCCGTGTATTTTTTTGAGTGGCTCCATCTGTGCTGCTCTTCCCCAAGCTAATATACCATATCTTAGATGGGACTCCACTAAGCCAAAGTAGCACTGCCTGAGGACAGCCGGTGTGCAATACTTACTTAGGTGAAAGAGTGCATACGAAGATTGGTAAAGTTTTTGCCCCATCGAGTCTATATGGTAGTTCCACTTAAAGTTGTAATCAACGATCAGCCCTAGGTACTTATACGTTGATACATTTTCCACAACATTGGTGCAGTCATCATTTTCACTGTACTGCAAGAATCCATTTCTATGCAAACACTGTAAATCGTGAATTTTTATTTTAAGTAGTGTTTTGGGAATATGCGGCGGACGTATATGCATAGCTTTTGTTTTTAGCGCATTTATAATTAGCCCATGATCATGGCACCAGGCTGCAACTCTGTTGAAGTCTATTTGCATCACCGTATAGCGTCTTCAACTCGTTTATGGTTAACTACTAACGCTGTGTCATCTGCATATGCATATCCCGTACTGTACATTAAAACAGACAATAGATCATTTACATAAATAATGAACAAAAGGGGGCCCAGTTTTGATCCCTGCGGGACACCATGCTCAATATTTTCTTTGTCACTCAAGTCTGCTCCAATCTTAACTCGGAATGATCTATTGCTTAGATAGTTTTCAAACCATGCTAATATGCGACCACGTATTCCAATTTTATGCAGCTGTATAAATATTTGTTTATGATTAAGAGTGTCGAATGTCTTCTTAAAGTCTATAAAGACAACAATTGTGCTATGGTTTTTGTCTAGGCTTTTATAGACTTTGTTAGCGAAGTTTCCGAGCAATCTATTTATGTTTTTGCCTTTGCGGAAGCCAAATTGATTATTATTCATAATGTTGAACTTTTCAACATATTCATATAATCTTCTTGCCAATATTTCCTCTAAAACTTTATCGATAGCTGATAAAACTGAAATAGGTCTGTAGTTAAGAATTTAATCTTTTTTTCCACCTTTGTGTATAGGTCTAACTATTGATGTTTTCAGCATGTTTGGAATTCTCGCTTGATCTAAGCTCATATTGATCATCTTTGTTATCACTGGAGAGACTGCTGCTGCGCTGTTTTTAAGGTCTTTCGGTCTTATACCATCTATTCCCGTCGACTTATCTTCTTTTAGTGACCTAAGAGTGTTGTACACTTCTGCTTCTGAGGCATGTTCTGCATAAAGTGAATTCTGTACGCTATATGTTGTTCTTGGGAACGTTTGCTGACTACAGTTATGAACAATGTTTTTCACCTCTGATGTTAATGTTTTTGCAAATTTGTTGGTCAATTCCTTCATGTTCACTACATTTACGAAATTTTTTCTCAAAACGTCGTCCAAGTTACTTGAGTTTTTTCCTAATATGGAGTTAACGATTTTCCATGTTTGTCTTGGGTCATTTTTACAATTTTGGAACTTCTGCTTGTAGAAGCTCGCTTTGGTCTTCGCTATTCTTTTATTTAGGTTATTTCTGAAAAGCTTATATTCTTTCTGGTAATGTTCGTTCTGTCTGTTGCTTTTGTATCGTCTATATAGCCTATCGCGCTCCTTGCAGTCATTTTTTAGCTCCGTCGTTATCCAGCAGTGCTCTGTGCTCCTTTTCTTTCTTGTCACCGTTGATGAATTGCTGTCCCGCGGTAAACAGGGACAACAACATCAGTACCGAAATCAAACGCAGAATCGATCTTGCCAATCACTGTTTCTTTGGGCTCAAGAGTCAATCGAGGAATAAAGTCCTTTTTCGAAGGACTAAGCTCTGTTTGGGTAACATCTTGATCAATCCAGTCCTGCTATATGCCGCGAAAACTAGAACATTGCTAAGACCGAGTGAGGAAGCTCTTAGTCTTTTCGAGAGAAGTTTTCCGTGTGAGTTTTGACCCTGTTTACGTTGGTGGGTTCAGTAGAAGAAAATTCAACGACTGAACTGTATGACACCAAACGTCTGGCAAAGCGTCTTCGGATACAGCGCTAAAGATGGCCATGTAGATCGTGTGAACAACATCGCTCCGGCCCGAAGAGTCTTCGAATCTAAGCAATTGAGATAACGCAACAAAGGACGGCCTAGGCTCAGATGGCGCGTATAATGTGAAAAGGATCTCAGCCAACTTGATGTGCGCAATTGGAGGCAGCTAGCGAAAGATGGTGCTGGCTGGAGAGGCATTTTTGCTGTGGCCCAGGGCCACCCCGGACTGTACCGCCACAACAAGAAGAAGAACTGAAACTGTTGTGTCTTTTAACCGCATCAATTTCTTCTTTTCATATTCACAGAAGTTTTCAAATTATTTACCTGTTACGGACCACTTAGCGTTGAAATTGAGTAATAACGCCCTCTCTCGAAGGACGAAGGACTAAGGACATCGCCGTCCTACTTTATGACGCGGAATCTTGGATGTTAGCAAAAGCGGATGAAGAAGCCCTTAGTCTTTTCGAGAGAAAAGTTTTGCGTACGATTTTTAGTCCTGTTTGCGTTGATGGCATCTGGAGGAGAAGATTGAACGGACTCTATGGGCTGTACAGATGTGGGATTTGGTTTTACGTGATCACCTGCCTTTACGGCTTATATCACGGAGTCCATTTTCTCAAGAGTTGTAAGTAACGCAAGGCTGAACGCCAAACTGAGACCATACTTCAGTCGCAATCACCCCACCTTGGTTTGATGCGAAGCCTTTCTAAAACCTCTCGCGTCCTCTGGGTCGCAGCGCCCGGTTGAGAATGCAACTCTACACTGAGAAGGGATAGTCCCCTAGTTGTGGGTGAGAAGGGATAGTCCCCTAGTTGTGGGTGAGCAATCAACTAGGCAAATCAGCACAGTAAACTATCCTCGACTCTACCCGCAATGTTAGGTGGAAAACCACAGCCACCATGATACTCCCACAAGAGGGCCTACTGCACGGTCAGGCTGGAACCGAAGTTCCTGGGCACCGTACTTCCCGTGGCACCAGAATATGGCCTCTGGTCAAGCTGTCACTACCAGTCAGGTTCCCACAAAGCCTGGGACTGTTAGCCGCCTTCTCGCCACAGATGGTCTTTTCTCCATCAGTGTTTCCGTTGTCACTATAAATAGTGATACGGATGTGATTTTGAATCATGTGATTTATAAATCCAGTCACATTATATGGTATGGGCTGTACAGTGACATGCGCGTGTTTAAGCGTCCACGGATACAACCCTTAAGATGGCTAGGCCATGTCGAGCGTATGGACCCTACTGCCCCGTCCAGAAAAGAGCCATTGGGACAGCGCAACAGAGGACGACCTAGGCTCAGGTGGCGCATAAAAGTGGAGAAGGACTACAACCAAGTTGGAGTGTGCAACTTAAAAAAGCTGGCCATATATCATGCTGGTTGGAGAGGCATGTTGGTTGAGGCCCAGGTCCGACCCGGACTGTTACTCTTCTTCAGACTAATTTACAAATTGGCCTCGCCTGAAATGGTCCAACAGCTTTAACTTGACTTAATCTTAATGTTTTTTCTTCCACAGACAACAGAAGAAGTCCTGTAAAAGTGACTAATACAGAGCCCTTTTCCATCTGATATTCTAGTTTCCTAAAAGAGGTTATCAGACCCTCATTTTAGGGCTAATCTGGCAGTTCATTAATGCAGGTATCTCCCAAGTTTTGTGTCTTTATGCTGGCCAAAGCTTACCTGTTGATCCACTTTCTCCCTTTATCAACGAGTTTTCCCAGCGTGCAAAATCCTCTTAAATGACATATTATTCGTATGCTGCCTGTGCTATTCTCCACGTTTTGGTGGCCGTTTTCCAAAGTTTCGTTGTTGGCCACATTTGCCCTGCGAATGGGCAAGCTCTGCTGCTTGCTAGCCATGACATGACAGTCCTCGTCGCAAAGACATTAATAGGCTTAGGTCTCATAACCGGTTATCCTTTTGCAGTTTTCTGGGTCAAATACCGCAAGCTTGAGGCCTGCCGTGTACACAACAAGACAATATTTTCAAACTGCATTCACAGGCAGTGAATGTGAATGTATAAAGTTGTGTCCATCAGGGATATGCTCAAGGTTGCGGGATTGGGCCCCTGATGTTTCTCTTTGATCAGAAACCAGTACAGTGAACGGATGCATTGTTTTGAAATCCCCCATAGCGATGTGAAGAGCCACTCGACAGCGAGACGCGCAAGTAGTCACATAAACTAGAAGACTAGCTGACTTAGAATTGCCAATGCTCCAGTCTTAGACCCAACTTGTTGCTGCTAAGTGCCACGTTCTTCTGTCACTGCTACCCGTTCGACGTGTGGCCATACTCACCATAAAATAGAAGCGTAACTGACTTATAATTGCCAATGCTCCAGTCTTAGACCCAACTTGTTGCTGCTTAGTGACACGTTCTTTTGTCACTGCTACCCGTTCGACGTGTGGCCATACTCACCAATTAAGAATTGTCAATGCTCCAGTCTTAGACCCAACTTGTTGCTGCTTAGCGACACGTTCTTCTGTCACTGCTACCCGTTCAACGTGTGGCCATACTCACCATAAACTAAAAGACTAGCTGACTTAGAATTGCCAGTGCTCCAGTCTTAGACCCAACTTGTTGCTGCTTGGCGCCACGTTCTTCTGTCACCGCTACCCATTCGACGTGTAAGAATACTCACCATAAACTAGAAGCGTAACTGACTTAGAATTACCAATCCAGTTCCAGTCTTAGACCCAACTTGTTGCTGCTTAGCGCCACGTTCTTCTGTCACTGCTACCCGTTCGACGTGTGGCCATACTCACCATAAACTAGAAGCGTAACTGGCTTAGAATTGCCAATGCTCCAGTCTTAGACCCAACTTGTTGCTGCTTAGTGACACGTTCTTTTGTCACTGCTACCCGTTCGACGTGTGGGAATACTCACCATAAACTAGAAGCGTAACTGACTTAGAATTACCAATCCAGTTCCAGTCTTAGACCCAACTTGTTGCTGCTTGGCGCCACGTTCTTCTGTCACCGCTACCCATTCGACGTGTGGGAATACTCACCATAAACTAGAAGCGTAACTGACTTAGAATTACCAATCCAGTTCCAGTCTTAGACCCAACTTGTTGCTGCTTAGCGCCACGTTCTTCTGTAACTGCTACCCGTTCGACATGTGGCCATACTCACCATAAACTAGAAGCGTAACTGGCTTAGAATTGCCAATGCTCCAGTCTTAGACCCAACTTGTTGCTGCTTAGTGACACGTTCTTTTGTCACTGCTACCCGTTCGACGTGTGGCCATACTCATCATATACTAGAAGCGTAACTTACTTAGAATTGCCAATGCTCCAGTCTTAAACCCAACTTGTTGCTGCTTAGCGCCACGTTCTTCTGTCACTGCTACCCGTTCGACGTGTGGCCATACTCACCATAAACTAGAAGACTTAGAATTGCCAATGCTCCAGTGCTGACTTAGAATCGTCAATGCTCCAGTCTTAGACCCAACTTGTTGCTGCTTAGCGCCACGTTCTTCTGTCACTGCTACCCGTTCGACGTGTGGCCATACTCACCATAAAATAGAAGCGTAACTGACTTATAATTGCCAATGCTCCAGTCTTAGACCCAACTTGTCACTAGAAGCGTAACTGACTTAGAATTGTCAATGCCCCAGTCTTAGGCCCAACTTGTTGCTACTTAGCGACACGGTTTTCTGTCACTGCTACCCGTTCGACGTGTGGCCATACTCACCATAAAATAGAAGCGTAACTGACTTATAATTGCCAATGCTCCAGTCTTAGACCCAACATGTCACTAGAAGCGTAACTGACTTAGAATTGCCAATGCTCCAGTCTTAGACCCAACTTGTTGCCTGCTTAGTACCACGTTCTTCTGTGACTGCTACCCGTTCGACGTGTGGCCATACTCACCAATTGAGAATTGTCAATGCTCCAGTCTTAGACCCAACTTGTTGCTGCTTGGCGCCACGTTCTTCTGTCACCGCTACCCATTCGACGTGTGGGAATACTCACCATAAACTAGAAGCGTAACTGACTTAGAATTACCAATCCAGTTCCAGTCTTAGACCCAACTTGTTGCTGCTTAGCGCCACGTTCTTCTGTCACTGCTACCCGTTCGACGTGTGGCCATACTCACCATAAATTAGAAGCGTAACTGGCTTAGAATTGCCAATGCTCCAGTCTTAGACCCAACTTGTTGCTGCTTAGTGACACGTTCTTTTGTCACTGCTACCCGTTCGACGTGTGGCCATACTCACCATAAACTAAAAGACTAGCTGACTTAGAATTGCCAGTGCTCCAGTCTTAGACCCAACTTGTTGCTGCTTGGCGCCACGTTCTTCTGTCACCGCTACCCATTCGACGTGTGGGAATACTCACCATAAACTAGAAGCGTAACTGACTTAGAATTACCAATCCAGTTCCAGTCTTAGACCCAACTTGTTGCTGCTTAGCGCCACGTTCTTCTGTCACTGCTACCCGTTCGACGTGTGGCCATACTCAACATAAACTAGAAGCGTAACTGGCTTAGAATTGCCAATGCTCCAGTCTTAGACCCAACTTGTTGCTGCTTAGTGACACGTTCTTTTGTCACTGCTACCCGTTCGACATGTGGCCATACTCATCATATACTAGAAGCGTAACTTACTTAGAATTGCCAATGCTCCAGTCTTAAACCCAACTTGTTGCTGCTTAGCGCCACGTTCTTCTGTCAGTGCTACCCGTTCCACGTGTGGCCACACTCACCATATACTAGAAGCGTAACTGACTTAGCATTGTCAATGCTCCAGTCTTAGTCCCAACTTGTTGCTGCTTAGCGCCACGTTCTTCTGTCACTGCTACCCGTTCGACGTGTGGCCATACTCACCATAAACTAGAAGACTTAGAATTGCCAATGCTCCAGTGCTGACTTAGAATCGTCAATGCTCCAGTCTTAGACCCAACTTGTTGCTGCTTAGCGCCACGTTCTTCTGTCACTGCTACCCGTTCGACGTGTGGCCATACTCACCATAAAATAGAAGCGTAACTGACTTAGCATTGTCAATGCTCCAGTCTTAGACCCAACTTGTTGCTGCTTAGCGCCACGTTCTTCTGTCACTGCTACCCGTTCGACGTGTGGCCATACTCACCATAAAATAGAAGCGTAACTGACTTAGAATTGTCAATGCTCCAGTCTTAGGCCCAACTTGTTGCTGCTTAGCGACACGGTCTTCTGTCACTGGTACCCTTTCGACGTGTGGCCACACTCACTGTATACTAGAAGCGTAACTGACTTAGAATCGTCAATGCTCCAGTCTTAGACCCAACTTGTCACTAGAAGCGTAACTGACTTAGCATTGTCAATGCTCCAGTCTTAGGCCCAACTTGTTGCTGCTTAGCGCCACGTTCTTCTGTCACTGCTACGTGTTCGAGGTCTCGCCATACTCACCTCCGGCCACTGTTGCTTGTCTGAAAAGCCAACACGAATTCACACCCAGGAAAAGGGCAAAATACAAAGCCCAACGGGACATTTCACAATTTTCGTTGAAATCAATTTTTTTATTTATCATCAATAATTTTATTTTTATAAGTTACTTTCCTTATTTATTTTACTTTAATGCTTGTATATATACTATATATATATGTATAACCGTAAAATATTTAACTAGGATGTCAATTGAAGTTCTCGTCACAGCGAGTGCACATTTAAAGATTATTCCTTGCTCCTCTTCGACTTAATTTAACGAAACGAAAATAAAGTACAAGTACAAACTAATTCGAGTCTCGATGCGCGCAGAGCGTGCAACGAAACGGGATCGATTCAATACATTCCATAGGGGCGTGTGTGTACATACATATAAATTCATTTATACTACATAATGAGGTCCAAATAAAGAGTGAGTTGCTCCTGTTCCTTACCAGACTAACTGAAGGGTGAGGCGAGTGAGGGGGAAGGGACACTTCTGGAAACGTCTGTCGCACAGCTGATGAGTATTCGTTCCTGTGTGAAGGTGTGTGTCCTTAGCGATCTATACAACGACTTATCTGCTTAGCTGGGGAGTATGATACAAGGGGGTGTTGGCCTTGGGGTGAGTGTGAGGGGAGGGAGGTGGTTAAGCGGCTTGATATGATGAGCGTTCAGTGGAAGGATCTCTCGTTGGAGTTATTGCACCATTTTGGGGGCTGGAGACGTCGTTCTCGTGATCACCAGCTGCCGGGCCACTACGAGAGGAACTCGGAGTACGGTCATGAGACGCGGTCGGGCGGCGTGGGGTGATGGGTGCTTGTCGCTGCGAGGGCGTCCCGGCTGCCCGGGGACAGCGAGGTGCGATCGTCCTCGTGCGGAGTTGTGAAGGAGCCACCGGTGGCGGAGGGCTGTCTGTGCTGCGGCAGGTTGTTACCGGCGGCGGGCGAGGCGGCTGGTGGCGATGTGATTGAGTGCGGTGAATGCGAGTCCGATGAGGGCCGCCGATTGAAGAGGTTAAGGCCATTGAGCGGGGAGGCGGACAGCAGATGTGTGGAGAGTGGTGGGAAGCCCGGGAGGCTTGGCAGCCCATGGAACAGTGCCAGGGGGTTGTGGAAGAGTCGAGGATCATTGCCGATCCAGTTGTCAGGCGGGAAGGAGGGCGCGCCGCTGCTGGGCGGAAAGTGGCCTTTGAGGGCGTCGGCCAGATTGAGCGGTGGCATGGCGTGGGAGCCGGCGTAGAGGCGGGCGAGGAACTCCGCCTGGATGGTCTGCGGGAGGCCACCGAAGGGCTTGTTGTTGTTGCTGACGTGATCGTCGCCGTTGTCGTCGGAATTGCCCGTCGACAGGAGCTTGCGATGGAGGTTCGAATTCGAGCTGTGGCGGTCACGGCTGCGCTTCGAAGGGAAGGCGGCGTTGCAGCCGTCGATGTTGCACTTGTGCAGCAACTTGAGGTGTATGTTCTGGTAGTGCGTCTGGAGGCTGAAGTGGTTTTGGAAGACTCGTCCGCAAGCGGTGCACCGCAGGGGATTGTCCTTGTCGATGGGCACTTCCTCCTCCTCGGTGAAGTCGTCGTAGTTCGGGCACTCTTCCGGTGGAGGCTCCTGCTCGTTTTCCGCGGCCGGGTACTGTCTGGCTGGAGACAGTGAGCGACGAACGCTTTCTTGCTTTCCCTCAGGGAGGTCGTTGTTGTTGTTGTTATTGTTTGATAAGCTGAAGGCGTTGTCTTCGATAGGCTCTTGCTTGACGACCATGTTTTGGGGCGAGGTGCGCTCAGACTCCTGCGGTTGCTGAGGCTCCTGGGTGTCCTGTGGATCGTGGGGGTCCTGCGGCTCCTGCTTGATTGCGTCTTCTGCGGGCTTGCGCTTCGCGGAGAGGTCTAAAGTTTGGTTGTCAGAGTCTGTCGTTCCGACTTCCTGCTTGGGGAGGATTGGAACGTCTTCGTCGACCTTGGGCTTCGGCTGGGTGGCGGCCTCGTTGCCATTGACCGATGTTGACGGGGTGAGGGGAGGCGATGGGAGGACTTTCGATGTTTCCGAGTGAGTGGCGGACATTGGACTCTCGGACTTACGCGGTCTCTTTGAGAGATCCAGAGTAGGATTCTCCGCTGCGCTCTCCTGTTGAGGCTTCAACGACAAGTCGGCTACGTCGAACTCCTCCAGCGAGTTATCACAGGAATTTTCCACTGACTGAAGTGTGCAACGGACTGGGTTCAGGCTTTTTCGCTTGCGCTTGCTGCCGGCCCCACCTGCGCTGCCTCCGGCGTCCTTATCAGCGCTGCCCGCTCCGACTGTCGCCATTGCGACTGCTCCTGCCATTGCGTTGTCGAGGTCCTCCTTGCCGCCGCCGTACGAGGAGTCGGCTATGCTGAGCGAGTCGTCGGTGTTGCTGTGATTATCCGCGTCGTAGTCCACGTCGGATGACTTCGAATCTTTGGTAACACTGAAGTCTGTCGGCTGCTCCTCACCCTCAGTCGCGTAGTCATCGGAGATGGTCTTGTCGAGGATGGTGTCAGACTCCTCACCCACGACGACGATACCGCCCTCGCCGTCGTCGTCATCATCGTCATCCAGGCCGTGATCATCGTCGTGATCGTCGTCGTCATCTTCGTCATCGCAGTCTTCCGGGTGCGGGTCCATGTGACGAGTCTGGTGTTTGTGCCCGTCGCCGGGGCCGCGGCTATCGTACCGCCCCAACATTGCGCTGTCCATGTACGAGCGGTGCAGGAAGTCCTGTCCATGTTTCAGATCCATTCCGGGTATCTGGTGGTGGCGCATGTCTGGTGGAGGGGTGAGCAGCGGGAAGCCACCGAATGGATTGAGAGGATTCAGGGCGCCCGCCATCAGGCCGTTGGGTGGCTGGAGCAGCAGTGGGTGAGGCTGGGCGCTCCGGCCGTCATGAGGCGAAATTTTCCTGCGAAGATGCGGCGAGTGGAGTTTCGGGTTGGGGTTGGCGCTGTGCCGGTTGCGCGAACGCCGCGAGCTGAACATCATACTGCAGCCGTCCACGGTGCACTTGTGCATCTCGCGCAGGTGGACTGCGGAGAAGTGGATCTTGAGGGCGCCCTTGTCGCAGAATGTCTTCAGGCAGACGTTGCACTGAACGCGCTTTTTGCCAGTCACTGGGTTAATGAACTGCGTGCCCAGGTTCGCTGGCAACGAGCCCCACTGCCGCTTGCCGCCGGGCGAGTGCGCCTTTCTGCCCTGGTGGGACGGCATCGACGACGCACTCAGGCGCGATAGTCTTTGCTGGTTCTGCTGATGGTGCTGCTGCTGGTGGTGCTGCTGCTGATGCTGCTGCTGCGGGTGCTGATGCGACTGGTGCTGCTGAGGGTTCGCACTGCTGGGTGGGTGGTGGAGGCTGTTCTGTGGCGACTTTGCGTCCAGCCGGCTATTGCTCAGGTTCAGTGCGTTCTGGCCCGATGGACCGAACTTGTCCTTCTTCATATCCGGTGACTTGCCGCGCTGCAGGTTCATCGAAGGAAAGTGCGAGGCAAGCAGGCTGTGCGGCATGGGGTTGCCAGAGGCCGCAGCAGCCGCCGCTATTGCTGCCACCTGGTTGTTTGTGAGTCCGCCCTGCCCGGAAGCCGATGGCGGCGGTGGCGGGGGCAGGTGGAATTGCAGGTGATGGGCGGACATGGCCATCACGTTGAAGAGCGACTGGTTCGAGGCGTTCTTCTCTTCGGACATGCGTCTCCGAGCCTGCGCCAGGGCCTGCTGCTGCATGTGGTGCTGATGCTGTTGCTGTTGGGCTGCCATTTCAGGGCTCATGCGCGCTCCGCCGTGCATCATCGACGGCGGGAAGGCGCCAAGGGCGGCCGTGTTAATCTTGCGAAAGTCGAAGGGTTGCATGTTCTGCAGGTGGTTGAGTGGGTTCGAGCCGGTTCCACCCCCTCCCTGGGGATTCGAGTTGGCCGACTGCGACGGAGGCGGAGGCGGCGGTGGAGGCGGTGGGTTGCGAAAATAGCTGCTTATGTGGTTCGGAGGCAAGCCCGCGGCAAGCTTCTGGTGCAAGTGGGACTGGAACTGCATCTGGGCGTGAGCCAGCGAGCTCAGGTGCATGTTCATCGGGTGCGTGGCGGCTCTCGGTGGCGACGGCCGGCGACTGGGTGACATCACCATTTGTCTGGCAGCCAGTTGCTCCGGATTGCAAGGATAGTCGTTGTTACCGCTGCTACTCCCTCTGGTGCTGTTGTGTTCCTGGTTAACGCTCATTAAGACATTCAATGAAACCTGCGAGCAACGTGGATGTCATCATCTCTTCAGCGCAGCTCAAGTGGGTGACCTGAAACGAAAAGAACACGAAACAGATGAGAACGAGGACCGAAATCGAATGTAAGTGGGGTGCGCTTAGAAGCTATGCAAACACAATTGTCAACTGAGAGACGAGGGCGAAGCGGCGTCCAGTGCGTCATACACCTCAAGAGCTTCTCGGAAGCCGGACCTGAGACCTCCCAGCTGGACGGCGACGACGCACAACAAAATTGATACATTCGAGCGCGCTCGGGCGACGAACGGCAAACGACGAACGACGCCGGCGACGATGACCACGATGACTGGTGATGTGACAAAAACCTTGAATGGTGATGTCAAGAGTGCTCTGGAGACATCATCGTGCCACACACGCATGGAATTGCTTCGCTATTGAGGACTCCCAAGAGGCCCAAGTGGTCCCACTCACCGCCAACAATGAGACGATGATCATATCTCGTCTTCAGCTGGCTCAAGAGTAAATAGCGCGACAAGTGGTCGATCTGGTGTTGGTGGCGGAGCTCCGGAGCGGAGTCAGAGGCGCGGAACGAGTGCTTCGAGCATCTCATCACACACAAGCGTCACCAATTGAGATCGGTTTTGATTTTTACCTGTTGTGCGGTCTCAGACGACGATGTCATGTCAAGGTGCCACTTCGCTTGTGTCTCTTTCCGTGCGGCTACATGCCCGCTCGAGTACACGACACCGAGTGCCGAGAGAAACAAAAAAAACTGCACGACAAATTCGTCGGAATTCGTTGTCGCACTTGTGTCGTCCCTCGACTCTGAGCCCGGCCTCGATTTATTTGCATAGGAAAGGTGAAGTGCTCGGCCGTGGTTCGCCGCGTTCACCTCATCTATGGAAGTCTGTCTCACACCAGCGACTCGCTGAAGGACTAACACGGAGTATTGTCATCGCCAAGTGTTGACCGGGACACTTGACGGTGAGTGTAATCCTTTGCGTAAATTTCTGTCGAACGACTACCTAGCCCGTTGCGTCGAGTGGCGATCCCGCCGCACACACGTGGGTGCGGGCAGCGCCGAGGAGGAGTATTCCACGAATTGTTGACACACATTTTCTGTTTTTCTGTACCAGTCTGTGGTTGCTTTGTTTGGATGGGTTTTGCGAGGTGACGGTTTATGGTGTGAAAGGACCTTTTTTGTGTGCGCTGAGCGAGGACCTCGGAGTCATTGTTTGACCCGGTGGGCGTGGAGGAGACTCACAGAAGAAGACAAAGGTGTGTGGTGATTGACTTCTGAGTGAATACTTGAAAAGGAGGAGGAGGAGGCGAATCGTTTTGTTCAAGGATAAGACTAACTGAAGAGCGATGGTGGTCCTTGGAGTGAATGTTACGCGACAGTTGTCTGAGGAAGGAAAGAGCTGATCTGACAAAAGGTGATGTGAGAGTGTTTCCACTGAATGCAGACTGGATTGGAAGTTGTCAACTTACTGGCGGACCTGTTTCTGGCGAAACGGACTATTAATTACTTTCTTTTGGATATCAAACCGCTCGCTACTGCCAACTGGATTCTTGCTGCTGGTCGCTTTTCTTTGTGATGATCGAAAACTTAGCATAGGAGTCTTTGTTCTTAACTGGACACTTTGCGAGTTTTACACGGAAGGAAACAGATATCCTTTCTGTCATTGGTATGGAGAAAACCGATTCCAGACTGCTTGCCCAATGCCCACTGCAAGTTTCCTGCCTTCTACAGTTGACATGAGCTTTTCACGTGGATCGGACTGACGCTTGATGGCAGGGAAGGGTTTGAGGGAGTTGGCCATGTAACAGGCTAAGTTCATAAGGGAGGCATGGCTAAGTGGGTAAATTCAAATGGCTTAGGTACTGTGCTGTGCACTGTGAGGCACATTGTTCAACCATGCAAGATTTGAACCGGAAACTGAGAAAAGCTGGTGTCGTACCAGCCAACCAGAAAAACGAGTCCTAAGGCGTCCTTTACTCGGACAGATTCAGGGAACCCAAAGACGGTTTCTGCTTCTTACTCATTCAAGCATCCCCTGAAGAAGCAGCCGGCAGCTTAACTAACGGAAAACTTATCTCCTGAGTGTAGACGGTAGATGCTTGGAGTGCTGTTGGTCGAGAAGTTACCGGTTTCCTACTGAAATTCTGCAACAGGAATGTTTTGTGTTAATCTCGCATGCCCTTCTTTTCACATTCATCGTTCTCGCATTCTGGCAGAAGTGGGGCATTGTGGTAAGTCTGGTAAATTCATCTTCTTCCCTGTTTGGCTAACAGAACTGGCCTGGATTCAATCGATCAGCCATTACGTTCACTCCTGTGCACCATGAATGAATGGGATCGAATCGAAAGCCTTAACAGCTGCCTAGCTATCAGTCAGTAGTTTACTCATATAAGGTTGACAATTATCTCCCCTCCGCCTTTTTGTCTTTTGAATTTTCCAGCTATGTGCACAGCGCTACAGAGTTCGTATCTGGCAATACTATACATCATTTGAAAGGTCTTGACATAACCTACAAAACGGCGCTATTGCGATATTGCGTTCAACAGTTATAGAAGTGTAAACATGGAGTTCACTAACGCCGAAATTCGCACTATTTTAAAGCTTTCCTTCGTTAAAGACAAATCCGCTAGAGAAACGTTTCGTGAGATTAATTATGTTTTGAGGGATGGTACTCTATCACTTCGAACCGCGTCGAAACCATTCGACGATTCCGAGCCGGTGAAAACGACACCATGGATAAGCCAGCCGGCGAAAGACCTATGACGGCGAATACCGATCGAATCATGGAAAACATTGAGTTAGACCGGCATGTGGCATCCCGTGACATTGCCCAGGAGATGGGAGTAAGTCACCAAACCACTTTAAATCATCTGCAGAATGCTGGATACAAAACAGAAAGCTTGATGCATGATTTGACGCAAAAAAGCATTCTGGACCGAATCAACGCCTGCGATATGCTGCTAAAACGGAACGAGATCGACCCATTTTTGAAGCGGATGGTGACCGGCGACGAAAAATGGATCACATACGACCACATCAAGAAAAACGGTCGTGGTTGAATCCCGGTGAATCGACCCAAACAGTGTCCAAGCCGGGAATGACGGTGAATCGTCCCAAACAGTGGCCAAGCCGGAATTGAAGGCCAGGAAGGTTTTGCTATGTGTTTGGTGGGATTGGAAGGGAATCATCCACTATGGGGTGCTCCCATATGGCCAGACGCTTAATTCTATCATCTACTGCGAACAACTGGACCGCTTAAAGTAGACGATCGACCAGAAGCGTCCAGAATTGACCAACAGGAAGGGTGTAGTGTGCCACCAGAAAGACGCCAGATCCCACACTTTGTTGATGACTCGTCAGAAGCTACGGAAGCTCGGATGGGAGGTTTTATCGCATCCGCCATATAGCCCGGACATAGCGCCAAGTGATTACCACCTGTTCCTGTCTGTGACGAATGTCCCTGGTGGTGTGAAGTTGAACTCAAAAGAGACTTGTGAAAAGTGGCTGGCCGAGTTCTTCGCAAATAAGGAGGGGGGCTTCTTCGAGGGGGGTATCATGAAGTTGCCGTCTAGATGGAAACAGATCATCGAACAAAACAGCGTATAAATAATTGTTGGCGCTACAGTCCAAAGGGGGACCAGGGCCTAGCTTGCTCATCAACTACTCGCGTTGTGCGCGCTACTGTTCTCTCACGAGTAGAAGGGACCTACAGTTTTTTGCCGACTCCGAACGGCGAAATTTGAGAAGCTTTCTTAGACAGTTATTGCTTTTTGAGTGTTGTCAGTAGCTCGAAAGAAAAATTGGTGTTGAACTGGGAGTCGAACCTAGACCCTTCGGCGTGTGAGCGTCGCACTCTACCCACTACGCCACGGCGACCACCAAAACAGCGTATATTTGAACTAAATCCGATCACTGTATCACTTTTTATGAAGCCTTGAATGAAGAGCAAAAAAGCGGAGATGAGATATTTGGTAACCTTATATATCATGTAATGATAGCTTGAGCACGAACACTAAGATTAAGTTTAGCTTAGGGTGCCCGCGTAGGACCAGTAAGTTAGTAGTAATAACAATGTTCGTCCAACTAGTTTTAAACATTTTTGTCTAGTATGTAAGTTTGGTAAGAGTTATTGAATAAAAATGAACTGAAAAAAAAAGAACGGACAACACTAAGTTAAGTGTAATGTTTCCGCTTGGATCACACAGTAGTGGTTTGTCTGAACAAAAGGCAAAAGACTTATTGGGGGTTTGTCTTCAAAAGATGGCGCCACTTTAAAGTTTTTGCTACACTTGGAAGCAATTATCTACTTAATTGGAAAGGTGTAACATTTGTCGGCAATAGAGAGTCTGCATCAGCGTCTATTTAAAATAAAATATCGTTTTTTGCCTCTTCGAAGATGTCTGGATGTGTCTTCAATAAACACCATTTACGTAAAGCTTTGATTTTCTTCCTAAATTGGAAGAAAAGTGCAGCTAAAGCCGATCGGAGGCCTGTTGGAGGTTAAGGTATATCTGCTCCGACCGATAATTCGTGTGGAGAATGGTATCGATATTTCTAAAGTGGTGATTTTGGCTTTGACGGTTCAAAGGGCGGACTATCATGTGACTTCTTTAATAACATCCTCCAGAAGAACGTGCGTAACTCACAAGCCAACACCAGAGGCACGATCTTCCAAAAATCAATTCAGTTGCTTGCGCACGCTGATGACATTGACGTGACTGGACGAACACAGCAAGCCGTCAATAAGACGTTTCCTAGCATTGAAGCGAGAGAGACTAAAATGGGTCTGGTGTTTAATGAGGGCAAAACAAGGTACATGCTGTCGTCAAGGAAAGACACACAAAATCGACGTCTCGGACAGAGCGTCACACTAGGCAGCAGAAACTTCGAGGTAGACAAGGTCATCATCTACCTCGGATTCACGGTAAATAGGGATAACAACAGCAGTAACTACATATAACGCAGAATCACTCTGGCTAGTCCCAGATTCTTTGGGACTTTGGATTTGGTGAGTAATAAAGCACGCTCTCCAAGGGCTCAACTCGTTACATAACAGCTTGATCATCCCTGTCCTACTTTAAGGCGCGGAAACCTGAACGTTACTTAAAGCGGATGAGGAAACCCTTTGTCTTTTTGAGAAAAAAAGTTTTGCGTGCGATTTTTGGTCCTGTTTGCAATGATGGCATCTGGAGGAGAAGATTAAACGACGAAATCTATGGGCTGTACAGCGACATGTGCCTGTTTAAGCGACTTCGGATACAACGTTTACGATGGCTAGGCCATATATATCATTGGGAGAACGCAGCAGTGGACGGCCTATGCAAAGGTGGCTCACACAAGTGGAGAAGGACCTCAACCAACTTGGAGTGCGCAACTGAAGGCAGCTAGCGAAAGATCGTGCTGACTATAAAGGCACAAGAAAATGAGGAATATGGTTCAAAAGTGGTTAGTGTTGAAGTCAGTCCAAAAGGTTTGAAGATAAGGAAGTGCAGGCGCTTCTATGTCAATATGCTTGCCAAACGCAGAGTGAACTTGCAGCATTGTACGAAATCACTTAAGTGGATTTTGTGGAAAAAATGGACCACCTTGTACTTTAATAGAAAGGCCAAGACTTGAGGAAAAGTATCTTTTACAAATTTATTGCTACTCGGTAAGAATCCAAAACGCAAGTGACAGAGTATTAAAAGTTTGTGAAAGTTCAAATTAAGGAGATCGTATGAGAACGTAATGAAAGAAAAGGAGAACAAGATATCATAGTAGTGCAATTCAATTCAACTTCTAATAGAGTAATTAACAAACATTTCAAAAATTTATTTATTTTTAACAGATTTGTTAAAAAGCAGAAAGAATTGAGTGCCGCATTAGTTAAAACCAAAAGATGTCGACTGTTTCTTGAATGACATCAAACGAAGAACTTTTGCACCGGATCGTGACTGGAGATGGAATGTCAACGATTTTCCCAAGAAGAAAAGAAATACCATGAGAAGATTGGTGAATCCATCCTCATATATACACTCAACATTTTGCCGTCTGTAGAGTCACATTGGCCTGCGTGGCGTAGTGGGTAGAGTACGACACTCACACGCCGAAGGTCTGAGTTTGATTCCCGGCTGAACATCCCGAAGTTTTCATGGCACCACCTCTTTGGAGCTGCTGACAACACTTAAAGAGTAATAACTGTCTAAGAGAGCTTCTCAAACTTCGCGGTTCGAAGTCGGCAACAAGCTGTAGGTCCCCTCTACTCATGAGAGTAGCGCGCACAACACGAGTAGTTGATGAGCAAGCTAGGCCCTGGTCCTCCTGTGGACCGTAACGCCACCCAATTATTACTATTGTTAGAGTCAAAGTCTCACAGCCCACACTCTTCTTATGTCCATCTGCATACGGACAAATCAAGCTCTCGAAATTGCTGCTTACCAGAGTTCGCGTTCCTGATTCATTGTTCTCAAGTTTTGTTTCAGGCTGAGCTTATGTACTGGGCAGCAAAGATATACAAGGAAGTTATTTTTTTTTTAGAATTCTAGTGCATTTGACTCAGCCTCAATAGACCTTCCATGAACTATATGTTGAACACGTCGGTCTAGGAAAAGGTTAGCTTCATATGGTCTGACGATTTACTTTGTATGGGTCTTAGGGTACCACTCATGCAGTCAGATTATAGACAGCGCCAGCGGTCCGTTTGCATGTTTCCAAAGGGCGAATGTGGCTTGCGAAAGTACGTGTTTTCAGGTGAGGCCTTTCTCCACTTGAGGCTTAAATTGAGTTATTCCTTTTCGACAATTTCAGTCGATTCGGAATGGTGTACATATCCCATGAAGCCTAATTAGGTAAAGTCAGCTAAGAAAATTGTAGAGTACGTCGTTGAATGCTTTCCTTCAAATGACATCAAAGCAAACAAAAATCAGACTTGATATCAATAAATTCAAGGCGTTCACTTGGACTGAAGGCCAGGTTTCTGCCATCAAAGGGGAAAATCTAGAGAATTTCATCTTTTAAAGGCCAGCTCTATTCTTTAATCATCCCTTGAACTCATTGATAGGTTTCTGCATCGAAATAAGGATAATCTAGACACTTCCGTTTAAAGAAAGCTCTATTCTTCAATTATCGCTTGACCTCGTAGAAACAACGATTTTCAGGAGTTGTTTAGTTGTCCACAAGCGAGGCGGCGTTCACATTCCGGTGGATCCTGGTAAAGGCCCAAGAAGTACAAATCGACTCTCACTGCCTTTTCATCGTTTGCAAGTCCGTGTATGACAGTGTACATAGGACAAGCTATACAGCGCCGTGTCTTGTTTTCGTATTGCAAGCAAACTCGTCAGACTGTGTAGTATGACGTTGGAGAAGTTTTGCCGCTCCGTCAAGGTTGACAATGCACTCACCGAGGCCTTCAGTATCAAAAAAAGCTTCAGAAAAGGCGACTCGCTTTTATGTGGTTTCTTTAACGTCATTCTTAAGAAGATTATCCTTAACTCTCCGTCAACACCAGAGGTAAGGTCTTCCAAAAGTCTGCTCAATTGATTGCTTACGTGAAATGAATTAATGAATTTATAATGATTTAACACTAGATTTACGGAAAAAATTTATTACCGTTTTTTTACTGAAACCCCTCAAATTGACGCGTATCTTAAAATGTGATTTTTTGCCTTTTTTTGTCAAAAAGTGTGAATTTCTTGCTAGAATTTATAATTTTGAGACAAAAGATAACTAATGGCAATTCTATTCTGTTGGCCCGTATAGTCCCGACCAACGTTGTCTTTTTTGTATATAATGTTTTCGCAAGTGAAATGCTGGTAAAAAAATTGTCAGTAGTTATATTTCCGCCTTGTCCTAAGTACGGTTTCACCAGTTTCATCACAACAAACTCACTCAAAGATAAGTTTCCTGGACGTTCATCATCTTTTCCTAGGTACGGAAATTTACTGTTGACATCTGCTGCCAACCAAAACTTGATTCCAAATCGGCATCTGGCCTTTGTTTGGTATACCACATACGTATATTTGAAACTAGGTTGCCATACGGAAAAAAATTACAATATATAATTAAACTAATTTAACATTAATTTGCTAACAAAACAAAATTAATTAGCTTTTATAATTTTGTTCACATGAACTTTTGAAATTTGAAATCCGTGAAATTGATGGGTTTCGTAAATCTAGTGTTAATGCTTAATTGGACAAAGACAGCGAGCCATCCTAACATTGAAGCAAAAGCAGTTAAAATGATTTTGGCAGTAAGTGAAGTCAAGACAAGGTGCCATCAAGGGAGGACACACAACATCGACGTCTCGAGCAGAGGGTCACACAACGCTGCAGCTAAAAGCTTAAGATTGGCAAGAATATCGTCTTCCTCGGCAACACGGTAAGTAGGGTTAACAGTCCCCAACAGTCAAGATAAAATCGAATGTCACCCGGTGGTTCTTTGAGGCAATTGAATTGAATTGAAAAGAGCCTTCTCTGAAAAGACTTGTCCTTGTACAACAGGTTGATCATCCGAATTCGGCTATATGTCGCCGAATCTTGGACGAAACTGACGAGGAAGCCTTTAGTCTGCGTGCGATTTTTGGTCCTGTTAAGTTCATAGCGTGGCCGCCGTGGCGTAGTGGGTAGAGGGCGAAGCTCATACGCTGCAGGGCCTAGGTTTCATTCCCGGCTGGAAACATCGAATTTTTCACGGCACCACGTCTTTCGAACTGCTGACAACATTCAAAGAGTAATAACTGTCTAAGAAAGCTTCTCAAACTTCGTCGGCAAGATATTGTAGGTCCCTTCTACTCGTGAGAGAACAGTAGAGCGCACAACACGTGTAGTTGATGAGCAAGCTAGGCCCTGGTCCCCCTGTGGACTGCGCGCCGACAGTTATTATTATTATTCGTTTATAGCATTTTGAAGAGACGATTGAACGACGAACTTTATGAGCTATTGACATTAAGACCGTAGTCAAGCATCTTCGCATACATCACTTAAAATGGCAGGGCCATGTAGAGTGTGTGAACACCATTGTTCCGCCAGTAAACTCTTCGAGTCCGAGCCATTGGGACAAAAGAGGGTAAACGTGTGGCGCTTACAAATGGTAAAGGACCTCATCCAACTTGGAGCGTGCAACTGTTGGCATCAGCGAGAAATCATTCTGAATGGAGAGGCAGAGTATACCCGTAATAAAGCGCCACACAAAGTTAAAGAAAAAGAAGCCAAGTGAAGACCTCGACTGTCTTGATTTATTTACTGTCCCGTTTTTATCAACATGTGCATTCTTCATTGCTGACAACAAATACACTCCTCTGCCCCATTTCTAAGCACATCCCTTTTGAAACGCTAACAAACGCCTCTTTGGCGTTTGACATTGGCATCATGACAATGTCATCTACATTAGCTGGCAATTGTCACTGTTCGTTGCGCTTGTGACTACAGTTTACCACTCGTAATTTAGACAATGAGTTAGCGTAAGTCGGGATCTTTGAATTTTGCTGTCAAATGGAAGCTCTTGCATGTTCCGCAGAACAAGATAGATCCACGTTCATTGTAAAGTGCAGTCCAAGCTGATGACCTAATTAAAGATCGAATGCCATCGGAATACACAGAACACAATGTCAGCGAGGGTCGGTCGGTGAAATAGGAAGTAAACATTCATTTCTGTTCTTCTCAAGCTACAAATGCTGTCCAAAAACTGAAACTCCGACAATATTCTCAGGCAAATACACAACACCCCCAAGTGGGAAGTATACAGTGCGCCAGGAAAACAATGAAAATATGAAAACATGCACGAGAATGCAATCTGAATGCATCGCCCGTTCCACAATCACGAAACATTTATCTTCAGCAGATGCCGGCAGCCAGACAGCAACACCTTCAGTTTACGGGCTCGAAGCGTTTTCAGCACACATCCCAGTTGTTCAGTCATTGTTTTCGAACCCTTGACACAGAGATTCATCATCGCGTTCCGTTTGACAAACAACAACCGTCCGACGACGGACGTGCCCAACACCCGAGATCAGCTCTCAGGGCAATCTGCATAAAATTGAATAAAGATTACCCCCGCAGTGTGCCAGTTGGATCTGTGGGATTATTCAAATCCAGATCAATTACTGCGCGCTCCAATGTCACCAGCGCAGATTCCGTGTCATGTTCAGCGTTAAAAATAGTCCCGTGACAAGTCCCAATCAATTTAGAAACTTTCCCACAATCAGTGCTGCAAACAAACTAGCCAGCGGCTCAAACCAACAACAACAACGGCTGATTAATATGCAAATCTATCATTGACAATTAATTAAAACATCGACCGGAGCCAAATGCACGATTGCGCGCTGCTTAGCGGCTTAGCGGCTTGGCGGCTAAGCGGCAACACCCGTCTATTTGGAGAAACAAGTGTTTTTGTAACTTGGACGCCTCACTGCTCCTTTCCAAGGCCCCCTCGCCGCCTGCGCCACACAGTGCACACGCTGCCAGCGTCGGTGAATTAGTATTCAAATTAGCGGTAGTACACCGGCAGTTGCGGCGGATTAGCTGGCTCGCAAATGCGCGCGAATAGTCGTTGCTCGCTGCTCGCCGCTGCTTGCTTAATTGACAATTTGCTGTATCGCCCGTGGCGGGCAATTAATTTGCAACACGTTGACAATACACACAACCTACAAGGCACTTACGATGTCGAAGTTGACGCGCGTAGGTTGGATTTGAAGTTCCGGAACGAGCGAGTGGCTCGAGAGGCGACCCCAACGAGTGCCGTATGATGGCAGCTAGAGAATGTTGTACTAACTAAGGTGTGTCACTCGAGGTGTTGTGGTTTTTGTTTGAGTTCGTCTTGTTCGCTTTAACGAGTCTGTCATAAAGTGCCGCGGCGGTACACTTTTGTATCGGACTGCGAGACGGCTGAAACGAGTTCAATGATTTATGGATCGTCAAAGTGTCACGGTGACGCTTTGAATTGGTCACGGAACCGATGACATTTAGTGTGAAGGGAGAGAGAAGCGCTTTGTGTGACAGATGTCACTGGTGGGATGACTCAAGAGCTGGGATCGTCGTCGCGGGCACAGCAAGAGTGAATGGCACTTCGTGAGTCAGAGCGTGCAGCGCTGTTGGTGGCCGAAAATCTGGTTCGAGTGTCAAATGCGACATGACATGGAGTGACCATCACGGGAGTGCACGGCTTTGTAAGTGGCCTTGAGGGGATGGGATTCGAGCTGAAAAGCAATCGAGTGACAGTTTGACGACGATGATGGATTAAGGGTGTCCGGTGTGTAGTTTTAATTGGAAAACAGGTCGTCGGGTAAGGAAGTGGGATCTCTGAGATTAAGCTGACGCGTGGGAAAGAATGCCAACCAATAGAGTTTCTAGATGTTTTTTTTCTAAGCTTTGCAACAGACTACATTTGAGTGCCGGCAAACGTCTGGAGGTGAAGCCCTTCAGATTTTGAACATTCACCAATGACTTGCCAAAATTCGAAAAACTCTTACAAATGGCTTAAAGTGCTCAAGTCAAAATTATCACATTACCCTATTAGGAAGAATACACAAATTAAGTAAAGTGCAGAGATAAGGAGGGAGGCAGCGTGCTCCTGTTGTAAGCCTCCTGCTTGGGTATGCTGAAGCACGGCTTGGGTTGGGTTGAAACTTAATGACTACAGACTTCCACCGTTACCGTGGGCACGAATTAGGGCTTTTCTTCTATCAGAACTTTGGATTCTGTCTAGTTCCCGAATTTTTAGTCTTGTTTAAACTAGCGGCGGACCAAGTTTTTACTTTAAATCTGTTGATTATCGTGGTTCAACGGCTCAATAACAGAATTTGCATCGCCAATCGTCAGAATTTAGATCCCTTGTCAAGAGCCGAAAAGCATTCTTGAAACTATATACCACCAACTCGTATTTGTGAACACTCTTAACTGAAATATGCAATAAAAGGACCTGATTTGTAAAGGATAATTTTTAAAAACTATAGGAAAGTTTTTCAAAAAAAAAACACACATAAAATTCAGAAAAAAAATATGATAACAGTATGTTCCATATACTATATGGCCCTATAATTTAATGTTTGAAGATTATCCCATACAAATGTTGACCTTGACTGCTCCTCAAATGGTCCATCCGCTTAGTCCAATTTGTCATACTCTTTAGAACATTTCGGCCAGTATCTCACCCAAAGATCGGGATCCAAAAAAATGTCTTGAAGAGTATAGTACCGAAAAGCATATTAGGAAAGTATTATTTTATATCGAATCCATCCATTTCTCAAAGATGCCAGCCTCACTAGAAACTTGTCAACGTTAGAAAAACCTTCTGATGCAAGTCTATTTTGGAGTCATTGGCAAATCGAACTGTTTCACAGTTGGATTTAAAGTCAGTTTTAAGATCTTCACCTAAAGCGCAGAAGTGCTACGGCAGCTTTGAGATTTTGCGGAATATCCCTTTTTCCAGTTTTGCCGTTTATGACGATTGTTTGCATTTAACCAGAGCGCTTCCTGAATGCGAAATATTTTCTCGGAAGTACAACAGACGTGAAATCTCAACTAGTACGTCGATTGGGGTGGAACGAAAAGTTTCCTTGTAGACCGACGTCGATCCTTCCCATTATCGAAAGTTGTCATGTGCTGTTTATTATGGTCAGTAATAATAATCATAATTGTTGGTGCGACAGTCCACAGGGGGACCAGGGCCTAGCTTGGTCATCAACTACTCGTGTTGTGCGCGCTACTGTTCTCTCACAAGTGGGAGAAAAATGTGCCTTGGTAGACTAGCCAGTGTGTTTGCGACAAACTTTAGCAGCCAGATACGAGACATCGTTTACCAATGTGACGTTGTCACATCCACACACACAAGGTCAACCAATGTCCGTTCAATGTTTATACAAGAAGCCAACTACTCTGAACTCTAAGCATAATTATGTCGCTAAACGATATGAAGTCGTCAGGATTCGACGGAATAAGGGCAGGAGACATAAAAAGGCACATCGACATATTTACTCCAATTGGTTGTAAGTTGATAAATATGAGTATGGGCAAATCGAAAATCCCTGATAGCCTAAAACCTGCAGTAGTACGACCTGTGTATAAAGGAGGAGTGAAAAGCGAAATCAGCAATTACAGGCCGATATCGATTTTACCTGTAATCGAAAAATGTCTCGAAGAAGTTATAGCAAAAAGACTACAAGACTTTATCGCAAAGAATTCTCTCATACACTCAAGTCAGTATGGATTCCAGAAGAATAAAAGTACTGGCAAGTTATTAGGTGAATTCGCAAACTGTATCAACGAAAGCTTAAATAAATTATGGCTTTTATTTAAGCTGTCTTAGTGTTATTCGTAGACTTCAGTAAAGCTTTTGATACCCTGAATCATGACAAGCTAATCGAAGCACTAGAGCATGCTGGGATAAGAGGTTTGGTTGCGAATTGGTTTAAAGAATATGTACACAATAGACAATTCCGTGTAAAGATAAACCAAACGTGCAGTAAGAACGAAAGTGTACAATATGGAGTCCGGCAGGGGTCTAAATTAGGACCAATTCTGTTTATTTTATACACTAACGAGCTCTTACGAGTATTTAAACAGGCAATACCATTTGCTTTTGCAGACGATACAGCGATAGTGGTGCGTCATAGATCTCTGCATACGGTAACCGAAATAATGCAGAAAGAGTTTGACAGGGCAGTCAAATGGTGTCACGATCACGGACTTGTGATCAATGCGTCAAAGACTAAGATGATGCACATACGAAGTCCGCAATTCAAGGCCACCCAAGAACCAATACTCTACAGAAATAACTCCTGTAACAGATCAATAAGTTGTCCAATTGAGATTGTTGAAAACTATAAATATCTCGGCGTCACAATTGACAGCAATTTTCTGTGGGATACGCATATTGATAAGTTGCGCGCAAGCCTTAAAAAAACTTTGTACGCACTTACACATTTAAAATTCCATGCCACATCGCCAGTGTTACGAAAAGTTTAGTATGCTTTGGTGGAATCTAAACTTAGGTATGGCATTCTTGCTTGGGGCAGTGCTTCTGCCACACATCTCAACAAAATTAAAAAACTTCAAGATGCAGCACTCAAAAAGATAGCTCCATATCACCAACGCAACAGTCCAGAGCAATCAAATTTTTAAATTCTCTCTGTAAACGACATCCTTAAGATGACCTTTATCCTGGAATACTACGAAGACAGCCGGTTTATCGAGCCAATCCAGCATGGACTTAATACCAGAAGACGGGCTCAAGGTATGCTACATGAACCCCGTTTTTTTTCCACAACAACTACGGCAAGAGAGAGTTAAAGTGCAGTATACCAAAAATCCTCAACACCCTACCTCAAGATCTAAGAAGTATTTCAAATGTAAGAACAAGAAAATCTCGAATAAAACGTTCCCTTCTGAATAACACAAACATTTAAAAACTATAAAGTCAATTGTTAAAATTGTTTTAAACTCTTTTATTTAACAATTTAATTTGTTGTTGAATTGTATAATTTTATTACGAATTGTATTGTATATCATGAATTATGTTTATATTGAACTAAGTTTACTTAAACAGAATTTTTATATAAGCAACGCAACCTTCTGCAGAAAAGCCTTGTAAGGCTTCGCAGAAACACATGATTATTGTTAATTAATAATTTAAATAATAAAAATCAAATCAAATCAAATCAAATCAAAGCGAAAAAAAAAGAGTAGAAGGGACCTACAGTTTTTTGCTGACGTCGAACGGCGAAGTTTGAGAAGCTTTCTTAGATAGTTGTTACTCTTCGAGTGTTGTCAACAGCTCGAAAGAGGTGGTGCCGTGGAAAATTCGACGTTTTCAGTCGGGAATCGAACTTAGACCTTTCGGCGTGTGAGCGTCGCACTCTACCCACTACGCCACGATTAGTAACGATTAATAATAATAAAACAATAAAATAAATTTCTATTCCAATCAATGTTGGCTTAAGATGGAACTTGGAGACCGACATGTTGCCCTTTGGCCCACTTACGTGTACATAAAAACAATAAAGACAGTATTCTTAGATTTACAAAAGATTAACTTTGTTCAAAGGATGATTTTCTGGCATAATAATTTGATGTACCTTCTGGTACATAAACGCCATGACAGGGATATAGTATAATTTGAAGGTCTAATTCTCGCCGACTTTTTTAACATTTGTGGCAGTACATTGACAATAACGCTGCGAATGTTGTCGTTCCGGGATTTTCAGTGTAAGCAAGTGACTTTACATATCTTTACAGAAAATAGTGAAGTTAATCGAACTATCCACACTCTAGATACGGCAACTTTGCTTCAAAACGTATCCTTTCAATCAAAAGTGGTTAAAGGTTACGCTAAAGAAAATTCCCTTATGGGAAAAGGGATCACCGGCCATTTCGTTTTTCATACAATTTGGAAACGCTGCTCAGACATAAATCTATTCATGTTGAAATTCCAAACTAAACTGAAATGTATTCACAAAATGGCTGCCACTTCAAAAAGTGTTGCCAACTCAAAGTTATATAAATTCAAAAAAAAACCTGTTGCAAAAAAACGGGTCTCGGGAGCAAATTCTCGAGCTGTGTGCCATTTTTAAAAGCACCGATAAGTCAGCCACTCATTCTGCCTATCAGAGAGTGATTCTGTCTAAAAGCGATTTAGTCTGCCTACCCTACCAGCACATCCTCTGCGATTGAAATCGCTGTTCTCTTGTTCAGAAAAAGAAATCCTCGTAGGCCTCGACACCTCGTGTAATCACCCAACAGTCTCTGCAATAAGTCGCTGGAAAGTAAACCAACTCATTCAACACCATGTGTCTCTACCTTCCTCCATGCTGTGAGACTTGAGAACGACAACACACAGCAGGATTCTGAAAGTTCTAGGCTCAACGAACGTATTTTCCGCACCACGATGACCTCTCGTGCCACCATCTTTCATAACGAATCCACCAATTATTCACTCAAAAAACCGGCTGCTTATCTCCCTTTCAATTGGTGCTACTTTATCAAGTTCAAGACCACAAACCGGTGTTGGCCGTCAGCCACTATCTCAGATCCATCAAAAAAAGAAAAAAAACTGCCAGCCGTACAAACATTGGTACATTCCACCACGTGGTTGTGGAGACATCATTCAACCAATAATCACCTTTAACCGCTAACTACCAGCTTCCTCCGGCAAACAATTCCAACAATCCAGTAGCATTCCGCGGATAAACAAGATACCAGCAGCCCTACAGTCCAGCAAAATGGGGAAGATTCTATCGCCGCCAGCGACTGTTTGACCAGCCTTTGTGCCCGGTAATTGGTTTTCAATTTGACTTCAATTTGGTGACCATTTCGTGACACCACGATCGCGTCGTCTTCAAGCGAAATCAACATTTCAAGGTTTCAGCTCGGTCTCAACAAATCACGAGACAGACACCAAGTGCTCGGTCCATCCGCGTAGCTGCGGTGGCACCAAGGAAGAGGAAGCAGCGTCAAACAAAAGTCTCCTCCCATACCGCGCCACAGCACAGCATTTGGAACCCGTTCCCAAACGCAATTGTAATTGCTTTTGTGTTATTAACCATTTAACGCGCATTGTTGCCCATCAACAACAAGGGGGAAGGAGTGAGGAGGCCGACCACATTAAGAGGTTGAAGATCGCGACAACAGCGACGACGGCGGTGAAGGCGGCATCTAACAAATTGAGGCGACACGGCAACAGCGCACGTTGCCAGTTGACAAATCGTGCCAACAGCGCAGCCTTGACGGCCCCTAAATGCTGTCGGCTCCGCGTCGGACATCACCGGGAGACAGACAACATCGCGATGATCGATATGACACTAACAGTAAAACGAAAACGTTTGGGGATCAATTATCTGTGCGATAAACTTTTGACAAAGCCGATGTACTTAAGATCTTGTTAGCGAGCGATGGGGACGGGGACTCAAACAGCACACACGCTCGCGCATCAGCGCTAGCGCTAACGAGATTAGATGCGATAAAAGCCTCGTTATTAATCGTCGTTTGTTGGACATGTCCGTCAGCGGTTGGCCATCGTTTCTTGTTTGTCATCTTGTTTGCCTAAGTTAGATGCGACTTTTGATGGATGGTTAGCGCAATCATTTGTCACGAAAGCGGCAAGCCGCTTCCCTGTGTGCTTCTCTGGTGTATGTGTGTGTGTGTATGCGATTCGAGTTATAGAGCCGGTAATTTCTGATGAAATCTTTGTTGAGTCTGTTGTAGGCCTTGCTCCAAAGACGAAATATGAAAGAGTCGCATTGTTGCTGCAGACTGCAGTCGAAAGGTGAGAGTCGTGCGTTGACAAGCCGCCAACTGGTCACATTAACGGATGCATTATGGTGGACGGGGACGGGATTGAACAATCGATGGAAACGGCTGCGTATTGATTGAAAACTGCAAGCGAGGGGGAAAGGAGTGTTAATTTGAGTGAACTGCCCGATAACCCCTTTTGTCTCCTTCCCCATTTTTTTGCCGTTTTATAACAAAATGCAACGAATTCGCACCCAATGATTTTCTGTGCATTTCATTCCAAGTGTCAAAACGCAACCGCATGAACGCATCATTGTGAATCAGTGCAAAGAAGTGCATTGGGTCTTTTGAAGACTTCAAGCGGGAGGGGAAGGAATATGGATTTTTGAGAATTTCTTGAACTCGTTTGGACTTTTCTTTGTAAAGTATGCCCCTCCCCAATATTTGCCTTTTAATAAAAACAACAAAACTGCAAGAAATGCACTTCCCAATGACTTTCCGTGTATTTCACATTAAGTATCAAAGCGAAACCGCTCTTACGCATCATTTTGAATCAGCGCAACGAAGTGCATTAGACAATGATCATTTTTTTAACTTTCAAACTAGTTGAAACTGCAAGCGGATGGAGAAGGAGTATGGAATTTAAAGAATTTCTCGACCCCTTTTGGGCTTTTTCTCTGTAAATTATGCATCTCCCCATTTTTTACCTTTTAATTGAAATAACAAAAATTCAAGAAATGTGCTCCTAAATGACTTTCCATGTATTTCACATTAAGTATCAATGCGAAACCGCTCAAACGCAACATTTTGAATCAGCGCAACGAAGTGTATTAGACAGTGTTTTGTTTTTAACTTTCAGACTATCGAAAACTGCAAGCGGATGGGGACGGAATATTGAATTTTAAGAACTTCTCGACCCCTTTGGGCTTTTTCTCTGTAAATTAGGCCTCTTCCAATATTTGTCAAATTATTATATAAAAAGGCAAAAATTGTTAGAAATGCTAATTTTGTGAGCGAGTTGGGAAGGAGTATACATTTTGAAGAGTTTCTCCACCCCTTTTGGACGTTTTCTCTGTAAATTAGGTCCCTTTCCATACTTGCATTTTAATAACAAGAACAAAAATGCAATAAACCGCTCCCTAATGATTTTCCGAGCATTCCATTAAAAGTGTGAATGTGCGACCGTCTGAACACATCATTTTGAATCAGCGCAACGAAGTGCATTAGACTTTGTTTTATTTTTAACTTTCAGAGTATCGAAAACTGCAAGCGGATGGGGAAGGAATATAGAATTTGAAGAACTTCTGAACCCCTTTTGGGCTTTTTCTCTGTAAATTATGCATCTCCCTATTTTTTACCTTTTAATTGAAATAACAAAAATTCAAGAAATGTGCTCCTAAATGACTTCCCATGTATTTCACTTTATGTATGAAAGTGAAACCGCTCAAACGCATAATTTTGAATCAGCGCAACGAAGTGCATTAGGCAGCGTTTTTTTTTTTATTTTCAGACTATCGAAAACTGCAAGCGGATGGGGAAGGAATATAGAATTTGAAGAACTTCTCGACTCCTTTGAGCTTTTCCTCTGTAAATTAGGCCCCTCTTCAATATTTGTCAAATTATTATATAAAAAGGCAAAAATTGTTAGAACTGCTGATTTTGTAAGCGGGTTGGGAAGGAGTATAAATTTTGAAGAGTTTCTCCACCCATTTTGGACGTTTTCTCTGTAAATTAGGTCCCTTCCCACACTTGCAACAAGAATTAAAATGCAATATAATCGCTCCCTAATGATTTTCCGAGCATTCCATTAAAAGTGTGAATGTGCGACCGTCCGAACGCATCATTTTGAATCAGCGCAAAAAAACGCATTGGGCATTGCGTTTATTTTTAACTTAAGACTAGTGAGCCCCTTCATTGCCTTTCACAGCTAGACGGGATCGCCTACAATGATAATTATCAGACATCAATTTTGGCCCTCGCTTGCGCTATCTAAGGCGAGAACATTCAAGCATTCCCGGACAGGATAAGCGCTCTCCAAAAATCTTCTTAAACGTTGCATGTGGAGCACCCAATTTTTAAATAATTTGCAAACTTGTCTAAAGACTTCTTAGTCGTCGACTTCAGAATGGGAAATAAGTTGGGGCATTGGTCTTTAATGAGAAAACAAACTTAACGCCACCTCAGAGGAGCAGTCAACAAAAAAATTTACATTTGCGCAACGTAGTGAGTCTGTTCAATAAAATTATCACGTTTCAAGCCATCAGCTGCATGCGATCCTTCGACACACACCGCATGAATAATGCGACATATGACTTCTGTTAATATTGACAAGAAGTACAGAGCTGTCATTAACGATCCACGTCAAATTATTTTCATGTATACCAAATGTATGTATGTCCTGGGCTTTCTGGTTACGTTTAGTGCAAAAAAGAGATTTGAAAGAAACGACATCTGCTTTAAAGAAATGACTGGAAGTCACAAGACAAGACGTTGTGAGTGCGTTGGCATTTAAAGAATTATGTACAGTAAAGTATTTTCATTTGATCAGACGGAGTTCGTCAGCACATCCGGCAATCAAATCGAAGGAAGATGGCCGAAGAGTTAAATGAATGAAATGAAACAGTTCGTTTAGCTACTACAGCTAATTTGGAATCAGCGCCATAAGGAATAGTGAGGACAACTTCAGGCGACCGATTGATGCCTGGCACACAACTAAAATGCGTTCACTTCTGATGGGTGCTTTGTAAATTAAATTAACTGTCGTTTTACAGTGTCTCAAAGTTTACTAACGCTGTAAGAAATCGGCCCCAGTCCATCCAATCATTCTTTAGCCAAACAAACTGTCCACCAGCCTTACCCAAAGGCGTGTCCGTTGTCACACTTCACAACAGATCACAGTACCACGACAAACAAACCATATGGCTGGTCTGTTGAAAATGTCGTTTGACAATATTTATCAACTCACGTGAACAATGAGGAATCACTTTTGATGGAACAAAAAGTCACAAAACTGAAACCTGACGATGGAACGTTCCGTAATCATCCTCAACTAAAAATGTGTGAGCTAGGGGTAATGTGATGTTCAAATGAAATCTTTTGGAATACATTTTGTAAAACTCTGAAAACAGGCATGACGTTCTTCTGATACAGGCTCCATTCTGAGGGGAATATTGATACATCCTCTGTCATACAAGATCAAAAAGGATTTCACGCACGAAGAACATTCCCTTCATCTTGGAAGACAGTGAAGTCTTACAAGTCTTCACTAAGCCGAATCGTTAAACAGGGCCAATCTGCTTTTGACAGTTTGAAACAACACTTTAGAGGACTTCCGAGCTCTCGTGGTAGCGGAACATAGACCGAATAAGTACAGAAGGATATGAACTCTGCTTAAGTTATGACTTCCAATCAAGTTCCCTCTACACCTGCGACTGAAAGTCGCTGTCATCACAGCAAATGGTCAAAATATGTTCAAATCTTATGGCCTACGCACATTCAATTATCGATTTGTTTAGTTTGTTCTTTTGGCACACTCTTCTTGAACATATGTTTACAGTTTCAGTTATATGGCAAATTTGTTTTGTTTGTTAAGCGTATACAGGTTAGACGCATTTTGCGTGTTCTGTAATTTTCTTGCTGTCGAAAAAAAAGGATAAAATAATTTGCATTCATTTTTGTGTGAAAAATTTAAGTACGTACTTAAACACGCTTGAAATGTTGACAGTGGCATAAGTAGAGTGTACTTTGAGTCTAAAGAACTTTAGCAAGTGATACAAGCTTTTCAAAGACGGCCGAATAGATGTGGGTGACGACGCTCGCCCTGAATGCCCCAGCATATCAAAAACCAATGAAAAAGTTGAGAAAGTGAACAGAATTGTTCTGGAGAATCACTATTAGAAAAGAAGATGTCTGAAGATGCCTGTATATTTTGTTGACTCATTTTATGAAATTTATTTTGAAAATTTTGGACGTGAAGCGTGTGGCAGTGAAATTTGTTTTAAACTTTTTGACAAACAAAAATGTCGCATGAGCATCGCTCAGAAATTAATGAATGGCGTCAACGGGATCCAGATTTGTTTAAAATAGGTCATAACCGGTGACAACCTTCACAATTAAAGAGCGAAGACCAAGAAAGCACGCCAAGTTCGAGCACATGTGAAGTTTTTGCTGACTGTTTCCTCGATTACCACATCGTAGTGCATCAGCAGTTCTGACCACACTTTTTGGTTTTGTTTAAAACTCTACACTGGACCACTCATACTCAAAGACTGGTCCATTGTACAACCAAGGAATAACCTTCATTTAATGTGTTTGCTTGGTTTTCTGAAGTAAAACTCAAAAAGCGCGTCTGTGCCAAAGGGCTTTTGTTTTCAGCTTCCACCACATCAGCGCCAAGCAGCCGCCACCTCATACGAGCAAAGCGGTACAGAGAAAGTGCTTGTGTTTTCACCTTCTGCACGCAAAGGGTGCAAAACTACGCCCTAGCCAACTTAGGTGCTTAGTGAAGGTGAAGGTACGCCGACAAGTCGTCTGCACTCATTTCTGCCTAGAGATAGAAGTAAAGCCGAGGATTTCTTGCTAACGTTCGGAAGCATAACTTTGGTCATCCTGCATCCTGGAGAGTCATGCCATATCTGGTCGTTCTGTTGGGGAACCCAATGGTCGACGGAGGTCCTAAGCAAGGGTGCAGGTAGTCCTCCAACTTGGGTTTGGGCACTGCTAATACCTTTTTTTAACCTTTCTTACCTAGCTCATCGGCAATCTCATTTCCCATGATGTCCTGGGACCCAGACAATCCTTAGTGCATTCAGTCTGCCGATCAAATTAAGGAAATTCCTGAGCTATTTTAGAAGCGGTGTGGCTGCTGTGGCGTAGTGGGTAGAGTGCGACGCTCACACGCCGAAGGGTCTAGTTGATTCCCAGCTCACGACCAATTTTTCGAATATTTCACGGCACCACCTCTTTCGAGCTGCTGACAACACTCAAAGAGTGATAACTGTTTAAGAAAGCTTCTCGAACTTCGCCGTTCAGAGTCGGGGAAAAACTGTAGGTCCCTTCTACTCGTGAGAGAATATTAGAGAATATAACACGAGTAGTTGATGAGTAAGTTAGGCCCTGGTGCCCCTTTGGACTGTCGCGCCAACAATTATTATTAAGGCTTAGTCACAGTCAACTGTGTATTACTGTTGCTACAAACACAGATACTCTAATTATTGAATTAAAAATCTTGTTAGTGGCGCCCCCTATATGTCCCTAGACTTATTGAGTAATATCTTAGTTAGTGGCCATTAGAATCGCTAACACTTCCGCCTGGAAGACCGACGCTAAATTACCTAAAAAGGTGTAAAGTCTAATGTTGGTGTCCTCCGTGAAGGCCCCAGCTCCAGATCCCCCCCCCCCCGTCGTTTTGGGGCCGTCCGTAAAAAGCCGACCACTTCAGTTTCTGGGTAGAGCCAGTCCCGGACACGGGGAAAGTCGACTCTGTATAAGCGACGCCATTGCTGACCGCGCAACAAACGGCATGAGACTACTGTTAGAGGGGATGTGATACGAGTTAAACCAAGGGCCATTCCAGGCCCCAGCTCCAGAACCCCTCCGTTGTCTTGGAGCCGTCCGTGAAAATTCGACTACATTCCTTTCCCGGTTCAGTTTCTGGCCACAGCCAGTCCAGGACACGGGGAAAGTCGACTTTGTAAAAGCGTCGCAACTGTATTATTGGTGACCTCGCATCAGACGGCATGTACATGAGAGTAGTATCATCGGAGATTCGGTGTGCGAGGTCATCAAAGCTCCAGTGCGAGTGGAACCATAGACCATTCGTTTTAAGTCGAGAGATGGATTTGAGTGTACATCCCATGATTTGGATTTCAAGGGGAGGGAGAATGAGCAGTGCATCAAAAGCAGAGCCTGGCGTGCTGGAGAAAGCCCCTGTGAAGCCGAGACAAACTGTTCTTAGAAGCTTGGTGAAAGCAGCAGTCGCGTATTCGCACAAAAGCTTTTTCCACCAAACGACTGATGCATATGAGAGAAGAATGTCCTACCATACGGATCTGATTTTTATAGACAGGTTTTGCCGAAAACTCCCTCACAGTGCCAGAAGAGCTTTTGAAGATATTACCTCTCTCGGTTGCGAGAAGTAACACGAAGAAAAAAAAAAACATTCATGGCTTTTGATAATGCATCTGCTCACTGGTCACTGCTTTTTTTTTAGGCCAAAAACAAAAGCGTATGCCTCAGCCACCATATTCGCCATATTTGGTCCTCTGCGACTTTTACCTGTTTCCAATATTGAAGAGAAGACCATGAAAGGACGTTTTGCAACAAATGAGGAAATACAAACGTAATCGCTGAGAAATTCGAGAGTGTCCCAAAAAGTGCATATCATGCATGCATTCTAGTGGACTACTCTCAGGAGGACAGAATAGAATTTGATGAACAAATAAATATTTTTCATTTATAAAAACATAGAACGAGGTTTTGCCATCGCTGCAGGACACAAATACGTCCCCCTTCCTAATTGTACAGTTCGTGGTCATTACAAATGCAGATGTTTCTCCTTTTGAAAACCGATTTCAAGAGACGAGCAGTCGAACTCTTTTGTATTCCAAGAGTGTGCTAGCAACCAAGCCATTATTGACTCTGAAGCCATCCTTAGATTGACTTTCCTATGCAGTGCCTGTGCAGAAAGAAATTAATGTCGCCTTTGTACGTTTCATATTCAACTTGGTGCCTTTCCATCGTCTTTGCGTGACCACCAGTTTGGTGGCTCTGGGTAAGGCATATCCATGAGACTGGAGTCAAAGAACATGCCCCCGAACTCAAAATTGATCTAGAGAAATACATTGAGAGCGCAGTAAACGAAGTGAATTTTGAAGGGCATGTAGAAGTTCATTTCGAAAACTTATCAAATTGCATTGAAGAAAGAAAATAAAAGAAACCACTTACGAGTAAGTGAAACTTTTTTGAACAAAATCTTCTCCAGCCTACACACTCAAGAATGTGACTTCGGACAGGTTATATCACATTCCTGTGTTCAAGTTCTTAATACTCGACGAGCAAAAATGTCACAAAGAATCATTCCACCTCACACGTCGACACTCATGGTGTCACATCCTCTGTGAAAAGGGAAATAAATAATCGCCCCCTCCCCACACCTTCAAAGGGGTCCCCTTCTTTTTACAACCCATTATCCCGGGACAAAGTAGCACTCACTCCTAATGACTCGGAGTTTATATGAAACCCCAAGCGAATCCCATTTCTCACTAAATGCGCAGCAGCACCCAATAAAAGCCAAATCCCTCCCGTCATTCATTTCAATCGGCCAACGCAGCACACATCAAATTATTTTACAAATCAATTAAAAAATCGAAAGAAAGAAACGATCCCGCACGAAGGTGAGTGCGGGAAGGCTTTTACTCACAAGGCTGACCACCATCAGCAGCAACCAATCCCTTTCGCACATTAAACACAGCCCGCAAGTGTCACTTTTATGTCATCGGACACTTTTATGAGGCATTGATCACACAGCAGCACCGGAGAGCGGTAAGATCTAAGCCCATCAGACGGCTAAACAATGCGCCAACGACACGACGATCAAATCGTTTCCTTTTGATGTGTGTGATTAAACGAGGAATGATCACCGACACAGCCACAACAAAGAGCCACAGCGTCCATTGACGTGGCCGAAAAAATCGAAAAGGTTACTCCCCAAACGATCACCGATCGCCATTCGACGTCGATGCATTTTCCTCGACATTTTAATTTGTTTTCATTGAATTGACGGGATGGCGGAGGGAAGGGGATAAAGGAATAAACTCGATCCCCACCTCAGCCGGACGATGTTCGGGATGTTTATACGTTGCATTTACGAACGTGAAATGAATAAAATCCGCCATAAAACTACCAAAAATCTCATGGATGCCGGTCCGATCATAAATTCCGATCGATGACAGACTTTCGATACAACTCCTGGAGGGTGGCAAAAGTTTCCAAGAACCCCTGGCCCACAGCGACACTTTATAGATGTCAGTCAACAATCGGCGACCTTTTCCCTTACAATGTATCCGCAGCTCTGCCTATTGTGCGGCCTTTGTGTGCGTGCCTGTGTGTGCTGCTCTCTTGGACAGTCTGTTTTGGCATTTATGAGCTGCCCCCCTTTAAATCATAAAACACACAGAGGCTATGTGCGATCGAATCGGTTAATGGCGTGTAGTGGCAGAGGATTAAGACCGGCCTGTTTCTTGTTCTGTCACTTTTGTTGCCACGACCGGCGGTATTTTACGATGGAACATCCACGCCACAAATTCAGCTTTGGAATGTAATTCCAGTCATTTTTCCTGTATAAATCTGTCTGTGAGTGCGCTGTGCTACTGATGAATTATGCTGCCGCACCGCACTGCCACCTCATTCGAGTCGCGCGCCCGCACGCCTCCATCATGCTCCTATGTGTAATTAGGTAGGCCGCATAGCGATTAGATGCTTTTTTAATGTCAAGTCTTAAAACACCGCACTCAGCAACGAGGGGGAGAGTGTCCGACTGTCGACCGAGTGTACCACCAACCGGTGGCCGTGTGGTCAGCTGACTCGTGAGACGTTCTGCTGAAGCTGTGCGTCCGCGTTAGAGATGATGGGACTTTAGCGAGTCTTGAAATTCAGGTTTTGAGTGTTTTGTCATCTTTCCTGACACAACGACGACGACAAAGACGATGACGAGTGTCGCTGTGACTGTGGTGCTGGCAGTGGCGATGAGAACGACGATCCCGATGACGGTGGAAGTGTACATACTCGTACATTCCCAACAGAGCTCTAGCAGCTGAGTAGTTAATTTAATTTGTTCTGTTACCGAGGTGCTTGGGAGAGGAGACGACGGCGTTGATGCTGTTGCAAGATAACAAACATCAAACGGCCGCGGCACAATACCGCGCGCCGTCAGCGACACACTGAGATGGAGAGATGGTGAGCGCGCAGATGGGAAGGTCATTGGCAATGGTGACATGCTTCGATTTGGTTTGACAACTTCCTGGAATCGCGTATCTAGCTTCATGTGTGTTTGCAAACGAAAAGGAAGCTGTACCCATACACACACACAAACACAGAGACAGTATTTATGGGCAATTACGATTAATTGAATTTATCTCTGGGGCTATCTGCGGCAAGGAGCGGACCTCACGTGTATGATTTTACGATCATCAAATGGCATTCGGTAGCTTAAAGGTTTAAATTTTTGTTTTTCGTTTTTGTGATGATTTTGTGGCCGATTTGAAGTTGAATTTGATTTTATTGCACGCAAGAGTTGTGCGCTCAGTGTGTTGTGCGATTTTATCGTCACTCCTCGAAATTTCGTCGTTACCTGGTGCGTCGGGTGCGAGCGTTTTTTTTGGGTTTGTATCGGTGTTAGAACTCGTTGCTGATGATGATGGTGATTGGAGGGAATTTAAGTGAATTCCAAGCGATTAGACGCGTTGACAAGAATACGACCCGGTTGACATTTCTGAGGAAACATTTAACGATGAGAGTGTGATAGGTGGCGACTATTTAGGTGAACTTAAGCGCACCCTATCTGATGGAGTTGAGGATTTATCTCACAAAATGCCATCAATTGAGGGGAAATGACACAAATTCTCGACAAAGTGAAGTGTGGGATATGTGGCTGCAGAGCTCTGGATTCACGTCAAGTGAGGCATTATGCATTGTTCTTAAGACTGCGGACTACATGCACTTGCAAGACTCAAACTTCACTTCATATCGCTTATCGAGGGTAATCGTTTTGATAAAAAAAAAACAAGGAGGCCGCATGCTGAAAAGGATTTCGCCTTTTTTCTTTTGGTTTTATTTGATGAGGTTGAAGCGCCAAAAATTGCTGAAGTCCACTTAGCTAAGGTGTGAATCCATTGCGCCTTTTGAGACCTTATGAAATAAAGCTCTTAGTCAAATGTCAGACTGGTTTTCTTTATTCCTTCCTTTGTCTCACACCATCTTTGAATAAGCTGCTGTTGAACTAGCCTTCAGTCTTCCTTGTAGTCACAATGGATAGGCAGTACCAAACTAGTGAAGAACGGACTCATCCCCCTGTTGTTTCGTTTTCCCTACTGAAGTCCTCTGTAAAATTTTTACACGCCTTTTCATCAAAAAGTGCCGAGATAGTAGCGTCTTCAACACACGCAAGTGGTTTTCGCCTACTTCGACAAGGTCTAGGTCCATGGAAGACTTATATTCGACTACGACTGGCTTTAAGTTATGCACGCATTTACTTCACTCCGTTCGCGGTGAACGCTTTAAACAAGTAAGTTGGTTTTGACTTCTTAAAGTTGGACGAAGGGTGTAGTGATTGCCGTAGAAATAAGTTGGGATCGCATACAACAGATGGCGCCACTTGCAGTTTGTGGTTGATCATGGAAGCGAATTTCTACTTCATTGGAAAGATGTGATTTTTGTCAGCAGCAATATGTATAATTCAATTTTGTTTTTTTGTTTGTGAAGACAAATGCCCGGATTTGCCTTAAACAAACAACATTTGCGGAAATTTTTGTTTTTCTTGTTTACACTTTCCCCTGTTGCCTGTTCTCAGTATAAACAGTCCTGGCAAGAAGACCCCAAAAGTTTTGAATAAAATTTATATTATCTAAAATATCAACATTGTTTTCCGGAAAATATATTTCTTGACAATTGTTGCTGCATGCACCGCAGCATTGTCTTACTGGAAAATAAGCGAAAAGTCCGTAAACTCGTCAGTTGATAGTTTTATCGGCAATCAAATCCGATTACTTTCTTTGTGGTAAGAACTTTGTTTCAGTTTTACCATGGTTCCATATTCCAGTCCATATCATAACATTTCGTCCACCATATTGCTGACGGCTCAGTATTAACCTCTCTTTTCTTATATTATAATGTAACCTAACCTAAGTCATTTATGGTTTGGCCTATGGCCGTCTACCAGGTTGACAAAATACATACAAAAGTTTTAGATTAAAAATCTCCATCTATGATACGTTTTCTATAACAAAGTGCTGCTACTGAATAATCGTATAAGGCCTTCCATCCCTTTTCTCCATTTAAGATGCACGTTACTTCATATTCGTCTAAAACAAGTTTTTCGAAAATTGCTAGTCGAAATTCTTTTAGAATCGGACAAACACCAATAAAATGTAATGTGTCTTCTCTCTTCATCATGTTACATAGATTACAAAGAATTGGTAAATCTGGTCTGTGGGGGATAAAGTTTAACTGAACGAGTTCTCCTCTCAGTTTAAAAATTGTGCTTATTTTTTCGATTGAGTGACTGTCAAGGAAGTATGTTTTTTCATTTAAAAAATGGTTTAGTTTGCTGTAGTAGTTCCTAAACAGTGAAGATTCAGCTTCTTCGACATATTTGTCACATGTGTGTCTACCAAAATTCTCCAAAACAGAGTTAAATTTTTTTCTTAAAAGATGAGGAGGCTCGTCCGCCTCAATAGACAGATTAAGACCGCATTCAGAAGCTGTTTTTTTCCATTCCTCGCAAATGTATCCGTTTGTTCTAATTATACTTCTTAAAACTACGTTTGGTAATCTGCATTCGCTCATCTGTAATATTTTTAAAACATAGTTGAAGTGCATTTTGATGGTATACAAGAGCAACGGAGGAGTTCCTGTTTCAATATGTAGCATATAGTTGGGGGTATTTTTTGGTAACCGAAATATCTTCTTCAAAAAGTAGCGAAGGAATTTTTCCACACCATCATAGCCTTTGTAGCCCCATACCTGAGCTCCGTAGAGCATTATTGAAGCTGCAGTTGAGTGGAATAAAGTTTGTTTTGCACTTTTCGATACGTATTTATTTTTAAAGCAACGTTCCCAAATCGAACAGATAGCTTTTAGCAACAGCTAGTTTTTCCTCAAAGTGTGGTTTCAAATTTAAAGAGGACGATATTAGGATACCTAGGTAATGGTATCTGGATACTACCTCAATTTCTTCCCTGTCCAACTTCCACTTTTTCAAAGATAAGACGCGTCCCCCTGCGTTTCTGAATATCATCATTTTCGATTTACCAAGGTTTATAGACAGATTCCAATTTTTACAGAAATCGTTAATCCTGTCTATCATTAATTGCATACCTTGGATAGTATCACACAGAAAGACGATATCATCAGCATACATCAGCGCGGGAATGGATACATCGTTGAATCTTATTTCACCTTTGACATCATCTGATATATCATTGATGTATAGTATAAAGAGTAGTGCACTTAGAGTACAGCCTTGTTTAACCCCCATTGAAGTTTCAAACTCGTCGAAAATTAAGTCTCCATCCCATACATGTGCAGTATTGTTCTCATACAAGGCTCTCAGAATTCTTATAACTTTGCTTGATACGCCGATTTTCGAAAGCTTGAAAAAGAGTGCTTCACGTGGTATTGAATCAAACGCTGCTTGAAAATCTACGAAAAAGGCGTACAACTTTTTTTTCTTTCTCTTATATGTTTCGGCAATGTTTGTTAAGCAGAGTATCTGGCCGATTGTAGAATAACTTTTTCTAAATCCAGCTTGAAATTCTTTAAGGATGTTATGTTCTTGAACCCAATCATGCAATCTTTTGTAAATTAATGAGGCAAACAGCTTTTTTTCTTAAATTATGATAATAATATGATAGAGCATCTGGACCGTCCAGAATAAACATCTTATCTTTCGTAAATAATACCCAACATCGACTCCCAAGTGGCAGAAGTGGTGTTTTTCTTTTTTCTGCTGGGGGTTGGGAAATACTGCACTGAAGCACTCAGGCTCATATACTGTTCCATTATACTACCAGGCAGTAACCTTCATTTCATGTTATTTCTTAGTTTACAGAAGAAAAACTAGGAGCTTTTAGTTCATATCACTTCAGCGCCAAGCAATCGCTACTTGATAGGAGCAAAAGCGAAACACTGACAGAGAAAGTGGTCTAAAGTGTCTGCACCTTCTCTACAGGCCTCGCAAATGGTGACAACACTGGGCCCAAGCGGACTTAGGTACAAAGCAAAGATAAAGTCTCCTGTTTGAACGCCGCCAAGTCATCTGCACTTACTCTGTCTATATAGGAGAAAAAGCGTGGATTTCTTGCTAACGTCAATAATAATAATTGTTGGCGCTACAGTCCAAAGGGGGACCAGGGCCTAGCTTGTTCTTCAACTACCCGTGTTGTGCGCGCTACTGTTCTCTCACGAGTAGAAGGGACCTACGGTGTTTTACCCACTCCGAACGGCGAAATTTGAGAAGCTTTCTTAGACAGTTATTACTCTTTGAGCGTTGTCAGCAGCTCGAAAGAGGTGGTGCCGTGAAAAAATCGAAAAATTGGTGTTGATGAGGGAATCGAACCTAGACCCTTCAGCGTGTGAGCGACACACTCTACCGACTACGCCACATCGACAGCGACTAACGTCAAAGACCACTAAAAAGAGAATAAATTTCCTTTTTGTTAAAATGTGATTTCTTTTGTTCGGGCTGTTATCCACTGTATTTTCGTTTAATTATTGAATTTGTAGAAACTTTTGCAGGCACCCAGCTCAAAACCACTTTGGCTTTATTGAAGCGTAGAAACATACAGGAAAAAAAGGATGTAAGGATGTAACCAGTATCACAATAAAATTTAAAGTGCAATTCCATGTTGTGCTAATTTTTTTTTCGCGGACTTCTCCGACCAATGAATCCTGCCGAAAGTGATTCCGACGTTTCAAAAGTGGTGAAGATGAAAAGCAACTTGGCCAGCCCAAAATATTCGAAGTTGCGCATATTGAGGCGTGTCTAGATCAAGATCCGTGTAAAAAACAACGTGCGCTCGCAGAATCGTTGGAAATGAATCAGCCAGAGTGGATTCATCCAAAGCCAATGAAATTGGGTCCCGTACGATTTGAAAACGAGAGGCGATTTTCGACCACAGAACTGTTTCTTGGAGGGCATGAAAAGCAGGGACGTCGTCGTACTATTACGCACAGTCTAGTGAACCCGCTTGATCATCTTCTACATCAACACCAGGTACCGAAGTCATGCATAGCAGATGGTGGAGCCAAAAAGATGTGGTGTACTATGAGCTGCTAAAACCAGGTGAAACCTTTGATGGGAAACCTATTCGACTACAACTAATACGCGTGGGTCATTCATTGTCTGAATAAAGGCCAGAATCGACTAAAAGGCATGACAAGGTTATTTGGAAACAAAAACACGCTCGGCGGTAGCTGGCTGTGCGGCCAAAAATTACCTAAACACCCTGAAATTTGAGGTCTTAGTCCGTTCGTCGTATTCTAAAGAACTTTCTTCCTTCTTTTTTTCTAGGAATCTTTTGAAGAAATCGAAGTATGACTCAATGATTGCATCGATACCAGAGAGGACTTCTACAGATGCTATTCACAAACTACCCGAAATACAAGAAAGAGTAGCCGTTTGTCAAAAACAATACCTTGAGCGACGTACTTTATTTTGCTTTTAATAAAAAGAATTATTTCAACGTAAAAACCGGACCAAATTAGCTGCTGCTGTCAATAGTGTTATATTTGCCAAACAAATTTGTTTTGCTCCTTCCTCACTCACACGCAGATGGTCTAGGCTCGTTTCTGGAGCCCACTGGAGTAGTGGGTAGCGTGCGGCACTCACACGCAGATGGTCCAGGTTCGATTCTCGGCTGAACAACTGGAATTTTTCACGGCACGACCTCTTTCGAGCAGGTGACAACACTCAAAGAGTAATACTCTCTAAGAAAAAGCTTTTCAAACTTCGCCGTTCGGAGTCGGCAAAAACTGTAGGTCCCTTCTAGCGCGCACAACACGAGTAGTTGGTGAGCCAGTTAGGCTCTGGTTCCTTGTGAACTGTCGCGCCATAAACGTATTAATTATTATCTTGAGTTAACCACGGCTACCACGGTCTCGACAACAGCAACAACATATACGTGCAATATTCGCCACGAGCAAGTGCCGCACATCGCACCTCCCATTGCTCAACCTGCAATCGGGTCACCACCGGACAACGACATCCGCTGCTGACTTGCTTCTCGCCGATATGGACACCTTGCCGAAATCTGCAATTCGGCAATACGCACGTAGCCTTCGGAGGTTTAGTGTTATGATAATTATTGTAATGTTTTAGTTGAATAAGTAGACTGGAGGAATAACGATCCTTTTTTTTATAATAAACGGAAACGCATTTATTGACTCATACTATGAAACCAAAACACTGTAAACTGTATTTTTGGCGACCTCAAATATATGATCTTTCATACCGAGTGTTGACTTAATACACATATCGAGGATTGGAATTCGTTCGGTTTAAACAACGGAAAAGCCGTTCGTGGATGGAAACTGCTTATTTTGAAAACGCTTTAGTGACAATGGACAGCATTGGGTTTTGGAAGCAATCACTATTCACTCTATTCGTTTTACCCTAATCGAGTATTCTGTCAAGCTTAACAAACGCTTCCGTTCCAAGTCTATGGCCGAAGAGGAGGTTTGAGAGCCAAGGAACGAATATGAAAAGCTGAGGGTACTGCCCTCAGCGAAGGAACGATTTGGACAGGACGTGAAAGACAGGTTATCATTTTAAAAATATGAGGAAGAGTGTCGGAGACAAAACCGAGCCCTAGGGAACATCAGCATTAATATGGTGAATTTCAGACTTGAGCCCATGCATTGCGAATTGCATTGAACGGTTCGAAAGGTTATTTCTAACCCATTCAAGAAGAGATTCATCACCGAAAGCACGCATTTTCGATAAGAGAGCCTGATGCCAGGCTCTGTCTATTGCCTTTTATTATCAAGGGCAAAGTTCTTGTTTTATCCTATATTGTCCAAAGATTGGATCCTCTATTCGTTGTTATATGCTATCAGATGACCAGTGGACTTGTTGCTGCGAAAGTTATATTGTCGGTCGTTAAGAAGCTTCCGGGATTCAAGATTGTTCTTTCCCTGCATTCACATTCCTCGCAAAAACCACTATTTGCGAGAAGCCATTCCTGTCAATTTTGTCATGAATCGATTTCAGCATTCGAAGGCCTTTGCGGTTGGAATGTAGCAGAATGTGCTACTACAGCTAGAAGCCCAGTATATGAATGCGTTCACGGTACACGGGCTTCTTGTCCCAATTTTTCAGCAATCAACACTCTGAAGGCCATGTATGAATCGATCTCGGTTTTCATATCTCTGAATCCAGTAGAAATAATTGCAATTATAAAATGGTCAAACAAACCTAGAGAGCCGCCTGCAAACGCATTCTAATTCAAATCGGTTTCATTCTGGCTTGGTTCCTTCAAAGGAGAGGGTCAGAATGAATTTGACATAAGACTCAAGCTTGTTCCTGTACATCTACAATTCGTAAACAAAATCTCAAGATGATCTTCCCATTCGTTCCCCCACAGGTTGAGTCATCCTCCGTCCACAAAGGATGAACAAAAAACCAAACAAACAACACCCCAACCGAGAACCCATTTCACAAGTTCAAGTCTCAATCCCAATCGAACAACTGACAGGTGTCACATTCATACGACAAAAATGCAACAAACCTCCACTCGAGCAGAACAGCCAGCCAAAGACTCCCACAGCAGTGCACAGTCAAGCCGACCAGACCCCGAGTCCAGGCAAATCCATCACAGTGCCGCGCGCTGAAAGTTGAATTCAATTCACCTCGTGTCGACGCAATCAACCGCATCCAGGCATATCAGCGCAACACTGCCCGCCACCACCGCGATGAGAAGCCCTTACATTTGGTCCAAATCCATTTGGAATGAGACAGGCACCGCGGCCTGACAGACTCCAGCACAACGCGACACGAACTCAGTGTCCACCGCCGCACTCGCCTCCGGCACCTTATCCCCCGAACAAACTGGGGTAGGAATCGGCCACAGACGCAGACCATGGCAGTAGGTATTTATGCCGTCAGAAGTATTAACGATCCATTACCCAGGTGATATGTAAATATTATGGGCATTTGCGGCGACAACGATAGCATCAGTGGGGGCTGCCCCTTGGCAGCGCAACGCCTGCGTCTCGATCCTGCGCCGACGGCCCGTGTGCCGCCGGGCTCTCTTTTGCGGCGAGGTTTACACTCCGCTTAACACAATTAGGCGGGCTCGCACTTTCAATAAATCAGAGGCAAAAAAATGCCCCCGATGCCAGCGCGCGTGAGAGCTGGCCTCGCGGTGGCGGTGGGGAGCGATCATTAGGTGTGCGATCAAACGGCATTTAATTAATCAAATCAGTGATTAAGAAATATCGGCGCACCTTTTCCATGCGACATCGGCACCGGCACTGGCACCGGCACAGGCAGCGCGGCACCAGCAGCAACAGAAGTCAGTCCAACGCACGGGAGATCACGGAGAAACGCGTGTGATATGGCCGAGGGATGACTGGTCGTTCCAAAGTAACCGGATACCGTGTCGCACGATTGGGCCGACAGGAGACGATCGATTGGACTAATCGAAACGAATGTCCAACCACAACGCTTGGGTGAGTTGTTCGGCGATAATTTGGATACAAAGCTGACAATGACATGGATTCTGATCGTGTTCCCGTGGCGGTGACATCGGGGATTATGGATGGCATGACATTTGCGTCTTTTTTTTTTTTTCAAATTAGTAGAGGAGAGAGCGGCAAATTATTGTTCGGTTGGATGGGCGACATGAGATGATGGTTCCTGAGGTTTTGAAGAAGTCCTTCAATTGAGGGAGGAGATGGGAAGTTTTAATAAAATGCAAGCTTTTGCTTGTATGGAGGCGAAAGTGGTTTAAATGGGTTGGCGATAACGAAGGCAAATTTTTAACAGAGCTTCACAACGAAAACCTGTGATGTGACTTAGGTCCTACCTCCCCTCAGCAGCGGGTGGTGACAAAAACATCAGATCCTTGTGAATCGCTGTTTCTCTGTGGCTCAGGTGATGTTCTCCTTCTTCTCTCTTGGTACAGCAACTTCAGTTCTTCGGAAAAGAACGGTCACTATTCAAAGGGGAAGAGGAAGTCTTTTGAAGAGGATTGCTACGTGTGCGACTTTTGGTCCTAATGCCGAGATAGAAGTTGAAGTAAAGTAAGGAATAGAAGGGCTATCTGGCAACTCACTCCTTGTCTAATGTCTATCGGTTAAGCACAAAACATACAGATAAAACACTGTGTTAGTCTGTCAACTATGAGTCGCGTCAGAGACATTGGGACAACGCAACAAATGATGTCGAAGTGAGCGTCAAGATGCAAATGTCTCGATAGGGAACATTTGTTGTGAACGAGCCCTTATTTTATTTTTTTTTTTTGTTTGTTTGCTATGACATCCATAAAAAATATTTAGTATACATCAAGTCACTGAACAGACAACATCATATTTTATCATCGTGTTAAAAATGTCGATATTTGTACCAGAAAGTGATGATTTGCGGAAAGCATTAATTTTTTTGTTTTCATTTGAAGAAAAGTGCTGCAGAGTCGCATCGAATGCTTGTCGAGGCATATGGTGATCATGCTCTATCAGAAGTAACATGCAGAAGATGGTTTCAACGGTTCAGAAATAATGATTTTGATGTGAGAAATGAAGAACGTGGAAGAACAACAAAAAAGTTTGAAGACGACGAATTGCAAACGATATTAAATGGAGATGACACTGAGTCAAAATGATTAGTCAAAAGCAAATGGCAGCAATGTTAAATGTTGCACAACAAACAATTTCTGACCGTTTAAGAGCTGTGGGAAAGATCCAAAAGTTTGGAAAGTGGGTGCCACATGAATTGAAGGAAAGACAGATGGAAAGCCAATAAAACACTTGTGAAATTATTCTTCAATGACACGAAAGAAAATCGGTTTTGCATCGGATTGTTCCTGGCGATGAAAAATGGATTTATTTTAAGAATCCTAAACGGAAAAAATCATTGGTTAATCTGGGACAACCATCAACATCGACTGCAAAACCAGATCGATTCGGCAAGAAGACAATGCTGTGTGTTTGGTGGGACCAGAAAGGTGTACTGTACCACGAGCTCCTAAAACCTGATGAAACCGTTAATACTGATCGCTACCGACAACAAATGATCAATTTGAACCATACATTGATCGAAAAACGACCAGAATGGGCCAGAAGGCACGGCAAGGTAATTTTGCTCCGTGACAATGCACCTGCACACAAAGCAAAACCGGTTCAGGATACAATCAAAGCACTTGACTGGGAGCAGCTACCCCACCCGCCGTATTCACCAGACTTGGCTCCTTCCGACTACCATTTGTTTTCATCGATGAGACACGCATTTGCTGAGCAGCACTTTGATTCCAACGAGGAGGTCGAAAATTGGTTGTCTGATTGGTTTGCTTTAAAAAACGAACACTTTTATTGGCGTGGTATTCACAAATTGCCAGAAAATGGCCAAAATGTGTAGAATAGTTTCCTAATACTTTGCCAATTCTTTGAATAAACGTTTTTACTTTCCCATAAATAATTTGTGTTTTATTTTCAAAAAAAAATGTCAAACATAATTTCATTTCCATCAATAATTATTATTTTATTTTGAAAAAAAATATACAAAAAAAAAATATATATATAATATATATATATATACATAATATATATATATATATATATAATATATATATATATATATAATTTCATACTGGTATAGTTCATCGATGCACTGTTGTTGAATTAATTCACGTCGAAAGTTGTAAAAGATAATCGCACGAAAATTTTCTCGATTTAAATCCATTTTTGGGCGAGATGAATCTTTTAAGTAACTGCAAACAACACAAATAGTACTCGTATGTTAAAACGTTCTGAGTACGTATAACCTCAAAACTGTCAAACTTTACGATAGAGCTGGCAGTTGCCAGATTGCAACACTAGGGTTGCCCAATCCCGACATATAAAAAGCAACCTCCTAGTATTGGCACATTTTGAGTTTACTGGAAACGATACAGTTTAAAAATATATCTGAGCACATCTACTAGATTGAGTGCAAGTTTTTTTTTCTTTTTAATTGAAGTTGGAGATTCCATCGTCCCCGCAAGCACGTGTTTTCTTAAGCATCTTAATAATGTCTATGATTTCAGAAGAAATAATAGGTTTAAAAAAGATGCTTCTTTCACAAGATGTAGACTCAAGCGGTCCACATTGCTCAATTGTGCTAACATTTTGCCCTACTATAGCAAAATATTCATTCAATTTACTTAAAAATTCTTTAAATCGCTTGATAACCTCGCCGTTTATGACTAACGTTATCATATTAAAAGCACCAGTAACTTTGTGGTCGTCGTGGCGTAGTGGGTAGAGTGCGACGTTCACATGCCGAAGGGTCTAGGTTCGATTCCCAGCTCAATATCAATTTTTCGAATTTTTCACGGCACCACCTCTTTCGAGCTGCTGACAACACTCAAAGAGTAATAACTGTCTAAGAAAGCTTCTCACATCTCGCCGTTCGGAGTCGGCAAAAAACTGTAGGTCCCTTCTACTCGTGAGAGAACAGTAGCGCGCACAACACGGGTAGTTGATGAACAAGCTAGGCCCTGGTCCCCCTTTGGACTGTAGCGCCAACAATTATTATTATTAACTTTTGAATTGGACATTTCATTTATTACCTTCCATTCTGTTTTTGCATTCCTTTGTGAATTGAGTAATCGCCTTTGATAGTGGCTATCACGGCACTTTTTTACATCTTTTTTCAAATCTTTAGCATATTCCCTTATATCTCTTGCACATCTCCTTTTGATATCGTATTAAGAGGATGCCTTTGATATGATTTTCTCAATTTTTTTCAGTTTTATTTTCTGTGTATCCAGCGGTTTATCCACGGCTTTACCCTTACCAGGCAGCTGCATTCCTTCCCTTTAAGAATTTACCCTCCCTTTACCTGTAAGCCAATTTTCGGACGTTTGATTAAGTTAAGAAACTCTTTCGTTAGACGCTCCACTAGAGGGGATATGGAATACCCCCTCTAGCTCAACTTTATCTCCTCATTATAATCCACAGACATTTTGAACCAATGTGCAGTGGCATCTCCTTCCCTTCCTCTATATCTTCGGCCTGTGCTGTGACTTAATCCCGGTCACTTAAGTATAATAATTGAATGGCGTGACAACCCTAAGGGACCAGGACCTAGCTTACTTATCAACCACTCGTATTATGCGCGCTTCTATTTTCTTATTTTCCACGAGTAGAAGAGGCCTACAGTTTTATGCCGACACAGAACGGCGAAGTTTGAGAAGCGTTTTCTTTGACAGTTGTAACTTTTGAGTGTTGTCAGCAGTAATTCGAGGTGTTTGGCGTATGAGTGTTGTGCTCTACCCACTACGCCATATCGACAACATCCCGGTCACTTAAGGGCACCAAATAATTCATTTAGCACGCTGCAATTATATATAAAAAAACACGAACTATACGAGCTATGCCAGGATTGGAAAGAATCCCAAAAAGCAAAAGCCCTTCGACTGCACTGGCTCATTCTTATAGAACGTATGAACGCTCCAGCTTTAGCACCAGCTCCAGGGTCTTCGAATCAGAAACTTCTACTTCGAGAAGGGGGACGAGATCTAAAATAAGACTGATCTAAGTGACTCCTAGGCTAAGATGGAGCACACAAGTGGAGAAGGACCTCAACCATCTTAGTGAGAATAACTGGAGGCAGCTAGCGAAGGATCGTGCTGACTGGAAAGGCATACTGGCTGAGGCTCAGGTCCACCCCGGACTGTAGCATCACAAGAAGAAGAAGAAGATGAAATGACCGGATGACCGGCAGAGTTCCCAAGATCGTCGGGATCAAACATGGTTCCCTGGAATTTATGAATATAGCCATAGTTCATGGAACTTTTATATGAGGTACCTATCACTACGCAAGAGGTTCATCAATACTGACAAAATTTCGTTTGTATCTCATGGCACATTTCCTATACAGTCCTTGAATATTTTTGGAAAAATCAAAATGTTCTTAAATAATAGCAAAGCCACAGGACACTGTGCAGCATGAAGGTCCCATGCCCGAAAAGCATTAAAAATTCTCTTCCCTGGATTACAGTCACTTGTGCAAAAGGTGGAATTGTTGACTGAAGGAGAAACTCGTGAAAACTGTCACAATAAGCAGCAAAGCGACATGGTTCCACATGACAAAACGTACTTCGACAGAAGGTTACCGATGCCCCACCCCCAGAGTGTGTGCCCAATGCAGGCTTGGGTGACTAGCGCTTTAAAAATTGGATCGATACCCAATAGACAGAAGAATGAAAAATTTCAGTGTGCGAACTACAGATTCCGCTTCAATCTAATTCACTACTTTGTACGTCTCCTCTTTCAGGCGGTGAACTCGAATCTGTTCCGTAAGTTAAACGCAATGAAGCCCCATCACCAGCACCACCATCGTGACACACTGTACCCCATCCCAGACACAAAAACAAGAAGGCGACATAAAACCTGTCTCATGATCTCTACCAGTCACAGATCAGTCAATTCGCATCAAGGCGGACGGCGCTCCTCATCAAACAAATTGAGTGTGCGGCGCGCTTTGATCTTCTCCTGATCAATTATCTGATGGCGGTAATCTAAGGTGAACCATCCCTCCGGGAAGCCCACCACTTGCCTTTCATTTCTTATCAGTCGTCACTTCATTTGGACGGCAAGCGGATTCGGGGCGCGATACTGCTCCTTTCTCAAACTGACGCAAGTGTGTTGACTTCGAATGGGGTGACAGGAGAAAGAACTAAGTAACTCAATCGATTTTGTCTCCGATCAAAGGCGACTTGAGGTCCAACTTGGAAAAGACACGTGCCTGAGATTGTGATTGTGGCGCAGTCGAGTCACCACTTCGACCCTTCTCCCCCAGATTGCGTCACTCTTTGCCATTGAACTGGGCAGTCGCCATGACATGGCATCACTCATATTCTCCCTGGCATTTGTCGTTAGAGTTGAAGGCATAAATCCAGAGCTGATGCAGCAATTAGCCGACATTTGTAAGAACAACTCCACACTTGACAGATGTGTTGTTACCCGCCGTCGACGAAGATCCGGCTGCTCACAGCACGGCGCACAGCTTGTAAATTATCTGGCTCCACGGTGACAGCCGTCGTCTTTTCGCCGCCGTAGCGTGCCATCTGTCTTGCGCTCCACTCAGCTGCGTGTTAGAAGATTGTCAACTCAGCCAATGAGGCATAATTCGTGAGGAGGCCGCTTGCCCACCGCGCAACAGTGTTTCGACGTTGCGCAGCGTAATTGTCGCCAATCGGTGACACTGGTGTGCTCGAGAGTGCGCACATCCACTTGACAACGTTAATTGCGAGATTTATCTGCACTCGGCGTCACTGGGCGATGCAGAGCGCTGGGAAAGGAAAGGCACCCCATCTTCAGGTGTTCATATTACTTGGCTGAGATGTGTCAGGCGAAGCATGGGGTCGCACTGCGGAATGGCTAAAAGGTGGGACCGAAGTGCCATACAGCGAAGCAGGGCACCGACAGCGCGCGCCGAGAGCATTCCGGGCCCGAGGCGATTGCGCACTTCGATTGGGAATCGGAATCGTTGTCGGTGGCGTCCTCGAATTTGTTGTCGCCGCTCTGTTACGTTGTGCACTGTCAGAATGAGAAATGTCAGCGGGAGTTGGCTGTCCGCCCGTGGTACAAGTTGACAGCCAAAAGGCGGCACCCATCGATCGGGTATCTGTCGATCGTCGCTGTGCTCGCCGCGTTCGTTTGTTTCTTCTTCATTCCTCGCCGCCGATGGCGTGTTGTGTCGCGGGGATGGGGAGGGTCAACCCGGCTTGAGGTGGAAATGAACTGCAATGCGGCGGCTAGTTCAGCCAATTGAGCGTGTCGCTCTGTGCGCGCGTGCGTGTGTACGTGTGTATGTGTGTGTTGCCAATCGAATCAATCATAATCTGTTGTCTTTGATGTCGTGAGGGGTTCGTTTCGTTTCGTTTTCTGCCGTTTTCGTTTGAAGGAGATCATTTGTTTCGTTTGTCGAATGCCATCTTGTCTCGGGCGGTCGTGCGACAGGGACGGCCTGCCCGGATAGAGGAGCACAGGCGAGAGGTCGTGATGTGAGGTCGATCCCGCCTCTTGCACGAGTGGCTGTCATTTTTCTTGTCTTGTCTTCCTCCAGAGCTTTCGGTGGTTGCTTTGTGCGATCGTTTCATTGCCACGGAGTTCTGACGGTAAAGACATTTTGGATTTTCGCCACGATAATTATCGGTTAGTTGTTGGTCGGTTAATTGATGGATACCCGTCTATAAATGTGAAATATTTTAATTAACTTTGATTCCTGATCGATGGGCTGGCTGGTGGGGAGGGGACGCGGCAAAAATCGAACCGATTGGCAGACTGTAGAAGGTCACAAGGTTTTACTTTTTTGTAATTGGCAGCCGCTTTGTTCACTCTGATCGAACCTACGAATGACTTTCCAAACTGAGTGTCCAACGGGGGGAAGGTCGCAACCCAGGGTGGGTGAATGCTTGACGTCTATAAACTGCGACATTTGCTAAGTCATTCTTCTTACGTGAACAATGGAAGCTGTAGGTATCTCAGATCAAACAAAATCCGGTGGCATTGGGCGAGAATTCAAAGATCAAAAGTCTTGCAGGCAACGAACGTTGGTGTAATTGATTCTCGGACAGACGAAAATATGACCAACTTAGATATATTGCACGACTGTTTGAATACGATCATTTTGGAAAACTAAAGGGATTTGAACAATGTAGGCTTCATTCAATTGCTAGCAAATTATTGTGTCTCTTCAAACAACGTGAGCTCTTCGCAGATAGTGTTTGTCGTAGAATTATTTGAATAAATTCTCTATAATCAAAGCTTTTGTGTCTAATTGAGTCTATCAAATCAGAGAGAGGGGAAACCAGATGAAGGCTGCTCTTGGCCGAAGTGGGACAAAAGAGACTAGAAACTATTATGAAATACCCAATATTCTTTTATGTCCAAAATTCTAATATGTGTGCAATTCTAAGCCGTCCAAATTCGGAAAAGTCAAAAACCCTGAAGTCTCAAAAATTTTGAATCATCAAAAATTCTGAAATGTCAGATATTTGGAGATGTTGAATATTCTCAAAAGTCCAAAATTCTGATATTTCCAAAATCAAAATAGGGTCAAAAATTTGTCTGTAATGCATAACGTGCTGAAATGTCAGAAATTCTGAAAAGTGCAGATGTGCAGAAAGTGAAAAGATGAAAAGTGCAGAAAGTGCATTCGTCAAAGTCGAAGATTCTATAATGTACAAAATACTAAAAACTGTAAGGTTTGTATGTCCTAATTTTGGGACATTTGAAAATGTATGACGCACGAAATTCTTAAAAGTTACAAATTTTGTAACGTCACAAATTATGAAATGGTAGAAATTCTGAAAGTTTTAAATTCAGTTTAGAGGAAGTTCTAAAATTTTCAAAAATTTCAAAATGACAAAAATTCGAATATGTCAAAAGACTGAAATGTCAAAAGTTCTTAAATGTTCTAAAATAGTCAACAATCTGTTATGTCAAAAATTCTGAAAGATTCAAGTTTTTAACGTCCAAAATTCTAAATAGTACAAATTTCTGAAATATCCAAATTGTCGAAATATCAATAATACAATGTACAATTCTGAGCTGTCCAAAATATTTAAGTATACTTAATTCCGGAAAGTCTAAAGTTATAAATCTTAAACGTCTAAAATTCTGAAATATCTGAAATTCCAAAAAGTCTAAAGCTCTGAAATCCCTACAATATTCAAATATTTAAACGTTAAGAAACTTCGAGATTTCAGTGAAGTGAATACTCTGTGAAATCAAAAATTTGGAACGTACACTATTCTAAAAAGTACAAAATTCAGAAATATCAAGAAGAAATCTAAAATATTTGACATTTTTAAAGGTCGAAATTGTGGAAGGTTCATAATATTGAAAAGTTAAAAAATTTCAAAAGTTGAAAATTCTGAAATGTCCAAAATTCTGAAAGGTCCAAGTTTCGAAATCTTAAAAATTCTGAAATGTACACAATTCTTGACTGTTCTGAATGATTCAAATTTGTCAACGTTGCAAATTCTGAAATTAAATTCTAAAATGTCGAAAGTTTTGAAACGCTCAAAAAGAAAAGACCCGAATACCGGAAGAACCAAGCTACGATCAAGACAAATTCTCAAAACACAGTAAATCCTAAACGCATAAAGTTCTGTAATGACACAAATCTGAAATGCTTAAGGCCTAAATTTTGAAGAAACAGAAAGAAACAAAAATTATAAATGTCCAAAATTTTGCATTGCCCGAAAATCCGAAAGGACCTAAATTACCCAATTCCCGTTATTACGAAATGGCAGAAAAATCAAAATCACCAAAACCTGCAAATGCTCAAAATTCCGACATATATAGTGAAAAGGTTCAAGGAATTAGTTGTTGCGGCATCCTACCGTCTATGTATTTGCACATCTAAAGTGTTATTCCTTCCGGTTTTTGGGATTTCGGGAATTAAAGATTTTTCCTTTGATATTGATATTTTTGTCCAAGCTGGGTCCATCACCGTTTGTTGAGTTTTTAATATTTACCTTACATAAGCGATAAAGCATTCTGAAAGTAACCATTATCTCGAATCATCAGTCGTCGCGCGAGAACATCGTCTGCTAACTTTCGTTCTAGCTTAAACGTTTTGATAGACTAACACGTTACTATCTTCATAACCCCCGTCCACACATGAGCTGTACACTATACTACAAAACGTCATCCAACCAACATCCCTTCAGAGTTCTCTTTCACACGTGCTCCACTCCAGTCATTCTCTCAGCGGACACCCGCTGAATTGGCCGAGACAGCATATTTCTCATTCTCTGCATTGTTCCGTTCACACTCATCATCGTCTTCAACCGTCGCCGCGGCCTGGTCTTCATCACGACCGTCCACATTCCAATCGAAGCACAACATCCAGCTCACACTGTCACATCCAGTAATCACCGCAAGAACGAGCCTCAACGAGCATAAGGTCTCACACATCACCTTCCAATGCTGACGAGGACGACGATCACGATGATGCTGATGCCGTTGATGACGATGACGATGACGACGATGCAGATGATAAAGACGATGGTGATCGTCGCAGCATGCAGAAGACAATCATGACGATCGAGGCAATAGCTCTTCGCGCGCCCATCTCCGCCATCAGCATCGTCATCAGCGGAGATGTAATTTGAAGTCTGGCGAAACAAGTCCACGCCGCGAATAACAGGCCCCGCGCCGCGCTCCGTTTTGGAACTATATCCGAAGCAGATCTCGAGAGCCCCGCAGATGTGGATGAACATCCTCTCGACCGGATAGCCCATCCAGGCGTCCGATTTTGAGTGATGCTGCTGATGAGTTATGGTGGTGCCACAGTGCGCACACCACCATCCACCATCAGCACACCATGGTGTGCAAGGTCAAGCTGAGGCTTCGCTCCGCAGCCTCGGCGAGCGCTCCGGAGTGCGCGCAATTATGGACTCCTTTTTTCCGCTCCTCATCCCAGCCACCTCTTTAGCTGATTATTTTCCCCGAACGCTCGCTGTGAACTGGTTTAGTGGCAGGGTGCTGGCACTGGTGCCGGTACCGGTGCAACACTTGTTCCGTGATCGATCTGAGGTGGCACGACGGAGCGCACAAACAACAACTCGAGAGGTGACTTCATTTTCGATTCGCCTGGTCGCAGTGACACGTATGCGGGAAGGGGGAGCGCGTGACAGCGACAACAAGGAGAAGCCCAGACCCGGCAGAAAATGGTGCGTGCACTACACGGCAATCGAAAAGTGACACGAAAGTGGGAAGGCGGCTGCAGACACAGTGGTGTAGGAGGCATTCAATTGAACTGCCCTCGAGTGCTGAAACACAAGATTCCCATGCTTCGTCGACGCTGATTGTGTATGCGCGTGCACGACTCCTTCCATCCGTGTGTCCACAACATCGCGCGCGTGTGTGTGTTGACAAAATGACAACCAATCATGTTGCACGAGCACCACTCCGTCCCCACAGTTCGATTGATTTTCTTCCTCGCTTCCACACTGCCTGGCCGAACTGTCAGACGACCGATTTGACAATCGACAAAATCGAAAACTTGATTACAGTTCCACGCTACGACGCCAACAGCAGGGGGAAGGGAGTTGGCGGACAAATTGCAGCGGAGCAGGCCGGCCCGGAGATTGAGTGGCAGCCGGAATGTCGTGTCTGACATGTTTTTGAAAGGCACTTGCAGCAGCTCCCCACACTCCGCTGCGGCCCGTTCCATTGCCGCCGTCACCGCCACGGCAATCATCATCGTCACCGCCGCCATTGCCATAACGACTGCCATCAAACCCACTTCGACATCCTTCGCGGTAATTGTCAACTGGAAAAGGAGTCGCACGGCCGCAGCGCAGAATGACAGAATGGCACGACACCACCAGCCGGACCAGACCAGGCCCGACGAGACCACATCAGTGATGTGGACGAACGGCAGACGACGACGACGACGCAAGGCATCGCAGTCAGAAATGGGGCGTTATAATGAAGTTAATTATGTGAAGGTGGTTTGGCAGGAAGAAGAATTGCCCGCCCGGGGCAGGAGGCGAGGACTCGTTCATCGAATGGCGAAGAGGTGGTTATTGATATTTGCTTTGTTTTGCGGCGCGTTCACTGCAGTGCGTGTTTTTTTTTTTTTTTTTTTCTTATGCCGGGGCCAGTGCTGTCAAGTGCTCGAGTGACAGAAGGCGATAAGAGCGAGAATTTCATTTTTACATTGAGTGCGAGGGACTGTGGAGGGGAGGCGGTGGAAGCAGATTTTCATCTCTTTGTTCCTTCCGACGAAGGGTCAATGCCGGACTGATTGGGGACGACCCTGCTTCGGAGATAGACGGGCTTCGCGGGCAGGAGGTTGTGGAGCGATGTTTGCGTAGACATTGATAGCACTGCGCCTGACATTTGATAAGTTTTGCACGGCTCTAGGTGTTAGTAGTAGTTCAAACAGCCTGTCTCTGACTTCGACTGAAACTGAGAATAAGACTGAGTCTAAGACTACGATTAAGATGAAGATTAAGATTTAGACTAAGACTAAGACTAAGACTAAGACTAAGACTAGGACTAAGATTGAGACTGAGACTGAGACTGAGACTGAGACTGAGACAGACTGAGACTGAGACTGAGACTGAGACTGAGACTGAGACTGAGACTGAGACTGAGACTGAGACTGAGACTGAGACTGAGACTGAGACTGAGACTGAGACTGAGACTGAGACTGAGACTGAGACTGAGACTGAGACTGAGGCTGAGACTGAGACTGAGACTGAGACTGAGACTGAGACTGAGACTGAGACTGAGACTGAGACTGAGACTGAGACTGAGACTGAGACTGAGACTGAGACTGAGACTGAGACTGAGACTGAGACTGAGACTGACTCTGAGATTGAGACTACAAATGAAACTGAAACTGAGACTTAGGCTCTTGCTTTGAAATGTTGTCTGATTCTTAGTTTAGTTTTGTTTCTTGCCCTCTGGTTCTAGCTCTTTGCTGGCTTTGGTGCTGGTCCTTGTCCTGGCTCTGTATCTGTATACGTCTTTGGCTCTCGTGTTGGCTCTGCCTCTGGTCGTGGCTCTTTCTCTTATTTCTGATCTGGTCTTGGCTAGTTAGTTACTTTTGGCTCTGGCTCTGGCTCCGATCTCTGTCTACGGATTTGGCTTTAGTCCTGGCTCTTCCTCTTACTCTGACCCTGACTCTGGCTCTGGTTCTGGTTCTAGTTCTCGTTCTGGCTCTGGTTCTGGCTCTGGTTCTGGCTCTGGTTCTGGCTCTGGTTCTGGCTCTGGTTCTGGCTCTGGTTCTGGATCTGGTTCTGGATCTGATCCTAGCTGTTGTCCTGGCTTTGGTGCTGGTCCTTGTCCTGGCCCTGTGCCTATGCCTGTATACAACTCTGGCTCTGGCTTGGGCTCTGGCTCTAACTTTGACTCTGGCTCTGGCGTTGGCTATAATTCTGTCTCTGACTCTGGTTCTGACTCCGATTCTAGCTCTGGATGTGTATCCGGGTCTAGCTCTGATTATGGATCTGGCGTTAGTCCCGGCTCTTCCTCTTACTCTGACCCTGACTCTGGTTCTGGCTCTGGTCCTAGCTGTTGCCATGGCTTTGGTGCTGGTCCTTGTCCTGGCTCTGTGGCTTTATACAACTCTGGCTCTGGCTTGGGCTCTGGTTCTAGTTTTGGCTCTGGCTCTTTTTCCTGATCTCGTCTTGGCTTTGGCACTACATTTGGCTCTAGCTTTGACTCTGGCTCTGGCTTTGGCTATAATCCTGACTCTGACTCTGGTTCTGACTCCGATTCTAGTTCTGGGTATGTATCCGGCTCTAGCTCTGATTTTGGATTTGGCTTTAGTCCTGGCTCATCCTCTAACTCTCACCCTGACTCTGGCTCTAGCTGTGGTTTTGGCTCTGGCTTTGGCTCTCTTATCTTGACTCTGATTCTAAATCTGGCTGTGATTCTAGTTCCGGCTTTTACTCTGGCACTGGCTCTGGCTTTGGCTCCGTTTCTGGTTCTCTCTCGGACTCTGGCTTTGACTGGACTGTCACTCTAGTCCTGGTTCTAACTCTGACACACGTTCCTCAATAGGCGCTGACTCCTCATTTGGCTTAGTCGGTGCTCTCACTGTTTTTATCGAGTTGAGTTCTTTTTGCGGATTCTGGCGTACATTCTGTTGCTTTGTATACATTATTTTAAAGCACAATTAAGTCGCCCTGAATTCTAGTTTTCATACGCGTAATGGCAACGATCTTCCGGCTCCTCAACATTCACCAAACAGCCAGATTGCATAATCCGTTGACAGGGTCCCACCAGAATTGCCTCAGATTCGGGTCAGAAATTCACACATTGCCGCTAGTCTCCCCCGCCTCACATTCACACACACACCCATAAAAGGACAACGTTGATGAACAAATCATTTTTATTGCAAACCACTTTGTTGCTACTGCTTTGTTCGTTTTTTTTTTTTTTTTTGATATCAAGAGGCACTTAAAAAATTAGCACAGCTCATAAAATCCGACAGCCCTTCTGGTCTTTGTCTTGCCCGCCCGCAGCCCTGCCCTCTCTTCGCTCGTTTTAATTGCATTTGTGCCCAAATTTGAGGCAGAAAAACCTTCAACCGATTTGCATAATCCCTCAACTCCGAATGACAACTCCAATGAGCCCACCACACACATTAGGTTCGTCATCGTTTAGCCCCCAACGGCGCAGCTAGCGCGGGCTCATGAATTATTCATCCGCGGCATTAACATATTTTCCCAACAACAACTAATTCCAGTTTAAACTGTGTGAAAAATCCATAGGAGAAATTGTGAATTGTTTTGACAAGATATTTATTCATAGATAATTTGAGTGGTGGCTGGCGTTGGGAAGATACGCCGGGCGGCCGCGCTTTTGACCGTGTCCACATGGTTATGGTTGTTTGTTGGCCACGAGTGCTGCTGTTTGACCATTTAATTTGATCTTTGCATGTTACTGAAGGATTTGCGAAAAACTGTTGAATATGCAACGCAGCTTTGGGGAGCCGCACTGAGGGAGGCACGTTTAATGGAGAGGGGGCGTGTTGACATAGATTCTGGTTGGGGCTTTTAAATTGGTGAACGAGTTCATTGAGATAAGAGATTTGCTATCGCGAATTGAGTGAAATGAATGCGCGGATGGCGGGCGAAATTTAATGCGCCGTTTTGTGGTACTTTGACTGTCGTTGAGTTCATGAAAATTGAGATTAATTGGAACGAAGGTAGCGTTTTGTTTGCTGTGGCAAACGATGTCCCGTGCCGAGGTGGAAGCGTGTTGAACGTGGTCGTGTTTGACGGTTGCGAGAGACGTTCGTTGTGGCAATGGCATTGCCCAGTTGCTGTACTAATGAGACCTGTGACAAGGGACCTGGGTGACCAAAGACCTGTGTGAACAGAGACTTGTGTGACCAGAGTCCTGTGTGACCAGCGACCTGTGTGACCAGAGACCTGTGTGGACCAAGTGACAAAAGCATACAACTCCTCCTGACCATACAGGTTTGTTTCCCTGATCCTTCCAACTCTGTCGTCAGAAAGTTCAGAAAAGTATGCGCAGTTGTCTGGGCCATTGGTGTAGTTTTCAGTTTTCATAATAATAATAATTGGATAGCCAGAAGGGGCCTCTCTCTCTCTCTCTCACGAGAAGAAGGGATCAAGAGTTTTTTGCCGACTCCGAACGGCGAAGTTAGAGAAGCTTTGTCTTAAACAATTAATGCTCTTTAAGTGTTGTCAGCAGTTTGAAACAGGTGGTGCCGTGAAAAATTCGAGATGTTTAGCCGGGGATCGCACTCGGACCTTCGTCGAGTGAGTGTCTCCCTAAATGTTGCACGAGGTGGGTAGATTCCTTCGTCTCGGGGACTCGGGTGGGAGTAGTGCTTTTCCACCAGAAAGTGCGTCTGTGTCACTACACGCTTAGCCTCATAATAAGTTGAGGCTATGTGGAATCGATGCTTTTAAGGTAGTCTGAGATAACCAAAGTCACCTCTTAATTGAAATATTTTATTTTATTTTGTTGTCCGAGGCAGACTTAGCCAAAAAGTCTTGAGCTACAACGCATCAAGGCTAAATTCGGGAATATCAGTATAATATGCGCTCACGCCCCGACAGAGAAGAAGGATGACAACACCAAGGATGACTTCTACGATCTGAAAGAAAGAACATACGATCGATGCCCCAGCTTCGACACTAAGATCGTTCTAGGAGATTTCAACGCTCAGCTGGGAAAGGAGGACATCTTTGCTGGAGTCTTTGGTAAACACAACCTGCACGAGAACACATCCGGAAACGGACTCAGGCTATTGAACCTCTCTGTGGCTAGCACGTGGTTCCCGCACCTGGAGATTCACAAACGGACCTGGCGATCTCCTGATCAATCAACCGTCAACCAGATTGATCATGTTGCGATCGACGTCAGACACTCCTCCAGTATTCTCGATGTCCGAACCTTCTAAGGTACAAACATCAACTCGGATCATCATCTTGTTGTAGACAGGTTAAGAACCCGGATATCGAGAGAGCAACGGAGTCGAGACAGGCCAAAACGGTTTGACGTTGAAAAGCTACAACCACAGCCGATCGCTGGGAACAAGTCGTGAGGAAGACTATTCCACAGACGTAATAAAGATATAAAAAAGGAGTGTTCTTCAGTCTGCATAGAATTAGTTTCAAACCACGTACAGACAGGATATTAACAGATAATAATGGTATGGCGGAGGAGGACCACCTTGGTCATCAAATACTCTTGTTGTGAGAACTACTGTTCTCTCACGAGTAGAAGGGACCTACAGTTTTTTGCCGACTCCGAACGGCAAAGTTGGAGAAGCTTTCTTAGACAGTTATTTCTCGTTGAGTGTTGTCAGCAGCCCGAAAGAGATAGTGCCGTGAAAAATTCGAGGTGTTGAGGCCGGGAATTGAACAAAGACTTTCTGCGTATGGGCGTCGCACGTTTTAGGTTTTCAGTATACCTACCATACTGGTATACCAGGTATACCAGTTTTTTTGAAAATAAAACACTAATTATTAATGGGAGAGTAAAAACATTTTATTTTTGTAGGGTTATGTTAAAGCTCGTGTCTATACAGGCAAGCCCGCTTCAATTGACGCATTGGAAGACAACATTGAAGCATTTATTCGTGAGATACCGGCCAAAATGTTGGAAAGAGTATGACGAGATTGGACTAAGCTGATGGACCATTTGAGGCGCAGTCAAGGTCAACATTTGCATGAAATAATCTTCCAACATTAAATTATATGAGCTTTACTATCTCTTCAAATAAAGATTTCATGCAGTTTTATGAATTTGATGTGTTTTTTTGAAAATCTTTCCTATAGCTTTTTAAGAATCACCCTTTATAACAGATTAAGTTTTTTTAAAGGTGGCCGTCGTACAATATTTCTATCATCACTTCCAAACAAGTTTATTTTCCATTCATCAGTCCATTAAGCATTTGGTCATTGTTTTTATTCCGTTTTGACCATTCCAAGCAAAATGGTCCCCTCCATATTTTATGCGAGACGTTATGTTTGTTCTTCTTAGTAAAGGCATCCTTTTGGCGATTCCCTCCACAAGTTTTCTACGAACTGTTTTCTTTTTTTGCATTTTAATATAACTAAGGGACACTTAAATTCTTGACAAAAAAATGCTTAAAACTAGTTTACATTACATTGTATGATCATAATCTTACTGGCCCATTTTTCTACGAACTGTTATCTCAGAAATGTTCAACTGTTGGTCGAAGACTGTTCTTCGAAGACTTGAAAGAATGATTTTTTTGAACCACGAATTGTACTCCGGTCCCATTATTTTTCTTTTTTTTTTTTTTTTTTGTTGTGTTGGCTTAACTGCATTTGTAATCAACTAAAGAGATCATCCAATGATTATAGCTATTCCTCGTAACGATTTTTCTTTCCTTCGCAGAGCTAAAACAGCAGATTTCTCTTCTAAATCGCAGTGTTTCCCCCCAGCGACCATAATTTTCTAATTTAATTTAAGAAACAAGCTTCACATCTAATAAAAATAGTCTCGAAAACACTTTCTATCTTATAAAAGTAAAGTCCTTAGGAAAATAATTCAAATCTCGCACACACAAAAAATATCAAATCTACTGTATACTCCGTCTCTATTAAAGTGACCGTACAAAATATCATTTTCTAGAAAAAACCGTTAAATTAGGAAACACATAGCCTTAAACTAACGGACCTGCTTTTCTTCGTAAAACAACCATTTTTGCGAATTTGGTAACGCTTACAATTTGGGAGCTTGGGAGAAGTTGTTTTTATTTCACTTTCAATGTAAAAAATGCAACTGTCTCTATTTTTATGTCCATGCCTGTCTATGTGGGAGAAGAATCTTTTTGGATCTTGGACTGATGCTATCAGGGCCTGTGGCATTTTCATTCCATTCAATAATGCACTGGAATGTGAACACATTAGGCGTATCATTGACTGCAGAGCTAAGGCCTGGTACAAAGTTGGAAGGCAGGGGTGACATCGACTGGCGTAGGATTCCATTTAGATTTCCCTACAAACAGTTCTCACTCCCGAATGAGTTCCTTGATTCAATGTCCTTAAGTCATGCAGTTCTCCTCTGCACACCACATCATCTATTCATTCAGAATCATCTTTCGAACGGAAAGTCTCCAAAGAAGATTGGCAACGAAACTTTAGCAGCAAACAAACAATTTCTTTTTATGAGACATCACTATACTCACTGCATGCGAGAGTGGAAAGCAATTTCAACGTTTAATTAGCAGAAAACCACACAAAACAACGCTCAAGCATACAGACACCTATTAATTCAAGTTTATTGCATTTCAATTATTTTCAAACATCACGGAAGCGCGTGCATACTATAGCCTTGCTGAAGTCGCTCTGTGAAATGAGTCGTAAATGTTTACATTAAGGATGCGTACAAAACATGGTTCCGTACGAGTCAATCCACTTTGAAGACCTGTGATTCGTTCGCGCGTTGCAAAATTGAAACAACCCCCTTAACGCGGTTTAATTCAAACTACAAGTCGATGAACCTTTGCAAACATTCCCTAAGAAACCCAAACCCTCCGGGATATGATACATCATTCCATTCACAATCAGTTGGCAATAAAGTGCCAAAGCAACAAACCCATTTGTCGAGACCTCTCCTCTGTCACACCATAAGTCATTCCAAGGTCGCACATCTAGGCGAGCGCACACCGCGGCAGCTTCATTTCCATCTCCGCAGGGAACACCACCGCCAACGACTCAACTAACTACCCATGCGTCGTACGTTTGTACAAATTACAGCAACAGCAGTTATGGTTAATTAGTGTCCAATCAAGTGGTGATAAAACTCACAAAAACACTCTAAACTCAAACGCGGCACACATAAACAACGCAACCCACACCGCACCGCGCCACCGCCCCATCTCGTCCCATCCGTCGTGTTCATTTACTCGACAAAGATCTCGTTGTTCTTATCGACTGCCGACAAACGAAGAAGACGCGAACGACGAAGACGACCAACCAGAGTCACTGATGTGTGAAAATCCCATCCGACCTCCACAGCCACCACTGCCACCACTCCAACCACTCCATCCGCCTAATCCACAGAAAATTCTATTCACTCTCCTCAAAGATAACTCAAATCAAGTGTCCTTTAGGCGCACAGTCTCACACAGCCCCACGCGGCCCACCGTTGGAAGTGGGGGCGGCCCGCTTGCTCAACGGCTCAATCGTACTCGAACTCAATGTGCAGCCGAGTGGAAGACATTAAACCGTAAATTGCACAAAACAGCTGCAAAAAATTGCCAATAACTCATTCGCTAATTAATTTGTGTGCGAGTGCGGATGCGTCCGCTGCGCCGGGCCAACTTTGAAGAGACCGACGGCTGCACCGTGGCGCTCTTTGTCTCCCGGTTCGAGAGGTGTCCTTGCGCTGACCTTTTGGCTAAATTTACGCAGCATTCATGCATCGACGGCAGAGGTGGTGCACCCTGGCGGCTGCCGCTGGGGAAAACAAAGAAAAATCACAAAGCGAAGAAAAAACTTGCCACGCTGACGCACAGACACAGAGCGAAAGTTTATCTGTTCAGCTGTCATGACGTCGTCGTCGTTGGTGGCACCTCATCACCACCTCGACTGGTTCTGCTGCTGAATTGTCAGATCTCTGTCTTCTAGTAGCACAAATCATGTGACGCCAGGGAGAACGGTTTAATTGAAACAGGGGGTCGCTGAGAATGAAAAGTTCGCTCTTGACGAATCATAAAACTGCCAGGTGTCCTAAGCCGCCGATTAAATGTCAAGCGGCCGCTCGCCGCAGCCGTGGAAGCGCTTAGGCGAACGCCACTGCGGCAGCGCATCTGCGGTACGTTGGCACGGCACAGCAGCGCAACGCAGCGATAACCCCCGCACGATTGTGTGATGGAAATGTTAACACGAAGATTTTAATTGCAATTTTATTTCAGAGAGTTGTACGAGCAGGGATGCGACGCCGCCGACAACGACGCGCACACACTCGCTTATTCATGCAGATACAAAACATTCTTTATTTGATTTCTTAATTAAAGTGGAAATTTGTATCGTGTAGACAGATGTGGGATTTGCTGGGCGGCCTTTCGACCATCGGACGTGCTCATTTGTAATTCATACGCAACTTGGCCGCACTGGCGGGAGCGTGTAACACCGAACGGAATGTGTGCGCCGCTTTTTTTTCCGGCGCTGACATTGAGCACGGAAATTGAAAAGTTTTCCTTCGTGCGATTTTGATTCCTATTTCAAGGAGCCACGCCTCGAAGATGCATGCACTTCGGAGTTCGGATGGAATGCTGCCGGTGGGGGAGGGTGAAACTGATCACGAACGCAGGAAGAATTCCTGGCTGAGTGTGAGAACCGGGTGGTGGCTTGACGGTTTTGAAACGCGATGATAACTTAAATGGCTGTGACGCTAATTGTGCAATAAATCAGGAAAATTCTTGCATTCGTAGAAACTGGAAATTTGCCTATGGACGTCCATCCCGCACGCAAGTCCACGGTTTGACTACTGGAGGGGGATTCTGTGCCTCGAATGAACTGGAATGACACGTTCAGAAGAGGCTGGGAAACAAACTCTGGAAGCAGCTCCTTCTGGCCAAGAGAATGTTTTCCGATTTCTATAATAATAATTGTTGGCGCTACAATCCAATGGGGGACCAGGACCTAGCTTGCTCGTCAACTACTCGTGTTGTGCGCGCTACTGTTCTCTCACAAGTAGAAGGGACCTATAGCTTTTTGCCGACTCCGAACGGCGAAATTTGAGAAGCTTTCTTAGACAGCTATTACTCTTTGAGTGTTGTCAGCAGCTCGAAAGAGGTGGTTTCTCGAAAAATTAGAAAAATTGGTGTTGAGTTGGGAGTCGAACCTAGACCCTTCGGCGTGTGAGCGTCGCACTCTACCCACTACGCCACGGCGACCACGACCACGACCGATTTCTACACTATTGAAAAATTGAAGACTTCATTGGATTAGGACACAAGCGTAGTGTTTGATAGGATGAATCATAATTCTTGGACAAGAAAGCCGTATGAGAGCGTTGTTATCGATTCAGCGTTTACTGTTTTCGGAGAAGGCTGTAAGAAGCCAGACTTTCGACACAAATTCCCCTCTGTTTTTCATTTTGGAGGCTTAGTGCAAGCAAGGACGATGTGGTTTGCACAGTTTCAAAACTACGACGTCAACGGCTGACCAACGCTGACCGACAGACCTCCAGAATTCCTCTCCTTGCAGATCCCGACCACAGATCAGCCTTCACGCATTATAAGAACTATTCCCCATTTGTTCCGTTTAAGACAATTGGCTCTAGTCCTTAATGCGGCGTTTTATGGAATCGAAAAGTTGGTCATGACGAATTCAAGTCCATTCCCAAAAACCTTCTCTGTAGTGAATTCATAAAAAAGGGTTTAACGACACTGCCAAAGGAGAGAAGACATGTCATTATAAAGAGCGCCACGGTGAAGTGCAAACAAAGCCATATAAACTAACAGGATACTTGCAAGACAACACTGCCCCAAAATATGGGATCCGTACGTTGTCTTCGAACAGAGAGAGAAAGACTGCTGCTGCTACTTCTGCTTCTTCTTAGCACGAAGAGGAAAGAGAGGAGATGGACAACAAACAGGATTCCATCAAGGTATAGACATTTCGTATGACAGAAATGAACTTCGAAAGTTGGACAAAATGGCCCATAGCTTGCTGGAGGAATATTAAACAACATCCTGCAGAGAATCTATCGATGGGAGTTCATATTATTGCAGAAGGTTTCACTCAACTATTATCATTACACATCCACGCCAAAGTCAGACAGAGCTGCTGGATAGGTCCGCAAATCAGGTGGAGACTCTTTATCTTCCTCATACTCCCGCATCCCAATGAATGACATTTCAGTTTTCCAAGAGAAAGGAAACTTCATCCACTGGTCTAAATACCGGGGGATCACTGAGGTTTCACTCGATAATTGTGATGGTGGACAGGGATTACACATCCAGGCTGAAGTTAAACAAAGCTGCTGGATCAGTTGACAAAGTAGCTGGAGACTCCTTATCTTCCATATGATTCGGCATTCCAATGAATGTCATTTCAGCTTTGTTTGACATGCCAAGGGAAAAAAAACTTCTTTGACTGGGCTTGAAAGCTAATGGTTAGGCAGATACAGTTGTGTTCATAAAAATAGTAGTAGTTATGCGACTTAGATAATTATCAACATATTTCTAATTTTGGTTTTACCATAAAGTGTCTCAAAAATTGTTGTTCAGAGTTTAAAAAATATTTGTGAATTCTTGTTTGGTAAGTGAATGTTTTTATGTATGCCGTTTTTTGTAAACATACTTTATAATAATAATAATAATTGTTGGCGCTACAGTCCAAAGGGGGACCAGGGCCTAGCTTGCTCATCAACTACTCGTGTTGTGCGCGCTACTTGTCTCTCATGAGTAGAAGGGACCTACAGTTTTTTGCCGACTCCGAACGGCGGAATTTGAAAAGCTTTCTTAGACATTATTACTCTTTGAGTGTTGTCAGCAGCTCGAAAGAGGTGATCAAAAAATTGCGTTCGGAGGGAAAAATATGCTTCAATTCAGGAAATGATAGGATGTTCAGCGAAAATGGTCAGCAATGCGCTAAACTGGAAAGCTAGGCCCGAAACACGCGGTCCAAAAGAGAGTGACGACTAAGAGAGCTTACCGAAAAATTATCAACATGGTGAAGGGGAACCCTTCAATAAGCTCCAGACAGATAAGGGATGAACTCCAACTTCCGGTGAGTGCTGTGACGGTTAGAAGACGTCTTCTTGAGGCTAAACTACCAGCTCGAAGACCGCGAAAAGTATCGCTTTTGACAAAAAAGCATGTGCAAAAAAGATTGGCATTCGCCAATGTAGGAAATGTAGGAATATTCTGTGGAGCGATGAAAGCAAAATAGTCTTATTTGGGTCCAAGGATCGTCGGGTAAGAATACCAAAGAATGAAGAAAATAATCCCCGTAATACAGTTAAAACTGTTAAATACGGAGGAGAAAAGCTAGTGATATGAGCTTGTTTCTCATATAATGGGGTTGGGCCTATATATCCTATCAAGGGTATAATGGACGGTGTATAGTACTTTAAAATTTTAGAAGAGGTTATGCTGCCATATGCCGAGGAGTACATTCCACTAGTTTGGGTATATCAACAAGATAATGACCCAAAACAAATGTCAAACGGGCAAAATCTTGGTTTGATGAGAAAAGAATAACCGTTACGGAGTGGCCAGCACAATCCCCTGACCTAAACCCCATTGAGAACTTGTGGGGCGATGTTAAAAATTCTGTCCATGAGGCCAAACCAAAAAACACCAAAGAATTGTGGGAGGTAGTGCAAGACTCATGGGAAGCTATACCAGTTTACAGAAGTCGGAGTCTGGTGGACTCAATGCCACGAAGATGCAGCGCAGTGATAAAAAACAAAGGCTTTGCTACAAAGTACTAATGGTACGAAGATGCCATGTAAATAATAATGATTTCATATTGTTTTATTGATTTCTGTTGTCTAGGCACAGCATAATTCTAAACACTGCTATTTTTATGAACAACTGAGAAATATTACCACGACAAAAAAAATAGTTAAAAGGTATGAACAACGTTTATTTTTTGATATACCTATTATCACTGAAATAGTTTGCTTTTGTATACGTTTTTTGAAAAAATAATAAAACAATTTGAATTAATAGAAAATTATTTGTCTTTTTTGAACACAACTGTAGGATTGTTTCAGAGTGGTTTCAGCCCACGATAAAGCAAATCCTCTGTCGTAGCTTCAACAATTCCTGGAAAAGGGTTAAAAACCAAAAACTTTTATTTTCATGGTTACAAACAACTTTATACCTGTTTGTCGTTTGACATAAAATTGATGATTTAAGGGACGGCGTTGGACGACGCGATGGAAAACAAGGGAGCAAGGTTGTGCGGGCTAGTGTTCTGCAATTTTTGTCGACTTTGAAAGGCAAAGTGTGAGAAGCTTTTTCGTAGACAATAATTACTTGAAAGAGTTGGTGCTGTGAAAAATCCGGGAGGCACAGTCTGGGAAAGTCGTTAAGACTTCTTTTTACCTCATAATGTACAACTCAAACTGTGTCCATTAAAATAGACTGGTCTGGCCTCATTGGTTACGATATTGCCTCTGCGCAACGATATATCCATCCAGCAACGGGTCTGGCAAAAGACAGAAAAGCCTTCGCTTTGGTAAATACGTTGTTTTACAGCAGCCAACTTGATTCCTGGATGAAGGTTATGTGCTACATGGCCCTAGTCCGGCCAATCATAGTGTATGGCTGTCCGGTGTGGTTCAACTCGAGTCCTCCCCAGATGGAAAGGATGCGGGTCTTCGAGAGGCAATGTCTTCAGGCTTGCCTTAAGGTGTACAGAACCCCAGAATCTGAGTCCAAGAAGTTCTATGCTAATCAAATCTTGTACAATGCAGGAAACGTGACTAAACTGGATAATTTTATTTAGCTGATTCGAAGGCATGCTGCAAGAGCAATGACATCGGAAAATGAGCTAATATTCTGAGCTTACTACTCAAACGACGCATATCATGAGAGCAATGACCTCGGAAAAGGAGCTAATATTCTGAGCTTACTACCCAAACGACGCATATCATGAGAGCGCACGCCGAAGTGGATTCATTCTCCGAAAGCGTTCTTGTATTTGGACCGACTTGGCTTGATTCAGGATGCAGAGGGATGTCCACTCCTCTACCACGTCGTAAGACGGACAGTGGACAAGCGGCTGCTCTACGAGGGTAATCTAGGAATCGTAAGTCTGGGTGATCTTCGGTTCAGCACATCCATCCCCATTCGCGATCGGTATTTTTATTGGTGGCTAGAGCCACATCAATTTTTGGTCCCCTACGGCCAATTTACATTTAGGTTAGGTTATGTAGGATAGGTTGTTGTTGTTTTCGATGCATTTTTTATTAGTTTTTCTTACTTCTTTTTCTTATATTCTAGACAAAAATACTTAAACTAGCTTATTAATCTAATCTACTGATATTAATTCTAGCTTACTGACTCTTAACAAGCGCTCTAAGCTAACCTAGCAGTAATTAATTTTTTCAACCTTTCGGCTTCTTTATTAAATTTTTGTTGTTTTTAATTCATTGTCCATTCTAATATTTACCCAAGAAAAGAGAAAACCTTGGGATAACATAGGATAGGTTGTAGCAGCCGTGGCGTAGTGGGTAGAATGCGACGCTCACACGCCGAAGGTCTAGGTTCGATTTCCGGCTGAACACCTAGAATTTTTCACGGTACCACCTCTTTCGAGCTGCTGACAACACTCAAAGAGTAATAACTGTCTAAGAAAGCTTCTCAAACTCCGCCGTTTGGAGACGGCAAAAAACTGTAAGTCCCTTCTACTCGTGGGAGAACAGTAGCGCGCACAATACGAGTAGTTGATGAGCAATCTAGACTCTAGCCCCCCTGTGGGGTGTCTGGTCAACAATATTTTTAGTATAAGGTAGGATAGGTTAATACGTTACGAAAAAAATAAAAAAGTAAACAATAAAAAAACAAAACAAAACAAAATATTCTTGCATAATTTAGGGTATTTTGTTTGGTTTTTTCATGTTTTTTTTTGTTTTTTATTTTTTTATTATTTTTTTTTTAATTTTTTTTTATTTTTCTTTTAGTTTTTAGTATTAAGATAGCTTTAAAAAAAGAAATGAGATTACTAAGTTTTTCATAATCGTTTTATATAACAATAATAATCAAATGTCAAACAATGAAATTTAAATCCTGCGTTCTTGTTGAGACCCTTTAAAACCAGTGGCCCTATCATTTTGGGAAAACGAAATTAATTTATTTTTTTTAAACAGTGTGAACTACGAAATTTTTAAAAAAAATTTTAAATGAAATTCCTTTTTTTATAGATAAAGGAGACATTCGAGTTTTTTTTATTAATACTTTCGTGTTACTGTCTGCACATCTTAGTTTTGAAATGGCTCTGTCATACTAAGACACACATTAGTCTTGTTTTTTTGGATTTCGCCTGGGACAATTTTCAATTGACTTCTGTGATAAATTTCAAGCCAAAATGTGGCTTTGGTAATTGGTTACGCACATGAACAGTGTCTTTTTGATTATTTTTAAATAATGTCTAAATTTATACAACGAGGTTTCGGAAAAGGACTTTGCAGCATGGTTTGAGAAAAAAAAAAATTCTCACATGTGTGGTCTTTTACGCTTTACGCTTTACTTTGAAAATACCAAAATATTAAGATATCCGTCTAGGTATGAACAAATTTGGAAACAAAAGTTGAATTTAAAAACGGAATACATTTTGTACTTTTGTTTAAAATGTTAAGCTCTACATTAAACTCCAAGCCCCAAATTGTATGTCGACACAAGGCAGTTCCTTGCGGCGAATATCAGAATTCAAACCAAAAATATGTCCATTCCAGTGTTCTTACCGATTGCAGGCCGTTAGCTATTGCCAAATATACCTGGCCTTTCTACAAAGATTTTGTTCGATAAATCATAGGGACGAGACTTGGTGTTAACATACCGGCCGAACGAAAAACTGGAATTAACGTTTGGGCATCTATCGAGGATTTCTTTCTCTCACTACACTTTTGCCGCAGCGTGGAGAACATGTTTCATATACTTGGATGTTGTTAATGGATGTTGTGGACGCGTATCAAATACACCCAACGGTGTATGCAAAAATGGACTTAGAGCAACCGAAGTATAGTTAGTATAGTTATAGTTGGAAGTCGGGCAATAACCGCACTTTTACGCCCATTGTGACAGCACACCTGTCGTTTCTCGGTTGTCCTTTAAAACCAATGTAGCCGTTGGATGTCTCACCCACAGTTTGTTGACTTATTTAGGTTTTCAAAGGAAAGTCTTTCTTCTTCATTTCAGCAAGAGCTTGATAATTGGAAAGGAAGTGCGGTATGACTTCCACTTGGCAGTGTCTGCCGAAATCGTTTTTAGGATGCTCTGTCGAGAGGTACTTATGACCGGTATACCGGTATGAAATTAGTTTTTTTAACACTAATTATTAATGGGAAAGTAAAAACATTTTATTCAAAGTAATAACCATTGTTTTCTACACATTTTGGCCACCTTTCTGGCAATTTGTGACTACCACGCCAATAAAATTGTTCGTCTTTTAAAGCAAACCAATCAGACACCCAATTTTCGACCTCCTCGTAGGAATTAAAGTGCTGCTCAGCCAATGCGTGTCCCATCGATGAAAACAAATGGTAGTCGGAAGAAGCTAAGTCTGGTGAATACGGCGGGTGGGGTAGCTGCTCCCAGCCAAATGTATTGATTGTATCCTGAACCGGTTTCGCAGGTGCATTGTCATGTAGCAAAATTACCTTGCCGTGTCTTCTGGCCCATTCTGATCGTTTCTCGATCAATGCATGGTTCAAATTAATTATTTGATGTCGGTAGCGATCAGTATTAACGGTTTCACTATGTTTAAGGAGCACGTGGTACAGCACACCTTTCTGGTCCCACCAATCACACAGCATTGTCTTCTTGCCGAATCGATCTGGTTTTGCAGTCGATGTTGATGGTTGTCCCAGATTTTCCGTTTCGGATTCTTAAAATAAATACATTTTTCATCGCCAGTAACAATCCGATGCAAAACCGATTTTCTTTCGTGTCATCGAAGCAAAATTTCACAAATGTTTTTTCGGTTTTCCATCTGTCTTTCATTCAATTCATGTGGCACCCATTTTCCACACTTTTGGATCTTTCCCATAGCTCTTAAACGCTCGGAAATCGTTTGTTGTGCAACATTTAACATTGCTGCCATTTGCTTTTGACTCAAAGTGTCATCTCCATCCAATATCGTTTGCAATTCGGCGTCTTCAAACTTGTTTGGTGGTCTTCCACGTTCTTCATTTCTCATATCAAAATCATTATTTCTGAACCGTTGAAAGCATCTTCTGCATGTTGCTTCTGATAGAGCATGATCACCAAATGCCTTGACAAGCATTCGATGCGACTCTGCAGCACTTTTCTTCAAATGAAAACAAAAAATGAATACTTTCCGCAAATCATCATTTTCTGGCACAAAGTTGAACATTTTTAACACGATGAAAAAATATGATGTTGTCTGTTCAATGACCTGATGTATACTAAATATTTTTCACAGATATCATAGCAAACAAACAAAAAAAAATAAGGGTTCGTTCACAACAAATGTTCCCTATCGAGACATTTGTATCTTGACGCTCACTTCATACCGGTATACCCGTATACCGTATATGCCCGTGTTCCTAAGCGGAAGTGGCATATAATGACTGTCATCCATAAATTCCTGAGGAGGCAGAAGAAGTACTTTGATTTGATCTGTGAACAAGCATGACAAGCGGAGCTCTCTGACAATTCTATTTCGAGGGTTAATTTTTTGAAGAAATACTGCTGTCAGTCTCTTTTTTTTGTCTCGAAGGGATCGAAAGGTGTTCTTGCAATGACCTTTTAGCTAAATTTACGCAGCTTTCATGAATCGACGGGAGAGGTGGTGCACCATGGCGGCTGCCGCTGGGGATATGAGAGCAAAATCACAAAGCGTAAAAAAATTACCACGCTGACGCACAGACACAAAGCAAAAGTTTATCTGTTCAGCTGTCATGACGTCGTCGTCGTTGGTGGCACTCCATCACCACCTCGACTGGTTCTTTTGCTGAATTGTCAGATCTCTGTCTTCTTCAAGCACAATTCATGCAACGCCAGGGAGCACAAATCATGTAACACCAGGGAGCATGGTTAAATTGAAACAATGGCGGACCTCAAAGGGGGTCAACTTCAAGAAATAAGAAAACAGTATGTCCTCTTCGGACAACATTAGGAAATGAGTGCCGCACTTGGTAATTTCAGTGACTTAAAATTACTCTGTGATGTCACTTTGTTCTGGCAACCACATCTCGTTGTGAGACAGACAGATGTTAGTGATGGTGTTTGAATTGATTTTGTGATTTCCATTACTGTTCAGACGAATACATGCCTTCTTTCCTTCTTTTGCATCGTTTCGAAGTCTCTCTTCTCTTTGAATGTTTGCAGAAAAGTCGATACATTAGCTTCCCCAAATCGAAAACATTTTTCTCTTTCGCAAGAAAATGTTAAATGAGTTAAAATGGTTTTCTTTTTGTTTAAAGCAGTCTCATTGCTCTCTTGCTGTCAAAAACGTTGTAACTTACATCACAAAGCGGCAACTCTGGTTCGTATCATTGCCCATCTCTCTGTCAAACCACAAAAAGAATGTCGCTGGAGATTGTCAATGGCGGAGGGGTGTTTCTGATCCCAAAAGAAAGTCACGACCAATACTTCAGTCTCCTTCAAAAATGTTGGACTTTCTTTGTTTTCTTAATTGTCTAAGCCTTGTAAACATTTTCCAGCTTTCGATAAGGCTCAACTTGCTTAATTTGATGAATTTGAATGTTGGCCGACTTAACTTCAAATTTTTCATCTTAAGAGGATCATACGAAACGCAAGTTGTGTCTACCAAGTCAACGCTTTAACCTAACAGACCAAATTCCAAGCCAAACCTCAATCTCTTTTCCTGCAGAAAAACTGATAGTTGTTCCTCAAAAAATTCGCAGCGCATTTAGTACAGAAGCAGCGAAAAGTCTGTGATGCCCTCAGTCCGTTACGCTGTCGCTGACATCAAAAGAAATTTACCTGACATCTGTCAATCCAACCGACTCCCCACAAATTAACTCTCGAAAATGGCGTCTCAGGGAATTTGTCATTTTCCCCGCAAACACAGAAAAGAGCCTCTGCCCCGAGGGCAATTCAACCTCCAATTAAGTCCCTATGAGAGCCGCTAATTTTTGAAGTTCTCATAAAAATTTAATTTCCATTGGAAATATGACGTCTCGCAAGGCTTGCCAGTCACGGAATACCTTTCACCTTCTGAACAGAATTGGCCTACTCGTAGGCAGAGCACGGAGCTAGACCTGTCAAGTGTCTTTGGCATAAATCGCTTGATTGATGAACTTTTAATTCCTTCCGCTGCATGTTTGTGCTCCGCTGACAGTGACAGTAGTCCTAGTGACAGCTATTAGCCGACGGAATGTGACGTACTGCACATTAAGTCATCGCGAATGTGGGAAATGATCGATTTTGTTTTCTTTTCTCGTTTGTTTGTGAGTGAGGAGACATTTGTTGGAGATGTTCAAGACGTCACTGAACTGACGAGTGGACTTTAATTGGCGATTTATGTTCGCAATGGAGCAGCTTGTGTACGATTTGTGGGCAGTGAAGAAGGAAAGTTGAGGCGACTTTTGGGGGCAATAAATTAAATCAAATTAAGTTCAATTATTCGTACAGTTCGTTAAGAAATTTAAAGAGGATATTTTTGGGCGTCTATGACGACCTGAGACTGGTTGAGCAATAAACCGAGGCCTGGTTGTGCACCAGTGTCAGCTATAGATGGATAGGGCAACATTGAAAGATGTTCACGTATTGCACTGGCCATAAAAGATTCTCAACCAGCTGATTGATTGACAGCCGGCAACATAATATCAGTTTTATAACCATTGTTTAATGTTCGTTAGTTTTTTGGGAGGGACGTTGTGAAGCACATTCATTAAAAGGTTATCAGCAAAACTTCAAATTTTTGTTTTCTTGTGTTGAGGCTATCTTCCGCTGAAGGCTCTCGACAAGTACGCAACTTCTAATGGCACGTTCTTTAGGTAGTTCCCTCATCAAGTTGGTTGGGAATCTTTTTAGACTGCGTGTAACATCTTAAACGATGAAGTCCCCTGCTGCGTAGCCTTAATGATCTCTTCCAACTGTCCATATGTCCTGTATGATCAAGAAAAGACCGAAAACTCAAGCAAGACATTCGAGTTTCGGCTTCAAAGGAGCACAGGGATGCTCTGTGTGTTGTAGGCAGCCAAATTTGTGATCTATGTAAGCCCTCTGCAACCAGTTGCCGACCTGACATGCTTAGGTGGTGATTGTACGATTGATTCCGGTGCTTACATTGTTTTGCCAATTTTAACCAGAATTGAGGATTCCTCGCAACAGCGACTATGTTCCAGAATTCCACCAACTCTCAAATGTTATCAACTTTTTATGGGAAATGTGATTTAAGGGGGTTCTTCTAAAAACTGAAGCTTAATGCATTATGGTTAGACTCATTAAAACAACGCGACTTGTAATGTGTGACAAATGGAACAATGAGTTGTAACTTGGCATCGAGAAGACGTTTACTTTTCGCCTAAGCAGTTGCTGAGGGCTTACACGTTTAGATACCGATATGAATGATCTTGTGGCCGCCGTCGACTTACATGCCGAAGCTCTAGGTTCGATTCCCGGCTCAACACCTCTTTCGAGCTGAATGAAATGGAAAAGCTTCTCAAACTTCGCCGTTCGGAGTCGGCAATAAACTGTAGGATCTTTCTACTCGTGATAGGACGGTAATGCACACAACGCGATTAGTTGATGAGGAAGCTAGGCCCTGGTCCCGCTGTGAACTGTCGCACCATACAATTATTATTATTATTATTATTTCATTTCAGAGCCATCTGGTGACCTTATTCAAATACCCGCCATAAGGAGTTTTAAAAAAAACCTGAATTCCTTTCGAAAACATAACCCTTTTATGATGCGGTTTGAGTATGGGTTGTGTGGGGTTATGGTTGTTCGTTACACAATTGAAACACGTAGAGATAGGTAAATGTAGTTGCAAATACTTGGAATTTTCAACTCAAGAGTGAAGAGAATTTTCAACTAAGGAACTATGCTTTATAGGGTTCAAACAATCATCAAGGCATGTTCGTAAGAAAGTAAGTCGAAAGCATTGGCTACCCAGTCTATCACCAAGCAGGGTACGCTTCCAACAAATGCTGTTTTTTTCTTTCGTTGTTAAAATCCCTTGTCTCAGCGCACAGCCGTCCTCCTCTCGCAGAAATCCCGCCGAAATGGGAACTTTCAAAACGTACTCAAGATGAGCATGGCTAAACCTAAAATGATAGCAACAATGCCAAGGATATGGGGCTTTGACGTGTTCAAAAGATTGAAATTACCAACCATTCACATGGAAAATGTAGTTTTCGCTCGTAACGTTTAGTTCTCCTTTTGATTCACCATACAGTAAGCAGAAGGCATGTAGTTTCCCTGAGCTGCCAAAAACCTACCTGACGAATTTTTCTAGTGTTGAAATGAGCGGAGTGGTAGCATTTGTACGCATTTGACAGCTCCCTTGATTCTCCTGAAACTTTACATTCATGCACACGAGAACAAATTTGGGCAGAATTTTCTTTGTGTTGGTCATGGAATCGTTCCCAGTTCCATGAAACAAGTTCCACAAAAAATAAGAAAAAATGTATTTATTTGATATAATGAATACAAAGTCCTGTTCAAATACACAGCGTGAAAGAGGTTACTTGGCTCAAAGAAAGCCATCGTCACATCAAAAGACTGTAAGCTTTGTTTAAGGAAAAATGTTGACATATGTAACTCGCATCTCGGTTTATTTGTAAGCTCCGTGTCAGTAAAACGCATTTAAGAATCCCAAAACCAAGGTCAATCTGGAGTATAGTTTAAGATGTGCTGGTGAACCATGAGAAGAGGTATGTTTTAAGTATTTTCCCAAATAATGCCACACGAGGCAACCTTTGTCACCTCACAGCTTCTGTCTCCTTTTCGCTTCAATTGGGAGTTTCCTTAACATCCGCCGTATTGTCTGTACTCTCCAGTAGTGATTATCGCTTGTTTTGCATTACCTGTGACAATGAGGAGCATCACGAGAATTGTCGCAGAAAATTTGGTCGGAAGTTTGATGGAGGCTTGTTATTGGAAAAATTTAGCTCACGAATGTTGACTATTTCAGGGTAGGCACCATTGATCGGTGATGCAAAATGTCTTCAGAAGACCAAGAAATGCGTAACGCCCAACAACAGAACAACACATTGATGGAGTTCATAGAATTCACAAATTTTTTGTCGAATGAGAATTCGCAGGCATATCGATTGTGTCCTGCTATTTGATCTCCACCAATTATTTAGGCACAAGAAAGGGCGCAGCGGAATTTGTTCGTCAAAAACCTGCATCACATTCGCATATTTATGACCTATTAGACTTTGTAGTTGCCCACCCTTATTTCTTCCAGGAGTTCAAAACTGGTGACGGAGTGTGGAATTTGAGGGATTAGCCAATTGATTTGGAATTTGATGATAGCCAATTGCCAAACACAAGGAAGGCGCACCAATCTTAGAAGAGTGTGCAGGTTTTGCTAACAATGTTCCTCAATTGCAGAGGCATGGTTCATGAAGAATACTTGTCGCGGAGTAGAACGAGCAATGCGTCAGGGATGCACAGATTCGTCAAAGAGCAAAAATTGCCATGGAAACTGTTGATTTAGCCAAAACGAGTTACTTAGATTTCAGGAAATCTTTATTTCAAGAAAATGTACAGAATTATGAAGGGAAAAACTAAAAAACGTACAAAATTAACATATATGACATTAGAATGTCATAGAAGAAATGATTTGTTGAATTGTTTAGTATGTTCACCCAACAGAAACGGCCCTGGTAACACAAAGTTTGTGCAAAGTTTAGACCAGAAAGAAGCACGTAGCAACCGTTCTCTTCTGGCTCCAAAATTTAAAAGGACAAATAGAAATACGGGGCCGCCGTGGCGTAGTGGGTAGAGTGCGACGCTCACACGCCGAAGGGTCGAGGTTCGATTCCCGGCCGAACACCTCGAATTTTTCACGGCACCACCTTTTCGAGCAAAAAAAAAAAAAACAAAACAAAAACTTCTCAAACCTCGCCGTTGGGAGTCGGCAAAAAACTGTAGATCTCTTCTACTCGTGAGAGAACAGCAGCGCGCACAACACGTGCAGATGATGAGCAAGCTAGACTCTGGTCCTACTGTGAACTGTAGCGCCATCCAATTAATTCATAGAAGGATGAAGTCACCATTCGATTGGAGACATAAAGCCGACATCGTGGAATATGGTGGACAAGATCAAAAAAATATTTTTTGAAGGTCTCCGAGGATTCAAGAAGAAACTTTGCCAAACGAAAGTTTTGAAGAAAAACGTCACTTGTGCACTTTAATGATCCCCTTTGTCTATACATTTTTGACGTTCCACCCATCCAAAGCTTATTCGGTATTTTTTCTGGGAAAAAGTTCCTTTCCGGGTAGAAATTTGATTTAAATAAGGCACCCTCAGGAAACATACAAACCTATGTGCTTGCTGCAGCGTATCGGACTGCAAAAAGAAGGAAATTGTAAAGTTCGCGTAGCCAACGACTTCTTTTACACCATTTTTGTAAAGCTCTACGTTTGAAGAATCCTAAGCAAATGTTCACATACTATGTGGTGACTCTTAACTTCTTATCGGCTTCAATTATTCTTTGGAGGCTGTTTTCAGCCAAGAAGTTAAAGAAGGAACTCTGGGAAGGAAGCTGGAATTAACGTTCTGAAGAGAAAGAGTTTGAAAAGGAAAGCCAACTAGAAGGGAGGTATTTCAACTCGGAGTTTGAAATGATCCTGTCAAGGCAGAAACAGTAAAGAAAACTGACTCAAATTAGTTGCATATAGCTGAGATTGTCCTAGCTGTGGATAAAGTGTGTGTGTAAAGAAAAACAGCAGAAGTCAACAAAAAGGAAGCTCAAGACATCGTATGTCCCATTAAATGTCAATTGAGGTCATAGAAGCAGTGGAGAAACACTCTAAGTAGAAACATTCTAAGCTGTTGACTTTCGTTTAGCTGGAAAAGGCAGAAGAAGAAAATTAAGTCTCCTCAGAGTGGAAACGATGCACAAAATAAAAATTCATTTCATGTCTAAGTTCGCTCAGATTCCTTGTGTCTCCACCGAGGAACCGTCTTTCTGCCAAAATTTATTTAGTTTGATAATAATAATTGTTGGCGCTACAGTCCAAAGGGGGACCAGGGCCTAGCTTGCTCATCTACTACTCGTGTTGTGCGCGCTACTGTTCTCTCACGAGTAGAAGGGACCTACAGTTTTTTGCCGACTCCGAACGGCGAGATTTGAGAAGCTTTCTTAGACAGTTATTACTCTTTGAGTCTTGTCAGCAGCTCGAAAGAGGTGGTGCCGTGAAAAATTCGAAAAATTGGTGTTGAGCTGGTGTCGAGCGTCTCACTCTACCCACTACGCCACGGCGACCACAGATTATTTAGTTTATTTATTTTATTTATTTTATTTATTTATTTATACAGACTTACATAGAAATGTGAAATTACAATGTTAGTACTAGTTTTTTTTTTAAGAGCACAAACTACAAAGTCTTTAGACTCATGCCCAAGTTTAAAGAATTGGTCTCCACTGGCATTTCAAATGCAAACAGCAGCCATTGAAATCTGTTACTTTTTTTCATTTCATTTCAGCCGTTCACTGAAAACTTTGTTTCACTTTAAACTTGCGCTTTATTCCTCAAGGGGACATAGACACTGGGAAACACCATAAATGGTTCAATTGCAAAAAAGCTGTTCTAGATAATAAATCAGTGATGGGATGGAGAAAAAACTACTGGCAATGCTTAGAACTCATAGAAGCAGCTGACATTCCAAATGCAGTGACACTTGAGAAGACCAACATTTAAAAAAATGCAAAAATTAAAGAATTGAAGAGAGAGAGTAAGAGCGGGTAAGACTTTGAAGGACGATTTAAAACGTTAAGCTTGAAGTTCCTTCTAGTTCATTTAGAGTTAGCAAAGTTCGTTCGTGACTAGAGAATGAATATTTTTTTTCGTTGAGAATGTGTTTTGAAATACAACCATGGACCTTTTAGGGTCAGAACTAGTCCATTGAAGTATGGGGTGGAATCCTCTATTTCAGAAGAAGACCAGCAAGCGCCTCACAATGAACCTTTGCCTTCAGATCTTTCATTTAGTCCGAGCAGAGGTTTGGGCAGTCACTGTGTGGGCTTAGCAGAGTCTTTGCACATTTTACTTTTTGTCAAAACTATAATATTTTGTTTGTTTTTCTCCCAACAGCACAAACAGAGATGGCGTGATTCTTTAGGATGCAGGATGACCAAGTGCGTGCTCCCGAACGTCAGCGCTGCTTTTCTGTTATATTTACACAGAAACGAGTGCAGACGAATGATACTAACTGGACACTTCACATTCGCTAAGCATCTCTAAGTCGGCTTGGGTTGGTAACCTTTGTGACGCCTGTGGAGAAGGTGAAGACACTTCAGAGCACTTTCTCTGTCTCTCCCGCCTTTGATCGTATCAGGTGGCAGCTGTTTGTCGCTGATGTGGTGAGAACTGAAAACCTAAGTGTACTTTCTTTGGAAAACGAAAAACCACATTAAACGAAGGTTACTGCCTGGTAGTACAATGGGCCAGTATTTGGGTCTGAGCGCTCTAGTAAACTGCACTGAAGCGCTCAGATCCCAACCTCTAACAATAACATTTTGTTTCTTAGCTCAAGCACCAATGATTTGACTAGAGTTTTTTCTGCCGAGGCGGCTCACAAAAGGACGAATTTTTATACTTCTTAGGGATATCCCACATCCTAGAGAGTCATAGTATCTGCGGAACTCTCAAAAGGACAATAATCAACAACGCTAGCTTCATGAACAAATTTAGTCATTTATGTTTAAATTTGCGCTTAAGTACAATCCCTTCTTCCAACAGAACATATAGCAAGGCTTTAAATTTCTTCAAGAAGAATTCGTTTGGTTCTCTTACATTCACCAATAGAAGACTGGGATTTAGTCCACCTTGTAGTTTTTATTGAAGTTGCCATACAGTCTGAAACGAGTGCCTGTATGATTTGGAACACAATGTGTAGTCTTGAACAAAACTGTCACCAACTGACTTCGTGAAGTCAATTCGATTTGTTATAAATCACTGTCAAGACCTTCGCCGTTCGGAGTCGGCAAAAACTGTAGATCCCTTCTACTCGTGAGAGAACAGTAGCGCACACATCACGATTAGATAATGAGCAAGCTAGGCCCTGGTCTCCCTGTGGACTGTCGCGCCATTCAATTAATTATTATTGTCAAGACGTTAAAGTATCTTCCTGCATTGAAGAATACTCAACACGTTTGACACTTGCATTCCTTTCTGCCAAAGGAGTTGAAAAATTTACAGCGACGTGCAAAGTTTACTTGCAAGACACGATTGAAATGGTGCAGAACTCGATAAAATTATGCGATGAATTGGGGAAGACCGGCATATAGACAGGACATTACCAGAGTGCTCAGCACTCGTCACTTTTCTAGAATTTACTGAAACTGCTCCGTATTTGGACAACAGAGTTCCAAAGCTGCAGTTGAACGCAAACGACCACCATCTAAAGTGACTCAAGCAATGGGCCCTACTTGGCAAAAATGATCCAAGAAGACTGTGAACGATGAAATATGTAAAAGGTTACAAAGACGAGAATCGCGTTTTGGAGGACAGAGTATGAATTTGCACAAACTGGTCAAACGCTTCAACATATCCACTTGTGTCAGTAATTTACTAGACTACAGGAAGAAATTCAATAAACACGGCCAAATTTGACTCGTAGAAAAAATGTTGTGCTCCATTATGGCAACGCCAGATCTGTGAATAAACTTGATTAAGCGACGTTGGCTGAGAAGTTTTGGTACTTTGGTCGTGCGGACTAAACCTAGAGCCTTGCGTTTTTCGTTAGTTTCGTATTCTGTACGAGCCATTTATTGATTTAGCTTTGCGCCGAGCTTGTGGCCGCCGTGGCGTAGTAGGTAGAGTGCGACGCTCACACGCCGAAGGGTGTAGGTTCGATTCCCAGCTCAACACCAATTTTTCGAATTTTTCACGGCACCACCTCTTTCGAGCTGCTGACAACACTCAAAGAGTAATAACTGTCTGAGAAAGCTTCTCAAACTTCGCCGTTCGGATTCGGCAAAAAACTGTAGGTCCTTTCTACTCGTGAGAGAACAGTAGCGCGCACAACACGAGCTGTTATTCACAGATCTGGCGTTGCCATAATGGAGCACAACATTTTTTCTACGAATCAAATTTGGCCGTGTTTATTGAATTTCTTCCTTCCAATTATTGTTTCAAATTATTCAATGAATACAGCCAAAAAAAAATTTGTGCTCCATCATGGACAAACTTGATTAAGGGAGAGATTAAGCCACGTTGGCTGAGAAGTTTCGGTACTTTAGTCATGCGGACTAAAGCTAAAGCCTTGTGTTTTTCGTTAGTTTCGTGTTCTGTGGGAGTCATTTAATGATTTAGTTTTCGCCGACAAGAAGCAGTTTTAGCTCTGAAATCCCAGTGATTCTATACAAATGAAGCAAGATATTTCTCCAAAGAAGTCGGGCCTTAGTTGTAACGCAGAATATCTCTGAAGAAGACCCGGGGTGTCGATGCTCCAATGACGTCTCGGTTTGGCAAAACACAGAAGACCAGGGTTATCGACGTTGCTTAGTATAGATCTCAGTAGTACGACAAATAAGTCAACAAGTTAGGGAAGGGAGTGGCACTTTAAGACGGCGTTGAGATGGTCAAGTTTATTGGGCAAAGAACCCACAGCCGCAACACCTCTGGGTTGGGATACGTGATAAATGCACCAAACCTTGAATTCGAGTGAAATGAAGTGAAGAAAATGGATTTTGAGACGAGGGGATTGGAGAACTCACTACAACGCTTCACGGCGTCAGGTGCCTTATTAGCTGACATCCTCAAAGTGGCAGCAAAGATTCAAATCTTTCCCACAGACTGCAGGTGAGTCACTTATAGATGTAACAAGGGGAAGAGTCTGATGACCGTTAAATAAAATCTTGAGTTGGAGCGAAGGCTTGCAAGACACTATTTGAAGTCCCAGAAAATAATTGAAAATAGCTATCGATTAAAACTGCATAAGGACATAAGAGGGAATTGTGTTCACTTTTCCAAAATTTGTTGCCAGCTCGGTCACACAGTGATGTGACAAGGGGAAAAGTCCGAACATCGTTAAATAAAATCTTGAGTTGGAGCGAAGACTTGCAAGTCCCAAAAACGAATTGCAAGTAGTTATCGATTATATTAGGACCTTAGCATGAGGACATAAGAGGAAATTGTGTTCACTTTTTCAAAATTTGTTGCCAGCTCAGTAACGTAGTGATGTGACAAGGGAAAAAGCTTGATCATCGTTAAATAAACTTGGAGCGAAGACTTGCAAGTCCCAGAAAACAATGGCAAATAGTTATGGGTTATATAAGGATCTTATCATAAGGACGTAAGAGAAAATAGTCCCCACTTTTCTAAAATTTGTTGCCAAACATCTTCTCATCTTCATGCACGTGGAAACCTGAACTGATTATTGGTAAAGAAAATATATTTTCTGCTTTTGAAACATCAATCAAATGCAGACTATTTTCTAAGAAGCTATTCACGTGTCTCTGGAAAATACTGGGAGGATTTGAGAAAACGGAATTCCACTCCATAAATGATACAATTGAAGCAATTGACGAGTCTGGAAGCCACAAGTGTAGACCTTCCCGACCTCAAGCACAAAAAAAAAAGAAAACTTCTTAAGCCAACGCTAGATTCTTTGAAGACATGTGGAAAAGTTTGTCTTGGTTCACGAACCATTTGCAGAAGATCACTAAGAAGGGATGAACTTTAATTTAAGGAGAAGAGTTCAAATAAGATTAGCTATTGGCGCGACAATTCACAGGGGGACCAGGGCCTAGCTTGCTTATCAACTACTCGTGTTGTCCGCGCTGTTCTCTCACAAGTAGAAGGAACCTTTAGTTTTTAACCGACTCTGAACGTCGAGGTTTGAGAAGCTTTCTTAGACGGTTATTACTCTTTGAGTCTTGTCTGCAGCTCGAAAGAGGTGGTGCCGTGAGAAATTCGAGGTGTTCAGGCGGGAATCGAACCGAGACCCTTCAGCGTGTGAGCGTCGCACTCTACCCACTACACGGCCACGAAGAGTTCAAAACCGTCTTCAAATTTAAATAAAGTCAGATGTTGGAATTTATAACGGATTTTTGAGTTTGGACTCATTACTTACTAAAGTTGTTTTTCGAACAGGCATGTAATTAGTTTGCGTTGACTGGATTCAATTGAGTTTCATGGAGTGCGTGAGGAATTTTGTGCACTAGACAAAGTTAAAGTGATTTGAATACGATTGAAATATAAGAAAATTCAAAAGTAAAAAGGGCGGAAGGGAGATATTCGACAACCTTATATTTGGGAAACCACGGAAAGATGTGTTTTTGACTAAGAAAAGCAAACAACCCTACAAACTCTTGAAAAATGGTGGTGTGACTTAAGACCGGACCAATTAGGGGTTCGTTTGACTGCGTAACTCGAATTTCGATGCAAAAGGTGCAACTTAGAGGTAAGACTGGCATGAAAGCGTCACAGGGAGCTTAGTTTCAACCAAAGGCAGGGACTGCTTAAAAAAGTTGAAGGAAATTAAATCATTTTTATAAAACAGTCGTTTATGAGCACATGAAAAATGGATTAGGATAGGGACTATCGAACTCATGGGATTGTGGGCATAGGCCGTTGACCGACAACGAACGATTTCAAATTCGGAGTTGATGGCACACTATGTCTTGCTTAGTGCTTGGTGAGCTTCTGAGGGCTTTGTCTACATCGCGCTTTTAAGGCCTAATAAGCAGTCAATTCGTTCTTTTAGTGGGTGACTTATTTTATTCTGAGGTTCTAACTTATCTTCTATCATTATTATTACAATATTATTATAGGAACAAATAACTTTGATGTGCGGAACAAGTTTCTGTCACTATCCCTTGAATCATTTAGACTGTGTAGACCAATTTAATTTTGAATTCTCTGTCCATAATTTTTATGCACCACTGTATTTGCATACTATGTCATTGGATTTTGTGTGAACTAGTGGTTGGCACTGTTAAAATATTGTGCCTTATGATGAGTTCATTGTACCGAAATCTCTCCACTAACGTTGCGTATGAATGTCTATAAAACCAAGTTGTTTACTTCAATAAACGCTCTCCCTCTCTCTGTTACTTCACCTCGAGTGTCGCATTAGTGTTTTTTTCTTTTGCGGAAACATCCCCCCCAACTGTAAATCTAAATGATGTTCAACAAATTTACTGACGATGTGGCGCATATTTTGTTTAATTTTGTTGTTGCTGATATTTTGAAATATTTAATTGCTGTGGCCGCCGTGGAGTAGTGGGTAGAGTGCGACGCGCACACGCTGAAAGTCTAGGTTCGATTCTCGGTTCAACATCTAGAATGTTTCACGGCGCCACCTCCTTCGAGTTGCTTTCAACACTCAAAGAGTAATAACTGTCTAAGAAAGCTTCTCAAATTTCGACATTCGGAGTCGGCAATAAACTTTAGGTCCCTTCTACTCGTGAGAGAACAGCAGCGTGCACACCACGAGTAGTTGATTAGCGAGTGGGCCCTGATCCCCCTGTGCGCGACCCATTTGTTATTATTTTTAACAACTATTCAGACCAGAATCAACTTCATGCCGAACCTTGGGTGTAAGAGCCTTTTCCTTGTCAAAAACGAATTCAAGGGTGGAGGGCTTTGGCAACCACAATGAGGATTCCATCCATCATTCCAGTTGCAAAAAAGCAAAAAATCATAATATGGACAAACTGACACCATGGATAGAAACCAATCATCACACTAATAGCTTGCAGCCATTGTAAGGATCTAACAAGAAGTCAAAGTCGAATCCAACATGAAATAAAAGAAGGAAGTCTGGGAAGGAAGCTGGAATTAACATTCTGAAGAGAAAGAGTTGGAAAGGAAAGGCGACTAGAAGGGAGGTATTTCAACTTTGAGTTTGAAATAATCCTGTCAAGGCAGAAGCAGCAAAGAAAACTGACTCAAATAAGTCGCATAAGCATAGCTGAGATTGTACAAGGTGCTTGTCCTAGCTGTGGATAAAGCGTGTGTGTAAAGAAAAATAGCAGAAGTCAACAAAAAGGAAGCTCAAGAAATTGTATGTCCCATAAAATGGCAATTGAAGTCATAGAAGCAGTGGAGAAACAGTCCAAGCAGAAACAGTCTAAGCAGAAGCAGTCTAAGCAGAAGCAGTCTAAGCAGAAGCAGTCTAAGCAGAAGCAGTCTAAGCAGAAGCATACTAAGCTGATGACTGTCGTTTAGCTGGAGTAGGCAGAAGAAGAAAGTTAAGCCTCCTCAGTGTGAAAACGGTGCACAAAATAAAAATTAATTTCATGTCCAATTTCCCTCAGATTCCTTCTGTTTGCTTTAATAGTCAAACAGAAAAAATGATGACTCCTTACCGCTGGTGGGGGGAAGTCAATGTTACGTTAATGAACTGCCCTTTATTTAAAAATAACTTCACTTAAACACTACAAATTTGCTTACTCTACGATACTATAACGAAAACGCGAGGAAACGAAATGCACAATGGTGAATGAAACGCGCTGTTGTGCGTTCTTGAGTGCTGTGCTTCATCGTTTGGCGTCGTGTTTCATTGTTGTTGCGAACGATCACAGCACCTTCCATTTAATACCAAGGAATCATCTTCCTGTCCAAAATCAAACGGCCATTCGCTTGCAATTGAAATCGCTTTCAAACAATTTTAACTAATTGTCTTAAATTTGTACCCACACCCACACAATTGTAAATATCGTTTCCTACTCACCAATTTTCATAGAAAAACTTCGGCAAAAGCGAGCCACCATCCGTCGCTGTTTTCTCGCTTAAACGTCGAATGTCGAGTAAATCCCTCTCTCTGTCTGTCGAATTCTTGCGGGGATAATTTCAATTGATTTCTTCCTTTGCCCGCCCTCTATAAGGCCACAAGGGGAGCTGACTAATCACAGACACAACAGGGAAATGTGAATTTTTCTTCTTTTTTTTTCAAATTTTTCGTTGTAAACTTCTTTTGAATCGCGAACACACACTAATCAACTATTACACTAAGTATTCCTTTCCTTCCGGCACTCGTTGTTTCTTGTTATCCTTTTACTTTTGAGGTGGGGGAGGGTGGCTTAAGGTATCTGAGTAATTATGCACTTATTGCTTCCAACATCAATTAGAAGGCCAGTGCTCCTCCTCTTCCGCGTAACAATTAAACCGCATAATCGTCGTTAAGGAGCGTAATTACAACACACACTCAACCCGCTCCTTGTTCCTCGCTCGTCCCAGCACACGCGATTTTGTTGCAAGCAAGCAAAAACAATTGTAAATTACCGTCAGCGAAACGAAAACAAAAATAATCTACCCCAGTGCACGAAGACAACGCACGACTTCTTGTCTGCCGCAGAGAGAGTAAAAATGGCGTTAGTGGTAACTACTCGCCTGTTGTCAAAACTAACAGTCGATGCACACACACTCACACACACGCACTCGCGCGCGTACAAAAGGCTAGGAGAGCAGCAGCAAAAAAAAAAACGCACAAAAACTACGCACAGATCACAACAGAATCCCAATTGGAAATTGATTCCACTCGTAGATCGGAGATTATTTCCCGTGCTGTCGTCGTCTCGTTCCGCTGAACGACGTACGACCAAATGTAATCCACACACACACTGGGTAGGCGCACTGCTGCTGCAGCAAAAATGTCGTTCGCTAAATGTGGTGCTGCTGCGGCTTGTGCTCGCTGCTGTCGCCAAACGAGTCCGAGAGATGCCAAATTACGCGACACAGTCCTCACAAAGTCGCCGTCGTCATCGTCGTACCATGTAACACTTTTTTTCCTCCGCTCGGTTTGTTTTTCTTTTTTTCCGTCTTGCTTCGTTTTTTTTTCCTTCGTTCACTCACTCGACCAATGACACTCGACGATGACAAAAATTGAATAAAAAAAATTAATTCTATGTACACGGGGCGCTCGGGTATATAATGTCAAAAGCCTTGGCTCACAGAAGAAGAGGACACAACACGAGATGGCGACACCACCGACGACGACACAACGACGAAAACGACACGCTGCTGACGACAACGAGGAGAACGGAGACACAACGCCAACGACGACGCCAATGACAAAACCGAAAGCGATGAACGAACGACACGGCTATACACCGCCGCACCGCACACAATCGCTGTGTGTCGTTCGATTTGCTGAAGTGTGTGAGCACACACACGCACACCCTCTGCCGCACACACACACGACTCTCGTCTGTCGAATTGATTCACAAAATGAGAGAGGGAGGCGATGTGCGAAGAGAACACAAGTCCTATGTACAGGGCGGCGCACACACACCACGGACGCACTGGCAACGTCTCCAACACCAATGACCGGCCAGCAGAGCATACAGCAAACCCGAAAACGTCCTAGTGTCACCACCGCTGCTCACCACTACCGAGAGCAGTTACTGTCGCAAATGTCACAAGGGATGCGTGCCCGGATTAGCAGCCGGGCTGTGTGAGGGTGTCCCGATTGTAGCTTAGCCTCGCCCCCTCTCTTTCGCGCTCTCGCAAGTTGCACGTAATCCAAGAGCTCGAACAAAAAAAAAAGTGAATAAATCTGCCGCGCGTCCCGTCTAGAGCGTCTCAGCGAACGGACCCATTGATACTGGGCCCCGCCGAGCGATGGCAAAACTTCGCAGCGGCGGCGATGGCGATGGTCATCCACAAGCCGCGAAAAGAAAAAAAACGGCAAAATCAACACCAGTCTTAGATACATCAGAGAGGGGACCCCAACGCACACCACGGACATTGGCGACGACCATAACATCAGAGGGAGAGGCACAGCAGAGGGCGAGAAATCCCAAGAAGCTGGTGAGGCCGACGATAAGGCGAAGAGAGAGCTTCAAAGTCAGGTGTCGCCCTCCCCCTGAAACAAAAAACAAACCACTGACCAAGGCAAGGCAAGGCGCAAAATTGTCTCTCTTACCGTGTGCAGAATGACACACACAAAAAAGAAAACAAACACACAGCCCGCGCGCAAAAGAGACACAGTGAGAGGCAGTGACGGCGAACGGAGCGAGTCCGACGGCAGTCCCAGTGTACCATATGAGTGATTGTGATTCGTTTGCGCCTCGGGCGGTGAGTTGGTGTGTGTGACTTACACACATCGGCCGAAACTCGATTTTTTCCACACACACACTCACCCACTGGCTCTGGCTGCCGTCCCATGCCACTGGCAGGAGGGCACTTATCCGATTTGAAAAATCGTGTGACACTGTAAAATGTGTCCACCGCTGTACATAAGTGCTCGCTCGGCATCACGAACACACTCTCACCAGCGAGGTCGTGGTGGGCGAATGTACAGAAGAGAGAGCTCTTTTATCGGTGCATGGAATTTCTAAGAGAGCGCGTGAAGAAAACCAAGTATCGGTAAGGTAGGGCGACACTCCAAAGAGAGCGAATGAATTTTCGTGTCTGAGCAGTTTTATTCAAAGTGGGCGGGAGAGACGCGGACTATGTGAGAAATATTTTCAAGTGCTCCCGCCGAAGACACGAAAATAACTGGGTTCACGCCCGAGGCTTTAATGGGAATAGACTGTTACAAGGGCAGAATCATTAGCTAACCGTGTGTGCCCAGCGCAGTGGCGGGCACGAGGGGTGGCACATTTAAGCTGCTCTCGTTAGAGTCTTAAATTTTAGGTGTGCGAATCGATTTTGGGAGGTGCGTGGTTGAGGCTTCCGGAACGCCATCGAATCGCGATTCGGGGAAGTCGGCGTGAAAATCGTTTAAAGGGGCTTTCCGTACTCATGTCCATCGATGCCAGAGAAGGGCTGTTTTGGTTTTATTCGACAGAGGATGCAGTTTAAAGGAGGAATAGATTTTCCGTTAGGCGAAGGTTGTAAGTAAATAGAAGTTCAGCTTGGAGTCCCTGGGCAATATGCCTGTCGGTACATTGTTTCTGCTGCTAAGGAGCTGAAAAACGATGTGGCGCTCTAGCGGGGAATTGATCAGGATTTGGGAAAGGAACTGGTCAATTGGTCACTGGTCCGGCTTTCAGCCGAGCTTGTCTGTCTTGATGATCTGTGCAACCTCGAAAAGGGATAAAAAAAGGACTTCCTTGTGTTTTAAAGATGAAATTTCTGCGGATGTCTTTTTCTAAAATTGTGTGAAAAAGGTTAACGGACGAAATTAAAAGCTTATTTCGCAAATTCTGACTCAGCCTTCTGTGAAAACGCTTGCCAGAGCCTATGAACAACACACCTTCAGCCCGTACAGTCTTCGAATTCGGTTCAATTGGTCAAGGAAACAGAGGACTTCTACATCAATGATGGCTAATACAGGTTATGAAGGACTTCAATCAGCTTGGTATTCGAAATTGAAGGCGTCCAGCGGGATCAACCTGCAGCGGCACTTTTGGGGAAAGAAGAAGAACTTGGGTATCACGCTTGTCATTGACTTTGCAAGTTGAACTGAAGCGTGTCAATGGGAAATTAGTAAAACGATATCAGAAGCATTTGGGGAATTTGCATTTTGAAGTGTACAAGACTTTCATTCTTTGCTGGAGCAGGCCGCAAGTCAAGTTGAAAGTGGATTTGTTTTTTAAGAAAGGGTGTCTCTGGTGTTCAGTCTTGTCTGAGAGACAGATTTTAAACAGAGACCTGCTTCAGTCACAGAGACTGAGGAGTGTATCAGTGGACAGAGGGCTGTTTTCCTTTTCTTTTTCGTGCCTTCAACCACACATGCCATCGTGGCATTGCGGTAAGTGCGTTGAGAATCACGCCGAGGTTTATTTGGTTCAATTGCTGGGCTTCGTCGTTCATCTGGCAGCACCTCTATCAAGTTGTCAATAACTCTCAATAGTGGTCAGTGAAAAGTTTCTCCAACTTTGTCGTTTTAGCTTGTTTTTTTGCGAGTTCACAAAAGAGCGCAGAAAAGAAGCTAATTTTTTGGACACCTGTTGAACTTAGAGCTTTCCTTTGTTTGATGGACACCATGGCGTAGTAGATAAGTGAGTAGCGGATAGGTACATGGGCCCAGGTCCACCGCCGCTCTGTAGGGCCACAACAAAAAGAAGGATAGGTACAAGAACCCTTCATAGGAAATTCAATTTTGAATTCTTCCACAAGAAGAAGAAGAATAAGTACACGGACAGATTTGAATTCTGAACTGAACTTTGCTTCACATTTTGACGTTCAAGATGCTCCTCTTTCCAAGTGGGCTATAATAATTGTTGGCGCTACAGTCCAAAGGGAGACCAGGGCCTAGCTTGCTCATCAAATACTCGTGTTGTGCGCGCTACTGTTCTCTCACGAGTAGAAGGGACCTACAGTTTTTGCCCACTCCGAACGGCGAAGTTTGAGAAGCTTTCTTAGACAGTTATTGATCATTGAGTGTTGTCAGCAGCTCGAAAGAGGTGGTGCCGTGAAAAATTCGAGGTGTTGAGATGGGAATCGAACCTAACCCTTCGGCGTGTGAGCGTCGCACTCTACCCACTACGCCACGCCCGCCAAGTGGGTGTTGTACTCATATTTCGATATTCGATGTTGGTTAAACGGAATGTTGGCTTTAAATGCTGGAAAGTAATCTTCACTGACCTCAAGAACATCCCTAATATCTTCTAAGTTCTTTCAGTTTCAGAATTCTTCTTGAGACACCGAATCTTAAGAAAGATGGTCAAAGCTGTCGCCACGAAGAACTGGACTAAGTGAAAAGAATTTAAATGTAAAAGCGGCGTTTTCTAAGTGCCTGTGGTCTGTGTGCACTCAATACAACAAGGAACGGTCTTACGTCAGTCATTCAATGAAATACTTATAAAAATACAACTGGACCCTTCAAAAGTGCAAATAAATTAATCCCTCTGCGATTGTCAAATGAAAATTTTCTCCAGTTTAAGACGTTTTAATTATTGTGGTCGCCGTGGCGTTGTGGGTAGAGTGCGACACTTGCATGTCGAAAATAAACATTTGATTCTCTGCTGAACTCGCAGTTTCACAGCATCACCTCTGTGCGCACAGAACGAATAGCTGATGAGCAAACTAGGGCAGGTCCCACGTGGACAGGCACGCCACTTAATTATTGTTATTACTTCATAACTGTTCAACAACGAAGCCATTTTTTAGACCTTCGAGCAGAGCTGTAAGTCTTTAAGTCTTTTCTGTTTAAAGAAACAGCTGGTTCCATAGCATCCCAAATTGTTGCTAATTTGCCGGATTGCACGTTCTCCAAAGAAACAACTTCTTTTACTGCACTCTTAATTTGCGAATAATCTAAAAGAAGTTTTAGAAGTGACACAAAATCGTGTCATGCTGCTTGGGCAGATTTCCGTGTCTCATAACATTTTGTTACTTATTCTCCTGCGTACTGAAATTTAATGTTTCATAACAAATTCCACCCTAAGCATTTAGTCTAGCTGAAGCGGGCGGCCTACATAACATCATATTCTTTGAATTCTGTTTCACCTGGTGTAGTACAATCCAGGAAGCATCTTCTGCTTCTGCATGCACAAAGCGAAAGAGCGTCCTTTGGCTAAAACAGGAAGCATCTTCTGCTTCTGCATGCATAAAGCGAAAGAGCGTCCTTTGGCTACAACAGGAAGCATCTTCTGCTTCTGCATGCACAAAGCAAAAGAGTGACCTTTGGTTAAAAACTTTAAGACACGTAAGTTCCTTATTTTCGACCCATTCCATACGCACACGGATTTGATTTTGGTTTCAATTAAAGGAACATGCTGAAAGGAGCAATTCTAAGTAATTATAGAATTATTGCCTCTAAATCAGCAACTTTGGTGAATTTAAACATTTTTCCGATTCAGCCGTGGTGAACATTTAATGTCTGAACATCCTCGAGGCAACTGTCTTACAGACTCTCACTCGCACAAGAATGACAATAATTTGACGACAGTTTGACGCAAGGGCGGAAGGAGAGTGCTAATTGAACGCCATTTTTTTCACAATTGATAATATAAAAATTTAAAATAAAATAAATGCGACAGCTGTTGGACTATTTCTTCTTAAAAAGTGATGGGAAAAATTTTCGAAATGTCTCATGATGCTTATTTGTCTATTATTCGGCAGGAATAGGAGAAAGTTGTGCGGGTCTAGCCAAATTTTCGGAAACGTTTGTCTGGTCATTTGCATCCTTACGGCAATTTCTAATCATTTCGATTTTTTATAAGAGGCAGTCAAATAGAGAGAAGTCTGGCTTCAACAGAAACGAACGTTTTACTTTACAGTTGAATTCTTACAATTTTTAAATTTCTTTAAGGTTTTTTTCCCACACATGTACATTCCACTGTCCTTGAGCTCATTCCTTTAAGGCTCGAATGACTGTTTAAAATTGAATGAGCCTGTGCTGTGAGTTGAGACAATTTCAAATATGCAGAAAGAGTAAATGTGAAGTACGTCAAATTTGTGCCGCAAATCAATTGCGGCATGTCGTGCACATTCAAGATAGTGCAGTGATCGTCCAGATCGAAGTTTTCTGGTTCGGTAAAACAAAGCTAGTTTACTTATCTCTGTAACACAACGTGTATCCTAACGTATCCTTAGTTAAAACTCCGTTCCCAGCTTTAAGAAACATGGTCCAATTATGCCACTGTGACTCACAGTAGATGCATTGGCCCCAGCCCAAGACGTGTGGGTTTCCCAATCCTTGCTATCATCGACTGCAGCTAGTCAGTAAAGAAAATTTCATCCGATTTACAAATTAATAAATTCGAGATCCCACACAAGTGTAGAAAAACCTCAACCAACTTGAAGTGCGCAATTGGAGGCAGCTAGCTAAAGATCGTGCTGGTTAGAGAGGCATGCTGGTTGAGGAGCAGGTCCACCCCGGACTGTAGCACCATAAGAAGAAACAGAAGAAATTCGAGTTCCTTGTGCAGATTTCCCCTCCTCAGTGTCCCACACTCTGCCACTGCAGTCACACGTTCATCTGTGCGCAACGTACATTGACAAAGACTCTTTGCATAAGCTTCGTCTTTCGAATACCGCACTGTTTGATGTGTAAAGCGCTCACTTTGCAAATTCTTTTGAAACCACACTTGGTTCGAAAGCAAGACGTCTTATATCAGCCCGCTGAGGTTGGAATTCACTTTCTGAGTGGAAAGCAACTTTCAGTGCCGATGCAACTGAGGATTTAGGGAAAACTCGAGACGACACTCAAACACAGGCAGATTATCAGTTTTTGGATTTTTCGTGCCATTATGTTGATACTCTCGTGGCCGCCATGGTGTAGTGGGTTGAGTGCGACGCTAACACGCTGAAGGGTCTAGGTTCGATTCCCGGCTGAACAGCTCGAATTTTTCACGGCACCACATCTTTCGAGCTGCTGACAACACTTAAAGAGTAATAATTGTCTAAGAAAGCTTCTAAAACTTCGCCGTTCGGAGTGGGCAAAACACAGTAGGTCCCTTCTATTCGTGAGAGAACAGTAGCGCGCACAACACGAGCAGTTGATGAGCAAGCTTAGCCCTGGTCCCCCTGTGGACTGTCGCGCCATCAATTGTTATAATTATTATGTTGATACTCGATTCTATTTCCGACTTGTGCCTTTTGGACATACCACTGTAACACGATGAAAAAATATGATGTTGTCTGTTCAATGACTTGATGTGTACTAAATATTTTTCACAGATGTCATAGCAAACAAACAAAAAAAAAAAAAAAAATAAGGGCTCGTTCACAACAGGGAACATTCCCTATCTTGAGTCCCGGAAGCTTCTTAATGGCCGGCAGTATAGCTTCCGAAGCCACTGTTCCACTGGTTATCTGATGGCATATCTCACTGAAAAGTGGAACCAATCTTTGCACAATGTAGGAGAAAGCAAGATTGTTGCGGTTGATATTTCAAAGGCATTCGACAGGATCTGGCATCAGGCTCTCTTGTCGAAAATGCGTGCTTTTGGGATCGATGAGTCTCTTCTTCAATGGATTAGAAATTACCTTTCGAACCGTTCAATACAAGTCGTTTTGGATGGATTCAAGTCTGATATTCACCATATTAATGCTGGTGTTCCCCAGGACTCTGTTTTGTCTCCGACACTCTTCCTCACTTTTATAAATGATCTCTTGTCTGCTACCTCTAATCCTATTCATTCCTTCGCTGATGAGAGTACGCTCAGCTTTTCATATAAGTTCCTTGGCTCACGTCCCTCCACTTCGGCCATAGACTCAGAGGCAGCGTATGTTAAGCACATTAAATTCCGACTTTGACAGCCTAATCGATTGGGGGAATAAGAATAGAGTGGAATTTAATGCTTCCAAAACCCAGTGCTGTCTACTGTCGTTAAAGCGATCACAAAATAATCAGCCGTTATCCATGAACGGCACTTGCGTTGTTAAAACCGAAAGACTTTCCATCCTCGGTATGTGTATCAACCCAACAATTAGTTGGAACGATCACATATTTGAGGTTGCCAAAAATGCTGCCAAATGTCTAGGCTTCCTTAAACGATGCAAGAAGTACTTCACCCCCTCTGATCTGGCTACAATATACAAGGCCTACATACGCCCAAAACTTGAGTATAACGCTCCTACTTGTTCAGGTGCTTCTAAGACCTCCCTACACCTGCTGGATAGAATTAAAAAGCGAGCGATAAAAACTTATAGGTGACAGTAATATTGCTAAGTCGATTGATTCGTTAGAACACCGACGTAATGTCGAGTCGTTGTCACTCTTTTTTCGCTATTTAACATGAAATGCTCAGATGAATTAGCCAGTTGCATTCCTCCCCTTCAAGAATTCACCCGCAATACACGCCTCGCTAAGAATGCCCACCAATTCACCCTCAAGCCCTCTTTCGGACGTACAGTCAAATTCAGAGACTCGTTCTTCAGCCGCACTACACGAATCTGGAATGCTCTTCCCAATTCGATTTTTTCTCCTCATTACAATCCACAGGCATTTAAAACCAATGTGCATCGGTACCTCCTCTCCCTCTCTTCCTCTATACTTTCGGCCCGTACTGTGACTTGATCTGGTCACTTAAGGGTACTCGCAACCCCTTTTGCACGCGTCAATTATAAAAAAATCGACACATTTGTATCTTGACGCTCACTTCATACCGGTATACCTGGTATGTTCTTTGTTATGTTAAAGCTTCTGTCACCGACGTGGTCCTCTCGGCGCTGTGAGAAAAGTGCGACAATCAGACTCAAAGGTCCCTCGGGTTGATTCTTGGCGTGCAAACGTTGCATTTTTTCACCGTACCTCCCCTCTCGAGTTGCTCACAACGGGTTGATTCTTGACTTGCTAACATTGCATTTTTTCACGTCACCCCCCCTCTCGAGTTGCTCACAACGCTCTTTGGGTACTGCTTGCTTCTCAAATTTCCCCATTTGAAGGCGGAGGAAAACTAAAGGTCCCTTGAAGTGGAAGTCGTCCAAGTCCATGTCTTTCATATTAGTCAGAAAGAGGGGTTTTTAAATGACTCTGTCTTGCCACAGTGTGGAAAGCCAGTCCGAAATTGAAAACCAAGCTACCAACCCTTTTGACTGGCAGACAATATTCAACGAATGCTATTGATCTAAGGAAAAGTTTGAGAAAAGTTTCGTTTTGATCTATGGAAAAGTTTCGTCCATCGTAGCTGCTTGAGAGAGAACGAAAGCCGGAATAACACAAGCCCTTGCTGAACGGACTCTGTCGCCCTGCAATAAACAGATGTAGACTGTCACCGACACTTGTTTCACACTTCACGTCGAATTCTTCATAAGTGTGACAAGGCCATTTGTGAACAGTTTACGGACATTCAGAAATTAGTTATTTTAGACATGAGCTCGATAGGAACTGACGACGAACCCCGCTTATCAGAATAACTAGGCACTCGATTTACTCGCAAGAATTAGAAATTAGAACAGCGATTGCTCTGTTTTTCGTGGAATCCTTTCACTGTGAGTCGTCATATCTGCACTTGCTCCTGGTCCAATGTATTCAACTTCTTTCCCAAAACCACCACTTAGTGAATTTGATCCATTTCCTGCCCCATAATGCACATTTCTGGAACATTTACTTCCCCTATTAAGCCCTTGCGTGTTCAACTTGTGCAGTTGACAGACATTCTGTTAACAAACTTTACTTTAAGCATATCCTTGCGTGGAAAATAAGACTGGCCTTTCTGTTCTGTGTTTCTTGACCAGTTCAGTTCAGTTTTGACTGAGTTATGTACCCTTTGCAGCCACAGTTAGTAAAAAAACGATAATCTCTAATAATTAAAGCCACTCATTGCTTAGAGCTCTCATATCTCAAAAATCTCTGTCATTGAGTCCTCACTTTCCTTCTTTTTCTTCTTCTTCTTATGCCGCTACAATTCGGGGTGGACCTGTGCCTCAATAAACATGCCTCTCCAACTAGCTAGCTACCTCCGCCTCCAACTTGCGCACTCCAAGTTGGTTGAGGCCCTTCTTCACTTGTGGACGCCACCTTAGCCTAAGCCGTCCTCACTTTGCTTTCCTTTTCCAAATGTTGATACAAACGCAATCGTAATTTTCAAAATTCAGCCCTTTCGTACCTTGAAAGGCAAACAGGATGAATCGATCGTCATTCATTGTTCTTCCACTGTGGCATGACTTAAGCTACTATTCACTTCTTTAAAAATTGCCTGCCGTTCGCGAAGAAATCTCGAAATCTTCTTCCACTTCTACAAACTCCGTCTTTGATTTCCTTCTCTCTTCCCCTTTGGTCTTTCTTCTGCTCTCTAGCACTCCTTTCAATCTCTTTGGCGTTCATTGCTGCCAAATCTTGTGTCACTTGGGCCAAGTCCATGAGCCCAGAATCGCTTTCCAAGGGATATCATCAGACATCGGATGGAACTCCAGAAACTCCAGCTGCACACGCCATCAGTTTGGTCAAACTGAACCACTTTGCACGTCCACAGCAAAGTAAACCAACAGTGACCCCGTTTCGCTTGCAGCACACCCCCGGGCACACCCAGCGCATCATCTTTCCGCGTCAACAGCCCGCAATTAACAATCAATCAGCTGACTTCCATTAGAAGGCGCATCTCAGAATCCCGTCGGCAGTTGCGCACTCCACCGCCAGCGCTTCTCCGCCGACGATCTTGCGGGACGATAAACGACGCTTCACTTGGTCCGCCCCTTTTCTGCCACTCATTACCGCATGAATTTCAATATTCTTCTCCGGAGATGTCCCAGTCCTCGGGCGATCCCAGCTCCATCGATTGCCGACTAATTGCTGTTAAGTGGCGAGGCATTATCGATGCATTCGCGTCTAATGACTTTTTATCGACTTTTCCCCGTGCCCTGGTCCAGATATTCATTCATCATGCTCGCGATGCATCGCCGGCCGTGGGGATGCCACAGGAGCCTTGTGTTCAAGTGCCTCGCCTGGAATCGATGAATCTCGTGGAATTCAATTCACCCCACCGCCCCCAACGACAAACAGCTGGCACTCTCTTACCGACGACGACGACGCAGCCACTCTCTTCGGTCGGTTCCATGCTCCATTTGCTCCCCAGTTCGACTGGCTCTCTTCCACGGTGACTGTGACAAGCGCTCTGTGTGCTCTGCACTCCAAAACCGGATGGCGCTCTGGTGGTGGTGGTGATGGTGGCTCGTACCCAGGCCAGAGACTTTCAAATCGAATTAAATACCCGGCGACACTTTGGACTTCGGGCTGAGAACAGACCTCCTACCAGCAGCTGTGAAGGGAAGGTGGGTGGGGGACAGCCAGCACAGTGTGGCGACACATACAAACGTCACGGCAGTCGAGGCAGTCGTGTTCTCTGTCCCACTCGTGCTCCACCGATCCGGGCCTCCCTCTCTGGCGATGGATTTAGAGTGCGCGCGGTTGCAATGCGACACAAAATTGCGCCACGGCGACGAATGGGAGCCCAGGCCACCTCGAAAGTGTCGTTGTGTGTTCTTTTATTTGGTGGGACGAATCGAAAATCCAAATCTTTGCATTACTGAGCGAGATGGCGCACCGCTGCCGCCGGAAGACCGAGCGGGACGGAGCTCTGTTTACTTTCCAAGGTTTTACGTTAGTTAAGGAGGCGACACTAGCGACACTTGCGACCTGTGACCGTATTTGGAGTGGAGCGAGTGCTTCTTGTGTCGTTCGTGGGCAAATCCGTGGGAGCAGCACGGCGACAATATGGGATCGAGAAGAGGACAACTAGATGTGGTTTGTGCTCGATGGGTGGATGGGGTCGCTGTGTATCCACGCTTCGCTGTGACACAGTGCGACAGAGACGACCCACTGTGTGCGTATTGGCTGCGGCGTGGGCTGTGCGAGATGGAGACTGTTGGTAGGGGGTGCGAGTAGGTGACCATCGGCCTCTGGTGACTGGGTGGATATACACGGGAGTCCCCGGATTTTTCTTTTTCTGTTTAATTGGACACTCATCCTTGAGTGCGGCAGGGTGGTGTTCGCGCAAGGGAACTGGGGACTTTCAGAAAATGGATTTAATTGGTTGTGGTTGGATTCTTTTTTACGGTCTCCTGGTGGCTGTGACAGCTTCCAAAGCCAGGTGATGGGACTGCGTGAGAACGGGCAGAGATAAAAAAGGCGACATATTAGGAAGGCTGTTCTGGGGTGTGCAGATTTTAGAGCAATCCGAATGGCCAGAGTTGAGAGACATTATTCCGTGGGAAGTTCAAGGAACTGTGTGACTGACGGCTGACAGCATGGGTGCTTTTGTGATGATAGTGACTAAAGAACAAGAAGTTTGATACTTCCTTATTCAAGAATTAAAGATGTTCAGTGTTCCTCTTAAGACTACAGGTGCCCCAACGTCCGCGACAGGAGTTTCGTTTGACGGAAGCATAGATATTCTGCCAATTCAAAAAATAGGTGTCCGGTTGCGATCTGCTGAACTTCATTAGCTTCTAGGGACTCTGTCGGTTGCCCGGGCAGTGATTCGGATGTCCCTGTCCTCTGAGACAATTTCCTGCAGACAGAGAGCATCGGCCTAGTGGGATTCTTAAGGCTCAACCGGGGCTTGTGAGTTCTAATTCTTATGGTCTAGGACTTGGTTGAAGGGGTCCACGAGGTACAATGATGTACAGCACACAGGACTAAGGTTTTATTTATGCGTGCAAAGCATGAACAATGAAGATAAGGTATTAATAAATTTGTTTGCGCTTCAGTCCACAAAGCCCTAAGCTTCGACTACTATTCCATTTTTTTTTATTTATCTTCATTGGTCAAGAGAACCATACAGACAGCCTAACCAACTAGCCATCCGCTGCGTGTGTGGGCTTTCGGGGCAATTGAGTACAAGACCAATCCTTCGAAACACCCAGTAGACTCTGTACAACACTTTGCTAGTCCCCATCAATGGAATCTTTTGAGGGCAGATAGAAAGAGTTTTTGTCTTGATTCGTGTGATACATGGTGCTGCTTGCGTTGATGGAAAGACTTAATCACGGTACTGTATGGGCTCTTTACAGTTCCATGTCCTTAAAAGCGTCTTCGGATTCCACTCTTGAAAGCTCATTTTACTTGCAAGCCAGAGTCAATAGGTCCTCTTATTTGTTATCTGTCCCCGTATATACATATAAGGTTGTTTCCCTTCCGCTTTTTTGCTCTTCATTCAATGCTTCATAAAAAGTGTTACAGTGATCGGATTTAGTTCAAATATGCGCCGTTTTGTTAGATAATCTGTTTCGATCTAGACGGCGACTTCATAATACCCCCCGTCGTAGAAGCACCCCTTCCTTATTTGCGAAGAACTCGGACAGCCACTTTTCACAAGCCTCTTTTGAGTTTGAATTCACACCACCAAGGTCGTTCGCCATGGACAGACACAGGTGGTAATCACTTGGCGTTATAATAATAATTGTTGGCGCTACAGTCCAAAGGGGGACCAGGGCCTAGATTGCTCATCAACTACTCGTGTTGTGAACGCTACTGTTCTCTCACGAGTAGAAGGGACCTACAGTGTTTTGCCCACTCCGAACGGCGAAATTTGAGAAGCTTTCTTAGACAGATATTGCTTTTTGAGTGTTGTCAGCAGCTCGAAAGAGGTGGTGCCGTGAAAAATTCGAAGTGTTTAGCCGGGAATCGAACCTAGACCCTTCGGCGTGTGAGCGTCGCAATCTACCTACTACCTACTTGGCGCTATGTCCGGGCTATATAGTGGATGCGATAAGACCTCCCATCCGAGCTCCCGTCCCGAGCTCCTTCTGACGAGTCTCCAACGAAGTGTGTGATCTGGCGTTGTCCTGGTGGAACACTACACCCTTCCTGTTGGCCAATTCTGGACGCTTCTGGTAGATAGCCTGCTTCAAGTGGTCCAGTTGTTCGCAGTAGATGGTAGAATTAAGCGTCTGCCCATATGGGAGCAGCTCATAGTAGATGATTCCCTTCCAATCCCACCAAACACACAGCAAAACCTTCCTGGCCATCAATCCCGGCTTGGCCAATGTTTGGGGCGATTGACCGGCCTTCAGCCACGACCGTTTTCGCTTGATATTGTCGTATGTGATCCATTTTTCGTCGGCAGTCACCATCCGCTTCAAAACTGGGTCGAGTTCGTTCCGTTTCAGCAGCACGTCATAGGCCTTGATTCGGTCCAGAAGGTTTTTTTTTTGCGTCAAATCATGCGGCACCCAAACATCAGCCTTCTACAGGTGGTTTAAAATGGTTTGGGCACTAACTTCCATCTCCTGGACGAGGTCACAAGATGCCACATGCCGGTATAACTCGATGATTACCATGATTCGGTCGGTATTCGGCGTCACAGGTCTAACGCCGGTTGGCTTATCTATGGTGCCTTATAAGCGCCTTGTTTGGCTGCATGTGCTTGCCTGCAGTTGTCGTCAAACCATGAGTTCCTTCTGGGTGGTGACCTGACACCCAGTACATCGGTGGCAGCTTCTTTGATGCTTCTTGACAGCGTTTCCATTCTTCTTCTATGCTTAGTGCAGGCAGCGTTGAACTCTGAGCGAGTTTCAGGGAGACTCCGTCGGCAAAGCTCCCAACAATCGGCTGCGATTGTAGCTTTTCGACGTCAAACCGTTTTGGCCGGTCTCGACTCCGTTGCTTTCTCGATATCCGGCTTCTTACCTTGGCTACAAGAAGGTGATGATACGATTCGATGTTTGCTCCTCGGATTGTTGGGCCTTCGAGAATTTTGGAGGAGTGTCTGACGTCGATCGCAACCTGATCAATCTGTTTGACGGTTGATTGAGATCGCCAGGTCCTTCTGTGAATGTCCAGTTGTGGGAAACGCGTGCTAGCCACAAAGAGGTTCCGCCACGAGGCGAAGTCCAACAGTCTGAGTCCGTTTTTTGATGTGTTGTTGAGCAGGCTGTGTTTACGTCTAATGTCTTCCTTTCCCAGCTGAGCGTTGAAATCTCCTAGAACGATCTTGGTGTCGTAGCTAGGGCATCGCTAGGAGATCATAAAAGTCATCCTTGCTGCTGTTATTCTTCTGCTCTGTCGGGGGGGTGAGCGCATATTAGGCTGATATTCCCGAACTTAGCCTTAATGCGGATTGTCATGAGGCGTTAGCTGCCGGGGTCGTAGCTTAAAACTTTTTGTCTAAGTCTGCTTCGAACAACAAATCCGCATCCGAATAAACGCTGCGTTCTCTCTCTCTATAGCAATCGCTGTTGTAAAAATCGCAGTTCCTCATCGTTTTCTTGCCGGGCCATCCCATCGCACTTCCTGGATGGCGGTAATGTCTGCCTTGTAGCAGTCAAGGGCCTCCAAAAGTTGTTCGGCTGCACGTGGTCGGTTAAGCTACCTCACATTCCACGCTCAGAACCCTATGTTATCCTTATTACGTTTGCTGGGGTCGTCAGCAGTTGGTCCTACATTATCCGAGGCATTTCGGCGTTTCTGAAGTACATTATTTTTTTACGTGGTGAGGTGGTAGGCCAGGCCCATCATTTAAACCCTCGGGCAGAGGGGCTTGCTGCATACATTGGTTCACCATACAACGGGCGTTGTGATGGCTATCTAGGGGGCGCCGCGTGGAGGCTGTATGTCAACTTAATCTGTGCACTAACGAAGATAGTCTTGGTAGCTCACCATGTTGAGCGCAATCAACGACGTTACCTCGCGTGCACAGGCCCATGCCCTCTGGTGATTGATTTAGTCATGAGTAATTTCTGAGAATAATGAATAATTTACTGGTCAATCATTTTTATCATGAGTAATGCATAAATTAATTATTCGCTTGAATCCGGCAACTAATGACTAAGTTAGTCATTAGTTATTATTTGACCAAACTTTCTTCTCCACTTGTGTGCACCACCTTGGCCTTGACCGTCCTCTATTGCGTTGTCCCAATGGCTCGGATTCATAAACTTTCTAAGCTTGAGGTGGAATGTTCATACGCTCTACATGCCCTAGCTAGCCTAAGCGTTGTATAAGAAGCTTGTTCAGACCGTACAGATCATACAGTTCACCTCCAAATGCCACCAACGCAAACTGGAACAAACATTGCACACAACTTTCAAATGGACTAAGGGCCTCTCCATCCGCTTTTACTAACGTTCTGCGCCATAAAGCAGAACTGCGAGGATCAAGCTGTCAAACCCTTCGAGAATGGGCTCAATTATTTCATTGTACTGGAAACCCTTGCCTTCCTAAAAATTTCTACTGCCTAGCAAGACGTTCTCTCCTAGACATCGATGCTGTGTGTCCTTCATTGTCGAAAGCGTACACATACTTCGTCTTACTCCTTTTACCGCAAGGCCCAAAATCAAAATCACTTTTGGAGAAAATTTGACCAGTCCCTGTCGTCCTGCAAAAACACCTTAAAGTTCTTTAGCTCGACTCGTGCACCAGGTTCTAGTCCTTTCCCCTACGGAAGTTTTTGATAGTTTCAATCTTTTAGTAACGAAATGAACCAGCGCATCCATTTGAATGATGCTAAAATTAGTAAAAGCGTCCTACATCGTTGGTCGAACCTTCCATCAACAGTTGGGCGCTTTTTCAGCTGGAAGAGATGGCATGACGCTCGTAGATGCAAGCTGACCAAGTGCGCACTCCCAATAGTGAAAGCAGAAAAAATTGCACACGACTTATTGGGGACACTTCGCCTTTGCTAAACCCTTGAGTATGCCTGGGCTAAAGGATGACATAATAATAATAATTGTTGGCGCTGCAGTCCAAAGGGGGACCAGGGCCTAGCTTGCTCAACAACTACTCGTGTTGTGCGCGCTACTGTTCTCTCACGAGTAGAAGGGGCCTACAGTTTTTTTTGTCGACTCCGAACGGCGAAATTTGAGAAGCTTTCTTAGACAGTTATTATTCTTTGAGTGTTGTCAGCAGCTCAAAAGAGGAGGTGCCGTAAAAAATTCAAAAAATTGGTTTTGAGGTGGGAGTCGAACCTAGACCCTTCGGCGTGTGAGCGTCGCACTCTACCCACTACTCCACGGCGACCACAGCTAAGGGATCATACTCTTTGCAAAACACTTGCTCTTGCATTGTGCCACCTATACTTGAATCAGTTGGCGGCTGTTCACTGGTGACGCTTTTGTAGCTGAAACTTAGACTCTTCATCACAGAAGTGCTTGCTGATGTCCTTCCAGAAGATCAGAAAAAAGAAAGTGTAGGTCACCGGACAATGGACCAGTTTTATAATCTGAGTGCTCCAATGGTCTGAGTGATTCACAGCCTCCAACAAAAAGAGCAACAAGTGCGTCGATCAGTTCAAGACGGCACTCCGACTGATTGTTGCCAGAATTCTCAGAACTAAATTTGTCGCCGAATCGATATGTCTGTCAATTGATATCTCTAGCTCACCCAGTAGTCCATACACAAGGCACTCTTCTCAGAAGCCGCTCATAAACTGAATGAAAACTAACGTCCTACCTGCTGACACGACGCTTTGGAACCCGTTCCACTGGTTTCGGCACGAAAATTGCAAGATTCCCGGACTTCAGCCGCACACGCACCGCCGCCAATGCAATGGTGTAAGTGAATCCTTCCAAACCAACGTCACCAGGTTTGGTGGCTCGTCAAAGGGTTAAGGCCGAACATTTAACCCTTTCGCTGGGACATTCCTCAAATAAAATAATCGCGACACAACGGAAAGAAAAAAATACGCGCAACAATCCCTTTGTTTCCGTCCATTGTCCGGGACTCATTAGGATATAATTACTCCAAGAAAAGCAGCCATCACGGAGCAGTCCTTCGGAGGTACGTATCATAATTATCATCGGGGTGTTAATGCTGATCCCCTTAACCCTTTCGCTGGCAAACTTCGTCTGCATGATCGTCAGCGTCCGTTCTTCCTCTTATTGTTTACTGCCACATTTATGACGCAGCGTCATCGTGATCGTCATCCTTTCTATCGCTCGATCGCTTAACCCTTTCGTCTGGCATTTGAAGAAAACCCACTGAAAGGACGGATCACTCATAAAAGGAGGCCGTAAACCCATCAGGACGTGTCTTTGTCGGAGTCTCGCAAGTCCTGTAATCTGCATCCAGGGCCGATTGTACGGTTTTATTGAGCTTCCCAGTGCACGGGGCTGATGTGTCGTAAAAGCGACAACGATTCCGAACAAACACGCATTCCTGACACGACGGAGCTGGTGTCATTCAGAAGTTTTGTCGTGTTGGTGGCAATGGACGAGTCGGTGCCGCGGTGCGTGTCCTCCAGCGAGGCGAAAGGGTTAAGCGAGTGGATTACTTCGGTTATTTTCGTTTATTGTTTTACAATCTAGCGGGCAACAACAAGCAAAAATAAAAGAACATGCGAGCTGGGCTGCGGATAAACGGAGTGTGGAAGGGATGGCGGCTGAAAGGGATCTGTCGGTTGAAGAGCGACTTTGAACTGTTTTTTTGATTCCTAATAAGATTCTGAGTGGATCGGTGAAACACCTTCAGTGATCTAGCATGTACGTCATGTTGGTGGTGTGGAGGACAATTCTCGGCATGTTTGGTTGCAGTGAAGATTCCTTTATGGGGGCATGACTGATGCTACTATGTTTTCAGAGTTACGAAGGCTACCTTTTATATTTCGGGATTGGGCAACCCTAGTGTTGCAATCTGGCAATTGTCAGCTCTATCGTAAAGTTTGACATTTTTGAGGTTATACGTACTTAGAACGTTTTGACATACGAGCGCTATTTGTGGTGTTTACAGTAACTTGAAAGATTCATCTCGCTCAAAAATGGAGCTAAATCGAGAAAATTTTCGTGCGATTATCTTTTACAACTTTCGATGTGGATTAACTCAACAACAGTGCATCGATGAACTTAATTCAATTTTTGGGGATGAAGCTCCAATAAGGACCAGTGTTTATCGAATCGATGGTGAATTCAACCGAGGTCGTGGTTCATTCCAACACGAATTTCGTGAAGGTCGTCCAAAATCAGTTGTTGCTCCGGAAACCATCGATGCTGTGCGCCAATTGATATTGCAAGATCGTCATGTGACCCACTGTGAGATTGAGATAAGCTCAGGGATTAGTGGGACCAGCATACATTTAATATTGCATGAACATTTGACCGTTAAACAAATTTGTTCGCGTTGGATACCACACAATTTGTCAATCCCTCAAAAAAGGCTCGTGTCGATTGGTCCAAAGAAATGCTCCACAAATACGATCGCGGTGCTTCGAAACACGTAAATGACACCGTGACACCACGACAATGCGAGTTCTCACACATTGGCTCAAACAACTGCATTTTTGAGCACTCAAAACATTGATTTGATGAGTCATCCGCCGTATACTCCTGACTTGGCACCAAATGGGTTCTTTTTATTCCCATACGTTAAAAAATAAAATGAGAGGTGAACGTTTTTCGACACCTGAAGAAGCGGTTGGTGCGTACATAATGCAAGTTTTGGAGATACCTCACTCAGAGTGGCAAAAGTGCTTCGACAACTGGTTCAAACGCATGCAAAAGTGTATATTTCTTAAAAGTGTATAGATCTTGATGGGGAATATTTTGAAAAAACAATAAAGCTGTTTTCGATGATTATTATTTGTTTTCGTTCTATAATCCCGCAAATATAAAAGGCAACTCTCTTACATCCTCTCACATTCACCAAATTTAATTTTTCTCTTTTGAATAAAAATATTTCTAATGCGACTTATTTAAATTAACAATTATATATAAAATGTAGGTGTCAGCTCAACAGTTCAACAACAACTCCGACTGATAAATAATTTTGAATTTTTTCAAGTGAAATATTTTCAATTTAGCGGTTCTGGCTTAACAACAGGGTGTTAAGATCCGTGTTCCTTTCTAATATTCCTTTATTTCATTTATATCCCTTCAGCCTTGTTGGAAAGTTTTATCACTATTGGAGTAGAAGTCAATGAATGCCTGGGGAAGAGTCTCCTCGAGAAGTATTTTGTATGCGCTGAGCAATGGTTGTCCATCAACTACCCCCATTAATCTGGGACGGAGTTTAACGAAGACGCTTGACCAGGCGTATGTCGCTGTTCAGTCTATAGAGTTCGTCGTTTAATCTTCTCCTCCAGATGCTATCAATGCCCAAAAATCGCAGGCAACACTTTTCTCTCGAGAAGACTAAAGGCTTCCTCATCCGCTTTTGCTAACGTCCAAGTTTCCGCGCCATAAAGTCGAACTGGGATGATTAAGCTGTTATATAAAGCGAGCTTAGTCCGTCGAGAGAGGGCTTTGTTACTCGATTGCCTCTTGAGCCCAAAGAAACCGCGATTGGCAAGCGTTCGGTTTCGGTACTGCTCTCGTTGTCCCTATTTACCACAGATCCGAGGTGGAGGATGACCTTGATTACCTCTAAGTTTTTCTGCCTAGTGTGACGCTCTGTCCAAGACGTCGATCTCGTGTGTCCTTTGTTGATGGCAGCATGTACTTTGTTTGCATTAACCGCCACACCCATTTTAACCGTTTCCACTTGAATGCCAACAAACGCCTCATTGACGGCTCGCTGTGTTCGTCCAATCACGTCAATGTCATCAGCGTAAGCTAGTAATTGAACCGACTTCTGGAAGATCGTGCCTCTGGTGTTGACTTGTGAGTTACGCACGATCTTCTTGAGGATGATGTTAAAGAAGTCACATGACAGTGCGTCGCCTTGTCTGAAACCTATTTTGACATTGAAGGTCTCGGTGAGTTCGTTACCGACCTTGACGGAGCCGCGAGAGTTCTCCATCGTCATCCTACACAATCTGACGAGTTTGGTAGGAATGCCAAAAATAGACATGGCACTGTATAGCTCGTCTCTATGCACACTGTCATATGCAGCCTCGAAATCGAAGAATAGGTGGTGGGTGTCAATTTGCATTTCTTGGGTCTTTTCCAGGATCTGCCGTAATGTGAAGATCTGGATCTATCTGGACTTCCCTGGCCTGAAACCACACTGATAGGGACCTATCAGGTCATGGACAAACGGTTTCAGACGCTCACACAATACGGCAGGGAGGATCTTGTAAGCGATGTTAACAAGGCTGATCCCTCGATTATTGGATCTAGTGGACCGGGCAACCGACGCTCAGATTCCCCTCATCGGGCATGCTTTTCTCCCACTATGTCTTACAGATGAGCTGCTGCATGCGCTCTACCAACTCATCTCCAGCTGCTTTAAATATTTCTGCGGACAGTCCGTCCGCTCCAGCAGCTTTGTTCGACTTCAGTTTGGATATTGCTATCTTCACCTCGTCTAAGTGGAACGGAATGCTTGTCTATCATCGTCCAAATTGAGTGGAACATTCTGCCTAATAGCGGGCCGTCATTGCCGTGAAGGAGTGATGCAGAAATGATCTTTCCAGATTCTCAGCACAGACTGCGACTCTACTACGAGTTGTCCGTTGTGGTCCCGTCAGGCCTTGGTCCGAACCTTGTATCCTCCGGATAGCTGTTTTACCTTTCGGTAAAACTTTCGGACTTCATTCCTGCCATAGCACCTTTCCACTTTCTCGACCGTGCGCTTCTCATGCTCCTTCTTATTCCTTCTGAGAAGCCGGTGCTTTTCCGTTCTTCTCTGTTCGTAGAGCTCACGAACAGCCCTCGTTGTTCGATGCAGCGTTGCCTTATAGGCGTCTTGTTTAGCTGCGTGCGCTTGCCTGCACTCGTCGCCAAACCATGGGTTCTTTCTGGTTGGTGACGTGAAACCCAGCACATCAGTGGCAGCTTCTTTGATGGCTTCTTGACACCGTTTCCAGTCTTCTGCTATGCTAAGTGCAGGCAGCGTCGAACTCTGAGCGAGTTTCAGGGAGACTCGGTCGGCAAAGTTCCCAGCAATCGGCTGCGATTTTAGCTTTTCGACGTCAAACCGTTTCGGTCTATTTCGACTCCGTTGCTTGGGGTACTGGTGTGACACGAGGCTTACAATTAATTGTGTTCTTTGACTCCGTTTGGATTTGTTACACCCTGTAAAGACGCACTTAAAATTCTAATCAATCGGTGGTCAGACTTGTTGCCCTCTGTCATTCTTCTGCAAAAACCGTGTATTCTGTTAGAAATTCTCGAACCCATTTGACCGATTTCTCCAATCCCTACGTCACGAAGTGCATCTTTCAAAGTTTTGTTCGAACGATTCTCAAAAATTCTAGACAAGGGTGGTGCCCTCATCATTATTTCCTTCCCCACATGCCCACGTCCTTTCAATGTAGTCTATTAGAACAGTTGATGTTATTCTTCATTCTTCCTCTTTATGATAGCGATCAGTTGCAGGATGAATGAGCCGCGAGTGGGAGTTAAAGAAACCTAATTTTGGGACTGTCGCGCTAGGGTATGTTAAGTACTCAGACAACACAGCTCTACTTAGACGAATCCTAGATTAAGTCATTTGGGTACAAGCAGTGAGGACCCTTCCACAACCTTGAATTATTTGTACACCAGCCAGTCCACCAACAAACTCAAGACAAAATCTCCAAGGAAGTTACTTCTCCCCTCAAGTCCACTACACCCAGTCAGTGATATAAATTTCACACCGAACTTCGTGCTTTGGGAATGTATCATTCATTGGGTTAGGGGGCACACCGCCTGAAGCTCCCAACCAGATGTCGGAGCTGGTTCCCTCAGTCCCTTTGTGAATGGGCCACTTTGCCCGTGATCCCAATCTCCACAATCACTTCAGCCATCGGGTCATACAGTAGCCGCAACAGGCTTCCGCAAGTCGCTCGCCCAGTCCGCCGATCGTCGCCGGCCACTTAGGTAACCGGGCAATCATAGGAAATCCGATTAGCTGGCCAGCCTTCATTCACAGCCGCTCGTAAATTCATCAATCAAGCGCTCATTGATAAACCCCGACGTTGCCGGTCGATGGGCTTGCAACATTCGCATCGCAACCAGCACCCGTGGTGGCAGTGGCGGCGGCGGCGGCGTTCACACGCGCATCGTGTCATCACATAAATTCGGTCACTTCTGGCGAATTAAAAAGAGATTCGCTTATCTGGCCCGGCCCGTCGACCGTTGGCGCGCTTAATTCGCCTCGATCTAATGAAAATAAATTAATTGGACAAAGGCACAGTAGGCGAACGTACAACAACGTCCGACGTCCACCCAAGCGATCGCAGCGCACAGCGGCCTCCTGCTCCGCCACTTACCAGCCGAAATTAGCTTATCTGTGGCTGTGCGTAATTAAATTCTCCTAAAGTGCAATTAAAAGTTGAATTTCTCGATACCCGTACTATCTCGGAAGGCGCGTGGGGCCCGCGAGTGCCGCTCTTCCTATGGCGGCGTTCGTCGCCGCCATTCACTGCGCCCATTCGTCGTTTGTTTTCGTTCACTGAAAATTCGATTCAATGAATTTCTCCTTATCGACTCTGGATTAATGACGTAGCCCCCCGGACGCGCTTGCACACGCACCGCACTTCGATAGAAAACGGTTTTATCGCGTCTCTCGGAATCGTCTTGGACGCGCATCCGACGACGGGACAATATTTCTGCTGCCACTGCGATTCCGGGGAAATGAAGCGTTTTACGACCGCGCTACTGTCTGTTTGTCTGTTCAAATGCAAGATAACGGGATCGATGAGAATTAGAAGGAAGTGGTAGGGACTGAATCTGGAGCAGGGAGTGTCACAGGACGGTGGGAACTGCCGCTTTGATTGTAGCAGAGGCACCGCTTCTTCCGTCTCCCATGACGGCTGGGGAGGCGGGGGAGGACTGCGCATAAATGAAGATATCCAAGTGAATGAGATGCGCACGCCCCCGGTGAATGCAAATTCCGGGCAGAAACTTGATTTTGAGGAGCTAACCGCCCATGAACACGCACTTGGCATGTCGGCGCAACTATGTGGCGGCTCGCTTATGCCATGACAGGGTCCCAGCAAAAAGCACCAGCAGCAGCGCGCTGGGATGATGATGAGGAGATGTCTGGCGGAGTACATGCGTTTCGCCAGTAAAATTGATGTTTTACCGTGCTGCGATGCAAATTCGTCGCGGATAATGATGTCTTGATAGGAATCGTTGACACTCAAGAGTGATGCGCAGACCGGTGCGAGCGGCCCTCATTTGCATCTGTAATTGGCGGTGTAGGTAACGTGGCTACGCCGCAACTGCGTGTCACTCGGTGGCAGTTCATTAAATTGCAATTTACTTGGCGTGGGGGAGGGAGGGGGGAGGTGGTATCAAGTTTCTTGATGGTGTGGTAACTCCAGAAATTGTCGTCGCTGGATGGGGAACATTTGATGAGGGGAAGGACTGCAGGTGATGTGAATGTGTGGAGGAGCTTGGCTTGGCGTGGGGGATGTTGGTAGAAGTGATGCAGACCCTAATACTCTTCTGTCCCAAAACCAAGTGGGGTCTTTTGCAAAACCGAGAGCTGTCCGATGCCTATATTCGGTTTGTTCAAATCGCCAAAGAAGAACGTAAGCTCTTAAGAGCGTTTCTGTTGGTTGACAAACAAACAATTTCTTCCTCGTCCACATCCTCACGGCTTTAACTAAATGTCTACTCTGTTGCCGTGCCTAGACTAAAGTGGTGCACACAAGTGGAGAAGGACCTCAACCAACTTGGAGTGCGCAACTGAAGACAGCTAGCGAAAGATCGTGCTGGCTAGAGAGGCATGCTGGTTGAGGCCCAGGTCCACCCCGGACTGTAGCGCCACAAGAAGAAGAAGAAGAAGAAGAAGAAAAAGAAGTTCTAATTCGCCTGCACAACGAGCTTCCGAGTTTTGGCCACTTTGCGCAGTCGAGCCATTTAGGACTCAATTTCTGTATCGTGCCCAATTGAAGAAGATTTTGACTTACGTAGTTAAGACTGCTAGTGACTTGAGCAGGGAGTTGGAGCATCTTCTGTTGAGTTTATTGGCTAAGCAATACCCGCTCTACTCCACAGTGTGGTTTATATTGTGGAACTAAGCCAATTTTTTGTGAGATTATCGGGAGCGTTGTTAAAGGTGACGCACCCCAGCAATGTGCTATAAGAGCAGAAGATTGCCTCATTTTGTCCCAAAATTCAGGAAATCGAAGAAAAGTCTCAAATTAAGATTCCTATCGTGAATGACGATCCCTGCTCTTTCAGTCGCCGTAGATCTTTCCGAAAAGATTCAAAGAGATCAATCTAGCGACTGTGAAACAGACTTATAGACAGCCATAGAGGGTGCACCGATGGAAAAGTTCTTCAAAAGAACGAATTTGGATATGGGGTGACCAGTGTCCACTTAGAAATAGGAGAGCAATTGGAGAGATACGTAAGCGGAAAGCCCTGATCTTAGGCTAACCACTTGTGCATTGAGTGCAGCAGCACTTTTGATTTTTTAGATTGCAGCTTCTTCGACAGATATAAGCCAGACAGGTCCTCGGTAGGTAAGGAGAATTGGTCTCAAGACTAAAGTGAAGATCTAGTAGACACTGAGTGGTTTAAGACTCCGTCTCATAGCTGGCTCTTGGTTTTTGGGGTTTTTAACTAAGATTGCTGTTAATAAGGTGATTCTATTGCAAATGTATAGATGAGATGCTTTATCACAATACTGCGGGTGGTCTAATGTGGGCATTTTGTATTTCCTGTAGAAAATTTTTTCAGCCTTAGAAGCTTGTCGTCATCACATATTTCCACACAACATAGTCAAGCGTGGTTAAATCTTAAGATATAAAGTTGTGCCTTCCGCTGTCTTACTCTTCATTCAATGCTTCATAAAAAGTGTTACAGTGATCGGATTTAGTTCAAATATGCGCCGTTTTGTTCGATAATCTGTTTCGATCTCGACAGCAACTTCATAATACCCCACGTCGTAGAAGCACCCCTTCTTATTTGCGAAGAACTCGGGCAGCCACATTTCACAAGCCTCTTTTGAGTTCAAGGTCGTTCGCAAGGGACGTGAACAAATGGTAATCACTTGGAGCTATGTCTGGGCTGTATGGTGGATGATATAAAACCTCCCATCCGAGCTCCCGTAGCTTCTGACGAGTCATCAATGAAGTGTGTTGTCTAGCGTTGTCCTAGTGGAACACTACACCCTTCTTGTTGGCCAATTCTGGACACTTCTAGTCGACCGCCTGCTTCAAGTGGTCCAGTTGTTCGTAGTAGAAGGTAGAATTAAGCGTTTGACCCTATGGGAGCAGCTCATAGTGGATGATTCCCTTCCAATGCCACCAAACACACAGCAAAACCTTCCTGGCCATCAATCCCGGCTTGGCCACTATTTGGGACGATTCACCGACCTTCAACCACAACCGTTTTCGCTTGATATTATCGTATGTGATTCATTTTTCGTCGCCAATCACCATCCGCTTCAAAAATGGGTCGAGTTCGTTCCGTTTCAGCAGCATATCACAAGTGTTGATTTGGTCCAGAAGGCTTTTTTTTGCGTCAAATCATGCGGCACCCAAACATCAGCCTTCTGCAGACGGTTTAAAATGGTTTGGTTTAGTGTCCAAACAACATAATGTGGTCACGAGATACCACATGCCGGTCTAACTCGATGATTACCAAGCTTCGGTCGGTATTCGGCGTCACAGGTCTTCCGCCGGCTGGCTTATCTATGGTGCCTTATAGGCGTATTGTTTGGGTGCATGTGCTTGCCTGCACTCGTCGTCAAACCATGGGTTCCTTCTGGGTAGCGACGTGCAACCCAGCACATCAATGGCAGCTTCTTTGATGGCTTCTTGACAACGTTTCCAGTCTTCTTCTATGCTTAGTGCAGGCAGCGTCGAACTCTGAGCGAGTTTCAGGGAGACTCTGTCGGAAAAGTTCCCAGCGATTAGTTGCGATTGTAGCTTTTCGACGTCAAACCCTTTTGGCCTGTATCGACTCCGTTGCTCTTTTCTTTGTTTCTTACTTTGGCTACAACAAGGTGATGATCCGATTCGATGTTTGCACCTCGGAAGTTTTGAACACCAAGAATACTGGAGGAGTGTCTGACGTCGATCGCAACGTGATCAATCTGGTTGACGGTTTAATGATCAGGAGATCGCCAGGTCCCTTTGTGAATGTACAGGTGTGGGAACCGCGTGCTAGCCACAGAGAGATTCCGTCACGAGGCAAAGTCCAGCGGCCTGAGTCCGTTTCCGTATGTGTTTTCTTGCAGGCTGTCCTTCCTTCCCAGCTGAGCGCTTATATCTCCTAGAACGATCTTGGTGTCGTAGCTGGGACATCGACCGTATGTTCTTTCTAGGAGATCGTAGAAGTCATCCTTGTTATCATCCTTCTCCTCACTCGGGGCGTGAGCGCAAATTAGGCTGATGTTCCCGAATTCAGCATTGACGAGGATTGTCATGAGGCATTTGCTGACGGGGTCGAAGGTCAAGACTTTTTGCCAATGTCTGCCTCGTACAATAAATCTGTATCTGAATAAGCGCTGCCTTCTCTCTCTACAGCAATCGCTGTTGTAAATATCGCAGTTCCTCATCGTTTTCTTGCCGGACCATCCCATCGCACTTCCTGGATGGCGGTAATATCTTTGTAGCTGTCAAGGGCCTCCGAAGTTGTCCGGCTTCACGTGGTCGGTTAAGGGATCTCACATTCCACGTGAAGAACCGAAAATCATTGTCCTTAAAACGTTTGCTGGGGTCGTCAATAGTTGGTCCTACATTATTCGAGGCATTTCGGCGTTTCTGAAGTATATTATTTTTTACGTGGTGAGGAAGTTAACGCACAACCCACAGACTGTTAGGCCAGGCCCATTATTTAAGCCCTCGGGCAGAGTGGCGGTGTTGTGATGGCTACCCAGGGGCGCCGCAAGGAGGCTGTAAGTCAACTTAACCTGTGCACTAACGAGGATAGTCTTGGCAGCTCGCCATGTTGAGCGCAATCAACAACGTTGCCTCACGTGAACAGGCCCATGCCCCCCAATAAAATCAAAAATAACAACTTTTTTCATTCCTTCGAATGCAATTTTTGCAGTAAACTTACCAACTTTGATGATTTTTACTAACTCAGTGCAAAACATGAAAGAAAAAGGAAGTGCTTTTTTAATTTCACAAATACCGTACACTTTGTGAAAAGAAACACATTTTTCTTGTTTACCTAATATCTAAACTGTGGCCGCCGTGGCGTAGTGGGTAGAGTGCGACGCTCACACGCTGAAGAGTGTAGGTTCGATTCCCACCTCAACACCAATTTTTCGAATTTTTCACGGCATCACCTCTTTCGAGCTACTGACGACACTTAAAGAGCAATTACTGTCTAAGAAAGCTTCTCAAATTTCGCCGTTCGGAGTCAGCAAAAAGCTGCAGGTCCCTTCTACTCGTGAGAGAACAGTAGCGCGCACAACACGAGTAGTTGATAAGCAAGCTAGGCTCTATTTCCCTTTTGGACTGTAGCGCAAACACTTATTATTTTTACCTAATATTTAAAAACAACCTTTTGCGCACTGATCTCTACGGAGCAGCCAGACTGTGCGCCGTGGCGTAGAATGTAAAGTGCGACACTCACACGCCGAATCAATTCCTTTTAGCAAGATTTCAGAAAATTTAAACTTTCGTAATTGGCAAACACGGTGGCCCTCCAAGCATTCGAGGTTTGTCATCGCTTCAAATACGGCAGAGCTGTTTATTGGCGTTGACACCATGGCTTGGAATTATTGCTTTACAAAATTCTCTTTCTAATACTGAGGCCAATGATAATTTTGTTTGGGGCCAATTGACCGAATCTACGTCTCACTTGGTCATCTTATAGCTTCAATTCTTGCACGGGGTGGCTCTTGTTAGCACACCAACAAAGATCTTCTCGAAGAACCTTCTGAAAAGTGGATGGACACATACCCGATTCCTGTGCACGATTAAGGATGGACTGAATGGGGCTTTCCTTCTCTAAGCTCCACAGCAGCATTATGCTGGAATGCCAATTCAAGCTAAAGAAAGATCACTTTGAAGCTAATGAAATTATCAACTATTGAAATAGTGCTGCCAACTTCAACTTCTAAGCTCCTAAGAAATACGTTACTACAAATTTTACTACCCTAAAATGTTCTAAATACTAAAATCTCCTTTATCCTGTCCGCCGTGGCAAATCAAAATATGTTTGAATTTCTCCATAGTGAGAAGGTTACTGCCGCTTTCCTTAGTTCACTGTTTATTTGGCATCCGGTTTACACATGGATAAATATGTTGGCACTTTTGCAAAGTTTCTGCTACCTCCTCTGGAAAGTTATCAGTGCTCCAAGTGATTTGAAGCAACCAACCTGACGCAGGCGATCGGTAGATGTCTGAAAAGGTTCCACCTCAAGCAACCCAAATCCGCCACGCAAATATAAAGTGACTTCATGAGAACCTGAAGCAGCAGTCACCCACATTACGAAAGCAATATGCGGACTTCCACTTCAAGCCAGGAATATCTAAATGACCGAAGGCCAGACAAATCCGGAGCACTGGCGCCACCAAGTCCTCGCCGAACAAAACCCATTCCAGTCTCAGTGGATCTTTGTGCCTTTGTGCAGATCTCAATCCCATACTCATGCTTCTATAAATCCAGCAAATCCTGTGTGTCCTGCAACAATGACAATCAAACGAATGACAACCGAGAAAAGGACAACGCACACACGCTGTGTCGGCTAATCCTTTTACAAGCAAATGGGCTTTGCGACACAAAGTGGCCACTCGAGCGCTCACCTCTAATCTTGTTTTGCTCAGATGGCTCAGGCCTTCCTGTTATCAGGCCAATTACACCCATTGTCCAGGGCGAAGGGATGCGAAATGCAAATCTCCTCTATTGTGGATGACATTTCAATCCCATCAGCTGCGAGAATCAAAGGACCTCACCTCAGCATAGCGCAAGGTGCACGCCAATGTCCTTTTGAGGGCCGAAGCGCCATGCGCTAAAGGATTATCCCAGATCGGCATCTCCGAGCGTCGAATAAACTACGAAATGGACCAATTTCGGGATGTCCTGGACCCCTGTCAAAGGGACATTTTGACATCTCTCGGGTTACCTGTTACATTATTAGCCGGCGATAAGAATCGCTCGGTTGCCTTGTTTTCAACGCACGAACACGGGCTGTTGACAAGGACCCTTGTTATGGTGGAAATCGGGGACAATAAGTTCGCTTTTATCTGGCGAAGTGAGAAGATTCCTATCATGACGGGGTGACTCCTTCGACAAGAATTCGATTTTATTTATCGATAATTGTGGGGGACGGCGTGCGATGACAAGCGGACAATGGGACAACAAAGGACAACAAAGGCTGCCTGGGTGATGTTGTTTTGTGGTCATAAACTGCGGAGTCGTCTTTATCCTTTTCTCCTCGCTGGCCGGGGAGGTGGGCAATTTATTGATTTCTTTCCATTGTTTTTTGTCGGTTAGGTATGAGGAGGGACCAGTCCAAAGGATATGCCGACAAATGATAATTACGAGGACGGATAATTTTTTCTTTGTGTGTGTGCTTGTGAGTGAGTCCGATGAAATGGGTGCGGATTAGGAGGAGAATTAGGCAATCATCGCTGACCACACGCACTCTGCTTGTGGTCCGGTGTGGACAGCGTGGGTAAATTGAACGGGCCGGCATTGAAAGTGATACTTTTGCCGAGTGGATGGGGGCGACACTAATGCTGTGCTTCAAATGACCACCAAATGGTGTCCGATTTGAGGAGAGGACGCTGTGGGAATGATGTCTTTGCGAAATACTCTGAAACAGGCAGTTGAATGGAGATGCCATATAATGAAACAAATAAGAACACGATACAGAGAATGGCAGCATCGATTCATTAAGGAACTTGTGTCGCTGCGAAAATGAACATCACCAACTCCAAATTTAGTAGGAACTCCCTTAAAAGTTGCCCGAATTATATCAGTCCTTCCGAGGTGCCTATTTGAAAAAGGACAAAATGAACTATAAGCTGTCATAGGGAAAGGAGGTAGAGTACCAACAACTGGGTCAGAAAGTCACCATAGGCAGCTGTATTTGCATCAAGCCAAGGAGTCTTCAACTCTCAACAAAGAGGAAGAGGGCGGTGAACGACCACATAGAGTACACCTCATCTCCTTGTGGTCAGCTGTCGAAGACAGGCAAAGTGGCTTTTTAGCTGAAGCCCAGGTACGGACTGTAATATCACATGAAAAGAAGACAGATTGCCTGTACGATGCCAGTTCCAAAAAAAGGGCAAAATTTTAATTTTTCTCAAAAACTATTTATTTGCTCATCAATCTCTTTTTTGTCCCACTTAAAGAAGTCTCCCTCAAAACACACTTGCGACAACTATTTTTCCTGTCCCCGAAACAGTGTCATGCACTTTGAGTTCTGTCAGCGATTTATTTTGAATTTTCTCAATCGTCGCGAAACTCCGTCATTTCATGGGTTTCTACGATTTTGGAAACAGGAAGGGAAACAAATCTGGTGAATACGGTGGCTCTGACATAATCAGTTTGTTGTTTTTTTGCCGAAAAATTGCGAATAAGGCATGGCGAGTGAAATGGTTTTCCAACTTACCTCTCAAAGTCTGCATAAGCTTTCGTGAAAAAATGTGTTTAACAACAAAAAAATGTATCTATCTGTAGAATATTAGCTCTTTTGTTCAGTCGCTAAGTCCACTCATTGTTATGCCTCAAAAGTGTGGGAGGGCTTATGAGTATTGAAAACTTGAAGCATTCCAAAGGAACTTCATTGAGAAACTGTTCAAAACATTTACATTTAAAATAAAGCCTCGAGAATCAGAAAACAGGATACTATACAGTCAACTTAATTATAATCTGAACCAAAGGAAATATTTTCATGACTCGTTAAGCTTTAATCAAATATCTGTAAAGTTTTGTTGGCGCTACAGTCCAAAGGGGGACCAGGGCCAAGCTTGTTCATCCACTACTCGTGTTGTGCGCGGTACTGTTCTCCCACGAGTAGAAGGGGCCTACAGTTTTTTGCTGACTCCGAACGGCGGAATTTGAGAAGCTTTCTTTGACAGTTATTAATCTTTGAGTGTTGTCAGCAGCTGGAAAGAGTTGGTGCCGTGTCGAAAAATTGGTGTTGAGCTGGGAGTCGAACCTACACCCTTCGGCGTGTGAGCGTCGCACTCTTCCCCCTTATGCCACGGCGGCCACTTACTCAAAAGTTACCCGAAGTATCGCAGTGCTTCTGAGCTGCCTATGTGAACAAGGACAAAAATAATTATATGCTGTGAAAAGAAACGGACCCACAACACCAACGACTCCGTTAGAACGTCACGATTGGAAGCATTAATTACCTCAAGCCAAAGGGTCTTCAGTCCTTTGTGGTCGCCGTGGCGTAGTGGGTAGAGTGCGACGCTCACACGCCGAAGGGTATAGGTTCGACTCCCAGCTCAACACCAATTTTTCGAATTTTTCTCGGCAACACCTCTTTCGAGCTGCTGACAACACTCAAAGAATAATAACTGTCTAAGAAAGCTTCTCAAATTTCACCGTTCGGAGACGGCAAAAAACTGTAGGTCCCTTCTACTCGTGAGAGAACAGTAGCGCGCACAACAGGAGTAGTTGATGAGCAAGCTAGGCCCTGGTCCCCCCTTGGACTGTAGCGCCAACAATTATTAAAGAGTCTTCAAGATCGAACAACGAGATAGCAGTCGATCAATTTTCCGATAGGGTATACACGTTAAGAAGACCTTATTTAACTCAAGGAGCGAAATCGCAGGCAGCTGGCCAAAGATGTCTAATTGCTTGAAGCCCGAACGTCATATGAAAAGAAAGCAATTTGTCTATTTGTGGCCCAAGCTTGACCATAACGCTCCTCTCTGGTGCTCCAAGTACCTTACTGTACTTTCTAGAAGGAAATCGAACGATAATTTGGATCAGTGTCATAGTCGTTATTTTGGCGCTTTGCTTCGTGTGAAGAATTCACGTCCACATCAAACTACGCTCGGCGTGCCTATCAGTTCAACCTTTAGCCCTCTTTCAACAGATTTTTGTTTCACAATACACGAAGTCGATGCCTCTTGTCCATCACGATTTACAGGCCAATGTGCTTCTGGTCCCCTGACCCTGTCCTCCTCTATACATTCAACAAATGCTCCAACTTTTGCATGTTCACTGAAGGGTACCCCAAAACCCCAAAAATTCGCTTCTAAAGAAAATTTGATTTAAAATTCATTTTATATATCGCTTTTTTTTTGCATTTTATTATAACTAAGGGACACTTAAATTCTAGACAAAAAAGCTTAAAACTAGTTTACATTGCATTGTATGATCATAGTCTTACTGGCCCTTCGCAGGCTCTCTAAGGTAAACTGAATCTTATGTGTTTTTCAACATCTTTATGTATTTATTATAAGAACATTCAATACATACTTACACCTATTATCTATTAAGAAAAGAAAAACAAAAACTTAAAAACTTAACCATTTTACTAAAAAATAAACTGAACTAAAGCTACGACTACAACTAAAGCTAAGAACTAGAACTAATACTAAAACTATTCTATTACTAACTTAAACTACGTACGCACATGTGCATGTATACTTTCATATAGTTTATCGGTATATGTTCATGTATATATGCACAGGTGCGTCTATTCACACCTATATATGTGTGTATAATCTAATATACACTCACATATATTTTTGTTTATTTTTTTCTTTTATTTAATTTTTTTGGGTATTTTTAAATTTTTTGTATTTTTTTTTTATAATTTATTTTTGCTGTCTTAAAACCTCACTCTATCCTAAAATCTAAAAACTAAAGCTAAAGATATGTATGTCGGCCAAAGATTGCAGCTGGTATTTGGTCCGTTGCAAAACCATAGCCGACCACCCCCGTTGGATTCTCTACCCAGTGTTTGGAGGTTCGTCGAGGGAGTTTGATTCGCCTCGTAGCCACCAGAACCATTTATGCTGCTTCTCAACATCCCGCATATCCCATTTCGATACGAGATTGTCCTCAGCTCGTCGTGCAACGGAACGGTCGTAGTTGAGCCGCCCATCCACAACAGAACGGGCGAAATGAAAGATGAGCGGTACCGCTTTCTTGTCTTGCAACAGACCTAGCTTTTCAAAATAGATGGATGCCTCTGGAGGAACGAAACCATTATGGCGCACTCTTTCATGGTATTGTGTGTTGGGATAGTAAGCTCCCGAAATTAGATTGTTATCGGAGTCCATTGCTCTAGCAGTATGTCTCCGAATCAGCTTCAGGATGAAATTATCCACTCTGATCAGTTTAGCCCTGTTGTATAAGACTTCATTAGAGTAGAATTTCTTGTACTTGGACCAAGGAGTTCGATAAAGTCGAAGACAGGCCCGAAGGCATGCTCTCTCGAACAACCGCATCCTTTCCATCAGACTGGCTCCCACATTGAACCACACGGGACAGCCATAGGTAAGCAAAGGCCTGATTAGGGCTATGTATCAGATTACCTTCACCCTCGCATCGAGTTGGCTGTTGTAAAACAGTCTCTTTGCAAGGGCAAAGGCGCCTCGAGCCCTGGTCAGAGCAGCATCTATATGTTTGCTGAAATACAAATACTGATCCAACCAGATCCCGAGGTATCTGACTACCGTCCTCTGCGCCAGTGGTTGCCCGTGTTGTCCAATGATTACGAGCTTGCGCCAATTCTTTTTTGTGTCCGCCGAAGCCTTATGCAATGGCGTCCTAAACAGGATGGTTTCCGACTTCTCGAAGTTAATTTTTAACTTCCAGCTGTCGCAATCTCGTCTGAAGGAGTCAAAGTCACCGTGGAAGAGAGTGGCAATTTCCGCAATCTTTGAACCTGATCTGTACACTATCAAGTCATCTGCGTACGCAATTGCATTATGAAGAGAACTTAAAAGATCGCTCAAATAAATGTTAAATAGGATTGGCGAGTTTACGGCACCCTGTTGGAGACCATTTTTAACATGGAATATGCCCACCGAAGTTAAGTTGCCATATTTGACTACGAAACGTCTGCCGGGAAGCATACTAAGCAGTAGGTATAGTAGCGATTTATGCACGCCGAGCCGACTGAGCTTGTAAAAAAGTCCTTCCAACCAAACGGTGTCGAAGGGCTTCTCCAGATCAATCAGCATCGCACCTGTGCACTGTTTCTTGCACTTGTTCCATTGAATGTCAGAAACTAGTTTCGACGCGGCATGTATGGTATCATGCCCCGCCTTGAAACTGAACTGGTTTTCTGGTATGATATTTTTATTCTCTACCCAGTCAAGCAGAGCTCTGTTAATCACCTTTTCGAAAACCTTGCTAATATTCGGAAGGAGACTTATCGACCGAAGGTTGCACGGATCAGTTGAATCCTTTCCTCTTTTGGATATGGGGTGCACTATCGCTGTCTTCCAATGCTCCGGATAATGTGCATTATTCAGGGCATTGTTAAACAGGATCGTGTACATCTTTACCACTTCTTGAGGGAGATGTCTCAGCACAATGTTTGAGATCCCATCAATTCCCACAGACTTTTTCTTCTTCAGTGATTCGAAGATCGCTTGAAGCTAGTCACTGTTATGAATGGGGGCTGTACCCCTTCAATGGCGATGGCATTATCTGCCATGTTATCATCACTGAACACGACAAAGCCAGTGTTCTCAGCCATTGTTGCAGATCATACCGGAGACGGGAGTTCTTTACCAAAACACGGTGTTCAAGATTGTAGCTAGGACGAATGCTTTCATTCACCTTATACTTCTTCTTCTTCTTCTTCTTGTGGCGCTACAGTCCGGGGTGGACCTGGGCCTCAACCAACATGCCTCTCCAGCCAGCACGATCTTTCGCCAGCTGTCTCCAGTTGCGCACTCCAAGTTGGTTGAGGTCCTTCTCCACTTGTGTACGTCACTTTAGTCTAGGTCGTCAAAGACTTTTCGGGCCGGAGCAGTGGTGTCCATACGCTCTACATGGCCTAGCCATCTTAAGCGTTGTATCCGTAGACGCTTAACCAGGCGCATGTCGCTGTACAGCCTATAGAGTTCGTCATTAAATCTTCTCCTCCAGATGCCATCAACGCAAACAGGACCAAAAATCGCACGCAAAACTTTTCTCTCGGAAAGACTAAGGGCTTCCTCATCCGCCTTTGCTAACGTCCAAGATTCTGCGCCATATAGTAGGACGGAGATGATCAAGCTGTTATATAAAGCTAGTTTAGTCCTTCTAGAGAGGGCTAGAGAGGGCTCACTTCACTTCACCTTATACACTTCTTGAAAATTCGCGACAAGAACTTCCGCTTTTTCTTGCGGGTCTTCGATGACGAATAGATAATCGTCTAGAATAGCGTTATCTGGATTAACTCCTGCTGTTGTCAGTATGCGTTCGTTGTCTGTTGATCTGGGGAGCTTAAGACACAGAAGATCGCTTTGCCTGTTACTCCTGAAGAACTTATTTATTATTTTATATATCGTTGTGAGGAGAAAACGCATAGATCGGTTTCAAATTAAAGTGCTTTGAAGTTGAATTGTAACATCATTAGGTTGCAATTAAAAAAATGCAACTGTGCTAGATCACAGCGATCGTAACAATAGTTTCTTGATGACCTTGTTCGTTTTACGGCGCTCTAGACTATCGTCTCACGTCAAAAACAACTTGCAACGATTGTTATCGATCGTGACTTGTCATCTTATCGGATTGGAATAGATCTTGCAACCTGTGCTTGATTTTTGAAACAAAAAAATGTGCACTTTGCAGCACGTGTCACTGTTGATTGCTGGCGTCTAGTTGCCGCTAGCGTGGATGATGCTTTATCTAGGGAAATGCGTTTAAACAATCAATAGCTATGATCGATAGAGTGACGGATTTGTTTTTAATTGGGAACAGAAGTAGCACGTGAGTCGATTGCAAAAGTGACACACTTCGCGTAGCATTTGAAGTTCAAGTGATGCAGGAGTTGGAAGAGTGTGAAAGTACGCTCTATAGGTCAGATATGACTTCAGAGTGTCTTGACAAAATGTTGAACATTGTAATAAGGGTCCCTTGGCAAATAACTTCGAGGAACATTCGGGGCAGAATTAATTAAAAAGAATGGTCAACTTGAACCGCTTCTTTAATCAGTTTTAGTTGCTTTCATGAGTTCAATAACTTTCCGAAGTGGGATTGTTCTAAGCTCTTCTTTCTTGTAAGTTTCTAAATGTGGCTAAGTCAAGGGTCGTAGGGGCCTAGTAGCCCTGTCCTTCTTCTTGTCTAGGGCACGGTGACGGCAGGCCTCTATGTTATTTCTTTGGTTGGTTTGCCTTTAGAAGGCCGTTTATAGTGCAGAAGTGTTTCACTGATATCATATGAAATTAGTTGTGATAGTTAAATGAGCTACGAAGGAAGTCCACAAAGCAATTGGAGAATTGTTTGGCTGTGCTTAGCGTGCAGAGTTGATCCATGCACGCTAAGCCCAGTCAAACAATTCTCCAATCGTCTAGTACCATATTTCGTCGTTCTGCTAAAAGAACCAACAGAGATTTCAATCGTTTCAGAATTACATGACTCCTACAACTCAGACTCGAGTACTGGCAAGGGTAATACGAAGTGGTTCAACTTCATCTGTGTCCCCGTAGAATATGAGCCCCGGGACGAGGAAACTTTTATTAAGCTGATGCTGTGCTAGTTTTGTGCTGTAGGCCAGTATAACAGATGACTTAGGAGTGCCGCGGAATATCAGCTAAGCTCTGGATCCTCTTTCTACACAGCTCTATAATATTCTGGCTTGATCTCTGAGACAGCCTGCGTCGGTCTGATACGAGAGTCCTCCTCTGAGTGCAATGAGCTTCTACAAGCCCTGGCGTCAACCGGAAACCGCGACTGCTGCGCGCAAGCCGGTGGTAAATGGTCATGAGCCTGGTGTGCCAATAAAACCTTAAGTAGTCTCACTATGAGCGAGACTGTCTCGCCAGCTGTCTCCAGTTGCGCAATCCAAGTTGGTTGAGGTCCTTCTCCACTTGTGTGCGCCACCTTAGTCTAGGTCGTTCTCTGTTGCGTAGTCCCAATGGCTCAGATTTAAAGACTTTTCTGGCTAGAGCAGTGGTGTCCATACACTCTACATCGCCCAGCCATCTTAAGAGTTGCGTCCGCAGACGCTTGACCAGGCGCATGTCGCTGTACAGCCTATAGAGTTCGTCATTAAATCTTCTCCTCCAGATGCCATCAACGTAAACAGGGCCAAAAATCGCGCGCAAAACTTTTCTCTCGAAAAGACTAAGGGCTTCCTCATCCGCCTTTGCTTACGTCCAAGTTTCCGCGCCAGAAGCTAGGACGGGGATGATCAAGCTTTTATATAAAGCGAGCTTAGTCCTTCGGGAGTGGGCTTTATTACTCAGTTGTCTCTTTGGCCCAAAGAAACAGCGATTGGCAAGTGCGATTCTGCGTTTGATTTCGATACTGATGTTGTTGTCACTGTTTACCGTGCAGCCGAGGTAGACGAAGTCACCTACCTACCTACACCTACTTACTACTTCGAACTCCTTGACTATCTCGAAGTTTCTGCTGCCTAGTGTGACGCTCTGTCCGAGACGTCGAAGTTGTGCGTCCTTCCTTGATGGCAGCATGTAACTTAGTTTTGCCCTCATTTACCGCCAGACCCATTTTAGCCGTTTCCGCTTCAATGCCAACAAACGTCTCATTGACGGTTCACTGTGTTCTTCCAATTACGTCAATGTCATCAGCGTAAGCTAGCAATTGAACTGACTTCTAGAAGATCGTGCCGTGTGCTGGTGTTGACTTGTGAGTTACGCATAATCTTCTTGAGGATGATGTTGAAGAAGTCACATGACAGTGCGTCGCCTTGTCTCAAACCTTTTTTGACATTGAATGTCTCGGTGAGTTCCTTACCGACCTTGACGGAGCCACGAGAGTTCTCCATCGTCATCCTACACAACCTGACCAGTTTGGTAGGAATGCCAAAACTAGACATGGCACTGTATAGCTCGTCTCTATGCACTCTGTCATAAGCGGCCTTAAATGGGACGAATAGGTGGTGAGTGTCAAGTTGCATTTCTTGGGTCTTTTCCAGGATCTGCCGTAATGTGAAGATCTGCTCTATTGTGGACTTCTGTGGTCTGAAACCACACTGATAGGGACTGATAGGGAAAAACGGTTTCAGACGCTCACACAATACGGCAGAGATGATCTTGTATGCAATGTTCAGGAGACTAAACCCTCAGTAGTTGGCGCAGTCAAAGCGGTCTCCTTTCTTGAGAACCGGGCAAACGATGCTGAGATTCCACTCATCGGGCATGCTCTCCTCCGACCATATCTTACAGATGAGCTGGTACATGCGCCCAATAAGGTCATCTCCAGCTGCTTTAAATAGATCCTTGGGAGCTACAACTGAAAAGTGATTTTGGGTAAAACCAGTCTCTTGGGCTACTTTCTTGAGCCAAGTTCTTGAACTTGGAGTTCGGAAAAGCCGCATGGTTTTGTCGAAAAGCCTATTCATTAGCAGGGAATGATCGGTTGGTGCAGATAATTAGGTTGGGGGTCTCTTCGGAAGACATCAAAGGCACAATCTTTCAAAATTCCCCTCAACTGGAATCTTACGAGGACGAGACTGCTGCGATTGGACGCCACAGCGAGCCGTCATGAAAGAGTCTACCTTGAAGCGGAGGCGAAACTTGAACGTTATTAAAGCGATTTAGGTACCTTTCAATCCTTTCGTGTGCTTTTTGGTTCTGGTTGCGTTGATGGCATGTGGAGGGGAAGTTTCACCGACACTCTTTATGGGCTGTATGACGGCATACGCCTGGTTACTGGTTACTGAATGGTTCGTCTACAACACTTAAGAAGGCTGGGCCATGTTGAATGAACACAACTGCTGCAGCCCAAAAAGTCTCCGAATGCGACACATTGTTATAAGGCAACAAAAGGTGGCCTAGACTTAATGGCGCACACCATTGGAGAAGGACGTCAACCAACTTGGAGTGTGCAACTGGAGGCAGCTGGCGAGAGGTGGTATTGGCTGGAAAGGCACGTCCCTTAAGGAACAGGTCAACCCCGGGCTAAAGCGCCACACAAAGAAGAAGAAGAAGGGTGGAGGTAGCAACATGTTCGGGTTTTTCTTCTGCTGAAATTGAAGACATTGACTCGAAGATTCTTCTATCGAACATTGTCAAGGCAGTTAAGGTCCAAATTTAGCTCTTTCAACAACGGGGAAAATGGGAGAATGTTTCGCCAAAAATTTGAAAACAAAAATAATCACAAAATGTCAAGTAATCCTCCAAGCCAACCGGGGCCTAAAGCCAGAATCAAAAAAATTAATTGTCCGGCGTGGGACGGAGGTCCATTGTGCCAAAAATCTGTTACACTTACAGATGAGTAAGGGGTCCAGCTCAACTTTCCTTCTCTTTACAAGTTAACTACATTTCAGACCATTGTCGAGGTCTCCTCTTCTTCTTTACCACAAAACCTCTTGCCTCTGGCGTGTTGTAACTTAATTCCGGCCACCCAGCGATAAGAACAAAAAACTTATTTAGCGTGCACAAAAAATTTAGGCTCCATTTATGCCTTACACTCGTTAAGCTTAGCTAACCGCCGTGCTTCAACTGTATGAAAACAAAACCGCGCAACGAGCCTTTTAAAGACAAAACCAACAAAAGCATTCCAACCGTTCAAAGCTTGCCCTGGTTTATCCTTAAGGCCACTTTTACAGGATACAGAAAACTCGTCTCTACCTATTCTATCCACGAGGTTGCAACAGTAACAAAATTCTTCTCGAAACCCGAATTAGTTGCGCGTTCCAAGTCCTTCTGATGGACCCCGCCGAAAGCTTAGGTGAGCCTGTGGAGTTTCTTGGGTTCCTCAGAAACACTTATCGAAACAGTCTAACTGCTGCCGAAAACCCAGCCAAGTTCTACATTTCCAATTTGTTAACGGGCCGGTGCGCAGGCCCCTGACACATCTCTTCCTGGCATTCAGTTACCTTCCAGTTTCGATCACACATCTGTCCAACAGACTCCACTGCACCCCAGCACTTCTATACCGCCTCTTTGCCCCCCTCTATCCATCGCACTCACACTCAAAAGATGAAAGCAATCTGTATGACATTCCTGTGATCCTCAATTACAATTGATAAACAAAATTAGAAACCTCTTACGCCATCCGGTCTGAAGACACTCAATCCAAAATGACAAATCCATTCGGAGCCACATGGCCCCAACCGACTGACTGCCGTCTCAAATTGAGGATGCACGCTCGTGTCAAAGATAACATCGCTTATGACGGAACTCTTCACAACCAAGCCCCAGTCGCACTTGAGATCATGCCTCATCCAGTCATTCCGAAATGTGTCCAATGCTGAGATCCCCTGGCCCAGACAAAGACGTCGCTGCTGCGTGGTGAGCTCACGCTGGCGTCACTTGAACACTTGAAACTGCCACTCTTCGGGTAGTTCCGCTTTTTTTTTTACGCGTGTGCGGGTGTGCGTTGGCCCATGGGCCACAGCACTTAACCCACAAAGTCGCTTGATCTATTTTCGATTCGATTCTTGATCAGCAGCAGCATCCCCTCCCCAACCGGCGGACGGGTCAAGCCAACTTACGTAAGTCCCGCATACAATTCGTCGCATACCGCACACCGCACACACACCGTGAGCGGCGACGGAGCAGCAGGGCGTAGCCCTGGCCCTATAACATTTTCAAACGAATTTATTGCTTCATTGTTCGCCGCAGCGTTTTTATCGTCTTCCTGATTGAGTATCGCTGGTGGAATTGACTCCGGCGAATTATTGGCCAACAATCGAAATGCCAATGGATCACTGGAATCAGTTGCTGCTGCTGATGTGGCCGGCGCGTCGCCCAGCTCGCCGCTGAATGGTCGTAATGTGACCGTGGTTGGTGGCCGACGACCTCCCCTTCTCAGTGTGGCGATATGGCGGAGGGTGGGTAATTGTCCTCAGGCGACTTATTGTTGAGATTTATGCAAAAAAATTTATCGCGGGCACTTAATCTGGTTGCGGCGGGTGTATGTGCGTGCATTCCAGCCAAGGCGGGGAACATTTCTTTCGTCGTCGTTGGTGGGTGGCGACCATGTGGCGGTTCATCAACCCCGGAGCAATGGCTCATGTATCACACCTCGCCGATGCATCCATCATCATCACAGCTCGACGGTGGCGTCGCCCGATTCCCAGGAATCATCGCGTAATTTCCGGTTTCTTGGTAATTGAAATTCCAGCGCACTGGCCGAGTTTGGTTGGCCATCGCTGGCTGGGCCGGACCGTGTGGAAATCAATTAAATCTAATTCTCACGACCGAGTGACACGCCAAACTGCACATCGCACGTCGCTGCGATGCACCCGGCACAGGCGAAGAAGCGGCACCAGCATCTCACATCATGATCGACCTCTAGCACTCGCAGGAATCGCTGACTGCAAGGAATTCCGGCCACGTTTGCAATAAAACCAGCCGGCACTGGCAACGATCTCTCACTACGAACCAATCATTATGTGTCATCCCGCTCTCGGACACTCGTCGGATGGCGCGCTCCGCGATCGATCTCGATAATCATGCTCACCAGAAACCCGTTCACCGGCCCGTTCATCTTGCACCCGTCCCAGACTCCAGCCCCATCCTGTGCTCCAGCCCCAGTCTGCAGTGTTATTACGAGACAATGTGTAACGCACCAAAGCTGCATCAGCAACATCCGTCTGTACCGCATGGGGAGGGGGGAGACAGTGGGTTCGGAGAGCTTCAGCAGTGGCGCAGAGCAATTCAATCTCTGAAAGGCTTGCCGGGAAGCGGCACAGGTGCTTCATTTTCGCGCAGTCGCCTCTTGCTGCAGCACACAGCAACAGGCCGCATAAGGCTCCATAACTCATAAGCCGCAGCAAGGCAACACCACCGCGGGGCGTGTGGGTTCAGGAGGAGAGTGTGCAGCCACTTCCTTGGGTCCATTCCCATTCATGTCTGTTCTGTGTGTGCGCGGCGTTCGATTGGCCGTTCGTTCGCGTCTCGACCAAAACATTTACACTCGCATTGATCTCGTTCGATTTATTCGCTAGTAAATTTGTCCATTACCCGCTGGGTCAGTGCGCGCAGCGTCTAGACCGGAGAGAAATGAACGGATTAAGTAGAGCCACGTAGTCGATTGCATTCGATTCGGATCGATTTGTTGTTGTCAACGGACGATCGGTGGGGTGGTTTGGGAGGGGGAAGCACCCTAATGAGAGGTCTCTGAACGGTGGGAAATAGTTCAGTTGGGGCAGAAAGGGTGACAGGTTCGGTCGCTGTGAGATGATGACGTTGAATGCAGCTAGCGGATGCTAATTTTCAATTTTTTTCCATTTTTGTCTAGAAAGTGGTGAAAGAGGTCCAGAGTCAGCCACAAGTGTCCTTCTGAGATTGTGGGGTACACGATTCCACTGTATAAGCTGAGCCCTAGAAGTGCTCAAGAGGCTTTTAATCTGGACTCTGTATCAGTACATTGTACCATAGGCATTCTTTGACTTTTTGTTCAGATTCCTTATTTTGTTGTGATGTCCAATCTGGACGGGGGGCATGGGCCTGTGCACGTGAGGTATCGTCGTTGATTGCGTTCAACATAGCGAGCTGCCAAGGCTATCCTCGTAAGTGCACAGGTCAAGTTGACAAACAGCCTCTTTGCGGCGCCCCCTGGATGGACACCACAACACCCGTTGTATGGTGAACATATGTATGCAGCGAGCACCTCTGCCTGAGGGTTTAAATAAGGGGCCTTGCCCACCAGTCTGTGGGTTGTGCGTGAAGTTAACTTCCCCACCACGTAAAAAAATAATATACTTCAGAAACGCCGAAATGTCAAATAATGTAGGACCAACTATTGACGACCCCAGCAAACGTTTTAAGGACAATGATTTTCGGTTCTTCACGTGGAATGTGAGATCTCTTAACCGACCACGTGAAGCCGGACAACTTGCGGAGGCCCTTGACAGCTACAAAGCAGATATTACCGCAATCCAGAAAGTGCGATGGGATGGCCCGGCAAGAAAACGATGAGGAACTGCGATATTTACAACAGCGATTGCTATAGAGAGAGAAAGAAGGCAGCGCTTATTCGGGTGCGGATTTGTTGTTCGAAGCAGACCTAGGCAAAGGGTCTTCAGCTACGACCCCGGCAGCGAACGCCTCATGACAATCCGCATTAAGGCTAAGATCGGGAATATCAGCCTAATATGCGCTCACGTCCCGACAGAGGAGAAGCATGACAACACCAAGGATGACTTCTATGATCTCCTAGAAAGAACGTACGATCGATGCCCCAGCTACGACACCAAGAAAGTTCTAGGAGATTTCAACGCTCAGCTGGGAAAGGCGGACATCTTTGCTGTAGTCATCGGGAAACACAGCCTGCACGAAAACACATCCGGAAACGGATTCAGGCCGCTGGACTTTGCCTCGTGGCGGAATCTCTCTGTGGCTAACACGCGGTTCCCACACCTGTACATTCACAAAGGGACCTGGCGATCTCCTGATCAATAAACCGTCAACCAGATTGATCACGTTGCGATCGACGTCAGACACTCCTCCAGTATTCTCGATGTCCGAAACTTCCGAGGTGCAAACATCGACTCGGATCATCACCTTGTTGTAGTCAAGGTAAGAACGCGGATATCGAAAGAGCAACGGAGTTGAGATAGGCCAAAACGGTTTGACGTCGAAAAACTACAATCGCAACTAATCGCTGGGAACTTTGCCTACCGAGTCTCCCTGAAACTCGCTCAGTGTTCGACGCTGCCTGCACTAAGAATAGAAGAAGACTGGAAACGTTGTAAAGAAGCCATCAAAGAAGTATCTTCTTTGATGGCTTCTTTACAACGTTTCCAGTTTCCAATCACTGATGTGCTGGGTTTCACGTCACCACCCAGAAGGAACCTATGGTTTGACGACGAGTGCAGGCAAGCGTACGCAGCTAAACAAGACGCCTATAAGGCAACGCTGCATCGAACAAGGAGGGTTGTTCGTGAGCTCTACAAACAGAGAAGAAGGGAAGAGCACCGGCATCTCAGAAGGAAAAAGAAGGAGCATGAGAAGCCCGCGGTCGAGAAAATGGAAAGGTGTTATGGCAGAAATGAAATCCGAAAGTTTTCCCGAAAGTTAAAACAGCCATCCGGAGGATACAAGGTTCGGACCAAGGCCTGCCGGGACCAAAACGGACAACTCGTAGTAGAGTCGCAGTCTGTGCTGAGAATCTGGAAAGATCATTTCTGCAGACTCCTTCACGGCGATGACGTCCCAACTCCCGCTGTTAGGCAGAATGTTCCACTCAATTTGGACGATGATAGACAAGCATTCCGTCCCCCCGACTTAGACGAGGTGAAGATAGCAATATTCAAGCTAAAGTCGAACAAAGCTGTTGAAGCGGCCGGACTATCCGCAGAACTATTAAAAGCAGCTGGAGATGACCTGGTTGGGCGCATGCACCAGCTCATCCGTAAGAAATGGTGTGAGGAAAGCATGCCCGATGAGTGGAATCTCAGCGTCGTTTGCCTGGTTCACAAGAAAGGAGGCCTCTTTGACAGCTCCAACTACCGAGGGATAAGTCTCCTGAACATTGCATCCTCTCTGCCGCATTGTGTGAGGAAACCGTTTGGCCATGACCTGATAGGTCCCTATCAGTGTGGTTTCCGTCAATGAGGCGTTTGCTGGCATTGAAGCGGAAGCGGTTAAAATGGATCTGACAGTAAACGAGGGCAAAACTTAATACATGCTGTCATCAAGGATGGATACACAACATCGACGTCTCGGAGAGAACGTCACACTAGTTAGCAGAAACTTTGAGGTAGTCAAGGACTTCGTCTACCTCGGCTCCGCGGTAAACAGAGACAAGAACGTCAGTACCGAAGTCTAACGCAAAATCACTCTTGCCAATCGCTGTTTCTTTGGGCTCAAGAGGCAATTGAGTAATAAAGCCCTCTCTCTAAGGACAAAGCTCGCTTAATATAACAGCTTGATTATCCCCGTCCTACTTTATGGCGCGGAATCTTGGACGTTAGCAGAGGCGGATGAGGAAGCCCTTAGTCTTTTCGAGAGAAAAGTTTTGCGTGCGATTTTTGGTCCTGTTTGCGTTGATGGCATCTGGAGGAGAAGATTTAATGACGAACTCTATAGGCTGTACAGCTGCACCTGGTCAAGCGTCTACGGATACAACGCTTTAGATGGCTAGGCCATGTAGAGCGTATGGACACCACTGCTCCGGCCCGAAAAGTCTTTGAATCCGAGCCATTGGGACAACGCAACAGAGGACGACCTAGACTAAAGTGGCGCACACAAGTGGAGAAGGACCTAAACCAACTTGACGAAAGATCGTGCTGGCTTTAGAGGCATGTTAGTTGAAGCCAGGTCCACCTCGGACTGTAGCGCCACAAGAAGTAGAAGAAGATGCCCAATCTGGACTCAAATTCAATTTCTTTACCGATGGTTCTAAACTTCCGACTACTCTCTCAGAATTTCAGTAGAAATTCGTACACTTTGCCTTTTGACGCTGACTTTACTAAATACATTTGCAATGATCATTTGATGATAAGTGGAAAAGTGCAATCACAAATTAAACTCAAAGTTTCTTTATGAAAACGTTACTTTACTACTAAAAATGGAGTAACCCAAACGGAAGGCCTAAAACTTCGTTGACGAGATTTACCAGCACATTTTTTTTGTTGTTGGAGGTTGGGACAAAGACTGGTCCATTGTACTACCAGGAAGTAACCTTCATTAAATGTGTTTTCTTAATTTCTTGAAGAAAGACCAGAAGGCGCTTCTGTGATAAGGAACTTAGGTTTTCAGTTCCCAACACGTCAGCGCAAAGCAATTGCGACTTGATACGAGCAAAGGCGGGACATTGACAAAGAAAGTGCTCTGAAGTGTCTATACCTTCAGCATAGGCATCCCAAAAGGGTGTAAGCGAAGGTGAAGTGTCTCGTCAGTGCGCCGACAAGTCGTCTGCACTCATTTCTGTCTAAAGACAGCAGTAATGTTCGTTATGTTCGGGAGCATGCACTTGGTTATCTTGCATCCTGGTGGGTCACGTCATCTCGACATCGACTTAAGTCAAGGATGGAGATAGTCCCAAGGTGGGTTCGGGCCATACGAATGCCTCTTTTTAACTTTGCCTAGGTAGTTCGTCGGAGATTTCGTTTCCCGAAAGCCCGTGATCCGAATATACCAGCACCAAATATGCTCACCAAATTAAGGAAAGACTTGGATTCTTGGACTACCTTGGTAGTGGTTAAAGGGTTCAGTAGGGCCTTAAGGACAGATTGACTGCCGCTACAGACACAGATACTTCTTCCCTTCCACCTATTCTTTATAATATAGTTAACGGGCTCTAGGATCGCGAACGCTTTCGCCTGGAAGATCGATGCGAAATATCCTAAGGACGCGAGAAGTCTGACGTTGTCGTCTTCCATGAAGGCCGGGATCCAGATCCCTTCGTCGTCCGTGAAAATCCGACTACATTCCCCTCCCGGTTTTCAATTTCTGACCAGAGCCAGTCATGGGGACGGGGAAAGTCGACTTTGTATAAGTGACGCAGCAAGATCGCTGGTGAGCTCGCATCAAACGGCATGTCCATAAGGCTGGTGTCATAGAAGATGCGGTGCGCGAGGTCATTAAAGTTACAGTGCAAGTTGAATCAAAGACTATTCCTTTTTAGTCGAGAGATGGTCTGGACTGTGCATCGTATGATGTGGATGTCAAGGGGAGGGAGATTGAGCAGTGCATCAGGAGCAGAATAAAGCCTTCTTGCGCAGATGTAATTCGACCAGACTCTCGAAGCTTTTCAGCTTGAATGAAGTAAGACTAATGGGGCTGACAATTACGGCGAAAGAGTAATCTCTGCTACCCTAACAGTGCGCCAGGAGTTTGGAATATATGTCAACGCAAGGCTTCTTCTTCTTCTTGTGGCGGTACATTCCGGGGTGGACTTGGGCCTCAACCAACATGCCTCCCCAGCCAGCACGATCTTTCGGCAACTGTATCCAGTTGAGCACTCCAAGTTGGTTGGGGTCCTTCTCCACTTGAGTGCGCCACCTTAGCCTAGGCCATCCTCCGTTTCATTGTCCCAATGGCTCTGTTTCAAAGACTTTTCATGCCTGAACCGTGGGGCATGTCGCTGTACAGCTCATAGAGTTCATCGTCAACTCTTCTCCTCCAGATGCCATCAACTCAAACAGGACCAAACATCGCATGCAAAACTTTTCTCTCAAAAAGAAGAGCGCAAGCCTGGCAGTGAAAATTTTTATCAGAGCCGGTAGTAAAATGTGTATGACCCTTTGCAGAAAGACTGCGTATATACCATCGGTATCAGGTGAATGGATGCAATCAAAAACCGCAACGGCTCTTTGACAGCTTTGTCAATCTTATGTCTCGTTCCGAGTTTTGGGGGAGTTCTGCAAAATTTTGTTTTTGCATTCGATTCGGAACTCTATGTATTTGTGGCCAAACATGGACAGCCCTTACACAGTATTCATTGCTGTCTATGATGCTGCTTGTGTCCATCATCGCCACGTCCAACTGGTTGCATTTGCATTTCTTTCCTTCCAAACTTTAAAAAATTCACTGACTGGGGATAAATTTGAATCGAAGTAAGCAACCCTTTGATCGAACTGAGAAATTGAAGCACCACTGTCTCCCGTAAATCGACTCAATTGGCTCTCTCCTAAAGGTTATTCTACTCATGGTCGCGCAGCCTTGTAGCATCACCCTCAACTTCCCGTAATTGTTTGTCTCATAGACCTCCATTGGGAGTAAAGTTCAATTCGGTTGCAGCTCTCCAATCAGTGACAATAATTCGACACGAGTTCCCATTGAAACCCACATTTAGCCCCATCTGAGTGGGACAATCTACAGTCATGCGGCAGCCGCATCCCACGCCAGCAATCACACCAACAGACCTCCAGCACCTCACGAACAACAGATTTCACACAGCATTCGCTTCATGCTCGCAGCATTTCATGTGACAATATCGTCGCAGGACATGCACTCTGCACACCATCCATCTGCAGGATGCACCGTAACTTGCGTGACACTGAACACGGCCCTAATAATAATTACAACAACCAGCGGACAGCATCGCTGCCAGCCGCACACGGTGCACACATGGAACGCAGATCACAGCCCGAGTCCCACACGAACTCCGGCATGCCGGCTTGGAGCAGGCGAGGCGAAAAGAGGTCCCCGCACGGCAAAATTAAGGAGAACTTATGTTCGATTCGTTAATTAACAAGCGATAACGACCAGAATTACAGGTGTACAACACAACGTGCGACGCAACCAGCTCGCTCCATAATCCACATGTGATCTGCGCGCAGTTCACGAGGGGTGCCGGCAACAAAGCAGCCACCACCTCCTCGGCTGCGGCCATCGTCGTCGTCGTCGCCATCATCGGTATCGTCGCCGCCGTCCACATGCCACATAATTCCATAAGTTCACGTAAAGCCGCTGCAAACGGTTAGATAAACAGATAGAGATACCGACGAGGCAGGCCCGCTCCAGTGCTCCTCCAGATGTCTGCCAAATGCTCGCACACGGCAATGCGCGGGCGCGGCGCTGGAACTGTGCGGCTAGAAAACCTGTCCACCGGCTCAAAAATTGCATGTCCTCGTATCAGGAACACATATTAGCCATCAAAATATTTCGCTCCCCGCCACACCTCCGCCGGGATCCTTTGGCCGGGCAGCCCGAGGACTTCGAGCGATATTTCCCAAGTTCGGCGTCGGCGAGAGCTCCACATCGAGGAGGACCATGTTTCACGAGAGATTGAGATAACAAAGTCCGCATCCATATGCGGAGTAAGCCAGGCACATACAGAGACAAAGCACCGGCGAAAGTCCTCTTCATGAGGACCGGGGCGGCGAGGGCGCAAATGTGATCACCGAGGCGACCGACGGCAGAGGTGGACGGCTGCTGGATCTAAGCATGTCTCCCGGGTGTTGCGCGGACACACACAAGTTTCTCACATTCACCCAGTTGGCTTGGTCATATCACACGTACCTTAAACCAGGACAAATACTCGGCACACAGTGCGCACCACACCAGCCCCTCGCGGATGGTGCTTGGGCGCTGTCTCTCTTGGATCTCATTCCGCTTGTATCGATCATCGCGTCCAATTGCGGAGTTTAAGTCTGGCAAGAGGTTGGCAGAGTTGTTTGTTGTTGTTAGATCGCCCCGGGCAGTGATCGGTGGCCGCAGTCCGGGCAGACACATGGGCATCGGTTCGGAATATTTACTTGAGGTTGGTATCTCTCTTTCACTCCCCGCCTGCCCCGGTCGGTTGGGAAGGCGTCAAAATCCCACAACAATTCATTGCAACGCGGGATTGCTCGCAGATTCACCGATTTCACCGCGTACACTGCAACAAATTGTTTGGCGCGTTTAAGGCAGTGGAGGGTACCAGACAATGGGGAACTGATTTAAAGTTCTAAGGACTGGAAAAACTGGAGAAACTCACAACTGCTTCATTCCAATTTGGCATAAACTTACTTTTTTGACCCTTTTTTAAAGCAAATGGACAGTATGTCCTCCATAACAATTTCTGTCTTTTAAAGTATCGTTAAGAAGTTTTTGGTCATTTTTATCCAAAATCTTAGAGTTTTTGAGCTTGTTAGTGTTTGAAATTCTTTGAATTCAGGTTACTGTCCATTCAAAATTTTTGGCGATATTATTTCCTCGATATTATTAAACTCAGCGGACTATCAAATCAGAAGGACTTTAAATTAATTCTGACAAAGGTCTTGTCGGATCTTAAGCATCTAAGGAAGTTTACTTTCGTCCAGATCTTAGGCTTCTCATAAATTTGAACATTTTTAAATTTTGTTCTTCTCCGATTTTTTAGTATTTTCGACATCAAGGAATACCAGTTTTAAGGCAACTTATGCTGACGGAGATGTTGAACGTTCTACGATTCTAGATTTTTTTCACGAATTTCAAGTCTTGAAACAAAGGGGATTTTTGAAATGCAAAAATTTTTTAATATGGTGTTATGTTTTTGGATCTCTCTTGGATAGTTACGGTATTTCAGCATTCTTCGAAATATTGCTTTTTTAGTCATTACGCTTCTAGGTAATTCAAATTGTCAGAGTTTGTGCGGTTGCGCCCTTTAATTTTTTAAATATTCGGGCTTTCGGGTTATCTTTTCTTATAAATTTAAGTTTCTAACGCTTCTTCAAAAGTAAATTTAAATTTTGCATAATTAAGGCTGGTCTAAAATACGGCTTCTTATAGATTTTCAACTTCTTCGTATCCTGTACGTTTGACAACTTTAGGTCTCTTGGCCCTTCTGGTTTTTAAGGTTTTCTCGACTTTACTCTGACTTACTCTGACTTGTTGTTAGAGTTTTCAATAAATTTATGTAGCCTTTAATATCATCACACTTTTTCAATAAAGGACTAGGACAACTGCCTTTCAAACTTACAAAAGCACTTATCTGGTATAAATATGTTTTGAAAAAATGTAAATCAGTGTCCCTTTAGTTTCGAATTCTGCAAATATAGGACTGTTCAGGAATTTAGGCCTTTTTTTAAATTTCGGTCCAAATTGGGCTACATGCTTAGTAGAATTTCTTATTTTAAATAATCGTGCCTTCTGCAAGTTTAAGGGTTCCTGGTTGTGCTTCCCTGAATTTTTATTTTCATCAAACTTTGAACTCCCCTTATAGTTTTTGTTTTCTTTCAATTTTAGGCTTCTTTTTTCTCGATATGTCAGTCTTCTTTTGATCTTGACTCACATAGGTTTTGAGCTCCTAGCTCCCAGGGGATTCTTTGAAGTCTTGTCAATGTAAGAATAACGATAAATTGGGTTCTTTTTCAAATACTTTGGCTATGTATTCTTGAAGCTTCAACCGCCCAGAGACTTCGCCTTAGAGATCATTAAAAATCAAATTTCGGGCCAAAAAAATGCTTCTCATCATTTAGGCCTACTCAAATTTAAGGCTGTTTATGCTATTTATTATATGAGGCCTTCTCGCATTTAAGGCTTTCTCGAATTTAAGATTTCTTCTCTAGAGTTTGGTCAAAATCCGGTTCTACATTCGGTTCTTAATTTGGTTCTAAATTTGGTTCTAAATTCGGTTCTAAATTCGGTTCTAAATCGGCTCCAAATTCGGTTCTTAATCGGTTCTAAATCCGGTTCTGAATTCGGTTCTAAATTCCGTTCATGATTCTGTTTGAAATCCGGTTCTAAATTCGGTTCTTAATTCGCTTCTAAAGTTGGTTCTAAATTCGATTCTTAATTTTGTTTTAAATTTAGTGCTAAATTCGGTTCTAAGTCAGTTCTAAATTGGATTTTAAGCTCGGTTGTAAATCCGGTTCTAAATTTGGTTCTAAATTCTGTTCTTAATTCGGTTGTAAATTTGGTTCTAAATTTGGATCTAAATTCGCTTATTAATTCGCATCTAAAGTTGGTTCTAAATTCGATTCTTAATTTTGCTTTAAATTTAGTTCTAAATTCGGTTCTTAATCAGTGTTAAATTGGGTTTTTAATTCGGTTGTAAATCCGGTTCTAAATTTGGTTTTAAATTCTGTTCTAAATTCGATTCTAAATTCGGTTCTAAATTTGGTTCTAAATTCAATTTTAAATTTGGTTCTAAATTATGTTCTAAATTCGATTCTTAATTCGGTTCTTAATTTGGTTCTAAATTTAGTTCTAAATCTGGTTCTGTATTCGGTTATAAATTCGGTTCTTGGTCGTAGTTGTACCTTTTTGAGGTTGTCTAAATCGTGTGAGTTTGTTGCTTAAAGAACAGTGCTTTAGAGAGTTTGAGAAATATTCCTCTACGTAGCTCCACCTAATTTGACCGTCGTTTGGCGTTGGCTTCCTCTAACTCTGCCCTTTACCCAGAATTTCGGGCCGTTATTTTTTTTTTACTTAAAAACCCTCCTGAAAACTTTGTGTTTTAGACGCCTATCATTCGTCTTTTCGCTTGTAATAGCATAGGACACTATCTGGTAAACTACAAGTTCAAACGTACATTGGAACCATTTTTCAGTCACAGGGATTGTGGAAAGGTAATCATTTCACAGAAACTAACTCAAATTCGTCTCAAATTTCGCGACCATTTTGACGCGAGCACAAAAAAGGAGCTCTATGCCGTCCGGACAGCCCTCACTTTGTCTCTCTAGTGCTACATCACGGCGCAAACGACATTTTCCATAAACCCACACATGTGATCATGACACAATGCACCCTCATAGTTCATTGGTCGTCACGCAGCCAGTCCCGACCAATAGACGTCACCGAAACCCGTCAAACCACAAATCTCACATCGTTGTCAACCATTGTCATCAAATGTCCCCGACTGTCATCGTGTGTGTCACCAACGACCAGTCAGACGACATATTTCAGGCTTCATCCGTCCATTGCCTGCCAAACGCTCTTCAAAAGATCTTCGTCTCTTCCACTGCCAGAGCAGCACAAAGCCCGAAAAACAATTGCAAACAATGAACAGGAACAACCCATCACCGAACGAGAGGTATCCGATCCGAATCCCACAAACGACGGATAGCCAAGGTATCTTTTGTTGTCACGCCAAGTTCCCATCCCATCCATTGCCAAATGTTCTTGTGCCTCTCTCCTGCTCACGCTCTTTCTCTCTCTGTCTCCTTTCGTCCGTCTGCTTTGCGATTGCGCAAGGGACAAGCGCTCAATCAAAAGAAGAAATGGGTCGGGAGTGTACTTAACGTAAACAAAGCCCAAGGGACACACTCTCGAACAACAATGACGTGCTACCCTGCCTGCCGCAACTACTCCTGCTGCTTGTGATTATAGTGAGGTTTTGTGCAATTCCCAGTGCAGCCTATTGGATGTCGCTCGAACATGGCGCAGACAGATGTCCAACGCTGTCATAGAGAAACGGATGACACAAGGGATCACCCCCGGCGTGATCCTGCCATGTACTGCAGCGTGCACTATGAGCGAGTGCATTTCAGCGCGATAAATGGGATTGGCCGTCCTGAGTAAATAGACAGCCCGGTCGAATGATACTCGATTTCACGGTGCACATGGTGGGACAGCGACAGTTGGTTGGAAGTTTTTCACTCGGAAAACCATTCATTTTGAAGAGGTTTTCCCCGGGCGCATCGCGTGTGGTTGGCAAAAACGAGCAGAAGACGACTGAAATTGCGTGAAATGGGATCACAGGGGGTTGCGGATGCGAAGGCCTTACCGAACCGGCTCCTTTTTGTCCCTGCCAGCAGTCCCGTCTCAGAAACCTGAGAGGATGGGAATTTTCGGAGCGGCCTTCTGTCATAAATGACATGATCTTGTTTTTTTGTCATATTTTGTGCCTCTATGGGTCGCCCCCTTCCCACCGAGGATCTGATGATGATGAAAGGATGCTGCAAGCAATTAGGAGTTGATGTGAATGCGAATTATGTAATTCAATAGATCACGGCTGCGCCGATCCAATGACTGTGCGGATTATTGGATGGTGCACGCTTGAGTGGAGTTTTTAAATGCGTCCACAGAAGCTGTGGGCCTTTCTCCAATGAGTGGGTAATTGGGACTCCTGCAACAACTGGTGGTGAGATGCATGGTAGGGAACACTGTCTTCAGAAGGAGCTCCTTGAACAAATGAAACGTGAAGACAATGGGTGTGACTGACGACTGTTGAGTACTTACATTGTGTTGATACAACATTGATGCAATTCTTGAATATGGAGAAATCAACGTCATTTGGTGATTTAAGCTAAAGCCAAAGCCGAAGCCGAAGCCGAAGCCGAAGCCGAAGCCGAAGCCGAAGCCGAAGCCGAAGCCGAAGCCGAAGCCGAAGCCGAAGCCGAAGCCGAAGCCGAAGCCGAAGCCGAAGCCGAAGCCGAAGCCGAAGCCAAAGCCGAAGCAGAAGCCGAAGCCGAAGCCGAAGCCGAAGCCAAAGCCGAAGACAAAGCCGAAGCCAAAGCCGAAGCCGAATCAAAAGGCAAAGGTGAAGGCGAAGCCGAAGCCGAAGCCGAAGCCGAAGCCGAAGCCGAAGCCGAAGCCGAAGCCAAAGCCGAAGCAGAAGCCGAAGCCGAAGCCAAAGCCGAAGCCAAAGCCGAAGCCAAAGCCGAAGCCGAATCAAAAGGCAAAGGTGAAGGCGAAGCCAAAGCTGAAACCGAAGCCAAATCCGAAGCCGAAGCCGAAGCCAAAGCCGACGCCGAAGCCGAAGCCGAAGCCGAAGCCGAAGCCGAAGCCGAAGCCGAAGCCGAAGCCGAAGCCGAAGCCGAAGCCGAAGCCGAAGCCGAAGCCGAAGCCGAAGCCGAAGCCGAAGCCGAAGCCGAAGCCGAAGCCTAAGCTGAAGCCGAAGCTGAAGCCGAAGCCGAAGCAGAAGCCGAAGCCCAAGGCGAAGCTGAAGTCAAAGCCGAAGACCAAGCCAAAGCTGAAGCCGAAACCAAAACCGAGGCCAGAGTCAAAGCAGGGGTTTCTTGACTTATGGAACGACCCCTTGTCGTACAGACGCTAAAATGGGGACCATTCGTGTAGAGTGCGTTAAATGGCCGAAGCTAGGCGATGGTCCGCTAACAAAAACCTTACATTTGCTGACCTTTGGTGGCGAATTTTTTTTGTTTTGAAGCTTCGACTCGGGGTGAGGCTGGGTGTCCAGCACTTTGGTATGCTTTTTCAGGCAGTACAAAGTGGATCAGATCGGATCTGATTCTCCATTTGTTTCTCTCTTCAGTTATTTGCCAAAATAACTTTGATTCGAGGACTTTTTGAGGAAGGGGTGCCTTTGGTCAGGTCCTGAAAGTCAGTCAGTTAGTCATCTGAGGCGCTATGGCCGTCGATGCTTGACGTCTATGATGACCTCCAAATGGACCTTGTTCGTCCTTCCTTAATGAAGGCATATTTTAACTTTGGTCTCATTGTGGTCGCTTCCACTTCTTTGCCAGCAAACACCTTCTTGGTGGCGTCCAAGTACTTTAATGGCATCTACATACATAAGTTAGCAGCTGGGCTGAATCTTTCAAAGATGATGTCTCTGGTGTTGACTTGTGAGTTTCAAAGCTTTTTCTCAAGAACGGTGTTGGAAAAGTCCGTTACCACGCAATTCATTACTGACGTTTGGAAACACTTGTATGTCGAAATTTATCTGACATTCAATGGAACAAATGCAACAAACAGTGGTGCGGTGCTGATTGAGATGCAGAAGGTCTTGGATAGCGTTTGGCTGGAAAAAGGTTTTACAAGCTGAGTCAGCAAGGCATCCGTAAATCGCTTCTATCCCTACTATGAAGTATGGATAGATATGGCAACATACTTAGTTTTTGTAGGTATTCTTCGTGTCGAAAAGTGGGATCCAACAGGGTGCCGTAAGTTCTCCAATCCTATTTAACGTTTGCTTGAGAGATCTTATTAGTTCTCTTCATATCGCACTTCATTTGATCATTTGATAGAGGCTAGATCAGGGAAATTTCCACTCTCTTGCGAGGCGACTTTGACTCCATCTGACAAGATTGCCATCAGTGGAAGTTGAAAATCAAATACGACAAGTCGAAAAGCATCTTGTGCAGTACACAATGCATACGGCGTCGGCAGATTCACAAGGCGTTGGCAGATTCACAAGGCGTTAGCTCATTTATTTTAGGCAGCCCTAGTGGTACCCACATTAGGGCAGGGGGCGGCTGTTATATACCTTGGCATCTGTTCGGATCAGCACATAAATGAAGCTTTGACTATGGTTCGAGGCCACCACCAGTAATCTGCATTTGGCCTTAGCAAGGCAACGCTTATCAAAGCCTGGATAGGATGCGGTTGCTTGATAGGGTGCGCCTTCATTCAATCCTCTTTAAAACGAGGTTGTTCTCTTTACGAGAAGGACGAATCTGACGCGTCTGACTCAACTAGTACTTAAAGGTGTCACTAATCCACTTTTAAGTGAAGCCAAATATTTAGCTGATATCCTGGATAAAAATTTATTGGAAAAAACACATTGAGACGAAATTCACATCATAGTATGCACAATCCGGGCCATCTTTCGACTAACAACGAATGGTCTGTGGTTCAACTCGCACTGGATCTTTGAAGACCTCTTGAACTTGTCTCAAGGACATTCCGTCTGAGGCGAGGTCACTAATGATCTAGCTGCGTCGCTTATAAAAAGTCAACTTCCCCCTTGTCCTGGACTGGCTCTGTATAGAAAATGAACCGGGAACGGAATGTTGTCGGATTTTCACGGACGACTCCAAGACGACGGAGGGTTCTGGAGCTGGGGCTTTCGTGGAAGGCGACAATATCAGACTTCACTCCTCCTTACGTAACTTCGCGTCTGTCTTCTAGGCGAAACCCTTCGAGATGCTATTGGCCACCAACTATATTGTGACAAATAGGTGGACGGGACGAAGTATCTGTGTCTGTAGCGACAGCCAACCCATAATAATAATAATTGTTGGCGCTACAGTCCAAAGGGGGACCAGGGTCTAGCCTGCTCATCAACTACTCGTGTGGTGCGCGCTACTGTTCTCTCACGAGTAGAAGGGACCTACAGTTTTTTGCCGACTCCGAACGGCGAAATTTGAGAAGCTTTCTTAGACAGTTATTACTCTTTGAGTGTTGTCAGCAGGTCGAAAGAGGTGGTGCCGTGAAAAATTCGAAAAATTGGTGTTGAGGTGGGAGTCGAACTTACACCCTTCGGCGTGTGAGCGTCGCACTCTACCCACTACGCCACGGCGACCACAGCCAAGCCATGCTTAAGGCATTAATCACTCCTTAACCACTTCCAATATAGTCCAAGAATGCAAGTCTTCCCTTAATTTGATTGGCAGGCTGAATTCGCTTGGACTTGTTTGGGTCCAGGGTCATCACGGGCATTCGTAGGGCCTGAACCCACCATGTGACTACCCGCGTCCTTGGTCAGGGTCGCCGTCGATGGCTGGGTCTCCCTACAGCACAACCAAAGATGGCGTGACTCTACAGGATGCAGGATGACCAAGAGTATGCTCCCGGACGTAAGAAAGATATCCGCGGCTATAGCGTTATCTTCAGGCAGAAATAAGTGCAGACGGCTTTTCGACGTACTCGTACAACTGGGACACTTTACCTTCGCTAAGCACCTAAGTCGGCATGGATTTAGTGTAATACTCATTGCGACGCCTTAAATTTTGTTTAGATAACACACTCTGCGGGAGATATTAACGTATGGAATGCAGTTGAAGACATGGTACAACAAATTCCAAGCGAAGCTGAATGCGAAAAGGTTTTTTCTGATGGAGTTGAATTGTCTATACCACATCTCCAGCTGGAGGTTGTATCAGAGTCTTCTCCAGTTGACTCGCTCTCTAAGAAGAGGAACTCTTCCGTGACCGTGATCTTCCTCTGTAAGATGTATGACTATGGCAGAATTTAGGCAATATTTTCGTAGACGCTTATCTAACAATTTGAATCTTCACCTGCTTCGTACTTTCTTGATGACAGCATATTCTTTGTTATGACTCATTATGGTCCCTTTCACTTGGTTGCCAGTAAAAACATTCCGGGTGGCGTTTCAGCACCACGAATGACATCTACTTACTTTACTTTTACTTTACTTTTAAGCATCAAAGCATCATCATCAAATTACCAAGAACTATGTTGGACAAATCGGAAGCCACGCATTCTACTACCAACCTCAGGGGGTCTGGAAACGCTACACTGGAGCCCTCAGACTCAAAAACTGGTCCATTGTCTTCTTTGCCGGCCTCGTCAGAAAAAGTGAAGTAGACACAGTCCGATTAGTGAAGTCGGTATGCCAGGTAAAGATTATCTGATGCAGCATTAAAAACTGACCAGTATTGCACTTCGTGGCTCTGAAGTCTTTTGGAAAAGGACGAATTCGATTGCTCTCAGCGAGGTTCAGGCGTTCACATTAAACAACTGAAAGGATTATCCGCAAAAACTGTTTTCCCCGGTAGTTGACACAGTCGTTGCTTAATTTTTCATGTGGACTAGGCAAACGAAGTCTCCGAAGAGCTGTTACACTCATCATCTGCATTAAAGAGCTTCCTCTCTGTTCCTGTTTCTCACGAGCAACGAACACCCATTGAAAATTTGCAACAAAGTAACCGGGAATCAAAGCAAAAACCAATCAAGTGGTTCCCCAACAATGTCTCCCCCAAATCGACTTTGTCGGCCTGTCTACGTCGCTCCTCTCTTTGGCCGCTAATTCCCCAGCTTAGTCCACCATTTAACAGTCAAATGATAAATGTCCCGCGATCAGGAGATGCAAGCAATTTTAATCATTCGCCAAGTCATTAGCTACTTTGTGCAACATTCTGGGCCACAAAATGTAAACACAAAGTCAACACCGGCCAAGACAGGTCCCACATCACCGACAAAACTCATAACCACCGCTTCCCCAGAAATCCATTCGCAGCGAGAGCGGTTCTGCGAAACGCACCGACCGACGACGCCGCGCAAAAGGATTAATTATTCGACCCACTCCGAATCCATTTGTCATTAGCCAGCCAATACCGGCTGTCCCATAAAATTCGTAACGAAATTATACTGCGGCCCCCTTAAATCGGTTCTCAATACTCACCACGCGCTCCGTTCCCACAGTAAATCCTTGTCTCGCACTGAGGCGGTGGCGACGCGGCAGCCGAAAAAAATCCCCCGAATGACCCACGGTCTGGCTGAGCTCATTTTCGTCATAAAGCATTTGGCATTCGGCGTTCGGCGGATTCGTGGATTTTACGATGACCGGCAGGCAGCTCTAAGTGCAACAGAAGCAGCCGAGAAATTATCCTGCGCTTGGCGTCCGGGTGTGGAATGTGCTTGGCTGCGCCGATTTCTGGGTGGACACGACTTTCAACGTCGTTTCGCCGAGTTTTCCGTCCGTTATGGGAGTTTGGCTGAGTCGAACAAAGGACAAGAGGCGAAGCCTTTAATGACCATGCTGATGATGATGGGAAATTGTAGAAGCATCACGAGATCACGTGGATTAGCGCGGCATTAGCTTCCAATCTCTCCAAGGCTGCGGCTGCATAAACAAAAAAAATAAAAAAAAACAAAACACGCCGAGAAGGAGCCGCTCTCGTCATTACCACCATTGCGATCGTCAGACGGATGGGAGGACCTCAATTCATTTGGCCCCTGCGCTGCTCAAAGGATAAAACGATTGACTTTACTCCTCGAGGCCTATAATTAAGACGGTCGATGGTCATCTTGATCGTGCAAAGGTGAAGTATTGTAAAACGAGAGCACGGCACACAGACGAGGGCTAGGGCAGCGACGCAGTCAGACGTCGCAGGGCAGCGACAGAGGGGCTTCCCTGCATTTTTGTGTCGCAGAGCTGAGACCCGAACGTTATATCCTGTCTGTCTCCTGGGTCTCCGTGTGGTGCGTGAAATGCTTGGAGGCTATATGCACGCCACGATGATGATGATTATGACGACCAAGACAACGACGACGCTGCGGACAACGATGACGACGGGAAATTAAAAAGGGTCCACGTCCACACCGCTGGCTGCCGCGGCAGAGGACATGAAATGGTGGTTCCATTCGAACTGTATGACACATGGGAGGGACCAATTTTAATGGAATTTCTGATTTTTTCCCTCTGTTCAGTATTCCTCGCTCTGCTCATTTATTATCGCCAACAACAACAACAATACAAAACACGAACGACATCAGCAGCACCAGGGGGGGTGGAGGACGAGGTTGATGATGACCAGAGAGAAGAAGATCCATTTTTCGGGATGCATTAGGTTCGCGTCGTGTCGCTCGCTTAGAGTGGTATTGGACAGGAAGGGCGGGTGGACATCTCCGGCACAGCAGACACACCAGACGCTGACACTGGGAACAGAAAAGGAAAACAAAAAGAAAGGCCGAGGGCAGGATGAATAATAGGATGCGCTATCCCTTTTGTGTGTGCGTATTGGCTTCCTCCGCACCGAAGAAATGAACGAGAGGACAGAGCGCCGCCGTCGCAGACAAAACGGTTACAGAATTTTGATTTAGTGGTTTGGCGTCGGATTTTTGTGTGTCGGCCTCCGACCAATTACCAGTGTGAGACAATCGGAAACGGCTTAAATTGGTTTTCTGGCCCAAAGTGAATGGCGGGAATCGTGGTCCGCGAGAAATTTCCTCTTCTTGGTGTTCGCAGCAGCATGTCAATATTCACTAGACCTCTTTTCCACTGCGGTGTCCTCCGGATCAAACCATGCACGGGCAACTTGAGTTTTACTCTACATTAAAGTATCCAGCTGCAAAAAGCTCAATCCAAAGAAATGGGAGGTGCCTTGTCTCCAGGGTCTAAATCTGTGTGTCACCGACATAGCTTTGGAGCTCGAATAACAATGAAATTTTGCTAACTGCTGCCTTACATGAAAGGCGCACGGAAGGGTGGTAACCATAGTGACCAACTTTAAGCCTTTATCTTAGCGCACTCGACCAAAAAATATATCGCACAGCGTGAGACGTCATTGGGGTCTTTTGGAGACGATCATATGACGGACAAGCGAATCAACAAAGCGGTCGATGATTGCACCTTAAGCTTCACTTTCCGAAAGCTAATTCTTAGCGTCGCAGCACATTCAGATCCAGATCTGGATCGAGATATTAAATAAATCAACAGAGCGGCTGATGGAATTAAAGGCAATGTCGAGCGACGGTGGCTACTAGACGTAGTTGTAAAGGGCTTTTTTTTTGTTGGAGGTTGGGACTGGGGCGCTCACACTCAAATACTGGTCCATTGTACTACCAGGCTGTAACCTTCATTTGATGTAATTTCTTGGTTTTCCGAAGAAAAACCAAGATGCACTTCTGTGATATAGAACTTAGGTTTTCAGTTCCCACCACATCAGCGCCAAATAACCGCCGCCTGATACGAGCGAAAGCAGGACAGTGACAGAGAAAGTTCTCTGAAGTGTCTTCTCCTTCTCCACAGGCGTCGCAGAGTGTGACATCACTAAGCCCAAGCCGACTCAGGTGCATAGCGAAGGTAAAGTGTCCCGTTAATACGCCGACAAGTCTTCTGCACTCGTTTCTGTGCAGAGAAAGCAAAAAAGAAGCGGATTTCTTGCAGAAGGGAGATACTTCTTCCCTTCCACCTATTCTTCACAATGTAGTTGGTGGCCATTAGGATCGCGAAGGCTTCCGCCTGGAAGACCGACGCGAAGTTTCCTAAGGAGGCGTGAAGTCTAATGTTGTCGTTTTCCACGAAGGCTCCAGCTTCAGAACCCTCCGTTGTCTTGGAGCCGTCCGTGAAAATCCGACTACATTTCTTTCCCAGTTCAGTTTCTGGCCACAGCCAGTCCAGGACACGTGGGAAGTTGACTTTGTAAAAGCGTCGCAACTGTATTATTGGCGACCTCGCATCAGACGGCATATCCATGAGAGTAGTATCATAGGAGACGCGGTGTGCGAGGTCATCAAAGCTCCAGTGCAAGGGGAACCAAAGACCATTCCTTTTTAGTCGAGAGATGGCCTTGAGTGTACATCCCATAATGTGATGATCAAGGGGGGGGGGGGATGAGATTAATCAGAGCATCAAGAGCAGATCCAGGCGTGCTGGGGAAAGCCCCTGTGCACCCGAGACAGACTGTTCTTTGAAACTTGGTGAAAGCGGCCGTCACGTATTTGCAAGCGGAAACATTGCAATTTGAGTTTTTTGTATTTTTTTTTTGAGATTGCGTTATATGAACAGGAATAGAACGTCTTCCTTGCTCTAAGTCCCGGATCACAAGAGTCGACGTGTTTCAGACAATGTAGACGGAGCGTCCACAGAACCATTCTGTATGCAGTCCGATATGGCGGTCTATAACCATTTTCAATCGCTTGGCGAAGACCTTAAGGCAAGGGCGTGCTTCCTCGAAGCAGAAACAATTTTATCACTGCGACTCAGTACAGTTATTGGCAGAGGAACCGGATGGATGGGAAAAAGAAGGAGCGCGCGGTCAAGAAAATGGAAAGGTGTTACGGCAGGAATGAAGTCTAAAAATTTCACCGAAAGGTAAAACAGCTATCCAGAGGATACAAGGTTCGGACCGAAGCCTTCAGGGATCAGAATGGACAACTCGTGGTAGAGTCGCAGTCTGTGCTGAAAATCAGGAGGGATAATTTCTGCAGACTCCTTAATGGCGATAACGGCCCCAATTTCGCTGTTAGGCAGAATTTTTCACTCAATTTGGACGATAACAGACAAGAATTTCATCCCCCCTCCCCCGACATAGACGAGGTGAAGATAGCAAAATTAAAACTGAAGTCGAACAAAGCTGCTGGAGCGCACAGCTTGTCCGCAGAACTATTTAAAGCAGCTGGAGATGAGTTGGTAGAGCGCATGCAGCAGCTCATCTGTAAGACATAGTGGGAGAAAAGCATGCCCTCTGAGCGTTGGTTGCCCGGTCCACTAGAAAGGAGTCCCCTTTGACTACGCCAATAATCGAAAGATCAGACGTCTTAACATCGCATACAAGATCCTCCCTGCCGTATTGTGTGAGCGTCTGAAACCTTTTGCCCACAACCTGATAGGTCCGTATCAGTGCTGTTTAAGCCTTGGGAAGTCCACGATAGATCAGGTCATCACATTACGGCAAAGACCCAAGAAGAGCAAATCGACACTCACCACCTATTCGTTGATTTTAAGGCCGCATATGAGAGTGTGCATAGAGACAAGCTATACAGTGCCATGTCTAGTTTGGCATTCCTACCAAACTCGTCAGATTGTGTAGGATGACGAAGGAGAACTCTCGTTGCTCTGTCAAGGTCGACAGAACTCACCAAGATCATCAATGCCTTAAAAGGTTTTGGACTTTTAGGCTCACTGTCATGTGCCATCGTGCGCAACTTACAAGTGAACACCAAAGGCACGATCTTCCAGAAGTCAGTTCAATTGCTAGCTTACGCTGGTGACATTGACGTGATTGGACGAACGCAGCGATCCGTCAATGAGGCTTTTGCTGGCATTGAAGCGGAAGCGGCTAAAATGGGTCTGGTGGTAAATGAGGGCAAAACTGAGTACATTCTGTCATCAAGAAAGGAGACACAACATCGACGTCTCGTACGGAGCGTCACACTAGCAGAAACTTGGAGGTAGTCAAGGACTTCGTCTACCTCGGCTCCGCGGTGAACGTAGACGTGTCCGAAATTATGATCATTTCCAAGATTTCCAAGAGATTTCTTTGTAGTTTCGCGGAGTCAAGATACGGTGAGGAAGGCAAAAGTTCAAAGGCACCGTAACGGTCAGCGTCTACTTCTGTAAGCAGAATAGGCTTTATTTCGGTGACGTAACCGTGGTTTCTTCTTGCTGCCTTACGAGGCCTGTATTAGACGCGTTTCAATCAGGAAGGCTACCCTCCGCCTAACTGAGGGTGAGGTCGGTTGACTTAGGCAACCAACTCAAGTTCGCTGTTGCATTGTTTCTCACTTGCTCTAAAGACCTCAAATAAAATTTTCTCCTTTTCAAAAGGGCGTGAGGCCATTTAAACATTCTTGTTTGAGATATTAAATACTACGGGCATGTGACACAACTTCGCTTACTTCCGCCATTCCCTTCATCAATCCGAGATGGTAAAAAAAAATTATGACCCTTCCCTGATCCCAAGCGATCTAGGCTGCTACTATCGCTCAATGAACTACTGCCTAATTAACTGGCACGTTATAAGACTAGGTAACCTGCCAGAAAATGTTTGCAGAAACTCCATGGACAAACAGGAATTAGAAACTAAGATCTGCAAGCAAACAGTTTCCTCACGATCTGTACTATTTTAGTAACAATCCTTCCGCCCTCTCAGACAGTACAGTACTGAACACTGGAATAGTCAATGGGCACCTTAACTCATACTCGACTCACCCAAATTTTTTTTATAATTGGCGCGCACTAAAGTGATTGCTTGGTATCCTTAAATGACCAGGATTAAGTCACAACACGGGCCGAAGGTATAGAGAAAAAGGCAGAAATACCGTCATGTCACAGAAGACTTCCGAGTCGGTTGCATATTGCAGTTGCAGTCTTGTCCGTCGTAAGACCCTTAGGAACGTAAGAGTCCGTTCTAACCACAAAGCGTTTACCAAGAATCTTCCTTTTTCCAAAAATCCTTTCCGGACCACACCTCGCGAAAGCAACCACAGGCAACACCACGGCACGATAAATTTGAGAATTTATCGAAACCGCTCGCAATTTCGAAATAGTCCCATAAACACACTCGCACACACATGCGCCTTGATCTCCGGAATCTTAACACACTCACGAGACGGCCCAATAAAATTCACTCAATAAATAAATGACCCAGCGAAGCTGTAAAGGGGTGCTACCGGCAGTCTCCAAGCAAAAGACACAGCCAAGGAGCCAGGCATCAGCACCTGAGCAGCCCCAAAAGTCGAAAGTCGGTCCGTGTTTTGACATTCGGTTGCATATACAAAGAGTCAAGTGAACGCTTTTTCAACGTCCCGCCCCAATTGGCGGGTAATTAGTTTTCTAAACTCTCAACGTGATCGATGGCAGCTTCTGTTTAGCTGCTGCCTGCCAGCGATGTTGATGGCGATGGCGACGACTACGACGATGGACGGGAGGCCGGCCACTTTGGAATTGCAATGTAAAATACTTAATTTCATCTTCTCGAAATAGACGTTGCCGTAATTTTGAGAAATCCTACCTGGACGCGACCAATAAAATCGCCAAAAGCTGAGAGTGAGCACTTTTTTCCAGTCGCAGAGCCGCGCCAGTCGGCCGAACCAACAACGACACAACAGCGGGCGCACAAACAACACCCGGAGATGGATAGAGTTGGCTCGTAAAACTTTTCGTAATGGACTGACGTCGCATTAACACAATTTCACACGCAGTTTTGTGTTTAGTTTATCTGGGGATACGGCCCGCAGGTCCCGGCAGTCCCACACGAAGCGCTGAACGCTCCTGCGGGCATCGGCAGCGGCGACGGCAGCGGACGAGAATTTATGAAGCAATTCGTTGAGAAATTGAGATTCTGCAGGGGAGTAAACAAAGAGTCACCTTAACAGGAGCGCGCAACGCACGTAGGAGTTGCCTCATACGTGTACGGTGGTGCCGTGGGGCGGGTTTCTTTTGGGTGGAGGACGAGTGTAAACAGATTTGGCCCACATACCGATGTGGTGAAATCGCTGATGGGTGGCACTTTAAGTCAAAACCACTCGCAGGGTGGTTGGCGGGCGGAATGGACCATAATTTGTCGTTTTAAGTGGTCCGTGCGCGACTTAGCCGGGTTCTGGGTGAGGAAAGGTGGAATTCTTGAGGATTCTTGGAATGCTACGGCTGCGTGGAGGGTGCTGGTGAGATGTGTTGTGAGATGAGGTGGTGATGATGGAGAGGGGGACTCTGAATTAAGTTGAAAAAGTTTGAATGGCACTTTGAGGTGGTTTCTTGGAGCAGGCAGTGGCAACCGGGAATGTTGTTCAAAAGGACTCTGTCCACGGGTAGCCTGCGTACGTCTTATCAAAAGACAGTTCGTTGAGAGATGTCGTCGCCGACGGGGTACTTTTTAGGATGTCCGAGTAAGAGACTTTCTTGCGATGCCGCTTTCCTAACATAAAGATCGATTTCTGTAAAACATAAGGCAGCAGCTAATCGTTGCAGGATTCTTTTTAAATATTCTCGACATCATGCGTATATGGAAATAGATACAGTGAGGTTTGCACTCAGAGCAAGACTGTCTTCTGTCTTCAACTCTTTTAATGCCTGCAGACTGATAGGAGGAAAATCATATGTGGACCGAAATCCTTAGACTTAATACATTCCGGGAAGGGTGACTCCGATTTATCCTCTTAAAAGGCAATACATCAGTGAAGGAACAGAATCATCACATTTCCCAGTAAATTTTGTCGGAAAAGTTGATGAGGGTTTCGTTTGACCTAAGCGTGGCACACTAGAGCACCAGTAGCGATTTTGTGTCATTAATTATTTAGAAAAGTGAAAATTGAAATTTTTTCTTTCAAAGCCTTGCACAAGAAAACCAAATTTGAAGAGATGTTTTAAAATAAACTAAGGAGAAACTTAGGTGGCAGCAGTGGCGTAGTGGGTAGAGACGCGTACACACCGAAGGGTCTAGGTTCGACTCCCAGCTCAACACCAATAGGTCCGACTCCTAGCTCAACACCAATTTTTCGAATTTTTCACGGCACCACCTCTTTTGAGTTGCTGACAACACTCAAAGAGGAATAACTGTCTAAGAAAGCTTCTCAAGTGCCGTTCGGAGTCGGCAAAAAACTGTAGGTCACTTCTACTCGTGAGAGAACAGTAGCGCGCACAACACGAGCAGTTGGAGAGCAAGCTAGGCCCTGGTTCTCTTTTGAACTGTAGCGCCAACAATTATTATTATTATTATTATTGATCGAGAAACGATCAGAATGGGCCAGAAGACACGGCAAGGTAATTTTGCTCCATGACAATGCACCTGCACACAAAGCAAAATCGGTTCAGAATACAATCAAAACACTTGATTGGGAGCAGCAACCCCACCCACCAGACTTGGCTCCTTCCGACTACCATTTGTTTTCATCGATGGGATACGCATTGGCTGAGCAGCACTTTGATTCCTACGAGGAGGTCGAAAATTGGGTGTCTGATTGGTTTGCTTTAAAAGACGAACATTTTTATTGGCTGGTATTCACAAATGACCAGAAAGGTGGTCAAAATGTGTAGAAAACAATGGCCAATACTTTGAATAAAATGGTTTTACTTTCCGATTAATAATTTGTTTTTTATTTTCGAAAAAAAAACGTTTCATATTGGTGTACCTGGAACATTTGCGAGGAATGGAAAAAAGCACAAACTGAAAAAACAAAACAAAAATCAAAAAACTGAAGGCGGTTTAAATCTGTCTATTGAGGCGGACGAGCCTCCTCCTCTTTAAAGAAAAAAATTTAGCTCAGGTTTGGAGAATTTCGGTAGACATACATGTGACCAATAAGTCGAATAAGCTGAATCTTCACTGTTTAGGAACTACTTCAGCAAACTAAACCATTTTTTACATGAAAAAACATACTTCCTTGACAGTCACTCAATCGACAAAATAAGTACAATTTTTAAATTGAGAGCTGAACTCGTTCAGTTAAACTTTATCCCCCACAGACCAGATTTACCAATTCTTTGTAACCTATGTAACATGAGGAAGAGAGAAGACATCATACATTTTATTGGTGTTTGTCCGATTCTTAAAGAATTTCGACTAACAATTTTCGAAAAACATGTTTAGACCAATATGAAGTAATGTGCATTTTAAATGGAGAAAAAGTATGCAAGGCCTTGTACGATTATTCAGTAGCAGCACTTTGTTATAGAGAACGTATCATAGATGGAGATTTTTAATGTAAAATTTAAGTATGTATTTTGTTTAGACGGCCATAGGTCAAGCCATAAATGGCTTAGGTTAAACTGTACACTGTAAAACATTTATTGAAAATAAAAGTCAAACTAACTAACTTACTAACTATAGAGGGCCACCAACTACATTGTGGAGAATAGGTGGAAGGGAAGAAGTATCTGCGTCTGCAGCGACAGTCAAGCTGTGCTCAAGGCCTTACACAACCCTTTAACCACTTCCAAGATAGTTCAGGAATGCAAGTCTTCCCTCAATTCGGTCGGCAGGCTGAATTCGCTATGACTTGTCTGGGTCCCTGGTCATCACGGGATCTTGGGAAACGAAACTGCCGATGAACTAGCTAGGCTAGGTTCAGCAGAGGCTTTCGTAGGACCCGAACCCGCCTTGGGATTACCCGCGTCCCTGGTCAGGGCCTCCGTCGATGGTTGGGTATCCCTACAGCACAACCAGAGATGGCGTGACTCTCCAGGATGCAGGGTGACCAAGAATATGCTCCCAAACGTCTGCAAGAAATCCGCTTCTTTTCTGCTATCCCTAGACAGAAACGAGTGCAGAAGACTTGTTGGCGTATTAACGGGACACTTTACCTTCGCTAAGCACCTGAGTCGGCTTGGGCTTAGTGATGTCACTCTCTGCGACGCCTGTGGAGAAGGTGAAGACACTTCAGAGCACTTTCTCTGTCAGTGTCCTGCCTTCGCTCGTATCAGGTGGCGGTTATTTGGCGCTGATGTGGTGGGAACTGAAAACCTAAGTTCTATATCACAGAAGCGCATCTTGGTTTTTCTTCAGAAAACCAAGAAATTACATTAAATGAAGGTTACTGCCTGGTAGTACAATGGACCAGTATTTGAGTCTGAGTGCTCCAGCGTAGTTGATCCAAATCTCCAACAAAAAAAAATAAACTATAGAGGGCGCCACTTACAAAAAACAATTTTTTTAAATTAATAATTTTGTTACTGGTCCCGGAACTTATTGAGTATTCTGTTACATATTTCATAGATAGCCAGTAATGTCCCAGACTTAGCTCGTGTTTAATAGATTGCAGCGAATGTTAAAATCAAACGATCCGGCGACTGGGACCTTATAATGTCATTTTTAAATGGAATTCGGAATACGGAATACGGTTCAAAGAAGCTTATTTCCAGTCTTTGAAAGAAGGCAGACCCAGATCGCTTGTGGACATAAGCTTATCCAATCCTACGCGACATGAAACTAGACCACTTAAATATTCAAAAATCTTGAATAGACAGCAAGTGCAACTAGCCATCTCTGTATTTTTGAGCAACCAGATCTAATTGTTTCCCACACGCAAAATATTCGAACAGCAAACGCGGACGATGTTGATGATCAGTGGAAGTGGCACGAATATCGTCAAAATTGTCTAGAATCCAGGAGTCCTTTGCCAGCACGCCACAGAAATCGCATTTCATGACACAATAAAGTTCCTAGTTGAGCTCCCTGAATGACCTCTTGTCAACCAGGGACTTGTATAAGACCCCGAATGCTTGCGGCAAGTCCCATAGACACCACAACTGCGCCAGCTGGCAGTCAATGCCTTCAATTAAATTGCCAAGCGAACATCGAACAAAGAACGTCCCTGTGTCATGTCTGAAATCGGATATCACCGACGTAGCTCCACACCTACTCCCGATCGGTTTAATGTCGCCAATTAAAGACCCTTGCTGTTGCTGCTGCTGCTGTTGCCTTACGAAACTGCCCCGATTTCGTGTCATTCCCCCACTTCGGTGCAGACGCTTTAATTACCCAATAACTTGTCATCCATTAGTCTTCCCTAGCCCGCGGCCCACGGCTAGAGCGCTCGCCTCGGCCACAGGGAAATTCGATACCGAGCACCACTGCGCCCGCCGCATGCAGACCAGTAGCAATCGCAATCGCGCCGGCATTTCATTTCAATTCCTCCGTCTCATTAATTGCCCTCGATAGAGACGTTTCAATTGAAATCCTACCCACGACTCGTCAGGCTCGGGGCGCCCCCTACACCAACGACGACGTCGGTTGTCTTGGCGGTGGCAGCTTCGTCGCCGACGTAACAGCCTCCTGATCGAGCGCCGCAGCTCGCCCGCACCGTCAGCAACGGTAACGGCAGCGTTTTGATTTAATTCAATTTTGATTCCGACTTAATCACGAACTACAGCTCTGTGCCATGTGTACTTGAGCGGTGATTTAATGAATCCCATAAATTACCCAACGAAATTCCGGTCGCGGCAGTGGCTGGGTTTATGGGCGCAACGCACCCCGGCCCGCCGTGCGGTGGTTGAAGGCGATTTCTTCGGCGACGACTGTCCACAACGGCGGCGGCTGCCGGTGGTTGCTCCACTTGGCTGCGCTCTTGCGAGTACCGTGCGCCCATAAACGGAGCCCAACTGACCGTGGCGCTGATCCCCGAGCTGGTTATGAGCTATGGCAGGCCGGCCGCGAGCGGGTCGACCATCAGGTGGTTACACCGCCCGCGTCGGTCTCCCAATTCACGATCTATGGGCTCGTCTTGGCGGACAAGTGTGTTGCCGCGACGGATGCTCGGGGGAGCTCGTGCGGCTGATCCTCGGCAGCGGAATCGTGGAGGCACTTCCGGATATCGGAGTGCCCTTCTGCCGACGACCGTGTTCCACAATTCGAGTCGTTTTCGAGCTCATGACAGCCTCGTGCGAATTGCAGTGAAGTTGCACAGTGTGGCGTTGTTGCGGTTAAAGAGGAGCTAGGCGCTCGAGCGGGCCTAGCTAACGAGTTCCGTGGGACAATAAAACGCGCAGCAAAGCGAGTGTAAAACCTAATTGGCCGCTTCTGCTCGGTTGAGTGGTAATGGCCAATGCCGGGCGGCTGGCGGTGTTTGGCCAGTTTGCGGTGGTTTTATGGTGGCAGTGGTGTCGTTTGGGCTTTAATTAATAGGACGCGGAGAGCGTTGTAGGCATCGAAGCGGCACGCATGAGTGGAGCGGATTTAGCCAGCGGCACCCGGCGGGGAGGAGCTAGATCGGTTTGCGATTTCGCTGAACTTTTGATGGGACGGATGCGGATGATGGCTTGGGGGCAAGCTTGCTTGTGGGATGTGCCGAGGATCATGTCGGGATATCTCTCACATCGGTGAGCGAAGGGAGAGGTGAAGCAAAAGTGAGAAAGTACTTTGGTGGGATTTGCGTTTATGAGGGATCGAGATAAGGAGCATGTGAGCAGATAATAACTGACTTTATGGTCGAACTTGTAAATATTAACTTGAGGATCGACGCCTTCACCGGGAGGAACAGATGGGTGCTGGAGATTGCTGCCTTGAAGCGCACGATCTGAGCGAGGTCTGTAACGATGGAAGAGATTGTGTTTGCTACTCGGAACTTTTGAGGTGTGGAAGCAGTGTCATAAGTTCTGATCAAAGCTATGGTAGGAGTGGGTGCAAGTTGTCGCGTTTACTTCATAGAGCTCCGGCATGTTTTCTTGGATGCACAATATGGGACTGCGAGTGTTACGAGTAGCTGCCTGAGACTAACCAGCCCTGTGGAGTCTTTAAGCGTCAATACACCAGTGACAGGGAGTGCTCACAATGTTCGTTACGATCTACCGAAAGTGCGAAACTACTGTCCTTAGGTTCCAGAGCCCAGAGGCGCAAGAGACACAAAACTGAAGTGGCACCTGTTAGGCATAGTTGGCCCATGGGACTGTGTTTGAGTGTGAAGGATTCCGCTTTGGACAGGGCTGAGAATGCCTTCGCTATAGGCAGAGGGTAGTCCTCTTGCCTCTTGCAACAGCCAGCCTTATGCCTGAATGAATATCGTCTGCTCCATATCCCTTATCCACCGAGTAATGATTTAGGGTTCCCGCATTCGCGTCCTAGATGGAAATGACGTGGGTGTTGAAGAGGCAGCGTCTGCAGGTTTGTTTTCGCTTATATCGGACAGCTGAACCCCAAGACAAAAAAATGCTAGATCCAAACGAGGTTCTGTACAATGAGGCAAATTATTATAAGCTTGATTTGGGTTCACATTGCTCGAGTAATGACTTCGACTAACAGCCTGATCTTTGGGACTGAAAAATGTAGGTGTTAGTTAGTTAGTTATAATTTATTCATTTAGTTTAAATATATTACATTTGTTAGTTGCATGATAAAAATACAACAACTCATTTAATAATATGTAAAATATATATAATTGAAATAATATGGTGACATTTTATATTTCTATACTTCTTCTTCTTCTTCGGATGGCGCTACAGCCCGGGGTGGACCTGGGCCTCAACCAACATGCCTCTCCAGCTAGCACGATCTCTTGCCAGCTGCCTCCAATTGCGCACTCCAAGTTGGTTGAGGTCCTTTTCCACTTGTGTGCGCCATCTCAGTCTAGGACGTCCTCTGTTGCGTTGTCCCTGTGGTTCGGATTCGAAGATTTCTATACATGAAGTATTAAAATAGTGCCAATGCCACTTCTATATGCTTTGCTATTTTTAAATGCGCGGGTGGGGTGAAGTTTTATTTTCAAATAAAGAGAAAGTTAGTTTAGGATACAATTTTATAGATAGATACAATAAAAAAGAAATAAAATTGAAGGAAACAAATTAAAATACATAAGCTACTTATAAAAAAAGAAGTAAAGAAAAAGTTAGAAAGAAGAAAAAAAACGAAAAAAACCAGGTATACCGGTATGAAGTGAGCGCCAAGATACAAATGTCTCGATAAGGAACATTTGTTGTGAACGAGCCCTTATTGTTTTTTTGTTTGTTTGCTATGACATCTGTGAAAAATATTTAGTATACATCGAGTCATTGAACAGACGACATCATATTTTTTCATCGTGTTAAAAATGTCGAATTTTGTACCAGAAAGTGATGATTTGCGGAAAGCATTAATTTATTGTTTTCATTTGAAGAAAGGTGCTGCAGAGTCTCATCGAATGCTTGTCGAGGCATATGGTGATCATGCCCTATCAGAAGCAACATGCAAAAGATGATTTCAACGGTTCAGAAATAATGATTTTGACGTGAGAAATGAAGAACGTGTAAGACCACCAAAAAAGTTTGAAGACCGAATTGCAAATGATATTGGATGGAGATGACACTTTGAGTCAAAAGCAATTGGCAGCAATGTTTAAACAATTTCTGACCGCTTAAAAGCTATGGGAAAGATCCAAAAGTGTGGAAAATGGGTGCCACATGAATTGAATGAAAGACAGATGGAAAACCAAAAAAAGAAAAAATTGTTATACAACAATTTTGCTTCAAAGGCACGAAAGAAAACCGGTTTTGCATCGGATTGTTAGTGGCGATAAAAAATGGATTTATTTTAAGAATCCTAAACGGAAAACATCATGGGTTAATCTGGGACAACCATCAACATCGACTGCAAGACCAGATCGATTCGGCAAGAAGCCAATTCTGTGTGTTTGGTGGGACCAGAAAGGTGTGCTGTACCACGAGCTCCTAAAACCTGGTGAAACCGGTAATACTGATCGCTACCGACAACAAATGATCAATTTGAACCATGCATTGATCGAGAATCGCTGTGGCGTAGTAGGTATAGTGCGACGCTCACACGCCGAAGGGTCTAGGTTGAACTCCCAGCTCAACACCAATTTTTCGAATTTTACACGGCACCTCCTCTTTTGAGCTGCTGACAACACTCAAAGAGGAATAACTGTCTGAGAAAGCTTCTCAAATTTCGCCGTTCGGAGTCGGCAAAAAACTGTTACTTCTACTAGTGAGAGAACAGTAGAGCGCACAACACGAGCAGTTGGTGAGCAAGCTAGGCCCTGGTCACCCTTTGGACTGTAGCGCCAACAATTATTATTATGATTATTATTGATCGAGAAACGATCAGAATGGGCCAGAAGACATGGCAAGGTAATTTTGCTCCATGACAATGCACCTGCGCACAAAGCAAAACCGGTTCAGGATACAATCAAAACACTTGTCTGGGAGCAGCTACCCCACCCGCCGTATTCACCAGACTTGGCTCCTTCCGACTACCATTTGTTTTCTTCGATGGGACACGTATTTTCTAAGCAGCACTTTGATTCCTACGAGGAGGTCGAAAATTGGGTGTCTGATTGGTTTGTTTTAAAAGACGAACAATTTTACTGGCGTGGTCTTCACAAATTGCCAGAAAGATGGTCAAAAGGTGTGTAAAACAATAGTTAATACCTTAAATAAAATATTTTTACTTTGCCATTAATAATTAGTGTTGTATTTTCAAAAAAAACGCTCATTTTATACTGGTGTACACCAAAATATCAGACACAGACACAGAATAAATTCCATGTCGAAATCATAATTAAGAATCCAAGACCTTAGGATTTATAAGCTTAATTTTGTTCAAGTAAGACATTATTCTCTTCTTAATAACCTTTTCAAATACTTTACTAAAAGTGGGCAGAAGTGAGATTGGTCTAGAATTTTTCATATTATCTGCGGAGCCTTCTTTAAACAGCGAAATGATGTCGGCGCATATAAGCTCGACGGGAAAAGTTCCTATAAATATATGATTCAGAGTGCAGACATTCTAAAATGTCTGCACTCTTAAAGTCAACACATTTAGTCTTATGAACTATCAATTTGTCTTTAATAAAGCAGGCGACACCACCCGCAGCATAATCTTCATTTGGATTCACATAGAAAATAAAACCCTGTAGATGATAATCATTAATTTCAGAACCAAAAATCCAAATTTCAAAAACAATAATAATATCCGGAACGCAATGAAAAGAGTCAATGTGGGCAGCAAGAGAATTAAAATGTTCTCTTAAACTTCCAATATTCCGATGTACGACAAACAGTTTGTTTATGAAGTACGAGCTATTCATGAAAACATTATTACAATTTGCAAGACTTAGATCGAGGATAGAAAAGTCATCATTTTGTTTCATTTAAAACAAGATCCATATTTAAATTAGTTCAAGATCATTAAAAGATTTTATCGAAATTACTTTTCCACCCTCTACCTTTCTCATAGGAATTTGGTTGTTCTTAAACTACAAAAATTTGTTCTGTTTCCGTTTTCTTACTTTATTCGCTTGCATGAAGAGAGCTCTGGTATATGACGTATCATGAGAAAGTACGTATTAAAGGCCCGAAATTTTCTTCCTTTTTGGAAGCGAATGGCGTGATACAAAATAGGGAAGCCTGTGCTATTCACTTCCATGACGCTTGCAGAACAGATGTGGGATTTGGTTTTACGTGACCACGGGGAACCTTTTTCCCAAGAGCCGTAAGTAACGCAAGACTAGACGCCTTAGTTATCCAAGTACCAAACTGAGATCATGCTTGAGGGGCAATCACCCCACCTTGGTTTGATGCGAAGCCTTTCTAAGACCTCTTCCGCTCTCTGGGTCGCAGCGCCCGGTTGAGAATGCAACTCCACACTGAGAAGGGATAGTCCCCTAACCGTCTTGCTTAAATAATGAACTAGACAAGTCAGCACAGTACACTATCCTCGACTCTACCCGCGATGTTAGGTATTAAACCACAGCCACCACGATACTCCCACAAGGGGGCCTACAGAACAGTGGAAGGGCAACTTCAATACTTGTCGAAGGTCTCGAAGGTAGCCGAGAGGATCTCCTAACATTCCGTAGTGCGATTTCTGCCCGCGATAGAACAGTCTCTGACAAAGAGTGAAAGAACCATCCTTCGATGCCGCTGGCTTCTTGAAAACAAACACTGGTACGTGGACTCCTACTTTCATATCGCGTTCGACAGCAAGCGCGAGTGCCAGCCGTGGCGTAGTGTGTAGTGTCCAGGTTCGATTCCCGGCTAAACACTTTTTTCGAGTTTCTGGCAGCACTTCAAGAGTAATAACTGTCTAAGGAAAAGCTTCTCAAAATTCGCCGTTCGAAGTCAACAAAAAACTGTTGGCCCCTTGTACTCGTGAGACAGTAGCGCGCACAACACGAGAATATTAGCTGATGAGCAAGCTAGACCCTGGTCCGATGTGGGCTGTCGCACCATCCGATTATTATTATTATACTGCCAGGCTATGACAGTTGAAAATAAAGTCGGATTGCTAGAATATTAGGAGTAAAGTTTTAAGAAACGAAGAAATAGAGCAAATTTGGTGTGTTGAACCTTCAGGGGAATGCTTAGGCACTTAGATTTGTTAAGTCGAATCGCGCCGGGACCTCGGCTTTTCTCTCATTGGCGACTGTTGAAGTTGATCCCCAATGAGTGTGTTTGGAAGTTAGTTAACCAGTAGAATCGAGATACAAGCAATTTTGGGATAGTGGCGAATGAGCCGTTCCATGGAACAGTAGCTAGCTGGTATCCAATGTTATCCGCGTGGGTCTTGAATTTGAATTGCTGCTTGAACAAGTTCCCATGTGTGAAGCGAACATATTGACCTGGGATTCGTAAAGTTCATGATACCAAAAGGATGTCCTCATCGTTATCTGTTTTTACTCGGGCGTGTGTCATGCTTGCGTAGGCTTCGAAGTATTAAAGTCGTACCCGTCGGTGACTTCTGCTGATTCAGGACGCATTTCCTTTCATTTCTAACCAAGTTTTGTCTATTTATGAGCATAGGTACTATGCAAAAAGAGACTCTAATTTTCATCATATTTGTTGTTTTGGGACAAGCGCTTAGAACAAATCTCTCTCAGCCATCATCATCATACAAGAATAAAGGCATCTAACTCCAACTCTAACCCACGGCCCACTGCCTCAAACCGCCCGACGAAGCTGCATCGGCAACCACACACAGCACTCAATGTGGTCTTTCCTCACAGCATCCTCTCGTTCAGAAGTCCTCCGTGATACAGATGTCCATTCCATTGATAGACCACCCGATCACCAGCGAGCCCCATTAATGTACCTTCCTTACGCGGAAGTACGGCAATCTCCTATTACCGTGCGATTGCGCCGCTTCAAGCACCGTCGGTGTGCACACGTAACCCCTAACCTCCGGTAATTCGCGGACTTTATGTTGCCTGATCCTCGTGGAAATTAATTTACTGCCCCGGCCAAAGTCATATACCACAGGCAGGACAACCACTCCAGCCGCTGGATGACAGTGCCGGTCACAAATCAATCGAAGCGCAACGACGACGTCGCTGCAGTCTGCGCTGTGAGCATGCAGTTGCTCGGCGCAGGGGCTTGCAGCATGGAAGCGACCTAACCACCAGTGGATGCACAGATGCGCGCTGATTAGATTAGATTAGACGAATCGCTGTAAATCTCTGCGGTTCGGCTTGCATTCGCTGCGTCTAGCGCTAGCCAGCCGGATATTTACGAGCGCTCCGCTGATAACCGCTAGAGATTCATCGCAGCCTCGCAGTTCTTAATTAGACGCCGTAACATAAATTTAGACAGCTCTGTTGTGTGCTCCTTGCGCCGGGTAAGGTTAAGTGGCCGTTGATTGGTGGACCGCCAAATGGGTCCTAAACTAGAGCGTGTGAGAAAAGGCACTAGCTCAGCTTTAAGATCGCGACTTCCGCATTCCAGTGGCCAAACCGGGTCAAACAAACTGTCCCACAAATGCACAAATTCCGATAAAAACACTCCGTCTATTCCCTCCGCATGATCATGTCCAGACAGCCCCGTAGAAGGCAGCGCGTCGTCTGGCAACACAGCCAGCACCCAGCCCAGCAGGTTGTCTCTCAGATGTTGGCACAGAAATGTCGATCGGTGATTTTGAAAGAAATTAATGTTCACTTTGTCCCGTGCGCGGGCACCGGACAAAATGCGCCAATGCGCGATTCATTTCACTTTGTCTTGTCTGCTCTCCCACCTCGGGTGCGAGAAGATCACCGCACCGCACACCCCTTCCCGCCACCGTGCATTGCGATCGCCTAGGACTACACTTACCTTCCATTGACGCAGCGATCTGCGTCGCAATCGTCATTTCACTCCAACCAGCCAGCCAGAGACTATATCGCACCAAAGTGCCGCATTGGCGGCAGTGCAGGCGGCAGCGGCGACGACCGGTCCACCGACGGCGATCGCCGGCGATCTATAAATATTAAATGGATCCAGGGTTGGGATGAAATTTACGCCTTGAAGGGGGAAATTTATGATGTGGCGAATGGCAACATTTCGCTGCAATAATAAATGTCATCCACGCTGGATGGCGATCGATTTTGTTGTCGAATCGAGGACAGGATTGTGGTGCGGCCGCAGTGGGATTGGTCGACACAGCCGTGCTGCCGTCACCAGCTTTGGATTAACAACAGAGGTGTGTGCGTGTGAATGTTGGGGAGTTTGTATCATTGTCGCTGTTCAATCGAACTGCTATCTGTCGTTCGCCTTGGCGATCGTTTTCCAGATCACTTCATTGATCGTAAAATCGATCGCGGCATCTGGAAGGCATCGTGGCGTGCTCTGAGTGACTGCGATTGAGCAGATGGCAGATGTAATCGCGACGAGGTGAGATTAAATGCAGAATAACCTGAATCTTGCCCTCACTTAGCAAGGCTTCAAATTTGACGTTGTGTTCGCTGCTAAGAGCCTGAAATGAAAGGGGGACTTCCATTGAAAATCTTAAAGTAGGAATCAGTGCGAGCAGAGATCTCAATTCACTTTATGACGCATCCGCATACCAGGGACTTCTGTGCACTTTAAAGTACAAACTGGGGCACAGGATGGTGATGGCTTAGGCGAAACATTGTAGGTCACAGCTGTCCAATCCACTTTGCATGCATCTTCTGTGAAATCCATTTCATAAGGTTGAGTGATATTTTTTTGGGTTGCGGTGTCTTAATAAAACTTGAGGCCTCCTGAAAATGGAGCTGGGCTCTTTCTACGTCTTACATAGCCCAGCAATCTTAAGCATTGTGTTTATAGAAGCTTGAATTCGTCGTAAACCTTATCCTTTAAATGCCAGCAAAGCAAACTGGACTCGGAATTTCACACAGACCTTTTCTCGCTCGATAAGGCATCCTCATCTCGGTTGCCCATAGGTGATTCTTGTTTTTTGGAGGTTGGGATCCACTGGAGCGCTCAGACTCGTAGACTGGTCCATTGTACTACCAGGTAACCTTAGTTTAATGTGTTTTATTGGTTTTCCGAAGAAAGACCAGAAGGCGCTTCTGCTACAGAGAGCTTAGGTTTCCAGTTCCGAACAGCCGCCACCTGATACGAGCAAAGGCGGGACATTGACAAAGACAGAGCTCTGAAGTGTCTTTACCTTCCCCACAGGCGTCGCAAATAAAAGGTGATTTTTTAAAGTTATAGGAAAGTTTAAAAACAAAAACATAAGATTCAGAAAAATGGATGAAATCTTTATTTGAATCGATAGTACGGTCCATATTATTAAAAGTTTGAAGATTATTTCATGCAAATGTTGACCTTGACTGCGGCTCAAATTGTCCATCCGTTTAGTGTCATAGGAGATACGGTGCGCGACGTTGTCAAAGCTCCAGTGCGAGTTGAACCACAGACCATTCCTTTTTAGTCGAGAGATGGTCTGGATTGAATATCCCATGATATGGATGTCAAAAAGAGGGAGAGTGGGCAGTGCATCAAGAGCAGGACTAGGCGTGCTAGGGAAGGCCCCTGCGCATTTAATTAATAATTGTTGGCACTACAGTCCAAAGAGGGACCAGGACCTAGCTTGCTCATCAACTACTCGTGTTGTGCGCACTACTGTTCTCTCACGAGTAGAAGGGACCTACAGTTTCTTGCCGACTCCGAACGGCGAAATTTGAGAATCTTTCTTAGACAGTAATTACTCTTTGAGTGTCGTCAGCAGCTCGAAAGAGGTGGTGCCGTGAAAAATTCGAAAAATTGGTGTTGAGCTGGAAACCGAACCTAGACCCTTCGGCGTGTAAGCGTCGCACTCTACCCACTACGCCACGGCGACCACATTTGAAACAGACAATTTTTTGAAGCTTAGTGAAAGCAGCAGTCACTTATTCGCGCGAAAGCTTGTTCCACCAAACGAGTGGTGCACTTGAGAGAAGAGGTCTCATCATTGTCCTGTAGATCAATACGGATCTTTCTGGTGATAGGCCCTATGTTTTGCTTAGAACTTCCTTGCACTGCCAGAAGACTGGCAGGTTTTCCTTTCAATGTGTTTGATGGTCCATCCACTTAGTCAAATTTGGCATAGTCTTTCCAACATTTCGGCCGGTGTCTCACGAATAAATATTTCAATGTTCACTTCCAATGTGTCAATTGAAGCGGGATTATCTGTATAGACATGAACTTTAACTAAGCCCCACAAAAAATAGTCTAATGGCGTTAAATCGCACGATCTAGGCGGCCAATTGACCGGTCCCGAACGTGAAATAAAATATTTACCGAACTCGTCTCTGAATAAATCCATTGTTGCGTGCGCTGTGTGGCATGCGGCACCGTCTTGCTGAAACCACATGTTATGCAAGTCAAGCTCTTGCTTTTGGCAAAAAAAAAGTTGAATATCACCTCACGGTAGCGCTCACCATTCACAGTTACGTTACGATTCGCATCCTCCTTCTTTGATGAAGTACGGTCCAATGATGCCACCAGCCCATAAACCGCACCAAACTGTGACTATTTCTGGATGCATTTTTAGCTCTTGCAATTCTTCTGGTTGATATTTACTCCAAAATCGACAATTCTGCTTATTCACATACCCTTTGAGCCAAAAATGAGCTTCATCCATTTTTGACTATAAAATGGAAGAAGCGTGCGAAGAACTTTCGTAACAGAGCACGCATTTTGATAATAAAATTCAATAATTTGCAAGCGTTGTTCGTTTGTAAGACGATTCATGGTTAAATTATAGACCAAACTGAAGATGTTTGACAGTGAAACAAAACACGAAACGTGTGTCAGCTGTTTAAACCAGTGTTGCTAAAAAGATAATAGCTAAGAAATCATCCTTTAGTGCTATCACTAAGGCCAAGTCGATTTAAGTGTTTGGCGAAGGTGAAGTGTCGCGGTAGTACGTCTGCACTCTATTTTGTCTAAAGATAACAAGAAAGCCGATGATTTCTAGCTAACGTTCAGGAGCATGACCTTAGTCATCCTGCGTCTTGGAGAGTCGCAACATCTCCGGTTGTGCCGCTGGGAGACCTAACTGTCGATGGAAGTCTTAACTAAGGGTACAGGTAGTCCCAAGGTGGGTTCTGGCTGTATGATTTGTTTTTTTTTAACCTTGTCTAGCTAGTTCATCGGCAATCTCATTTCACATGATAACGTGATGTCGCGTCATCCAGACAACCTTAGCGCATTCAGTCCTTATAACTGGTTAGAGGGTTGAGTAAAGCCTTGAGGACATCTTGGCGGATACTTCGCACCTTCCACCAACTCATCGCAATATAATACATCGCTCAATAAGGCCCGGGACATTTAGGGAACATATAGGGGCGCCGTGGCGTTGTGGGTAGAGTGCGACGCTCACACGCCGAATGGTCTAGGTTCGATTCCCAGCTCAACACCAATTTTTCTAATATTTCACGGCACCACCTCTTTCGAGCTGCTGACAACACTCAAAGAGTAATTACTGTCTAAGAAAGATTCTCAAATTTCGCCGTTCGGAGTCGGCAAGAAACTGTAGGTCCCTTCTACTCGTGAGAGAACAGTAGTGCGCACAACACGAGTAGTTGATGAGCACGCTAGGCCCTGATCCCCCTCTGGACTGTAGCGCCAACAAGTATTATTATTATTATTCCCCATACAAGAGCACCACTGTGAGACACCCGAATTCTTTCCTTTGAAAATTGTTGCTTCCAACGATTCAGCGAGCTGTCTTTGCATTTGACACGAATCTTTATCCAGCAAAGCCTCCAGTTCCTCAACCGTTTCGGGTTGGCCAAGACCCTCTTTGTCTTGAAGTGTTGCATACGGGTCGGAGCAGACTACTGGAATTCGAAGGGCCCAGGTTCATTTTCTTCCAAATTAAAACCAAAATCAAAACTTTCCACAAGAGAAGAGGTAGCCGTAGCGCAGTAGTTAAAGTGGGACGCTTACACAACGATCTAGATCTAGGTTCGATTTCCGGCTGGACACTTCGATTTTTTAACGCCACCACCTTTTTCGAGCTACTGCCAACTCTCAACGAGGAATACTGGCTCAGATAAAGCTTCCCAAACTTCGCCGCTCACAGTCGGCAAGAAACTGTAGGTCCCTTCTACTCAAGTAGTTGATGAGCAAGCTAGGACCTGGTCGCCTGTGGACTGTCGGGCCATACAATTATTATTATTATTAAGAGAAGGGGTAAAACAATTTTGTTGTCTGAAAAAGACGCTAGTGCAGCATTTCCAATGAAAGAAGTAACACCTTCCAAGATCAATCACAACTTGCAGGTGGCGCCATCTTTTGAAAACGGAGCGAATTTGTACCCTCAATACCCCTATTAAAATGCGGTAGATGCGAAACTGAATACATTGCAAAGAGGCTGATTTATGATGGAGATCTACTGGTGAATTACCTCAGCTCTATTTTGTGTCTGATGCCTCAAAGCAAAATTGTATAAACCGAGCTTTGATTTCATTTATAAAGATTTGTAAATAGGTTCATTCTAGAGACACACAAAGCCGATGACTCAATAAGTCCCGGGGCGTAACTAACAAAAAAAAATCCATAGCTGACTATGTTGCGCAACTTATTGAGTGATGCGTTAAGTCACAAGGCATCCACCTTAAATAAAATTTACAAAAACACTTAATAATCGTGAGGCGAGAAGCATCCGTGTATTAAGAACACAGCGAAATTGTGCAAAACTGCAATAAATTGATAACGAAACCTTTAAAAGTAGCAAATCAAGGAAAGGGGTGAGCTGAATTTACAACGAACAACTGACGGTCTAAACTTCAGAATGGCTCTCCAGTGAATCATGGAAAAATACTGGTTGCTATCGAAGGGCGGTTAGCGTCCCTTCTTAAGACCTATCACAGTTGGTAGTCGTAATCTGTTGGGCGTCTCAAATGCGCGAAAGCTCTGTGCATTACAAGATTCAAAAACCGCCCCTTGCTTAGACAGCCGCCATTCTCGTCTTTGAGTGAGCAAGTAGATGACACGATTAGCTATATAATCTTTTCAAACATTTTTTCATTCCAAAAATTTCGTCCACAGCCGAAAGCGTTAGATGCAAACCGATGATATTTCCACATGCTGGTGGCCCCGTGGCGTAGAGGGTAGAGCGCGACACTTACATGTCTTCTTCTCAAAGTTCGACACCGTTCCGAGTGGTGGGCCCCATTTACTCGTGAGAGCACACTAGAGTAGTTGATGAGCAAGATAAGCCCGGGCCTCCCTATGAACTATGACTCTATCAAACTTATGCTCGAACAAGCTGAATGGAATCTTGTGGAACACCTACTTCCACAGTTTTGTGAATAAGTCGCAATTCTTTTCAAATTCACAGCTGTATTACCCCTTGACACCCACCTCCTCCTCATCCATTTGAAAACTTATTTAAACGTAGCTAAACTGGCTTCAGTTCCGTCCTTCGAATCAATTTTCACCTAGACCTGTAATTTGGGCTGTGTGCCTCAAGCACCGTGTCGCCCTTTCAACTGTCACCGACAATTGTTCGACGAACTCAATGCATCACACAAGTTCCCTAAACCACCGCTTACACCCAAACCACCGCTTCCTCTTATCGCCTTCATGCCCATCAACCTTGTCCTTCCCAAACGCAGTCACCTTTCGGGCCCTCTCGTTCCAGCACCTGCACCAGTGAGTGAACCCGGATCACCGGCACGCATAATTCCTCAATTAAAAGCAAAACTGTCACACCAGACAGGCCGACCATCAAATGCCTCATAACGAAGCAGAAAATATCCGTCCACTTGTCGGGGCGCGGCGGATCAGCGGAGTGACAGATATCAAGTGCCGGGCGGGCGGACAAACGAACAAAAAACGTATCTTTTCCGCTCATTACTCTTCATTTGGCCCGGACGCACTCCAGTAGAACTAATTGCCACTTTGTGGCCCATGATGGACGGACCATTGTTCGTGGACGAAGTGTCGCAAGACACCGTCGCATGGTTTCCCAATGTCCAGTGCTGCAGCCGATATCAGCGGCCGGAGATCTAGCGATCGCCCCAATAGATGGAGACATGATGCCACTGCCGCTGCCGCCACCGCAGCCACCACAGCCGTCGCGCACACGTTAGATGGGACACAGTTCCGTTCGAATGCAAATGGCTTGGGCTTGGAACCACTAAGCGTGGAACGTATTCTGCCGCAATCATCCTCAGTTTGGTGGCCCAATCGCTCAAGCTCTCGCTGCGGCAACGGCATGGTGAAATCTTGGACACGTCCTCTACAGATTCGGTCAAATAATTCATGTCGAGCGCGGCGATCACCGCGAACGGACGGTGCGGCTCTGCCGAGCTGCCGCCAGTGGCGACTGCTGGGGACGATGTGTGTACTTCGCGCGCGAGTAACCAGCCAGCCGGTGCTGGTGTCGACGCTCTGGTGTCGGTGGCGTACTTGGACGAGAAGAAACCGCGGCCAAAGTCTCGCTTTCTTGCCCTGCTTGACAAAGTGGAAAATCCGAAATAGAAATTTGGGACACATACGAGCAAGTACACGCAGCTCGCGGTGAGTAGATGGTGACCAAGCAGCGGACAGAAGGTGTAACTCATGCGCTAGATTAGCGGTGGGGCCGGTGGTGCGGTGGTAGTGGTGGTGGTTGAGTGCATTCAAGTGGTTGTGGGCTTAATTGAAATGCTAATGTGGTCGGCGGACCAGCACTCGGTGTCAAGATGCGCTGTGGTTTCACAAGCGACACGCGGCTCTCGACTGTCCTCTGAAGCGTGGTCAAAGTTGGAAGGATCTGGTTGAAGACCTCAATCCTTCCTGATGGTGCCTGGGTTGTATTCATCGTAGTTTCCACAGATGTGTCATCGGTGAGTGATGCTGACGACTATGCAAATGTGGGAACTGTTTGAGTGCGCAACTCAATCGGGAGCCGCCTCGGGTTACGTTGGGCAGGGGTTAAGTAGCGGCTTGAATGCAGTTTAATTGTCGCTAAAGGCGAGCACATTGCGACCGTTTCACTTTACGAGTACGTGGGATGTGCATAATTACAGCGTTCGTGCCGCGACATCATTTGTAACTTCTGTTGGGAGTGAGAGCGCCGCTGTCTGTCAGGAAGTCAGAAAGTGCGTTGCATGCAGAGGTTCTAAGAAACTTTTCTCAACTGTAACATTTCCATGATGTGATGTGAGAATGACGTTAGTCACCGACCCACCGCGACCACCTGCAAAGTGACAACGATCGACTGGCATTTGTCGGCAGGTCGATGAGTAATTGTCGCGACCGCTTAATGTCTGATGGAGTTGCGCCCATCAACAAAATGCTTCACACTTCATGGAGGAGCACATCGTTCCTGGTTGGTTGGCTGGTTCCTGAAGCGAGTCTCTTTGTTTGAAAAGAGACTGCAGGTCTATGCCCATTCCAAGTATTAATTCGACGGGCTAGAAGTAAGATTTGCGTTAAGCTGAATTTGAAGAGCTTTTGCTGAGATTGATGCAGTTCAAAGGAAGTCTAAGCCAAGTACGGCGTGGTGCAGCTTGACACTTTTTTCTAACCAGTACTCCTCTCATCTGCGAAGTCGTTTACTTGAAATCTTAACTCTTTATCTATTTAAAGGATCGTTCAGGCGAAATTCGGTTTTGAGATTGCTGGCATTGAACATGGGAAGGTATAAGAAAGAGAGCGAGGGCACACCACAGTGTTACCGCTGCCAGAGGTTCGGACACACGGCCTCAAACTGCCAAATGCAGCCTCTATGCGTGAAGTGCAATGAAGCCCACAATGCAGACAAATGTTCTCTGGGGAATGCCGAAGCAGTTGACAAAAATCGGCTCAAATGTGTACGCTGCAGGAATGTGGGGCACACCGCAAATTATCGAGGTTTCTCTGAATTCCAAGAGCGGAAAGCGAAGACGACTACTTGGGCAGCCATACCAGTCTCCCCTCAAATGATGTTTGCCAGTATGGTGTCCGGTCGGAGGGCGATGGCAAATCAAAAACAACAGTTGAAAGTGGCACAGGTTCCAGTTTCAAAAACTGTGTCAAATGCTCTCTAGTCGTCGCCGGAATAGAAAATCACCAAAGAAAGGTGCATGACTCGGCTAAAGGAGCAGGTTGGACAAATTCTGGTACTCCTGCAGAGTCAAGCACATCTCCGGTCATGGGAGATATGCCTCTGAAGGCAACTTACAAGATCTTTGCAGTAAATGTAAACTCACTGGTAGGGAGCGGGCAAAGATTGGAGCTCTTTAAATTGTTGGACGACCAAAGTCCACCTATAACGAACCAATGGTTTGACGACAATTGTAGACAAGCGCGTGCAGCAAAACAAGACCCCTATAAGGCAACGCTGCGTTGAACATCAAGGACTGTTCGTGAGCTCTATGAACAGAGAAGAAGGGAAGAGCAGCGCGTTCTTAGCAGAGAAAAGTAGGAGCATAAGAAGCGCGCTGTCGAAAAAAACGGAAAGGTCCGGAATGAAGGCGGGAATGTAAGTTTTTCTTCTTCTTCTTATGGCGCTACAATCTAGCGTGCACTTGGGCCTCAATCAACATGCCTCTCCAGCCAGAACGATCTTTCGCTAGCTGCCTCCAGTTCCGCACTTCAAGTTGGTTGAGGTCCTTCTCCACTTGTGTGCGCCACCTCAGCCTAGGCCGTCCTCTGTTGTGCTGTCCTAATGGCTCAGATTCGAAGGCTTTGCGGCCCTTTGCAGTGATGTCTATACGCTCTTCATGGCCTAGCCATCTTACGCGTGAAATCTGTAGACGCTTGACCAGGCATAAGCCGCTGTACACCCATAGCAGATTATGTGACTGAATTTATGAATCACATGATTCAAAATCACACCCGTTTCACTATTTATAGTGACAACGGAAACACTGATGGAGAAAAGACCATCTGTGGCGGGAAGGCGGCTAATAGTCCCACGTTTAGAGGGAACATGACGGGTAGTGACAGCTTGACCAGAGGCTATATTCTGGTGCCACGGGAAGTAAGGTGCCCCAGGAACTTCGGTTCCAGCCTGACCGTGCGGTAGGCCCTCTTCTGGGAGTACCGTAGTGACTGTGGTTTACCACCTAACATCGCGGGTAGAGTCGAGGATAGGGTACTGTGTTGATTTGCCTAGTTAATTGTTCACTCACAACTAGACAAGGCGTTTAGGGGACTATCTCTTCTCACTGTGGAGTTGCATTCTCAACCGGGCGCTGCGACCCAGAGAGCGGAAGAGGTTTTAGAAAGGCTTCGCATCAAACCAAGGTGGGGTGGTTGCCCCTGAAACATGATCTTAATTTGGCGTTTAGTCTTACGTTACATACGACTCTTGGGAAAATGGACTCCGTGATATAAGCCGTAAAGGCAGGTGATCACGTAAAACCAAAACCCACATCTGTACAGCCCATAGAGTTCGTCGTTAAATCTTCTCCTCCAGATGCCATGTACTCAAACAGAAACAAAAATCGCACGCAAAACTTTTCTCTCGAAAAGACTTGGACGTTAGCAAAGGCGGATGAGGAAGACTCATCCGCCTTTGCTAACGTCCAAGATTCCCATAAAGTAGGACGGGGATGATCAAGCTGTTATGTAAAGCGAGCTTAGTCTTTCGAGAGAGGGCTTAATTACTCAATTGCCTCTTGAGCCCAAAGAAACAGCGATTGGCATGAGTGACTCTGCATTTGATTTCGGTACTGATGTTGTTCTCCTTACCGTGGAGCCGAGGCAGACAAAGTCCTTAACTACCTCGAAGTTTCCGAGGCGAGATCGTGCCTCTGGTGTTGATTTGTGAGCTACGCACGATCTTCTCGAGAATGATGTTAAAGAAGTCACATGACAGTGCGTCGCCTTGTCTAAAACCTTTTTTGACATTGAAGGTCCCGGTGAGTACGGTACCGACCTTGACGGAGCAGCGAGAGTTCGCCAACGTCATCCTACACAATCTGACGAGTTTGGTAGGAATGCCAAAACTAGACATGGCACTGTATAGCTCGTCTCTATGCACACTGTCATATGCAGCCTTGGTATCGATGAATAGGTGGTGAGTGTCGATTTGCACTTCTTGAGTCTTTTCCAGGTCCAAGTTGTGTGCACTTTCTTGATGACAGCATGTACTTAGCTTTGTCCTCATTTACCGCCAGACCCATTTTAGCTGCTTCCGCTTTAATTCTAGCAAACGCCTCATTGCCGGCTCGTTGTGTTCGTCCAATCACGTCAATGTCATCAGCGTAAGCTAGGAATCGAACTGACTTTTGGAAAATCGTGCATCTGGTGTTGATTTGTGAGTTACGCACGATCGTATCGAGGAAGACTTTATATCAAAAAATTGAAAGGATATTAACATAAGTAATAATGGATTGTGCCTATGGCCGTCTACCAGGTTGACAAAATGTATAATTTAGATATTTATATTTATATTAGAAGTCTCCGTCTGTCTGCGCTGAATAAGTATATAAAACATCCCATTCTTTTTCTCCATTTAAGATATTTAATATTTCTTCTGCTGGTTGGCGACGTTTTCCAAAAACTGCTAGTCTGATTTCTTTTAGAATTGGACAAACACTAAGAAAATGGAAGATATCTTCCCTCTCTTTCAGGTTGCAGAGACAGCAAAGTTTTGGTAAATCAGGGCGATGTGGTATAAAGTTCAGTTGCACAAGCTCACTTCTAATGCCTATTTTTTGTACTGAGCTGTGGTTGAGGAAATAGGATTTCTCGTTTAGGAAGTGATTAAGTTTCCTATAGTAGTTCCTGTAAAGTGATGATTCTGCTTCTTCAATGTAATGGTCATAAGTAATTTTACTAACCTTCTCTAAAATGTTGTGAAATTGTTCTTTTATGGGATAGGGTTGTGCATTCGTTTGAACAGAAAGAACTACTTCACTTTTTGTAGTCATACTCAGCCATTCTACAAACATATCTCCATTTGTTCTAATTATACTTTTTAGTTCAATGTTGAGTATTCTGCATTCGTGCATCTCTAATCCTTTTTAAGTATAGTTTACATGTATCTTCAGAGTATATAAGAATAAAGGAGGTGACCCAGTTTCGATGTGCAGTACATAGTTTGGGGTATTTTTGGACAGCCTGAATATCCTCTTCAGGAAGTATTTTTGGTTTTTGTTTACTGACTCGTAAGCTTTGTATCCCCAAATTTGTGCTCCATATTGCACTATCGAAGCTGCAGTTGAATGGAACAAGGGTTGCTTTGCACATTGTAGCACGTATTTACTTCTGAAGCAACGTTCCCAAATCGAACAGATAGCTCTTTGGCCTCAGCTAGTTTTTCTTCAAAGTGGGCTTTTAAAATTGAGGATGACGATATCAAGATGCCTAGATACTTGTATTTGGAAACTATTTCGATTTCTTCGCCATCTAGTTTCCACTTTTCAAAGCGAGGGTAGCGTCTCCCTGCATTTCTGAATACCATCATTTTTGACGTGTCGAGATTGATGGTAAGGTTCCAGTGCCTACAATGTACACAAAGTCTATTTATCTTCATCTGCATGCCTTGGATCGAGTCACTTAGAAAGACAATATCATTCGCATACATCAAAGCTGGAATTTGTAGACCAGAGATTTGTACTCCACCTCGTACTTCATCTGTTATGACGTTTATATATAATATAAAAAGGAAGGCGCTTAATATGCATCCCGGCAGGCTTCAGTCCGAACTTTGTATCTACCGGGTAGCTGCTTTAACTTTCGGTAAAACTTTCGGACTTCATTCCTGCCATAACCCCTTTCCATTTTCACCGCGCGCTTCTCATGCTCTTTCGTTTTCCTTCTGAGAAGCCAGTGCTCTTCCCTTCTTCTCTGTTGGTAGAGCGCACGAACAGCCCTCGTTGTTCTATGCAGCGTTGCCTTATAGATGTCTTGTTTGGCTGCATGTGCTTGCCTGCACTCGTCGTCAAACCATGTGTTCCTTCTGCATGCTCTTCCCTTCTTCTCTGTTGGTAGAGCGCACGAACAGCCCTCGTTGTTCTATGCAGCGTTGCCTTATAGATGTCTTGTTTGGCTGCATGTGCTTGCCTGCACTCGTCGTCAAACCATGTGTTCCTTCTGCATGCTGACGTAAAACCCATCACATCAGTGGCAACTTCTTTGATGGCTTCTTGACACGTTTCCAGTCTTATTCTAGGGTAAGTGCAATCAGCATCGAACTCTGAGCGAGTTTCAGGGAGACCCAGTCGGCGAAGTTCCCAGCGATTGCGATTGTAGCTTTTCGACTTCAAACCGTATTGGACCTTCTCGCCTCCGTTGGTCTCTTGATATCCGGGTTCTTACCTTGGCTGCAACAAGTTGATGATCGGAGTCGGTGTTGGCGTCTCAGAAGGTTCGGACATCGAGAGCACTGGAGAAGAGTCTGACGTCGATTGCAACTCTATCAATGTGACCCCATTGATGCACCAGGGGATGTATTTTTCGAAAAAAGTCTAAGCCAACTTGCAGGTGATCCAGGTACGGTGTGGTGCAGCTTGACACTTTTTCAAACCAGTACACCTCTCGTCTGCGAAGTCGTTTTTTTTTCAAACTTTAACTTTTTATCTATCCAAAGGATTGTTCAAAGGGATATTTGTGGTCTGATTTGTGGTGTACAAGGTAGAGAATTCTCCTAGCCACTGTCACAGATTTATCCCAATACATGAATTCTCCCAAACAATCGAGTGGAACAAAGCTTTCAATAATCTCTAAGCGGGTTGACCTGTCCTCCTCTCCAGCCAACTTAATGAAGCACCGCTGAGCGACGTTTCATTTGGGAGCTCTCTGAAAGAATAACCCTTTCAGTTCCATTAGTGTGCCCATCTGCATTCTGGAGCTTCTTTGATCTTCACCAGATCATCATAATCACCATCATCATCAGCGACAGCAGCGGCGGCGACCATCCCGCGGTATTGATGGATTGACAACACAGCACGGCCCTCCTTTCGTAACCCCAGCCAAACAAACAGTTTTCCAAATTAACATTGAACTCTTTCCGAATTAGTTTTTGGGTGAAATCTCCTCTTCCAGTAGGGACGGCTGTACGCAGCTCTAATGACTGCTGCAGCTTCCCCCTCCGCCACTTGAGTTCAATCAGTCATTCAGCGACCGTGGGGCGGGATGAGGGAATGAGAGAAAATCACTGGGTACGCACTGCGCAGACGAACTCGAAAATTAATCGAAAAAATCATCTCGACGATGCCCAAAATAATATTGGCTATTGTCGATTACAATTATCTCACCCCTTCGCTCGCACTCAAGGCTGTTGCTGGAGCTGGTGCCGTCGCCGCCGCCGCCGCCGCCGCACCGGCCATGACAAATGCCCATCTCGGCCGTCTTCGTCTATTTCTGTATCGGATTTGATTGATTTTTTTCAGATCCCCGAGTGATGGAATCATTATGAAAAATTGCTGATCATTAGGTTCGCAGTTAGATACTCCTATTCGGCACCCAATCGCGCCGGTCGGTGCGTGTGTGCGTGGCGGCGCGAGTGTGTGCGCATCCTTCAGGTAGTGAACGCGCGTGTGATTGACGAATGACAGATGTGCCCATCAATTATGCGGCTCCTCTATCACCTCCTCCCGACAGAGAGGTGCTGGTGGTGGCGGCGGTTTTTCTTCGCTGCTGCGGTGGTACAAATGACAATGAGAATGAATGCTCGTTGGGCCCCGCATCCACGTAACAGGACGGTAATGCTAATGTCCTCCTGTGAGGATTGATCATATTTTCAGCGTTTAATTGGAGTTGATGGTCGTTGATGACGACGCAGCAACAACGACGACAACGACGACGAGGAGATCATCATCAAGAATGTTTTGGTTGTCGCTGTGTCTCGTTTTTGTTCCTGGCCGCCAGGTACGGTCGGCCAAATGATCCCAAGATTAATCGAGTGACATTTGGAGTTAACATTTTGGGTTTTCTTTTTGTGCGTTCATCCATCAATCCACGCACACGGTATATCCCTGGGTTCCCAAGGCGTCCGGGTCCGTTTCGGACGAGCGTAATCGCCGGTTAATGGCTGTTTAGTCGAGTGTGAGAGCCGAGGAGCGCAGTAGATACGCTTATCTACGTGTAATTGGTAGTCAGTGGACATGTGTTTTACGAAGAGGCTATCACTTTGTCGGTGATTATGTTTACATTCGTCCTTTCACACAGGCCGATGGGGACGGGAATGCGGGAGAGGTTGAGAGGTTGAGGCGCGTGAACTGAGAACTGGGATGGGGAAGGAGTACAACTTGATGGACAAGGTGTCACTTCTTTTTTCCTTTCTGTAGATTGATCTCTTTATGTCGAGAGTTGGGGGAGATCGATGTTCGGGGATGAGAGGTTTTTTTTGTTTGATCCATTTTCACAGAAGGAATTCCATTATCCTTGTTGAAAGTGATTGCGTTGCACAAGTGTTGAAGTTTTTTGGTTGTTGATCGCGCAGTCACTAGAATTGCAGGAAGGGGTGGAATTAGTTCCCACCAAGGATCACAGCATTCCTTGTTCAGTTCAAAGAAGGCAACTTCTTCAAAACGGAGCAAAAAGTGTTGTTCAGTGGGACGAACTTTGTTTGTAGATCGATCTCGAATATGACTTCAAGGGCAAGGGCATCTGCTTGCAGGGGCCATGAAAATAAAAGAGAAAGAAAGAATTGACTTGGGGCTGCGTAGAGAACGAGCTGAATTTATCACTACTATAAAGGTAACTTCGCGGGAGTTTTTCAAACGTAAAACCTTTGAGATTCTAATCACCACGAATTATACTGTGATGAACTAATAGAAGGAACGAAGTATTTCCGTCCGTAGCAACAACTAATCACAGCCGATTGTTGGGAACTTTGCCGACTGAGTCTCCCTGAAACTCGCTCAGAGTTCGACGCTGCCTGCACTAAGCATAGAAGAAGAATGGAAACGTTGTCAAGAAGCCATCAAAGAAGCTGCCACTGATGTGGTGGGTTTTACGTCAGCATGCAGAAGGAACACATGGTTTGACGACGAGTGCAGACAAGCACACGCAGCTTGTCTGTCCTATGAGGCGACACTGCATCGAACAACGAGGGCTGTTCGCGAGCTCTACGAACAGAGAAGAAGGGAAGAGCACCGGCTTCTCAGAGGAAAAAAAGAAGGAGATGAGAAGCGCGTGGTCGAGGAAACGGAAAGGTGTTATGGCAGGAATGAAGTCCGAAAGTTTTACTGAAAGGTAAAACAGCCATTGGGAGGATACAAGGTTCGGGTTAACACCTGCCGGGACCAAAACGGACAACCCGTAGTTGAGTCGCAGTCTGTGCTGAGAATCTGGAAGGATCATTTCTGCCTACTCCTTAACGGCGATGGCGACCCAAATCCCGCTGTTTGTCAGAATGTTCCACTCGATTTGGATGCTGATAGCTTTCCGTCCCCCCAAACTTAGACGAGGTGAAGATAGCAATATCCAAGCTGAAGTCGAACAAAGCTGCTGGAGTGGATGGGCTGCCCGCAGAACTATTTAAAGCAGCTGGGGATGAGTTGGTTGGGTGCATGCACCACCTCATCTGTAAGATATGTTCCAAGGAAAGCATGCCCGATGTGTGGAATCTCAGCCTCGTTTGCCCGATTCACAAGAAAGGAGACCCCTTCCACTGCGCCAACTACCGAGGGATTAGTCTCCTCAACATTGCATACAAGATCCTCTCTGCCGTATTGTGCGAGCGTCTAAGACTGTTTGTGCATGGACCTGATAGGTCCCTATCAGTGTAGTTTTAGGTCAGAGAAGTCCACGATAGACCATATCTTCACATTATGGCAGATCCTCGAAAAGACTTAAGAAGTGCAAATCGACACTCACCACCTATTCGTCGATTTCAAGGCTGCATATGACAGTGTGCATAGAGACGAGCTATACAGTACCATGTCTAGTTTTGGCATTTCTACCAAACTCGTCAAATTATAGAGGATAACGATGGAGAACTTTCGGTGCTCCGTCAAGGTCGGTAACGAGCTCACCGAGACCTTCAATGTGAAAAAAGGTTTCAGAAAAAGTGACGCACTGTTTGGGTTGACGGTATCTGGAGGAGAAGATTTGATGACCAACACTATGGGCTGAACAGCGAAATGCGCCTGGTCAAGCCTCTACGGATACAACGCTTAAGATGTCTAGGCCATGTAGAGCGTATGGACACCACTGCTCCGGCCCGAAAAGTCGTTGAATCCGTGCCATTCGGATAACGCAAAATAAGACGACAAGAAGAAGAAGCAAAAACTAATATTTGCTTAAGGTTCATTCAACACATTCAATTCAGAAATGGAAGTCTTCTCTCAATTTTCAGACAAATTTTATTAGGACTTGCCTGAGACCGGACACACCACGGGACCATGGGAAACGAGATTGCCTATGGACTTGCGATGCAAGGCTCAAGAGAGGCGCGGATCCATCCTGGGACTCCGTGTGTTCTTTGTCAGGGCTCTCATCGACAATTGTGTCGACAGTACAACCTGGGATGGCATGGCTAGTCAGTATGTAGGCTTCCCAAGTGTACCAGATCAATTAAAAAAAATTGAAAAAGTTGATCTTCGACTATCGCGGATTACGTACATTCGATTAACGATATTTTTTTATTATGTTATGTCGTCTATTTTGTACAGTCGTCTCGAGCATGAGTTTAAAGTTTCAGCTACAGCTCTGTGCGAAAAATAGCACCACGTTGAGGTCTGCACTTTGGATACTAATTACTTTTCTCCATGCTCATGTAAGGACACGATATTTATTGAAGGACATCTGTTGGGTATCAGTAATAAAATTCAAAAAAACAAGATAAGCGAAAATGCATTTTAAGACAAGAAAATTCGAGTCATACGAAATGAAACAGACATTTTGATGTACAAAGTAATAGCAACACAAGTAAAACGTCGTAAATAAATTGCAAAATTTAGTGGAATAGTACGGTTTTTATTTTTTTTTTTATTCATACCACTGTTCTAGTACTTCGTCTTATAACCCTTATTTTTGAGCACAGCGGCACAACGTCGTGGCATTGAATCGATTAGTGCCTGACATCGCCGAATTGGAATATCCCTCCACGCAGCCTGCACAGCTTCCCATATCTGTAGTGTATTTTTTGGTTTCGCATTAAAAACAGCTTTCTTAACATCTGTCCAAAGATTTTCAATGGGGTTTAGGTCTGGAGATTGCGGCGGCCATTCCATAACTTGAACCCCATACCTCGCAAAAAATTCCTTGGCCAATTTGCTTGTATGTTTCGGGTCATTGTCTTGCTGCAGGACCCATCTGAGAGGCATATTCCACTCGGCGTAGGGCAACATGGTTTCCCTCATTATGCCAACATAAACTTCGGCGGTCATCATTGGTTTTGTCCAAAAAATAGGACCAGTACCGTTGTAGGAGAAGCATCCCCATATGGTAATTTTCGCGCCGCCGTGCTTAATGGTTTTTAAATTACACTTCGTTTTAAGCTCTTGGATTTTTTGGCTGCGAACAAATGTCCTGGTCCCAGGAGTTCCAAATAGTTCAAATGTTCTTGCGCAAATTGTTTTCTTTTATGAAGATGGACCTTTGTCAGCAAGAGTACTTTTCTGGGACTTCTGGCAGGTAGTTCCTTCTCTGTCAACTTCCTTCTTATGGTTGATGTTGATACGGGCAAATTTAGTTCCCCTTTTATTTTGTTTGATGTGATGAATGGGTTTTGTTTCACTAATCTTATCATTCTTCGCTCGTCGATAGAGGTTAATTTCGATTTTCTACCTCTTGTTTCTTCTTTTTTGACGCGGTTTTTTGCATTAGTAATCATTTTATTCGAACAACCAACGATTTCCCGAATAAATTTGTACGTTTTCCCGTCAGAAATTAATTTTTTTATAAGTTCACGTTTCTTAGGAGTACAATACACACCGCGACCCATTTTTATTGTTTATAATGTTGTATTTTAAAAATACTAGTTTCAAAATACTAAAATATTTTTACTTAAATCTTTTGACGCACAAAAAAAAAAAAACTAAACACCACCAAACACTTCGAAAGCACTTTTTAGAATGACATGGTGCTATTATTTTACACACCAAAATTTCGGTCTCAGTTCGTATAACTGAAATTTTCTTGTCTTAAAATGCATCTTCGCTTATCTTGTTTTTTGCATTTTATTACTGATACCCAACAGATGTCCTTCAATAAATATCGTGTCTTTACATGAGCCTGGAGAAAAGTAATTAGCATCCAAAGTGCAGACCTCAACGTGGTGTTATTTTTTTGCACAGAGCTGTAGGGAGGCAAGACACATTGGGAAGCTATTGATGACAGGAAAAATATCTGTGACAAGGGATGGCCTTCCATTGCTGACCCAGAATGCAAGTGTTTGGACTCTTCATCGGGCGCTAAATAGAGTCGGTTACGAGGCTAAGAAAAAGAAAAAGAAGCCAGCTTTGACAGCCAAAAATGTTTCGGCGAGAAAAGCCTTTTTGCAAATATACAAAAACTGAACTTCTGATGATTGGAAAGGAGTAATATTCAGTTTGTGATTGTTTTTAGGTTTTTTTTGTGATCCTATTCTTGTTTTCTAGGTGATTTGGTGTGATGAGACTAAAATTAACCGTTTCCAATCAGATGGGCGCTCATTGTATTGGACAAACTCCTCAGGCACTCTAAGACCTTAAAATGTTAAACAAACTGTTAAACATGGAGTAGGTTCTTTGATGATTTGGGGTTGTATAACGCCTAATGGGTGTATTACGCCCAGTGGTAAAAATTGAAGGCGTAATAAAAAAGGAGCAGTATCTGAGTATCTTCCAGGAGAATTTGCCTTTTGCAGTGGACATAATAAGAGTGGAGGAAGATCGGATAATTTTCCAGAAGGTCAATGATCCGAAACATTCCGCCAAAATTGTCAAAAATTGGCTCAATAGTCAACTTTTTGACACTATTCAGTGGCCTGGACAGAGTCCAGATATGAACCCCATCGAAAACCTTTGGGCTTATTTGAAAAGGCGGCTGGGAGGGTATGACGATGTGCCTAAGGGATTAACTGAGTTATGGGATCGAGTGCAAGAAGAATGGTAAGCTATCGCATCGGAAATCGAACTAAAACTATACAATGGTATGCCACGGAGACCTTATGCGCTAAAAAAGTTCAAAGGATTGTGGCTTGATTATTAAAAATTTAATTTTGTTATTTATTTATTAATTTTATTTTTTTTCTTTTTCTATGGTGCAAAACTGTAACACCGCATCTTTTACATTGTTTTATTTATCATTTTTGTATAGTTGGCTGTAAATGCAAAAAACCTACTCGACTAAGTAGATAATTCCTTGCACTTTATTAAAAAAATAAATAATAAACATTTTAAAAAAAAAAACTATGAGCATGCGTGTTTTATTTGAATCCTATAACATTGTTACGCTTTTGCTCTTCAGTGTACGTACGAGACAAAAAATGCTAAAAACTAGTTGGAAATACTTTGTTTTTTTTTCCTACAATCTAACTTACTGGCCCTCGACGGGTACTCTAAGCTAAACTTATCCTTAATCTATTTTCTTTCGACCTACCCTCACATTTCATATATTTAGTGAGTTCATCATCATTATGTTTACTACTTATTATTAAGAAAAATTTTAAAGAAAAACTTAATAACTGAACGTTTTTTTTAGTTAAAACTTATATGCTAACTTACATACTACCTTAAAATAACTTAAAACTACCTTAACTCAACATACACACATATATACATACGTGTATAACACTACACGCCCGTATATACATGCGTGCACCTAACCTATGTTCACTTGTATACACATGAGAACACTCAATGTACAACTGTGTATGTACACGGGTATGAAATGAGCGTTTGTTTTTGAAAATAAAACAATATTGATGGGAAAGTAAAAAAATTTTATTCAAAGTATTAGCCATTGTTTTCTACACATTTTGACCACCTTTCTGGCAATTTGTGAATACCACGCCAATAAAATTGTTCGTCTTTTAAAGCAAATCAATCAGACACCCAATTTTTGACCTCCTCGTAGGAATCAAAGTGCTGCTCAGCCAATGCGTGTCCTATCGATAAAAACAAATGGTGGGTGGGGTTGCTGCTCCCAATCAAGTGTTTTGATTGTATTCTGAACCGGTTTTGCTTTGTCTGCAGGTGCATTGTCATGGAGCAAAATTACCTTGCCATGTCTTCTGGCCCATTGTGGTCGTTTCTCGATCAATAATAATAATAATTGTTGGCGCTACAGTCCAAAGGGGGACCAGGGCCTAGCTTGCTCACCAACTGCTCGTGTTGTGCGCGCTACTGTTCTCTCACGAGTAGAAGGGACCTACAGTTTTTTGCCGACTCCGAACGGCACTTGAAAAGCTTTCTTAGACAGTTATTCCTCTTTGAGTGTTGTCAGCAGCTCAAAAGAGGAGGTGCCGTGAAAAATTCGAAAAATTGGTGTTGAGCTGGGAGTTGAACCTAGACTCTTCGGCGTGTGAGCGTCGCACTCTACATACTAAGCCACGGCGATTCTCGATCAATTCATGGTTCAAATTGATCATTTGTTGTCATATTAACGTAACATTGACGGTTTCACCAGGTCTTAGGAGCTCGTGGTACAGCACACCTTTCTGGTCCCACCAAACACACAGAATTGTCTTCTTGCAGAATCGGTCTGGGCTTGCAGTCGATGTTGATGGTTGTCCCAGATTCACCCATGATTTTTTTCTGTTTAGGATTCTTAAAATAAATCCATTTTTCATCGCCAGTAATAATCTGATGCAAAACCGATTTTCTTTCGTGTCTTTGAAGCAAAATTTCGCAAGTGTTTTTCATTCAATTCATGTGGCACCCATTTTCCACACTTTTGCGTCTTTCCCATAGCTTTTAAACGGTCAAAAATTGTTTGTTTTGCAACATTTAACATTGCTGCCATTTGCTCTTGACTGAAAGTGTCATCTCCATCCAATATCGTTTGCAATTCGGCGTTTTCAAACTTTTTTGGTGGTCTTCCACGTTCTTCATTTCTCACATCAAGATCATTATTTCTGAACCGTTGAAACCAACTTGTGCATGTTGCTTCTGATAGAGCATGATCACCATATGCCTCGACAAGCATTCGATGCGACTCTGCAGCACTTCAAATGAAAACAAAAAATTAATGCTTTCCACAAATCATGACTTTCTGGTACAAAATTCGAAATTTTTAACGATGAAAAAATATGATGTCTGTTCAATGACTTGATGTATACTAAATATTTTCCACAGATGTCATAGCAAAAAAAAAAAAAAAAAAATAAGGGCTCGTTCACAACAAAATTTCCCTATCGAGACATTTGTATATTGACGCTCACTTCATATCGGTATACCAGGTAGGTGGATCGCATCCGCTGCAATACTGACTACTCCCTTGAAGGAGATCTGTGCTACCCATTCTTCCCCAGGTCTAAAGGGTTCGACGAGGGAGTTCCCCCTCTCAGCCACTAAAACGCAGCATCTCTCATATCCTGACTCCACACCGCCATACTAAAGCGGAGGAGATCTTCCTCAGCTCGTTGTGCGCCGGAACGGCCGTAGTTGAGTCTCCCACTCACAATTGAACGGGCGATGTGAAACAGGAGCGGTACCCCATTTATGTCTTGTATAAGTGGCCGCCGTGGCGTAGTGGATAGAGTGCGACGCTCACACGTCGAAGGGTCTAGGTTCGATTCCTGGCTGAACACCTCGAATTTTCCACGGCACCACCTCGTTCGAGCTTCTGATAACACTCAAAGCGCACAACACGAGTAGTTGATGAGTAAGCTAGGCCCTGGCCCTCTGCGGACTGTCGCGCCATACAATTATTATTATTATTATAAGAGATTTGCTTCTGGGGGGACGAAGTCAGTTTGACGTCCCTTTTCGTGGTACTGTGGATTGGGATAGTACGCCCCAGAGATCAAGTTATTAACCGAGTTCATCGTTCTAGCAGTGTGACCTCGAATCAGCTTCAACAGAAAATTGTCCACTCTTATCAGGTTCGCCCTGTTGTATAAGACCTCATTGGAGCACAATTTTATTTACGGGGAATCTGGTGTTCTCATGTAGAGGCGAAGGCAGGCCTTAAGACAAGCCCTCTCAAACACCAGAATCTTTTCCACCAAGCTTGCATTCACGTTGAACCACACGGGACAGCCATAGGTGAGCATTGGCCGGATGAGGGCCATGTAGCAGACTACCTTCACCGTCGCATCGAGCTGGCTGTTGTAAAACAGTCTCTTTGTAAGAGCAAAAGCGCCTCGGGCTCTGGCCAGAGCTGCATCTACATGTTTGTTAAAATATAGACACTGATCTAGCCTGATCCACAGGTACTGACTACAGTTCTTTGCTCCAGTGGTTGCCCGTGGTGTCCAACAATTGAGAACTTTCTCCAATTCTTTTTTGTATCCGCCGAAGCCTTATACAACGGCGTTCTGAACAGAATGGTTTTCGACTTCTGAAAGTTGATTTTCAACTTCTAGTCATCGCATTCCTTCATGAATGAGTCGAAGTCACTCTGCGCTAGCGTGGAGCTGATGGAGGAAAGACCATCTGTGGCGGGATGGCGGCTAACAGACCCAGGCTTGAGGGAACCTGACTGGTAGTGACAGCTTAACCAGAGGCTATAATCTGGTGCCACGGGAGGTCAGGGGCTCCTGGAACTTCGGTTCCAGCCTGACCATTGCGGTAGGCCCCCTTGTGGGAGTTTCGTGGTGGCTGTGGTTTACCACCTAACATCGCGGGTAGAGTCGAGGATAGTGTACTGTGCTGACTTGTCTAGCCCATTGTTTAAGCAAAACTAGGCAAGTCGGTTAGGGGACTATCCCTTCTCAGTGTGGAGTTGCATTCTCAACCGGGCGCTGCGACCCAAAGAGCGGAAGAGGTTTTAGGAAGGCTTCGCATTAAACCAAGGTGGGGTGATTGCCACTCAAGCATGATCCCAGTTTGATACTTGGGTAACTAAGGCGTTTAGTCTTGCGTTACTTACGACTCTTGGGAAAAAGGTTCCCCGTGATATAAGCCATTAAGGCAGGTGATCACGTAAAACCAAATCCCACATCTGCGATAGCGTAGTGATGTCCTCGATTTTTTTGCCTTATCTGTACACGATCAAGTCGTCAACACACGCAATTGCATGAGGAAACGAACTTACCATATTGGATCGCTCAAGAAAATGGTGAACAAGATCGGCGAATTTACGGCGCCCTGTTGAAGACCAATTTTTACTTCAAGAATACCTGTAGAGGTCACGTTGCCATTCTTGACTACGAACCGCCTACCAGTAAGCATGTTATACGGTAGGTACAGCAGTAGTTTACCAATGCCTAGCCGATTGAGCTTAAAGAAAAGTACTTCTAACCGTACGGCACTCAGATCCTAGCCATCCCTCCGTGTCATATCAGTTGTATGAGGCTTAGGCGGATACAAAAAAGAATTGGCGAAAGTTCTCAATTGTTGGACGACACGGGCAACCACTGGCGCAAATGGTGGAATGATAGACAACGTCTAGCCTTCTCGCCTCGACTGCACTTCAATCCTTTTCCACCAAGTCGTCACCACCTCCTGATAGACTCTGGTGCAGAGGACTCATGTCCAATGAGGAACACTTTCAAACGCCGTCCCATCAGCGACTAAACGACATGACGCCGCCGAGCCGCCCTGCCAAACGAATGCACAGACAGAGGGAGTCCTCTGAATCACTTACGGTATTTATGCGGTGAACGGGCATAAGTGCCGTCCCGCTCTTGACGTTTATCGCTAGATAATTGCCATCGAAATTACAGAGGAGTGAAATTTATTGTTCTAGTAATGAGGGGGTTCAACAATCGTCGTCGCCGTTACCTTCGCTTGTGTGTGGGACGAGGACAAGCCGATGTGTCCGGGCTTAAGGCCGCGAACAACTGGTCGAAACACCCCGCAGATGATATCGTGTCGTCTGTCCATTTCGAAAATTAGAGGTTTGCTGCCCTAAATCGCTCTGGCGACGATATATGACCTAAAAATGTGGTCTGTCCAGTGGTCGTCGCGTCGATACGAGGCGGAGTCCGCCGAGCAGACGAGTCCACAGCGCAGCCAATTTGAATGAAATATTCGCTATGAGTTTTGTGCGTGTGTGTGTGCCTGTGTGCTAAGTGAACGCGTAAACTGGTGCGGTTGGGAGGGCTGGAAGCAGCTGGAAGCGGACCTCGCCTGTCCACCTATGCACGGGGGATGGCCCCAGTTTGACTATTTGACAAGATTTGTAACTTCATTTCGCTGCGGCTGGGGGAGGGGGATGCAAGCGAGAGGGTTAAGTGTTTAATTGGCCCCAGACGGCCGACAGACATCTGCATAGAGATGTGGGAAGGACTTGCTTTGTTCTTGGGTTCTTTGATGATGGCGGCGTGACGTTGAGAATGTGCCCTAATTACAGAATCGATGGTGATAAAGTTGCAGCCCAAAGTGGTGGCATTACAATTAGCTGTGGTCTGTTGAGTATAGCAGGGAAATGTAGTCATCAACTTGATGTTAGTGAATTGTAAGGATATCTGGCGTGTGGAGGGATCTGGAGGTGTCGGGCAACAATTTTAAACGCACTGAACGTCATTCAGTAGGGCAATGAAAAGAGGGCAAGCGTCTGAAACTTTCACTTAGTTGCGGTGTTAAGAAAGGATTGGTTTTTTACAAGGAAAAACTTAAAAGGACCAATAATTTTGAAGAAAGTCGTCATTCATTCTTTCAGAGGCACAAAATCAAACATGGAGGAGTTAACTTAAAAAAAACGGGTGAACATCATGCGCAGATGAACCAGACTGGTGGACCTGTCCCGTTCCGATAGTGACCTGGAGTGAATTGACAACAGACCAATGGCGGAAGAAGTCATCTTGGTGAACGAGAATTGAAAACTCCGGGGTTGTGGGTGTGATTCGAGACTTCCAGCTGATCTGGGAAAGCGTCACACATGGGGTGGCACATAGTGATGATGGTTTCTGTTTCATCCGGCGAAAAAGAAAGTAATCGGAAAAATCAAGCACTAGAGGATATGAAGGGTGGGTTAAGGCTTTCCTTTTTACCGTCTCCAGATAGCTCGAGACCGCTTCAGCTACGCGGAGCAGAGAGTTATCATTTCGCAAAATCGATTGTTTCTGGTTGTATTCGGTCAATGCACGGCTTAAACGCATAAATTGTTGTAAATGGCTTCTCCCATCAATGGTTTTGCCTCGTTTAAGCAGCTCATAACGCACCCCAAGCGTATGGACCCACCATATGCAGAGCATGACTTTGACCCGGTACAGACGATGATGGAACGGGTACATCAGGCTTTGCAAAGTATTTTTTCTTCTTGGAGGTAACAGATCATTTCCGGCTAAGCACCTCCAATTTTTCACGGCACCACCTCTTTCGAGCTGCTGACAACACTCAAAGAGTACTAACTGTCTAAGAAAGCATCTCAAACTTCGCCGTTCGGAGTCGGCAAAAAACAGACAGAACAGAACAGTAGCGCGCACAACACGAGTAGTTGATGAGCATGCTAGGCTCTGGAAGGACCCTTTGGACTGTAGCGTGTGTCTTTCCCTATATGTCCACTTGGCGTTTCATAGTCATTTAAACCACTAAGCTTTCCACTCTTAGAATTGCACCAAATAAGACTTAGTCTGTCATGTCAGAGTCTGTCATGCGATTAAGTTTCATGAGATAAAATCTGAAGTTTATAGGGATAAGTAACTGTTGTCCTGGTACTAGGGTTAGGTAATTCTTTTGGAGTAATGTGGTACTAGATTAATACTTTAAACTTGATTGAGGTTGCTGAGTGCATCCTGTGCACATCTGAAGAAGAAAGTGCGATATGTGCAAAGGATGTATGGACCATGTAAAGCCCTCTAATAATTAGCTCCTGCCTGATAATGCAATCAAAGACGTCTCTGTCTAAAAGGACACGAAAACGTGAAGAAGGACCTAAGCGAACTTGATGTGAGAATATAGAGTCCAATGCCAAGAGTGCATTGTGCGTCCCGAATTGCAGAAAAGTTCCCAAAATTGAGGACAACTTGGCTGTCATCATATTTTCTCAGAGGAAACTTGAGGTTTGTCAGAGTAAATGCTGAATCGGAATGTTAGCTAGGGTCGATAGATCTAAGCGGATGGTGGAACAATACACTCCACTACACTGTCAACGAAGTCCCATTTAAGCAGTTGAAGAAGTAAGAGATTCGAAGTCCGTCCACGAGCGAAAGAAGACTCTGACTGGGTTATCCTACTGGCTTATGAGCAGTCTTGTTAAGGAGGAACAGATAGTCCCTCATTGCGACTTTGAAGATATGCTCTTGATGGGAATAAATCAGAAAGGCAACCACTAGACAAACACTGTCCTTGTAGTACTTGAACAAAGTTCCTGGGGACTCAGTGTCGACGGCAGAAAACCGATTGGCCTATGTCATGTATATGCGGGGCTTACAAGTCATTGGAAACGGCTTTGATGACACTTTTGAAGAAGAGCGCAGTCAAAGTTTCGAATCTGTCGACAGAGGTCACTTGGCAATGGTCCCGACAACCAAACGACCTTCATGACACCCAACGTCTCCCGATACTGGACACAATTGATGAGTTTTCTGTGTTCATCTTAGGAGACATTTACAACTGACGAATGTGTTAAAATAGCAGAATGAATCCTTTCTGTTAAAACTTCTGCTCGAAGTCCGTCCATCTCTTGCATCCCAACACATTTGTGATTGAAATCAACAAACGATCAACATGACAGTGACCAATTAACACTCCATCCGCTGCAAGAGAACTGGAAAACACGCAACTGCCGTGCAGAATGGGCGATCCTGTCAGCCACTCTCATCACAAATGAGTCTGTCATCTTTCTAAATACAACGACACCAGCTGTGAGACCTTTCCCATCCCATCCCGGCACGTCGTCGTTGACTTGCCTTCGACTCACCGCCAATCCATGTCAAGCTGCGACATGTGTTCCAGCACCAGTGTCACGCTTGTCGTTTGAAGCTGATGCGACGGCGGCGGCGGCGACGCTGGAAACCGCATTGCTGCACCTCGGTCTCCAAAACGATTTGCATCAGAGTGACGCAATTTCTAATTGACTTACACACACACACACACACTCACAGCCACGCCAATTGCAATGATTGCCACCTTGCATGCTCGCCACAAGCAACAGCAAAAGCAACGTCTCATCGTGTCGTTGTCGCACAGTTTCGCGCGAGTCTTTTGTTCAACCGGACCGGACCGGATCGCCCCGCAGAGCTGAACTTCAAAGCGCGTGATCCCAGCACAGTCGGAGTTGGATGCGAATGCAGTCGCATCCAGTGGGCCAACCGGTGGCAGTCAGCGTGCACAAATGTAGCGTGCCTGACGATGTCATTTGCATAACAATGGGGTACGCTTCCTCTGCGTCTTCTGCCACATCCCCGCTCCGAAGAGGCAGTGGAACACACGATGGATCCATGACAATTATTGTCAGGGAAGGACAACAGTCGTCGTAATTAACGAGGAAATGTGCGCATTTATCAGCAACTCCGCGGAATGTGTTCCCAATGAGCGGCGAAATTGTTGTCAATGGCTCTGTTGTTGACGGCACTGATGATGAATGCGGTGCCCTCTGGTGCAGCGGAAGCAGTCTTTGGTTGACTTGGTTGGTGTCACGTTGTGTCTGTTGGAGTTCTGACGTGAAATGTCTGAAAATTGGAAAGATTGAGACATCTTTTGAAGATTGGAGCCTGTTCTTCAAAGGACGGAACTGGTTTTGGCGGTATTGGAAGTGAGCTTAGGATCACAGAGTGATGGTTGGGAATGACGAACTTTTGGTGTGTGGGGGGGTTGGTCTTGTATGTGAAAGGAAATGTTCGCTTTGAGTACTGCCTTCGCCAGAAAACTCCATTTTCTGAAAATTCGTTTATAGAAGGACCAACATTTGGGATAAATTATAAATTATGGATGTCTCTTTATGTGTCCATGCACATCCCATCCTTGAAGATCCTTCGTCTGTGAACCTCCCACGGACCGAAGGAGGCAGTGATACGATTAGGTAGCCACAGGAGACTGTTGCCTTTCGTCTGAATGACTACTAACTGCCTTCAGTGGCAAAGAATTGCAATCAGCACGAAGCTCTGCAAACCTTGTCCATCAAGGATCCGCAAGGAGTCAAGAAGGACTATCCATTCAGTTCTTCTACCCCGCCGAGGACAACACTCTGCCGGCGATGTCAAGCTACAACGTAGAACTCTCCTTTCGTTGAAAACTTTCATCTTGCCGGAACTCCATGCTCATTTAACGTTGCTTTCATAGGCGTATCCCGTCCCTTGGATGCTCAGCTGTCAAGAGAAGCCCGAATTCAAGATCCATTCCATTCGTGGATTTATCACCACTATGTCGAAAATTTGGTCCGCATTAACAGCGTTTCCATTCAAAAGAAGCAAAGCAGCAGAACGCCAACATCCTTTGAGAAAAATTTCTGACACAGCAATCGAGAGAAAGACCGGCCTTCACAGTCCCAGAATTTTCACTCGATTTCAATTAGCATCGACTGACGCTGTTGTTCTCGCCCGCTGAACCACCAGCAGTTGTCCTAATTTTTAATCACCACCAAACAAGCTCACTTTCGGCATCATTGGACCCCTTCCGACCTGCCTGCTCATTCTCTTTTCCTCGGAAAACATAAACAAACGCCATCTCAATCACCACCACCACCGCCGTCATAAAGCGCTCCAATCAAAATTTTAAAACAATTTCTTGCACACACACACACACCCAGAGAAGAAAAAGAAATCCAAACGAGCATCGAAACAATAATCCTTCCTGACCCCTTTCACAATTAACCTGCAAAGTCCGCTTTTGTGCAGCGTGCCTTTTTTTCCACTGCCTCCCTCGACTCGACTCGGTACGGCTCGGCTCCATTGTCCCGGCTAAAGTGACTTGTAAAGCGCAAATAAAATGCAGACTCACTGCGCCCAATGGTGAAGAGCGTATTTTCAAAAGAAATCTCAAACAATGGACCTCCACCCGGTCGTCCTTGGTTGATTTGGTGCGCGGCAAAAGTTTTCATCAAGCACTCAGCCGGGTAATGGAAAAGCGGGAAGGACAACGCCGACGGACCTGGTGACCGGATTGGATTCAACAAACGCTGGTGGCGGCTTCGGTTTCCGCTTTTGTTCTGAGCGTTTGGTATTCTGGACGGAAGGTGATTGTTTTTTTGAGCGCTGGCTGCGTGTGCAAACAAAGGGATCCCGGCGTCAAGAGACAAAAGTCAACGGGGACTGCAGTCACTTGCACACAGCTCAAAGGGGTTCATTACATCTGATACAACTCGCGTCAACGCAGGTTGGGAGGGTGCAGCATCATGCAGCGGATTAGCTGGGAAGCACATTTGTAGATTTGACAAAACTAGTGTGTTGGAACATGTGTGTATTTGGATTTACATGATCACCACCCACCGTCCATACACCCATAGTCAGGGGAACGCTGACTAACGCCTTGGGGGCTATCCCATTAACCAATCTGAGTTTCTGTCTCAAGGGACAGTCACTCCTCCTTGGTAAGAAGCGAGGCCTTTCTAAAACCTCTGCTGTTCTGTGGGTCACAGCACCCGATTCAATGCAACTCCACATCGAATTAGAAGTAAATTCCCTTAACCATCTGATCCCATCCAACCCAGGTGACTGGGCTAGATCAAATCATATAGTACGGTTGATTACTTCCAATTCTCTCCGCATTTTGGGTATACACGACATCCACCACAATACTTCCACCAGGGGGCCAACTGGATGGTCAGGTAGAACCTACCAACTACCGCGGTACCAGAACACAGCTTTCGGTCGAGTTTCGCATGTGTGTTGCTCTCGGTAGGATTCCTTAACATGCAGGGCCGATGGCCTAAAGTCCTACTTCAACCTTACAATGCGCTGCCCTGAGGACAGCAATTCTAACTCGCCGTCTGCTGTTAACTTCAGTTGCAAAACCCCTAATGGTGTCTGTACTCTGTTTGGTCTGGAGGATCAGGCTGACGTTGTAAGTCCCATCAGTGAAAGATATGTTCATAGCTCTAAGCTCCCGTAAGTCATCATACAGAGGAAATTGGCACAACACGTGCAACGAATCCTCGGAGCTGTACCCGGCCTCTGAGTCACTTATCGACCGCTGGAACAAGAATGAGAAACCGGGTCCGGTAAGCAAGTAGTTCAGGTGCATACTCAAATGAAGAACAACAATGGACTCACTTCTCACTGCTAACACATCGCGAAGAAAGCTGTATGTCACTCTGCCGTTCACGCAGGTCTCCCATCTATCCAGCCATTTTTATCTGAGCAGCTGATCTAGGAGTTCTTTGCACTCGTTAAGGGCTAGTCTTTCCCGGCCGCTTGTTTAGATCCCTCCAGCACTGGGTGCTGGGATGCCTTTCCTTAAGGCGAAGTGTACTGGAACAGTTTTACTCGTGGCACTTGGCAACGCATTCTCCTTACTTTGTGGAAATACGCGCATCTGGTCATGAGCCCATAAATCGCAGCTTTCATGGTGCCGAAATGCAAAATATATTTCCACGGAAAAACTACAGTCAAATATTCCAAAAAATTACGGCGGTGTTTATATATCATGCCGGTCCAAGAAGCTTTAAATGCGTACCAATTTCTCCGACCACCACACACTTGGAAAGGCTATGACCAAGGAGTGGGAACCCGGGAAGCAAGAGCTCGGGTTCTTTGAAATCGCGTCAGGCCTGGGTTAATAATAATAATAATTGCATGGCGCGACAGTCCCCAGGGGGGCCGGGGTCTAGCTTGCTCATCAATTACTAGTGATGTGCGGGCTACTGTTCTCTCACGAGTAGAAGGGACCTACCGTTTTTTGCCGACTCCGAACGGCGAAGTTTGAAAAGCTTTCTTAGACAGTTACTACTCTTTGAGTGTTGTCAGCTGATCGAAAGAGATGTTGTCGTGAAAACATTCGAGGTGTTGAGCCGGGAATCGAGCCAAGGTCTTCGTCGTGTGAGCGTCGCACTCTCTCCACTGCGCCACGGCGGCTATGGAAGATGCCCTTGATTATTCGTTCCATGATGTGAATATCCAGAAAGGAGGGATTTATCAATGCATTAAGTGCAGGAAAAAGGGTGCTTTCAAACAACTCTCAACTGCTCAATATTCGATTCAATGTTCTGAGAAGACTTCTGCCAAAGGGAAATGTCTTCTCCGATCTATAGGCAGTTTGCTTGGGTTATGATTTTTGGCAAGAAACGACATTTGTGACAAAGAGAGTTCCAGTATGGAGCTAACTGAGAAGCGGTGACATTGTTCATTTTCTTGGAAAATATGAAAAAGAGCGTAGCTTCTGAAATTCAGACATAAATTTTGGCAACTGGTGGATGCAGAATGACAGGCTACTTCACACCGCCCATGCCACAACCAACAAATTGCATATCAAATTCCTGAATTGACCATTTAGAAGCCTCGGTCCTTGCAAACCGCTTTAAGCCTGCAACGACACTGGAAACAAATAAAGCACTTAAGGCGAAAGCTGTCCAAAACTGTACTGTCTACCACAGTTTGGGACAAAGTTCACGGGAATTACGGGTCCCTCTTACCCAATTTGTTGTCTTGTTCTGTGGATGGAGTGGAACTGAACTTAAGTAAAGATTAATCTACGTGAAGCGTCATCCTGTGCCAGTTGTTTCCTGTTACACTCTATGCGGTCCCTTTGCAGCCTCAGGCGTCCTGATTTTTTACTGGTGCTAGACTAGAAAACATGACGATGGAGAACTCTCGCTGCTCCGTCAAGGTCGGAAATGAACTCACAAAGGCCTTCAATGTCAGTGTTAAAAAAGGTTTCAGCCAAGGCAACGCACTGCCATACGACTTCTTCAACACCATCCTCAAGAAGATCGTGCTAAACTCGCAAGTCAGCACCAGTGACGCGATCTTCCTGAAGTCAGTTCAATTGCTAGCTTACGCTGATGTCATTGACGAGATTGGACGAACATAGCCGGCCGTCGATGAGACGTTTGCTGGCATTGAAGCAGAAGCGGCTAAAATGGGTCTGTCAGTAAATGAGGGCAAAACAAAGTAGATGCTCTCATCAAGGAAGAACACACAACATCGACGTCTCGGACGGAGCGTCACACTAGGCAGCAGAATTGCTACATTTACTCGACGGTTAAAAGGGACAACAACACAAGTACCGACATCAAGCGCAGACCCGTTCTTGCCAAACGCTATTTCTTTGGGCTCCAGTGGCAATTGAGTAATAAAGCCCTCTCTTGAAAGACTAAGCTTGCTTTATATTGCAGCTTGATCATCCCAGTCCTACTTTATGGCGTGGGAGCCTGGGCGTTACAAAAGCGGATGAGGAAGCCCTTAGACTTTTCAAGAGAAAAGATTTACGTGCGATTTTTGGTCCTTTTTGCGTTAATGGCGAAGATTTGACGACGAACTCTATGGGCTGTACAGTGACATGTGCCTGGTCAAGCGTCTATAGATACAACGCTTAAGATGGCTAGGCTATATAGAGCGTATGGACACCACTGCTCCGGTCTGAAAAGTCTTTTAATTCGTGCCTGTGGGCAAGAGAAGACGACCTAGACTAAAGTGGCGCTCGGAAGTGGAGAAGGACCCCAACCAACTTGGAATGCGCAACTGGGTACAGCTAGCGAAAGATCGTGCTGGCTGGAGAGGCATGTTGGTTGAGGCCCAGGTCCACCCCGGACTGTAGCGCCACAAAAAGAAGAAGAAAACGAATGCCAGTAGAGGGTTGGGTGCACTTTTGGCTAATGACGTGAATTTTTAGATGGTGTCCATGACCTCCCTGAGTATCAATCACAGAACGGTAATATGTGACATCGGTATTTTTCTTTACCAAAGTAGGGACTCTTCACTTGCTTCAGTCTAGTAGCTTTCAGCGCTTACCAATCTCAGATCTTTCCACAGTCGAAAAGCAGTCGTCCCTACAGCCTTCTGTATACAATTAATATAATTGCTGGCGTCCAAAGTGGGACACGACCTAGCTTGCTTATGAACTACTCGTGTTGTGTGCGCCACTGTTCTCTCACGAGTAGAAGTGACCTACAGTTGCCGACTACGAACGGCGAAGTTTGAGAAGCTTTCTTAGACAGTTGTTACTTTTTGAGTGTTGTCAGCAACTCAAAAGGTGGTGCCGTGAAAAATTCGAAAAATTTGTGTTGAGCTGGGAATCGAACCTACAACCGTCGGCGTGTGAGCGTCGCACTCTACCCACTACGCCACGGCGGCTTTTAAGACAAATACATCTGTTAATTGAGGCTGATTAAAGTTGTTGATAATGTAGATGAACTCACTTTTTATTCAAAGAAGTTTGCAAGAAAAGCTGGCTTCTCTTCATTAGTTATCAACGTTGAATTATTGTGTTTCAAGTGAGGAATAAACTTGTTTTTGTTCTTAAATAATTAAGGTATTTTCCAGAAAGGTTTGGAATTTGAGCCAAGAGAACAAAGCCTGTTGTTCCATGAATTGTTTCTGAATTTAGACATTTCAAAAGTTATTTGCAAAGCTAGGTTTGTGAACAGAACACTAATCAAACCCAAAGTCTTCTCAAATTCGGACAAACAAAATGTAAACGATTTGAATTTAGACTTTTTTTGGTTTAAGGAGGTACTCATTTTACACTACTGCTCCTCCCAGAAATGGCTGATTCAACATTTGTGGGAAAAGTCTCGTAAAGGAAGCGAAATAGTGTTTGACTGCTTTTCAGCTGGCATGCCAAACCCCTTCTAGACTAAGAAGAAGACAGCCTTCTATCGATCTCGTTGGGCAGGTTCCAAATACGCTTCGAAAAGCAGATGCGCTGAACAATATAAAAACACGTTGGATGAAAATGGTGTTTTGGCAGAAGACTTCACGGTAATCTACTGTCCGACACCCTCCTTGGCGTTTGTTTTTTGTGTGTTTTGGAAAAATTTTCTAAAAATGTTGAATCAAAAACGTTATTCGAATGGCCAATATTTTGCCGCCTTAAGCAGAGACCAAAGACAAAACAGGAATCAGAGAGTGCACGTTCCGGTTTATACAGCAGCCCCTCATCAAAATCATGCGTGGGGAAGCACTGTTTGACTGAAAAATAAACCTTCTTCAGTTTGCCGAGTTTGGTCGTATTTTCTTGATTTCAGATGAACCAATTGACAATATCGCCGTGTATCGGTAGAACAAATCATTTGTATCCAGTCCCATCCAAACGTCGTTTATCTAGGCTCTGTAGTCACAAGTGGTTGGCCATCGGTCCTTGATGTTGATTGCTCGGGCTTGATATTCACTTTTTGTTACCCGTAAGTAATCACCTCAACAGCCCCTCTCTGATGATCAATAAATCAGTTCAATTTACATGCTCTACGACTCGACGACTCGACGTACGTCGAGCTTCTTCGAGTAGCTTCCTCCTTTCGGATGATTCACAACCATCACATGGTTTATGTTCAGTAGACCCGCCATCTCCTTGCAACTTCGGGAACAAACATGCCTCATCGAACTTTTTAAAAAACGGACGAATTGATTGAAATCTTTTAGGTTTGGGTGAAAGAAAGAAAGAACGCATCACTTAGCGGATTCTAACTTCAAGCACGAGCAACGATTGGCTCTGCGGACTTCTGCATTGTGACACGTCACCATTCAAGCACGCATTAGTTCGATCAAATTAGGGGAGTGTTTCCTGAAATCTATTAACTACCACCATGGAAGGATTAGCTTTGTCGCACGTTTTCTTCAGTTCGGACAGGACTTTGGAACGTTTTTCAAACTAAAAAACACCACCAGTCTTGTCAAGGCCTCTAACAAGCATCCCTCAGTGATCTGAACTTGCCCCTATAGATCCACTCAAGCCAATACCTCATCGCTATTCCAATGATAGACGCAGCGCACTTATCGTCCAATCCACCCCCGCCCCCAGTATGCGAAATCGATAAAATCCCCAACAACTTCTCTCTGTTTCCCACTCAAACGACACTTCACATATCCATTCACCCATAGCGTCCACGTCGCGGTCGCGACAGCATTCCACATGGTGCGCACAACACAAATCGACGAGAAAATTACACTGCCCTTTGGCCATTAGATGGAATCATTTAAAATACCACTCAGGTCCTGCCGCAGACACGGACACAATGGCCGTGTGCACACTGCACCTCCGCGGCACCCACGTATCGATAGACGCCGCCGCCGTCGCCGTCGCCGTCGCCGCTGCAGTCGCGAAATTAAAACTTCCCCCGCGCGAGCGCAGAAAACACACAGAATCCACGGCAAAAGATCATGTAAACAAGGAAACACATCAGATAAAGCACAGGAGGCTGCGCGTCCCGTCCAGGTCGGTCGGCGGATGGCGGAGAAATCAAATTGAGGATCCATGAAATGCATTTTAACGCTTCGCCGCAGAAGGACCCGAACACGGCCGCTGTCGATTATTACGATGATGACGAAGATGACGGAGCGCAGAATGGAAGAGAATAACGCTGGAGAGACAGGAATCCTCCTCCATAAAGTCGGACGGACAAAGAGCCACCCGAAACGAAGGCGACTCACTCACAAGGATGTCCCGCGAAGCACATAATAACCTCCGATCGCAGGCGGACGCACCGCGCCGTTGTGCAGTCCCGTGGTGCGCCGCGTGTTCTCCTTTTTGTTTTCGAACGACATCGCGGCCATTAATCACATTCCGATGAAAATATTAATACCGCTCTGCAGCCGGAGCAGATATGGTGCGGTGTCCGGTGTCCAGTTCAGTCGCGACCGCCTTTCCCGCACCACACGCAGGAGGCATCACAACTCGCAGTTACACTTCCAAAATGATTAGCTGCCCAAATGTCGTTACCATGTTGCGCGTCGTCGACCATCGTCCATGTCCGCCGCAACCGCGCCTGGAAATTGATTTGTCCGATTGGATTTCTGTTGTTTGATGTGTGCATGCGGTTTGTTGGCCAACACGGGGGATTATGCGGCCGAGCGCCCCGTCCGGCGTAATGACGCTTGGAGTCGCAGTGGCCGCCGCAGAGGTCGTGCAACCCGGGAGCTAGACAACGCACGGCTCACGGCGACTTCTTTCTCATTTGACGAAGATCATAGGTTACGGACGTGTCCGGCTGCATCTGGCTGGATGCAGGCTGCCACTGAATTTGCGGAAATTTAACGTGGATTCGGTCAAATGTGGTCGGCGAGGTGTTGATTGGGAGCGGCCAAGGTGCCACGTTCCCTATGCGCGGAGTGTCCCGGAACAGATGGCTATGCGCTAATAGCTGCTGACCACCGTGGGTACTTTCGGGTGTGTTTCATAGAAATTTATTGACGGCAGCAGCTGGCAGATTGAGAAGGGATTGGCTGACAGAAGGAGGAGGAGGAGGATGAGACGTGTGGTCAGCGCTGGGCCGGGCACAGATGGACGGTCAAATTGTCGACGACTGAACGGATCATAGGACGATCAGGTATGGGCTACGGTGCGTCTGTGAGTTTAAGGATCATCTCCTTAGGACGGGGTGCAATGAGATTTCGACAAATGGTTGAAGTGACGATTGTTGAAAGCAGGACTGAGTCGTGAGCGAAAGACAGGATCACATGAGTTGCTCAAGTTCCTGCCCAATGGTAGACATGATTTAAGAAGGAAAGAAGGTGGAAGATGCTTTTTACCTCGGCTTCATATCTCGGACTTGAGTAAAAAGTGTCCAAGGGGACAACAACAAGGAAGCAGAGTCCAGATTCTAATCGCTTCTGCACAGAGCACTTACCGTACTCAGCCAGTGCGCAAATTAAATAATTTTATCTGGTCTTTATTTGACTTTTCTCACGTGAAGGTTGACAGATGAAATCATATCCGTAGTCAGTCACTCACTGATCAGGCGAAGCTAGCTAATGTGCTAAAATAAATTAAAGTTCATGGCCCTAATCAATCTCCGTATCAAGCTGATTGACTTTTGTCTGAAAGATCCACTGTAGGCTATGACAAAGCGTGCCCTAGGTTTCTCTTGTTCATTATTTTGAAAGTAGGAAGCAGTATGCGCCACTTGGCGAATTATACCAAACATGTCAGTAAAAAGCCCTGAATTACTGATGTCCTTTCAGATTTTCGTTAGGAAGCATTTGAAAGGCTTATATTGTACTTTTTCCTCTTCAAGGGCATGTGTTCTAAGGCAATTTTATTTAAGTTCATTTGTTTTTATATTACAATAGTTGTTAACAAGTGTAGGTAGGTGCATGCAGCCAAACAAGACATCTATAAAGCGACGCTGCATCGAACAAGAAGAGCTGATAGTGAGATCTAAGAACAGAAAGAAAAGGAAAAGCACCGGCTTCTCAGAACGAAAAAAAAGGAGCATGAGAACCGCGCGGTCGAGAAAATGGAAAGGTGTTATTGCAGAAATGAGGTCCAAAAGTTTCACTGAAAGGTAAAGCAGCAATACGGTGGATACAGGGATCGGACCGTAGCCTGCCGGGATCGAAATGGATAACTCGTGGCACAGTCGCAGTTTGTGCTGAGAATCTGGAAGGATCAATTCTGCAGACTCCTTCACGGCGATGATGGCCCAACCCCCGCTGTTAGGCAAAATGTTAAACTCAATTTGGTCGATGATAGACAAGCATTCCGTCCCCCCGACTTAGACGTGTTGGAGAAAACAATATGGACGCTGAAGTCGAACAAAGCTACTGGATCGAACGGATTGTCCGCAAAACTATTTAAAGCAGCTGGAGATGACCTGGTTGGGCGCATGCAATAGCTCATCTGTAAGATATGGTCGGAGGAAAGTATGCCCGATGAGTGGAAACTCTGCGTCGTTTGCCTGGTTCACCAGAAAGGAGACTCATTTGACTGCGCCAACTGCCGAGGGATAAGTCTACTGAACATCGCATACAAAATCCTTTCTGCCGTATTGTGTGAGCGTCTGAAGCCTTTTGTCCATGACCTGACAGTTCCCTATTAGAGTAGTTTCAGGTCAGGGAAGACCACAATAGACCAGATCTTCACATTATGGCAGATCCTGGAAAAGACTCAAGAAGTGCAAATCGACACTCACCACCTATTCGTCGATTTCAAGGCTGCATATGACAGTGTGCATAGAGACGAGCTATACACTGCCATGTCTAGTTTTGGCAATCCTACCAAACTCTTCGAATTGTGTAGGATGACGATGGAGAACTCTCGCTGCTCCGTCAAGGTCGGTAACGAACTCAACGAGACCTTCAATGTCAAAAAAGGTTTTAGACAAGGCGACGCACTGTCATGTGACTTCTTTAACATCATCCTCGAGAAGATCGTGAGTAACTCAAAAGTCAACACCAGAGGCACGATCTTCCAGAAGTCAGTTCAATGGCTAGCTTACGCTGATGAGATTGACTGATTAGACGAACACAGCGAGGCGTTTGCTGGCATTGAAGCGGAAGCGGCGGAAATGGGTCTGGCGGTAAATGAGGGCAAAACTAAGTATATGCTGTCATCAGGGAAGGACACACAACATCGACGTCTTCGACAGAGCGTCACACTAGGCAGCAGAAACTTCGATGTAGTCAAGGACTTCGTCTACCTCGACTCCACGGTAAGAAGGGACAACAACATCAGTACCGAAATCAAACGCAGAATCACCTTGTAACAGCGATTGTTTCTTTGAGCTCAAGAGGCAATTGAGTAATAAAGCCCTCTCTCGAAGGACTAAGCTCGCTTTATATAACAACTTGATCATCCCCGTCCTACTGTACGGCGCGAAATCTTGGACGTTAGAAAAGGCGGATGAGGAAGCACTTAGTCTTTTCGAGAGAAAAGTTTTGCGTGCGATTTTAAGCCCTGGTTGTGTTAATGGCATCTGGAGGAGAAGATTTAACGACCAACTCTATGGGCTGTACAGCGATATGCGCTTAGTCAAGCGTCAGCGGAAACAACGCTAGGCAATGTAGAACGTTTGGAGACCACTGCTCCAGCCCGAAAAGTCACCACTGCTTCGGCCCGAAAAGTTACAACTGCTCCGGCCCGAAAGGACACCTTTGCTCCTGCCCATAAAGTCTTCGAATCAGAGCTATTTGCACAACACAAACGAGGACGTCCTTGGCTTAGGTGGCGCATACAAGTTGAGAAGGACCTCAGCCGACTTGGAGGTCGCAATTGGAGGCAGCTGAAAGATTGTGCTGGATGGAGAGACAATTTGGTTGAGTCGCAGGTCCACACAGGACTGTAGCGCCACAAGAAGAAGAGGAAGGTGTTAACGTATTTATATGTTCATGTAACTTTTCATCACAAAATTAATAATTTGAAAGAAGGAAACGCTTGATTTTCAAATAATTGGGTACAAATTTCGTGTTCAATAGATGGCACCACCTGCAAGTTGCCGCTGATCTTGGAAGCTATTACATACTTCATTGGAAAATTATGACATTTTTCTGCAGTTTTAGTTTTAGACAACAACATTGTTTTTGACCTTTTCGAAAATGTCTATATTTATCGTCAAATAACAGCATTTGTGAAAAGTTTTGATTTACATATTTCTAATTGTAAGAGACGTGAAGATTAATTCCATCGAGTGCTGGTAGAAGTTCATGAAGGATTTGCTCCGGGCGATAAATCATGCTGGGAGTGATTTCGTAGCCTTAAAATTGGTGATCTTGGCGACGAAAACTAGCAGCGTCTTGGTCAACCAATACAGTGTATTAATGAGGATTAAGGGGTTTTACTGGATCACGATCAATGTCAAATGCAAAGAGAAATTGCAGAATCGAGACACCCAGCGAGTGCGAATTTATGCAAAAGCAAGGATATTCCTCATCATCTTTATCAGAGTTGATTGTATGGACAGCATCAGTTTTTCTTCTTCGTCCGTTTGTGGTGTAAGCATAGTAACAGCCGGTGATAGTGTAGTCGATGACCTGGACTAATTTTAAAGTGTCACATAGAGATTATGTAGCCCCAAAATAATTAGTCTTAAGGCGTTTGTGAATATCACATAAATGAAGCGGACAGACAAGGGGTCTACTCCTTGAAACCAGTCAAACTGATTCTTCAGTAAATAAATTGTAATAGAACTATTTAATTAATTTATTTAACCAATGACACCTCCATTGGACAATCCAAACCAAACAGTGACTTTAACAGGACGTAATGATGGCTCGTGATGCATGTCTGTCTAATAACGCAGATTTTTCTTGTTCCAAAAACCAATTCAGCCATAAGTTAACCTCAACGATGCAGGTGGTTTTTCGACGACGATCATTATGAAGCTATTCTTCAGCCCAATTTTGGAAAGGCCCAACGGCCTTAGTTGTCGTGTCAACTTGATGTTGTATGGATGGAAGCGAAGGTCTTTTCGAAAGAGGGATGTCCAAGTGATTAAAGTACCGAGTGGGTCACTGATTTGAGGAATTGTTAGCTGTGGCGATATTTTTGGACATTTTGGTAAGAGTATAACATGACTTAAGACGTCAACACGTCAACACGTCAATCACAGGTCCTTTTCCTTTCTTTTTGTGGGAACTGCAGGAACTTGTTATGCACTGAACCTTTTTATCACCTCCTCTGTAAATCCGTGCTTCTTCTGTAACCTGGCTCAACCCTAGTGTATATCTCTAGGTTGGCACTCCTGCTACAATAAATGTGTTTATTTTTCGGAGGCTGGAAAATAAGAGACCCCCACTAGGCCTATTTCATGACAGTGATTTGACAGTTGACCGACATGGCAACAATGAAAGGTACAACGATTTTGAACATTTAACACTTTGTTAAGGTTCCTGCATATTTAAAAAATGTTGCCAAATGTGACCAAAGTGTGGTGTCTTGCACTTTTTGAAACCCATCCGTAAATTGTCACAGCAAGCAACCTCCGCTGGCTTTCTATCGGGCACGATGCCCGCTCGCCAATCAGCACCCCCAAAGTGAGACCATCACCCATATGCTCGTCGGGGGTGTCAATGATCCCGCACGTCGGCTGCAGCTCCACTTTTCTCAGAAGTGTGCCCCCATCGGTGCGTTAAGCACATTCCAAGGCTCAACCGTTGGTGACTCCGTCGAGCTGCACTGGCGAGCATATGCCCCGTCGCCGCCATGGCAGCTGTGTTCAGTGCTCCAACGCCATGCTCGCCAACTCAAGCGAGGATGTTCAGTGGCTTCGTTCGTCGTCCACGTCGTTCACGTCGTCGCCGCTGTTGTCTTCGGCGGTATGTATCCAGAGCGCAATTAAAACTGAAGCAAGTGTGCGAACAAGCGACCAGCCTCCTGGTGAAAGAGCTCCTCTGGTCCGGGTGTGACGGACTCACGTCAGACCCTCTGGTGCGGGCGATGGGCGCCAACACTCGCGCGCTGCTCTCTCCCTAATTAAATCTCAATATTATGCGCGTATTCACTGAGATGGATACAAAGATACATTTTTTCCTTCACTTCGTGTCGTTTCTTTAGCTGCTTTGGAAAATGTTAATTGCCAGGTACGTGCTTTGAGGGGAGTGCGATGGGGACGTTCGAGGCAGCGGTTCTGCCAATGGATCGGGCACTGGACATGCGTAAGCATTCGCTTGCGAGCCGCACATCACCATCATCGCCCGTCATATTGCCACCGCCGTCTTCATCGTTCCAACGACGAACGCGACCGTCGTCGAAGTCGTGATTAGTTTGTGTTCCTTTGAATCTCGTGATTGTGTGTAATTTTCTAAAGAATAGCGGAACACATTAGACGATGCATACGGTAACGTACTCTGTGGGGAGGGTGGAAGGGCGGCTGCCTCATAATTCAAGCCTCATAAATTCAATGAAAAATGATATCTAACCGATGTGATGGATACGTACGTCTGCTTGAGGCGGTTGGTTCTCTTCGGCGAAGGCGGCGTCGGTGGCGTTGGCTCGTAAAAATCAATGCGACCACGCATCGGGGGGACGCAGGGAAGCAGGGGCACATCAACGTGAATTATTTCAAAAATAAAAAATAATTAAACGCCTTAACTGTACGCAGACGGGGAGAGAGAAATTTATTTGTGCCTTGGAATTGCTGTTTTCACGTGCAGCGCGCGACAGCCGACGCGGAGACTTTCTCGCGCACGAAAGTGTACATTTGTGACCTGTGTCAGGCGGCATGAATGATGATTTTTTTGATGCACGGTCGAGTGCGGTGGCGATTGTGATGGTGCATCGATGCGTGGTGTGCTGGTGGTGGACTGGGATGGATTCGCATCGAAGATGTGGTGAAATGTGATTAAGTGGAAGAGAGCAGAAGCTTTCGTTTGGTTACGGATGGGCCACTGGAGGGGAATATGGGACGTTTGTGGGACGGTTAGAACCTTAGGTTGGAGCTTCAAATGACGAAGAACTAATGCCGAGCTGGAAAAGTGAACGAGAAGTATAAAAAAAAAACAAACGAAACCATTCTCACGTGGATGTTACTTGATTTCTATATTTTATAAAAGACGGATGGGTGGGTAGAGTGCGACACTCCGAAGGTCCAATGTTCGATTCGTCGACTGAACACCTCACATTCACCACAGCACCACCTCTTTCAAGCTGCTGACAACACTCAAAAAGTAAAAACTGTCAAGGAAAAAGCTTTTCAAGCTTCAGAAGATGGGAAATGCTTAAAAGGACTTGTGAACTGGATAACGATATTTTCAGGAACAGACTAAAAGAACATATACAGCTCTGTGCAAAAAAATAGCACCACGTTGAGGTCTGCACTTTGGATGCTAATTACTCCATGCTCATGTAAAGACACGATATTTATTGTTGGACATCTGTTGGGTATCAGTAATAAAATACAAAAAACAAGATAAGCGAAGATGCATTTTAAGACAAGAAAATTCCCGTTATACGAAATGAAACCGAAATTTTGGTGTGCAAAATAATAGCACCACAAGTAAAACGTCGGAAATAAATTGCAAAATTTAGTGGAATAGTACGGTTTTTATTTTTTTTTTTTATTCATACTACTGTTCTATTACTTCGTCTTATAACCCTTATTTTTGAGCACAGCGGCACAACGTCGTGGCATAGAATCGATTAGTGCCTGACATCGCCGAATTGGAATATCCCTCCACGCAGCCTGCACAGCTTCCCATAGCTGTAGTGAAATTTTTGGTTTCGATTTAAAAACAGCTTTCTTAAAATCTGTCCAAAGATTTTCAATGGGGTTTAGGTCTGGAGATTGCGGCGGCCATTCAATAACTTGAACCCCATTCCTCGCAAAAAATTCCTTGGCCAATTTGCTCGTAGGTTTCGGGTCATTGTGTTGCTGCAGGACCCATCTGAGAGGCATATTCCACTCGGCGTAGGACAACATGGTTACCCTCATTATGCCAACATAAACTTCGGCGGTCATCATTGGTTTTGTCCAAAAAATAGGACCAGTACCGTTGTAGGAGAAGCATCCCCATATGGTAATTTTCGCCCCGCCGTGCTTAATGGTTTTTAAAGTACACTTCGGTTTAAGCTCTTGGATTTTTTGGTTGCGAACAAATGTCCTGGTCCCAGGAGTTCCAAATAAAACAATTTTAGACTCATCTGTCCATAATATATTACGCCATTTGGTTATTTCCCAGTTCAAATGTTCCTGCGCAAATTGTTTTCTTTTATGAAGATGGACCTTTGCCAGCAAGGGTACTTTTCTGGGACTTCTGGCAGGTAGTTCCTTCTCTGTCAACTTCCTTCTTATGGTTGATGTTGATACGGGCAGATTTAGTTCCTCTTTTAATTTGTTTGATGTGATGAATGGGTTTTGTTTCACTAATCTTATCATTCTTCGCTCGTCGATAGAGGTTAATTTCGATTTTCTACCTCTTGTTTCTTCTTTTTCGACGCGTTTTTTTGCATTAGTAATGATTTTATTCGAACAACCAACGATTTCCCGAATAAATTTGTACGTTTTTCCGTCAGAAATTGATTTTTTATAAGTTCACGTTTCTTAGGAGTACAATACACACCGCGACCCATTTTTATTGTTTATAACGTTGTATTTTAAAAATACTTGTTTCAAAATACTTAAATATTTTTACTTAAATCTTTTGACGCACAAAAAAAAAACTAAACACCACCAAACACTTCGAAAACTCTTGTTAGAATGACATGGTGCTATTATTTTGCACACATAAATTTCGGTTTCATTTGGTATAACGGGAATTTTCTTGTCTTAAAATGCATTTTCGCTTATCTTGTTTTTTGCATTTTATTACTGATACCCAACAGATGTCCTACAATAAATATCGTGTCCTTACATGAGCATGGAAAAAAGTAATAAGCATCCAAAGTACAGACCTCAACGTGGTGCTATTTTTTTGCACAGAGCTGTAATTGCTCTTAAGTCTTAATACTACAAGACAAAGTTTAATCAAACGAGATCTGTTCAACGAGATACTTTGAAGAAAAGGCCTGCAGTTGATGAAATTATTTCAAACAACTTTTCTGGCCAAACGTATAGTAGCCTAGACAGTGCATTTGCAAGACATTTAGCACACAGATAGGAGACATCAAACCGAGGTTCCTTTCACACAGCCGAGTTGAACTTATGGTATATCAGAACAATGTTCCTACAAGAAGTCGACTTTTTCTCTAACACGGAGTATAAATCTTTTGTTGAGCGACATAAGGTCACCAGGAATTGACAGAATGAATATGCAGTGTTATGTAGAACATTTGTAACTTGCGACAAGGTCCAAAGTGTACGAGACAAACAGTGAAGCATGGAGATGAATTCACGATGGTCTGGGTCTGCTTCTTTGGCCATGGAATCGCATCTATTTGACAAGCAAAAAGCAGAACCAACATCATGCTTAATTAGGCGGGTTGGGAGTTCCTACTTGGAAGTTCCATCACCACAACGATCGCAAACACAAACCGTAATTGGCAACAAGCTGGCTTCCTAAGAAAAACATTGCATTTATGCACTGACCAGCACAGAACTAGACCCATTTGAGAACTTGTGAGAGACAGAAACAAGAAGAATCTGCTGCCAAATTTTTAAACAGAAGGACGAACTTTATACTGGAATTTAATAGCAGTGGAATGACATACAAAAAAATCTATGCCTAAAGAGGTGAAAAAGTTATCCAAAATAAGGGGTATGCAATCAAATTTAACAAAATTTCATACACATAAAACATTGTAGGACATTTTCATTAGCTTTGATAATTTGTTTTTGCTTAATTAAATAATGTTTATTTCTTCCTAATTGATATGTTGTTAGAAGGAATGCATAACAACTCGTTGAACGAAGTTTACTGTTTGCTTTCAGGCACTTTTTATGATATTTAAGGGTCTATTGTTCTTAGTTGGGAAAAAAAAGGTGTGAAAAGCGAAAGTAGCAAGTTTTCTTCTCTTTCGATTAAGGGAACAGTCCAGCGAGATCGTGAGCCTAAACCAACATGACTCTCGAGTCAGCACGATATTTCGCTAGCTGCCTCAAGTTACGAACTCCAAGTTGGTTGAGGTCCTTCTCCACTAAGACTAAGTCGTCCTCTGTTGAGTTGTCCCAATGACTAAAATTTGAAAACGTTTTGGGCCCGAAGCAGTGGTGTCCGTGCACTCTAAATGACCTAGCCATATAAAGCGTTGTATCCGAAGACGGAGCAGTGGTTTCCATGCGCTCTATATGGCCTAGCCATCTTAAGCGTTGTATCCGAAGACGCTTGACCAGGCGCACAGCCCATAGGGCCTTCTCCTCCAGATGCCATCAACGCAAACAGGACCAAAAATCGCACGCAAAACTTTTCTCGCGAAGAGGCTAAGGGCTGCCTCATCCTCCTTTGCTAACGTCCAAGACTCCGCTCCATAAAGTAGGACGGTGATGATCAAGCTGTTATATAAAGAGACCTCAGTTCTTCGAGAGAGCACTTTATTACTCAAAAAACGGCGATTGACAAGAGTGATTCTGCGTTCGGTACTGATGTTGTTGTCCCTGTTTAACGTGGAGCCGAGGTAGACGAAGTCCTTGACTACTTCGAAGTTTCTGCTGCCTAGTGTGACGCTCTGTCCGGAACCTCGATGTTGTGTGTCCTTTCTTGATGACAGCATGTACTTAGCCTTTCCCTCATTTACCGCCAGACCCATTTTAGCCGCTTCCGCTTCATTGACGGGACTGCTCACTGTGTTCGTCCAATCACGTCAATGTCATCAGTGAAAGCTACCAATTGAACTGACTTCTGGGAGATCGTGCCTCTGGTATTGACTTGTGAGTTACTCACGATCTTCTCGAGGATGATGTTAAAGAAGTCACATCACAGTGCGTCGCCTTGTCTTAAACCTTTTTTGACATTGAAGGTCTCTGTGAGTTCGGTACCGACCTTGACGAAGCAGCGAGAGTTCTCCATCGTCATCCTACACAATCTGACGAGTTTGGTAGGAATGCCAAAACTAGACATGGCACTGTATAGCTCGTCTCTATGCACACTGTCATATGCGGCCTTAAACTCGACGATAGGTGGTGATTGTCGATTTGCACTTCTTGAGTCTTTTCCATTATCTGCCGTAATGCGAAGATCTGGTCTATAGTGGGCTTCCCTTGCCTGAAACTACACTGACAGAAACCTATCAGGTCATGGACAAACGGTTTCGGACGCTCACACAATACGGACGAGATTATCTTGTATGTGATGTTCAGGAGACTAATTTCTCGGTAGTTGGCGCAGTCAAAGGGATCTCCTTTCTTGTGAACGACATTGAGATTCCACACATTGGGCATGCTTTCCTCCGAACGTGTTTTACAGATGAGGTGCTGCATGCGCTCAACCAACTCATCCTCAGCTGCTTTTAATAGTTCTACGGACAGTTCATCCGCTCCTGCAGCTTTGTTCGACTTCAGTTTGGATGTTGCTATCTTCACCTCGGGGACGGAATTCTTGTTTCTCATCGTCCAAGTCGAGTAAAACATTCTGCCTAACAGCGGAATTGGGGCCGTCAGTGTCGTTAACAAGTCTACAAAAATGATACTTCCAGATTCTCACCACAGACTGCGACTCTACCATAAGTTGCCTATTTTGATCCCGTGGTCCAGTATCCAGTGGACAACTGTTTAACCTCTCGGAAGGACTTTCGGACTTCGTTCCTGCCATAACTTCTTTCCATTTTCTTGGTCGCGCGCTTCTCCTCCTTCTTTTTCCTTCTGAGAAGCCGGTGCTTTTCCTTTTCTTTCTGTTCGTAGAGCTCACGAGCAGCCCTCGTCGTACGATGCAGTGTTGCTTTATATGCGTCTTGTTTGGCTGCATGCGCTTGCCTGCACTTGTCGTGGACAGCAGACGGTGAACCACGCCCGAAGCGTCCAAAAACACAAAGGTCGGCTAGCTAGGTTATGGCATCCGTATTTTGGGATGCGCATGGAATTTCTTGAGAATAGCAAATGGATCAACAGCAAATACTACTTTGGATTATTTTTGCATTTGGAGGAAGAAATTGCAAGAAGAAAGAAAGAAGAAAAAAATTCTCTTCCACCAAGACAATGTACCGTGTCACGAGTCGTTGCCTTCCTAGACCAAATTGCACGAATTGAGCTTTGAATTGCTTCCGCACCCACCGCATTCGCCTCATCTGGCTCCTGAGACTTCCACCACTCTTCAGATGTCAACAAGATATTCGCCGGAAGAAAAAATGGCTTCAAAGAGGAGGTAATTGCCGAAACTTGAGCCTATTTTGAGGCATCTAGGTTCTATAAGAATGGTGTCGAAATATAAGAGTGGCGTTGGATTGATTGTAGTACTCTAGAAGGAGAATTTCGTGGTGAATAAAATCGAATTTAGTCTAGAAAATGTGTTTTTATTGGTCGTTTAGTGTCGTATGATGAAAAATGCTTGGAAATGGTATTTGCTTATCGTGTCAATTGTTTAACTTCGAAACACAGAGTGATGACTTTCAAAATCCCAATTATTGCTGGCCGAGTTCACGAATGTCGTCATTGCTCTCATAAAACAAAACCATCATGAAGTTTCACTGTTTATTAATTTAAGCAACGCCTTCGCTTACCTGCCACATGGAAATGTAGTGAAAAGTGTCAGCAGGATGAGGCTTAGAGTAGGCGTGGCAAGCGAACTCAAAAGCTTTCTTATTGATAGATAAATCCAAGTTAAGACCGCTTACAAATTAAGCAATGGAAAAGAATATAACAACTGCAGGATTCGAATTGTGGTCCCATTATATTCATTGCTTTTGCAAACAAAGTACTAAGTTTACTGAAAATATGTTCCGCCTATGACTATGCCGACGACATAGAAATCGTGGTAAATTACAAACACCTACACTCTTCAGGATTTCTGTTGAAACAAAAGAAAAGGTTCTCTATCAAGACCAACGGAAGCTCTTAAAAATTTCCGTCGATATGACGTCCGTCCACAGTCAACAAACACTAACGCTATTGAGGTAGAAAGCAGTATGAAGGTTTTGGGCGGGAGCCCATCAATATCACTCACATTGAACTCCCGAGCACTATTTGTGAAATGATGTACCTAAAGCGTAACCCAAATGCAGAAGTAGTAAAGCATGAGTATTACTTGTTAGGGGAGAAGCGCATTAGACACGGTATTCTGGCCTGTGGAAACGCAGCGGAATCCTACATGGATAGAATTTCTAACCTACAACATTACCTCGCAAAACTTGTTAGACCTTTTACCTCTAACTTTAGTTTATCGAGTCTTAGATGTCAAAGCAATCTTTCAGTTGGCAACGCTTCTACGCTTCATAGCTGTTCAACGATTTCTGCAACCCTCAACTCACAAACTGAATACAAAAAGACGTGCCCAAGGGATGCCCAAAGTTTCTGAACCTTAGAGGAAATACAATGAACCGTAAATAAATTCCCCGCCACAATTTTTAAAAATTATTTCAGAAAAAGGAAAAAAAAAGAGAGAGAAAAATTAAAAAAAAAATAAAAATTAAAAACGAAACCATCTACACGTGGATGTTACTTGCAATAAATTCCCGAATGTTCTTAATTTTTTTTTCTTCTTTCTTCCTCTAGGGATCCTCTCTTTAACAGGACAGCACTACCGTAGATTCCTCAACTCTCAAGTTAACCACAGAAAAGGCTACACCCTGTTCCCTTGGGCACTATCGAGGCAATTCCTTCATCTGTTGCATATAGTTCCACCTTTCAGGTGGCTCTCCTCGATTAGGGCCTTCGACAGTGTTCTCCATGTGCGACCAACGTAACCCATGGTCAGCCAGATGAAGCAGTGCACCATACTCCCATCGCATCAGTAAGCACTCGATGACAGCTTATATCCGCTTGTCTCGCCGCAAAAACATAGCAAAACCCCAACTGACAGTGCGGAAAAGTTAAGACCTGCGTCTCTAATAGATTTTATTCGAACCGACGTAGTCTGCCCACGCATCACACAGCCTGGCCACCATCACCGATCCCTGATTGACAACGAAGCCTTCGTTCCCTGGCACTCGACTGCAGCGCAGCGAACAAATCACCTGACAATCCAATTTCTGTCGTGACTTCCTTCCAATTAAACCTCAATTAAGTGTCCTCACTCCTACCCCATGCGCGGGTCCTTCCATCCACCAGGTGACCGTCGTCGAGCAGCGCTCACAAAACGCAACATTAAAACAATTTGTCAAAAGTGTCAAAATTTCACGTTGCTTTGCCGTCGCCGTCGCCATTGCCGTTACCGCTCCGTTTCGAAGTCGACAACCCGCATCGCGATGCCCGATCCGATAATGGTGTTGGCGTTGATGGTTTTCTTGTTCTCCGATCCTTTTGATCCATGCCACGCTGTGGGATAGCGTCCGTGCCCCTATCTCCCCGTCAGTCCGCCTCAAATCGAAGACGACCGCACGATGATCGCGCAGAAAACCAATATCGGACCCCAAAACCAAAACAGCGGCACCGAGCGACCGAATCGAAATCGAGAACTGGTCATCTGGCCGTCATCCTCATCACCATCCGCCCGCCAGAGTATCTTTTTCTCCTCCCCCTGATTGTGTTTTGTGGCATTTTGTGTACGCACTGGTGCTGCGATCCGTGCTGCAGATCCCCAGAGATTGATGTAAAGTGCAGCCGGCACACAGCAGCGGCGCTCTCGCGTCCGCGCGGCCAACCAGAAGGCCCCCGAAAGGAACAACATCCGAAGATTGGTAAAGTGCTCATGCGACGATGACGTTGTAAATTATCGATGGCGTCTACATTCTTCGTCGCGGGACTTTGATTGACTCAAATTGCGGCGCGGCTGTGTCCGAAAAACGAACAAAATGAATCCGAAAAGAAGAAAAACGCCGCTCACCGGCGAGGGGGGCAATAATTGAAGACCAGCACACGTGGAAGCAGGTAAGCTGCGGCTCCGTTTCTCATATAAATATGACGACGACTGACACAGAAAGATGATGACGAAATGCCTGGCAGAACGAATTTGTATCTTATTGTACGGCCGTCCCCCCGCTTCGCAGTGAGTGCCTGATAAATGCGCTCTAATGCTTGAAACAAATTTGACAACTCGTGGCGGGCGAGGGATCGCCCCTGCGATGATGATGATCGGTGGTGTGCCTCGGCGGCGGTGACGGAGAGACATTCTGTCGGAGGAAAGCTGTAGGTAGCTCATAGAACAGGGCGTGGAGCTGTGGGAAATTGTGGTCGAGGCTGTTTGGAGACTAATTGAGGGCGCGATGGAAATTGGTTCAGTGGAACCGGAATGATCGTCGTCGGCCGGGAGGAGGTTGGATGGAATTTCGCCTGTCAGTCGGAGGCTATTAGACCGCGTCTAGGGTAGTCAAAATCGACTACGAGTTGAGGTCCAGAAATTGGCGTTTTAGAGAATGATGTGGTCTTAGGAGTTGTAGACCCGGCTCGAAGGACCAAACAAAGCGTGAACTTCACGCGTTTTCGGAGGCTATTCGGCAGAGTCTGAAGAAGTGGGAAGTTAAAATCAATTCCGAGTTGAGGGACAGAAATTGGCGTCTTAGGGAATGACGTGGTCTTAAGAGATGTACAACCGAGTCGACGGAACATCCAAAGCACGAACTTCACGCATTTTCGGAGGCTATTCGGCCGCGTATTAGGAAGTGGGAAGTTGAAATCAACTCTGAGTCGAAGGACTAAAGTTCGGGCCCTTTGGGAATGACGTTATCGAAGGAGTTGTAGACCCTGCTCGAAGAACCAACCAAAATGCGAACTTCCGCATTTTCGGAGGGTATTCGGCCGCGTCTTAAAAAGTGGGAAATTGGAATCAACTTTGAGTTGAGGGCCAGAAATCGGCATTCTAGTTGTGGACCCGGCTCGAAGAATCAAACAAAGCTCAAAATCTACGCGTTTTCGGAGGCTATTCGGCCGCGTCTCAAGAAGTGTGAAGTTGAAATTAACCCTGAGTTGTACGACCGAAGATCGGTTGATGTTGTCTCAGGAGTTGTTAATCTGGCTCGAAGGACCATCCAAAGCACGAACTTCACGCATTTCGCGGCCGAATCGAATGCACACACAGCTCCTTGTGCACACCTTTTACTCGAATCTTTCTGATGCTGCACCAATCAATCTATGCCAGAGCTGGTGCTCGTGATTTCCCAATTAAACGTGATTGGCGGTCAATCACTAGAAGTAATTACCTCGCTTCCGAAGCGCAGATACGCTTCGCACACGCAAATCCATTTCCGCACACCCCAGCACGGATAACGGCCGAAGACTGAAGCGTCAAAAGCTACTTGCTGCATCTGCGCACGGCCACGGTATGCAGAGCCGCGATCGAGAACGAACTCATCATCAACGTCATTGGGTGTGAAGCCATTATGTGGTGCAGAATTATGACTACCAGCCGGCTGCAGCGGCGGTGGCGGCGACCGCGGCGGATAGGCAGCAAAATATGAACTAGAGACAATGCCCGTCCGTAGTCGCAGTCGCGCAACGACTCATTTCATCAAGATCGTGACTGAGTGTCACGTTCCGCCATTCAATATGCACGCCGATCGCACCGGCAGCGAACTTGTCCGCAGCATCTCCGGACAGTGATCCGCCGCCATCCCACACTTGTTTGGGCGACGTGGCGCTATGACGACGACGTGGATCGTCATAACAAAACCGAAAGACGAAGCGATCACCGATCGCCGCCTATCGGCGAGCTCCTCGGTGCCAGTGTGTAATCATAATCATCATCTGCGGCAGCAAACGGCAGGAGCAGTGCAGCAATGCGCGCACATCGCACTGGAAGTTGTTCGCTGTTCTGGGGCGACAGACCGAGCTGGAGCCGACGAGGATCAGCGAGCGGCAGGAGAGCGATCACAGTTTGTCCCAAAATGATATATTTCCGCACCGTGTCGGATTAACTGGCTGGCCTCGACGTCGTTGCGGTGGTGGTGCATTGCAGCTCGCCAGATGGCCAAAATTAAGTGCGCTCGACCGGGGGACGGCAGCGGCTGTGGGATAGATCGATGAGGATCAGCTCGCCAACGGAACGGAGAAGCTACGAAAATATTGATCTCTGTCAGGGCGTTTATGAAGCACCAGAGAAGAGCAGAGGAAGATGATCGCGCTGTCAGTTCGCGACGCCACATGGCGAATTTCCTGTTTGGTCCTAAAAATAATTGCTAATCGACTCCTGGCATGATTGCCCTCTCCCTCCTCATTCCCGCCGATAATTGCTGATAATTCGACGAGCAATGTTCACGTCCTCGGTCGTTGCGGTGAACACGCGTGACAGCCGAGAATCGGTGATGCGTGCAGCAGGCGAAGGCGCATTACCCGATTAGATCAGGTGGTGCTGGTGACTGCTGGTGGTTCGTCCACGTCGCCGTTGTCGCTGCCAGGAACACATGTTTACGGCGGGTAAACATTTTTGTGGCACCCCTCGCCTCACCGGTCCACTGTCATTCCGATCGCTGTGGTGTGAGTTTTCAAATCGCATAAACGGCACGTCGACAGCGCGACAAGCTTGACATCGGATCGCTGTGACAGGCGCACGGTGATGGATGGTGACAGAGCGAGAGCGCGTCTGTGCAAGCGAATGGGACTGCGTGTGGCGTTGCTGGTGGGGGGAAAATGGCCTCTCTCCCCCGGCGTGGGTGGTGACGTTGTTTCGGTGGTTTGCATCGCGAGCAAACGGGTTGGAAAAATAACCGCTTGCTGAGTAAATAAACACACTGTCAGGCGATCAAAATAGTTGACGGCTCGCAGGGTTGACAATTCGTGTTTACATTGCGGTAAAAGAGAGTGCTGTGCGGATGTGGGTAGACATGTTCTCCGCCTGTGTGTGTGTGTCGCAATGGGACCATGTGTGCGCTCGATGGGTGGGGTGGTGGGCATATCATTCGTTGACGTCTGGTGGACAAATATTTTGCAACGTAATGGCTACGACTCAGGCGGCCTGCGTTGTGGGGTGGGGACAAATTGTTTTCTCTGGCAGCGTTCGATTGATGTGGGATCGCGTTAATGGAGATTTCAGAATTTTTCGAGAGGCGCGCAGAGAATAATAAATGAAAGGCGGCGGTCTGCACGGGGGAAATCAGCTTATTGGCTTATTGAAGTGCCACGGCGCTGATGAGGGAAGGGGCGTGAGTGTGGAGGCCAATGGGTGTAATGGTTTTCGACACGACACGGAATGAGTGTTAGTTTTAATTTTGACACAGATTCGGTGTGCATGAGTTTAAGGAACAATCCCGTTCATGTACGTGACTTCTGCGACGTGGAGGCAAGCGCCATAGTTCGTTGGTAGAAGTAGTCACTGTGACGCTTTTAAAAATGCCACCTGAATTTTTGGCGGGCTGCACATCAGCCTGTAACAAAATGGATTGAGTTTGTTCTTGGTGGATTGTTTTGATGTTGTTGATGTGTACACTTAGTGGTCTGTCACCAGATTTTGATGCAGATCTAAGTGCTTCAGGAGCTATGGGATGAAGGTGAAGAAGCTAACTGTTCATTTTGCGCATACTTTACTAAAGGAGGCACATTCCTGAAGCTACATATGTTCGAGTGTCAACATTTTTTTTTAAAATCACCAACAAAACAGCAGATTATTCAGCTCAGATGGTTCCCCGAATGGGAAATGTTTCTGCAGCCCAATAGACAAGTAGTCTCTCTCAGAATTTTCAGCGCTTTCAGGACGGTGCTTGAAGCCCGCAACAGGTTCCAAATAAAGAAATGAGGAAGCGGAGGGAGAAACTTTCGTCTCCCTTGCACTGCGGTGGCATCCATTGTACAGACTCTGACATTATTTGAGAAGTCGATATTGCCATAATACTAGCCTCTTACGCTAATATTAAGGCAATATCAAGTTCTGACAAAAAGCCAGTGTCTGTTCATTGGATACCGCCGGAGTACAAGAGAGCAACAATAAGACACTTCAAAGCTGCAATCCGAAGAAGTTTTCGTATCGTATCGTTCAACGGCACACTCCAGAGACACAAGAAACGAATGAAAGAATGCGCCCATACTGTGAACTTGCTCAAAAGGAGACAAGGACCGCTCTCGCAAACGAAAACTTGACGATCACGCTTTGCTTTTAGAAGAAGAAGAAGCGATCAGAGGCCCTAATGGATGGTCCGATTTGACGCAAAAATAGATAGGTATCAAGTTGACTATTTTAGTCTACAAGATTAGATCACACGAGTTTTCCCGTCACTTCGGGCGGTACTTTGCCCAGTCCTTTAAAATAAGTTTCTTCAAGCTACATATCCTGATGATTTGATGTTCTCGAAGTTTTTCTTCTAAAATTTTGTGCTCGATAGGATTCAGGTCGTAGTAGATGGAGTAACAATGATTTTACATAATTTAGTGGCGTAGTGGGTAGAGTGCTACACTCACACGCCAAAGGTCGAAGGTTCAATTTTCAGTTGAGCACGAGAACACGAGCTGCTGACAATACTCAAAGATCAATAATGGTCTAAGAAAAAGGTTCTTAAGCTTTGCCGTTCGGTCTCATCTGCTCGTGAAGGAGCAGTAGCGCGAACAACACGAGTATTTGATGAGGAAGCTGTCCCTGTCCACTGCTGCGTCCTCTAATATATAGAAGCCATTGACCTGTCCACGAGAGGCAACGTTCATGATTGCGCTCAACAAGGCGAGCTGCCAACACTATTATCGTAAGTGTACAGGTCAAGTTGATATGCAGCCTCCTCGCGGCCCCCCTGGATAGCCATCACAAAATCCGTTGTGAACCAATGTATGCAGCGAACCCCTTTGCCCGAGAGCTTAAATAATTGACCTGACCTACCAGTCTGTGGGTTGTGTGTGGGGGTAACTTCCTCACCACGTACAACAAGACAACAACGGATACTCGTCAAGCATTCATATAGCCTGGTAAAAGAATATTCTTCTCCTTATTGTGGCGCTGGTAGACGGCCATAGGCCAAACCATAAATGACTTAGGTTAAACTTTACATTGTAAAACATTTATTGAAAATAAAAGTCAAACTAACTAACTAACTTGTGGCGCTACAGACTCTCCAGCCAGCACGATCTTTCTCCAGCTGTCTCAAGTTACGCACTCCGAGTTAGTTGAGGTCCTTCTCCACTTGTGTGCGCCACCTTAGTCTAGGCTGTCCTCCGTTGCGTTGTCCAACTGAATCTGATTCGAAGACATTTCGGGTCGGAGCAGAGGTTACTTTTCGGGCAGGACCAGTAGTCTCCTTACACGTTCTACATGGCCTAGCCGTCTTAAGCGTTGTGTCCGTAGACGCTTGACTTTTCGTATGTCGCTTTATAGCCCATAGAGTTGGTCGTTAAATATTCGCCTGATATCAGGGTAAACAGGACCCCAAAATCGCACGCAAAACTTTTTTTTCCAAAAGGGCCTCCTCATTCGCCTTTGATAGCGTCTAGGTTTCCGCTCCATAGATTAAAACTGGGATAATCAAGCTGTTATAAAGCAAGGTTATTCCTTCTAGAGAGAGTTTTATTACTCAATTGCCACTTGAGCCAAAGGAAACAGCGATTGGTAAGAGTGATTTTGCGTTTGATTCGGTACTGATGTTGTTCTCCTTACCGTGGAGCCGAGGCAGACAACGTCCTTGACCACCTCGAAGTTTGCCTAATGTAACGCTCTGTCCGAGACGTCGATGTTGTGTGTCCTTTCTTGTTGACAGCATGTACTTAGTTTTGCCCTCATTTACCACCAGACCCATTTTAGCCGGTTCCGCCTCAATGCCAGCAAACGCCTCATTGACGGCTCGCTGTCACAGACGTTCAATCACGTCAATCATGTCGATGTCATCAGCGTAAGCCAGCATTTGAACTGACTTCTGGAAGATCGTGCCTTGTGTTGACTTGTGAGTTACGCACGATCTTCTTGAGGATGATGTTAAAGAAGTCACATGACAGAGTGTCGCCTTGTCTAAAACCTATTTTGACATCGAAGGTCTCGGTGAGTTCGTTACCGACCTTGACGGAGCAGCGAGATCTCCATCGTCATCTTACACAATTTGACGAGCTTGGTAGGAATGCCAAAACTAGACATGGCACTGCATAGCTCGTCTCTATGCAGACTGTCAGCCATATGCGGCCTTAAGATCGACGATAGGTGGTGAGTGTCGATTTGCACCTTTTGAGTCTTTTCTAGGATCTAATGCAATGAAAAGATCTGGTCTATCGTACTTCCCTGGCCTGAAACTGCACTGACAAGAACCTTTCAGGTTATGGACAAGATCATACAATACGCCAGTGAGAATCCTGTATGTTAAAAAGGCTGATTTTTCGGTAATTGGCGAAGTCAAAGAGGTAACCTTTCTTGTGAACTCGGCAAACGACACTGAGTTTCTACTTGTCGGGCATACTTTCCTCCATTTATATCTTACAGATGAGCCGGTGCATGCGCCCAACCAGGTCATCTCCGGGTCCAGTCCATCCGCTCCAGCAGCATTATTCGACTTCAGCTTGGATATTGCTATCTTCACCTCGTCTAAGTTGGGGGGACGGGATGCTTGTCTATCAGCGTCCAAATTGAGTGGAACATTCTGCCTAACAGCGGGAATTGGGCCGTCATCGCCGTGAAGGAGTCTGCAGAAATGATCCTTCCAGATTCTCAGCACAGACTGCGACTCTACTTCGAGTTCTCCATTTTGGTCCCGGCAGGCCTTGGTCCGAACCCTGTATCCTCCGGATAGCTGTTTTACTTTTCGGTAAAACTTTCGGACTTCATTCCTGCCATAACGTGTTTCCATTTCCTCGATCGCGCGCTTCTCATGCTCCATCTTTTTCATTCTGAGAAAGACTTCTCGACTTCTTGTCGGTTCGTAGAGCTCACGAACAGCCCTCGTTGTTCGATGCAGCGTTGCCTTGTAGGCGTCTTGTTTGGCTGCATGTGCCTGTCTGTACTCGTTATCAAACCATGGTTTCCTTCTGGGTGGTGACGTGAAACCCAGCATAGCATAGGCAGCATCTTTGATGGCTTCTTCACAACGTTTCTAGTCTTCTTCTTTAGTGCAGACAGCGTCGAACTCTGACCGCGTTGTAGGGAGACTCTGTTGGAAAAATTCCCAGCGATCAGTTTCAATTGTACCTTTCCGACGTCAAACCATAATGGCATGTCTCAATTCCGCTGATCTCTCGATATCAGGGCTCTTACCTTGGCTACAACATGGCTATGATACGCGTTGATGTTTGCACCTCGGAAGTTTCGGACATCGAGAATACTGGAGAAATGTCTGACGTAGATCGCAAAGTGATCAATCTGATTGACGGTGGATTGATCAGGGGATCGCCCGGTTCCTTTGTAAATGTTCAGATGTGGGAACCGAGTGACAGCCACAGAGAGGTTCCGCCCCTAGGCGAAATGCAAAAGACTGAGTCCGCTTGCGGATGTGTTGCCGTTCAGGCTGTGTTTTCCGATGACTTCAGCAAAGACGTTGAAGTCTCCTGGAACGATCTTGGTATCGTATCTAGGGCATCGATCGAATGTTCTTTTTAGAAGATCATAGAAGAATTCTTCTATGCATGAATTCTTGAAGCAATGAAGAATTCTTCTTCAAGCTTCTCCTCTATTGGGGCGTGAGCCCAAATTAGGCTGATATTCCCAAATTTAGTCCCGGCCGCACAGTGTCTCCAAATCCACAGTTTCAGCGATAATGCGTAAGTGGGGTCAAGCACGTAATGATGTTCGGCTGTTTATAATCGGAGTATATTTCCCACACTTGCGATCTGTAGTGTCAAACTATGCTCTCTCTCTCTCTCTCTCTTATATGTTTTGCATCAGCCTGCCATCCACAGCTACTGCACATCATGGTAGTTAATTCATGACGAAAAAAAGTCGGAAATCATTGTAAACTGTAGCGGCCTCCATGGACTGTAACGTGCTGGCCAGCATCGTTTCTAAAGAAGTGCGGACCAAATTTTCCACCAACCGTTGAATTACACCACCCACTTCTTGTAGGTAAAACGGTGTCTTAACATGAAGTTGAGGATGGTCATCACTCTAAATGCGGCAGTTTTATTTTTGGACGCGTGTATTCTTAAAGTGCGCTTTATCACTGAACAAAATCTGCTTTAAAAAATTGGGACCAACGGCAATTTCGTTTGGGACCTATTCAATGCAATCAAGCTTTCCTTCTGTGGCTTCAATACTTGCACTAATTGGCTCCCACTTTCTATTTTCCAATTTCTGTGCTTTATGGGGAATGGACTGAATTGGGTCATCTTCTACGTTGAGCTCCACGGCTCCTCTGTGCCCGTTGTACGACGTCTCTTTGGGTGCGTATTCTCAGTTGGAGTCAACGTGGTCCGCAAAATTGCTTACATTGACTGTTGAATGGTCGCGTTGTGTGATATGTATTTCGAACAGGACAATGTTGTTGGAAAAGAAAATTGGATAATGTGGAACGACAAGTCTAGGCGCCGGAATACCAAGCGAGTGTATAAACATCACACGAACCACCTCAAAGTTGTTTAAATATATAGTTCATTAAACACCCCCACTATCCAGGATTATCTGACACAATCTAAATGAACAGAATCGAATGCCCATGATATGATGTCCTGCAACACTCTCCTCTTTCGACTGCCGAAGTTTCAGCCGTGTGAAACAATTTCGCACTCACTGGTCTGCCTCAGCACAGAGCAAAATTGTTTGACCCCAAGTCTGCCCCCTTCACCACATTTCCGTGCGTTTCGTCGTCAGCCTTCGCCTGTCCGTTGCCCCTAAATTGATGTCCCTCCTCAAATATCGTGCAGACGACCTCAAGACTGACCGAAGTTCATTTCCTCAATTGCTTCATTCGCAGAGAAACCGGGCACTTCCCTAGCATGCAGTGCACACCAAGCCACCATTCCGTGTCACATCGTCCACCTGAAATCCGCATCTCATTACTGCCGCGAGTCTCAGCTATGCGAAAAGCAGATCCTTATCGCAGAGGTCACAGTTACGGTCCCCGTCCTCGTTGCATGTGTTCAGTCATCCTCCGATAAGCCGGAGCAGTGTCTCAGCAAGACCGAGTCCCATGCGTCCACTGTCCACTCGGAGTGACATTGTTAGCGGTGGCTCTTCGTTAAATCCGTCACTGTCATCGGACAAGGAAGCGGCAGCTCTCCGGTGCAGCAATGACCGGCGCGGCATGTGAGGCGCACAAAAACAGAAGACCCCAAGTCGAGAGATGCCCCACGAAGACGTCACCAGAGACAGCGGCCAGTGTGGCCGGACTCATGAATATTAAACGTCACAATTGGTCGCACACCCAGGGCCCGACCGAAGAGCAGAAGACTCATTAATATCCTGCAGCCAACAAGTGTCCGCCGGTGTGTGTGTGTACGGTGTGCAGCGGCGACAACGCAGCGATTCGATCAGTGATCCAGCGCCACGGTCCGTGCAATGTCACCCTTAAGGGTCGCCCTCTCGCCACGCTGGCCTGGGACTCCCGCCCGTTAATGACACTTAATTGCCGTGTCCTGTATCTTTGATCGGCGAGCAGGTGAACGCGACGGTCATTTATCTTGCAGCGCTGGAATTGAATAATCAGTGGTTTTATTGCGTTCATTTGGGGTCACCTCCTGAGGCCGGCTATTGGAACTAAGCCGACCCAGGGAGGTGGTCCAGGACAAATCGTGAATTCAAAAGCGGCGGCGCAGCGGTGCCCAGCGGCGGATTAATGAGTTCTGAGAGTCGCTGCCGTAGTGGCGGCGGAGCAGTGCTGTAACTTAGCTTCTAATTGCGATCATGGTCTCTCGACGTCGTCATCTTCTTCGTCATCGTCGTCTCCTAGGAGACTGAATGTTTTAGTCGCAGCGGTGGCGTTGGCGTTGCGGTGGTCAGTCGTCGTCACATTGCATATCAATGCCACCGTTCCGTGCAGCAATGTGTGGTAATGCACATTCGTGGAGTGGATTGCATGTGCAGTCGCCAATGAACGGCGCGGAGGACGGACGCGCGGACGGTGGCGGTCTAATTTATTTTCTGTGGTTGGCCGCACTCATTATCATGTCATCACGAAACTGCAACAACGGTCGGACCGCAAGTGCTGGAAGAAAACGAAGACAATGGTGGATGACGATGACGACAACGACGCCGCAGCGTAATGAGACGAAGAACGTGCGCGTATATGACCGCAAACAACAACATCAACTGGTCAACTGCAATCAGATGAGAGCTCAATTACGGGGGAGACAGTGTGGTTGACAGGAGAGGCTCTGAGGTGAATTTTGGCGATATTAAGTGAGTTCATCACAGACTGTGGTGTGGAGCTACAGCCGATGTGAATTTCAAAGTCAGTGGCGTCAAGTGACGTCTCCCTCTCTTCAATTTTTACCATCTGACACTGCCCCTTTTTATTGTCTCTTTTCATACTTCCTTATTATTTGTCGAGCGTTTTGGGATAAATTTGATGGCCTGTCAGGACGTTGCTGGAAAATTTCGAGGTCTTGTCGTTGGCATCTCTGTATTTTTCGTGTGTCCAAACTTGCGCGCCACACTGTGTCTCGTGCAATTCCTCAGCAAACCGATTCATTGTTGGCTCCTTCGCCACTCATACCCGAACCGTGTATGTATGGTAATCCTTCACTGTCGATAATTTGACATCCATCGACGACCAAGGCGATCGCTGGATAACGACGTCTATGTCGGCGAAGCACCAGCGAATGGGACGCCGCCACCACCGCCATCATCGTCACCCATCACCACTGTCACTAGTCTTCCTCCGGCCATTCACCACATTCACTTATCGCCTGAGTGGCTGGGTCTGCAATTAGGCTTCTGCAACTGTTATTGCGACGCAATGCGCCTTTCGCCGCCGAGCCACTGGTCGTCATCATCATCATCACCTGGTTGTCCCCGACGCTGTGAAGCAACGTCTTCCCTGCCCGTGCGTGGTGTCAAACTAGGCGACGCAAACCACAAGAACGCATGTCACCTTACCGCACACACGAATGTGCTTTGCGGTCACCGAGACTCGCCCACTTCTAGTGCTGCCTGCGCAATTACTCGTCGCGCCGACACGGGGGCAATTATTGAATCAATTAGATAGAGAGAGAGAGAGAGAGACTAAGTCGATGATTCAATCGCAATTTTTTTCGCTGCAATCCAAGGCTGGCAATTTGGCAGACTGTCTCAGGGTCAGTTCCGCGTCGAGACGCGTTCTCCTCTTCGAAATTGATTGTGCCGCGGCGCAGTGACAAGCTGCGGCGTTATTAATGAGAGTCCGCCGACCACGGTGAGATGGACGACATTGATGATGTTTGTCAATGGCAATGGAATGGGACCACGTATGGCTCTGGGGAGCGCCCCGCCGCCGAACCGGCCGATTGGACATTCCTGCGCTGACAGATGATTGATATTCGCGTCCCGCGTGCGTTTTGTCCGCGTCGCCTTAATTGTCTTCTGTTTGGCATAATTATGGTGTCTTTGTTGTGCGGTTCGATGATCGGGTGATGGACAATTCGGACGCTGCTCTTGGTGGAAATCACTTCCAGGAAACGTGTACGGTGCTGGAATGCTGTTTTGGAAAGACATCTGTCGTGAGATTTTGCGAGACAGAAGAAAGGCGAAGACGGTTGACGGATTTTGTGGGAGGGTTATAAAGGAAGAATTGTGACAGAAGTTATTGGTGGCACCGTTAGATTTATTGTCAAGCATCATGTCCTCATTGTGAAGTTTCTGTCAGAGCTTGTTAAATGAGTAGAATGAGTTTTAAGACGGCAGGTTCCGATCTTGCAGAAATAAAGGGCAAGAAAGAACTGAAAGCGATCCATCTTCGGCGAATATGGCCGGACTCAGCCCGGCATCGCGACATTCTGTGATTCTTAGAAAAGACAGGAAAGAATAGGTAGGTGTCCGTGGTGTTAGAATGTACAGCGTAGTCTTGCACATGGTATAGGGGAATTACAGCAAACAAGGTCCAGTTAGTTAAAGTAGAACTCCTACCAGGTGTTCTGAAGCGACACAGTACTATCGGTATCTGTATAAAGAAGGCTGCAGGGACGACTGCTTTTCGATTGTGGAAAGATCTGAGATTGGTCAGCGCTGAAAGCTGCTAGACTGAAGCAAAGAAAGAGCGCCTACTTTGGTAAAGAAAAATACCGATATCACATATTACCGTTCTGCAATTGATACTCAGGGAGGTCATGGACACCATCTAAAAATTCACGTCCTTAGCCAAAAGTGCACCCAACCCTCTACTGGCATTCGTATTCTTCTTCTTTTTGTGGCGCTACAGTCCGGGGTGGACCTGGGCCTCAACCAACATGCCTCTCCAGCCAGCACGATCTTTCGCAAGCTATCTCCAGTTGCGCATTCCAAGTTGGTTGAGGTCCTTCTCCACTTCCGAGCGCCACTTTAGTCTAGGTCGTCTTCTCTTGCCCACTGGCACGAATTAAAAGTCTTTTCAGACCGGAGCAGTGGTGTCCATACGCTCTATATAGCCTAGCGATCTTAAGCGTTGTATCTGTAGACGCTTGACCAGGCACATGTCACTGTACAGCCCATAGAGTTCGTCGTCAAATCTTCGCCATTAACGCAAAAAGGACCAAAAATCGCACGTAAAACTTTTCTCTTGAAAAGACTAAGGGCTTCCTCATCCGCTTTTGTAACGCCCAGGCTCCCACGCCATAAAGTAGGACTGGGATGATCAAGCTGCAATATAACGCAAGCTTAGTCTTTCAAGAGAGGGCTTTATTACTCAATTGCCACTGGAGCCCAAAGAAATAGCGTTTGGCAAGAACGGGTCTGCGCTTGATGTCGGTACTGGTGTTGTTGTCCCTTTTAACCGTCGAGTAAATGTAGCAGTTCTGCTTCCTAGTGTGACGCTTTGTCCGAGACCTCGATGTTGTGTGTTCTTCCTTGATGAGAGCATCTACTTTGTTTTGCCCTCATTTACTGACAGACCCATTTTAGCCGCTTCTGCTTCAATGCCAGCAAACGTCTCATCGACGGCCGGCTATGTTCGTCCAATCTCGTCAATGACATCAGATCGCGTCACTGGTGCTGACTTGCGAGTTTAGCACGATCTTCTTGAGGATGGTGTTGAAGAAGTCGTGCCTTGGCTGAAACCTTTTTTAACACTGATATTGAAGGTCTATGTGAGTTCGTTTACAACCTTGACAGAGCAGCGAGAGTTCTCCATCGTCATGTTTTCTAGTCTAGCACCAGTAAAAAATGAGGACTTCTGCAATGGCGCCCGAGGCTGCAAAGGGACCGCATAGAGTGTAACAGGAAACAACTGGCACAGGATGACGCTTCACGTAGATTAATCTTTACTTAAGTTCAGGTCCACCCAATCCACAGAACAAGACAACAAATTGGGTAAGAGGGACCCGTGATTCCCGTGACCTTTCTCGTCGAAATAAATATTTGTCGCTGCACTTCGTGAAGCGGAATTCTGTTACCCAAACTGTGGTAGACAGTACAGTTTTGGACAGCTTTCGCCTTAAGTGCTTTATTTGTTTCCAGTGTCGTTGCAGGCTTAAAGCGGTTTGCAAGGACCGAGGCCTCTAAATGGTCAATTCAGGAATTTGATATGCAATTTGTTGGTTGTGGCATGGCGGTGTGACGTAGCCTGTCATTCTGCATCCACCAGTTGCGAAAATTTATGTCTGAATTTCAGAAGCTACGCTCTTTTTCATATTTTCCAAGAAAATGAACAATGTCACCGCTTCTCAGTTAGCTCCATACTGGCACTCTCTTTGTCAAAAATGTCGTTTCTTGCCAAAAATCAGAACCCAACTAAACTGCCTATAGATCGGAGAAGACCTTTCCCTTTGCCAAAAGTCTTCTCAGAACATTGAATCAAATATTGAGCAGTTGAGAGTTGTTTGAAAGCACCTTTTTCCCTGCACTTGATGCATTGATAAATCCATCCCCTCAGGATATTCACATCATGGAATGAATAATCGAGAGTGCGACGCTCACACGACCAAGATCTTGGCTCGATTCCCGGCTCAACACCTCGAATTTTTTCACGACAACATCTCTTTCGATCAGCTGACAACACTCAAAGAGTAGTAACTGTCTAAGAAAGCTTTTCAAACTTCGTCATTCGGAGTCGGTAAAACCCTGTAGATCCCTTCTACTCCCGAGAGAACAGTAGTGCGCACAACGCGAGTAGTTGATGAGAAAGTGGTATTTTGTTAAAACCGCACTGGATCTTCGATGACCTAGCGCAACACTTCACCTATGACAGCAGTCGCATGAATATGCATCTATTGTAATGCGAGGACATCAAAAATCACCCTACGACACACTATAACATTGACTTTGCATGTGTCCTGTACTGGAATTAGCCAGACAATGAGCCAAGAACGTACTCGGATTAACAAGGACGGCTCCAAGTCGATGTAGGGATCGATAGCTTGCTCATCGACTACACGCGTTGTGCGAGTGGACCTTCGTGGAGATCAAAACCGCATTACATTTTCAAGGGGAAATCCTTGTGATCATAAAAAAGCACAGGTGGAGGGGCTAAGTTCTTCCGTCTGCAGCGATGATCAAGGTGTGCCCAAAAACTTCTCATTGCTCTAACAACTTCCAAGTTAGTATAGAAATGCAAGACCTTCCTCAGGCTAAACTCATTCATAAATTTTCTGAATCCCGAAATATCACAACATCATGGGAAATGCGATTGCCTATGAACTTGCAAGACAAGGATCAAAAGAAGCACACATAAAGCCCGAACCCACCCTGGGACTGCCTGTGCCCTTGCTGGGCCTATGGACCGCACAATTAGAAATGGCATGAAAATGCAGGATGCAGGCTGATTAAGTACATGCATCCAAACTTCGGTAAGATATCGGCTCCATTTGTGTTGTTTCTAGACAGAAAAGACTGCTGACGACTTGTTGGAATACACGGCGCACGGCACACGGTACACGAAACCTTCGTTAAGAACTAACGTAAGCGTTCTTGGCCTAAGAGATGAAATCCTTTGCGGAACCTGTATAGAAGGTGAAGACACTTTCTATATCATTGCTCATGACATATAAGGTTGTCAACTATCTTGCTCTTCATTCAATGCTTCATAAAAATTGTTACAGTAATCGGATTTGGTTCAAATAGGCGTCGTTTTGTTCGATAATCTGGCAATTTCATAATACCCCCTCGTAGAAGCTCCCTCCTTATTTGCGAAGAATTCGGACAGAAACTTTTCACAAGCCTCTTTTGAGTTCAACTTCACACCACAAAGAGCGTTCGCCATGGACAGGAACAGGTGGTAATCACTTGGCGCTATGTCCGGGCTATATGGTGGATGCAATGTAACCTCCCATCCGAGCTCCCATAGCTTCTGACGAGTCATCAACGATGTGTGTGGTCTGGCGTGTTCCTGGTGGAACACTACACCCTTCCTGTTAGCCAATTCTGGACGCCGCTGGTCGATCGCCTGCTTCAAGCTGTCCAGTTGTTCGCAGTAAATAGTAGAACTAAGCGTCTGGACATATGGGAGCAGCTCATAGTAGATGATTCCCTTCCAATCCCACCAAACACACCGCAAAACCTTCCTGGCCGTTAATCCCGGCTTGGCTACTGTTTGGGACCTGTTTGTTTGGATTCACCGGCATTCAACTACGACCGTTTTTGCTTGATATTGTCGTATGTAATCCATTTTTCGTCGCCAATTACCATCCAATTCAAAAATGGGTTGAGTTCGTTCCGTTTCAGCAGCATATCGCAGGCGTTGATTCGGTCCAGAAGGTTTTTTTGCGTCAAATCATGCGGCACCCAAACATCAAACTTTTTTAGAATCCAGCCTTCTGCAGATGGTTTAAAATGGTTTGGTGACTAACTCCCATCTCCTGGGCGGTGTTACGAGATGCCACATGCTGGTCTAACTCGATGATTTGCATGATTCGATCGGTATTCGTCATCACAGGTCTTCCGCCGGCTGGCTTGTCCATGGTGTCGTTTTCACCGGCTCTAAGTCATGGAAACCATTCCTCCGCAGGTCGAGGTGATAGAGTACCATACCCCAAGACACCATTAATCTCACGGAACGTTTCTCTAGCGGATTTGCTTTTAACGAAGGAAAACTTTAAAATAGCGCGAATTTCGTCTTTAGTGAACTCCATGTTTAGACGTCTATAACTGTTGAACGCTATATCCAAACTAATTATGCACAGCGTCGTTTTGTAGGTTATGTCAAGACCTTTCAATTGATGTTAAGTGTTGCCAGATACGAGCTCTGTAGCGCTTTGTACACAGTCGAAAAATTCAAAAGGCAGAACGGAGATATTTGACAACCTTATATTTAGTTCGGATGAGGTGGCAGCTGTTCGTTGCTGTTGTAGTTGATCAGAAAACTTAGGCTTTTCATTACCGAGGTGCTGCCTGGTATTCCTTCTACCATGGAAATACGAGGTCCCTTTTAGGGCATGAAGCGTGTGATGGCGAAGTTCGTTCCAAAATTGCTCAATTTTGATCAAAACCGGAAAAAGGTGACATGGGCATCGCTAAGGAACTGTTGAATGATGCCAACGGTGATCCAGATTTTCTAAAAGGGGTAAAAACTGGTGACGAGTCATGGTTATATGTTTATGACATCGAAACCAAAGTCCAATCGCCCCAATGGAAGAGCCCAGAGGAGCTAAGACCAGAATTGATGAATACACAAAACACGTCTTCCTTGTATGCCTCTCACAAACAGAAGAAAGACTCTAAATAGCTGAAACTGTTAACATATGTTGAGAGATATGAGACGGGCGTGCTTACATTACAAACGTTACAAAATCGATAATCGAATGTGCATAGTCCGAAAAATTTATTCTCCTCTTATATCATGAACAGGCCTCTTGCATTTAGTGTAGGTCATTGCTTGGACTTATGTTTTTCACCAACGGTAAAAGTTGGTAAAATCCTGAAACATAACGGCAGGAGTCCCATGTCTATTCTGGAATTCAATGTATTATGGGGTCCTACTAGGGCGAAGGGAGACTGGGGCTTCCAGATGGAGTTGAAATATTTGGCGTTGCCGACGATATCGCTTTCTTAACTGTGACAAAGTGCATAGAGGAGACAGAGAAGGCTACGTCTACAGAAGAAATGGTTGTTAAGAAGTGAGTTCAAAATGCCGGTCTTTTGGAATGAAACCACCGAGAACTCCCTCCGATTTTTATTTTTTAAGAAAAAAAAAAGCCGAATCAACAGGTTCGCCTTTCTCTCTCTATCTGCCTGTTTTGAATTCTACTTCTATTTCTTCTTCTTTCCTAATCCTACTCCTACTCCTTCAAGCCCTCAATTCCATTTTAGAGATGTTGAAGAAACTTGAAATTTTGAGGAGTCTTCCTGTTGGGTACACTCCTGGCATACCCTACCTAAAGCTACTCATGAATGCGTTCCATCACGCCCGCTGCCCCTTTCTAAAGAAATCTGTCCGTTCCTTAAAACTTACCGCTTAAAAGTCGGGCATATGGAACAATGTTGGAGATGGCTTCTTCTCGAATGACATCTCAAGCAGCTGTATGGGCGAAGAGGAACCAGTAATCGTCTTAAAAATAACCTGTCTGACACACGACCGTCAAAACCTCAAAACATCCCTCCTTCCGATTTTTTTATCTTTCTCGTTGTCTCCTTGCCATTCTTACTAGTTACAGATTCGATCATTGGAGCCGCTTTATACCCCAAGTAACTTCTACCCTCTTTCCGTCTTCATTATCCGCCATGGAAATATTTGTTATGACTTCTGCCAACAATTGCAGCACGATTTGCTGCCAAGCCACAGCCGAAAGCACATTCGTTAGCATTAGCATTCCACGTCGCCTCTAACGAGACATAAAAGCCTCGCCATCCTAGCCATCGAGTTGCTGCTATCGGAGTCCGACACCTTTGATGTCGCATTAATTAACATCAACCGGGAAGTCCGCCTAATGGACACAGCCGATGCCAAATCTAAACTAATTACTTTTATCAGTCACGTCAGACGGAACATGGGTTCTCAGCTACAAAAACAAAAGAACCCAAAAACCCAGCAGAGAGAGTCAAGGCACAGCGAGAAAAAAACGAGAAACACTCAAGAAACAATCGAATCTTTGAAGTCGTTCCGTCAAAACATCCATCCGAGCGGGCGGCAAGAGGGGTGCGCCGCCATGTCAGTGAGATATACCCCGGAGCTAAGCTCCACGTTTAATCTCTCTGACAACGCGATTAACATAGCTCTATGATCCCGCCAAGGCCACCTGTCATCATCGTCGCTCGCGCACTCTCCACCGGCTGCCATTGATGCTTTATAAGGTTGTCACTTGGCCAGAAGTGGATTTGGCCTCATCGGCCTCAAGTGAACGTAATCGTGTGTCAACCTTTTATTGTGCTGCTGCGACGACGACGACGATGACAATGACAGCGTTTGCGCGGCGATGCTCAACCCCCACACAAGACTCCGGGAACAATGACAGTTGCAAGACAGACGCGTCGCCTCAGCCTACGCCCTCGACTGCGCCGCTGCCATTGCCTCACAATCGACGCCCGACGGACGATGGACTGGTCTGTTCAGGCCTCAGCCGTGACAATTTAATTATTTGATTGACAATTTTAATTTCGCATTTCCTTTGTCCACAGCCGTCCGCCTGCCCGATGCGGCCCACCTCCCGGCGATCGATCCGATTAAGCGTCTCTCGTGTAAACAAAACGCTTTTCAAAGTGACAGCTCCAGCGACAACAACGCGCATTCGTCCACATTTTCCGCGGCGATAAGCACTCGACTGGGCGGCGGAGGGATCGTGCATTCAACGTGACACTAAAGTGTCTTGTCACTCCGATCCGATTTGACCCTAAATTACCGACCGCAAACCGACAACCGACAACATTTCATCGATCGTTTTGACAGCTGGTTATCGTTGCTGCGGCCCGCGGACTGCAGTGACATATCATTAAGTGTCATTGAGATGATAATTTTAATTAGTCCGCGTCTCCGCGCTCCACCGGGGTCAAGGGTGGTGCTGGCGAGGCCCATAATCAGCCGCGGCCGCTGGGAGTTGCTGTAAATCGTTTAATTGCACGCAAGTGTCACACATTTTATGGCGATTTGTTTGCGCGTTGATTGCGAAGCAGGAACCAGTTGCCCGGCCGGGGTTACATAAGCGACGTCGATTTGAGGATCAGTTAAGTGGTTATGTCATGTCGGTGGACGTCTCTGGACGGGTTTTTCGCTTGGCGGCTAGAAACGTTCTTCATTCGTCTTTCGAATCGGCAGTAATTTTTCATTGACGCTAATGGATGACAGACTGACCAGTGCGGCCTGTGATGGTGACTAATTTTGAAGATGAGCCGTCTGATGATGGAGTGACTCTTGGTCTAGAGATTGATTTGAAGACGGTTTTGTCGGTTAAGGTGAACTTAAAGAGGCGGTGGGGTTGTTGCGTAAGAAGCTTCTTTTTTGTCATGACTCTTCGGTGGCCTAAGTGGACTAACCTTGAATTGAGCTCATCGAGCAAGGGGTCGTGTGAATTGTGTCACCATGTTGTGGTGGATGGACGAACTGAGGTAAATGGTTCTCTCCATATGGGCCTTTAGCGTCGTCGCCGCGACGTAATGCATCACCCTACAAGGTTACAGGTTCCCTTCCTATATTCAACGTTCCCTGCCACGGTTATGCGGCACCACCATTTGCGACACGCTGCATGCATCCAAGTCTATAAAGAGGCTATCGAATTTTAGAAAAGACAACAACCCGCAAGTCTGCAAAGCCGATGAAATCTATAAGAAAGGATCTTCATCAAGGAGCCTTGCATCTCTCTCAACAACTGCGCATGCGCGAGTGGATAAAAAAATACGCGCATTGGAAGCGGAGTATAGAGACATGTGATGATTGATTCAGTTTTCAATAGATGGCGCCACATACAAGTTATGGGAAAGCGGTAACCTACGTCATTGGAAGTTGGGACATTTGTTAGTAATAATTAGTGTGCATAAGCGTTTGTTTCAGGCAACAACATTGTTTTTGCCTCTCCGAGATCGTCCGGATATGCCTTAGACAAATAGCAGTTGTAAAAATTGTCGATGTTCGTTTTCAATTGGAAGAAAGGTGGATACGAAGCCCATTAAAAAAGTTTGTGTTAAATCTACTTCGAACGACAAATCAAAGAGTGGTTTCGATGCATTAAAAGGGGCGATTCAGACATGGAATACATAGAGCGTCTCGGCCAACCGAAAAAGTTTAGAAATGAGGCTTTACTAGAATAAGATCCGTGTCAATCAATGTCAATCCGTGCTGATTTCTTATTGGTTGAAGAAATTTGAATTTTTTCACAAGCAAGGAAATGGATTACAGAACGAGTTGAAACCGAGAGATGGTGAAAGCCGATTTGTCATTCCGGAACAACTTCTGGAAAGACATCAAAGAAAGGAAGTGAATACACAAAGATAACCTTATTTTTCTTCTTGTGGCACTATAGTCCGGAATGGACCTGGACCTCAACCAACATGCCTCTCCAGCCAACACGAACGATAGCTGCCTCCAGTTGCGCACTCCCAGTTGGCTGAGATCCTTCTCCACTTGTGTGCGCCACCTTAGCCTAGGCCGTCCTCTGTTACGTCGTCCGAATGGCTCAGATTCGAAGACTTTTCGGGCCGGAGCAGTGGTGTTCATGCGCTCTACATGGTGTAGCCATCTTAAGCGTTGTATCCGAAAATGCTTGACCAGGCGCATGTCGCTGAGCAGCCCATAGAGTTAGTCGTCAAATCTTCTGCTCCAGATGCCATCAACGCTAACAGGATCAAAAATCTCACGCAAAGCTTTTCTCTCGAAAAGACTAAGCGCTTCCTAATCCCCTTTAGTCCAGGTTGTCGCGTCAAAAGGAGAAATGGGATGATCAAGCTGTTACCCAAACCGAGCTTAGTCCATCGAGCGAGGATTTTATTACTCAATTACCTCTAGAGCCCAAAGAAACAGCAACTGGCAAGAGTAAAACATCGAGCCGAGGTAGAGTTTAATAGCGAGACGCTCTGTCCGAGACGCCGATGTTGTTTGTCCTTTCATTGACAGCATCTTCTAGCGGCGTTCAATATATTCTCGGTATCGATATGAAGGAAAATGCGTATTCAATTTAAATTGTTTTTATTTTCCAGTATAATCTCCCCTAACACCAATGCATTTGTTACATCTTGAAATAAGCTTTTTTAAACCCCAAAAAAATACATTTCCTCTTTCTCTGCAAAATACCCATTTGCTGCCGACTTGAGTTCTTCATCATCCGAAAATCTTTTTCCACGAAGACATTTTTTCAAATCAGAAAACAGGAAATAATCACTTGGGGCAAAGTCTGGACCATGAGGTGGGTGTTGGATTTCTTCGAAACCACAATTTCGCGCAGCAGACTTGGGAACTCGCCCCGTGTGAACAGGAGCGTTCTCATGAAGAAGTAACATACCCGCTGCGAGTTTACTCCGTCTTTTCTTATTAATTTCCTCCCGTAAATTATTGAAAGTGGAAGCATAGGATGTGGAGTTGATGGTTTCACCTATTTTTGTACTCAGTGAGCAAGATTCCCTTTGAGTCCCAAACAAATGTGGCCATGAGCTTCCCGGCAGACGGAGTGACTTTGAACTTTTTCGAGGGCTATGTTCCTTTTCTATGACACTGCATGGACTCTTGTCTGCTTTCAGGGTCATAGTGGTGAACCCACGTTTCGTCCCAAGTAACAATTTGATCTATACCACCGTCTGCGTTCTCTCTACACATCTCCAAAAGCTCTCTACACATCTCCAAAAGCTCTCTACAGCATGCGATTCTCACTTTTTTCTGAGGTGCAGTGAGCATTCGTGGCACCCACCTTGCCCTGACCTTTGAAAGGTTAAGATGGCCATGAAGATTAGTGTGAATGGTACCAGTTGAAAGCTTGGTGATCTCTGCCATTATTTTTCTCTTCGTTCTGGTATCCTCAAGAACAAGTTTTCGACTTAATTGATGCTTTCTCCGGTACAAGCAGTAGCCGGGGCGCCGCAGCCGGGATCGTTTCCAATGCTTTCTCTGCCTCACTTGAACTCACTTGACCACAATTGCACAGTTGATAATGAAGGTGCGGAACCCTGGTAAACAGCCACCATCTCTTCATGAATAGTTTTTTGACTTTGTCCTTGCTTAGTGAGAAATTTAATTACAGCGCGATGCTCAATTTTCAACATCATCGTCGCAGTTGCCATTATGATTCTGTTTAACTAGAGATAAAACGTGCTAAAAATGTCGAATTTTGTACCAGAAAGTGATGACTTGCGGAAAGCATTAATTTTTTGTTTTCATTTGTGCTTGTCGAGGCATATGGTGATCATGCTCTATCAGAAGCAACATGCAAAAGATGGTTTCAACGGTTCAGAAATAATGATCTTGATGTGAGAAATGAAGAACGTGGAAGACCACCAAAAAAGTTTGAAGACGCCGAATTGCAAACGATATTGGATGGAGATGACTTTTTGAGCCAAAAGCAAATGGCAACAGTGTTAAATGTTGCACAAGAAACAATTTCTGACCGTTTAAAAGCTATGGGAAAGATCCAAAAGTGTGGAAAATGGGTGCCACATGAATTGAATGAAAGACAGGTGAAAAACCGAAGAAACATTTGAAATTTTGCTTCAAATCGAAGGAAAATCGGTTTTGCATCGGATTGTTACTGGCGATGAAAAATGGATTTATTTGAAGAATCCTAAACGGAAAAAATGATTGGTTAATCTGGAACAACCATCAACATCGACTGCAAAGGCAGATCGATTCGGCAAGAAGACAATGCTGTGTGTTTGGTGGGACCAGAAAAGTGCACTGTACCACGAGCTCCTAAAACCTAATGAAATTGTTAACACTGATGGCTAACGACAACAAAGTATCAATTTGAACCATGCATTGATCGAGAAACTACCAGAATGGGCCAAAAGACACGGCAATGTAATTTGCTCCATGACAATGCACCTGCACACAAAGCAAAACCGGTTCAGGATACAATCAAAACACTTGGCTGGGAGCAGCTACCCCACCTGCCGTATTCACCAGACTTGGCTCCTTCCGACTACCATTTGTTTTCATCGATGGGACACGCATTGGCTGAGCAGCACTTTGATTCCTACGAGGAGCTCGAAAATTGGGTGTCTGATTGGTTTGCTTTAAAAGACGAACAATTTTATTGGCGTGGTATTCACAATTGCCAGAAAGGTGGTCAAAATTTATAGAAAACAATGGCCAATACTTTGAATAAAATGTTTTTACTTTCCCATTAGTAATTAGTGTTTTATTTTATACTTGTATACCTGGTAGTAGCGAGAGCTCTCCATCGTCATGCTACACAATCTGACGAGTTTGGTAGGAATGCCAAAACAAGACATAGCACGCCTTTATGCACAGTGTCATATGCGGCCTTAAAATCGACGATTGGTGGTGAGTGTCGACTTGTACTTCTGAAGTCTGATCTGGCCTACCGTGGTCTTCCCTGGCCTGAAACCACATTAGAAGAACCCTATCAGGTTGTGGACAAACGGTTTGATTTTGGCTGTGTGTGTTGTTAATTTGTTAGTTCGGAATAACGCAGCTATTCTGATATTGATCCTTTTATGCCAATATGATAGCCTTATTTATGTTCTGGAAAACAATTCAATTGTTAGATAATACCGATGAAACTGAAGTGACTTAAAAAACGCAACAACCCGTCAATGAAGCGTTCGCTGGCATTGAAGCCGAATCGGTGGAAATGGGTCTGGAGCTTAAAGAGGTTAAAGCGCAGTTCATGCTGTCGTCAAGGAAGGACACACAACATCGACGTCTCAGACAGAGCGTCACAGTAGGCAGTAGAAACTTCGATGTAGTCAAGGACTATGCCTACCTCGGCTCCGCCGTAAACAGGGACAACAAAATCAGTACCGAAATCATACGCAGAATCTCTCTTGCCAATCGGTGTTTGTTTGGACACAAGAGGATATTGAGTAATAAGTAAGTAAGTAAGTCTTCTCTCGAAAGACTGAGCTCGCTTTATATAACATCCCAGCCTTACTTTACGAAGCGAAAACCTGGACATCACTAAAAGCGGATGATTAAGCCCTTATTCTTTTCGTGAGAAAAGTTTTGCGTTCAATGTCGTGCCCCGTTTGCGATGATGGCACTTGGAGGAGAGGATTCAACGACGAATTCTATGTGCTGCACAGCGACATGCGTCTGGTCAAGCATCTTCGGACACAACTCTTAAGATGGCCAGACCACGCAGAGCGAAAGGTCTTTGAATCTGAGCCATTTGTGTTAACACAAACTTTCTCGTAAAAATGACAAGGAAAGGAGTTTGTAGGCCACCTTAGTGGGCACGAGGTTGAGCATCGAACCTCTTTCTTTTCTTTGTGTCATTAGGATAATTTAGAGCCGCTATATTTAGGCCGGTATTTGGCCCATTGTGACATTACGTATTTGGTTCCCTATTGTCGATCAGAAACCATTGTCAAGTCGGTATGTATCAATCTTTTCAGCAAGGATTTACCATCCCTTCCTCCCGCCCTCCGTTCTCCTTGTTCTCCTTGGCTTAATAGTCACAGACGAGCTGAGGGAAGGACTATACCACCTCCTTGCTCCTTCAGAAATCGTTGTCAGGAAATCGTCAATCATATAAATCAGTGCCCTCCATACCCTCCTTCATCAACCCAAATAGAGGCCTTCTAAACCAACTGTGATCAAATGACTTTTCCAAGAACCCGAGTGTGTTCTGTGATGCCGACAGAGTCGACCTCCAAAGGCAGAATTTCGGCAGCTTTGGAGATGAAGGTTAATTAATACGTCTCGCATTCAGTTGAAGTCGAGTTGTGTGTACTCAGATGTCTGTGCAGGTCATTGAACACCTCAACCCTGGATTGGGATGAGTTTCTGTTTCCAAGCACTGCTACAACGGAATGGTGAGCGTTTGTTGCTTGATTTTCTTCTGTTTCAGCCGGCATTCTGTCTTTGGCTATATCCGGGAAGATTCGCAGTATTTCCTTTAGAGACGCTGCACCGCCCAGGTTCACATGTTGCACTAGTTGGTAGATCCGACGAACACCAAAGGGTTACCTTAAATAATTGCTGGCGCGACAGTCCACAGGGGGACCAGGGCGTAGCTTGATCATCAACTACTTATGTTGTGCGCGCTACCGTTCTCTCCCGAGTAGAAGGGACTTACAATTTTTTGCCGACTCCGAACGGCGAAGTTTGAGAAGCTTTCTTAGACAGTTATTACTCTTTGAGTGTTGTCAGCAGCTCGAAAGAGGTGGCGCCGTGAAAAATTCGTAAAATTGGTGTTGAGCTGCGAATCGAACCTACACCCTTGGGCGTGTGAGCGTCGCACTCTGCCAACTACGAAACGGCGACCACTGTGCCCCAATGTTACCACTGTTTAATGTTCGGCTATCGATATTCTTTCAACGTAAAACAAGCACGCTCCTACTGCCCAAAGTCCCTCAGTTTTGACGAGTGTACTTATAGCAAAAAACAACCTAAATGTGTCAACTGTGGTGAATAACATATTGCCACCGATGTCTTGTATAAAAAGAGGCTAGATTTCTTCGAAAAACGGAATCGAATCAAAGTCAAAAATAGAAGAAGCCGCCTTGAAAATGAGGCTTTCGTTCGTAGTCCACATGTAACTGGGATCTCCACCTTCAACATTAATACTAATGATTTCCCGGAGTTCAAAATAGATGTTATCAGATGTCCTTTAACAACAAAACAGACATCGGTCTTTTGATGCCAATGCCTTATAGAACATATATAAGCCTATCATGGTTCAATGTATCACATAAGAAGCAAAACAGCAGAATATTTATAAAGAGTGTCCCAACAAGAATGCAAGATTTAAATTTGGCGCCATTCGAATTGTCATTGTTTGACATATGAACAATTAGTGTTGTTTGCTAGTAGAAGGTTAAGGTTAATAAAAATGGAACGCCACACGAATGAACAACGCATTCTCATTGTAAAATTGTTTTGCCAAAATGGTGAACGTGTTGCGGCTACAGTTCGCAAATTGCGAACGGTTTGGGGTTACACAAATGCTCCAAAAGAGTCAACTGTAAAGCGAAAAATTTTGCTGAAACTGTGTCTGTAACTGATGTAAGGACAACAACGCGCCTTCGACCAGGTCGATCGACCGAAAATGTCTCAGCAGTACGTGATGATGTCGCTCAAACTCCAACCACCTCAAATCGACACCGAGCTCAGCAAATTGGTGTTTCCAAATCCACTACGCAGCGAATGTTGACGAAAGATTTGCATCTTCATGCCTACAAAGTTCAATTGACTCAGAAACTGAAGCCAGCTGAAGATACACAGAGAAACAATTCAGTTGCTGTATCAGTCATTTCCCGGTTATGGTATTTTGCCTTTTGGAGACCAGAATTGGCCGTCTAGGTCGTGCGATTTAACACCATTGGACTTTTCTCTTTGAGGTTTATTGAAGCCGGTGGCCGCCGTGGCGTAGTGGGTAGAGTGCGACGCTCACACGCCGAAGGGTGTAGGTCCGAATCCCAGCTCAACACCAATTTTTCGAATTTTTCACGGCACCACTTTTTTCGACCTGCTGACAACACTCAAAGAGTAATAACTGTCTAAGAAAGCTTCTCAAACTTCGCCGTTCGGAGTCGGCAAAAAAATGTAGGTCCCTGCTACTCGTGAGAGAACAGTAGCGCGCACAACACGAGTAGTTGATGAGCAAGCTAGGCCCTGGTCCCCTTTGGACTGTAGCGCGAACAATTATTATTATTATTTATTGAAGTCAATGCTTTATGCGAATACACCGACGACGACTCAAGCCTTAAAAGAGGAAATTGAACGCTGCATTAATGAATGAAATACCGCAGCATTTATGCAAAACGGTAATTGAAAATTTCATTAAAAGATCGCGTATATGCCAGTAAAGCCGCGGCGGTCATCTGGCCGATGTGTTATTCCACGCATAACCTTATCCTGTCTTTCTTTTTCTTTTCAATTCATTTTAATTCAGTAATTCATATCAAACTTACATACTAGGCAAAAATGTTTAAAACTAGTCGGACGAACATTGTTATTAGTACTAACTTACTGGCCCTAGACGGGCACTCTAAGCTAAACTAACCTTTTTTTTTTAAACATCTACTTTACGATGTAGTAAAGATTGCACGATTTTTTTTTAAACATCTGCCTTTTATTTAAAATTTCAATCTTTTGTTCTTGTTGGGACACCTTTTATATAAAGCTGAAATTTGTGAAATCGCAACGAATAACAATCTGATCTGTAACCGTCAGTTTTTTACTCATTCAATTCTTTCAGATAGTTTCCACTTGTGCCAGTGCTCTTATATTTCGTTGTTAAACTTGCTGCAAGGTCTTTTGGAGAATGTACAGATAAGCTGATGCTTGAGCCAAACACGGTCACATCCGGCTACATTTACGAACTCAGACCCAACGGACTTGTTCTTGATCAGAACAAAATTCTCGTCCGCCCTCCTCGAGATTGAGTTAAAAACGCAGAATGAATGCCAAGTATCAATTTTCAGGCATCGCTCGTAAACAGTTTGTCGAAAGGATCAACTGCAAGATGTCCAGTTTCACCTTTGCGCCAGATACCTGATCCTCAATACTGCCATGCAGCTGATGTTCTTCCATTGAGCATCCTTCGTGTTCAGCATCTCCTTGCAGGTCTTCAGTTTGGCAGTGTTAGACCATCACTGCCCCTGAAAAAAACATCAAAATACCTTCCACCATTATTCCCATCTTGTTTATCCTCTAAATTCCCTCACTCCTTCCGATACCTTGAAAAATCCTTATTTCAGCGTTGACAGCAGATGCACTCAATCACATCCGTCCAACTCACGTGCGAAATTCAAGACGAACTTTCATTCGAACCCTTCCTTAATCGAAAGTCATTCATCATCGTGAACTAGGAGTTCCCATCGAACCCATTCATTTTGCCAACCATTCCGTCACCCCTGCGCCAAGGTCCCACGAAAACCTAGCAACGACGAACGACAAAGATGTCAAACTTCTACCAAGACTAATCGTCTGTGTAGCGAGTGCTTCGCGTGCACAATTAAACTTCAAACAGACAGCAATCCTGTTTCTGTCATTCATCCGCCACCCCACCTCCTTGAGAGGAACTTACGAAAGCGAGCGACAAAGATGTATGACACGCCACACAAACACACACACACCCACCCACCCTGCCGAACTGTGGCAACTAACACTTCATTAAGGCAGCACTTTTCACACCCTCGAAATTGGTTTTTTGTTTGTGCCGCGTCGCACGCTACACCAGTGAAGCGGTCTCATCACTTCCCCGAGTCAATTTTGACGCAAGTTTAATCGCCTGTTGACAGTTGTAGCGACATCAATTTTCTGGTATGCAAATTGTTTTCGAAACTGAGAACGAATAGCCGTGCCCGGGGGTTGATTGATGGAGAAGTGGGCCTCCTGACAGGGATTTGATTAAAAAAAAGAACAGAAGCCCACCTCACTGCCCACATGGGACCTGGATGGCAGCCACGCAGGGCGCCGTGCTGGTAATGGAGCAGTGTTGAAGTTTTGTGTCACAAATTGTCGGAGATTTTCGGAACGGGGAAATTTGAATTTTTCAAAATGCCAGTCAGTTTATGAGCTGTGAAGCGATGTTCTGTGGGGTTGGACTGGCCGTGTGTGGGGAATACAGAGATGGGAAGAAGGCGCCGCGGTTAATGGAAACTTGATATATTAAGGGCGCGGTGGGGACATTAGTTTTTAGTGCGACATGTGATTGGAGCTCTGAAATAACAAAAATTAAGTGGAGGAGGGCTTCAATGAACTCGTTGTGGGGACTTGGATGCAGCTGGCGTAAGAACGAGTTAGGTGGAGAGGAGAGTTGGTTGGGGCTCAGGGGCATCATAGCCTGTAGTGCAAAGAAAAAGAGAAATCGAAGAAGTGAGCTAGCTAGTGAGGTGAAAGGGCTTCGGATTAGGAAGCATCATGACGCCAGCTCCACGACCAGTTGTTCAATCGCAAACACGACTAAGTTGAATTGGAAAATTTAAAGAATTGGAACAATAAGACTAAGAAGAGCTCCCTGATTTGAAAACCCTTTAAGGTTAAAGTAGAAAATTATCAGCCTATATCAAAGCTTCCTTCCATTCCAAAACTGTTTAAGAGTCTCGTAGGAGCAAAAATGTATTTTGTAGTAAAAGAGCTTGTTTCAAATAGGCAACATGGCTTCAAGCGAGGTAGGTCATATTCTACTAACTAAACTTTATTTACAAATCGCCTACAAGTTGATGTACTTTATACAGACTTTTCGAAAGCCTTTGATAAAGTGCGTCATTCTCTGCATTTAAACAAACTTAGATCCATGGGAAATCATTCAGCAATGCTAGAATGGTTTTCCAATTACTTAAAGGAGAGGAAGCAAATGGTTAAGGTCGATAGTTATATTTCCCGCGTAATAAACGTAACATAGGGCGTGCCACAGGGTAGCCACCTGGGCCCATTATTATTTCTTTGATTTATAAACGATGTTCACGAAATATTTAAATTCTGCGAAATTCTAGCATTCGCGCATGACTTTAAATTATTTTTGTTGATTAATAGCATAGCCGATTGCATTAAGTTTCAGTCGGATATACATAACCTAGCGGAATGGTGTTAACATAAGGCTCCAGATCTAAACATTTCAAAATGTAAAATTTTTACGGCACACAGAATAACATCTCCAATGGCTTATGGTTATTTTATCAATAACTATAAGCTTGATCGCCTAGAAGAAGTTAAGGACCTTGGAGTAATATTCGACCCCAAGTTGGATTTCTCACTACATAATGATTGCACCATTGCGAAGTCTAATTCTATGGATTAGAAATTACCTTTCGAATCGTTCAATACAAGTCGTTTTGGATGGATTGAAGTCTGATATTCACCATATTAATGCTGGTGTTCCCCAGGGCTCTGTTTTGTCTCCGACACTCTTCCTCATTTTTATAAATGATCTCTTGTCTGCTACTTCTAATCCTATTCATTCCTTCGCTGATGACAGTACCCTCAGCTTTTCATATTCGTTCCTTGGCTCACGTCCCTTCACTTCGGCCATAGACTCGGAACGGCAGTGTATGTTAAGCACATTAAATTCTAACCTTGACAGGATAATCGATTGGGGAAATAAGAATAGAGTGGAATTTAATGCTTCCAAAACCCAGGGCTGCCTACTGTCGTTAAAGCGATCACAAAATAATCAGCCGTTATCCATGAACGGCACTTGCGTTGTTGAAACCGAAAGACTTTCCATCCTCGGTATGCGTATCAACCCAACAATTAGTTGGAACGATCACATATTTGAGGTCGCCAAAAATGCTGCGAAATGTCTAGACTTCCTTAAATGATGCAAGAAGTGCTTTACCCCCTCTGATCTGGCAACAATATACAAGGCTTACATTCGCCCAAAACTTAAGTATAACGCTCCTATTTGGTCAGGTGCTTCTAAGACCTCCCTGCACCTGCTGGCTAGAATTCAAAGGCGAGCGATAAAACTTATAGGTGACAGTAATATTGCGAAGTTGATTGACTCGTTAGAACATCGACGTAATGTCGCGTCGTTGTCACTCTTTTCTCGCTATTTTATCAACAAATACTCAGATGAATTAGCCAGTTGCATTCCTCCCCTTCAAGAATTCACCCGCAATACACGCCTCGCTAGGAATGCCCACCAATTCACCCTCAAGCCCTCTTTCGGACGTACAGTTAAAATTCAGAGACTCGTTCCTTAGCCGCACTTCACGAATCTGGAATGCTCTTCCCAGCTCGATTTTTCCTCCTCATTACAATCCACAGGCATTTAAAACCAATGTGCATCGGTACCTCCTCTCCCTCTCTTCCTCTATACCTTCGGCCCGTGCTGTGACTTGACCCGATCACTTAAGGATACTCGCGACCCCTTTTGCACGCGTCAATTATACAAAAAACAAAACAACGGTCACTAACAGAAGTTTTGAAAGGTGTTTGTAACTGATATTATTTAGGTGACAGCTGTCTCACGCAATTTTACTTTGTGGTTTTCCAAAACAATTGGTTTTCACGAGCACTTAGCATCGTTGGTTTCTGTACGGCCACGTTTGAAGTAAGCATACCACCGACAAATAGTTGTTTTTGATGGAGACTTTTCAAGTCATTGCTGAACTTGCTCGATATATTATCACATTTAAAAGCAAATTTTAATCCACACACAAAGTTCTGTTTTTTTTCATTGTTTTAAAAATCGCAAAAGTAGCATCACTTGAAGCACAGTAACTTGTAACCAATAATCAGATTGTGATAAAAATTTGACAGGTGTCATTTAAATGTTGGTACTTCCCAAAATTTATATGTGTCTTTTTTTATGTTAGTATGGACAAAACGGTTTGACGTCGAAAAGCTACAATCGCAGCTGATTGCTGGGAACTTTGCCGACCGGGTCTCCCTGAAACTCGCTCAGAGTTCGACGCTTCCTGCACTAAGCATAGAAGAAGAATGGAATGTCAAGAAGCCATCAAAGATGCTGCCACTGATGTGCTGGGTTTCACGTCACCACCCAGAAGGAACCCATGGTTTAACGACGAGTGCAGGCAAGCACACGCAGCTAAACAAGACGGCTATAAGGCGACGCTGCATCGAACAACGCGGGCTGTTCGTGAGCTTTATGAACAGAGAAGAAGGGAAGAGCACCGGCTTCTCGGAAGGAAGAAGAAGGAGCATGAGAGGCTCGCGGTCGAGGAAATGGAAAGGTGCTATTGCAGGAATGACGTCCGAAAGTTTTACCGAAAGGTAAAACAGCTATCCGGAGGATTCAATGTTCGGACCAAGGCCTGCCGGGACCAAAACCGACAACTCGTAGTAGAGTCGCAGTCTGTGCTGAGAATCTGGAAGGATCATTTCTGCAGACTCCTTAACGGCGATGACGGCCCAAATCCCGCTGTTATGCAGAATGTTCCACTCAATTTGGAAGATGATAGACAAGCATTCCGTCCCCCGACGAGGTGAAGATAGCAATATCCAAGCTGAGGTTGAACAAAACTGCTGAAGCGGACAGACTGTCCGCAGAACTATTAAAAGCAGATGAGGATGAGTTGGTTGAGCGCATGCAGCACCTCATCTGTAAGACACGTTCGGAGGAAAGCATGCTCGATGAGTGGACTCTCAGCGTCGTTTGCCCGGTTCACAAGAAAGGAGACCCCTTTGACTTCCCTTTGTCTCCTGAACATCGAATACAAGATCCTCTCTGCCGTTTTGTGTGAGCGTCTGAAACCGTTTGTCCATGACCTGATAGGTCCCTATCAGTGTAGTTTCAGACCAGGGAAGTCCACAATAGACCAGATTTTCACTTAACGGCAGATCATGGAAAAGATTCAAGAAGTGCAAATCGACACTCATCACCTATTTATCGATATCAAGGCTGCATATGACAGTGTGCATAGAGACGAGCTATACAATGCCATGTCTAGTTTTGGCATTCCTACCAAACTCGTCAGATTGTGTAGGATGACGATGGAGATCTCTCGCTGCTTCGTCACGGTCGATAGTGAGCTCATCGAGACTTTCAATGTCGAAAAGGATTTAGACAAGGCGACGCGCTGTCATGCGACTTCTTTAACATCATTCTTAAGGGGATCGTGTGGAACTCACACATCAACATCAGAGGCACGATCTTCCACAAGTCCGTTCAACTGCTAGCTTATGTGGATCGGCCGAACCCAGCGAGCCGTCAATGTCAAAATGTGTTTAAGACAAGGCGACACACTGTCATGTGACTTCATCAACGTCATCCTCGAGAAGATCGTGCGTGACTCACAAGTCAACACCAGAGGCACGATCTTCCAGAAGTCAGTTCAATTGCTGGCTTACGCTGATGATATTGACGTGATTGGACGAACTCAGCGAGCATTCAATGAGGCGATTTTTGGCATTGAAGCGGAAGCGTCTAAAATGGGTCTAGCCGTAAATGAGGGCAAAACGATGTACATCCTGTCATCCAGGAAGGACACACAACATCGACGTCTCGGACGGAGCGTCACACTAGGCAGCAGAAACTTCGAGGTAGTCTAGGACTTCGTCTATCTCGGCTCCGCGGTGAATAGGGACAACAACATCAGTACCGAAATCAAACGCAGAATCACTCTTGCCAATCGCTGTTTCTTTGGGCTCAAGAGGCAATTGAGTAATAAAGCCCTCTCTCGAAGGACTAAACTAGCTTTATATAACAGCTTGATCATCCCCGTCCTACTATATGGCGCAGAAACCTGGACGTTACTGAAAGCGGATGAGGAATCCCTTAGTCTTTTCGAGAGAAAAGTTTTGCGTGCGATTTTTGGTCCTGTTTGCGTTGATAGCAACTGGAGGAGAAGATTTAGTGACGAACCCTATGGGCTGTATAGCGACATGCGCGTGGTCAAGCGTCTACGGATACAACTCTTAAGATGGCTAGGCCATGTAGAGCGTATGGACACCACTGCTCCGGCCCGAAAAGTCTTCGAATCCGAGCCATTGGGACAACGCAACAGAGGACGACCTAGACTAAAGACGCGCACACAAGTGAAGAAGGACCTCAACCAACTTGGAGTGCGCAACTGGTGACAGCTGGCGAAAGATCGTGCTGGCTGGAGAGGCATGTTGGTTGTGGCGCAGGTCCACCCCGGACTGTAGTGCCACAAGAAGAAGAAGAAGAAGGGACGGATTGAGTGATGTGTTACAACCTTCCGATTAAGGAGAAAAGTGCGAGGAATGAAGTGAATTCAAAAAATTACTTCCCAAAAGCCGTTCATGCATAATAATAAATAATTGTTGGCGCGACAGTCCAATGGGGGACCAGGGCCTAGACTGCTCATCAACTACTCATGTTGTGCGCGCTACTGTTCTCTCACGAGTAGAAGGGACCTACAGTTTGTTGCCGACTCCGAACGGCGAAGTTTGGGAAGCTTTCTTAGACAGTTATTACTCTTTGAGTGTTGTCAGCAGCTCGAAAGAAGTGGTGCCGAGACAAATTCAAGGTGTTGAGCTGGGAATCGAGCCTAGACCCTTCGGCGTGTTAGCGTCGCACTCTACCCACTACGCATCGGCGGCCACCCATTCTTCCATAATAACTGGTTATTTTGGGATTTTTAACGAAGTCAAGAACTTCTTTTACCTAAGCTTCGCAGATCTACCAATAGCGTGCTAGGGAAATGTTAGGAATAGAGCAATGTCTCAACTTTCTGACTCTGCACGGCACGAAACACATTGTCTAATAGAAGTTTAGAGGTTTTCGAAAGACTGAAGAAATGTGTTGTTTTTTAAAGGGTTTAATGTGCGTATTTGGTTTCTTTCATCTCTAAAACTGTTCTCTTCAAATCAGCCAGCTAGTCAAACCTTGACGTACACAAGGTTCAACATGTCTACGTCGCATGACGTGTCCTCCATCTCCTGTCTGAGACACAAAGTTGAATTTCTGAATAATCGGCGACTGACCCTGTAAGTGCAAAACAAGTATGAGAACGAAGGAAATTGGTCTGGCTTTCCAAATCAATTCAGCAGCAGAAATCATCCTGTTCCACATTTTCGCCTCACGCTGCTCCGCCAACAAGTCAGTGACTACTAACCGTCACACTTCCTCTGACTATCCATTCGTTTCCTGAAGAGCATTTTCGGTAAAAACAAGACAGTCCATGTTCTCTGTAACGAAAGGCTATTAATTGAATTATTGACGAGTGCTCTGCCATTTGAGTCGCAGTCAGTAGAGACGTGAGCGGAGGCACCAGGCCTTGTGAGTTCGTCCTAAGGGACAATAATTAAGTCCACATTGAGGTGTTAGGTCACAGAACCCCCAAAATAGAAAATAAAAAAACTGCATTTCAAAACAAAAACAAAAACGAAACTGAGAAGCTGATTTTTTCAAGAGTTTTAAATTTCATTGCTTGAGCAGCCTGTATGTCGTGTGATTTTTTTGATCTGTTCCTCGGCAACAGAGGGCAGTCTACCCAATTTCTAGAATATGCAGGCCTCGATGAAATAGCTGCTCATTCCAATGACTAAGAGACTCAGTTATGTCCTGTTCACAACGTCCGACAAAGATCCTTCTATCGGAAAATAAAAGTTTTCGTCCACTTCAAGTACAAGATCAATTTTTTTAACGACATCCAAGCTGAGATCCTATGTGGGGGAATACTTGACGGCCAGAGTCGAGTTTCCCAACGCAGAGACCAAGCTCAGTCTCCATTTCACCAGTCCTGCTGTACAGAGCAATATGCAAGAAAGACGCTCATCGGATTTCTAGCAATTTTTTGTAAGGCAGAACTAAGCCGCGGAGGAGGGCGAGCGAAGGGGATGACACCGAAATAGGTATATGGGCAATGATTTGGACCCCAAATCGGGTATATTGGCAACGATTTCAAAGTCAACTTTTTTCGAATTTCAGAAACCCCGCCACATGCAGAACTTCACAACACAGGCCTTTTAGAAACATATTTCCCATCAACATGCGTCAGCACAGCAACATTCAACTGCGCAACACCCCACTGAAAGTGTCATCACAAAGCACTGATCGTGCCTTTCACCACCACCAACACTGCCAGCGCACCACTTATGACCTAGACCCGCCAGTGACTGTGCAACAGTCTCACTACCGATTACATCACCAGAATTCATTTGAATAAATTAAACGCGTCTCGTTATTAATTCGCGCTCGTCATGCCAAGTTGTCACCTTAATTACGACGCGGGACGAGGTGATCGCAGTTCCCAGTGCCTCCCCCTCGCCGCCATAGCTGCAATTACCGACACTGAACGAATGAGATTTACATTCAATCGCGTGGGATGCCAAGAGTGCGTGGCGACCAAAACTGTCACTTCAACCGGTCGCAGCTAACCTTCAGTCACATGAAATGTGTGCTCATAATTGCTTCCAGCAGCATTACACGCAGATGCCGCCATTGCATCACAGCCGCCTCAGCCCTGACCTCGGCACACAGGAAGTTCAATTCTTCTCGCACCATTTGCACGCGTTCTCAAATCACCTAAAGCTCATCCGCTGCTGCATCCAGATCCAGGCCGACGACGACTGCAACGATGCACAGGGCTGCAACTGCAACCACACAGAGGAACACCAATCCAGCTCCGGAAATATTACTCATCGCGGCCGCGCTCCAGAGTCCATTTGTTTTCGCGTTCCACATCCACTTATCGGCACTCGGCATCTCGAGATACATTTCCAGCGCTCGAAATCGCAATGAAATACGTTCGCCCGATAGCAAGTGATTGGTCAACATATCCTCCCCCCAGAGCACGGAGCCGGACTGGAGAGCGGACCATCTGCTGTTGGTTCGTACGTTCGAGTCGGAGTCGAAGTCGATGTCGGAATCGACGTTTCAGGGCGAAATGCGAAATCGACGCAGCGCGCTGCCGCCGCCGGCGACCACCTTTGCCTTCTCGGACACCAGAAAGAAAAACACACCTGGGTAATGAGGAGGCAGCACCGCCAGTACCCGCAACTGTAACAATGGCCTAAAAGCGGCCGATGGTCTAAATGCTTCCAGCCGCCGCCTCCGATCCAAAGCGGTTCCATTCCTGGGGATGGATTAATCAGCCCTCTTCCTGTTCGGCCGCCTGTCCGTTCGCGTTCAGAGCCCAAAAGCGTTTCGTAATTAAATTCCGCGGCCTCCACTGACTGTCCTTGTGTGCGCGGGCCCGCTCGCGTTTGCCGGAAATTTGTATTCCACCCGTAACGAGTCCTTTTACGGCAGTTTACGTCATGTTAAACACTTATTACTTCATTGCTATTATTAGTCAGACTCATCAAGGGCCGGGCAAGCGGTAGCGGGACGGCGGTGGCGACGGCAACGCCGGCCAAGGAACACTTTTTGCTGCTTTTTTCGGGGCCAACTCACATCATCATCTCATCAGCATCTCGATCATATCGACAGCCGCATCGCAAAGGGGGCCGGCAACGGCATCGGCAACAGCAACGGCGACTACGACGGCGACGGCGATACATGCACACTTAGGGCCCAATTGCGGGCCACTCGGCCGCCAGCTTGAATAAATTTCTTTATTAATAATTTGCTAGCTGCTGTTGTGGCCGCTGCCGGACGGCGCACATCACCAGCACCTGAGGAGGAAGCACGGTGTCCTGCGCTGCGTGTAAACATGAATTATGATTGACATCCTGCGGCTATGGATTCAGTTTACTTAAATAATGTTAACAATTACTCTGCGGAGGGGCTGTGCGTCGCTGGCGCGTCGCTTGCCCAAAACCAAAAAATCCTCGGCTCTGGTTCTAAACCGCCTCGCGCCCCGCGCTCTGCGCACCCTCGCGTCCGGACGGCATCCAGACGATATCGGCAGACGTTGTGTCAGACAGACCGTTTAATTAAATTGGTGTGTGATTAAGCGTTTCGATTAAACGGCAGTTAGCGGGCAATTAAGACGAAGGTATGGAAATTGTTGTCAAGCGTCGGAGAGATGGATGTGCTCGGTGCCCTGTTTGGGGAGATAATTTATATTTGGGCTCCGCCGAGGGTGATGGCGCGCCGATAATGAGGAGTCATAAGCGGGGCTTAAGTGAATGCAAATTGGGGACATGTCGATGTGATGGATGTCGAGTGGCGCGGATTGAGCTGAAGGGAGACGTGTAATTTGATCGCTGACGTACTGAGGCGAGGCCTTAATGGAATGGACAGCAGGAACTTGTCTGCTTCAGCAGGCAATATCAATCATTTCTCGCGGGGTTTGTGTGGGAATTTGACATGTTTTACAGGATTCGGGAACAAATTTGCACTTTGACGAGGTTGAAGGTTAGGGACACTGATGAGAGAGCGTCAATGTGCAACTTTTTGAACAGATGCAGTAATGGTGTTGGTCTTTCAGCAATGTGTCCTGCGATCCAAGAGACTGTTGGGCTTAGACAACTCCTGCTGAGGCTGACATTTGCCTGCTCGAAAGTCGAAATTTGGCTTAAACTGATACATTGCTAAGGAACTGCTTCCAAAAGCAGTTTTAAGGCGAGGGCGCGACCAGAGGAGTCTTGTGGATGATTGTCAACTCCTGTGGAATGAACGTAAAGATACAAAAAGTATCTGTACCTGCTGCTTGGTGGCAACATTCTCACGATCATTCGGCTGCTGAAACTGAAGTCTTCGATTTTTCGCGCTTGCCGTGAAATCTTTCTATCTTGACATCCAAAGGGATGGATTTCCTTCCAACTAAATTTCTCTTCTGAAGGCAATCTGTTTGAACAAAGTTTTGTGGAAGTTGTGCTGGAAAAATTGGCGTTCGTTAAAGAAATATGTGCAGCATGACTCTCCATGCAGGCTGACCAAGTGTATGCTCCCAAACGTCAGTAAGATATCCACGGCATTTGTGTTGTGTTCAGACGGAAAAGACTGCAGACGCTTTGTAAGAATGCTAAAAGGAGGCTCCACCAGGGCAAAGTCATGAAAGGATCTGCCACGTGTGTAAGGAAGGTGAATGCTTTCTCTGCCATTGTCTCACCCTAGCTTGGTTCAGGTGGTGGCTTTTTAGTGCTTACGTGGTTGGAGGTAAAACTGGAGCTCTTCGTCACAGAATAGCTTGCCGATAATCCTCCGGAAAACCAAAGAAGTGGATTCAATGCGGGTCAGTGCCTGGTCGTACAATGAGTCCGAGTCCACCAGGGTTCTGTTTCCAGACCTCAAAAAAATGTGCGATCAATGTCATGTCCAAATCTCTCATATTGAAGGCAGCACTCTTGTCACTGGCATCGGTGTCAAGTTCAGGGCTATAGAAAAGGGTTAATTTATCAATGAAAATAGTCAAGTGAGTTAAAGATGAGGTACGACTTGTGTCAGAGTCAAACAACTCACGTTGACGTAAGACTCAAGAAAATCAAAAAAAATTAATTCTTCTCATTGGTCCTTGCTTACATGGTCAGAAAATAGGGAGGTTGAGTAAGATTCATTTGGGCCTTAGAAACGATAGGAAGCAATCACTTTCTCCAGGAAAAGACATCAGCAGTGCAAATCGACACTAACCACTAATCGTCAATTTTAAAGAAATATGTGACAGTGTGCAAAGAGACGAGCTATACAGTGCCATGTCTAGTTTTGGCATTCCTACCAAACTCGTCAGATTGTGTAGGATGACGATGGAGATCTCTCGCTGCTTCGTCACGGTCGATAGTGAGCTCACCGAGACCTTCACTGTCGAAAAGGATTTAGACAAGGCGACGCACTGTCATGTGACTTCTTTAACATCATTCTTGAGGGGATCGTGTGAAACTCATACGTCAACATCAGAGGCACGATCTTCCACAAATCCGTTCAACTGCTAGCTTATGCGGATAACACTGACGTGATCGGCCGAACTCAGCGAACCGTCAATTTCAAAAAAGGTTTTAGACAAGACGACACACTGTCATGTGACTTCATCAACGTCATCCTCGAGAAGATCGTGCGTGACTCACAAGTCAACACCAGAGGCACGATCTCCTAGAAGTTTTTTCAATTGCTAGCTTACGCTGATGACATTGACGTGATTGGACGAAGACAGCGAGCCGTCGATGAGGCATTTGCTGGCATTGAAATGGAAGTGGCTAAAAGGGGTCTGGCGGTCACTCAGGGTAAAACGAAGTGCATCCTGTCATCAAGGAAGGGCACACAACATCGACGCCTCGGACAGAGTGTCACACTAAGCAGCAGAAACTTCGAGGTAGTCAGAGACTTTGTCTACCTCGGCTCCGCGGTAAACAGGGACAACAATATCAGTACCGAAATGAAACGCAGAATCACTCTTGCCAATCGCTGTTTCTTTGGGCTCAAGAGGCAATTAAGTAATAAAGCCCTCGAAGGACTAGGCTCGCTTTATATTACTCCTTGATCATGGCAGTCCTACTTTATGGCGCAGAAACCTGGGCGTTACTGAGAGCGGATGAGGAAGCCCTTAGTCTTTTCGAGAGAAAAGTTTTGCGTTCGATTTTTGGTCCTGTGTGCGTTGATGGCATCTGGAAGAGAAGATTTAATGAAGAACTTTATGGGCTGTATAGCGACATGCGCGTGGTCAAGCGTCTAAGGATACAACGCTTAAGATGGCTAGGCCATGTAGAGCGTATGGACACCACTGTTCCGGCCCGAAAAGTCTTTGAATTCGTGTCATTGGGACAACGCAACAGAGGACGACCAAGACTAAAATGGCGCACACAAGAGGAGAAGGACCTCAACCAACTTGGAGTGCGCAACTGGAGACAGCTTGCGGGATATCGTGCTGGCTGGAGAGGCATGTTTGTTGAGGCCCAGGTCCACCCTGGACTGTAACGCCACAAGAAGAAGAAGAAGTCAATCGGAAAGGATGGTGGAGCAAGACAGGTGAACCAGCTCAAACAACATCAATGGCTGATATTCATCAAGAGAAAATATGTTTTGGGTTTGGTGCCATTGTTTGGCCATACCCTATTGAGTGGCTTGTCGCAGTTCCGACCCCAATGATTAATTCCCTAGAGTCGATGGTAAAAACTGTCTTCTTGGAACTTTTACCACCCAATTGTAAGATCAATTCAGAAGTCTGAATTGAACAACTAACAAAATTCAACTATGCAGCTGGAGAAAAGCGGTGTATTCCATCATGACAATGCAGGGCCACCTACATCTTTGGTCACTCGGTAAAAATTATTGGATCTTGGTTGGAATGTTTTGTTATCAAAGTCCTGACCTTCCACCATCTGATAACTTTTTGTTTTAATTTTTGCAAAATCTATTTGAATGCTAAAAATTTCAATAAAAACAATGATGTCAAATCGTACCTGATGCAGTTCTTCCTGAAAAAAAACAATCGTTTTATGAACGTGAAATTAGGGTTCTGCTTATAAGAAAAAATTGTCTTTTATTTTCTTAAAAAAAATTAATTTACTTATTTGGCGACCCTATAAATAAAACAAGCTACGAGTATACCGAAGTGATCAGCACATACCAGGTATACCCGTATGAAGTGAGCGTCAAGATACAACTGTCTCGATAGAGAACGAGCCCTTCATTTTTTTGTTTGCTATGACATCTGTGAAAAATATTTAGTATACAGCAAGTGATTGAACAGACAACATCATATTTTTTCATTGTGTTAAAAATGTCGAATTTTGTACCAGAAAGTGATGATTTGCGGAAAGCATTAATTTTTTGATTTCGTTTGAAGAAAAGTGCTGCAGATTCGCATCGAATGCTTGTCGAGGCATATGGTGATCATGCTCTATCAGAAGCAACATGCAAAAGATGGTTTCAACGGTTCAGAAATAATGCTTTTGATGTGAGAAATGAAGAACGTGGAAGAATACAAAAAAAAACTTGAAGACGCCGAATTGCAAACTATATTGGATGGAGACGACACTTTGAGTCAAAAGCAAATGGCAGCAATGTTAAATGTTGCACAACAAACAATTTCTGACCGTTTAAAAGCTCTGGGAAAGATCCAAAATTGTGGAAAATGGGTGTCATATGAATTGAATGAAAGACAGATGGAAAACCGATAAAACCCTTGTGAAATTTTGCTTCAGAGACACAGAAGGAAATCGGTTTTGCATCGGATTGTTACTGGCGATGAAAAATGGATTTATTTTAAGAATCCTAAACGGAAAAAATCATGAGTTAATCTGGGACAAACATCAACATCGACTGCAAAACCAGATCGATTCGGCAAGAAGACAATGCTGTGTGTTTGGTGGGACCAGAAAGGTGTGCTGTTCCACGAGCTCCTAAAACCTGGTGAAACCGTTAATACTGATCACTACCAAGAACAAATGATAAATTTGTACCATGCATTGATCGAGAAACGACCAGAATGGCCCAAAAGCCAAGGGAAGGTAACTTTGCTCCATAACAATGCACCTTCACACAAAGCAAAGCCGGTTCAGGATACAATCAAAACACTTGACTGGGAGCAGCTATCCCACCGAGCTGTTCCAGCATCAGTTGCTCCTAGACCACTGATTTCAGTATGTACCTTTTGTTTTGGCAAACGTAATGACTGTGCAGCTTCTTCGGTAATAAGTGTTGCTTGGGATCCAGGATCGATGAGAGCTCGAAGTCTTCCTTGATGACCATCAATATTCGTCGCTGATATCAATGCTGTGACAAGCAAAACACCTTGATTTTGATGTCCATAATTAGACTGGACTCCATCCGAATGCATTCTTCCGTCATTTGGTGAACGAGCAACAGCTTGTCTTCTTAAGGCAAAGTCTTCTTGGTGTAAGAGGGTATGGTGTTTCTTATTGCACTGCTTACAAGTTCGCAAACTAGTGTACGCATCCTTCTTGTCATGCCTTAAGCAGTTTATACACAACTTAGCAAGTCTAACTTGTTCGCATCTTTCCTTAGGCGCCCAATTCAAGAACTTGCTGCAGGAGTAAAGATTGTGGTCATTCTTACAAAATATGCATTTAGCTCGAGTTGCTAAATGATAATTGCGAACATAGACCTTTGCTTCCTCCTTGCAATATCTTTGTCTAGATGATCCCGTCACCTCCAATGCTTGGTATCTTCTTTGCAGAAAATCATACAATGTTTGCAGTGAGGGCATCTTGTGATAAGATGAACAATAAGAGGGCCCCACGCCTTCGTGATAAGATGAACAATAAGAGGGCCCCAAGATGTTGTATCAAAGCCCATGTTGGCTATAGCAGATAGGCCTTCCTTCGTTGCATCTAAGATCGCCTTAATTGAGTTTGATGTTGACTGGTTGCCTTGATGACCAGCCTTGAGCATTTTTTCGATGTGTACTCCGAAAATTTTCCTTTCATTGTCGTATCTATCCTTCAATGTTTCCCATGCCGATTGATAATTTGCACTTGAAATGGTTAGGTGCTGTATTAGTTGCAGTGGCTCTCCTTCTAAATGGGTTTTCAAATATTTCATTTTTTCTGTTGTGCTGAGAGTTTTTCTATTATGTATAATGGTGGTGAAGATATCACAAAACGATTGCCACTCCAAATAATTTCCCTTGAATATCGGAATTTTTAACAGTGGCAATCGTGCCTCAACCTGAGGGTGTCTCTCTTCAATCGCTAGTTGCTTCACTTCACTGAGTTTTGAAGCCATTTTATGAAGACATCGGTTCAACTCTCTTTGTACTTGCCGGTACTCGTCATTTATCACATAGCTTGTATTGAGCTCATTGTGCGATTTAGTTTTTCTTCTAAATATCTACTCGTTTTTCGCGTTGGGCTGTCCTTTGAAAAATTTATGCTAGTTCTCTCTAGCTCTTCTGCCAGAGTTTTCTGCCTAGCAACTATGATGTAGACCTCAGTTTCATCTAAAACCATCTTGCAGTTTTACGTTTTATGTTTTATGAATGTTTGTTCTTGAATTCTTTGATTTGTTGTTACTACCAGTGTGAGCCCTGGTTACGCTTTTTTAATTCCAATGTTAGCCTTGGAAACGCTTTTAAAATCCAATGTGAGCCTTGAATATGCTGTTTAGGCCGCTGTGATCGTTTTATTTTAATCGAAGGACCAAATGTTTGCTTTAGTAGTCAAACAGGAAAAAATTATGACCACTTACCGCTGGTGGGGGGAAGTCAATGCTTGGATGGTAACCTTAATGAACTGGCGCTTTATTTACAAATAATTTCACTTAAATACTACAAATTTGCTTATTCTACGATAATAAAACGAAAACGAGGGGAAACGAAGTGAACAAAGGTGAATGAATCAAGCGGTTGTGCGTTCTTGAGCGCTGTGCTTCACCGCTTGGCGTCGTGTTTCACTATTGTTGTGAATGATCACAACACGCCGTATTCACCAGACTTGGCTCCTTCCGACTACGATTTGCTTTCATCGATGGGACACGCATTGGCTGAGCAGCACTTTGATTCCTACGAGGAGGTCGAAAATTGGGTGTTTGATTGGTTTGCTTTAAAAGACGAACAATTTTATTCACAAATTGCCAGAAAGGTGGTCAAAATGTGTAGAAAACAATGGCCAATACTTTAAATAACATTTTTTACTTTCCCATTACTAATTAGTGTTTTATTTTCCAATAAATGTTCATTTCATACGGGTATACCTGGTAAAATGCCAAAACTTGTAAGTCCAAAAAGTTCTTTGACGGATATCCTGCAATTCCAAAAAGGTAACTTCCCGAATTGCCTAAAACTTGGCAAGATTTAACATTAGCCTAATTTTTAAAGTCATAAAAATCCGGATAAGATTTCGTACCCACGAATCAAAATTCCAAAATGCCCCCAACTTTGAGATTCAAAGCTCACTTCACTCATTCAAAGCTTTCTTTATGAAAGTTCCGACGACTCACCGAAACGCCGAAATGTCTAAGTAACATAATAATCGAAATTTAAAAATACCAATTCCCAAAATGTTCAAAATTTAGAGTCTAAATTCTTCCTCTTTCTGTCGTTCACCGTTGGATCCATTTCGTCCGCCTCCGCTTCAGTATCAGCAAACGTATCATTCTCTCTTATGCCGACGCTGGCATTTGTATGGATTTTTGAAAGATTGCGCTTTTGGGTTGGTGAGTTAATTCTGTTAGACAATATCGAGAACGATGTTGGAAACGTCAAATGACCGCAATTCGTCTTGTCTCGCTGACAAGGTCTCTCAATTTGGTACCGATATTGACGGGCCAGCTGGAGTTCTCCATCATCCCCCTGCAGGGGAAGGTGGACACTTTCCGACTTTTTTATCTTTTTATGACTTAGCAAATTCCAAATCAAAGAAAGGACGACGCCTGTGGCGCGTCACTTCCGCTTCAATTTGTTTCTTTGCATCTCATATCCAACTACAATCAAACGCCGAATTTTCCGCCAAAACCGTTCCCCCATTCGATGGCACTCGTGATTCACCCAAATCCAGGGAGATCGGCAACGAGTTTGCGGCATTCATAAAATGTCCGTCAATGGCTAGCCAATCATCGAAAATTTTCAAAAATTTTAATTCATCGCCAACCGCAATCAATCATCACTCTGCCATAGGCGTGTGTACTGCAACGCGATATCCCCAATTAGGAAGCTGACGCTCCACGAGCCGGAGAGAAGCCACCGCGTGCACCCCTTGTCGTTCCACAGTAATCGTGCGGAACTAAACACTTCACGATGACTTCATTTGCGAATAACAAAGCCCATCACATGTGGTGCGGTGTCCCGCATGGTCCCGCATTAGAGGCCCTCCGTAACGGCTACGTCTTCGTCGCCAGAGCACAACCGTTTTCAGCGATAACTCATAAATCTCTAAAAATATCCCTGTGTGCTCCTCCGATTTCAGCAGGATCCACTCTCACCCTTCCGTCCGCATCTCGCAGGGGGGAATTCCGCGAAATTTCTCTCGGATACATGATGCGATTCTGGAATTGCACCAGCCATTCAAGCAGTCGAACATGTTTGCGTCTTTAGTCACGCACGTCGTCTATTTCGGGGGTGGCGGTGGCGGCGTGCACATGCACTGGCAGCGGGCGCAACAGACGATTTCCGCAAAAGTGTTCGGGCTCTTAAAAGACTCAAAATAGATCGATTGAAACGCGTACACGTTCGACAGGCGCGCTTTGCGTTGCATCTGCATCAGCATCTGCGTCCGATGGGAGAGCGCGTTTTTCTCAAGAATTCGGCCCGAGCGTGTGCTCGGATCCCTATCAACTGCCATCCGCCCAGTAACAGTCGACTGGCGCGATAAGCAGCCACTTGATAAATCTGCCACTGCCACTGCAACCAGTCGCGCGGCCCTGCCAAGAGACAGCAACTGGCGCGGCGTCTGTCCCAGTGTCTGCCGCACAGTGGTGGACTTTGTGCTGCTGCGGAATTAATGTCACGAAATTATCATCAGCGGAACAGGCAAGAGATCCGACAACGATAGCCGCAGAGAATGATGTCGCGAGCTACCCGAACCCGCAATCTATGCGACTTGCGACTTGCGACTTTTGTGACGTCGCCTCGCCCGCACGACGACGACGACATCGCCAGAGGAGCATCATCATTGTCGTCTGACATTCTGAGTGGGTTATTGTGTTGGCCGGCTAGTTGGGTTGGGTTGGGTCGGGCGGACTGCAGCGGCGGGCAGGGTGGACTTATCGAGGATTCATGGAGATCAAAAAACGACACGACATGACCACCACCATTGAGCGGGCATACAGTAGCGACCACGACACTAAAAGGATTCCATTGTTTGGGGCGCTACTGGGATGCTTTCGAAACAAATGACCCGAGATTACGATCGCGCCCGCAAAAGAGGGAGATGCTCCGCGCCGCGCTTGGCAGAATGGGAATCTGTAATCTGAGACATTCTGGGAAAATTTGACGTTTTGAAGACGTTTGTCATGGCACGCCGCCGCTGCCGCTGCTCTTGCGGTTGCATGCTGATGCTGTTGCGGGTGAAGTATGGTGCTGCATGGTATGGTGCACTAGTGCAGGGCGGCTTTGTGTGACTTTTCGGTGTCCTCGTCGTCGTCAAGTACTAATCGTGGTCTATGGGATCACGTTGCTCTGCTGTGCACACTCTTGAGAGGCGGAGGTCTCGATTACAGGCGGTTTTGTGCTCAGTCTTAAGTGGCGTGAAGATGAACGAGATACATTTTGACGTTTCCCCCCGACTGTCGAGGACAGTCAACTGCGACTTGGGAGCGAGGCAATTTTGACGTTTAATTGACTGTTGAGTTCCTGCTGCTCCCCGTCGTTATGTCCTTCGAGATGACGGGCCCTTCTTCGAATCACCTTCAGGTTTAAATTCACACTTAATCTGTGCACTTTATGCCCAAACAAACACGCCGGACGTTGGAGAGAGAGGGAGAAAAAGCCATTTTCTCATGCACCTCTCCCAATCACTGCGCTCGCTAAGTGCAAAAACAAACGGCCAGCCCCTCAGGCGGAACCGAAAGGCTTCCAAGTCGGAGTGCTCCCCACCGCCGCAACACAGCATGCGGGAACTGCAACCAAAGTGAGAAAAAACAAAACGAACGACCCCAACAACTGTCGGCGATAAGCATTCCGCAAACAAATTAACGCTGCTAACAAGTTGACGTTTAAACAATTCACATTGCCAGTCACCCATCCGTCCCGGGGAGCCTCATCGGCGTCGTCGTCGTTGGCCGGTTGCCCCTGGGATCGAACATCAATTTACGCCTGTTTACCTCCTTAACTTAGGCAACAAATAAGAGTCCGCCGCCCAATGCCCTCCTCCTCGTGGCGGTGGTGGCGGCGGCGGCGTGCGCAGTAATTAGCAGACCCCTGGTGTCAGAACAATGCGTCGCCTTTGTCTTACGACCTGTTGGCGGCGGCGACGCAGCGGTGGTTCTGCTCGTTCTTGGTCTGGAGCTGGTTAAGAGCTGATTAGGAGCAAACTTCCTTGTGACGCTCGCATGCAGTGTCACTGATGCATGCGTCGTTCGCGTCAGTTGCCGCGACGCTTCTGCTTTTGCTTCTGATGCAGTTGTTGGTTAAATCGTTTCCACGTGATGGGGGGCTAGCTGCGCCGCTGCCGCCCGATGCATGACACTCGCACATGAGTGTGACATGAGCTCTGAAGAATCAGTGATTAGCGCCTAGTTAACCCGCGGATGTGCCCGATCGTATCTGCGAGCTCTGGGAACGGACAGCGAAAGGCAGAAAAAGAAGAGCAAGCCAAGCGAAGGAGCTGACCGAAACATGACTTTTCGCCACGCCATCAATCTCGGCGCGGTTGAGGCATTCGTTTGCACTCGTCGGACGCTGCGCCGGGTACATGTTCATATTTTCCCGCCGAGAGTTATGGTCAATCACAGGGCCATGCATCATCGCGGGATGCGCGCCATGCAACACCCAAACAGCAGCTCCAGCAACAGCTGCAAGGAGCCGGATGCGGGAAAACATGGCATCCCCGGCGCAGCTCCGCCACTCCAGATCTAATATCACTTTATAAATCATGTTTACACGGGCGGGACGGGTCCGAAATGTAATATCGCGGATAATTTCCTTGCTTTGTACTTTTTCTGGCCTTCGGCCGGGTGGGGGAGGGCCGTGGATTGATGGTGGTAGCTTCATGACCGACATCGCGGCGCGGCATTTTCTGCGGCGTGCAGCAACTTTCATCCCGGGGCACACCGGGAAGAGCAGAAGCAGTGCTGGAAACACACCGTTTCGGGGCAGACATAAATATTCTTCGGTTGATTACGTTTTCGGAATGAATGGCAACCCTTTGAAGCGGGGAGCGAGGGTGTGGCGGTTGCGGGTATGTTTTCGAGAATCTCATTCACTCCTCTCTTAAGTTGGTTTATTACTGTGCCGGGCCGCACGGACCTTGAGCGCTGAGTGACGGATGTGCTCGCTGGACGGAGAACGCTTCGAGGAGTGTGTGGTGCATGTAAAGTGCGTCGGAACGATATTTCTCACATGTGACAAGTGGAATTCAAATGAAGATGGGCGGCTTCGGGCGCGATCTGCAGTAGTCGAGTGAGTTGGCGAATTGTTTGAAGACGAGTTTGCGGCATGTATGCGCTGGAATTGGTGGCCAGCGAGCGACTATAATGGATAAGGCGGTTTTCGAGGCTCACAGGGACCTGGCAAACTTGATAGCAGCAGATCTGAAGGTGAGGAAACCTTAAAACAAATCGCGTGACCAAGGAATTCGGCATGGAAGTGCTGCGTGGCCAATAGAGGCAATGCAAGCACAGAATATTCTGTGTGACCGCCAAATCGGTTCAAATATTGAGCCGGAGTGTGAAGTTCTTGCATGTTTGGAGAGAACCTTCCTCGGCGTCTTTTTGATCAAATAATTTATTGGAATGGTGTTGCTTTAACGTCCTCGATGTAGTTTCAGAACTTACAGTAGAAGACAAATTGACCGGACAAGTTTGAGTCTCGATGACAAGCAAATTCGTTTGCTAAACTCTTTGCTTTGTTTTTTTAAGAAATGTAAGTACTTGATTGATATACAGTGTTGGAAAAACTAATAGAAACAAAGGCAGATACAAAAGTAAACGAGCATCTGTGGGTCATAAATACATCTCTCATTGATACCACTACTGTATGTGAATGCTACCTAACAGTACTTTGAAATGGTGCATTCGTTTATCTTTTTTCAAAATTTTATTTAGCTTGAACGAAAAAAAAAATACAAAGCAAAGGGTCATGCTGCTGGAAAAAATAATAGAAACAAATGCTTATCGCATTTCGCATTAGTGATTCCTTAGAGAAAGAAATTTTTATTGGAAATAATCGAAATACGTTTTATCCTTTATTAAAGTGTTACCAGAAACTAGAAATAAGTTGTCAAATCTAGAATGCTGTAAAAATGGGTCGGGGAGTCCACTGCACTGATTCTGAAAGGAAATTTATTCAAAAGTTATGAAATGACGGTTGTACAATGGACAGAATAGCGCATATAAGTATTTAATGTCCTGAATTTTCTTCCCAAAGAAGAAACAAGTGGCAGAAAACGAAAAACAACATCTCAGTTCGACTGTCTTCTTGTCCGTCATTGTAAATCTAAGCCGTTTTCTTCTTCGGAGGAACTTAAAAATGAGTTGAAGGCACCTCTATCAAGTCGAACAATTAGGAACAGGTTAAGTGAAGCAGGCTTAATGGCAAGAAGCCCAAGAAGAGTCTCTTTTCTAAGTAAGAAAAATAAAAAACAGGGGTTAACTTTTGCTAACAGACACCTCTACCGGGAAAACTGGAACAATGTCTTGTGGTCGGATGAAACAAAGATCAATTTGTTTGGGATTGATGGGAAAATGCACGTAAGACCAAGAAAAAATTCCGGATTCGACTCTAAGTAAACAGAGAAGACATTAAAGCACGGTGGAGATAACCTTATGATCTGGGGCTGCTTCTCATCGTCTGGTGTTGGACCACTTTTTTGGATAAAGGACAAAATGTGTGCTGTGGACTATGGTAACATCTTGAATACAGTAATGCTACCATTTGCTGAAGAGAATATGCCGCTAAAATGGGAGTTTATGCAGGATAATGATCCCACGCATTCCTCAAAACTAGCAAAGCAATGGTTCCAAACAAATAAAATTGCTGTAATGGAATGGCCTTCACAACCCCCTGATCTAAATCCGATAGAAACATAAGATCGGGCAATGTATAGCCAGAAAAAAAGAAGAATTGTGGTCCAAAATTTAGAAAGCCTAGTACTCTATACCTGCCGAAACCTGTGCCAACTTACTTCACTCCATGGAACGAAGATGTGAGGCAGTGATTTAAAACAAAGGTGCTTCAACCAAGTACTAAAAAATTGATGAGAACTTTCAACGTAAAGTAATTCACTACATCAAAAAAATTACAATTTTAATTTTGTTTCTTTTATTTTTTCCAGGCTTAAAGTCGACAAAAAACTGAAATTGATTTTTTTATTTTTTATTTTGGGTATTCATTAATCAAATTTATATTTGATCTTATTATCATACTTTAATGAACAAGCCAATATATATTTCATTTATGTTTGCCTTCACGTTTTAATTATTTTAATTTCAAAAAGCGCAAAACAAGTTTGTTTCTATTATTTTTTCCAACACTGTATAATGACGAATAATACGGGCTGTTCACCGACATCGACTCAGCCAGAAGAGTGAAGACCCAACGATTGAGATGGTTAGGTCATGTAGAGCGGATGGAGACTAACTCTCCGGCACGCAAAGTCTTCGAATCCACCCCCGAAAAAGGGCGCAGTAAAGGAAAGTCGAGTACGGAAAGGAACCTCAACCAACTATGCGTACGAAATTGGAAACAGCTAGCTAAAGATCGAGCTGGCTGGAGACGCTTGTTGGTTGAGGACAGGTATTCCCTGGACTGTAGCGACACGTTGAGTAAGTAAGTACTTAATTGGACAGTAATTTTGAAATTTACACAAAGAAATAAAACACAAAATTTTGCAAAAGGAATGATTAAAGAAAATTGAGCGGTTGACGTCTTTATAAAAATGCTTTATTGATTTCAATAATGCAACATCAAGGAAGTCCACAGAAAGAAAGAAGGAGATGCCATTTAAACATGACGCTTTAGTCTACGAATCTTCGGCATTTATAATTAAAAAAACAGGTTGTATTAGTAGATACTGTTTAAGTTGCCACGAAATTAATTTAACCGTTTCACAAAGTTGTGCAATTCGCAAGAAAGAAATATAATATCAAACGCCGCTGTAATACTTCGATGCCTTTTCATATAATAATAATAATAATAATTGTTGGCACGACAGTCCACAGGGGGACCAGGACTTAGCTTGCTCATCAATAACTCGTGTTGTGCGCGCTACTGCTCTCACGCGTAGAACGGACTTACAGTTTTTTGCCGACTCCGAACGGCGAAGTTTGAGAAGTTTTCTTAGACAGTCATTACTCTTTGAGTGTTACCAGCAGCTCGAAAGAGGTGGTGCCGCGACAAATTCGAGATGATCAGCCGGGAATCGAACCTATTGTAGACCCTTCGACGTGTGAGCGTCGCACTCTACCCACTACTCCAGGGCGGCCTTTTTATACAAGGTTGTCAAGTAACCCTTCCACTTTTTTGCTCTTCATTTAATGCTTCATAAAAAGTGTTACAGTGATCGGGTTTAGTTCAAATATGCGCCGTTTTGTTCGATAATCTGTTTCCATCGGCACGGCAACTTCATAATACCCCCCTGGTAGAAGCCTCCAACCTTATTTGCAAAGAACTCGGGCAGCCACTTTTCACAAGCCTCTTTTGAGTTCAACTTCACACCACCAAGGGCGTTCGCCATGGACAGGAACAGGTGGCAATCACTTGGCGCTATGTCCGGGCTATATGGTGAAGGCGATAAAACCTCCCGTCTGTAAGCACATATACATTCAAAGTGCTGCCGGTAATTTTTAAGTTCTATTTAAGATCTTAAGTAAAAAAATGTCAAAGCCACGCATGCGGCGATTAAGGGAGTTGCTGTTCAGATGTCGCAGAAGACGGTCGGAACATAAATTAAAACGTATGCGAATTGCGTTTCATTTAAATATGAGAATTTAAATCCTTAAACATCGGAGCTCCCGTAGCTTCTGACGAGTCATCAACGAAGTGTGTGGTGTGGCGTTTTCCTGGTGGAACACTACACTCTTCCTAATGGCCAATTCTGGACGCTTCTGGTCGATCACCAGAACACCAGTTTCATGCAGTAGATGGTAAAATTAGGCGTCTGGCCATATGGTAGCAGCTCATAGTGGATGATTTCCTTCCAATCCCATCAAACACACAGCAAAACCTTCCTAGTCGTCAAACCGGCTTGGCCATTGTTTGGGACAATTCACCGGTCTTTGCAAAAGGTTTGTGATCCATTTTCACCATTCGCTTCAAAAACTGGTTGAGTTCGTTCCATTTTAGCAGCATGGCGCAGGCGATGGTTCGGTCCAGAAGTTTTTTTTGCGTCAAATCATGCGGCACCCAAACATCAAACTTTTTTTTGTATCCAGCCTTCTGCAAATGGTTTAAAATGATTTGGTGACTCCCATCTCCAGGGCGATGTCACGAGATGTCACATGCCGGTCTAACTCGATGATTTTCATGTTTCGATCGGTATTCGTCGTCACAGATCTTCCGCCGACTGGTTTGTCCATGGTGTAGTTTTCACCGGCTCTGAATCATCGAAACCATTCCTCCGCAGTTCGAAGTGATATAGTACCATACCCCAAGACACCATTAATCTCACGGAACGTTTCTCTAGCGGATTTGCATTTAACGAAGGAAAACTTTAAAATAGCGCGACGTTCGGCGGTAGTGAACTCCATGTTTACACGCCCATAACTGTTGAAGGCGATATCCAAATTAATCATTCATAGCATCGTTTTGTAGGTTATGTCAAGGCCTTTCAAATGATGTATAGTATTGCTCTTTAGCGCTTTGTACATAGCCGGAAAATCCAAAAGACAAAAAGGCGGAAGGGGATATTTGGTAACCTTATAATTCTTCAATATGGTTTATGAAACAAGCGTGGACATCCACAAAATACAACCCAGAATCAATAAAACATAAAATAATCGAATTTTAGACGCGCTTTCATAACACACTTTTAAGGACAAGAAAGTTCATGTAATCCACTCCCTTTCGGGCTTCATCTTGCTCTGCATTCTATGTCGGGACTAGTGGGGTATCATTGAAGACCGAGCCTAGTCAAGGATCATTCAAAAATACTAGTCCAACCATTCCACAACGGACAACATAATACAGGTAACCGATGTACTCGTCCGTCCGGACGTCCTGCTATCGCGTTTTTATTGTGCGACTTTCTAGGAACCCGCTCTGCTCACAAAAATGTAGGCACGATTGTGTCTGATAAATGCATAAACTGATGTCTGAAGACAAGTGATTAAATGAAAATCCAATTTTCACTCCTACCTCAAGGTGTCTCCCACTATGGGTACTTACACATAATCTCGTTGAATTAGGAGCCCTTTGCGAAGTCGACGTTGACAGAGGAAAGATCCGTCTTTATTTTCCACATTTCTTTCATCGCACTTCCGGCAACTTGCAGTTAAACGGCACATAAGCCACGGAAACGAAGGGCTGCATCCCACACTCGCTCGCACTCACCCGCAATTTCGATAAACTCGAAAGGGTTTATTTTCGGTGGCTCAAATGTGAACATCATAAAGGGCTGTGCCCAAGGGCAACTTGTCGATTAAGGAACCGGTTTTGAGTGCTGGAGTTTGAGTGCTGCAGTAAAATGTTTCCAAACCTCCTTCCAAACAGTGATCGATGTCTGAGTTGAATGGCTTGAGGTACTAAAACTTGACACATAATTTTAAGAAAACGGCAAAAGGCGCCAAGTGCCTTCTTTGGTGGTAGAGTTGCTCTTGTTGTGTAAATGTACTTGGCGATACCGGTATGAAATGATGAAAGGATACGTTTTTTTTTTGTAAATAAAACACTAACTATTAATTTTATTCAAACTATTGACCATTGTTTTCTACACATTTTGACCACCTTTCTGGCAATTTGTGAATACCACACAAATAAAATTGTTCGCCTTGTAAAGCGAACCAATCAGACACCCAATTTTCGACCTCCTCATAGGAATCAAAGTGCTGCACAGCCAATGCGTGTCCCATCGATGAAAACAAATGGTAGTCAGAAGGAGCCAAGTCCGGTGGGTGGGGTTGCTGCTCCCAATCAAGTGTTTTGATTGAATCCTGAACTGGTTTTGCTTTGTGTGCAGGTGCATTGTCCTGGAGCAACATTACCTTGCCGTGTCTTCTGGCCCATTCTGGTCGTTTGTCGATCAATGCATGGTTCAAATTGATCATTTGTTGTCTGTTGCGATCAGTATTAACGGTTTCACCAGGTTTTGGGAGCTCTTGGTACAGCACACCTTTCTGGTCCCACCAAACACACAGCATTGTCTTCTTGCCGAATCGATCTGGTTTTGCAGTCGATGTTGATGTTTGTCCCAGATTAACTCATGATTTTTTCCGTTTAGGATTCTTAAAATAAATCCATTTCTCACCGCCAGTAACAATCCGATGCACAACCGATTTCCTTCTGTGTCTCTGAAGCAAAATTTCACAAGTGTTTTTTCGGTTTTCCGTCTGTCTTTCATTCAATTCATGTGACACCCATTTTCCACACTTTTGGATCTTTCTCATAGCTTTTAAACGGTCCGAAAGTGTTTGTTGTGCAACTTTTAACATTGCTGCTATTTGCAGCCAGAAATGTCGCACAAAATTCGACACTGGGGTTCTTTCGAACCTCCTGCCCCACTAGACTCAGCTGGGAGGGGTCCACCAACTATTACCGTATTTTTTTCCCACTCCTGGGAGATGGACGCCACGTCGTCTTTCCTAGGAACGACGAAACCCTATGACGCGATCAAATTATGTCCCCCTTTCGGGGGGGCCCGAGTTTCCCGGCTTTGGTTCGAAACCCGCATCCAGGACGTCGGCACAGCCGATCTAATTCACCTAGCTCCCGCCGCTAGGCTCGGCCCACACAAACACACACGAACGATAGCGGGTCGAAGATGACCCTCGATTCCTCGCCAACAAATCGCGGGATACCGTCACCGGTATCGAAAAATTACGGGACACACTAACGACGCGCTCGCGATGCAGCCTTTGTGCTGCGAAAACTGTGTAACGAGTAACGGCACTTTTTTGGTGGTCTTCCACGTTCTTCATTTCTCACATCAAGATCATTATTTCTGAACAGTTGAAACCATCTTTTGCATGTTGCTTCTGATAGAGCATGATCACCATATGCCTCGACAAGCATTCGATGCGACTCTGCAGCACTTTTCTTCAAATGAAATCAAAAAATTAATGCTTTCCGCAAATCATCACTTTCTGGTACAAAATTCGACATTTTTAACACGATGAAAAAATATGATGTTGTCTGTTCAATCACTTGATGTATACTAAATATTTTTCACAGATGTCATAGCAAACAAACAAAAAAAGAATAAGGGCTCGTTCACAACAGGTGTTCCCTACCGAGACATTTGTATCTTGACGCTCATACCGGTCTACCTCGTAGTCTCTTGTTAATGCCTGAAATCATGCTATCAACACACTGCCTTAGATTCACAGATCAACATTCCTGGTCAATTCCACAGGTTTGCAATCTCGAACTCTTCCCGATGGAATTCCTTGCACTCGGTACCATAGGGAATATCTTAGTCCTTGGGAAAATTCTAAGAATAATCCTTTTCAGTTTTCACCCACCGATTTGAAAAAACTGATTACAAGCAACCTCCGGGAGGGGGAACTAAGAACAGTTGATAACTTAACAACCACTTAAAGGAAGGAAGTGTCACATTCTTCGAATTTATAAATTGACACAGCACCGCAAAGCTGCCTGATAAGATCATTGTCTTTCAGGAGGAGGTCCTGGTAGTCAATGAATGGTACAACTGATTTAAATATCATATCATATCAATAGTCAAAGTTCTAGCTGTTATCTGTCTGTTGTCTGTACCTTCTTAACATTCGTCCTAACCCTCGTCCACGGCAGTCGCAGTCACATATGAGCACTCCATAAAACGAAGGAGTCCAAGAACATCCATGACAAGCACACCAGCCTCAGAATTTTGTTTTCTTATACCTGCGTACAGCAGTCGCAGTTCACAAACAGCAAAAATATATTTCCAGCAGTGAGGCAGCTATTTCAGTTGGGAAAGAGGGGTCTTGCAGCATCAAACCCAGTGAAAATTTGTGGCACTCCTATACCGCCTTTAATATGATTTATTAGATAATGCCAACATAAAACAGCGCAACCCACACCATCATCTAGACGAAGAGAAGGGTTTCCTCGGTGTGGGTCAGAGAACTTTCGATCTGTGCATATCGGACGGGCTTTTGTAACACCTGCATCTTCAAGGGCTGTGAAGATGCAGAGAAGGACACTCCTTACAACATCCGTCGCTAACTCTGTAGCTTCTCTTCTGCAATAAACAATATTCCAAATTATCCCCTCAGATCCAGTTGTGGCAGCCTTGGTGTAGTGGGTAGAGTGCGACACTCACACGCCGCAGGGTCTAGGTTCGATTCCCGGCTGAACACCTCGAATTTTTCACGGCAGCACCTCTTTCGTGCTGCTGACAACACTCAAAGAGTAATAACTGTCTGAGAAAGCTTCTCAAACTTCGCCGTTCGGAGTTGGCAAACAACTGTAGGTCCCTTCTACTCGTGAGCGAACAGTAACGCACACAACACCAGTAGTTGATGAGCAAGGCCTGGTCCTCCTTTCGGCTGTCGCGCCATGCAATTATTAATCCAGTCGCAGATTTCTGAAGCCATCGAAGTGCCTGGAGACGATAATCTCGAAGCGAAGGCATTTGTAATCGAACTAGAAGTTCTTAACCCAGATTCTAATTCAACACACGTCCACCCTTCTACAAATTGTTCTGTGAAAGACCAGTAGTCACATTTTGCACCGAAAAGTTCTTCCCCTTCATACGACACCATCCCCAACCAACAACGGCTCACCCGAAATTCCAAATTCCAAACAACAAAAAATTCAAAAAAAAAAAAAAATCATTCCGATTCAACGCGATCATCACCGGTCCCCACGATCGTCATGACTGTCTTTCGCTGGAGCACTCGGGAAAGTGCTCTAAATCGTCCCGCAAACAAAAACAGACGTCCCCCTCCCGACACATCCCCTCACCGGGGCCACAGCCAACCAACCCCTCCGCATTGGTTTTATTATTATTAAATTATCAGAAGCTGATTGACGCTTTCCAGATGAGCACAGCTTGAGCTTTTTTTCGGCGGGCTGTTGTTGCCACCGTGCCACCCGTCGCCCGCCCCCAGCCACGGGCTATGGCTCCAAAGATCACTCGCTGTGCTGTTTTTCTTTCGGTGGCGATTGGATGGGCGGTTTTTTCCTTCGCTTTTCGGTTTCGCCGTGCTGGGGCCTCTTTGAAGTGCGATACATTCTCTCGACGTTACGTACACACAGCGCTTCGTGTACAACAAATAAATTTATTATCGATCCACTGCGGGTCACAGTGATCGCCTTCTTCACTTCTCCGCGCCATCGGAGGCGGAAAGGGGGCGGCTGCGGCTGTTAAAATTCGAAACGGATCATTTGACTTAAAAATAGCTAATGACATACCGGGCAGGCATCCTGCGGCGGCCGTGGTGATGGCGGAGGGGTGGTGCTGTTGTTTTCATCATTTTTCATTGAACTCCTACACCCCTTCCCGCCGCCTGCCGGCACAAACAAACGGCACTGCTCCGGGCACCCTCACCTCGCTGCCTCGGCATGCATGTGTCTTCATCCGGATTAGCCAATCTGAAAGAGATTTGTCATGCAACGCCTTGCATATCACCGTCACGGGCCCGTCGATCGCCGAGACACGGCCGCCTGCATGACTGCATCCGCGCCGATGAGCCCATTTTCATTCCCCACGGAGGACGGACGGCCGCGATTGCTTCATGCTGTCAGGTGATGGTAATTATCTCCCTTTTTCCGTTAATTTCTGCTTCGTTTAGATACATTTCTCGGTTTGAGATACTTGTTTAGATTTTCCGAAGATTTATTATGTCATTTCGGCGGATTTTAGTGTGTGAACTGTTTACACGAGAGTTATGGACGCGCCGTCATGGAGGGGGCTCTGGGCCCCACTGGCCGCCATTTGTGTATTGATGTGCTCTGAAGAATGTCAACGGGGTGCAGAGCGTAGGCGCCGCTTCTGCCGTCAATTGCCAATGGGCGACCGACGGCGGACTCTGAATGCCAAACATTTTATGAGCTGTGAACATCTTTTTTTGCTTTTAGCACTTTTCGCTTGAATTTTCCTGGCGCTTTGTGGGATGGCGAAGGTGGAAAGGAAAACAGAAGTGATTTACAAAAAGTTTCTTTTGATTTGGTGTCTCAAGGATGACCATTTTTTGTTTGGAGGCGGATGGTGGGTGTGGGAGTGGCTTGGGTTACCTGGCTGGTTACATCATGTTTGGTTCAAGTTGGCACAGCGCGTGATGTTGCCAGCAGGAAACATTGGTTTTGTCTATTTGCAGTAGCTGACGCAAGCGTTCAGTGCCATTCACTGTATACAGAGGCGATAACTGTTTTGGTCTAAAGTCAAGTTGGGAACTTTCCGCTTGGTGGCGTAACAATCGAGGGAAGCAGCAGATGCAGGCGTTCCGTGTCATCCAGCTAACCGCTGACTGTTCTGTTCTAAAGTCATTTTGGAAACTTTCCGCTTGGTGGCGGCACAATCGAGGGAAGCAGCAGACGCAGGCGTTCAGTGTCATCCACCTAACCGCTGACTTTTCTGTTCTAAAGTCATTTTGAAAACTTTCCGCTTGTGGCGGCACAATCGAGGGAAAATGTTTTTATTAGCTGACGCAAGCGTGCAGTATAGTCAACTGTATACAGAGCCGATAACGGTTTTGGAAGTGCCACAATCGAGGAGAAGATGTTTCATTTGTTTAAAGGGGGAAATTACGTGCCTTTTGGGCCTTATACCACGGAGTCCATTTCACAAAGAGTCCCTGATAACGCCGGAATAGACGTTTTTTGTACCCAGATACCACTCTGCATGAGGATCACCAATCCACCCCAGTAGGCAGCGAGACCTTCTTTAGACCTTTGCGTCGCAGCACCCAATTGCAAATGCAACTCCACACTGAGCCATGAAAGTTCCCCCGCCGCCAGATTTGAGCCAGAAAGATGGACAACCAGCTTCAGACCAGTCAGCACCTCAGCTCTGTCTGCCAAAATAAAACTTTAAACCACAGCCAGCATTACCACACGTGGTGCTTTCGCATGGTTAGCTTGGAGTCGAAGTTCTAGGGGTCCTGACTACACATGGCGCCAAAACATAGCTCTGGCTCAAGCCAGTTGGATTCCCTCAACTATTGGGTCTGGTATTGTCTTTTGCGCAAAATCTCTTTGGTCTTTGGTCCCGTCAGTGTTTCCTTTGGCCCTTAACATCGGGGTACGGAAGCGATTTTGAATGCAAAGGTTCATATTATCAGTCACATCATCTGGAAGTATATTCTGGTCGTCGGCAGATGTTATGCCGTGTAAAAGAAGCCTTCCTACGAATGACAGAAATACGGAAAAAGAACAAAGTCGGTCACTGGTTGCACAATTGTACACAATTGTACAGTGACTCAACAACAATTCAATAACAATAATAAGTATTTGCGCGGCAGTCCACAGAGGGACCAGGGCCCAGTTAGCTCATCAACTACTCGTGTTGGGCGCGAGTTCTGTTCTCTCACGAGTAGAAAGGACCTTCAGTTTTTTGCTGACTCCGAACGACTAAGTTTGAGAAGCTTTCTTAGACAGTTATTACTCTTTGAGTGTTGTCAGCAGCTCGAAAGGGGTGGTGCCGTGAAAAATTCGAAAAATTGGTGTTGAGCTGGGAGTCGAACCTAGGCTCTTCGGCGTGTGAGCGTCGCACTCTATCCACTACTCCACGGCGGCCACTCGTCTTCAATAGAAACCTGCAAACATAAGTTCAATGAGTCCTAAATGTCGATTTATGATGATCAAAGCCGTGTAAAAAAAGTGGAAAGTATCGACGTGTTTCGTACTTAATTTGAAGTATTAGACACGCTAAAACTGTCTGGAATATGAGTACTGCTTTTGTAAAACAGATACAACCGCGGGACAACTGTTGAATCCCAAATCTATTTCTTTGCAACTTTTAAATGGAATTTACGTGGCACAGCGACCGGAACTGCCAAAACAACCAACGTGTCAGAAATCGGAATCTATACACTTGACCTTCGTTTACTGAGGCTCCAAAGGAGGACACGAATTATGGGCCTATAGTAGCCTTTCAAAGCAGGGCTCTCGACGGGTCTTTAGTCTTCTCTTTTTGGTTTCTTAATTTTATTTTTGGAAATTAGCGTGAAATAACCCCAATCACAAAACTTTATGAAACGAGTTCCCCACCAATAAATTGAGGAAACGAAGTTGAAGTTCATTTTGGAGATGTTACAGTCTGTACTACACCTTTGCTATAATTTGACAACAAGTGCAACCGCCAGATAACTTCAGAGTGAGTGTTTGACACCGTTAGAGCGTAAATCTGTTGTGTCTTCTATTTTAAAGCAAATTCGCATAGCGTGAGGGAAAAAGGACTCGTGAACCAAATAAACGGCTCAATTCTCCACTGAATTTCAGAAAGCAAACGACCCCGCTTGCGGAATACAAAAGGGTCCTGCCACTGAGACAACACACTTTTTCACTGTTTAGAACTAACCTAATTTATAAGGTATCTTAATTAGGTTGGAGACGCTAGTTGCAAATGCGTCACACAGACCTTGAAAAAAGAGAGCTGGATCGTCAACATTCCCGGTTCTTGCTTCCTTGTAAAACTATGGACGCCTTACATTTACGGACGTAAAGCACGTTTTAATGATTACCTCTAAAAAACCATTTCGAAGAAGTGTTAAGTAAGCTGACACTGAACTGAAGGCATTTTTGGAATAAAATCATGACATGGAGAAACTATTTGTTGAGGGTTACCGCTGAAATATTTGAAGAATATGCCAAAGGGCCTAAGGTGCAAATCCAAAATAGGAGTCAAAATTATTAGTAAAAGGGAGGTGTCCAAAGTAAAGGTCCAAAGAAGGTATCCAAGGCAGGTCTCCCGACGGGTCATCTTTTCTTAACTTATTTTTCTTAACTTATTTTTCTTTTTCTCTTTTCTTAATTTTATTTTAAGCGAAAATTATAAGTTCGGACCTTTAGACTTTAATTGGAATCTCAAAACTATATGAAAGGATTTCCATTTCAACAATACTTGGAAACAAAATTTGGAGATATTCCGTTCAGTACGCATACCTGATTCTAGGGTTGCCTGTTGTATTTCGGGATTAGAGAACAAAAACAAATATTATAATAATTTAATAATTGTTGGCGCTACAGTCCAAAGGGTGACCAGGGCCTAGCTCGCTCATCAACTGCTTGTGTTGTGCGCGCTACTGTTCTCTTACGAGTAGAAGTGACCTACAGTTTTTTGCCGACTCCGAACGGCATTTGAGAAGCTTTCTTAGACAGTTATTACCCTTTGAGTGTTGTCAGCAGCTCGAAAGAGGTGGTGCCATGAAAAATTAGAAAAATTGGTGTTTAGCTGAGAGTCGAACCTAGACCCATTGGAATGTGAGCGTCGAACTCCATCCACTACGCCACGGCGATTCTCGATGGTTCAAATTGATCATAAGTTGCCGGTAGCGATCAGTATTAACGGTTTCACCAGGTTTTGGCAGCTCGTGGTACAGCACACCTTTCTGGTCCCACCAAACACATAGCATTGTCTTCCTGCCGAATCGATCTGGGTTTGCAGTCGATGTTGATGGTTGTCTCAGATTAACCAATAATTTTTCCGTTAAGGATTCTTAAAATAAATCCATTTCTCATCGCCAGTAACAATCCGATGCAAAACCGATTTGCTTTCGTGTCTCTGAAGCAAAATTTCACAAATGTTTTTTCGGTTTTCCATCTGTCTTTCATTCAATTCATGTGGCACCCATTTTCCATACTTTTGGATCTTTCCCATAGCTTTTAAACGGTCAGTTGTTGTTTGTTGTGCAACATTTAACATTGCGTTAACATTGCATTCGGTGTCTTCAAACTTTTTTGGTGGTTTTGGGTCCACGTTTTTCATTTATCAGATCAAAATCATTATTTCTGAACCGTTGGAACCATCTTTTGCATGTGGCTTCTGATAGAGCATGATCACCATATGCCTCGACAAGCATTCTGCAGCATTTTTCTTCAAATGAAAACAAAAAATTAATGCTTTCCGCAAATCATCACTTTCTGGTACAAAATTCGACATTTTTAACACGATGAAAATGTATGTTCAATGAGTTGATGTATATTAAATATTTTTCACAGATGTCATAGCAAACAAACAAAAATCAAAAAAATAAGGGCTCGTTCACAACAAATGTTCTCTATCGAGACATTTGTATCCTGACGCTCATTTCATACCGGTATGATTGTCTTTTTTGCATTAGGATGTAAAAAGTAAAGTTGATCCAAGAAAAACGTGACAACTCGAGACAAAACAGGAAATTCAATATCTGTCAAAGTCAGGCCCACTAACTTGCGAAACAAAAATAGTTTGAGTCACAATCATAACTGGTTAGTCACAATAGCTCATGATGGGGTGATACACCCCCCTCCCCCCCATACCTCTTTGGTGTATGACTGTCCCAGTAATCGTGAAGCTTGATAAAGTTCCAAACGATCTCTATGGACGGCCAGTGGTCTCCTGGCTCTGTCTTTTGATATGCGATAAAACACTTCGCCTTTTCTGGTATGGTCTCTGCCAGTCGTTCTGTAGCTTAGGACAGAGGCCCTTTTACCTTTCCCTACCTTGGAGCGTACAGCCATACCTGGTCTCCTTCCTTTAATGCTGGTGCTTTAGCTCGTAGATCGTACCGGTCTTTCGTTCGGCGGTTGCCCTGCAGTAGCCGCTTCCAATCTTTTCACTAGGTCATCAATGTAATTCCAAATCCGAGATGGTTGAATCGGAGGAGATCCAGTCCATAGCTCTGAAGGTAAACGCAGTTCTCTTTCAAATGCCAAAAATGCAAGTGTCTGCTTCGTAGTCTCGAGATCTGCTGTGCCTTATGCCATTAAAAGAAATGGCAAAAGTTTATCCCAATTTCGTTGGTTTACGTCAACATACTTCGCGAGGAAGCTTAGAAGTGTACGCTTGAAACGTTCGACAATTCCATAGGATTGGGAATGTAACGCTGTGGTACGAGTTTTGTCTATTCCGAATATCCTTAACACATTGGTGAACACTACGGACTTAAAATTTCTCCCCTGATCGGAATGTGGTACACCAAAGTGAGAAAAGACGTGAACAATTAACGCTTCTGATAGTTTTTCGGCGGTTTGATCCGGCAATGGAATGGCCTCAGGCCACTTCGTAAAGAAGTCCCAGAAAACTAAGATGTATTTGTTTCTACTGTTTGTTAATAACTGGTTACTCCTCATCCTGACCTGTCACCAAATTGTTGCCACTTAATACAAGAAATTAGTTAATTGCTGATTGATTCCAATTTTATTATTAGATTTTGTAAATGTTTCATTCTCTTTCAATTATCTTAAAACTGACCGTTCCTCTCTTTCATTGGGTATTTTATCTTGCCCCACCCTACTTTTATAAGACAATCTGAACTCTTTGTTGTACAGTCGAAGCTGTGTGTTTGAAATTTGTTAATTATAAGGAGAACTTTGGGGGGCCTGGGTCTGTGCACGAAAGGTAACGTCGTTGATTGCGCTCAAAATGGCGAGCAGCCAAGACTATCCGCGTTAGTGTATAGGTCAAGATGACATATAGCCCCCACGCGGCGCCCCCTGGATAGCCATCACAACACCCGTTGTATGGTGAACCAATGTATGCAGCGAGCTCCTCTGTCTGAGAGTTTAAATAATGGACCTGGCCTACCAGTCTGTGGATTGTGCGTGAAGTTAACTTCCTCACCACGTAAAAAAATTATATACTTCAGAAACGCCGAAATGCCTCGGATAACGTAGGACCAACTGTTGACGACACCAGCAAACGTTATAAGGGCAATATAGGGTTCTGAGCGTGTAGTGTGAGACACTTAACAGACCATGTGCAGCCGAACAACTTGGAGAGGCCTTTGATTGCTACAAGTCAGACATTGTCGCCATCCAGGAAGTGCGATGGGATGGTCTGGCATAAAAACGATGAAAAACTGCGATAACTACTACAGCAATTGCTATAGAGAGAGAAGGCAGCGCTTATGGGGATGCGGATTTGTTGTTCGAGGCACACAAATCAGTTCAATTGCTAGCTTACACTGATGACATTGACGTGATTGGACGAACACAGCGAGCCGTCAAACATCGACTTCTCGGACAGAGCGTCACACTAGGCAGCAGAAACTTCGAGGTAGTCAAGGACTTCGTCTACCTCTACTCCACAGTAAAAAGGGACAACAACATCAGTACCGAAATCAAACGCAGAATCACTCTTGCCAATCACTGTTTCTTTGAGCTCAAGAGGCAATTGAGTAATAAAGCCCTCTCTCGAAGAACTAAGCTCGCTTTATATAACAACTTGATCATCCCCGTCCTACTATATGGCGCGAAATCTTGGACGTTAGCAAAGGCGGATGAGGAATCCCTTAGTCTTTTCGAGAGAAAAGTTTTGCGTACGATTTTTGGTCCTGTTTGCGTTGATGGCAACTGGAGGAGAAGATTTAATAGCGAACTCTATGGGCTGTACAGCGACATGCGCCTGGTCATGCGTCTACGGATACAACACTTAAGATGGCTAGGCCATGTAGATCGTATGTAAACCACTGCTCCGGCCGAAAAAGTCTTTGAATCCGAACCATTGGAACAACGCAACAGAGAACGACCTAGACTAAAGAGGCGCACACAAGTGGAGAAGGACCTCAACCAACTTGGAGTGCGCAACTGGAGACAGCTGGCGAAAGATTGTGCTGGGTGGAGAGGCATGTTGGTTGAAGCCGAGTTCAAACCCGGACTGTAGCGCCACAAGAAGTGGAGGAAAAAACGTCGTTTTCTTTGCCACCCTTCTATAGTAGGGTTTTTTGACCGGTAATAAAGCAAACATATATTCAACTCCTTTCTTTTAAGAAAAATTGAAAGTCCTTCCCTGTTTTAAGCAGAGTCTCTTTTAATTATCTTAAGACTGACCGTTCCTCTATTTCATTGGGTATTATCCTGCCGCACCCTACTTTTGTGAGACAGTCTGAAGTCTTTGTTGCACAGTCGAAGCTGTGTGTTTGAAATTTGTTTATTATACGGAGAACTTCATTATATAGGAGTCCACTATAGCGAAGTTCGACTGTACCTAGTCATTTAGTCGTGGACAGTAGATTTAGTTCGCAATTTCCCTTACTGTTTATCCTTCACTATTTAATTTCACTAACTTCAAAATTTGCTTGCTTAACACGTGGATCCATTTTCAAAATAAGGAGTTTACTAAATTACGGAAGCTTACTGCTCAATGCCAGTATGAAGCGAATGTGAAAATATCACCAAGAGGTACATTTTGTGAACGAGAACTATAGTTTTAACAATATTTTTCAAGAAATAATTTTCAAAGCTTGTATTTTATATGAGTGAATAAACACTGATGGAAACTCGTGTGAGTTAAAAAGATGTTTGCTTGGAATTCATACTTGTTTGACTTCTTCACTTCTGCTTTTGTTTTTGGCAACTGTGGTGTTTTGTTTTTATTTCGAATTCAGTTGTTTTGATTTTAAATAAATCAAACTTTCGGAAAATTGTGTTTACATACAATTTCCCATACTACCGCTAAAACTTTCAAAGTCTCATGTAGCTAAAGAGATTATAAAAAATCAACCAAGGTGCACTAGCTTCCATGTTGACACTTGGTGTGGATAACATGCGAATCACTATAAATCGCTATGCAGCCGTGCTTGAGGTCAATCTGATTATCATAGACTTGACCACAAGGCGCCACAAGCCTCACAGAACGTGCTTCAATCGATGTGCTTTTTTTTTCTTTTTTCTTTTGTGAAGGTTAGGCGTTCAGACCCCAAAACTAGTCCACTGTATTACCAGGCAGTATCCCACATTTAATGTATTTACTTGATCTTCAGTTGGAAAACCAGCAAGCACTTCTGCGATAAAGAGCCTGGGTTTTCAGCTCACAAAACATCAGCACCAAACAGCAGCCTTTTGATCAGACCAAAAGCGGCGCGTTCACAGAGGAAGTGCTCTGAAGTGTCTTCACCTTCTGTAGAGACACCGCATAGGGTACTGTCACTAAATCCAAACACACTTAGATGCTTAGCAAAGGTAAAGTGACCCGTTTGTACATCAGGAAGTCGTCTGTAGTCTTTTCTATCTATAGAGAACGGAAAAGCCGCGGAATTCTTTCTGAGGTCTAGGAACAGCACTTGGTCTACCTGCAGCCTGGAGAGTTATGCCATGTCTGGTTGTGCTGTCGGTACACTCAACCTTCGGAGGAATCCATCGCCAAGGGCGCGGGCCGTTCCAAAGTGTGTTCAAGCCTTGTGAATGCCGTTTTTGACTCTTGCCCAACAACTTCATCGCCAATCTGGTTTCCCATGATTCCGTGGTGTCCGAGGACCCAAACGTTGTTCAATCGAAGCCATCGCCAAGGACGCGGGCTGTTCCAAAGTGTGTTCAGGCCCTGCGAATGCCGTTTTTGATTCTTGCCCAGCAACTTCATCGCCAATCTGGTTTCCCATGAATCCGTGGTGCTCGATGACCAAGACGTTGTTCAATCGAACCATCGCCAAGGACGCGGGCAGTTCCAAAGTGTGTTCAAGCCCTGTGAAAGCCTCTTTTGATTCTTGCCCAGCAACTTCATCGCCAATCTGCTTTCCCATGATTCCGTGGTGTTCGAGGACCCACACAAAGACTTCCATTCTTGTACTAACTTGCTAGTGGTGATGGGATTGAGTAAGCCCTCAAGTGCAGCTTGACTGTCGCTCGTTCTATTTATTCCTCACAAGATAATTCGTGTCCATTAGAATCGCATACGTAGAGCGACTAAAATTACCTAAAGCTATGTGATGTCTAATATCATCGGCTTTCACGACGGCCCCAGCTAAAGATCCCTCCATCGTCACCATCGATATCGTTCATAGCGCACTTTTAATTTCCATGTCAGTTAAAGACAGGGTACGTGTGCAAAATGCTCCTCCAGGCAGTGCGTCGAATGTAAAGCTGCATAGGTCGATGGCGGATTGATATTTAATCGTTTGACCAAACTCCCATCTGTGTTCACCGTACGGGCGCCAATACCCAGAACCAATGTCCATCAGTCTTTTGCACAGCTGTCGTTGTGGTGTTTGGGAATGCAACAGATAGCTTAAAATTTTTCAACGTTGTTCAATCGCAGCTTCATTTCCTTTAACTTTGAGCGGAGCTCACTTTGTCTGTGAGAGAGAGAGAGAGAGAGAGAGATGTATCACACTATGTTTGGTTGCGAGTGTGAATGCAGTGGCTATACAAATGTTGTAAATTCCGATTGTTGTCAGCAACTCTCTAGAAAAAACGAATGTATCTGGTATCTGTACCCACAACAATTTAGCTTATAGGTCTGGCTTAGGCTTTGAGCGCAATTTGGGTAGATGAAAATACTTCGCCCCTTCCACCTAATCAAGACAATAAACTCCGTGGATATAAGGATCGCAAAGGATTCCGCTTGGAAAACCGACGTAAGGTTACTTCACCCGTCTTAATCTTTGTTAACATCAGAGGGGCTTGGCTCAATAGAACATTGGGTGTTACGCAAGAATTACACAACTTAACACTAAGCTGTGCGCAATCAGGGCGTTAAACTGACGATGAGCAATTCGGCCTCTCATCCAAACAAAATTTTGATCTTAAATCAATTTGAAAAAGGCTTTTGGGAAAGAAACCTGGCCCAAGTGGGCTTATTCTAAATGCAGTCAAACGCAACAATTGGGTCCATTGAGAAGTCCCGAGGATGATTTCCCATAATTTTGTGCAGGTCCCAACTAGAGAACTGTTAAGGGCTCTTAAACTAGAAAGGCTGAATTTCCACAGGCTTTCTCAACTGTTTCCTTGTTCTTTTTGCAAATCATGAGGATTGACGTTTTCTGCGGCTTCTCCAGAAGTTACTGTAGGTAACAACAAGCCTAGAGGCATATTCTCCATCGGCGTTGTGACCGAAGATAACTCGAAGAAGAAGAAGAAGCTTAGAAGAAGCTTAGAAGCTTCTTCAAAGAAATGTCCAAAAGTATAGGACATTTTGCCCAAAGACGGGCCACCAATTTGTTTGTAATCAACTTCGTGTCAATTTTCAAAACTGAATTTCGTTTTCCATTTGGAGCAAATTTCGTTTATTTCCCAAGGGCATTCTGCCTTATTTTCAAAAGTCACCCAACACCGAACCCCGCACAACAGAGACATCCTGTCCATCAAGCGCAGCAGTGATGAAAGCCACCACTCAACAAGTACTTGACTCCAGGCGAAAGGAGAAATGCGGAAACCCCGCAACAACTCAGGCAATCGCAAACACAAAAACCGCCACGTCAACATGTGTCCACTTGAGGTTATTTGTCAAGTGTCCTGCGGTCGGCATCTGCTCCTGCACGAGGACACGTAAGCATCCTCGGGCCGAAAAACAAATGAGTGTCACGTAAGGCAATCTGTTGGACAACATGCAATTGTCAGCTGTCCGAAACTATTTGATGAGTCCTCTAATAACGTCATTACACATCGTGCCAGGACGTGACCACTACCAGCGCAAATGGGCCTCATCTGCGGAGGCCAAATGCCAAGCGGCGCAATCTAATTCGATTATCCTGTGGTTTTGTCAAAGTTTTTCCTCCTCGCATGACGCGCAGCGTGCGGTGATTAGTTATACAGCCCCGCCTCCCATCCCCGTCTGTTGATAAAAATTTCATGACAATCACTTTCGGTATGCGAAACGATTTTCATCCTGAAAGTCCTTATGGCATTCGTCTAGTGGCGGCAGGGGAGTGCTGCAGTGCCTGTCCCGGTGTCCTGGCAGGACTTCGTATTCATTAAATCATTTCGCAGACATGTGTGTGCGCCGCATCTCGCATCAACCCCTTTATGGATTATTCACGAGATGATCCTACTTAAGACAATATCCCCGCCTCCCCGCCACCCCCGGCATCGAATATGACCAGGATATGGTATTTTTGATGTGCTGCGTAATGTTACATCATAACTGGAGCCGGGGGTGGACGTGGCCCGGGACCGAGCAAGCGGTCAAATGTATGTGCATGGCTCTATGATTGGTAACCTGTCCCCAGGGTGTCGTGGCTGGTGTTCGGTACGAGCGCACGGCCAGTCGAGCGAGAAGCGTTCGAGTGAATGAGTTTCGGGCTGGGATTAGCTCCGGGTGGCTGATTGCTGGCCGGCTCCTTGGAAGACGGCTCGGACAGGTCATAACTCATTGGCCAAACGAAATGAAAAATAAATTTCCATACACTGGCACAGACGGAGCCGCAAATTTTCAGAGACAGGACAGGAGGCAGACACTCGTCCATGCTGCGGCCCCTGCGCATCGGACACGGTGACGGGAAACCTCAGACTATCGGTTGGGCGTTTGAAATAATGAATGAAGGTACTAGTGGAGCATCCTTGACCGCAAGACGTTTTCTTGCGTGGCTGCGTTGAGACAATGTCTGCCAGACGTGGCAGCGCCCGTGGGTCCTGAGAAATCCTTAATCACTCAGGTCAGTGGTTGCATCTCGTTTGAAGTGAAACGAATTAATGTCGCTCATCTTGAAGGTTTATGGGAAACTGAGGTCGATCTGCGGCGTGCAGTTGACGACATGAAATGGGTTAGATGTGTCAAGGACTTATGGGAGAGACTGAGCTATAGAGAGAAGGAAGGAGAGTTACTTGTGCTGGGTTCGGAGGACATTTTGGTGACTTAACAAAGTGTTTGTACTCTTGGGGTGGAAAATGGGCGAGTAGGTTTAAAAAATAAAAAATTGAATATGGGCGAGTAGGTTTTTAAACTGAAGGAGTCCTTTAACCACTCCTCTGCATTTGAATAAACAAGACAAGAGGGGAAGTCTGTCGTTGCCGCGGTTTGTGATTTATTTGCAATCTTAAATTAATCTCATTTCAAAGAAACTGTATCAACTGAAAACTTGTTTTAGACAGAAGCTGGGTGAGAGAAATAAGCTTAAAGACTTTCAAAGCCAACCTTCTGAGATAACCCGGAAGAAGGGAAGAAATGAAGAAATTGATGGACGGGCCCGAAATGATTGCAATGCTTTAATAAGACATGAAAATTCACCTATGATCGAAAGTTGAGGCAAAAAGTGATGTAATATCCCAAGGGCGACAAAAACGTTCGGCCATTCGTAAAAAACGCGAGGAATTCCGCCTCGTCTTTAATACCAACGCTTATTTGCAACTAGCTATACCCGGCGCGCTTTGCTACGCATAAAATAAATCAAATTTAAAAAAAGTTAATGTTTATACATATACTTAAAAGAAGATTTTTTTTATTTTGTTTATTGAAGTGCAGGTGGATATGCAATATTTTTTGTTTTTCTATCTGGGGCATGTATCTGGGGCGTAGTGGGTAAAGTGCGACGCTCACACGCCGAAGGGTCTAGGTTCGATTCCCAGTTCAACACCAATTTTTCGAATTCTTCACGGCACCACCTCTTTCGAGCTGCTGACAACATTCAAAGAGTAATAACTGTCTATGAAAAAGCTTCTCAAATTTCGCCGTTCGGAGTCGACAAAAAACTGTAGGTCCCTTCTACTCGTGAGAGGACAGTAGAGCGCACAACACGAATGGTTGATCAACAAGCTTGGCCCTGGTGCCCCTTTAGACTGTAGCGCCAACAATTATTATTATTAAACTAAATAAATTTGGACAGAAAGACGGTTCCTCGGTGGAGACACAATGAATCTGAGAGAACTTAGACATTATTATCTGGGGCATAAACGAATAAATTAGAAAGCTTTCCGACGCGTGAACATGCCACATACAGTTGTCCATGAGAGAAGCACAATTCAGGCCACATACTTGTAAGGATTGTCCTTGTTCCTTGTTGATGGTAATGGCATAAGCGAGTCACACTGGAAACTGTAAACGTTTAAATTTGAATGGTAATTCAGTTGGGATCATTTGAATGCGAGGCAATAGGACATCTTCTTCTCCAACATTGTGCTAAAACACCTTCCCCTGGAATTGATTACTGTGTACACAATTCTGTTTAACAATGCCCTGAACAATGCACATTATCCGGGGCATTGGAAAACTGCGATTGTACAACCCATATCCAAGCGAGGAAAAGATTCTTCGAATCCGTGCAACCTCCGGTCAATTAGTCTCCTCCCGAACATCAGCAAGGTATTCGAGAAGGTGATAAATAGAGCTCTGATCAACTGGACAGAGGACAAACATATAATTCCGGATAACCAATTCGGTTTCAGAGCGGGGCATGACACTATTCATGCCGCGTCGAAACTGGTGTCGGATATCTAATGGTATAAGAGCCAGAAACAATGTACGCGGGCTTGCTTGATTGACCTGGAGAAAGCCTTCGACACCGTATGGTTAGAAGGACTTTTCTACAAGCTCAATCGGCTAGGCATTGGTAAACCACTGCTGTATCTACTGCATAACATGCGTACTGGTAGGCGGTTCGTAGTCAAGAATGGCAACGTGACCTCTACAGGTATTCTTGAAGTCAAAAATGATCTCCAACAGGGTGCCGTTAATTCGCCGATCCTGTTCAACATTTTCTTAAGCGATCTAATGAGTTCTCTTCCTCGACGACTTGATCATGTACAGATCAGGCAAAAAAATCGAGGACATCACTACGCTAGCGCAGGGTGACTTCGACTCATTCATGAGAGATTGCGATGACTGGAAGCTGAATATCAACTTTCAGAAGTCGGAAACCATTCTCTTCAGAACGCCGTTGTATAAGGCTTCGGCGGATACAAAAAAGAATTGACGACAGTTCTCAATTGTTGGACGGCACGGGCAAACATTGGCGCAAAGGACTGTAGTCAGATACCTGGGGATCTGGCTAGATCAGTGTCTATATTTTAACAAACATGTAGATGCAGCTCTGGCCAGAGCCCGAGGCGCTTTTGCTCTTACAAAGAGACTGTTTTACAACAGCCAGCTCGATGCGAGGGTGAAGGTAGTCTGCTACATGGCCCTCATCCGGACAATGCTCACCTATGGCTATCCCGTGTGGTTCAACGTGAGTGCAAGCTTGATGGAAAAGATTCGGGTGTTTGAGAGGGCTTGTCTTGGGGCTTGCCTTCGCCTCTACAGAACACCAGAGTCCCAGTACATTAAATTCTACTCCAATGAGGTCTTATACAACAGGGCGAACCTGATACGAGTGGACAATTTCCTGGTGAGGTTGATTCGTGGTCACACTGCGAGAGCGATGAACTCGGTTAATAACTTGATCTCTGGGGCGTACTACCCCAATCCACAGTACCACGAAAGGGATCTGGATTCGTCCCCCCAGAAGCATTTCTCCATTTTGATAGGCATGGTCTTATACAAGACATAAATGGGGTACCGCTCCTCTTTCACATCGCCCTTTCAACTGTGGATGGGCGACTTAACTACGATCGTTCCGTCGCACAACGAGCTGAGGAAGATCTCCTCCGCTTTAGCATGGCGGTGTCGAATCGGGATAAGAGAGATGTTGCGTTACAACATCGAAAGTTTTGGTGGCTGACAGAGGGAACTCCCTCGTCGAACCCTTTAGACCCGGGGTAATGGGTAGCACAGATCTCCTTCAAGGGAGTAGTCGGTCTTGCGGCGGATGTGATCCAGCTACCTATGGCTGACTTACAGCCTTAGTGTAAGATAGCTGTAGGTTTTGTATATAAAAGTACAAAAAAAAAAAAAAATCTAGGTATACACATTTGTGCATTGAGTGTACACATGTGTATACAAATGTACATAGGTTAGGTGCACGCATGTATATATGGGCGTATATTTAGCTAGTTTTAAGTTATTTTAAGGTAGTATGTAAGTTAGCCCATAAGTTTTAACACAAACAAAAATGGTGCAGTTATTAAGTTTTTTCGTTAAATTTTTTTTTAATAATAAGTAGTAATGAATTCCATAAATATATAAAAGGAAAGGTTAGGTCGAAAGACAATAGATTAAGGATAAGTTTAGCTTAGAGTGCCCGTAGGGGGCCAGTAAGTTAGAGTGTAGGAAAAAGAAAACAAAGCACGTCCAACTAGTCTTATGCATTTTTTGTCTAGTACGTAAGTCTGCAATGAATTTGAAATAAAAATGTATTAAAAATGAAATGAAAACAACATCTTCTTCTTTGAATTTTCCATTCAATACAGTAGCTTTGATGATATTCGCAATATTTTTTTTTTTACTGAAAGCCTAGTGCCGTTGCAAAGTCGAGGTGGATTAATGTTTCGAAGCAAAATGATAGGCACGCCAATTTTCAATGTTAAAACATGCGGCGGCATGCCAGGTAAGTCAAGTGAATTCAGGAACTCAGTTGGATAGTTGACAATTTCGTCTTGGTTCATCACAGTATCAATGGATTTATATGTTTTCGCTTCTCCAGGTATTTCACCTTGAATGGTGAAATTAATTGAGTTGACATCGTTGTTTTTGGCTGCTAATATAGCACGTTCATTGAGCCATTCATGATTTTTGTAATTTCTTGTGATGTCGGGGAAAACTTTATGTATTAGCTCGTCTGCATTTGATGTGAATATGCAGAAGTCTGGTGGCAATGATACATTGTGTGACCTTATCGACAGTCAATTTACCATTTCCATCATCCAATTATTGTTTTGCAAAGAGTTTAGCGGATCCATCAAGTTGCAATTTGGGTTTATAAGTATAGTTTCTGCACATGTCGCCATAAAACGGATAATTTTAAATATGTATTCAGGTCGTAAGCCAGCGTTGAACCTGGAATAACGGGAAATGTTTGTTCAAAAACCCGAAACTATAAAATAAGTGCACCTCCGAAAATACATTCGTTTCCTCTTAAGTCCCTTAGTGTGCAATGAGCGCTTCCAACGATTTTTTGTACGCCATTGTATATTGACATTGATTTGATATTGCTGGAGTAGTTTAGCACTCGGTATTAACATTCAACAACGTGATACGAAATAATTACACTGTAATGTACATTAAAATACCGTATACATATGTATTTGAATGTACAAATCCAAATTCAGATTTGGACCAGCGGTAAATCTATGCACGGGCATACACGCCTCTACGCACGCGTAAGCATATAAATTATACTATTTTACATAATTTTATTAATATTTATTAATTTTACCGCTGTAGAGCAGCGGTTACCCTTACACGTTAAACTGAACTATATCTCTAAATTTCCTTACACTACCTTAAATACTAAATTCTGCTGCTGGATGATGCGTTGGATGATGTGGATCAGGTGACACGCTGTTCTTACGACGTTCCCATAGGTGGCTGGTATGAGTCAAATAGCAATCCGTTAGTACGCTGTTCCCATGCATCGGTACGTGATAGAATGTCCATTGTCAGCAACCTTGAAGATGATGTTTTGTAGATCATGGTGTGAGAACGGATGTCATTCAGACGTCGCGTGGAATGTAATATTTGTGTCGTTAACTTATATACTTCCCAAAACAACAAGCGATCACTTCTTCTAGTGTGCGTTGTGTGTGTATTTAGGGGTTGAATTGTACAATGTGCGTGACCCCACTGAGGCTCGTGTCGATTCACTGGTTACAGCGAGAAAAATATATTGGAAACAAAAAGCTGCGATCTTCCAATTTATTAATCGAAACGATGATTGCATAATTATGTTCCCTTAGCGCGTTGACCCAGATCTTCAATACTGCGTTTTTAATTTTCCAAAATTTGCATATTGTTGTTTAAAAGATTTTGACCAATAACTCCCAAAGTGTCTAAGCCTGAATGCTTGAACTAATTTTAGTTGAAAGTATTCATTGAGACGGATTTTCCACGATTTTTCCAGACTGTGTGGAAATTAAAGGCGGTCAAACTATTTAAAGCTTCATAACTTTCTAACGGTACTCTCCACCGAAAAACTGCAAAAAGAAAGTTCAATCTTATATTCAAAGACCTTTTGATTGATATATCACTCGAAAGGATCAGGCGAACTTCGAACATAGGCCCCAACTTCATCTCTATGGGGAGCTATCCCCCCAAACAAAAGTTGGTACCAAAACCCTTTTGACAGAATTCTGAACAAAGTTGCCAAAGACATCAATACTTTATCTCTTACCAGTTAATAGTCTATAAAGGACAAACAAAAAAACAAACATTGATTGATGACATTTCAGCTGTCAGCTCTTTGGACAAAGCAAGTCTGCTAGCTGCACACAGAATCTGGCATCAGGCTCTCTTGTCGAAAACTGCGTGCTTTTGGCGTCGATGAATCTCTTCATCAATGGATTAGAAATTACCTTTCGAATCGTTCAATACAAGTTGTATTGGATGGGTTCAAGTTTGATTTTTAGCATATTAACGCTGGTGTTCCCCAGGGCTCCATTTTGTCTCCGACTCTCTTTTACATTTTTACAAATGATCTTCTATCTGTCATTTCCAATCCAATCCACACCTTCGCTGGTGACAGTATCGTCAGCTTTTCATATTCCTTAATCGGCTCTCGACCCTCCTCTTCGGCCATAGACTTGGAACGGCAGAGTTTGTTAAGCTCTAATTGAATTGAATTAAAAACTCAGTCCTGCCTACTGTCACTGAAGTGATCTCGAAGGAACCAGCCATTATCTATGAATGTCTCCTGCGTTGTTGGAACCGAACGAGTCTCCATCCTCGGTATGTGCATCAACTCAACACTAGAACGCAATGATGCAAGAAATATTTCACCCAAAGCAACATACAGTCACTGGACAAGTTTACGACTGTGCGAATGTTACTAGAAGCCGTAAACGAGGCGTTTCCCTATATTAAAAGAGAAGCTAAATTAGGTCTAGCGATACTCGAAAACAAAATAAAGTGAAGGGCGTTATAACGAGGGTATGAGCAGGATGAGCCACTTCGCCGGTTATTAAAAAAAGCAACATTTTTGAAAGGGTCAAGACCATAACCTGCCTCCAGGCAATACGAACAACAGTGTCAGAGAAGCTTACAATAAGTCGCACAAAGCACTGTTGGACTCAAGACACAACTGAGTCTCTCTTTCGAAATCCTAACCTGCCTTTTCACAAGTTCTCTGTACTCCAACTGGAACCTTGCTGAAGTTGGTAGAAGGGGAATTTAAAAGAAAATTTCGATCCACGACGACATCTGAAGGAGACATTTTAACGGCGACATACACTAATTCCAGTGTCTGTGGGAACAACTCATAAGACGACTTGAACGTTTAGAGCGTGTGAACACCCATGAATCTTTGAATCAGAGCCATTTGTAAAGTGGATCATGAAACGTCTTCGTCCAAGCCATTTGGACAGACAAAAATGTCTTGGAGAAGTAAATGCTAAAGGTCACGCCTTTAAGAAAACAGAAGATTCTTCTAAAAGGTTTTCAAAAGTCATTGCGCCAAACTACAATACCCGGAGCCGAAGACGTAAGGGTGGCTGGAACACAATTCTAATTTAGGAAACGAAGTCAAGGCTGTAATGAGCAACTAGCCCTGAAACTTGTAAAGTAAGATTGAATCGGGGGCATTTGAGCAGCGCAACAAGATTGTTTGCATTGACGACAGACGTCTTTTCAAGTGAGAATGCAACTCCACACTGAGACGGGATAGTACCCTAACCGCCTTGCGTAGTTTTTGGGTAAACAGGCAACTAGACAGATCTGAACAATTCACTATCCTCGACTCTACCCGCGATGTTGGGTTGTCAACCACAGCGGACTCTCACAAGGGAGCCTACCGCTCGGTCAGGGTGAAACTGAAGTTCCAGGGACTGCTGATCTCTAGTGGCACTAGAATATAGCCTCTGGTGTAGCTGTCACTACCATTCAGGTTCCCTTAACGTCTGACTCTGGTAGCCGCCATCCCTCCTCAAAATGATCTTTCCTCCATCAGTGTTTCCATTGGCACCATAAACAGTGATTATTGAGTCACATCAGTTGGATAGGCATTCTGGCAGCGCAACAAGATTGTATGGACTGACGACGGACGTCTTTTTAAGTGTCTTCGGGAACAAGGTCTGAGATGACTTGAAGCTGTTGAGTATGTTAATAAATATGAGTCTTTGAAACGGAACCATTTGGACAGCGAGGCAAAAGACGTTTTCGTCCAAGTCTTTTGGGCAGCGTAACAACTTCTTTGTCTACAAATGAAGACGGATTACAAGGAACTGAGTGTGGTGGAAGCTACCCGAGAGCTCGAGCCTACGACTTTAGGGAAAACAAAAAGTCATTAAAAGAAGGACATCCGGAGCTTAAAGCGGGAAGGTGGAGCGTCTTTCAAATTTAAGAAGCAAAGTCAAGGTAATAATTAGCATCAAGCCCTTAAACTTGTAAGGTCAGATTGATTCGGAGACATTTGGCTAGATATGGGATTTAATTTTGCGTGATCACCTGTCGGCTTTATCTAGAAGTCTATTTTCCCAAGAGTCTTAGACAACGCAAGACTAGAAGCCTTAGTTACCCAAGTACTAAATTGAGATCATGCTCGAGGCACAATCACCACACCTTGGTTGGATGCGAGGCCATCCTAAAACCTCTACCGCAGTCTGTATCGCAACACCCGGTTGAGGGTGTTACTCTACAAAAGTTTCCCAACTGCCGGGAAAGTTGAAAGAAAGAAAGAAAAGAAAAGAAGTACTGCCTTGCCTAGTTCAGAGTGAAAAAAAAAAACTGAGTAAGTCCGCACAGTACACTACCCTCGACTCTGCCCGCGATGTTGGATGATAAATCACAGCCAGCACGATACTCCCACAAGGGGCCTACCGCTCGGTCAGGCTGGAACCTAAGTTCCTGGGGCACCTGACTTCCCGTAGCACCAGAACGTAGCCTCCTACCAGTACTTTTCTTCTTCTTATTGCGCTGCAGTCCAGGGTGGACATGGGTCTCTACCAACATGCCTCTCCAGCCAGCACGATCTTTCGCCAGCTGCCTCCAGTTCCGCACTTCAAGTTGGTTGAGGACCTTCTCCACTTGTGTGCACCACCTTAGTCTAGGCCGTCCTCTGTTGTGCTGTCCTAATGGCTAAGATTCGAAGACTTTGCGGCCATTTGCAGTGGTGTCCATACGCTCTACATGGCCTAGCCATCTTAAGCGTTGTATCCGTAGACGCTTGACCAGGCGTATGTCACTATCGGTCAGGCTCCTTCAAAACGTGGGTCTGTTAGCAGTCATCCCGCCAAGAGATGGTCTTTTCTCCATCAGTGTTTCTGGTGACACTATAAATAGTGTTGCGGCGGTTGTGGCCGCCGTAGCTTTGTGGGTAGAGTGCGACGCTCACACGCCTAAGGTCCGGTATCGGTTCCCACCTAAAAACCTCGAATTTTTCACGGCCCCACCATTTTTAGAGCTGCTGACAACAGTACCGCGCACAGAAGTAGTTGATGAATAAGCTAAGGACCTGGTCCCCCTGTGGACTGTCGCGCAATACAGGCATTAATTCATAAAATCCAGTCACAACACTTGAAAAGGCATTTAGGAAGCGCAAGAAGATTGTTTACACTGACGACAGACGTCTTTTCAAGTGTCTGCGAGAACACACAAAGTTGCCATGCAAACACTAGCATACCGCCGTCCTCATTGTCTGTATCGAAGTCGCCCCTGTGGGCTCAACCCAAGAGACAGTGGTAGCTAAGCGATGTAGAGAATATGAGTGGACTTGCTTCTTCGAATACAAGCCACTTGCATAACGCAACAGAGGACATCCTCGTCCAAGATGAAGCCCACAAGTGGGGACCGACATAAACAGTCAGCTTACGCACCGAAGAATTAGAGGAAGTCCCAAGAACTAAGTCCTCTCACCACCATTCCATCACGAAACGGAGCGCCTCTCCTTGATTGCCTCCTCTCCGAGTCAAATGAAACTTCACTACTCAACTCCATCAAAGGAAAGTGAAACTGGTCTTCACTTTAATCATGACCCAACCATGACCACCTCCTTAGACACGAATTCTTCAAACGCAACTCGCTGATTCGACTACATGTGAAGGCTAGGACTCCCTAATTGATTACGTCATCCGGGCAAACATCTGACGCATCCCATTCCCGTGGAGAACCCTCTAAAAGGATTGTAATTGCAGCTTCCTCATTCTCGCTCATTACCCGAACCCTCCACGTCCATCAAGGGGACATCAAAGACATCTTAGCGCGTCTCTATCTAATCCTTTGCTCTTCGATTATCGAAAGCATGTCAAATTCTCCAAACCTTTCAGCCCGTCATGCAGGTTTCCTCCTGGGCACCGGCACGCAGCAGGCAGCTACCGAAACAAAAAGTGACGCATTTATGACATCAAGACGATCCAATCGCCGACAAAATAAACACCGGCCTGTCCAGTCCCTCTGATGGACTGTCGTAAAAAGGATAAAAACCAATAAAACCCCCGCAGCAACTCAATTTGCTTTTGAGTTCGGCGCGCTCACCAAACTCAAACATCTCCGATGATCCTCCGTGTCCCGAAAACTGAGAAACAACACTGCACCAGCGCGACATGTTAAACAAACATGCTACCGTATTTATTGCCACCGCCAGCATTCTCCGGGCACCCGTTGTTTGCTCTAGCCTCCTGCCAAGTGTCCTCAGCCTCTTAGGCGGTGACCCTGGGACATGTTTTCTTTGGAATTTCCACAACTCACACCATAAATCCGAAAAACGAATTTTGACAATTGGGCGGCATTCGCACTTTGTTCAGACCCGAGTCTCTGTTGACCCAGTGCCACAGAGAGGCCCTGTGATCAGCCGCCTGCACTCGGGAAGTGCTAATTAGGGACTGATCCTCGATTGATTGGTTGGTGGCGGCCAAACGTGTCCAGCGGTCGATCGCCCGCTTCTCGTTCCCGTGTTTGATCACGGCATGACCTAATTCCCGATCTCAACCGTCCGGCGCGGCGGAGGAAGCCATAAATTTCTGTCGCTCCAGTGTCGAGCCATGTGGCGCAGCATCGCCGCGCACAGACACATCCCATATGGACCGAGCCGGGCGCTCGTGAACACGGTGGACGAAGACGACGATCTTGATGTATTTTTACAATCGATTTCAAATTCAATTGAAATCAAAATAAAAGTATCCTGTTTGGACTTGGGGGGGGGGGGGGGGGGACACACTCAGAGGCACACAAACGGCTGAGTGGCGAGTGCCCCCAAAAAGAGAAAATGATCGGGGTGCACAAGTGATTGATACCTTTGCTGGTGTCCTGGGCGTGTGCTTGCGCTGCTTCTGGTAGCTCGTGTGCTTGACGACTTATTGGCCGAAAATAGAAGGGAATCGAGAGGTGGTCTGAAGTTGTGTCGGTGGCGCGAGTTTGCCGCCTCGTGTTAATCCCACGCGATATTGAATACATTGTTGAGGAACAATCAACCCATCTCCGGGGATGCGGATCGTTCAATCGTGGAAGAAACAATGTTTCTACGGTTGACATCGATCTCATGAGCACTTGACTAATTTTGTGCGCAGTGGACAATAGTTCAAGGAACAGGCTGGGTGGCGGGGTTTTGTAGAAGAGACATCTATTGACCTTCACAGCTTTCGCTTTCTTAATGTTGCGTTATTTCAAAGACAACAAATTTTGTAGATTTGGACGATTTAAATGAATATAGGGACAACACTCCCATACGGCCTCACCTCAAGTTTAAGGCTTAATCAGTGATATGTCAGATAGCATGGTAGGTAGGTAGGTTAAGGTGGCTGATGAAAGCACTTAGTCCCTTACAGAACCATTGTGCTGACCACACCATGAGGGAAGAACCTAAAACCAGCTGGAGCCGACAATACAGTTAAAAATGTCGGCGGGGAGGGTTGAATTGATGTCATGTAAGTCGTTGAGGAAGTAGCTTCCAAAGTGCTTGTGTCTGAGACGCGAGAGCGCGGGTATGTGCAAAACAGGTGTAGGAGGGTTTCTGATTCTTTCGCATCCCTGCAGCCTCTGCAAAAATCATTTGAGGGAGCCCCTAGCCTGCTATCATGCTCACCGATTAGACAGTGCCCGGTTATGGCTCCCATAAGTCCCCCTCCCATAAATCTGGAGCATTTGGGTTCAAGAGAGGGCCACACCTCCTTGGAGACGCGACAAAGGTTATGGTTAGACCACCTTTCATTAGTCTGATGGATCGCGTTCAAGTGCAGTTCTGACTTGCATGTAGCGAGAGGGATACCGAGGCGTTCGTGTTCCTGAAGTAGTGATTGCGTTGTGGCAAGCCTGGCCAATTCGTTTGCTTGACAGTTGCCCAGAATGTCTCTGTGTCCTGGCACCCAGCACATGCATATATTGAACTGCTCAGCGATCTCATCTCAGGATGTGCGGCAGTTCATGACTGTCTTGGAGTTTGTTGAGACAGATTCCAGGGTCCTGAGTGCTGCCTGACTATCCGTAAGAATAAGGATATCAGCTGAGGATATTCTATTCCTCTTCAGCCAAGACAATGCTTCGCGAATGGCCATTAATTCAGCTTTGAACACGCTGCATTGAGTGGCAAGTCTGAATTTTAGACTAAGGTGAAGATCCTCAGAGTAGACTCCGCAACCAACATCTTCGTTTGGTTTTGATCCGTCGGTGTAGATGCACGTAGCGTCAGCAGCCCATTGTGGGTTGGCCGACCACACGTCTCGTTCAGGGATCATAGTGCGGAAATTCTGTGTCCAGAAGACCTTCGGCGCCGCGAAGTCAAGGTTTTGGTATGCGAAGTTTACTCTTTAAAGGATTTTTGAGTGTCCGTGGGACACGTTCCATTGTGATGAGAAGATCAGTGTTATGGCTGTACTAGCCGCCGCCTGTTGGGCAAACAGATCTATGGGTTGAGAATGACGTCCAATGCATCTGATGGGGTGGTTCTTAGAGCACCGCAGATACATATGGAGGCCAGAAGCTGGACTTTTCTGATAGTGTTATAGTGGGAGGCAGTGTCTATTGCAGGCCACCAAACTGCAACGCCATATAGTAGAATAGGGCGCACCACAGCCGTGTAAATCCTCTCCATCATATGCGCTTGGATACCCCATCTAGACCTAATGGCCCTTCTGCACATGTAGAGTGCAATCGTGGCTTTGAGGGCGCGCTCGGCAATATTTGCCTTCCACCTGAGTTTCCTGTCCAGCGTAAGTCCTAAGAACTTGGCTGTCTCGGAAAAAGAGCATTGCTGGATGTTGATGGTGGGTGGGTCAACACGGGGAACTTTGTATTTCCTGGTGAAGAGGACTAAGTCTTTTTTTTGGCATTGATGCTTAGTCTATTTTTGCTTTTCCACTTAGATAGGAGCGAGAGAGCATTTTGCATAAGGTTCCTATGTACCGAGGGATATTTGCCAGAGAGCGCAATAGCAATATCATCCACATATGCTATCACTTTGCAGCCCTCACCTTCCAGGAATAGTAACAGTTCGTTGACTACTATGTTCCATAGAAGAGGGGGGAGAACTCCACTTTGGGGAGTTCCTCTGCTAACGTATCTGGAAGTAGTGGTGGAGTCAGAAGGCATCGATTTATAATACCAAAAACTGATCTTTTGAACAAAGTGAATTTTATGTCAGCTTAGGAAACTAATATCCACTTTATTTCACTTTAAAGTATCAAACCCTTCAAGAAAACACCATTCTAATTCTTTAATTGGGTATATATACATGTATTTTCAAAGAAGGGAGGGTGTCCCGACTAATATTTGAAGGTATTACTGGGGCACCCAAAACTTCATTAACAGCGTCAATAAAGAAGACCCTGTTCTGACTTTCTTTTAACCCATATGGTTGGAGTGCATTTTAAAAGGAGGTACTTAGGCTTAAAGAGACAAACAATTTATAGTTCAAAATCTTTTGGGAATGGTAACTCAAAGGATATTTGGGACATAACAAATGAAATGAGCTATTTGTAGGAGGTTTTGGGAGCAAACAAATAAAAGACGCGGCTTAAGCGAGGGCTGTTTATTGACTCAATCATGTTTTACATTTTCGTTGCCATGAAACTTAAAGAAGCGGTGCGAGCGCACAGTAAAAAAAAAACGGATGGATCAGTCGATCATTTAGGCCAATGACAAGTCTCTTTAACAGGTTCTATTTATTAAATGAACTACTCTTTGGAGTTTTTGGAGAGAGTAAATACATAGATTATTAATACAGTCTACATTAAAAGTGAACGTACCAATTTGACGAAAATGACTACATATTCACTCACCTAAAGTTCTTAGAACTAAGTCATTGTGCATCTCTTACTACTTGTTTTCGTCGGCATGACCTAATTTTTCCCATCCTCTCTGACATTGATCTAATCAATGAGCCATTCTTCGCCCTTTTAAAAGTCCGGTGACCCCCACATCGTTTTTCTTCCGCCGAAAAAGGCAGAGGTTGAGAAGAGCAAGGTCTGTATAAAAACTCCGAGCGTGATAGGCCCTCCTATTTCAGTCTTTGCAGGTAGTTTTTAGGCGCTACAGTCACATGTGCTACAGCGTTATTATCTTGCAAAATCACCTTGTCGGTCATTTCTGACTAATTTTCAGACAATGGACAGCTCAAACACATAATGTGCAGTCGATGGCGCATTCCATCAATGGTTTTGCCCGATTTATTCAGTTTACCCATCCGTCTGGTCCCATCATGTGGAGCGTATGTTCTGCGAACGTTGATGAAGGTGGTTCACCAGACTTTGGGTTGCCTTTTCATGTCGGGATTGGGCAACCCTAGTGTTGCAATCTGGCAACTGCCAGCACCATAGTAAAGTTTAGCATTTTTGAGGTACATACGAGCGCTCTTTGTGTTGCTTACAGCAACTTAAAAGATTTTTCTCGCCCAAAAAATGGAATTAAATCGTGAAAATTTCCTTATGTAAAAAAAGACATTTATACAAACGAATAATAAAATTGGAATCAATCAGTATTTAATTAAATTCTTGTGCTTTGCGGTAAGATTATCTTAAAAATACTTCCAACTTGTATTTTTTGAAATTTAAATGCTCTGTTCACTGATGAAAGCAAATTTAATTTGCATAGATCAAATGGCAAAGAGTATATCTGGCGACCGAATGAAGAGTTTTTGCACAATAATACGAAGGCCACCATCAAAAGTGAAGGAGGTTCTGTACTGGTTTGGGACTACTTGTGCAGAGTTAGGGTAGTCATTTTGCTTTTGATAGATGGTAGAATGCAGAAATTTGTTTACCTTAACATCTTGAAGGAAAACATGAAGTAAAAGACAGAAAAGTTGGACATTTTAAGTGACTGCGTACTACCAGACCAATGATCACAAGCACCTTGTACAGGTAGGAAAACTGTCTCCAATTGTCACAGACACCTTCAGACCTCAATATTTTTGAGCATCTTTGGGAAGAACTTGGTAGGTGAGTATGCGAAACAAAGTTCAACTCACTGACAGAGTTTGAAAACGGTTTGGTAAAGGCATGGCATTCTATTCAACCTGAAACATGCAAAAATTGGAAGATCCGATATCACTACAATTACAGGCAGATTTGCAAGCCAAAGGCTATACAACTAAATATCAATATCAAATTTTTAGTTATATTTCGTGCTTTGTGCGATTATTTCTTGCGGAACATAAAATGAGTATTTTCTTCTTATTTAACCGCTATGTTCAGTTTTTTTTTGAAATGTTTGTTTTTGTTGCTGAAAAATATGTATCAAAGAATAACTAGATGAAAAAAGTAGTAGCCCTTTCAACTTGTTGTTGTTGTTTTATTTGAAAAGTCATCAGAACCTTTGCCCAATTATTAGTTGGAGCCACTGTACGAAGGTCACCTTTCATATTTCGGAATTGGGCAACCCTGGTGTTGCAATCTGACAACTTCCAGCTCTATAGTAAAGTTTGACATTTTTGAGGTTATACGTACTCAGAACGTTTTGACATACGAGGGCTAATTGTGTGCTTTAGAGTAACTTAAAAGATTCATCTCGCCCAAAAAATGGAATTAAATCGTGAAAATTTTCGTGCGATTATTTTTTAAAACTTTTCACGTGGTTTAACTCAACAACAGTGCATCGATGAACTTAATTCAATGTTTGGCGGTGAAACTCCATCAAGGACCAGTGCTTATCGATGGTATGGTGAATTCAACCGAGGTCATAGCTCACTCCAAGACGAATTTCGCAAACGTCGTCCAAAGTCAGTTGTTGTTCCGGAAACCATTGATGCTGTGCGCCAAGTGATATTGCAAGATCGTCATGTGACCTATCGTGAGATTGAAACAATTTTGGGCATTAGTGCGACCAGCATACATTCTAAAATTTGTTTGTGTTGGATTCCACACAATTTGTCAATCGCTCAAAAAAAGGCTCGTGTCGATTGGTCGAAAGAAATGCTCCAAAAATACGGTCGCGGTGCTTCGAATCACGTCTATGACAACGTGACAGGTGTTGAATCGTGGATTTACGCATATGAGCCCGAAAGTAAACAACAGTCGACTGTATGTGTGTTTCGAATTGAGCCAAATCCAACAAAAGTTGCTCGCACAACTTGAATTACCTGTTGGAAATTTTAAAATGAATTAAAAAGAAACTACTATTCTTTTATTGAGTGCCGCTGTCTTCAACTAGGCTGCACACTCTTAGGAAATGCTTTTTATTCTTCAATAAAATACAACAAGTGCTGCTATCTACAGTTTGGCTGTACACTTCAGTATACAACAAATAATCCAAGCGATTTTCGAAATTCGGTTGGTTTTATATTCCAGAATTGCTGAACCAAGCATTTCTGGTTAGATTTTGTTATCAGTTTGGGTTTCTGTTTTCCGGCATCCTGCTAATGATGATGTTCCCGAATTCAGCCTTGATGCGGATTGTCATGAGACTTTCGCTAAAGACGTTGTAGCTCAAGACTTTTTGCCTAAGTCTGCCTCGAACAACAAATCCGAATCCGAATGAGCCATGCCTACTTTCTGCTTTCCGGCATTCTGCTAATACAAAAGTGTCATCGTGCAGTTTAACAATTTGGTGAGCTACGTTATACGTAACTCGCACGAAGCAGTTTCAAGCAAATGGTCGCCTGTTTTTTTTTTCGAAAAAACTGGACATGTCGCATCCCTACCACTAAAACAACACAGAACAGTCAATTCTGACAGGTACACAATCATTTGTTTGCCAATTGTTTTCCAAGAAATCAGGAAAACCAACCGCCGAAGACGGATCACTCTTCACCACCACAATGCCAGCTCTCACACATCGGCTCAAACAACTGCATTTTTGAGCACTCAAAACATCGATTTGATGAGTCATTCGCCGTATAGTCCTGACTTGGCACCGAATGACTTCTGTTTATTCCCGTACGTAAAAAAATAAAACGAGAGGCTTTCGGCACCAGAAGAAGCTGTTGATGCGTTCAGAATGCATGTTTTGGAGATACCTCAATAAGAGTGGCAAAAGTGCTTCGACAATTGGTTCAAACGCATGCAAAAGTGTGGGGGGGGGAATATTTTGAAAAACAATAAACCTGTTTTCGATGATTAATATTTGCTTTTGTTGTCTAATCCCGGACTATACAACTCAACATTTCACATTTCAGTGTGTTAAATTCCGAGGTAAATAATAACCTTGCAGAGTGAGTCCTAATGATTCTGCGAGTTCATTTTACATTTGGCACGGATCTTAAACCAGTAACACCACCGATTTCTCATCTTCAAAGCGCTCCTTGTCTTCAATGCTAAAACCATCATTTGTAAAGCTTAGAAACCACTCTCTGCACAATTTTTTGGTCGGAGTCGATTCACTCTGTGGCCGCGGTGGCATAGTGGGCAGAGTGCGACGCTCACACGCCGAAGGGTCTAAATTCGACTACCAGCTCAACACAATTTTTTCGAATATTTCACGGCACCACCTCTTTCGAGATGCTGACAACACTCAAAGAGTAATAACTGTCTAAGAAAGCTTCTCAAACTTCGTCGATCGGAGTCGACAGGGCCCCCTCCAAAGGCCCCTTCTACTCGTGAGAGAACAGTAGCAAGCACAACGCGAGTAGTAGTAGTCCCCCTATGGACTGTCGCGCCAACAATTATTATTATCAATATTCACTCTAAGCTTCTACGTGCATTCGTTGGGCCAGAAAAAAGATCAACACGGAGCGGGGCACCGTTCAAACGTTACGTAGCTTCATTCCCCATCTTAACCACCTTAACCACTGCATAGAAGGTGATTTGTAAAAGTTGTTCTTATAAAATTCGTAGTGGTCACTACTTAACAGCTTCGAACTTAAGGTCATCACAATGGAATCACATACACCAAGACTTGGCTTCGTTATATCTGTGCTTACCCGCTGGTGAAGCTCACTATAGATAAGATAACCCAATCGAGTGCATAGTATTCAGAATGGATTGGTTTACGAGTATCACCTGTTAAGTTTCATGTTCTCTGAATCTCCTTTCATTCTTCATATCCCGCAGAGATCTTACTTTTCCCAGCAATTCATTGAGTGGAAGAAAGCTGTTTCAACATGAGTGAAAGTAACGTAGGATGTCTTTATTCGGTTGCGCGTTCGGTTGAGCATCAATGCTCTTATCCCAATAACGCGATGTTCTATTGTATGACACCAAAAAATTCTTGACTTCTTCCGCAGTTATGCGAAATGGTCTTGTTCCTTGGAAATATAACTTCCTCTGTTCCTTAGCGCAATATTCATAAGCTTAATTCTCGCCTGGTATGGATGGCATACAGGCAGCTCTGCTGTACTCGTAAAGGGCATAGCCCTACTACTACCAGGTCTGATCAGAATTTTCACTGCCAGCCATGCGCATGCGTTCATTCCAAACGCGTGGCGCACTTTTAGGGTAGCCTTCATTTCAACTGGCTTTAGCCAGAAACTGCTCCAGGAAGGGAATGTAGTCAGATTTTCACTGTCGGCTGCAAAACGATAGAGGTATCTGGAGCAGAGGCCAAGCTTTGCTTAAGGTCTCACTCAACCCTTCAACAACTTTCAAGTCCAATAGTTCAAGTCTTCTAATTCCCAGCACACTGCGGAATCGTGGACATAGAGATTGATGATGAAATTGCCAAAAGTAGCATTCAGAGACCTCGAACACCCTTTGGAACTGTCTGCATCCTTGGCGATGGCTTCCTTCGACGGTTTGGTCTCCCAACAGCACAACCAGAAATGGAAGGACTCTCCTAGATGCCGACTGGCCAAGTGCATACTCCCATGGCTTTCCTTCGGAGGACCAAGAAATTGCATTAAATAAAGGTTCGCGAGGACGGCGAATAGAGAAGAAGACACAACCGCGAACTCTACGAACTGTGCAAGGATGTGGATGTAGTCCGGAAGGCACAAATTCGCCGACCACACTGGCTCGGCGACATCGAGCGAATGAACAACAACGCTCCAGCATAGAGCGCCTTCGAATCCGAGCTTCCTGGTTTGAGAAGGAGAGGAAGACCGAACCTACGGTATAGAGACCAAGTCATCGCGGATTTTAGACAGCTTAGCCTTGATGACTGGAAGCAGCGTGCGCAGGTCCGATACCGATGGAAGGCAGCAATTGCTAAGGCTCAGACCCTTCATGGTTCGTCTGCCTGATAAATAAGAAAAAAAATTAAGGTTCGAGTTTGAGCGCTCCAATGTTCAGATGTTGATGAGCAAGCTAGGCCCTGGTCGCCTTGTAGACTGTCTTGCCATCCAAATCTTCAGCATAAAAACAAAAAACGTGTGTGAAATTATGTCAGAGTCTGTATGAACTTTGTCAAATATACAGCAATTCTGTACAAGACATGGAACTCGACATGGAACGTATTCAGCCAGTCAAGTGATTGCATTTAAGAAGTCCATTGCGCTAGAAGAAGACAACCGATTCACAGATTGTTGCAGAAAACCATTATTCCTAACTCCTCAAAGTCCCTCTCATCGATCGAGGAGTTATTGTTATCCACAGAACATCCACGCTTCCATGACTCCTAATTGAATCCTTCCCCCCAGAAACCATCTCCTTCCTTCTTCCTCGAATGAAACTAGAAACATCGCCCCATCCTCGTCACACACAAAACAATCGAAATGAAGTTTACTTAATTAATTTACCTGCCACTTACCACCGCCGCCGTGTGCTGAAGATCCACAATCAGACGAAGTCACTACCTCCCCCCCACCCCGCAAACCAAAACAAACCATTGAGAAAGTCTCCGAAGAAATCCCCTTAAGACCCAAGTACAAGACAAGTACCATTCGCAGCCGAAAGGCTTCTCCGCTCATAAATGCGTCTAAACGCCCGACAGCCCACTCCAGTGCAGGTATCCTTCTGCAGTCGGAAATTTCTTAATTGCCTGCGTTTGCCGTTTCGTTACGTTTCGTTTCGTTTGTTAACATCAAGTTATCGTCCCTCAGAGACAAACATTTTGGCTAATTGCCATTTAGCCTCCGTCTGAGCAGAAGCAACCCTTTTCTCGGCTCTCACCACGGCAACAGTCAATCTTCATAAACATTACGGAGTGACAAATGCTTTATCAATCTCTGGCATTCTTTCATGCGTCCTGCGTGAGGAAACTCCGCAAAAACGAAGAACTCTTAGAGACGCCCGCCACTCACGGGGAGTGCCAGGATATTTACATCCCCGACGGGGGTAGTTTCTTGACACCGCTCTTGCATGTGAAATGAGCGCACGTAGTGCATCCTCTTCGGATTTAAGAGATCCTTAGTGCAAATTGATATTGGGTCGGTTGGCTTTGTTATTTATGTCCGCCTGGGGGCACCCCGCACACCGTCTGAGCGGATGCTGCTGCTGCTGCCGAGGAACATGTCACAACAAGGAAACGGTCTGATTATTTATGTGACGCAATTTCCATACCCCAAGTGTCTGCCAGGACACCGGTCCGAGAGGGTGAGGGTGCGGGTCGGTTTAGTGAGTGGTAATTGTGAGGGGCGACAAATCATCCGGGGGATGTGACTCGTGCCGAACCCTTTTCGCTGCCCTCGCCACATCGGGCTGTTTTTCATCCGATGACCCTGAGGTGCAATGAATTACCGAAGGAATCGACAGAGGATCATATGCACTTACCGTAATTGGCAATTGTCGTCCAAGACCTCGGCCCCGCCCAGTGCACGCCAACCCCCGGCCGGAGGATGGAGTTCACGTGAACTGCCGGTGTCGGCATGAAATTGGATTCGAACAGGTAATTCCTGTCTCGAGTCGCCGGCGACTTCTGGACTCATTAACCGCGGAACCGAAGATCACTCTGCCGCTCGTCTGTGTGTGCCGCCCGCAAGATATCGATGCTGTACACCGGCTAATAGCTTGTCCCCACGATGCCATAACCTCCACCATCACCGACACCGGCCACCACTACCAGCAGCGAGCAGTAGGTTCGTAGCCGTGGGTACTCTTTAAGAAAATTACCGTCGCGTCCCGTCTGGCGGCGATGACGATGACGGAGAACATAGACGCGGCGGCGAACAGCGAACAACTCAAGCCATCGTCGTCGACGTCGTCCTCTCTCGAGCCATGGGGTTAAGTAATCGCTTCTAGGATGTAATGCACTTCGCGCGCGCATCCGTTGCAACAGCAGCAGTAGTAATGGAACCAGCACCGGCAGCCACTCCGAGCCACCATCAAAATTGCCCCGGCACTGCAACTTATGTATGTCGGGGGCCCCCTCATAAAAGCTGTGAATACGACGACAACAACGACGTGGACGCCGAAGACGATGATGAGGATGATGACGAAGACGACTACAACGACGGTGACTACGTGAACGTCGAGTTGAAGGAAGAATGCAGCACAGCCTGGGAGGCGCATGGACGGATGACCAAATGCATGGGGATATGAGGGATAGACGGCCGGCCCGGCGACTGTATCAAGGATTGCGCGCGGATGTGCAATTGCCGGTGATTCGTGATCTTCGGTCACGTTTCTGGGTGTGATCAGAGCTATTTTATTGGTGGAATTTATGGGCGAGATGCGATTTTTCACTAAACTGGAAAAAATTAACGAGACGAGGTGTAAGTGGAAGCGGCGGTGGAGCAGTGGCAGCGGTGGATGGTGGATCGTCGGTAGCACACGGGGCGCGCAAGGTGGACTGAGTGTTGGGAATTCGTTGCCGTCAGAAGTCAGAAGGACATCACGAGAGCTTGGGATTGATTTTCTGTTTGTTTCCGAGAGCAAAGTGAGTTGGTACAGGACCGGCAAACCGATCACTCTGCAGTCGCAGCATTTGACTTGTAACCTATCCGTGGTTAGAGGTGGAATTGAGGCGTTTGCATTTTTTCTCTTAACTGACGCTCCCGCATGTGTGTACAAGACATTTTTTTTTAATGTTGAGACAGATCGTGTGTGCTCCTGCTTGCTGCAGGTCTGACTACAATGACAAGAGTCGATTTCATCTGTCATATCCACTGGGTAGTGCCAGTCGGAATGACATTTTTGTAAAGGGTCCCGTTTAATTTTTGTCTGAGCAACATGTACGGAGGAAGTGGCAAGGCACGCATTTGAAATGAACTTTCTTTAGCTTGAGTAAATTAAGTTCATCAATTTTCAATTTTGTCTTTAAAAAATTGTTAACGAAACCCTCCACACGCGAATTGATTGCATAAAGCGGTGTTGTGGAAGATTTTTTTTTCCAATTGTCACAATAAAGACAACGCTTGTGTCTTCTCTTTATATCACCCTCCCGGACATAGCCATATAATCCACAAGGACCTACCTCTCAATTTACGAAATTTATTAATTTTTGTAATCAACGTTCTTAAGCTTGAGGGTAGTAAATTCAGGCATACACGCAATTTTTTCTTCAAAAAGTGAATAACGAAACCCTCCACGCGCAAATATGATTCGATACATTAGTCGGTGTTGTGGAAGTTTCTTTTCCAGTTGCCACAATATAGTCAACATTTATGTCTTCTCTTCAAATCATTATCCTCGCGGACATAGCCGTATAGTTCACAAGGATCTGCCCGTCCTTTTACGAATTCTATCAAATTTTGTAATAAACGTTCTTCAGGCTGAGGGAAGTAAATTCAGGCATGCTAGCAATTCTTTCTTCAAAAAGTTAGTAACGAAACCTTTTACGCGCGAATATGAATCAGTGCATTAAGCGGTGTTTTGGAAGATGTTTTCTTTCATCGATGGCATCATATCGCATCTTCACTGAATCCAGCTGATTGCGCCAGCAGCGGAATTGGACAGCTGACACAAAAGAGTCAAAATTTGTGTCTTCTCTTCATTACTCTTTCCTTTTACACATGTCCATATAATCCGCAATCGCCTACACGTCTTAATAGGAGACCTTTTAACCGTAGCAGTGCACTGTCTTTAATTGTGTGGAGTAGGTTCAGTCACACTCGCAGTTTTTTCTTCAAAAAGTTAATAACGAAACCCTCTACGCGCGAATAAAAACTAATGCTTCATCTCCATTTTCAACTTCTCCTCTCACACTCCCTCACTCCTTCCACCCTCCGCCAAACTGAACTCCCTCTACACTGACATTCGTAATCGCAAGTGGACCCCATTAAATCGCCAAGCTACTTAGTGCAACACCCAGCAGAAGAATGACACTTCGTTTATTGCCACCTCGCCGCACACCGGATATCAGGGCATTCCTGCATCTTAAAAGCAATTTAAGCCTCGTGTATCCGCCCGGACGATGATGCGCCAATCTATGCAAATCATGTTATTCCGGGCAGGACCTCGACAGGTCGCGACGACGACGCACCGCGATACGGAAGATCGCAGCAAGAAGATCAAAGTGCTGTTCGCGCATATTAATCCCGGACCACCTACCGCCGTCGCGCAATCGGCACGAACCGAAGATTTATGTTGCCACTGGTGACAACAAATTAATTCCTTACGCCCATGCGCGCACATTCTCCGGCACAACAGAAGCCGGCGGCTGAACGCAGCAAAACCATCTCGCCATCGGTGTCGCCGCACTGATATCGGCCGTCCGTTCAGTGCCTTTGTGGCGAGCACATCACCATCATCTCGTCATCGGTGTTCGCGCCGCCGCCGTATCAATGGCAGAAGCAGCTACAGCAGCAGCGCATAACGCAGAAGCGCGTAATCTCGGGCAGTGGTGTCCGCGTTCGCGTTTGCGCAGTGTCCTGTCCCTGTCCGTGTCCGTGTCCTGTCCTGTCCGCTGTTATCTTAATATTGTCATTGTCACAATTTACAAAGAGCAACGCTAATGGATTACACGACTTTCGCATTATCTCTTTGAGGCCGAGGCCGCGATCTGGACTTATCGCGACCGCTGCTCGTCCTGGAGAGGCGAAATTATGCGCGAGCCCGGTGGCGGTTTAAGTGGTGGTGCACATAGTTTTGCACTAACGCGGCATAACGTGCAGTTCGAGTTACACCAACGGTTGGCAGATAAAGTTGATAAGGTTCGGGTTACAAGCGAGAGCGTTTTAGGTTTTAGCTGCCTTGTGCGACTGCGTTTGCGCGCGGGGCCCGTACACGCATATCCGCGGTTGGGCTATCCGAGGCCGAGGCCCTTTTTGGCGTGGGGAGATCCTCGGGGTTGATTACACGGTGTGCGCACTCCCAGCACATCTTTGCGCGCGTCCAAGATACGACGCGATCCTGCGACTTGACCTTAGTCGGGAATGGTTTGGCGAGGGAGGCGTGGCAGCTATGAGACAATAATCTCCGCCTGATGGTGATTAATTGATTTTTTAAGTACACACCGACACCTGTGCTGGGACTGAAGCTGTAGCTGAACGGTCATAGAGATTGCCGTGATTTGGGAAAGTGGATGCGGACACGCTCACGCACTGCATGAGAGAGGGAATTGCTGCCATGGAGATCGGCTTTCTTGTAGCTGCTGCTGATTAACCGGGGGCTTTGGGGTGAAGTTTTGGTTGAGGTCTTGCGTGGTTTTTCGTTTTCTTGTTAGACGGTGTGAGATGAGAGTCACTTTCTTGACGGGGTCATCTTCGATCAATGGCATTCCTCTTGCCGAGCTGGAGAGGGTCATCGGGGTGTGAGGCCAAAAGAATCACGCTTTTAAAAAGCACAGGATTGAAGCAAAATTTGTAGGATACAGTGATCGTTTACGGGATTGTCAAGAGTTGAGAAAAGTTACTCAAATGTGAACATGTTCTCCTTCTTTCTAACTTCTGAGGTATGCAGCCAGCTAAGCAGGAGTTTCTTCGCCCGACAGTTGGACTTTCTAGGTCCTCATACTTGCTGAAACCAAAAATTGAACCTCTCGGTCGAGAAGAATTTTTCACTTAACAAATTGCTGTCCACTGGATGAACACTTCAGTGGAAAGATTAATTCTCCCTCCCACCGCCTCTGACCAAAGCTTATTCATTAATAAGCCCAAGCTACAGGTCGCTACATAGGTTGTAACAATTTCTTCCAGCTTCTCGCTGAGGGATATGCAGAAGATGTTGAAAAGCAGGAAGCGGAGAAATGAGACGACAGCACACATTCAAAATCTCAGCGCTATGATAAAGGCCAAAGAGGCAGCTAAGAGGCAACAATAGCTTCTAAGGAAGAATCAACAGCAGCAGCAGCTCAACACACTGTTGCAGCGTGACACAGAAATTTAAAAAAAATTGCAACTGTCGGTAGTTGAAGAAAACACACTGACGCAAGTTCGGTAAAGATGACCAAGAGGACCGGCCACAGGTTGGGTGGCTGATGCTCCCATAAAAGCTTTGTTGCAGCAAGCACCTTACTTTCCATCAGCCAACTTAGTTCCGGAGCTAACATGGCCCTCTGATGCCGAATCATATTGGGCTACTGTGCGGTGAGATTCAATGTCAGTCGTGCCCAGATGGAAATAGTGAGGGTGTTCCAGAGACAATCGAACTCCTAAATCCGACCACAGGAAATTTATGTCCCCGCAAGTTCTTGGACAACCCTATCAGGACCAGGAAAAATTCACCTGACTCGAAGGTATCTTTGACGAGCCATGTCTAATACCCTAATCTTTGAGTCTTTCTTCCATGCAGTATAAACACAAAATTAATTCAAACTATAACGGCAATTGGACTTTTGACAAAATTTTGAAAAGTCTATAAGGGGCCTAGGATTTTTTTTGGAGTGGAGTGTTAGGATATTTTTTGATTTTCTTGCAGGTAAATCTGGGGTTCCGCAAGGCAGTGTACTTAACCCTGTTTTAAGTGCTATCTACGTGGTCGACATGGAGGGCAAGAGTTAAAGTTGGTGATGAAGACATTATGGTAAAGTTCTTATGTACGCGTACGATCTGGTTACTTTGACTGAGAGTCTACTGCCCCGGCAGTCAAAAATGAACAGGTTGAAGAACTACTGCAATGTACTTTAGGTTTTAAAGTTTAAGAAACATTTGTTTTAACAAACAAAACGGGTAAGAAGGACTACTTGCTTGGACTTGGGGCGTTCGTGGAAAACAACAACATCAGACTTCACGCCGCCCTAGGTAATTTCGCGTCGGTTTTCCAGGCGGAAGCCTTCGTGATCCTAATGGCCACCAACTATATTGTGAAGAATGGGTGGAAGGGAAAAATTATCTGCGTCGGCAGCGACAGTCAAGCTATGCTCAAGGCCTTACTTTAATCACTTCCAAGTTAGTTCAAGGTGGTCGCCGTGGCGTAGTGGGTAGAGTGCGACGCTCACACGCCGAAGTGTCTAGGTTCGACTCCCAGTTCAACACCAATTTTTCTAATATTTCACGGCACCACCTCTTTCGAGCTGCTGACAACACTCAAAGAGTAATAACTGTCTAAGAAAGCTTCTCAAATTTCGACGTTCGGAGTCGGCAAAAAACTGTAGGTGCCTTCTACTCGTGAAAGAACAGTAGCACGCACAATACGAGTAGTTGATAAGCAAGCTAGGCCCTGGTTCCCTGTGGACTGTCGCGCCATACAATTAATTAAGTTAGTTCAAGAATGCAAGTCTTCCCTTAACTTGGTCAGCTGAATTCGCTAAGACTTGTCTCGGTCTCGGGTCACCAACCTGGGAAACGAGACTGCCGATGAACTAGCTAGCCTAGGTTCAGCAGAGGCATTCGGAGGGGCCGAACCCACCTTGGGACTACCCGCGTCCCTGGTCAGGGCCTCCGTCGATGGTTGCGTCTCCCTACAGCACAACCAGAGAAGGCGTGATTCTCCAGGATGCAGGGTGACCAAGAGTATGCTCCCAAACGTCAGCAAGAAATCCGCGTCTTTTCTGCTATCTCTAGACAGGAACGAGTTCAGACGACTTGTAGGCGTACTAAAGGGACACTTTACCTTCGCTATGCACCTGAGTCGGCTTGGGCTTAGTGATGTCACACTCTGCGACGCCTGTGGAGAAGGTGAAGACACTTCAGAGCACTTTCTCTGTCAGTGATTTGCCTTCGCTCGTATCAGGTGGCGGTTATTTGGCGCTGATGTGGTGGGAACTGAGAACCTTCTTCTCTTCTTCTATATCACAGAAGCGCATCTTGTTTTTTCTTCGGAAAACCAAGAAATTACATTAATTACATTAAATGAAGGTTACTGGCTGGTAGTACAAAAGACCTGTATTTGAGTCTGAGCGCTCCAGTGTAGTTTATCCCAATTTCCAACAAAAACGAAAAAAAAGAAGGTCGACTGCTGGAGAATATTGATCATTAAAGAGTGGAACGAAAGAAGTTGTCAAGGAATATAAGTCCCTGGGCTTTCACATAAAGTCTAACTTAGGTGTGAAGGATCGTGTTCATGAAAAAACTGTTACCATTTTTTTGGTACCCGCAGTATCGCCACTGCTTCAAAGTTAAATGTTCAAAGTTTTTAATGCTACTGTTTATTCATGTCAAGAAATGAAAAGGTCTGCCGGGACCAAAACGGACAACCTGTAGTCCGGTCGCAGTCTTTGCTGAAAATCTGGAAGAATCATTTAACGACGGTGACAGTTGTGCACTCCTAACTTACAACAGAAAAGTTAGTTTACACCTTTCAGAATAATTTATCGCACTAAACCTCTACTTTTGGTTGAGTCCCAGGTCCACCCCGGACTGTAGCGCCACAAGAAGAAGAAGAAACCTTTACTTTTGCGCACTATGCCATTTCTCTAGAAAGAGAGCCGATATTCGTGAGGTCTAAACTCGAACCGCTTCTACCCATACTTTTCCGGGCTTCGAAAGTCGCCTCTTTAGAATTTATTTGAGTTGTTGCAATGAGAGTCTTGAGGATGTATTTGCAATAGTTGAAACGTGCACAATCGCTGCAAGCATGACAGTTAAAACTGTTCGAGGAACATTCGCTTGAATTCAGCTCCGTTGGCTACCTCATGACCACTTCTGCCCAACAAGCGTTATCACATACACCAATCGGTTTTTTGGAGGGAAAAGTTTGCCGACGACTTCGACAAGCTAGTTGAAATGGAAAATCAAAAACAACCCCGATAACGAATCCGCCGCCCAATGACGAGGACACACAGTATCCGATTTGCGCGCCCACATACGCCCCCATCCACCGGTGAACATGACGAAATTTCAATTAAACCTCGGCGAGAACGAGAGCATTTTGAAAAAACTTTTCGCTTCATTTCAGGATATCAACACACAAGCCCACAAACACCGTCACATCACGTCCTTGTCATCCTCATCTGCTGTCAACTGTCCCGACTATCCCGAGCAACTCTGACGCATAGCGAGCATCTTGACAAGTTATCAAAAGCACAAGACCCTCGCCGCGTCGCACACTATTCCAGGACAACCAACCGCCCCGCCCGCCCAGAAGTTTTCAATCCTGTCAGATGAAAATTTAATAACAAATTTCAAAATGTCCAACTTTCCACGTCCGGTTGAGAGACTTCAGCACACAGGAGTGCTCTGCCGCCACCGCTGAAAGTGAAGATTGAGGTGCAGGTGAAGGTGCGGGGATGCCAGCACTCCAGAAGGATGGATTTTTGTGTGCTTATTAACCTTCACGGCCCGGGCAATGATGGATTACGGAGATGATATCCATTCCAATTCAAACGCCCACATCTGCCACTCGGACCGGGCGGACAGACGTGCACTGCGTTCGGCGAACTTCCAGCACACTCGCCCGCAATCCCAGAGACAGATTTTAATTTATTAAAATATTTTGAGAACGCCAACTGGGGGTTGCGCACCGGCAGAGTTCAGGTTACATAATTCGTAATTTGCGGTTCCATGTAACCATGTTTGGGGAACGATACCTATGTGCGTGCGTGTGTGTATGCATAAATGATGGAATGGATAAACATTTAATGGACTTCTAATTGGGGTGCTGAGGGTGGGGAGGGAGTGGCGATGAGAGGGCGCCAGATAGTTCGGTTGGGATTTTAATTGTGCAGCCCAAGTGCGGCTGCATAATGAATAAGTCGCATTAGTTGGGCCTTGAGGCGGTTCGAAGGTCTTTGGAGAAAAGGGTGCGTGGCTCGTCCTTGGTCTGGGCTTGTGTCACGAGGGATGTGGAATTGAATTACATCTACACACCGGCATCGAAGTGGTGTGGGTGGAGTTTACCTTGTTGTGGGACATGTTGCGCGGTTTTGGGGAGCATCTTTATGACAGTGCCTTGAGTGAGGTTGTGACATGACATGGGGAATGTGGGTTTTGGCCCAAATTGGGAAATTCAAAAATTGACATCTTTCTTAAACATTTAAAGGACTTTTGAGGACATCTGATGAAGAAACCTAGAAGTGCTGAGCACATAGACATCTTTGTCGTTCCACACCAAGGTCCAGCTTTGTGTATATTGCTCCAGGAGAGCAACGGTGGCTGTTACAGCGGAGCTGCAGAATTTCACTTCTGAACGCTGAGGCAACGATTTCAACTTTTGTACGGAGGCACTCAATGAATCCATGACACGGCTCCAAAATACTGAAAGTGCTACTCAAGTGGTCAGAAGTGCCAGCTTCCGATGATTGATATTATCGGGATTTAGAGTATTTTAGGCTTTTGCTTACAACAGCCTTGACTTCCTTCCCTAAGTCTGAAATGTGCTCTAGTCGCATATACACTTAGGGAACTTTCCCTTCTTCTTGTGGTACAGCCTGGGATGGTCCTGGGCCAAACAAGATTCCTCTCCAGCCAGCACTTAAAAGTCTAGGTGGCTCTATTTGGTAGTGAAAATTTTTAACAAGAATTTTCTGCGTGCTTCTAGTTGTGAACTTTGGCCATTACCTAACTCTTTTCCATTTGTCGACGAAGATGTTGCCCACAGGGATTAAATGAAAACGTCTTTTGCAACGCTGTTCTGGTTCAAGAACTCACAGGCACTCACACACTCAACACATTTAAGTCATCTCAGACCTTGTTCCCGCAGACACTTGATGTCCGTCGTCAGTTCATACAATCTCATTGCGCTGCCAAAATGTCTATTTAGGTGATGTGACTGGATTTTAGGATTATGACACATAACTCAAAAATCACAGACGTAACACTGTTTATGGTGTAACCGGAAACATTGATGGAGAAAAGACCATCTTGAGGCGGAATGGCGACTACCAGACCCAGGAGTTGGGGGAACCTGACTGGTAGTGACAGCTTGACCAGAGGCTTTATTCTGGTGCCACGGTCAGCAGCTCCTGGAACTTCGGTTTCACCCTGACCGAACGGGTCCACCTGTGGTTTACATCCTAACAGCGCGCAAAGAGTCAAGGTTAGTGGACTGTGGGGACTTGCCTTGGTTTTTATTCATCCTGAACTAGGTAAGGCGAATAGGGGACCTTGCCGGCTCAGTGAGGAGTTGCATTCTCAACCGGGCGCTGCGACCCAGAGAGCGGCAGAGGTTTTAGGAAGGCCTCGGATCCAACCAAAGTGGGGTGATTGTCCCTCAAGCATGATCTGATTTTGGTACTTGGGTAATTAAGGCTTCTAGTCCTGCGTTGTCTTAGACTCTTGGTAAAATGGACTCCTAGATATAAGCCGATAGGTGATCACGTAAAACCAAACCCCACAACTAGCCAAATGCCTCCGATTTAATCCTGTCTTAAAAGTTTTAGGGCCACTTGCTATTTATTGCCTTGACTTTCTTCCTTAAATTTGAAATACACTCCAACCAACTTCAAGCCTTAAATTCCGGAGGTTCTTCTTTGGCCCAACAACTTTTGAAGACTATTTACAAGAATCTTCTGTTTCCTTAAAGTCGTAAACTTGGGCCTTTACTTGTCAAAGCGCTTGCCAGCTGCCACCATACTCAGTTGCTTATATCTCTTCTCCATTTGTGGATGAAGACGTCATTTGTTGCACTGTCAAAGTGGCTTGGACGAAGACGTTTCATGTGAATAATAATAATAATTGTTGGCGCGACAGTGCACAGGGGGACCAGGGCCTAGCTTGCTCATCAACCACTCGTGTTGTGCGCGCTACTGTTTTCTCACGAGTGGAAGGGACCTACAGTTCTTAGCCGACTCTGAACGGCGAAGTTTGAGAAGCTTTCTTAGACAGTTTTTAAACTTTGAGTGTAAGAGGTGGTGCCGTGAAAAATTCAAGGTGTTCAGCCGGGAATCGAACCTAGACTCTTCGGCGTGAGAGCATCGCATTCTACTCACTACGCCACGGCGGCCACGACGTTTTATGTTGCGCTGTCCAAATGTCTCTGATTTAAAGACTCATAGCTGTTCGTACGATCTACACATTTAAGTCGTCTAAGGAGTTGTTCCCACAGACACTGGTTCGTGTCGCCGTTGAAATGTCGCCCCCAGATGTCCTCGTGGATCGAAATTTTTCTTTTATAGAAACTAAGGGCTTCCTTATGCACTTTTAGTGCCGTCAGTAATGTTTCAGTTACACTACAGAGAAGCCAGGTTGGGATTACGAAAAAGAGACTCACATGTGTCTTGAGTCCCGCAGTGGTTTGTGCGATTGATTCTACTCTTAGTTCCAACTTTGATGCTATTGTCCTTTTGGCCTGGAGGTGATGCTGTATTTGCTGACGCCCTGGCCGAGGTGCTCATGTAAATCGTTAAGGCGGCCTATGCTCTATATTACCTTTGAGTACCAAGAGTCACACTTCAGGCGTTTGCTTTATAATGTTTTCTCGAATACTGCTTCTTGTGATATTCTCAAAATCAGCTGTGGAAGCGACTTTCGTCAGATCATACCTTGGAAGCTGACCTGTACAGTACCTACGTGTAGCTTCGTCTTGAAATTTCTTTCACAATTTAGGCTTCGATGTAAAAGTTGCCATCGTCGTCTTCCTCAGTCGGATTAGTTTGGAAGGAATGCCAGAAGTGGACGAACCATATGCAGTTTGCATATCTATTGAATAGTGGGTGTTAACCTGCAGTTCTTATGTCTTTTTTAGGGTATGCAGTAGTGTGAAGCGGTGCTGAGAATCTGGAAGGATCATTTCTGCAGACTCCTAAACGGCGATGACGACGCAAATCCCGCTGTTATGCAGAATGTTCCACTCAATTTGGACGACAATGGACAATAATTCCGTCCCCCGACTTCGATGAGGTCAAGATAGCAATATCGAGACTGAAGTCGAACAAAGCTGCTGGCGCGGACGGACTATCTGCAGAGCTGTTCAAAGCGGCTGGGGATGAGCTAGTTGGGTGCATGCACCAGCTCATCTGTGAGATATGGTCGGAGGAAAGCACGCCCGACGAGTGGAATCTCAGCATCGTTTGTCCGGTCCACAAGAAAGGAAACCCATTCGACTGTGCCAACTACCGAGTCTCCTTAACATCGCATATAAGATTTTCTCTGCCGTACTGTGTAAGCGCCTGAAACCGTTCGTCAACAACCTGATAGGTCCTTATCAGTGTGGTTCCAGGCCAGGGAAGTCCACAATCGACCAGATTGTCACACTGCGGCAGATACTGGAGAAGTCTCAAGAAGTACAAATCGACACCCACCATCTTTTTGTCGATTTCAAGGCCGCGTATGACAGTGTGCATAGAGACGAGCTATACAGTGCCATGTCTAGTTTTGGTATCCCTGCCAAAGTGGTCACATTGTGTAGGATTACAATGTAGAACTCTCGCTGCTCCATCAAGATCGGTAGCGAACTCACCGAGACCTTCGATGTCAAAAAAGGATTTAGACAAGGCGACGCACTGTCATCTGAATTCTCTAACATCATCCTTGAGGGGATCGTGCGGAACTCACACGTCAACATCAGAGGCATCTTCCAGAAGTCAGTTCGATTGCTCGCTTACGCAGATGACGTTAACGTAGTTGGACGAACACAGCGAGGCGTCAATGAGGCGTTTGCTAGCATTCAGGCGGAAGCGGCTAAGTCGGGACTGGTGGTAAACGAGGGCGAAACGAAGTATAGTCAAGCGTCTACGGATACAACGCTTAAGGTGGCTAGGCAATGTAGAGCGTATGGACAGCACTGATCCGGCCCGAAGAGTTTTCGAATCCGAACCACAGGGACAACGCAGCAGAGGACGTCCTAGGCTGAGATGGCGCACACAAGTGAAAAAGGACCTCAACCAACTTTGAGTGCGCAATTGGAGACAGCTGGCAAGAGATCGTGCTAGCTGGAGAGGGATGTTGGTTGAGGCCCAGGTCCACCCCGGACTGTAGCGCCATCCGAAGAAGAAGAAAAAGCAGTGTAAAAACTTGACTCAAACCACTTTGGTAAGGACTTATGCCAATGGTATCGTTTCATCCATTGACATTAATCGGCAGGGAAGGCATTGAACGTGTGGCACAGGAGACTGATCTCTAAGAAAGGTGCACAATTGTAGGCGTTCCTTTTGTGTTTGACCGGACAACTGTCACCACTCCGGCACACTTTCGTCGGACTATATCTTTGACATGAGCTGGTGCATGTGTCAAACCAAACAAACTCTGTAAAGAGTTCTGTGGATAGTCCAACATCTTCAGAAGCTTTGTCCGATTTCAATCTGTCCTGAGCTCGTTCAGTCGGGGTCTGGCATTCTTAAGCCCCTTCGTCCGGATTGATTGGATAGTGTCCCTGACGTCAGAGCTTAATTAAGTGTCGCCGTTGAAATGTCAGCCTTATCTCCAGATGTACTAAAAGTTGTTCGTCTTCGTCCAAACTGGCATTGCAAAAAGGCTTCCATCAACCGGGCGCCTGTTTTGCATTTCACTTCACCACACTCGTTCTTTGACATAACGCTGCCTCCATTCCTCTGGCCAACCAGTGTTCTTCCCTACTATCCCATTTTCGAGCGCACAAACGGCACTTGTTCTTCAACAGAGAGCCGACTTCCTAGTTGGCTGCATACGCTTGCCTGTAACCAACGACAAACCTACGTCTATGCAATGTCTCAACACCCACCACAAGAACGGCAGCTCATGCAATGGGCCTCTAACAACGTTTCCGTTCTTCGTCGAAATAAAGTGAAGAAGTGAAAAATTCCATACTTTTCAGGTGGACTAGTTCGGCAATGTTCCTAGCGATCTCTTGCGATTGTAGTTTTCCGAAGTGAAGCCTCGCTGTCTTATCTGGACTCCGTCGCTCAGATTTCTTGCCTAAGCTTCAAAATGGAATGGCGCGAGTCGATGTTGGCACCTAGAGGATGCGGCTGGGTCTCTATCTAATCTGATTGAAGGTTGATTGGCCTAAACCCCATCAAGTCTCCGTTTCAAAACGAGACCTGGCAACAGCGTTGGCAGAAAATCACTTTCGTTTACAATAAACGGCGTATTCTTATTTTTCAAAACTCAAGGAATTGGATTTCCCCTTTTCGAAACCTGCCTGGATTTCAATTTTAAAGCAGACCGTCATCCCCCCCCCCCCCCACGAAAAAGTTCAATATTTTTGGCACAGTCGTCTTGCGTAGGCACACCTTGTCAAAAGAGCAGCAATTGATCTCAGCCTCCGCATGCAGCCTCTGCCTCCTGGCATGCGTGCACCCATCCATCCACGAAGCACCGGCAAGAGCTGCATTTCACCGTCCCCAACCACGGCACCGGTATTACCTTCCATTAATTAAATTATGTCCTACCAGGAATTTCCCACAAACTCCAATCATCATCAGATCCACCCTCGTTAGTGCGTTACCACAGGCGGCAGTGGTGGCGGCCGGCGTCGAGCAGCGTGACTGGCAATTGCATCGAACGCACTGCGAAACGAGGTTTGTGGCAACGGCGCAACGTCTCTTGACAAAATGCCTTCGCTACGGCAGCTCGGTGCCGTTGCAGGTCGACTCCACTCAGCAGCCAAGGATATGCATACGCTCCTTGCCCCCCCCCCCCCCCCCCCCTCCCGGCCGAGTGTCACAGTCAGCTACGCAACGAGATGAATCAATATGCGAATCAATGGATTTGCAGGATCTCACCGAGAGGATGCATGTCATGGATAGAATCAACGTCACAATCTGGTTGGCTGCGTCGGACGGTCGCTCCGGCTGATGGCTGGTGGTGGGTGGCTACCATGCCGACGCAGTGCGTTGCAATTTCATTAAACTAAACGAAGGAGCTCCGTACTCATCCAGGTAGAAGGCACAAGTAGCGGGAATTGCTGTGACAGGCTCCGGTATCGACATTGGAATTTCAATCAGGAGTGGGATGCGGTGCATCACTCACCACTGGCGGGGGAGCGAGCGCCTGTGACTGGTGCGATGTAATTCAACAGGGATGCGTATGTTTATGTTTGCACTTCGGTCTGTTTGTGTACACATTGCACATGACGTGTTGTAATTACAAGGATTGCTACGCAGGACGCAGACGAACTGTGGCCGCCCCGCAAAAGTGAACACTACCCTTGTTGGGTTGGTTACTGGGCTTTTTTTGCTCTGTTCAGTTGACATGACTGCCTTAATAGGTCTCGTGTAAATCACAGCACAGTGACGGGGGGCTGGATGGGGACATACGCGAGTGGAACGAAAATGGCTGACTTTTGAAAAGCGGTGTGCAATCAGAAGGACGTACGAGGATGCGCGCCAACATTATTGTCAATAGGCCGAGAGCACTCAATTTCAATTTAATTAAATCTGGAGAGGAGGCGAGTATGGAGGCGGAGATCAATCGTCATGTGGGTGCGGGGCGAAACAGATTTTCTTTGAGCAGTAGACCATGGAGAAAGGTTGTGGTTTGTTGATGATTTTAAAGCCTCTTCGATGTATTCAGCCAGTCGAAAGGTGAAAGCAGGAGGGAAAGCGACCTTAAAGCTCCCGATCCCTTTCCAAACGAAGGAGAGGTACCAGATTTTGAGGAACACCTAGGTGTTGGTTTCGGAATTGAATTGTCGTGGGGACACGATCATTAGACAAGGTAGAGTGCATTGTTCGGAAGGGACAATTCTGCTTAGTCCACAAAATTCTATTTTTTGTTTAGGATCTGATATAAGGCTTGCGGTGACCAATCTCCAATTTGCCGATTGCAACGGCGGATACTGTAGCAGTTGAAACGAAAGTGCAATGAGCACAATTTGAGGGTCTGAAGAGAACAGTTTAAATTGCAATCAACCCCACAGCAAATGTAACAGATCTTCTCACACCTCCTAACAAATAGTTATTTAAAGCACAACGGGAGGGAAAAAGGGATGTTTCTCATCCTGTCATTTTGGTATTTCCATGAGAGATCCATGACATTAAACGATGAAGTCGACACCAAGCACCTTATGGGAAATTGAGAAACACGGGAAAGGTTTAAAAGCTTGTCACTGAAGGGTAGAAAGTTCCTAGATGGTCTTTATAAGTGATGTCGGAGGGTTTTTTGGACTTCTTATGCACTCAAATTCAGCAACTAGGAAATCGAACTGTATCCTGATAGTGTAACACTAAAAATTCACTTAATTTTCTCAGTTTTCGGCAGAAGACTTCTCATCAGCTCCGATGCCCAATGTCACCAAAGGCAGGGCAACAACACAGGGTAGGCTGTCCGTCCCATCCTCCTCTCTGCAATGGAAAAACCTTTATAAATATACATTGCTAGGTATTGGACTTCACCAGAATGGCCTGACATTGTTGACCATAATCAGTTCGAAGTGTCGCCTGGAACGCCTATACCGGGATTAACTGAGAGTCCAAAGGTTTAACAAAAATTTACAATTTGATCTAAAAAGCACTTCTCATGAAGTTTGAGATTGTCGGGAAAACAGCGATTCTATGACTTAAACTTTGAAGATGTGTTAATAGCGAGTCTATGCCTGTAGACCAAATGATGAGATAAAACGTCCTTTTGGACTGTCTTAAGCTGCGATTGTTCATGCCTTATGTGGATGCGCCTGTAGAATGATCTTGTAAAACGGTCTTCATCTTTGGCTCATAAATGCCTCATTTATGCATCTAGAAGAGTGGGATGTTGGTTTTGAATCCCCCTCTTCCTTCTTTTTTTGACGAGAACAACCGGCCTAAGTTAAGATGATTGGTTGGATCTTACCTTTCCCTAACAAGTTCGTCAAAGACACGATGCATAGCTTCGAGTACAAATGATTTTGGGCTAATGGGTCTAAAGCCTGTTGGGTTAAGAAATACGTTGGTCCGCCTTCAGCTTCCTCAGTTACCTGGGTCTAGACAAGACTTTTAATTCTAATGAATTACTTTTCGGAGTAGTGATTTTCTCAAAAAAGCTTCTCTGAATGGTTTCTAATTTACTACTATTAATTTTACAGCTAACAAATTGTTTTCAAAATTTGTAAACTTTTGGCGGTTAGTTCAAATTTGACTTTATCTGTAAGAGGAGGAGTTGCAAAAAACCCTCAAAGAGGAGTATCGACATTGAAGAAAAGAAGTACAAAAGAAAAGTAATTTAAGTGAATTTAAACAGGTTGTCAGAGTTGGAACAAAGAAGCAATAAAAAGAAAAAAAATCGAAAAACCAAACGGAGGAACAGGACCGAAGGAAATAATTTTGAAATACAGGAAGGATAGATTCCGGGAAAAACGGAAAGCTAGCGGAACATCAAAGCAACGAGGGAATCGAAAAACGGATAAGTACCCCATACGTGGGAAGAACTTTTATATTATATTTTTGGTGAATTATTAGTGATTGGGGGATCCCTTCCGGTTCCCTAGAGAAAGAAAATAAAATTTCGTTGTAAGGCAAAAAGTATTGCTTAAAGTCCCGGTTCCGGCCTATATTCGTATAACAGTTTTCGCAGCACAAAGGCTGCAGCGCGAGCGCAGTTTGTTTCTTTCCCGTAAGCTTTCGATACCGGTAGTGGTATCACGCGGATTGTTGGCGAGTGAATGGGGGTCATCTTAGACCCGCTATTGTTTCGTGTGTGTGTTCCGATCCTAGCGGCGTGAGCTAGGTGAATTAGATCGGCTGTGCCGACGTGTGGGCTACGGTTTTCGAACCAAAGCCGGGAAACTCGGGCCCCCCAAAAGGGGGACATAATTTTGGTTTGTTTCAGGGTTTCGTCGTTTCCGGGGAAGACGACGTGGCGACCATCGCCCAGGAAGGGAGAGAGTGCATTAAGAACAGTTAGCGGACCACCCCAGCTGAGTCTAGCGGGGCAGGAGGTTTGGAAGAACCCCATTGTCGAGTTTTGTGCTAAATATCTGGCACAGTAGTTGGAGGCAATTGAAGCGGAAACGGCTAAAATGGGTCAGGCGGTAAATGAGGGCAAAACTAAGTACATGCTGTCTTCAAGGAAATACACACACTATCGACGTCTCGGACGGAGCGTCGCACTAGGCAGCAGAAACTTCGAGGTAGTCAAGGACTTCGTCTACCTCAGCTCAACAACATCATTAACGAAATCAAACGCCGAATAACTCTTGCCAATCGCTGTTTCTTTGGGCTCAAGAGGCAATTGACCTTGCCTCTGGCGTAGACTTGTGGGTTATGTACGATCTTCTCCAGGATGATGTTTAGGAACTCCCATGACAGTGTGTCCCCTTGTATTAAACCTTTTGTGATATTAAACATCTGTGTCAGTTGGTTGCCGAACTTGAGGGAAGAGAGAGAGGCCTTAAAATTGAGGAATCTTTGGTGCGTGTCGATTTTCACCTTCTGGGTGTTTTTCAGGATCTGCTGTAAAGTGAAGATCTGGTCTACCAGGTATACCGGTATGAAATTTTTTGAAGTAATTTTTTTATAAATAAAACACTATTTATTGATGGGAAAGTAAAAACATTTTATTCAAAGTATTGGCCATTGTTTTCTATACATTTTGACCAACTTTCTGGCAGTTTGTGAATACCACGCCAATAAAATTGTTCGTCTTTTAAAGCAAACCAATCAGACACTCAATTTTCGACCTCCTCGTAGGAATCAAAGTGCTGCTCAGCCAATGCGTGTCCCATCGATGAAAACAAATGGTAGTCGGAAGGAGCCAAGTCTGGTGAATACGGGGGGTGGGGTGGCTGCTCCCAGCCAAGTGTTTTGATTGAATCCTGAACCGGTTTTGCTTTGTGTGCAGGTGCATTGTCATGGAGTAAATTACCTTGCCGTGTCTTCTGGACCATTCTGGTCGTTTCTCGATCAATGCATGGTTCAGATTGATCATTTGTTGTCTGTAGCGATCAGTATTAACGGTTTAACCAGTTTTAAGGAGCTCGTGGTACAGCACACCTTTCTGGTCCCACCCACTTCTTGCCGAATCGATCTGGTTTTGCAGTCGATGTTGATGGTTATCCCAGATGATTTTTCCGTTTATGATTCTTAAAGTAAATCCACTTTTCATCGCCAGTAACAATCCGATGCAAAACTGATTTTCTTTCGTGTCTTTGAAGCAAAATTTCACAAATTTTTCTTCGGTTTTCCATCTGTCTTTCACTCAAATCATGTGGCACCCACTTTCCACACTTTTGGATCCTTCCCATAGCTTTTAAACGGTCAGAAATTGTTTGTTGTGCAACATTTAACAATGCTCCCATTTGCTTTTGACTCAAAAGCGTCTTCAAACTTTGTTGGTGGTATTCCATGTTCTTCATTTCTCACATCAAAATCATTATTTCTGAACCGTTGAAACCATCTTTTGCATATTGCTTCTGATAGAGCATGATCACCATATGCCTCGACAATCATTCGATGTGACTCTGCAGCACTTTTCTTCAAATGGAAACAAAAAATGAAGGCTTTCCGCAAACCATCACTTTCTGATATAAAATTCGACATTTTTAGCACGATAAAAAAATATGATGTTGTCTGTTCAATGATTTGATATATACTTAGTGTTTTTCACAGATTTCATAGCAAACAATTAAGGAGACCAGTTAGTTTGTGGACAAACGTTCTCAGAGCCTCTCACAATACGGCAGAGAGGATCTTGTATGCGATGGTGAGAAGGCTGATACCTCGATAATTAGCGCAGTCAAAAGGGTCGCCCTTCTTGTGGACCGGGCAAGCGACACTGAGAGTCCACTCATCGGGCATGCTGTCCTCCGAACATATCTTATAGATGAGCTGGTGTATGCGCTCAAGCAACTCATATCCAGCTGCTTTAAATAGTTCTACGGGCAGTCCGTCAGCTCCAGCAGCTTTGCGTGAGTTCATTTTAGTTATTGCCATATTCACTTCGTCCAAGTCGGGGAACGGTATTCAAGCACTCGGTGGGTTTCAACTTCACTTAAAAAAAGAACATCAAATTTCATCTAAATAACACAAATACGGAAATTTTCAAAAAAGCAAGAAACTCTTATCCACAATTATAATTGCGGACAAATGTCACACCTTTCCAATGAAGTAGGAAATCGCTTCCAAGATCAGCCACAACTTACTGGTAGCGCCATCTTTTGCAAACGAAACGATTATTCACGTGTTCGCCAAATATCGTTCAATAAATTATTTTAGTTGGCGAAACAATAATCTGCATTGCTTAGGACCAGATGTCAAGTGGAAAAGTGTAGTCGATTGAAGTGCCAAACCCTGCTTCAGAAAAGAAATTTCAAAACGAAGACGTTGCTAGAGTTATTTTTATATTAAAGGCAGAAAAGAACGCGGTCACGTTGATATCTGAAACCCTCGCATTTACCCCTACAGGCTGACTTATTCGTGTTCCTATGGGGACTGCATTTTTCGTCAGTGGTCAGATTCCCCGATTCTAAGCACCCAGAAAAACTTCACTTCAAAGTAAGGACTAACTCAAAATTGTTGCCCCACCATATCCGTTTTCAACCTATTGCGGTGAGAATAACGGATTTCCCTAAAAATCTGCATATTTTGAAATAGTTTAAGTGAATTCATTTATCAACTCAAAACCCACCTCCACACAAGTTCCAAGCTTCGGTTGTCCCTTATCAAACGAAACTAACTCGCCGCCAACGTCCACTTCTAAAGCCAACGCCGCACTCAATCCTTTCTCAAATGAACGTCCAACCGTGTTCACCACTAAAAGAGGTTACATTTGAAAAATTGAAAAACCCCGTCAAACAAAAAGCAGTCCTTTTCGACAGAAAAAAACACAAACTAGACAAAAATATTCCATCGCCGCCCCACACTCGCACATCATCCGGGTCTCACTCAACCGCACAGTCCTCAGTCCTTGAAACTGTCAAGAGGAGGAATCCTTTTGAATTGTAACCCGTCACCGCTGCTGCCGCAAAAAGAAAAGGAAAACCATTCAAAACTAGTATCGTTTCATCGGGATACCCGTGAAAATGTCAAAAATTCTGACAAAGAGCCCCGGCAGATGCGTGTGTGTGAATAATTTCCATTCGTCATTATGCGTCGACGTTCAACTGTCAAAAGGGTGCGGCGCGGCGCGTTGTTGCGGCGGTGTGAGTGCAGGAGCGAAAGGATACGGATGCGGTAATTGAAAAGCGCTTTCACCGCAATTATTCATCGTTCCTTTGATAGCCTCAACCGGAACAGCCACTGGGGTAACTAACTGTAATTCAATGACAGACCCATACCACCGCCCACTCACTCACTCCACATTCTAAGTGTCCCCATGTCAGGATAATGGGAAACATCCAGCTCCAGGGGCTATATTCTCCACTTCAGAGCGAGCGAGTCTCCTCGGAAGTTGGAAAAAAGTGAAAAAAAGGAACACAAGCGAAAATAAATAGATCCCGTGGGAGGAGCGCACAGGACGACCACACCGCAACAACATCATTATCATCCTCATCGTCGATACGCGACCACGATTGTGCATGTGGGTGTGCGGCGGAATTGGATTACAACAGTATCAAGTCATTTATTCATATCCCGGTTGTCAGTTAACTGTCAAAAAGGGGGAAAAAAGTGTGATGTGTGTGCCAGGATGCTTTGCATAATTTCAAAAGGATACACTTGATTCAATCAATTCTGCACCCTCGCCCGGTGGAATTGGCAAACACAATCGGGATCCGGGTTTCTTTTGTTATGCGAATTCGGTGTATCCTTTTTTCTGACGGGGATAAGACGAATTTTCAAAAATATTCCCCCTCCCCCGGCAGCCATTCACGGTTCGATATGTTGCGTTGAAGTTTCGTGAGCGGTTAAACGTCTTAAACGATTTCGGTGGTGGCCGTGACTGGGGAAGTTCGGGCTGGCATCTGTCTAAGGAGCTTGTTGCATGCGGGGAGGATGAAGAAATGGCTGCAGAAAATGTAAATCATAAGCCTGCCAGAGTAAAAGGAGCAACTCACAAATGGATTGAGATCAGAAAGTCCAAGTCAAGGAACTATATAAGTATTTGGTGGTCTAGCAGCGACTGTTGTCTTCGTTCGCCTTGGAAAACCTTCCGTTCCTGTATGTTTGTCGTTACCTTTACTCGAGCGTCGTGTCCTTCTTAATAGGAAATCAATTGCTGACATCGAGACCCTGTGTGTGCAAAGGCTTATTGCTTGTGGTAAGGATAAGCTGAGCGGCCAGTTATCAGTTTAAAAATATAACAGAGGGCTTAAGAAACATATCGACGTTGGTATTGCAGATTGAAGATGTGAAGCTTTTTCCCCATCGTCTCTACCCCAAGAAGTTGAATTATTCTTTAATACCACTGCCGGGTAAAGACTTAAGTAAGCTGAAGCGGGCAAGAGTCGAATTCGTAGGGCTTCGTCTTTGCCTTGGTCTACTATCGTACTTTCAGAGGTTCCTCCTCTTCTTCCTCTTCTCCTTCTTCTTCTTTTTTTTACTTCCTCCTCCTCCTCCTTTTCTTCTTTTTCTTCTTCATTTTCTGTTTCTTCTTCTTCTCCTTCCTCTTCTTCTTCTTTTTCTTCTTTTTCTTTTATTTCTTATTCTTCTTTTTCTTTTATATCTTCTTTTTCTTTTTCTTCCTACTCATCTTCTTCTTCTTCTTCTTCTTCTTTTTCTTCTTCTTTTCTTCCTCTTCTTCTTCTTCTTTTTCTTCTTCTTCTTCTTTTTCCTCTTCTTCTTCTTCGTTTCCTTCCTACTCTTCCTCTTCCTCTTCCTCTTTTTCTTCTTCTTCTTCTTCTTTTTCTTCCTACTCTTTCTCTTCCTCTTCCTCTTCCTCTTCTTCTTCCTCTTCCTCTTCCTCTTCCTCTTCCTCTTCCTCTTCCTCTTCCTCTTCCTCTTCCTCTTCCTCTTCCTCTTCCTCTTCCTCTTCCTCTTCCTCTTCCTCTTCCTCTTCCTCTTCCTCTTCCTCTTCCTCTTCCTCTTCCTCTTCCTCTTCCTCTTCCTCTTCCTCTTCCTCTTCCTCTTCCTCTTCCTCTTCCTCTTCCTCTTCCTCTTCCTCTTCCTCTTCCTCTTCCTCTTCCTCTTCCTCTTCCTCTTCCTCTTCCTCTTCCTCTTCCTCTTCCTCTTCCTCTTCCTCTTCCTCTTCCTCTTCCTCTTCCTCTTCCTCTTCCTCTTCCTCTTCCTCTTCCTCTTCCTCTTCCTCTTCCTCTTCCTCTTCCTCTTCCTCTTCCTCTTCCTCTTCCTCTTCCTCTTCCTCTTCCTCTTCCTCTTCCTCTTCCTCTTCCTCTTCCTCTTCCTCTTCCTCTTCCTCTTCCTCTTCCTCTTCCTCTTCCTCTTCCTCTTCCTCTTCCTCTTCCTCTTCCTCTTCCTCTTCCTCTTCCTCTTCCTCTTCCTCTTCCTCTTCCTCTTCCTCTTCCTCTTCCTCTTCCTCTTCCTCTTCCTCTTCCTCTTCCTCTTCCTCTTCCTCTTCCTCTTCCTCTTCCTCTTCCTCTTCCTCTTCCTCTTCCTCTTCCTCTTCCTCTTCCTCTTCCTCTTCCTCTTCCTCTTCCTCTTCCTCTTCCTCTTCCTCTTCCTCTTCCTCTTCCTCTTCCTCTTCCTCTTCCTCTTCCTCTTCCTCTTCCTCTTCCTCTTCCTCTTCCTCTTCCTCTTCTTCTTCTACTTCTTCTATTCCCGCCTCCTTTTCTTCTTCTTTTTCCTCCTCCTCTTTTTCTTCTTCTTTTTCTCCATTCCAAGTTGGTTAAGGTCCTTCTCCATTTGTGGGTGCCATCTCAACCTATATCGCCCCCTGTTGCCTTGTCACAATGGCCCGGAGCTGTTTTGTCCATACAGTATACATGGCCTAGACATCTTAAGCTATGTATCAGAAGCCGCTTGACCAGGCGCATAGCGCTCATGAACATCGTCAGCGACAGCTTTATCAAAATAGAAAGAGAAATAATAAGTAAGGACCAGGACCTCGCTTGCTCATTACTCGTGTTGTGCACGCTGCTGTTCTCTGAAGATTAGAAGGGACCTACAGTTTATTTGCCGACTCCGAACGGCAAAGTATTAGAAGCTTTTTCTTAGACAGTATTACACTTTGAGCGCTGTTGGCTGCTCGAAAGAGATGGTGCCGTGAAAGAATTCGAGGTCTCCAGCCGGGAATTAAATCTGGACTTTCTGCGTATGATCGTAGCACACTACTCGAAGTTCAAGAGGAAACCTCAAGGCAAAAAGCTAGGGAGCGAGGTCGTCGGTGATCTTGTAAAACTGATCTTATCTTGGGACAGAAATTTAACGCCCTTCAAATTTGTTTGCTTTGAATGGTGTTACCAGGTACAGATGTTATTATCGAATGCATTACATTTTAACAATAAATGGTCCCTAAGAGGTAAATAATTTGAAAACTTCTGTGAAAATGAAAAATAGGAATGGATGTGGTCAAAAGACACAAAAGTTTCAGTTCTTGTTGTTGTGGCGCTACAGTCCGTGGTGGACTTGGGACCTAGACCTCCAGCCAGCACGATCTTTCGCCAGCACCAGTTGCGCACTCCAAATTGGTTGCAATCCTTCTCACTTGTGTGCGCCACCGTAGTCTAGGTTGTCCTCTGTTGCGATGTCCCATTGGAACGGATTCAAAGACTTTTCGGGCCGAAGCAGTGGTGTCCACACGCTCTACATGGCCTAGCCATCTTAAGCGTTGCATCCGTATACGCTTGACCAGACGAATGTCGCTGTACAGCCTATAGAGTTCGTCGTTAAATCTTCTCCTCCAGATGCCATCAACGCAAACAGGACCAAAAATCGCACGCAAAACTTTTCTCTCAAAAAGACTAAGGGCTTCCTTATCCGCCTTCGCTAACGTCCAAGATTCCGCGCCATAAATTAGGACGAGGATGATGAAGCTGTTATATAAACCGAGCTTTGTCCTTCGAGAGAGGGCCTTATTTCTCAATTTACCTTAAGCCCAAAGAAACAGCGATTGGCAATAGTTATTCGGCGTTTGATTTCGGAACTGATGTTGTCGTCAATATTTACCGTGGAGCCGAGGTAGACGAAGCACTCAACTACCTTGAAGTTTCTGGTGCCTGGTATGACGCTCTGTCCGAGACAGCGATGTTTTGTGTCCTTCCTTGATGACAGGATGTACTTCGTTTTGCCCTCAGTAACCGGCAGACTCATTTTATCCGCTTCCGATTGAATGCCAGCAGACGCCTCATTGACGGCTCGCTGTGTTCGTCCAAACACGTCAATGTCATCAGCGTAAGCTAACAATTGAACTGACTTCTGAAGGATCGTGCCTCTGGTGTTGACTTGTGAGTTTCGCACGATCTTCTCGAGGATGATGTTAAAGAAGTCACATGACAGTGCGTCGCCTTGTCTAAAACCTTTTTTGACATTGAAGGTCTCGGTGAGTTCGTTACCGACCTTGACGGAGCAGCGAGAGTTCTCCATCGTCATCCTACACAATCTGACGAGTTTGGCAGGAGTGGCAAAACTAGACATGGCACTGTATAGCTCGTCTCTATGCACACTGTCATATGCGGCCTTAAAATCGACGATAGGTGGTCCTAGGCCGTCCTCTGTTGCGCTGTCGTTATGGCTAAGATTCGAAGGCTTTGCGGGCCTTTGTAGTGATGTCCATACGCTCTACATGGCCTAGCTATCTTAAGCTTTGTATCCGTAGACGCTTGACCAGGCGTATGTCACTATCGGTCAGGCTCCTTTAAAACGTGGTTCTATTAGCAGTCATCCCGCCAAGAGTGTTTCCGTTGACACTATAAATAGTGTTACGGTAGTGATTTTTGATTCATGTGGTTCATAAGATCCAGTCACATCACCTGGGCTCGAGAAATATGTGTATATTTGGATTTACGTGATCAACTTTCGTTAATACCACGGGGTCCATACACCTATAGTCTGGAAACGCTGATTAACGCCTTCGGGGCTATCCCAAGTATCAATCTGAGTTCTTGTCTTAAGGGACAGTCACTCCTTCTTGGGAAGGAGTGAGGACTTTCTAACACCTCTGCTGTTCTATGGGTCACAGCAACTCCACATCGAATAGGAAGTAAATTCTCATAACCATCTGATCCCATTCGATCCAGGTGACTGGGGCAGATCAAATTATATAACACGGTTCATTACCTCCAATTCTCCCCGCTTTTTAGGTATAAACCACAGCCACCACGATACCCCAACAAGAGGACCAACCGCACGGTCAGTCTGAAACTATATTTCAGGGGCTCCTGACATCCCATGGTACGAGAATGTAGCTTCCGGTCGGGCTTCGCAACTGTGTTGCGGTAAAATTCCTTAACATCCAGGACCGACGGCCTATAGTCCTATTCTAAAGCAACTATGCGCTGCCCTGAGGGCAGAAATTCTTACTCTTCGTCTGCTGAAAATTTCCCTAGCAAATTTCCTGATGGTGTCTGTATTCTGTCTGGTCTGGAGAATCACGCCGACATCGTAAGTCCCATCAGTGCAAGATATGTTCATAGCTTAAAGGTCCCAAATGCCATCATACAGAGTACATTGGCACAACACTTGTAACCAATCCTCAAAACTATACGCGCACACGCTAGTCTCTAAATCGCTTATGAACCGTTTGAACGAGAATGAGTTCAGGGAACCGTGTCCGGTAAGCAAGTAGCTCAGATGATAATAATAATAATAATTGTTGGCGCTATAGTCCAAAGGGGGACCAGGGCCTAGCTTGCTCATCAACTACTCGTGTTGTACGTACTACTGTTCTCTCACGAGTGGAAGGGACCTACAGTTTTATGCCGACTCCGATCGGCGAAATTTGATAAGCTTTCCTAGACAGTTATTACCCTTTGAGTGTTGTCACAGCTCGAAAGACGTGTTGCTGTGAACAATTTGAAAAATTGGTGTTGAGCTTGGAATCGAACCTAGACCCTTCTCCATTGCGACCACGTAGCCGCAGTATCTCAGATGCGTACTCAAATTTAGACCACCAATGGACTTAACAAATGACGAATCGCGAAGGAAACTGAATATCATTCCGCCATTTACGCAGGTTTCTCATCTATCCTGCCATTTTCGTCTGAGCAGCTGATCTATGAGGTCTGCGCTCGTTAAGAACTAGTCCCTCCAAGCCGCTAGTGTAGGTCCCTCCAGCACTTACTGCTGAGATGGCTCTCTTTAAGCCGAAAAGGATACTTCTTTTGATAATCTCCACATCAAGTGGCAGTACACCTACGAGTCCCAGAAGAGCCTTCGTTGAGACAGTATGACAAACTGGAACACACGCCAGAAGGCCAACCCCTCTGACATGACTCAATTCGACGCATACCTCAAGCAGTGTCCACAACTTCACACCATATACAGACACCATGCGTTGCACAGGAAACGAACAGACTAGAGTATATAGTGCGTGCTGCTGTTACGCTCAGTCCCCAGTCTACCTTGAACACCTGCCAAAGCTGCCCTGAAACCTTCACTAGACGATTCCTTAATTAATGCACATGAAAAAGAAAACTCAGTCCCTTTCCGTGATGGTGTGCGGTATTAATTCTCGCTCACCGTTCGCAGTGAAGTGAAGAGAACACATATGCACGGGTTACGGTTTGCGGATAGCTTTCCTTTGAGCATCATTATGCAGGTCTTGTGTAACACTACTTCCACGCCAACACTTGTGCTCCACCTGTGTACAAGGCCCACTGCATAAACAGCCAGCCGCTCTAATTGAGAGCGGCATTGACCTTCGATTAAAATGAGCAGGTCATCGGCAAATGCACAGCGCTTAAAGGTCCTAAATATTTCGACGAGAAAGGGATCCATCATTAAGTTCCATATAAATGGTCCAGAAATGGACCCTTATGGCCATCCACGAAACACATCTGTTCGGACGTTAAGTCCTGATAGTCCTGCGATGCTCGCACTCCTGCAAGAGAAGTAACAGAGAGCAATTTCTTCACAGCCAACTTTTCCGAGGCGGAGGAGTATCATCCTCCAACTCAGATAATCAAATGCGCCCTTAAGTCAACAAAGATACCAATTATGTACTTGTCTTGTGACTCCATGACGCAACTCTTCGTCTGCACACACGCATCCTCAACGCTGGACTCGAGTTAAACTTTAGCACTTCACCTGCGGATTTGATGGAAAACGTCTAGCAGGGGTCACTTCATGTGCTCTCGTTGACTACACGCGAAGCGGCAGGACACTTACACTCGTATGCTAAGTTTTGACGCTCAGCAAGTACGACAGAAGACAGGCCTACCACCGCTACGGCCAATTTGTTCGAATTTGGCAACGTACATCCGCTTTACAATCTCCAGATTTAGTTCGGTGGGACTTGCCCTAAAACAGTCAAAGAAGCCGTCGACGCCAAGTAAATGAATGCGAATGCCTTGTTTGTGGAGTGTACCCGGATCCATTTTGCAGTATCCATTCTGAAATGACTGAAATTACATATTTTCAACCGCCTGCCCAGTCTCAGCCAGAATGCGTTCTAAACCACCACCTTTCGACTTGTATTGCACACATCTCCGCGCTTAAGCTAATCGCTGTCGCCGCAGTCTAATGGCTTCTCCTTCAATTTGTCCCAGCTCTTCCCATGCGCCGTGCATTCCTCCGCTCATCATTCATCAAATCTCCGAAAAAATTCCCTCGAAACTCTTCCCCGAATCCATTAAGAACCGAGGCAACCTGCTCGACATCTGGCCGCCACGAGACACAATTCCCTGGGTGTCTCCGCGAGACCATAAAACCTGCCCGCCCTCCGGCTCGACACCGAAGTTTAACAACCTCGGCCCAGTCGTCGTTTCCCATGCCCCCAGCCCTCGCCACAGAATCCATTAAACAATTAACCCGACGATCATAACGATCGTCACTATCATCCTCTGCGTCATCGTGCCACCGAAGTATGAATCCGATTTGGAGGCAGCGCCCCGCCGCCCGCCGCCCGCACGTCCGCGACGGTGTAAACAAATTCGGAACAAAGTTCTAAAAAAACACCAAAGACACGCATACGCTCCCATCGGCAGCGCTGAACAAAAAACAATCCTCACTAGAGGAATAAATAAACAGTGCCCGCACACCCACATCGCGCGACGGCAGCGGTGGGCGCACAGGCGAAGATGCTCCTGTTAGTTGTCACCTCGTTACACGCAGCACTGCCGGGAGCAGCGGCAAAGCTTCAACGCACCGCTCCGCAGTGAGGTCGTAAAATTGTCGTCCAACACGTCGGCGATGCGGAGCGTTGATGTCTTCAATTAAAAATTTCGGTGGGCGACCAGGGCAAGAGAGAGAGAGAGAGACATTTCCTTTTAGCCGGCGAGTCACCGAGAGAAACATTTTCCTGTCAATAGGATCAATTTGACGGCAGCAACTTTTCCATTAGTCACTTGTGCCGATGGTGGCGGGGACACATTTGCCATCTGCGGTGTGCGACAAGCGGTGCCCCGGCACGGTCTGTGACGGAAAGCAGAAGCTCCTCGGAGTCTAAATTTAGAGCCAGTCTGGTGGCGATTATCCTAGCGGGGAGAGAGCAGCCACCGATCGCGGATTGAGGTTTGCACCGTCGGTGCTGCTTGCAACAGTATGCGCTGACGCCACCGCGCCGCTAAACAATGTCAATGTGCTGCCTTCCATCGTCCTGTCGCCCTCACCACCGACACTACAACTGCCACCGGATCGTCTTCGTCGCCATCGTCGTCATCGTCGTGTTTAGATGCGGACGCGCCCAAGCCGTTCGCATTGGACACGTTGAATGCCATTATAGTCCTCGGCCCGGATGCGTTCCGTGTGCGTGCGTGCGTCAGATGCGTTCTTCTCCAAAATTAATTTGACGATTTGTTTGGATGAGCTCGAAGCTAGATGATATCCTCGCTCGTCATCGTTTTTCCTGGGATTCCAAAGCACTTGCCTCCCCCCGCGCACCTCGCATCGATGGCGTAACGTAAACAGGGCGCACTGAGCTGGGAAATGTGTAACGTGTTCCTTGACACACGTGTGCAACCGGGTTGCCATCTAATGGGGGGCGAGTCATTTGTTTTTGTTTTTCTTTTGGGGAATATACTCGCATCTAGTGATAGCCGTATCTGTGTACACGCGGCTCAGTGCGCTCGAGGGAAGGTGTCAAAATGTAAAGGGTGTTTACACAGAGAATGTATCTCACCCCATTCGGTTGCGTGGCACTGTCTCCGAAAATATCTCTTGTTTGTTTACTGGAGCCGATCGCTCTGCCGCAGCCGATGGGGCGGGGGCGGTGTCCCCACTGCTCCCCTGTCCCGCTTCTAATTAGTTATCGATGTCATTGTTGTCGCTTGAGGTCGTTAAACCGCGCGATCAGTGACAGGATGAGGTGAATGTCCTGCGATGTCCCATTCCACTTTGGTTCTCCATTCGGTACGGTGAAGGGAAGCATTCACTTGTGGACACCCACCCCGCTGCTGGCAGACAAAAGGTCAAACGGAACGCGAAATGAATAGGTCCATTCGGTGATTAGCCAGAAAGTGGACACAGTGCAGAGATGAGACAGCCGAAAGAGAAAAAAGAACAGACCCCGGCAGAAGTTGCAAAAAAGTAAGCGAACGTCCACTTCAAACGATGAAAGGAGAACGAATTTGTGTGTGGGTGTGTATCAGTGTACATTTTGTGAGATCTGCAATGCTGGGTGAACTTTACTTTTTATTGGCTGTGAACTAGAAACACGTGATTGATTTTCAGAGGCTTTCGAATGAACGATGAAGGGAGGAACTTCCAGAGTCCGAAGCAGATGGTAATTTGAGGGTGGCTTCACGGTGGATGCATTAAGTGTGCTCAAACTCCGATAATTTTTGACAGCCCAGCATTGTCATAATGGACGACAAGTCATTTCCTTGATTTGACCGAATTTGACCCCTTTGTCTTGTTCCAGTAGATCATAACGCCAAAATTCCTTCCGCACCCGTCAAGCGCTCAAAATGCACTGCCGGGTATCCAGATATGAACTCGTTTATTAGCCTGGCACAAAGTCCACTTTTCATCGCTAATGTAATGAGTCTCACGAAGATGGCTCAATTCCATTGCGTTTCAGAAGCGTTTCTGTACAGAAAATGAAATCAGTTAGTGAATGTTATCCATATGACACCCAGACGCGGAGCTTCTTTGGGAAGCATGTTCGTTTGAGATGGATTCAGACGGTGTGTCAGTTGATGATCTTTCTAGAGCTTCTATGTCGATCAATGTCATCAATTGCAACATTTTTGTGTCTTTTCCAGTCGTACGCCGATCACTGCGAGACGGAGTTTCTTATCAAAATTTTCAGAACTGTATCGAATGGTCCTTTTCGTCCTCAACTGATCTCGCAATGCTTTAAACCGAAAATTGTATTTCATCAAATATTTCACTCATATTCAAGAACAGATAACTTTTACACGAGCAAGGGAATTCACAGCTGTCTTCACCAGGCAGCCCACCAGTCTTTCCAGGACATGCATGTTTGGCGGGAAAAGATATTTTTTCTAAGACCCAAGAACTTCCATTGTAGCCGCCATGACGTAGTGGGTAAAGTGCGACGCTCACACGCCGAAGGTTGTAGGTTCGATTCCCAGCTCAACACCAATTTTTAGAATTTTTCACGGCACCACCTCTTTCGAGTTGCTGACAACACTCAAAGAGTAATAACTGAAATCTTTTCAAACTTCACGGTTCGGAGTTGGCAAAAAACTGTAGGTCCCTTCTACTCGTGAGAGAACAGTAGCGCGCACAACACAAGCAAGCTAGGCTCTGGTCCTCTTTTGGACTGTAGCGGCAACAATTATTATTAAGAACTTCCATTACTATGGAAGCTGTTCTTGTCACTAAATCAAAGTCCATGCAGACTGGGATTAGAGTGTGAAGTCAATTTGAAAGTGTTTGTCGTAGTTTTTGGCTCCTCCTTTGTGACCAGACACTCGACAAGAATTCTTTAGTTTTCTTTTGAACTGTCTGACTTTGCAAAATTAGTATACTTAAGTTCATGTAGCAATGTATTGGGAGTACGAACCCATTCGGCCCTTTTCTTGAGTTCAAAAATAGTACTTTTATTGAAAAAAACGTAAAAATTCATCATCATTTTTCATCGCTTTAGCAATTTTCCAATTTTCTTTTTGTCTCTTTCTTCTCTGGGCTTCAACCAACATGCCTTTCTAGCTAGCACGATCTTTCGCTAGCTGCCAATAGCGCACTTCAAGTTGGTTGAGGTCCTTCTCCACTTGTGTGCGTCACCTTAGCCTAGGCAGTCCTCTGTTGCGTTGTAACAATGGATCTGATTCAAAGACTTTTTGGACCGGAGCTGTGGTGTCCATACGCTCTACATGGCCTAGCCATCTCAAGCGTTGTATCCGAAGCCGCTTGACCATGCGCATGTCGCTGTACAGCCCATTGAGTTCGTCGTTAAATCTTTTCCTCCAGAAGCCTAGGCCGTCCTCTGTTGCGTTGTAACAATGGCTCTGATTCGAAGACTTTTTGGACCGAATCAGTGGTGTCCATAGGCTCTACATGGCCTACACTACATGCCTACATGCCTAGCCTATATGCCTACACGCTCTACATGGCCTAGCGTTGTACCCAAAGCCGCTTGACCGAAGCCGCTTGAATTGAATTGAATTTTCCTCCAGAAGCCATCAACGCAGACAGGACCAAAAATTGCACGTAAAACATTTCTCTCGAAAAGACGAAAAGGTTCCTCATCCGCCTTTGGTAACGTCCAGGTTTCCGCGCCATAGAGTAGGACTGGGATGATCAAGCTGGTATATAAAGCATGCTGACTCCATCGAGACGGGGCTTTATTACTCAATTGCCTCTTGAGCCCAAAGAAACAGCGATTGGCAAAAGTAATTCTGCGTTTGATTTCGATAATGATGTTGGTTAACAACAAGGAAGGTTTCGAAGACCTCACTCAAAAAGCAACGTCTCTCGAAAATCAAAAATGAGCGCCAGAGCCATGATTATTCAAAATTCACTTTGGGAACTGATTTACGGAGAAGAGAGTGACGTGATTCGAGGAACGAAGCGAGTCTGGTATGTGGCGATTGCTGGTATTTGGATTGAAGTACCTAAAATTGGAGAAGGCGCTATCAACATGAAGGGAAGCACATTTCAAGCTTAATAGCCTCTCATGTCAATCACAATCGAGGAACATACAGTCATGTGCAGATTAATTGGGACAAAAATGAAATTTCAATATATTTTACTTTATTTTCAATTAAAATTAGAAGAAAACTAACACAGGCCAGTTTTAATGCTTTATTTGGCCTCCCTTGGCTTTTATGAGTGCTTTGACTCTTCTTGGCATTCATGACACAAGTCGTTCGCATATATTTTTAATTTTTTCATTATGAAACCAAATATCAATAATAGACGAAATCAGCCATGTTTCTATGGCTCAGTCTCTCTTCCTAAGCCTCTCTTAGGCGATTGCCCAAAGATTCTCAATTTTATTGAGGTCAAGAAAGTTGCCAGGCCAATCCAGAACATCAATTTTGTGGTTTGTAAGATACTGTTTCGTTTTTTTGTTGATGTGTGACATGGAGCAAGATCCTGATGGAAAATTTAATTAGCTACGGAACGTCTTCTCTGAATGGTCGGAAGCAGCATATGAGTTAAAACTTCTGAGGATTCTGTGCTGTTCATCATACCTTCTATTGGCTTAAGACTTCCAGGTCCTTCAAATGTAAAACAGACCCAAAACATGACTTTGGGAGGGTGTTTTGGCGCTTAAACAGTATGGCCGGGTCGGAGTTTTTCCATCGGACTGTTTCTCACGACACTAACCCGGTATCCTTGGGCCTCAAAGTGGCTCGCGTCCGAGAAAAGAGCTTTCTTCCAATTGTTCATTGTCCAGTCCAGATGTTTCTCAGCCCAATTTAGTCTCTTCTGCCTCTTTTTTCGATCAATAGCTGTTTTTTGAAAGACTTTTCTTTCGATCAACTTCCAGAAGACGCGTAAGGACTATGACCGCATCTACCTGAACGCCAGCTGTTGTCCACTTCCTTTGCAGATCAAACCTTGTCTTGCCATTGTTGATTATACTATTTCATATCAAAAACTTGTGGCCGCTGTGGCGTAGTGGGTAGAGTGCGACGGCCACTTGCCGATGGGTCTAGGTTCGATTTCCGGCTGAACACCTTGAACTGCTGACAACACCCAGAGAGTAACAACTGTCTAAGAAAGCTTCTCAAATGCCGTTCGGAGTCGGCTGCTGACACCACTCAAAGAGCAACAACTGTCTAAGAAAACTTCTTAAATGCCGTTCGGACTCCGCAAAAAACTGTAGGTCCCTTGTACTCGTGAGAGAACAGTAGCGCGCACAACACTACTAGTTGATGAGCAAGCTAGGCCCTGGTCGCCCTGTGGGCTGTGGCTCCAACAATTATTATTATTATTTTTATATCAAAACCTTATCGTAATTTTTTTGTTTTGCGTATCCGCCCGCAATGACACTTCCAATTGGATTCAATTGATCCAGTGACCTTGTGTGGAGCAATAATCCTTAAAACACTGGATTCCAACATCACCTGAAATCTCTCGTATGGCTTTCCCAGAGTGTGCATGCCATCCAATGGCTTGTGCCCTCTTTTCTTTTAAAATATCGATGATGATGAAGTCTGAACAAATAATGTTGGAAATTGTATAATTACATTTTTTCTCCTTCAAAACAGCACCTTACAGCTGTGTTTATAAAAATAGCAGTGCTCCTCAAAACAAGACAAATAATTTTCTATTAATTAAAATTGTTTTATTAACTTTTCAAAAAACGTATACAAAAGTAAGGTATTTCAGTCTTAGCAAGTATATCATGAAATAAACGTTGTTCATAACTTTTAAGTATTTTTTTGGTCACAGTGATATTTCGCAGTTGTTCATAAAAATAGCAGTGTTTAGAATTATGCTGTGCCCAGAGAACAGAAATCAATGAAACAATATAAAATCATTATTATTTACAGTTTACCACTAGTACTTTAAAGCAAAGCCTCTGTTTTTTAACACCCCGCTGCATCTTCGTGGCATTGAGTCCATCAGCCTTCGACATCTCTCAACTGGTATAGCTTCCCATGAGTCTCGCACTACCTACCACAATTCCTTGGCGTTTTTTGGTTTAGCCTCATGGACAGATTTTGTAACATCACCCCACAAGTTTCAATGGGGTAAAGGTCATTGGATTGTGCTGGCCAATTCATAACGGTTATTCTTTTTTTCATCAAACCAAGATTTTGCCGGTTTGGACGTATGTTTTGCGTCATTATCTTGTTGATATACCCAAACTAGTGGCATTTCCTCCTAAAGAAAACTTATTATTTAGTTATAGTTTTAAGATTGATTTTTTTTAGGAAGCATTGTGTTCCCTTTTTTTCTGTAAAATTAGTCCTGGTTGTAGTGGACAAGTGTCGAGACTATCTGCGAAAAGAACGCTGAGACCCTACACTACGATATAACAAAAAAAATTGTTGTTCACAGAGCCGTCATCACCATCGTTCTGCGCGCAGGACGCCGTAGGACCGCAAGAACCGTGAATCATTGGGTTTCGATCATTGCAAACCCCTTTGTGCAGTGTGTCGTCCTGTAGCCTACGGCCAGGGTTAGAGCCCCAGCCCTATAACATTTTTTTTTTTGTAAATTCTTTTTATTATTATTCCTAAATTAGAATACCTTGTTTTGTTTTACATTTCTTGATTTTTCTTTTTTTGGATTTTATTTTGAATTTTAGTTTTTGGATTTTACTCTTAAGAAGATATTGTTTTTTTTTTTTTTGTTTTTGTTGGACGTTGGGATCAACTACACTGGAGCACTCAGACTCAAATATTGGTCCATTGTACTACCAGGCAGTAACCTTCATTTAATGTAATTTCTTGGTTTTCCGAAGAAAAGCCAAGATGCGCTTCTGTGATATAGAACTTAGGTTTTCAGTTCCCACAACATCAGCGCCAAATAACCGCCACCTGATACGAGCGAAAGCAGGATACTGACAGAGAAAGTACTCTGAAGTGTCTTCACCTTCTCCACAGGCGTCGCAGAGTGTGACATCACTAAGCCCAAGCCGACTCAGGTGCATACCGAAGGTAAAATGTCCCATTAATACGCCTACAAGTCATCTGAACTCGTTTCTGTCTAGAGATAGCAGAAAAGACGTGGATTTCTTGCAGACGTTTGGGAGCATACTCTTGGTCACCCTGCATCCTGGAGAGTCGCGCCATCTCTGGTTGTGCTGTAGGGAAACCCAACCATCGACGGAGGCCCTGACCAGAGACGTGGGTAATCCCAAGGTGGGTTCGGGTCCTACGAATGCCTCTGATGAACCTAGTCTAGCTAGTTCACCGGCAGTTTCGTTTCCCAGGATCCCCTAATGACCAGGGACCCAGACAAGTCTTAGCGAATTCAGCCTGCCGACCGAAGGAAGGAAAATAGTTACCCTTAATTTGTTTTTATTTTAGTATTAGTGAATTAGGATAGGAAAAACTGGCACACTCTTTGGAGCTGGTAATTAAAAATGTACATTTGTTTTTTTTTTAAATAAATGAATTGTTTTATAAGACAATTTGAGGTGAAGTTCTTATTCTACATAATGGAATAATTAATTTTCTTAGCTGGAAGTGTGTTGTTTGGAGCGTTGAGCCGCGGCTAACGTCTCCACTAAGGGGCTATCTCCTATAAATTCGCCAAGGGGGATAGCAAAGATCATGTCAGCTATGACAAGAGTGATGGGGTGGCGACTTGTGCCAATGTCATCAGGCCCGCGCGGGTTCTTAACGAACCCTTGTCACGGAACGAAGCTGGAAGGGCATTGTTACGTAGTAGGGCTAAGCTAGGTCGTCATAACTTTGTATAGGCTTAGCGTAGGTTCAATTTTAAGGATAATGGGTTAGTTTAGGCTTAGGGTAGGTTAGTGAGCTTAGCTTCGCGATCATTTTTCCGGTCTTGTTTGGTGGTAAGGGCAAAGGCGTTGAACACCCTTTCCTATTCCGTCCACTTCCTCTTCATTCCTCCGTTAGATGTCTGTCCGCTGTCAGGTTAGAGTATTAGGTTTTCTCTTTTCTATTATAACCTTCTCTTCCTCTTCCTTCTATCTTCCCTTAGCTAGCTTAGGCACGTCTTTTTGTGTGTGCAATGGGTGATGTGCGAGTGAGATGGACAAGAACCACACCGTCCGACGAGCTAAGCCGTGCAAACACTATCGTGCCGCCGTCCTCCTCCTCCTCATCGAAGCTGCCCCTGTGGCTAAAATAACCCAACTGCAACAGGATATGGCAGCATAACCTCTTCTAAAATTTTAACGTACTCAGCACCGTCCATTATACCCTTGATAGGACACATAGGCCCAAACCCATTTTATGATAAACAGGCCCAAATCATTAGTCTTGCTCCTCTGTGTTTAACAATTTCAACTGTATAACGGGGATTATTTTCTTCATTCTTTGGAATTCTTACATATTCCCGACGATCCTTGAACCCAAATAAGACTATTTTGCTTTCATTGCTCCACAGAATATTCCTCCATTCCTCCTTAGGCCAATCTTTGTGAAACTTTGCGAATGCCAATCTTTTTTGCACATGCTTTTTTATCAAAAGCGGTACTGTTCGCGGGCTTTGAGCTGGTAGTTTAGCCTCTTGAAGACGTATTCTAACCGTCACAGCACTAACCGGAAGTTGGAGTTCATCCCTTATCTGTCTGGGGCTTATTGAAGGGTTCTCCTTTGCCATGTTGATAATTTTTCGGTCACTTCGCTTAGCCGTCACTCTTTTTGGACCGCGCGTTTCGGGCCAAGCTTTTCAGTTTAGCGCATTGCTGACCATTTTCGCTGAACATCCTATGATTTCCTGGATTGAAGCATATGTTTTTCCCTCCGAACGCAATTTTTTGATCAAATTCCGCACTTCCGTATCTTAGGTACAATGTTTTGATCGACCCATATTTTTTATTTTTAAAGCATGTTAATAAAAAACAACATATACAAAAAAAGTTCAATTACCAAACAAGAATACACAAATATTTTTTAAACTCTAAACAACAATTTCTGAGACGCTTTATGGTGGTCGCCGTGGCGTAGTGGGTAGAGTGCGACGCTCACACGCCGAAGGGTATAGGTTCGATTTCCAGATCAACACCAATTTTTCTAATATTTCACGGCACCACCTCTTTCGAGCTGCTCACAACACTCAAAGAGTAATAACTGTCTAGGAAAGCTTCACAAATTTCGCCGCTCGGAGTGGGCAAAACACTGTAGGTCCCTTCTACTCGTGAGAGAACAGTAGCGCGCACAACACGAGTAGTCGATGAGCAAGCTAGGCCCTGGTCCCCCTTTGGACTGTAGCGCCAACAATTATTATTATTATTTATGGAAAAAACAAAAACAGGCTTCAATCAACAGATTTCAATGATTGAGTTAAAAAAAGAGGAAGTAAGCCTTTATTTTTTTTTTCTGGTATGGTATCTTAGTTACCGGAAAATACAATAAAATCGGATATACATTTGATAGAAACGATCTTCTTAGAAGTGTGTTACTAGTTACCTACTACTGCTAATTATCTTCTACTATTTTTATGAAGACAACTGTACCTTATAGAACAGCCAGATTAATTTGAATGACTAACAAAAACGTTCAAAAGGAGCATATAATCCATAGCCTACTTAAACTTACCAAAATATTAAAAAAGAAACGTACAAACCGTAGCCTATTATAAAAAGTTTAAAAAAATTGCTTGTTCCCATTAATATGCACACGACTGCAGCTACCTCTTGCAGTCCCAAGCTGGTTCTTTACGATTCCATGAACATGAGCATGACCGGGAGTGGAGGAAGCTGTTTTGACTTTTCAAAAAAACAGCGCTTCTTGCGGTTTCTAGTCCAGTTGCCTTCTTGAAAAGGGTCTTGTATGACACCTTCCATTTAGTCAAATGTTCATGGAAGATGGTAAGGCAGCGAATTCCGCAACAACCCGAAGATTCTTAAAATCTAAGACACGTACGAAGGTTGACCTTTTATATTTCGAGATTGGGCAACACTAGTGCTGCAATCTAGCAACTGCCAGCTCTATCGTAAAGTTTGACATTTTTGAGGTTATACGTACTCAGAACGTTTTGACATACGAGCGCTATTTGTGTTGTGTACCGTAACTTAAAAGATTCATCTCGCCAAATAAATGGAATTGAATCGTCAAAATTTTCGTGCGATTATTTTTTACAAATTTCGACGTGGATTAGCTCAACCACAGTGCATCGTTGAACTTAATTTAATTTTTGGCGATGAAGCTCCATCAAGGACCAGTGTTTATCAATGGTATGGTGAATTTAACCGAGGGCGTAGTTCACTCCAAGACGAATTTCGTGAAGGTGGTCTAAAATCAGTTGTTGCTCCGGAAACCATTGATGCTGTGCGCAAACTGATATTGCAAGATCGTCATGTGAGATCGTGAGATTGAGACAACCTTAGGCTTTAGCGGGACCAGCATACATTTAATATTGCATGAACATTTGACCGTCAAAAAATTTGTTCGCGTTGGATCCCACACAATTTGTCAATCGCTCAAAAAGAGGCTCGTGTCGATTGGTCGAAAGAAATGCTCCAAAATTGCGATCGCGGTGCATCGAAACACGTCTGTGACATCGTGACAGGTGGTGAATCGTGGATTTACGCGTATGAGTCCGAAAGTAAACAGCAGTCGACTGTATGGGTGTTTCAAATCGAGCCAAATCCAACAACAGTTGCTCGGGCACGAAGCAATTCCAAGCAAATGTTCGCCTGTTTTTCGGAAAAACTGGACATGTCGCAACCATTCCATTAGAACAACGCAGAACAGTCAATTCTGAGTGGTACACAATTTTTGCCAGTTGTCTTTCAAGAAATCAGGAAAACCAACCGCCGAAGAAGGATCACTCTTCACCACGATAATGCGAGCTCTCACACATCGGCTCAAAGAACTGCATTTTTGAGCACTCAAAACATCGATTAGATGAGTCATCCGCCGTATAGTCCTGACTTGGCACCGAATGACTTCCGTCTATTGCCGTACGTAAAAATAAAATGAGAGGTCAAAGTTTTGCGACACCTGAAGTAGCGGTTGATGCGTTAAGAATTCATGTTTTGGAGATACCTCAATCAGAGTGTCAAAAGTGCATCGACAACTGATTCAAACGCATGCAAAAGTGTATAGATCTTAATGGGGAATATTTTGAAAAACAATAAACCTAGTTTCGATAATTAATATTTGTTTTTGTCTCTAATTCCGAAATATAAAAAAAGTAACCCTCGTTACAGTGTCCTCTTTTAAGGGACTGCAATGAACAAAGTGTGCTTCTGTAAATTGATAAGATTGTGAGAATTCGCAAGCTAAAGAGGGCGCATTGACTAACGCTCGGGTTTGCCGCAGACTTCAGCTCCAGTCAGATTAGTAGATGAAGGAGACCAAAGCCTTTGACACTTCAGATCGACATTTCCAATCGATCTGAAGACTGAATGCAATGGAGTTGGAGTTGATTGCAACATTTCAGTTCAATCCTCTCTCCAAGGAAGAGGCTCATTTCTAGCTGAATGATTTAGTCAACAAGGGATTAGTTCAATTCTCTTATCAAATCAGCCCGCGCTTCAAAACAACGCCAAAAGAGACAAAAGCCGCAAAAGTTGTTTGCAAAAGTTTAGCTTCTGTTGTCACCATTTTTCAGTTTGAACAGTCAAGTCGTTCACTCATCAACACAATCCCGTTGTCCCATTGAGAAGTGAACATCCAACTAGAAACCATCCTCTCGTTACAGCTTCAAAGGAAACACAACAAAAACTCCGAAAGCAGAAAAACACACGGAATCTCAAGCTGAATGGATATCATTAAATAAATGTATCCACGGAACAAGTGGATGCATGACTTTTGACTACGGGAACAGGGAAAACAGAGAGTTTCTCACACCGCGCCTCATCCACACCCCATTCGATAGGTCGCCGTCATCAAAAGCAACGAGCGTCGTAAAAGAACACAAAAAAATAACAACGACCACCACCAACAACAACTCGACTGCGCGACGACTTCCGAGCGTTTTAACCCGATTGGATCCATGAAATTGAAGATTGAATACGAATTGAATCCGAAGAATATGCTAATCTCCGGAGATCCGTTTGCTTCTTTTTTTATGCGAGAGCGAGTGCTTCGCTCATTTGTTTTGTTCTCGCCGATGATGATTACACCGCCATCCACTCGGCAGAAGGGTTGCAGATACATTAGGCAAAGTGTGCGAGGCAAAAAAATGGCCAGTGACAAGGGTCCAGCAGGACCAAGCACTTCACAGTCGGCGTTGTAGTTGCCGCTGCAATTCAATACCTTGGACCCGATTAAGTTGATTAAATTCCCGGGACTCGATGCTTAATGACGGTTCTTGAGAGGGTTGCATCCCGGCTATTCGTGGTTAATTTAAGGGTAAATGTTTATCTCATTGATTGCAAGTGAGGGGGAGGTCTGAACGCTTTGGACGTTTTGTTGTCCCGCTGAAATCGATTGAGCCAATACCTGGAGGGGTGCGTGTCACCCTCCCGCACGGACCAGTGGATCTTTGAAGTTACACAACTCTACTGCTGCTGCTGCTGCTGAGTTATGGAATAATAAATTGGCAGACAAAATATCTTCCGCCCGACTGGACGGAAGGGTTAATTGGGATTATAGACGAACTGAATGCGAAGGCCTAAGTAAACAGTGCCTGGCGGCACTGTTGGGAAACTATTTACTCCCGTTTACTTCTGCAAATTGATTAGATTGTTGCCACTAATTGCATTCGGGGATGTGGCTGGGCTCTGTAGCGCAAGAGGTGGCCGGCGTCCTTGAGGGAGTTTCTAATTCGTGAACTGGCACAGGACATGAATTTGTAATGGCAGCCAAGGCGATGTGTCACTAGTTGGTAATGGGTTGGGTGCCTGAAGGGATGTTCTAGCTTCACTCATGGGTCAAGCAGAAGACGAAGTGCAGACAAGCGGCACCTGCAGCGACCCAAAACAAAGGCAACAGTATCTCTTCTCTGTTCTTCAGTTTGTGTAAAATAACGATGTCTAGCATGGTGTTAGATAAGGCACCGCCCCTTCGGAGTGCCTAAATATACAAACGGCATACAGACCGTTGAAAGATCACCGCAGCATACGACAACCTTAAACTTGTCAAGGGCTTCTCGCATTATCCAGAGGGCCCAGCACTCAGTCGAGACTATCAAATTTCGAAGAAAAGCTCCTGCAGACTGTTAAATGGTTCACATTTCGCTGTGAAGCCAGAACACTCCATTCAACCCCGATGACGATAAGCAGGAATCTCTCCCCGAGTTCTGGGCAAAGTCAAACACAGCTTAAGCTGCAGCTGCTGCAGCGGACTTTCTGCAGACTTTTTAAAAGCGGCTTGAGGTAACTTGGCTCGACGCATGAACCCTTCATAGATGTGGCAGGTCCTGGAAATGACCCAACATTGAAGCCGCATATGACATCGTGCGAAGGGACGAAATGTACAGCTTGACATTCCTAGCGGACTCCTCAGATTGCGTTGGATAATGGTACACAACAGAGACCTCAACAAAAGCTCTAGTGCAAAAAAAAAAAAAACTTGAAGACAAGTTAACGAGCCCTTCACACGGCATTCTTGACACTGGAGACATGATTTTACAGAATTCCGTTCAGCTGCAGCTTTGGCAGGATGACATTGACGCGATGGGGCGCCCGTAGTAACTTGTTAATGAGGCGTCTTCTGGGATTTAAACCGAAACGGCTAAAATGGGTGAGGCCCTGTCCACCCCGGACTGTAGTGCCATAAGAAGATGGCTTAAATGGGACAGAAAAACAAAATGCGCAAAAGGACTGCACTAACAACAACAGACAAGGCGAAGCAGCTCGAAGCGAACTTGAGAGGTTGAAATTTAATCCTTACTCCAAAGGTACCCTTCAAAAGGCCTGTTTCACTTTCCATCGCATCTACTCATTGAAAATCTTCCTAGAAAAGGCTCAAGAAGAACAAATCGGCACTCACCACCTATCCGTGGATTTTAAGGTCGCATATGAAAGTGTGCAAAGAGACGAGCTACACAATGTCATGTCTAGTTTTGGCATTCTTACCAAACTCGTTAGTTTGTTTAGGATGACGATGGAGAACTCTCGCTGCTCTGTCGAGGTCGGTAATAAACCCACCGAGACCTTCAATTTCAAAAAAGGTCTTATACAAGACGACGCACTGTCATGTGACTTCTTCAACATCATCCTCGAGAAGATCGTGCGTAACTCACAAGTCAACACCAGAGGCACGATCTTCCAGAAGTCAGTTCAATTGCTAGCTTACGCTGATGACATTGATGTGATTGAACCAGCTCAGCGATCCGTCAATAAAGCATTTGCTGGAATTGAAGCGGAAGCGGTTATAATGGGTCTGGCTGTAAATGAGGGCAAAACTAAGTACATGTTGTCATCAAGGAAGGACACACAACATCGACAAAGCGTAACATTAGGCAGCAGAAACTTTGAGGTAGTCAAGGATTTCGTCTATCTCGGCTCCTCGATAAATGAACTTCTTCTTCTTCGGATGGCTCTACAGTCCAGGGTGGATCTGAGCCTCAACCAACATGCCTCTCCAGCTAGCACGATCTCTTGCCAGCTGTCTCCAATTGCGCACTCCAAGTTGGTTGATGTGGGATTTGGTTTTACGTGATCACCTGCCTTAACGGCTTATATCACGGGGAACCTTTTTCCCAAGAGTCGTAGATAACGCAAGACTAAACGCCTTAGTTACCCAAGTACCAAACTGGGATCATGCTTGAGGGGCAATCACCCCACCTTGGTTTGATGCGAAGCCTTCCTAAAACCTCTTCAGCTCTTTGGGTCGCAGCGCCCGGTTGAGAATGCAACTCCACACTGAGAAGGGATAGTCCCCTAAACGACTTGCCTAGTTTTGCTTAAACAATGGGCTAGACAAGTCAGCACAGTACACTATCCTCGACTCTACCCGCGATGTTAGGTGGTAAACCACAGCCACCACGAAACTCCCACTAGGGGGCCTACCGCAATGGTCAGGCTGGAACCGAAGTTCCAGGGGCCCCTGACCTCCCGTGGCACCAGAATATAGCCTCTGCTTAAGCTGTCACTATCAGTCAGGTTCCCTCTAAGCCTGGGTCTGTTAGCCGCCATCCCGCCACAGATGGTCTTTCCTCCATCAGTGTTTCCGTTGTCACTATAAATAGTGATACGGATGTGATTTTGAATCATGTGATTCATAAATCCAGTCACATCATCTGGAATCCAAGTTGGTTGATGTAATTTTCCACTTGTGTGCGCCATCTCAGTCTAGGACGTCCTCTGTTGCGTTGTTCCTGTGGTTCGGATTCGAAAACTCTTCGGGCCGGAGCAGTGCTGTCCATACGCTTGACTAGGCTCATGCCGCCGTACAGCCCATACAGTTCGTGGTTGAATCTTCTCCTCCAGATGCCATCAACGCAAACAGGACTAAAAATCGCACGCAGAACTTTTCTCTCGAAGAGACCAATGGCTTCCTCATCCGCTTTTAACAAAGCAAAGTAAAGTAAAGTAAAGCAGGACTGGGATGATCAAGGTGTTGTACAAAGTACTTTGGTCGTTCAGGAGAGGGCTTTATTACTCAATTTCGTCCTAAGCCCAAAGAAACGGTGATTGGCAAGAGTGATGCTGCGCTTGTTTTCGGCACTGATGTTGTTGTCCCTATTCACCGCGGACAACAACATCAGTACCGAAAATCGATAAATAAACACCAGTACCGAAATCAAACGCAGAATCACTCTTACCAATAGCTGTTTCTTTGGGCTCAAGAGGCAATCGAAAAATAAATCCCTCTCTCTAAGGACTAAGCTCGCTTTATATGAAAGCTTGATCATCCCAGTCCTTCTCTATGGCGCAGAAACCTGGACGTTACCAAAGGCGGATGAAGAAGCCATTAGTCTTTTCGAGAGATTAACTTTGCCTGTGATTTTTGGTCCTGTTTGGCAGTTGGAGAAGAAGATTCAACGACGAACTCTATGGCTGTACAGCGACATGCGCCTTAAGATGGCTAGGCCATGTAGAGCGTATGGACATCAATGCAAAGGCCCGCAAAGACTTCGAATCTTAGCCACAAGTACAGCGCAACCGAGGACGGCCTAGGCAAAAGTTGCGGACGCAAGTGAAGAAGGACCTCAAACAAATTGGAGTGCGCAACTGGAGACAGCTGGCGAAAGAGCGTGCTGGCTGGAGTGGCATGTTGGTTGAGGGCGAAGTTCACCCCGGACAATAGCGCCACAAGAAGAAGAAGAAGAAGAAGAAGAAGAAAATCATGCCGGTGGTTTTTCCTATCGACCGGTTACTTTTAACATGATTATAAATTCTTTGTACTTGATAGGCAGTGTTGTGGTTGCCTGTAAAACCAAACTGTTCGGAAATATATGACTATTACAACGATTTTCACAATCTTTTCTCTAAGATTTTTTCCATAAACTTTAATAAGGTTACTTAATAGGCTTATTGATCTATAACTACCCGGATTAAATGCTATCTTACCTGCTTTTAATATGGGTTCAACTTTGGCAATTTTCCATTTGATCAGAAAGTACTGCATTTTAAGGCAGGAGTTGATAATATATACTATCATTTTGATCACCATTATTGGTAGTTCCTTAAAATAGTTGTTTCTTACATGATCCAATCCTCCAAACTTTCTAATTACCAGATTATTTATAAGAAACAAGGTTTCATTTAAGGCGACGCACTGTCATGCGACTTCTTAAAAATATTCTTTTCGAAGATCGTGCGTAACTTAAAAGTCAATAAGAGATGCATGATCTTCTTAAAGTGAGCGCAATTGCTAGCTTACGCTGATGACATTGACGTTGATTGCAGAAGCACAGCAAGCTATCAATGAGGCGTTTGCCGGTATTGAATCCGAAGCCGCTAAAGTTGGTTTTGGTAGTTAACCAGGTCGAAACAAAGTACATGCTGTCGTCAAGGAACAACACACAACATCGACGTCACAGACAGAGCGTGACATTAGGCAACAAAACTTCTATCTCGGCTCCACGGTTAATATGGACAACAACACCAGTACCGAAATCAAACGCAGAATCACTCTTGCCAATCGCTGCTTCGTTGGGCTCAAGAGGCAATCGAGGAATAGATCCCTTTCTCGAAGGACTAAGCTCGCTTTATAAAACAGCCTGATCATCCCCGTCCTACTTTAGTGCGCGGAATCTTTGAGTTAGCGAAGCCGGATGAGGAAGCCCTTAGTCTTTTCTAGAGAAAAGTTTTGCGTGCGTTTTTTGGTCCTGTTTGCGTTGATGGCATCTGGAGGAGAAGATTTAACTACGAACTCTCTGTATTGTACAGCAAAATGCACCTGATCAAGCGCCTTCGGATACAACGCTTAAGATGGCGTGTGGCGCATGGACACCACTGCTCCGGCCCGAAAAGTCTTTGAATCCGAACCATTGGGACAGCGCAACAGAGGACGGCTTAGGCTAAGATGGCGCACTCAATTGGAGAAGGACCTCAACCAACTTAGAGTGCGCAATTGGCCGCAGCTGGCGAAATATCGTGCTGGCTGAAGAGGCAGCAGGTCCATCCCCGACTGTAGCGGCACATGGAGACGAAGAAGAGATTTCCGTCGTTTTAATATGTCAGACAGACTCGATTCGAGAAGACAGACAATTTGTAGAGCAAGCTTGAGTGCTACGGCATTGTCGAGAAAGAATCTAGCAGCTCCTAAGAACCGTTGGATTGAAAGCCGTGGTCCGTTGAATTCAAAGTCGTGCCCGACTTATTGTCGAAATTGTCATCCAAGTCACTCTCCGGTTCTTTAATAAACGGTGGAACTCTACTCCAAGTTTCAATTCAAGACTCTGTTTGGTTAACAATCCAAGTGTGAAACGATGACGGTTGAAGACAAATGCCACCACAGCACTTTCGCAATCTATTGACTCGAGAGATTTCGTACACTTAGATCTGGTTTCCCAACTGGCGCTTGTCTATCACACGCCTTTGGACACAAAGGACTCAATCTGGTGGAGTCACTGCAGCACTTTCTGTAGGGCGATCTTATTCGCCCGCACTTTGCTTCCACGAAATGTTATACCGATGCTCTTAAGTTCAAACGAGTCGTTTCCTCAGCTTCGTTCTCTTCTCACTCTCCTTTTCAGAAATAAAGGCAAATCGTGATAGAGGGTACGCACCAGTGGGTGAGAGCAAGTGCGCTCCAAAAAAATGCAAGCTAGTAGCAAATGGTATGGCAAATAAATGAAATGAACCTTCCGTAAAGTGAAAGCTAGTAGACGGCTACTAGCTACTAGCTAAGGCAGAGGCTTTATCAAGTGAATCAAGCTCATTGACTCATGAAATGAAGATTAAGGTATCGCTTTCTTACCAATGAAGTGGCATTCGTTTTCCAGAAGCCACCCATCAGAACATTCCTGAACACCAACATGACTCACAAAGAAATGCTTCTTTGTGAGTCATGTTAGGCTCACATCAAAGTCTGTCAGTCGCATCCACCAGCAAGTCGTTCAAATCAGCTCACACAGAGGAGAATATTTCGAAAATTGTCAGCCTGGCGCCCCTGTCATTCACCGCGCCCATTCCCGACAAGACCGCCGCCCAGCTAAATCCAACATCAAAGTCTATCTCGCACCACGCATTTATGATTTTCAATCAAAAACCAACAAAAGAATTCATCAAACGCCGAAAAGCACCATCGAGCAGAGTCATCCAAAACCAAAGAAAAACCAAAACGAGAGTCCCCACCCCCTTGGCCAGTAATTACAAATAAAATTCCAATCATTTCGGCCGGACCGCAATCACAAGCCCCAAACGGCTTAATAAATTCTTCCAAATTATAAACAAACACACACCCGTATGCGCGGAATGTGTCTGTGTCTATCGGCCGCGTCAACTGCGCGCTACAAGAATCCAAAAAAACTGCAAAAAAATTCGAACAAATTATCATTCGGACGCATATCCGAATCAAAGGCCGAGATCGCACGAAAAAAGTTAATTATTCAAAAAGTGGAGCTAGCAAAGCGGCTCCTGTATTTTTTTATTGCGCACACACTTAATCTGTTTCCCAACCAATATGTATCGACAGAAGTTCTTAAGCGTCCGCGGTGGTGGCGGTGTTTGTGTTTAAATCTTGTATCTGGGCACGCTAGGTGCTCTTAGTCGCCGCCGGCATCTCGACGGTTTTGTGCTTTTCTTGTGCGTTTTTGTTGCTCGGCCAAAGTTTGTTGTTTTTACGCTGTGCTATTCGGGGAACGTTAAAAAAAATCGCGATCCAAATCGGTCTGGCTAGCTGCTGACTGACACATTAAAGAGATGTTAGCCAGCCGACCCCGAATCGCAGCAGCGGCTGGCACAGCGGACCCGAGGGTTTGTTTATTTGCTTCCACCGTGTGTCTACTAAAGATATTTGATTTATTCGAATGAGTTTTAGGAAAAACCAAGGTGGCGCAGAGCGGCAGCGTGCGTTCCATTTGGAAGCGGAAATGGTATGAGTGATTTTTCATTTGCATCGTGAGAGAAAGGGTTGTGTCTTGGGTGGTTTAGATGATGAGGTGGAACTCGGCTCAATGTTGTCGACTTTGTTCATAGTGCAAGAGAGGCCCTCATTCAGTTCCCAATTCTTCAGAGCTCTTAGCAAGCATTGTGGCCTCCTACAGTCCATTGTGATTTGAAAACCAGTCGGTTCCATATAAAGAGCTCTCTACCTAACCAAAATCCGGCAGATGTGAGAAGACTTGAAATTCCTTACTGCCTCCGGTAGGCTACAATATTTGGTGATCGCGGAAGGCGGCAACAGTGATTGCAAAATATGGCAAGCCACCTAACGAGGAAGTCATTTAGGCCTTTGTTTATCGCTTAGGAGCAGGCTTTGACCGATAAAACCCTTTTTAACTGGCTTTCAGCACTCACTGACCAAATTTTAAATGACGTTGTCGAGTTCAAGGTGCCAATAAAGCTACGCCAGTGCACCTTGACACATCATGCACTTCAGTTGAATGACTTCCGAGCCGTTCGGAGCGAGAACATCTGCTATGAACACGAAGAGAATTATTCTTACAAGTCAGCCCAACTGTTGCATATCCAGATGTCATCGATTTCTTCGCGGACTTTCACAATTCCAAGAAGAGGAGAATCCAACTAGTTTGAGTTCAAGTGTGAACAAAGCACACTTTTTTTCCCGTCAAAAAAAATTTTAGTTCACATCGAGTAAGTCAAGAAGTTTGCCTCCCTCGGAGAAAACGTAAAATCCACAAATGACATCGATGCAGCGATCGCACGTAGAGCAGGTCCTGGCTGATGAGTGAATTGCGTTAACTTGCCTGCCTGTTCGGTTTCAACCACGGAGCCCACTTCCTAAGAATCGTGAATAATACATGAGTAGACGCCTGAGTACCGAGCTGAGTTAACAAGAGGAACCCTAACTCCACCTAGATAGGAAGGTGGAGTTAGGATCTGCTCTGTTGGACGCAGGATCAGATTGAGAATGTTTTTCTCCACTGAGCCGGGAAAGTTCCCTAACACCCTGGTTTTTGTCACAAGATTGAACAATCAGCCATAGACTAGACAGCATGGTACAGCAAGCTCGACTCTGCCCGCCATATTTTATTTTAAGCCACATCCACCCGAGAGGAGCTACCGCACAGTCAAGGTGGAACCGATGTTCCAGAAGTTCCTGACCTTCTGTACCACTAGAATATAGCTGCAAGCTGTCACCACAACTCGGAGTCTGGTAGCTGCCACCGTCCCAAATGGTCTTTGGGTCCATCAATGTTTCCGTTCGGTCACATAATCTGGAAGTTACTCCTGGCAGCCAAAATAACTGCGATCAAGATCACCCCACGCGCAGGATCAATAATATGCTCTAAAGTCCTTTTTTAGCCGGCGGCTGGATGATAAGTGAAATTGATTGTGGACATGCAAAATTTGCATAGCAGCCGCGAAACGTCCCTGTTTGCCGCGGAGCCGAGGTAGACGAAGTCCTTGACTACCTCGAAGTTTCTGCTGCCTAGTGAGACGCTCCGTCCGAGACGTCGATGTTGTGTGTCCTTCCTTGATGACAGCATGTACTTCGTTTTGCCCTCATTTACCGCCAGACCCATTTCAGCCGCTTCCGCTTCAATACCAGCAAACGCTTCATTGACGGCTCGCTGTGTTCGTCCAATCACGTCAATGTCGTCAGCGTAAGCTAGCAATTGAACTGACATCTGGAAGATCGTGGCTCTGGTGTTGACTTGTGAGTTTCGCACGATCTTCTCGAGGATGGTGTTAAAGAAGTCACATGACAGTGCGTCGTCTTGTCTAAGAGCTTTTCATTGAAAGGTTTTATCTCCATGTGAGGGATTTGAAAAATTCTTTGGAGAAGGGATTGAGCAAATATTATTCTGATCCGTGCTGTTACATGACCTACACAAAATGTGAGGACAAGCAGTTTGTACTACCGCAGGGTGGTTTTTTAATTTATCTCGAAGTACTTGTCCATGCTGCAACTATAGGAGCACATTCGACTTAATTTATAGACTCCGGGTCTCAAAGAAATTTTACGGCCCTAATCCGCTTATTCTTAAGATAAATTCCTTTAAGAGCTTCGAAAGCAAATTGATGTGCTTACAAGAATGCGTGGAGATGACGCATCTGTTCTTTTTTCCAATGAGCATCTATTTTTTAGCGAGAAATATGGTAACAAACTGAATGACCAAATTTATTTGTCGGACGGGTTTTTCGAAAATTTTCACCTTCCGACGGCCACCAGATGGTATGCAGCAGAGGTGGTGATGGTTTGAGCCGCTACAACCAACGATGATGTATTGTTGGACCGTGGCGTCAAAGTGTAGGCTATGCTGTACTTTGAATCTGTCTTAGAGGCAGTTTTAAAGTTTTGGGCAATCTAATACTTCATTCGGACATCGTGGACATTGCAACAAGTCTCGAAACCGTATCACAAAACGCGCATCAACTAAGATTGTTAAAAACAATATTTTACACTTCGTTCCTTTGATGCAATCGATTGAGTTTTTTGTTTGGGGTAGTGTGAACGTAAAGGTTCGACTTAAGCTAATTCATCGGCGAGAATGGGGCACAATACCACGAAGCTACTTGTATGCAGCGTGCGATGGTTTCTTCTGCTGTCTCAAAGCCATTATTCGGATAACATGACAATCCCCAGGAGGACCAGGGCCTAGCTTGCTCATCAATTACTCGTGTTGTGTGTAGTACTGGTCCCTCACGAGTAAGCGCAACCTACACTTTTTTGCCGACTCCGAACGGCTAAATTTGAGAAGCTTTCTTAGACAGTAATTACCCTTTGAGTGTTGTCAGCAGCTAGACCTTCTGCATGTGAGTGTCACACTCTACCCACTACGCCACAGCGGCAACTACATTTGAAGGAAGCAATTGCAAAAAATGATCCCATATAAAAAAGAGTAAAGTTCTCTTCCACCAATAAAATGTGTTACAAGTCGTTGGCTACCATGGCCAAATTGCACGAATTGGACTTTGAATGGCTTCCACAGCCACCACTCTAGATCTGGCCCCCAGCAACTTCTACCTCTTTTCAGACCTAAAAATGGATAATTTTCACCGAAGATGAAGCCTATGTGGAGACCAAAGATGGCTAATAAATAATATAAGGTTGTCAAGTGTGGCCGCCATGGCGTAGTGGGTAGGGTGCAACGCTCATACGCCGAAGGGTCTAGGTTCGATTCCCGGCTGAACACCTCGAATTTTTTACGGCACCACCTCTTTCGAGCTACTGACAACAGTCAAAAAGTAATAGCTGTCTAAGAAAGCTTCTCAAACTTCGCCGTTCGGAGTCGGCAAAAAACTGTAGGTCCCTTCTACTCGTGAGAAAACAGTAGCGCGCACAACACGAGTGGTTGACGAGCAAGCTAGGCCCTAGTCCCCCTGTGGGCCAACAATTATTAATATTATTAAGGTTGTGAAATATCTCCCTTCCGCCTTTTTGTCTTTGTCGAAATTTCCGGCTATGTGCAAAGCGCTACAGAGCTCGTATCTGTCGTCAATACTATAAATCATTTTAAAAGTCTTGACATAACCTACAAAACGCTATTTATGATTAGTTTTGACATTGCGTTCAACAGTTATAGACGTGTAAACATGGAGTTCACTAACGCCGAAATTCGCACTATTTTAAAGTTTTCCTTAGTTAAAGGCAAATCCGTGGTACTCCATCACTTCGAACCGCGGAGTAATGGTTTCGACGATTCAGAGTCAGTGAAAACGACACCATGGATAAGCCAGCCGGCGGGAGCCCTGTGACGACGAATCATGGAAATCATCGAGTTAGACCGGCAAGTGGCATCTCGTGACATCGCCCAGGTTATGGGTGTTAGTCATCAAACCATTTTAAGCCATCTGCAGAAGGCTGGATAAAAAAAAGTTTGATGTTTGGGTGCGACGCAAAAAAACCTTCTGGACCGAACAACGCCTGCGATGTGCTGCTGAAACGTAACGAACTCGACCCATTTTTGAAGCGGATGGTAACTGGCGACGAAAAATGGATCACATACGACCATATCAAGCGAAAACGGTTGTGGTTGAAGGCCGGTAAATTGTCCTAAACAGTGGCCAAGCCGGGATTGAAGGCCAGGAAGGTTTTGCTGTGTGTTTGGTGGGATTGGAAGGGAATCATCCACTAAACGCTGCTCCTATATGGCTAGACGCTTATTTCTACCATCTATTGCGATCAACTGGATCGCTTGAAGCAGGCGATCGACAAGAAGCGTGCAGAATTGGCCATTACGAAGGGTGTAGTGCTCCACCAGGACAACGCCAGACCACACACTTCGTTGATGACTCGTCAGAAGCTACCGGAGCTTGGATGTCTAAGGATTTAAATTCTCTTATTTAAATGAAACACAATTCGTCACGTTTTAATTAATTTTCCGACCGTCTTCTGCGACATCTGAACAGCAATTCCCTTAACCGCCGCATGCGTGGCGTTGACATTTTTTTACTTAAGATCTTAAATAGATCTTAAATATTACCGGCAGCACTTTGAATGTATGTGTGCTTACAGACGGGAGGTTTTATTGCAACCAAGTGATTGTCACCTGTTCCTGTCCATAGCGAACGCCCTTGGTGGTGTGAAGTTGAACTCAAAAGAGGCTTGTTAAAAGTGGCTGTCCGAGTTCTTTGCAAATAAGGTTGGAGACTTCTACGAGGGGGGTATCATAAAGTTGCCGTCTAGATGGAAACAGATTATCGAACAAAACGGCGCATATTTCAACTAAATCCGATCAGTGTAACGCTTTTTATGAAGCATTGAATGAAAAGCAAATAAGCGGAAGGGAGACATTTGGCAACCTTATATTTTGCACAGTTCTGTAACTAATAGGAAGTCAGCTGCAAACTTGAGTCCGTTCCAAGAAAACCGCCTAAGCTCTATAAAAGACATTAGTACCACTCTTGCGCAAGTTCTTCGGCTGCACGTGGTATGTTAAGGGATCATCCACGCGAAAGAATGAAAATAATTGTTCAATCGTTTTATATGGCCGTCAGCAATTGATCCTTCCTTACCCGAGGCACGCCGTAGACTCTGAACTGTATACGTGGTGCGGGAATCAGCCTCACGAACAAACCCGTTGTGTTGAAGGTCAGGCTCATTATTTAGCCCTTGGGCAGAAGGTTTCGCTGCATGCATTGGTTCACCATACAACAGATACTGTGATGGCTATCCAGAAGGAGCCACCAGGAGACTGCATATCAACATGGCATGTGCACCTGCGAGGATAGAGTTGGCAGCTTGTCTTGTTGAACAGGACATTGCCCCAAGTGCCAAGCCCATTCCCATCCGAATCGCAACATCAGAGAACGCGAATACAAATTAACCTTCAAAAACGTTCAATATGCGACGTCGGTGGTGAGCTCCTATGTATGGCAAGCTAAACGCCTTCATGTTTCACTGCTTCTGGAAAAACGTCCTGGATTTCCACTTGTGTAAACTGCCGACTTGTGCGGCTGCTGATGCGATCACAAACATTATTTCGCTGGGCATGAGGTCCTTCATTCCTCACAGAGTGAAGAGCATCAAGCCTAAGGCAAACGCGTGGTACGACTCGAACTGCAGAGGCTATCAAGATGAGAGAGTTGAGTTTCCGGGATTATAAAGCCAACCCTTCTGGGAAAAGTTCAAACGGATTCGAAATGATTGTAATGCATTAATAAGACGTGTTAAATTCTCCTTTGACCAAAAGTTGAGGCAAAAAGTTCTACAATGCCCCAAGGGTAACAGAAGCTTTTGGTCTTTCTTAAAAAACATAAGGAATTCAGCCTCGTCTTCGATCCCAACGCTCATTTGCAATGACATTCCAGCTGTCAGCTCTTTGGACAATGCTAATCTGCTGGCTGCACACTTTGCAGCTAGCTCAACGCTGCCAGATAGCACTTTGTCCCCGCCTGTGCTTGAGAGCGTAAATTTCTCCATGGGGCAAATCCATTTTCGTACTCGTACAGTAGCAAGAGTACTTAAAGACCTAAACACACACAAATTCGCTGGCCCGGATGTTATAACCCCTGTTCTTTCGAAGATGTGTTCTTCTAAGCTGGCAAAACCCCTGCGTAAGCTTTTCCATCTGTCCTACTCCTCAGGGCTCTTTCCGAGTAAATGGAAAACTGCATTTGTCCAGCCCGTCCCTAAAAAGGGCGAATGTTCGTCAGCCACCTCCTAATGACCAATATCACTAACGTCCCTTCTCTCAAGGTCATGGAAAGGCTGATAAACCGTCAGCTTATGAAATATCTTGAGTCCCGGAAGCTTCTTAATGACCGGCAGTACGGCTTCCGAAGCAACCGTTCCACTGATGATCTGATGGCATATCTCACTGAAAAGTGGAACCAATCTTTGCACAATGCAGGAGAAAGCAAGATTGTTGCGCTTGATATTTCAAAGGCATTTGACAGGGTCTGGCGTCAGGCTCTTTTGTCGAAAATGCGTGGTTTTGGGTTCGATGAGTCTCTTCTTCAATGGATTAGAAATTACCTTTCGAATCGTTCAATAGAAGTCGTTTTGGATGGATTCAAGTCTGATATTCACCATATTATTGCTGGTGTTCCCCAGGGCTCTGTTTTGGCTCCGACACTCTTTGTCATTTTTATAAATGATCTCTTGTCTGCTACTTCTAATCCTATTCATTCGTTCGCGGATGAGAGTACCCTCAGCTTCTCATATTCGTTCCTTGGCTCACGTCCCTCCTCTTCGGCTATTGACTTGGAACGGCAACGTATGTTAAGCTCATTAAATTCCGACCTTGACAGGATAATCGATTGGGAAAATAAGAAGAGAGTGGAATTTAATCCTTCCAAAACCCAGTGCTGTCTACTGTCGTTAAAGCGATCACAAAATAATCAGCCGTTACCCATGAACGGCACTTGCGTTGTTGAAACCGAAAGACTTTCCATCCTTAGTATGTGTATCAACCCAAGAATTAGTTGGAACGATCACATATTTGAGGTCGCCAAAAATGCTGCGAAATGTCTAGACTTCCTTAAACGATGCAAGAAGTACTTTACCCCCCCTGATATGGCTACAATATACAAGGCCTACATACGCCCAAAACTTGAGTATAACGCTCCTATTTGGTCAGGTGCTTCTAAGACCTCCCTGCACCTGCTAGATAGAATTCAAAAGCGAGCGATAAAAAACTTATAGGTGACAGTAATATTGCGAAGTCGATTGACTCGTTAGAACACCGACGTAATGTCGCGTCGTTGTCACTCTTTTCTCGCTATTTTATCAACAAATACTCAGATGAATTAGCCAGTTGCATTCCTCCCCTTCAAGAATTCACCCGCAATACACACCTCGCTAGGAATGCCCACCAATTCACCCTCAAGCCCTCTTTCGGACTTACAGTCAAATTCAGAGACTCGTTCTTTAGCCGCACTACACGAATCTGGAATGCTCTTCCCAGCTCGATTTTTCCTCCTCATTACAGTCCACAGGCACTTAAAACCAATGTGCATCGGTACCTCCTCTCCCTCTCTTTCTCTATACCTTCGGCCCGTGCTGAGACTTGATCCGGTCACTTAAGGGTATTCGCAAACCCATTTCGCGCGCGTCAATTATATAAAAAAAACAACATTCTGGTATGTGGTGGACTCTTCATTGCATTCTGATATCCATCCAATGTTAAAGAAGTCGCATCACAGTGCGTCGCCTTGTCTAAAACCGTTCTTGACATTAAAGGTCTCGGTAAGTTCGTTACCGATCTTAATGGAGCAGCGAGAGTTCTCCATCGTCATCCTACACAATTTGACGAGTTTGGTAGGAATGCCGAAATTAGACTTGGCAGTGTATAGCTCGTCTCTATGCACACTGCCTTAAAATAGACGAATAAGTAGTGACTGTCGATCGTATTTTTTGGGTCTTTTCCAGGATCTGCGGTTAATATAAGATTGTGTTTGAATGTGGACCATACTGATAGGGATCTATCCGGCAGTTGATAAGTGAAACAACGAGAGTCCCACTTAACAAGACTTAGCTATACTCAAAACTTCTTTTGACTACGTGCTGTCACATGCGGTTTGACACCTAAAAACTCGTAGTTTTTTTCTGCACGATCTTCCTCAGGGTGGGCATTTAGTTTGGTCGGCGCGCCAGGCTGGAGCCCTGGATTTAGCTGACAACTACTTCTGGCCAGTATTGCTTTAGAACTTCACACAGTGGACTTGACATGATCTGGTAGGCCACGCTCAAAGATGATCTGTGTTCTGGATATTTCCTACACGTAAAATCGACCTTTTTTTGACACATTGAGTTAATCGTTCAGTTGTTTGGCATGCTTTTGTCTCGCTAAACTTCGCAAATCATAGGTTCACTCATGTCCCCATCAAACCACACCAACCAGCCTTAAGTTACAATGGGGAGTTTTCCTCGAACCCTTAGCTTTCTCCTCCGAGTGGACGTCAGCGACCTCCTGAAATACTCTGTTTAACACGATCCTTAAAGTCCCGCCAGCATTATCTTTGAACTAAATTCTTTTGCATTCATATTATTTTCTTATTCTTTTCATATTCCTTTTCTGATCGGCAATCTAATCAAACTGTTGAAGAAGGAACTGTTCCGGCATTTTATGGAACTCCACTCAACGCAAGGACCGAAAGGGAAAGTGATTTCTTGTGCAACAAAGTTGCCTCTGTTTGTTGATGCAGGCGGCCATGTCCAACATCCAAGGTACCCAGCTGTTAGTTTACGCAGTCCTTTCAAAGCCCATTCCCGCACATCTTTGATCGTGCCCTGACGCAGTCAACCCCTCAAGAACAATGCATTTCAACAGATGATCTCCATACACTTTCCGAAACAACATCGCATTTTAATTATCAACAACCAACCACCCACTGTCCCAGCCAAGCGAGGTACCATTACCGCCGGCATTACTAAGCACCACCGATCCGAGCAGGCCAGACAACAGCGTTCGGTTTCTAAGTCAATTAACAACGACTTTGTGGAATGGTTATGGCCATTGGCGAACAGACATGTAACAGACACCAGTGCCGACGGGTTCGTCCCTCCGGACACACCGGACTGTTCCGCCGCGCTAAGTATCTCGTAAAAGCTCCGAAGCCGAGTGAAGAAAAAAACGAACACAACAAATCTGTGCTAATTCCCGTCTCTATCGACGAGCCCGACGAGCCGCACGCAGATCTGGGCCAAAGGGGGAAGCGAAACGGAATTATTCATCACCACATACTTGTTGTGGGAGATTCTGGTGTAATTACCGAGAGCGATCCAGCAAGAAACGAGGCAATAGCTCAGGAATATGTTCATCTCCTGGCTGCTGATGGACATGTGAGTGGCCTCCTTATGGAATTGATTTTTTTCTGCCGCCGCCGGTGCTTGTTTCGAATGTTTAGCGTCTCCTTCGTGGTGGGGAGGAAGTGGCTGAGTGGCCATCTGGATTTGTCGGTCATATTTTGCCGCTGGATTGGTATTTCTCAAGCGAAAATTACATCGATAAACGCTGTTTTCACTCTAAACAAAGAGCACAGGACCAATAACGCAACCTTGTGGCATACTGTTGGAGAGGTGCTCCCGCATGTGGGCCGAGCACTTTCAACCCGCGCCGACGGAATAAACAAACAAAATCGAACCGAAATGATTGCTCTGCGCTATCGAAATATTTTGAATGATTACCTTAAGATATTTACGAACAATAAAACGAGCAGCAGGTGATCGCCGCACCACATTCCGGTTCACAATAACAGCGCGCTGCTGCAGTTATTGTGGTATTGTGTGCTTCTGTTTGCCGATTGCTGCCGTCATCTTGTGCGGCCCAAAACGGCGATAAAGTAAACAGAAGCTAACCGGCTACCGGTGCAGTCGCTGCCGCATTCGATTAATATTCACACGTCCGCCTGAGAGGGCGGGCCGGGGCGGCGGTGTTCGCACGAAAGGCGGACCTATCCAAATGCAAAGCACCGGCGAATTTGCATAATTTTGTTGGCCACACCGGAAAGTGTCGCGATAATTTATGTCTCAATTTGCTTAATTATATGCTTCTGGGTGGAGATTGGGTCCGATGGAGTCAAACGAGTTGAAGGCGATAGCGATAGCCTGTGCGGGGCTAATTGGCTGCCGATTTGAGGCGATTTGTGAAAGGCTGACGCGCGGAATTCCATTTCGGGTAGCTCTTGTGACAAGTGAGAGTTAATCTTGAGCAGATTGAGTGGCTTCTGATTTGGGACAGTTGGAGACAGATGATATGTTTGCGTGCCACTGGCGATGGAGGGCCGCTGGTGGCTGATTAGGAGCAGGGCCGTATAAATAATTCATGGCTCGGAGACAGAAGTGCGTGTCCCTTTCAAAGTTTGCCTCAAATCAGTGCTATCTTAAGAACCACTTTCGTTTGGACAGATTTATTGATCAAATTAGAAAGGGTTATGTCATTTCGGTTAAGGGACAAAGCGTCGAAGTTGCGCAACAAGCGAAAGGGAACGTAGAATTGCCGATGTAAGAAGAGATCTTCGATTCTGTCCAGAATTGAGTCACCAGTTCCAACATTTTCACTTTTTTATAAAAAAAAATTTCATGAACATTTTTGACATTAATACTACGGTACAGGGTGTCCCTGGGTTAGTCAACGGATCGTCGGGTCCCTTTGTGGATGTTCAGCTGTGGGAACTGCGTGCTAGCCACAGAGAGGTGCCGCCCCGAGGCGAAGTCCAACTGCCTGAGTCCGTTGTGTTGTCGTGCAGTCTGTATTTTTCGATGACTCCAGCAAAGATGTCCTCCTTTCAAAGCTGTGCGTTAAAGTCTCCTAGAACGATCTTAGTGTCGTAGCTGGGGCATCGATCGTATGTTCTTTCTATGAGATCATAGAAGTCATCCTTGGTGTTGTCATGCTTCTCCTCTGTTGGGGGCGTGAGCCCAAATTAGGCTGATGTTCCCGAATTTAGCCTTTATGCGGATTGTCATGAGGCTTTCGCTGACGGGATTGTAGATCAAGACTTTTTGCCTAAGTCTGCCTCGAACAACAAATCCGCATCCGCAAAAGCGCTGCCTTCTCTCTCTCTCTGTAGCATCGCTGTAGTAGAAATCGCAGTCCTTCATCGTTTTTATGCTAGGCCCATCCCATCGCACTTCCTGGATGACGGTAATGTCTGCCTTGTATGAGGGTTGCTTTTATATTTCGGGATTAAAGAACAAAAACAAATATTAATCATCGAAAATAGCTTTATTGTGTTTCAAAATATTCCCAATTAAGATCTACACATTTTGGATGCGTTTATTGTCGAGGCACTTTTGCCACTCTGATTGAGGTATCTCCAAAACATACGTTCTGAACCCATCAACCGCTTCTTCAGGTGTCGAAAAACGTTGACCTCTCATTTAATTTTTCACGTACGGGAATAAAAAAAGTCATTCGGTGCCAAGTCAGGACTTTACGGCGGATGACTCAGCAAATCGATGTTTTGAGTGCTCAAAATGCAGTTGTTTTAGCCGATGTGTGAGAGCTCGAAGTGTCGTGGTGAAGAGTGACCCGCGGTTGGCTTTCCTGATTTCTTGGAACGCAACTGGGAAACAACTCAGAATTGACTGTTCTGCGTTGTTCTAATGGAACAATTGTGACTTGTCCAGTTTTTCCGAAAAAACAGGCGACCATTTGCTTGGAAGTTGTTGGACTGTTGTTGGCTTTGACTCAATTTGAAACACCCATACGGTTGACTGCTGTTTACTTTCGGATGTCATATGTGTAAATTCACGATTCATCACCTGTCACGATGTCATAGATGTGTTTCGAAACACCGCGATCGTATTTAGGCAGCATATCTTTCGACCAGTATACACGAGCCTTTTTTTGAGCGATTGACAAATTGTATGGGATCCAACGCGAACAAATTTTTTGGCGGTCAAATGTTAGTGCAATATTGAATGTATGCTGGTCCCACTAATGCCTATGGTTGTCTCTATCTCACGATAGGTCACATGCCGATCTTGCAATATAAGTTGGCGCACAGCATCAATGGTTTCCGGAACAACAACTGATTTTAGACCACCTTCACGAAATTCGTCTTGGAGTGAACTACGCCCTCGGTTGAATTCACCATACCATCGATAAACATTGGTCCTTGATGGAGCTTCATCGCCAAGAATTGAATTAAGTTCATCGATGCACTGTTGTTGAGTTAATCCAGGTCGATGGTTGTAAAAAATAATCGCACGAAAATTTTCACGTTTTAATTCCATTTTTTGGGAGAGATGAATCTTTTAAGTTACTGTAAACAACACAAATAGCGCTCGTATGTGTCAAATATGTCGTATATGTCAAATGTGTGCTCTTATGTCAAAACGTTCTGAGTACGTATAACCTCAAAAATGTTAAACTTAACGATAGAGCTGGCAGTTGCTAAATTACAGCACTAGGGCTACCTAATCCCGAAATATAAAAGGCAACCTACGTAGCAGTCAAGGGCCTCCGCAAGTTGTTCAACCGCACGTGGCCTGTTAAGGGACGTCACATTCCACGTGCAAAACCGAAATCGGTGTCCTTTAAACGTTTGCTGTGGTCGTCAACAGTTAATCCTTAGTCATCCGAGGGGTGATGTTGCCTCTGAACTAATGTTTCTACGTGGTGAGGAAGTTAATATAACGCCAAGGTGAGTTCAAACCGTTTCTCAGGAGGATATGACAGAGCGATTTCATCACTTTTACATCGTGAATCAGCTTTGTACAGATCTTTCACTGCCCCTGCCGTCGTTTCAAAATTATTTGTTGTTGTTGGCAGTGGTGACGTCATTGCTACAAAGATTTCTGCGGGAGCTGCCTAAGTAGAAGGCGTCGTAACTGTCGGTCAACTAAATCTCTAGAAAACAGCACTTTCCAGTCTCAGTTAGTTGGAATCATTTTGTTGTGCAGGCTAGGAGAAGAATCCTTTAAGGAGTAAACTTTGTATACCAAAACTCTGACTATTCGGCGCCGAAGGTCTTTTTGACACAAAATATCCACACTATGGTCCCTGAACGAGACGCGTGGTCGGCCAACCCACAATGGATTGCGGACGCTACGACGCCCATAAATCAAAAACAAATGAAGGCCTTGGTTGCGGAGTCTACTCTAAGGATCTGAACCTTAGTCTAAAATCCAAGCTTCCCACTCACTGAAGCGTGTTCCAAACTGAAGTAATGGCCATTCGCGAAGCACTGTCTTGGCTGAAGAGGAATAGTATATCCTCAGCTGATATCCTTATTATTACGGATAGTCAGGCAGCACTCAGGACCCTGGAATCTGTCTCAACAAATTCCAAGACTGTCATGAACTACCGCACATCCTTAGATGAGATGGCTGAGCAGTTCATATATACCTGTGCTGGTTGCCAGGTCACAGACACATTCCAGACAACTGTCAAGCAGATGAATTGGCCAGGCCACAACGCAACCACTACTTCAGGAACACGAACGCCTCGGTATCCCTCTCGCCACATGCAAGTTAGTACTGCACTTGAACGCGATCCATCAGACTAATCAAAGGTTTTCTAACCACAACCTTTGTCGCGTCTCCAAGGAGGTGTGGCCCTCTCTTAAGCCCAAACACTCCAGACTGCTACTATCGCTCAAAAGATCAGACATAAGCCTGCTCATGGGAGCCATAACCGGGAACTGTCTAATTGGGGAGCATGCTAGTAGGCTAGGGGCTCCCTCAAACGAGTAGAAGCTACAGGGATGAGGAAGAATCAGAAACTCTCTTACACCTGTTATGCACATGCCCGGCGCTCTCGCGCCTCAGACATAAACACTTTGGAAGCTACTTCCTCAACGCCTTATATGACCTCAATAAAACCCCTCCCGCCGACATTGTAAACTTTATTATCAGCTCCAGCTGATTTTCGGTTCTTCCCATACGGTGTGGTAGCACAATAGTCCTGTATGGGACTAAGTGCATTCGTCAGCCACCTTAACCTACCTACCTAGGAGAGGAATGTTTAATTTCATAGAGGTTTGGACAAAATATTTCACTGACGCCGCGCACTTTTACCAGCTGTGTGTTCCTTCAAAAAGGTCCAGATGATGTGACTGGATTTTATGAGTCACATGATTCAAAAATCACATCCGTAACACTATTCATTGTGTCAACGGAAGCACTGATGGAGAAAAGACCGTCTCTTGACGGGATGACTGCTAACAGACCCACGGTTTGAAGGAGCCTGACCGATAGTGACATACGCCTGGTCAAGCGTCTACGGATGCAACGCTTAAGTTGGCTGGACCATGTAGAGCGTATGGACATCACTGCAAAGGCACGCAAAGACTTGGAATCTTAGCCATAAGGACAGCGCAACAGAGGACCGCCCTAGGTTAAGGTGGCGCACACAAGTGGAGAAGGACCTCAACCAACTTGGAGTGCGGAACTGGAGGCAGCTGGCGAAAGATCTGGCTGGCTGGAGAGGCACGTTGGTTAGGGAAGAAGGAAGGAAAGAAAGGAAATAAGAAGGAAACGGAGCAAATACTATCTTAGGCGGAATGCCGTCTACCAGACCTGAGTGTTGAGAGACCTTGGCTGGTAGTCACAGCTTAACCAGAGGCTATATTCTGGTGCCACGGGAGGGCAGGAGCTCCTGGAACTTCGGTTTTAGCTTGACCGAGCGGTAGGCCCTCTTGTGGGAGTATCTGCGGTAGCTGTGGTTTACCACTAAATATCGCGGGTAGAGTCGAGGATAGTGTACTGTGCTGACTTGCCTAGATTTTGTTCACCCTGGGATAAGTAAGATGGTTAGGGGGCTATTTGGACTCAGTGTGGAGTTGCATTCTCAACCGGGTGCTAAGACCTAGAGAGCGGAAGACGTTTTAGGGAGGCCTCGCATCAAACCAAGGTGGGGTTATTGTCCCTCAAGCATGATCTCAATTTGGTGCTTTGGCTAGTAACGTTTAGTCTTGCGGTATCTACAGTGCGCGAATAAAATATAACACAATTCGTTTTTTAATATTTTTTTTTTATTTTAGTACACAAAACAAACAGTGAATTAATTTTTGAACACAATTTGGAATACTTCGTATTCATGTTTATAGTTTTTTGAGTAAAGAAATGCAATACAGGGGAAATAAAAGAAATACCACTTTTTGGTGCGAAAAAAATATAGCACCTTTGCAGCATGTCGTTTATAATAATTGTTGGTGCGACAGTCCACAGGGGAACCAGGGCCTAGCTTGCTCATCAACTATTCGTGTTGTGCGCGCTGTTGTTCTCTCACGAGTAGAATGGACCTACAGGCTTTTGCTGACTTCGAACGGCGAAGTGTGAGGAGCTTTCTTAGACAGTTATTACTCTTTGAGTGTTGCCAGCAGCTCAAAAGAGGTGGTGCCGTGAAAAATTCGAGGTGTTCAGCCGGGAATCGAACCTAGACTCTTCGGCGTGTGAACGTCGTACTCTACTCACTACGCCACGGCGGCCATCATATGTATTACTATTTCATTTTCTGTTAGCTCTTAATTATGAGTAATTCCTCCACTTTTTTTTATTATTTCTGTCATTCTGTTTAGTAAAGATTTATAAGAATTTTTAATGTTTTTTTTTTTTTTGTGGTAATTTGCGACAATTTGTTCAAGCTCATTCACACGTACGTATTGGCTATTTTCAGCATAAACAGCCCTGGCAAGAAGACCCCAACAGTTTTCAATAATATTTATATCTGGCAATTTTACTGGCCAATCTAAAACATCAACATTGTTATTTGAAAAATATTTTTCATCGTGTTAAAAATGTCGAACTTTGTATATTTGTGGAAAGCATACATTTTTTGTTTTCATTTGAAGAAAAGTGCTGCAGAGTCGCAGCAAATGCTTGTTGAGGCATATGGTGATCATGCTCTATCAGAAGCAACATGAAAAAGATGGTTTCAACGGTTCAGAAATAATGATTTTGATGTGAGAAATGAGGAACGTGGAAGACCATCAAAAAAGTTTGAAGACGCCGAATTGCAAACGACATTGGATGGAGATGACACTTTGAGTCAAAAGCAAATGGCAGCAATGTTAAATATTGCACAACAAACAATTTCTGACCGTTTAGAAGCTATGGGAAAGATCCAAAAGTGTGGAAAATGGGTGCCACATGAATTGAATGGTCGCCGTGGTGTAGTGGGTAGGGTGCGACGATCACATGCCGAAGGGTGTAGGTTCGACTCCCAGTTCAACACCAATTTTTCGAATTTTACACGGCACCACCTCTTTCGAGCTGCGGACAACACTCAAAGAGTAATAACCGTCTAAGAAAGCTTCTCAACTTTCGCCATTCGGAGTCGGCAAAAAACTGAAGGTCCCTTCTACTCGTGAGAGAACAGTGGCGCTTACAACACGAGTAGTTCATGAGCAAGCTAGGCCCTGGTCCCCCTTTGGACTGCAGCGCCAACAATTATTATTATTACTATGAATTCAATGAAAGACAGATGGAAAGCCGAAAAAACACTTGTGAAATCTTGCTTCAAAAACACGAAAGAAAATCGGTTTTGCATCGTATTGTTACTGTCGATGAAAAATGGATTTATTTTAAAGAGACAATGCTGTGTGTTTGGTGGGACCAGAAAGGTGTGCTGTACCACGAGCTCCTAAAACCTGGTGAAACCGTTAATACTGATCACTACCGACAACAAATGATCAATTTGAACCATGCATTGATCGACAAACGACCAGAATGGGCCAGAAGACACGACAAGGTAATATTGCTCCATGAAAATGCACCTGCACACAAAGCAAAACCGCTTCAGGATACAGTCGAAACACTTGGCTGGGAGCAGCTTTCCTATCTGCCGTATTTACCAGACTTGGCTCCTTCCGACTACCATTTGTTTTCATCGATGGGACACGCATTGGCTGAGCAGCACTTTGATTCCCACGAGGAGGTCGAAAATTGGGTGTCCGATTGGTTTTCTTCAAAAGTCGAACAATTTTATTGGCGTGGTATTCACAAATTGCCAGAAAGGTGGTCAAAATGTGCAGAAAACAATGGCCAATACTTTGAATAAAATGTTTTTACATTCCCATTAATAATTAGTGTTTATATTATTTAAAAAAAAAACTCATTTCATACCGGTATACCATATATATCATAACAGTTCCTCCACCATGTTGTCGACGACTCAATATTGTCTCCTCTTTTCTTAAGTCGTGATAGTAATATGCCAGGCTATCTCTCTCTTCTGCTATCTCTAGACAGAAACGAGTGCAAGCGACTTGTACTAACGGGACACGTTGCCTTCGCTATGCACCTGAGTCGGCTTGGGCTTAGTGATGTCACACTCTGCAACGCCTGTGGAGAAGGTGAAGACACTTCAGAGCACTTTCTCTGTCAGTGTCCTGCTTTCGCTCTTATCAGGTGGCGGCTGTTTGGTGCTGATGTGGTGGGAACTGAAAACCTAAGTTCTATATCACAGAAGCGCATATAGAAATTACATTATATTACATTACAGAAATTACATTATATGAACGTTACTGCCTGGTAGTACAATGGACCAGTATTTGAGTCTGAGCTTTTTAATGTGGTTTTTCCCAACCTCAAAAAAAAAAAAAAAAAAAAACAATATGCCAGACCATTGGGACCGTCGAGATTAAACTACTTTTCGTCCGAGAAAAATACCCTACGCCATCGTTTTTCCAATGAATATGCTCCATGGCTAAGTTTACGCTGTTATCCTCGTATTTTGCCGTAAGTGGTGGTTTCTTCTTAATTTTTTTGCGCTGAATAACTGGAGACTGGTGGTGCAACGCTTACACGCGGTCTAAGTTCGATTCTCGGCACCAATTTTTCGAATTTTTCACGGAACCACCTCTTTCGAGCTGCTGACAACATTCAAAGAGTAATAACTGTCTAAGAAAGCTTCTTAAATTTCGCCGTTCGGAGTTGACAAAAAACTGTAGGTCCCTTCTACTTGTGAGAGAACAGTAGCGCGCACAACACGAGTAGCTGAGAAGCAAGCTAGGCCCTGTTCCAGTGTGGACTGTAGCGCCAACAATTATTATTATTAAGTGGAGACTCCTTCCAAATACTATTCCAAATACTCAAAATACTATACTCCAAATACTATTGGACGTTTCTTACATTAGTCGTGACACCTGCTTGTTCAGCGATTTTGCGTGCCGTTAAGCCCGAATTCATTGCAACTCTTAGAATTGCCCGCTTATCCCTGTCACTGAAAGCCCTTGGGTGCCCTGGGCCACTCTTCTTTCCGTAATTTTCAGGGTCTTTGAGGAAATTTGAAATCACTTTTCGGCTTCTTTCTACGTTAAGCCGCAGCGTATGTTCAACAGGATATTGCTGCAGGAACTGCAATATTAAAGAAAGCTTTTGAACGGCCTGATGACCCCTAAGCCGAGTCATGGAAATGCTGAAGGAGGGCTGCAAGGTTAAGACTGTTGTAGAGTAATCCATTTTTCCAGACAAAACCAGAATTTTGTGCAAGTTCTATTTTTGACAGAAGTTCGATCTATGCACATCCACTGAGCACATGTAGAGGCAAAGGCGCTGCATCCAAATTCCCATTGAATTCCAATTGAACTGAAGTTAGGCTTCAGAAGCCCACAATCCCAGTGTTACAATCCACAGGGATTTAAAACTTATGTGGACCGGTGCCTCCTCTCCCTCTCTTCCTCTAGGAGTGGTCGCAGTGAATACTGAAGTAGCCCAACGGAATGTTGTTGGAAGGAAGACCCGAAGAAGTTTAACATAATTTGCAACTATCACCTTTAACTTAAACAGGGCGACTGCGAAACTGACTAAATGCTTCTGAACAAGACTACAAGGCATCCGGATATAGTCCACTTTAATTCTCACGGCACCTCATTAAGTCGATTTGCATACGCAAGAATGCACCTTTTAGTGCTCCTCCGTGAACACATGCCAGAAGACACGCCCCAAAGTCCCTCAAACGCCTCGCACAGATGTGCGCACATCCAGGTCTGCATCATCTTCCCATGGCCAGCACAGAGCCACATGTGTCCGACAATTATCTCAGCAGCCGAAGCCACTAGTAGACCACCGATCAAACGGTCCAGATACTGAAGCATATTAAAACCACATTCACTCGCGAACTTATAATTTATCTCGAACCTTATTCTGTCCGAAGAGCGCCCATAAAACAAGAACAGCGACAACGACAACGGCAATGAAGACAACGCCGCTGCGGCCCCGATGAAGGAGGCCGTACGTACACATGTACGTACCTCAACGGGCTTGATTGATGTGTGGCATATGTCAACATCGATGATATGTGGACACACCGGCGGCGGCGATGGTGACGAGAGTGCGACGGAAAGGGAGTTATCTCAATGAGGAGATCACTCTCTCAGCCGCAGCCGGGCGGCTTGAGAACTCCGACTGGAGTGGAGCCCTCCCCGATGCGACGCGCGTATTCAAATGCCACCGCACTGTCATACTGACACCGCCGCTGCCGCCGCCGCCGCCGCTGCTCCACAGACCGCGTGTCACAGTCGTGGTCGCCTTGCGGGGGGATTGTTGTAGAATTCTTGAATTACTATAATTATCTCGGGGAGTCGCAAGCCGGGCCGGGCAAGAATGAATTGCATGACGGAGCTCCAATCTCGGCCGAGTGCGACTTGGGCCAGGTGTAAACTGGCCGGGCGACTTTTGAGACCGACTGCGACACGGGGGCGGCGGGGGATGCAGGGCCATTAAATCACTTTGTCACCTGTCGTCAACAATTCCACATTCACATGTCGGTCGGACGGTTTGCTAGCCGGCTGACTGGCTGGCTGACTGACTGGATGGCTGGTTGGCTAAGGCACTGATTCAACTGGCTTAATTGTTACTTGCAGCGCTACACAACGCGCGTATCTGGCATTCGACGTTTTATGGGAACAGGCGACGCCAACGACAACGGCGACTACGAAGACTGCGTTGTTCCTTGATGGCTTTTAATGTTCTTCCGCGCGTGAGTGTATGTGTGCCCGCGCACTTGTGACGTTTTAGACATGCGCGCTAGGCTGTAATTTGGGCTGATACATTTGGCGGAGGAGGTGGAGAAGGCACGAGGGCTCCGTTTTCGGACTAAAATTTTCCCCGACAATTTGAGTTGATTTCTTTTTCTCGCTTTTGACAAACGCCACAAGGAACACTTGCGAGCGCGGTATTGGGCCGACAGTTTGGCGATTTTCAATTTGACACAAGGGGGCGAGACACCCGTGATTGACGTTGATTGTGGTGGACAAGTGGGCTTTGTGTGTGCGTGGACAATGAACAATGCCGGCTGGCTGTGATCTAATTCAGTGGTGCTGCGCCGCCGTCGCCGACAATCGCGCTCATGAATGGGCGTTGGTACCTTTGACGGTTGATGGGCTCGGTAATGGGTTGAGTGAGAGCTTAAGGGCGTGGACTCTGATTTCCAATCGGGGGGCTTGAGTTGCTCGCTAGGCGAATGCAACTGCGTATTGGCAGATATTGTCTCTGGGTTGAATTGACTTTGAATGGACGGATCGGAATGGAGGTGACCTTTGAATTAGAGCTCTGTTGGGATTTGCCTTTTCACAATTCATTGTGGAGGTTGTGGTTGGAAGGAATGTTACAACAAGCCGTTGAGGATGATTTTGGGCTCAAGAAAGGCGTTTGCCTCATGACCACAATTGACAGGATGGGAGTGATTTGATGTCTCTATTGAATTTTCTAGAAAATTTAAGAGGAACTAGCATCTGAAGTCCCACACTTACTTATCTGCCAATTGGTTGATGATCTAGAAGTCGGCACAAAGTGGAATTTGTAACAAGGTGGCTCGTAAGTTGCATGATGGCCTACGAGCGGATATCGAAAAGGTGCAAGATAGTGAGTGCATTGCCTCGACCGCAAACTTTTTTTAATTAAAGTGTCCTAGTGGGTTCGATGTTCGGCGATGCGGCGTTTACCTACACCATTTTGCGACCATGACTAGAATGCCTCTGGTTTCTTTTTCACTCTCCGCCTTAAAGTGTTTATTTAGTAGAAGAACAGAAGTCCAATGGGGTGATGCAGTTCAAATTGCGCAACGGCTTAGAGAGGCACTTGGTGTATAACGAGCGTTTTACAGAATTAAAGGACACATGATGTGCCGTCAGCTTTTGGAGTCATAGGAAGTTCTTAATTTTCCATAAGAGATTTGAAGGCTTAAAAAAGAAGGTTTTGCTGTTGAAAAAAAGTCGGACTGAACCTTAGCCGGTCAAAAACGCAGAATATGCTATTCCTGATGCAGAGAATATGAAATATGAACCAAGTTGGATACCGAGCATGTAGAACTGGCTTACAAAGGCATAAGTTGCTGTAGAAGTAATTCTTTTAGAGAATTAGGTCCCAAAATGAGGTCTTAGGCCGAAGCATATTTACTGCAATCTGAAGCCATTCCAAATATTTTTTAGACAAGGGGTGTCCAGCTGTCAACTGGCATAACAGGGTCCCTTGTTATTTACTTTCGGTTGCACTATATGTGTTCTGGTGTCTATTGTCCATTGGTATTTATTGGGAATGTGAAGATCAGCAAGCCCTGCAAGGTCTTCATTGCCATGCTAAGGTCTTCATTGCCCTACCAGAGTCTTGCCCGATGCAATCTCCTCTGATTTTGCAAGAACTTTGATATAGGAAGAATTTCCACACGGCACACAGTGTGGCGAATGGCTGACTTAGCGAGATTTAATTCAAAAAATGGCATGCTTAAAAGTAAACAAACTCCACTTTTTCACAGCTTAAACCTCCCACGTAATGACTGTGCCATTTTTTTGGTACAGCTAGTGCAACAACAAAAACATGATCGCAAAGTCCAAATTGTATGTAATTCTTTGATAAGAAAGTCAGTGTGAGGAGCACGTGTTAATTTCGTTGTTTCAGTGGTCCGTGTACCGATTCATGATTTTTATTTCTTTTGGAGTAAGTAGATTTGTACTAAATATAAAATTATGTTGTTTCAGTAAATAAAATGTTTTTTGTCCATATTAGGGGGAAATGAAATGAGAAATTAGAAACAAAATATGCGTTTTTTGTGTTCATTGGACGAAAAGTATGAATTGTTCACTGTTGTTCAAATTGGATGTCATATTTGTTGTAAAGTGGTCGCCGTGGCGTAGTGGGTAGAGTGCGACGCTCACACGCCGAAGGGTCTAGGTTCGACTCCCAGATCAACACCAATTTTTCTAATATTTCACGGCACCACCTCTTTCGAGCTGCTGACAACACTCAAAGAGAAATAACTGTCTAAGAAAGCTTCTCAAATTTCGCCGTTCGGAGTCGGCAAAAAACTGTAGGTCCCTTCTACTCGGGAGACAACTGTAGCGCGCCCAACACGAGTAGTTGATGAGCAAGCTAGGCCGTGGTCCCCCTTTGGACTGTAGCGCCAACAATTATTATTATTATTATTTGTTGTAAAGCTGTGATTTTTAGCAACAAAATTGCGTTTTCGCTTTTTGCGCACAGGTGCGACACTCATACTAAATTTTTCATTTTTCAGGATGGAACCCAAAATTACTAAAAAACAAGTTTTTGATGTATGGATTTTTAAAGTCAAAATCAAGCGCTTAGATGCTGTTTTTTTTTTTTTTTTTTTATGGCTCTTTTATCATTTTCCGAGGCAGCAATGAACTTAATTAAACCAACCTTAAAAACTTTATGTATGAGATTTGACAAAAGATGGATCAAAAGTGGTCAGCATAGAGAGCGCTTCGAAAATACAAATTGCGCATGACTAAATGAAACCCTCATACTACCACAACATGTTTAAGATGAAATAAGTTCTTCATCTAATTCTACTAGAGTAAGACCGCGAAAAAGCACTCTCAAATAATCTGAAGTGAACAATTTAGCTAATCTTTTAAGAAAGCATGTGAACCAAGATGCAATATCCTTTGGATTAAGCCCCTTTCACTCATGGATACAATTTATGGAATATATGCATCATATAGCGTATAGACTAGATGTAAAAGGTTATGTATAGGTTAGAGACCAAGAAAGTAAAGAAAAAGTTCAAGCCAGAAAAAAATTAATTCAAGAAAAATTTAAAAGTGAAACTGGGTTATTAGTTGATATGCCAACTCACCAGTCTGGCAATACTAATGATGGAATCACAGCTAGAAGACTCTTTAGAGATGAAGAAAAAAATGCACAGATTACAGGAATTGATAGGAAAATGGTCAGAAAGTTTCATGTCATCTTAGAAGCTCTTGGGTTTGGGTTCCCAACTGATACAACTGCTCTTGAAAGCTATGCACAGGAATTGATAGGAAAATGATCAGAAAGTTTCATGTCATCTTAGAAGCTCTTGGGTCTGGGTTCCCAACTGATACAACTGCTTTTGAAAGCTATGCAAGCGAAACAAGGACCTGTACCTTAAAAATTATGCCTGGTATTATACGTCAGTAAGTGTACATAAAGTCTTGTTTCATGAAAAATAAATAATTTCTTCTTCTATACTTTCAATCGGACAACTTTCGGAAGAAGCTCAAGAAGCAACAAAATAGGAAAATAGGAATAGAAAAATAGGTTTAGGAAACTATTTACCAGTAAAATTTCGCGTATAGTAAATACGAACACTGACCTCCTAAGCAGACTGCTTTTAACCTCTAATCAATTTTCAGCAAGTTTAAGATGCCTTCACAAAAGAGAAAAAAGTGTTCTTTAACATGAATTTTTGCAACTTTTGGTTATACCAAAAGATCAAGAAAGCTGAAAATTGCTTGTGTTTATGTGCTGTTTTGTGTCGAAATTCGTTACATTGTGTTCTGTGAACAATTTCAACAAAAAAAAACCAACAACCATGAACAATAACATTTGTTTGTGAGCGCTTTTAATTTAATCGCGCTAAATCAGCGATTTGTCACACTGTGCGGCAGTATAAACAAACTCCCTGTGTAGACGTCGAAAATGCCCTGCATGCGAGCATAATTATTTAAGACCACTGTACTCGAATATACCTACTGAAAATAAAGTGACGTATTTTCTTCAATAAAATATAGTTGAAATGTGCAAAGAGACAGATTGCAAGATCATCCCCGTAGAAAGACCAAAATTTGCTTGAGAAGTAACCGGCAGAGTTAAGAGGGTTTAAACTGACCACCTGACAATGTTGAGTGGGATATGATTTCGGTTAGTCTTTTGTTTTAAGTTTGTGCTACCATCTGGATCGCTTTTGGAATTAATTTAAGTTCTAACTTGCAGGTCCCTTTTAAATGCACTCGCAACGGACTTAAGTTGAAACAAACCTCAGTAGAGACTTTAGCTTTATACGCACGTCACTGCGATGTGATCTAGTATTCTCCTCAAATGATTTGTTATCGTGTTCACGACAGTCTCCCAAAAACCAACGTATAGATGGGACGAAACCGCCTGAGAATTAGATTGATTCGTTTCCTCACAGAGATCTTCTTCATAGAGAGGTAATGAAGGACGCCAATGAAAAACGCCAATGATGGACGCCAATGAAAAACGCAAATGATGGACGCCAATGAAAAACGCCAATGATGGACGCCAATGATGGTCTCTAAGGATGGACGCCAATGATGGACACCAATGGTGGACGCCAATGGTGGACGCCAATGATGGACACCAATAATGGACGCCAATGATAGACGCCAATAATAGACGCCAATAATAGACGCCAATAATAGGCGCCAATGATGGACACCAATGATAGACGCCAATGATGGAAGCAAATAAAGAACGCCAATGAAAGACGCCAATGATGGACGCCAAATATTGGGCTCCAATGATGGGTTCTAATGATGAACACCAATGGTGATGGGCGCCATTGGTGGACACCAACGATGGACACCAATGATGGACACCAATGATAGACACCAATGATGGACGCCAACGATGGGCGCCAATATTGGACGCCAATGATAGACGATCATGAGAACAAAGCTTTAAGTTCTTATGGTTTATGCTTTTACTGTCACAGACATGCGTAATACTCGTTAACCGTTCCGTAAATTCCTCAACAATTTTTTTAAGGCCGTTGGGATCGGACACAGTATGAAAATTGATTTTGAAAATATCATCTTTCGTCCAAGGAGTTCATTCACAATTCTCTGCGGGTCATGGTTGCCAATAATACATTTTTGTTTGCAAAAATGATCTTTTATTATTTGCATATTGTTGTCAACGGCGTTTCGAATTTTTTCGTATTCAACCTCAGACGTCGCACAACTGGGGCTGTTTTTCCACCTCCTATATAGCACACCCTTTTGTTTGTACATCAGTATTATTAGTATGTCCGGCGTGATCGGTGGCTTATGTTTAGGTGTTCTTTTTGGTGTGGTCGTTTTGCATACATTAGCGTATATTTTAGTAATTTAACGTAAAAATTTGGTGTATATTATATGTCGACGTAATTTCTTGAAGTATTATCAATCTACTTGTTCTATAAGTTCAAGTAAGATTTCTGAAGGATAAATAGACTACTAAAACTTCAAGAAAGTAGCCTTGTTGTCTTCTCCCATCTGATCGAATGAAAACATTTTGACACGTAACCCAGAGGATGCTCAGAAAAATTTGAACTGATTCCCATTTTAAGGGGTGTCTCTCTGAATGACGTCCATTTTGAGGCACCACTGATGTTGATGAGCTAGTTCTGTTGAATCTATGGGATTTATATATCAGCAATGAAGTCTAGCAAGTTCCTAGACCATGTCCTTGCTAACAGCACGCAAACAATAGCACTGTAGAAGCCAAGAACCGAACAAAATCCTTGGGCATCGTCATACTCACTTTCAAAGCTCAAGCCACACAGATAAAGTCCCAAAACTCCCTTCGGTTGACAAAAAAGAAAACAATTTTCAAATTTTCAGTTTTCATGTAAATTCAGTTTTATTTAGTTCTCTGAGTTAATCCTACTCTCGCTTACGGGCTAGGCATACAAATTTACAACTTAAACCAACTAGGGACTACAGTAGGTGCGAACAGCTTGGTTAATCAAACAGGAGGGTCTGCAGGAGGAGGATGATCTCGAGCACTGCGCCCGGCCGTTGCGCCTGGAGGAATCACGGCATATGTACAGAGTGAGAGAGGCGCTCAGGAGGCCGGCCCTTGTCCCCGTTTCGACTGCGTATTGCACATCCTTACGACCGAGGTGTGAGGGGGAACGACGCTACTCTAGGAATACTTTTGTAGGTAATTCGATGAACCGTTCGTTTACGTGTGCGTATGATACAGTACTCGTGGGACGAGTCAACAAAACAAAAGGATACGTGTTAACAAAGTGGTGACAGCGCTCTTAGACGGAGATGGTCGCGTTCGACTGCAGCTCGCTGTACTGCGCCTTGAGGCTGTTGTTCATCAGCATGGAGCGGTAGACCTCGGAGAGGATGTTCCACATGGCGGGATTACCTTGTTGCAGGAGTTCACTTGGCGGCTGAGGAAGAACAGCTTGGGGGATGGTACTGGGTGCCTGCTGCTCGGATTTTATTGAGAGGTCAAGCAGGTCGACGGACTCGTTGGGGCGCTGTTCTTCGGGCAGTTTCCGCTTGCCCAGTAGGCAGTCAACTGAGAAGCTACCGGAGAGTTTCGCGGAGCCGCGCTGTGACTCGGGTTCGCTGGCGGATTCGTCGCTGGTGATTGCCGGGGGACTGCAGCTCAGGCGGTCATCGGAGGAGCGCTTCCTTACGGAGAAGTCCAAGGGTTCGTTGCTTATCTGAGCGGGGGACGGTTCTTCTTCGTCGTGGACGTCGGCCACCATCTGGAGCTCCTCTGCGTCATCTTCGTCATCCTCCTCCTCTACGGAGACCATTAGCTCGTCCCTGCATTCCTCGTCCGACTCACAGCCACTGTTCTTGTAGTCGTCACTCAGGCTGCTGTGACTGCTGCTGCGCCCGCTACTCGCCTGAATTCCACACATTTCGGCACCGCCCATGCCGGAGAACATGCCGGGGTGTGAGTGGGCGCCTGGATATCCGCCGTATGGTCCGAATCTGTCGAATGGATATCCGCCGGCACCTGGCGCTCCCGAAGGAAGGAGGGGCGACTGGAAGAGCAACGGCGGGAACTGCTGGGCCGTGCGACCATCGTGGGGGGAGATCTTGCGCCGAATGTGAGGCGAGTGGAGTTTTGGATTCGGGTTGGCACTGTGGCGGTTGCGAGAGCGCCTCGAGCTGAATACCATGTTGCAGCCCTCCACCGTGCACTTGTGCATCTCACGGAGATGTACCGCCGAGAAGTGAATCTTGAGGGCGCCCTTGTCACAGAAGGTCTTCAAGCAGATGCTGCACTGGACGCGTTTCTTGCCGGTCGCTGGGTTGATGAATTGCCCCGCTAGGTTGACCGGGGGTGAGCCCCAGCGCTTGGGCTTCGACAGCACTGATGGTGGCGCCACTGGGGTGGTCGGTGGTGACTTTGAGGCGGCAGCTGCGAATGCTGGCAGCAGATACGGTGGCGGGACAAACGAGAGTGGGGACGTGTCCATTGACTGGAATCTTGACATGATGTGTTCCATTCTCTGAATGTCTGAAAAAAGAGAGAAAACAGAAGGGGGAGGTTAAATATGCGTGCTTATGTGTGTTGTGGCAGGGGGAGGGGGAGTTATGTACGTTTTTCGCAACGTCACCCTCCTGATTGATGAAGGACAAGTGAGGGTGACTGCTGCTGCGAACGGAATCACTCAGACGGACGATGACTGTGCGAATATTTCCGAAACTGACGCAACGACGGAGAGCGCATATGTGTCACTTCGAGATGTGATTTTGATTGAAATTCAAATTGAACAAGTCAAGAAATCATTCAAGATGATCTGTGGTTTTGCGAGAGTAGAGAAACAGAGGGGGAGGGGGTGGAAATTCGATGAAAACTTGATGGGAGGAAGAAACTGAAGGAGTGCGGCTGTAAGAACAAAACTGTCTCATTGACAATGTGGAGAGTTTGGACTCAGCAAACTTGTGTTTGGCGCCCAACATGCGACGAAACCTTACAGAATCAGCAAGAAATTTGTTCAAAGTGAAAAAGAGTCGGAACTTAAATAAACAAGCGTTGAAATGAAATTGAAATGTAATCAAAAGACGTCTGCTGAAATTTGCCTACACCAAAAATTGATCGATTTGATGCGGCTCGAAGGACAAAGATCTGATAACCGTTCGGAACTGGATGGAGAAAAGGACGCTTGAATTGAGATTCAATTCAAAAGAGTGGATTTCAGTGTAGTACCTGCAACAGGTTTTTAAAATCATCAAACGGAGTACAGAGATTGTTGGAAAACACTTTTCCTGTTGGAGTAATCGGTAATTGCCGCTCTAAAACTCTATTTTCCCATTCCGAAAAAAATCCCGAACTACTGTATCGCGTAACCTTGCGTTTTCCGAGAATCCCATAATGACCCTAATTACCCAGAGTCCACCTCACGGGACAGTACTAAGTTTCACACCTCGAACATAAACGTCGCATTCGTCGTTGTTGTCCTTCAACGTTCGGGTGGAGTCCGGTTGGCATTCCAATTCAAGGCCTTGCGTGACTCTGAATCAAGGGAAAATATTTTTTCAACTTTTCCCTCAAAGTACCCGGACAATAAAAACAAGAGACCACGCAGAGGTAGGCGAGATAGAAGCCGGACAGCATCTAATAAAACAGGATCATCACAAACTGCTGCTGCCGCTGCTGCTGCTGCTTGTGCCGATGGTGCTGTGCACTTACCGATGTGGAGCCGTAAGTGGGCAATAAAATTTTGTATTTTCACACCACCACCATCCACACCATGGTGACGCGCAGAGAAAGAATGGAAAACAACGACGACACACACGAAAAACAGATTCAATCACTAAACGAATAAAAACCCATAACCAGCCATCCGCCCGCCATCGACCTCGGCGGCTTCATCTTCATCTGCAGCGTGCATGCAATCGTCGGACTTCGAAGATTCCCTGGCTACGATACACACCTCAGCAGGGCGAAATAAACACAGAGTTGGGGCAAGGGCAGCAGCATGTGAGGCATCCTTGTGCGGTTATAAATTCAGGTAACGATCATAAAAATCGATCGGGAGATGAGTGGTAGGTTCCTGGCCCGAGGACAGGCACAGTTCTCTCTCTCTCTCTCTCTCGGGATCGCATAACGCGGTGTCACATAATCCCCCGTCCAGACGGTCATCTTTCTGGAACGTAAAAACCAAACGAATCGAATTGGGGAGGAGGAAGGATTAAGGCCCGCCGGGGACATTATGAATGAATAAATCTTCGAAAAGTCATAACTCACGGCCCTGGCGTGGCGTGGGCACCTTAACAGCCGTGATTCCTTGGCGGCTGGATGTGTGAGAGTGAACAAAAATTGGTCACAGCAGCGACAAAGCCGCTGACAATGGCAACGCCGACGACGGTGACGATGATCAAAAAACTACCCGAAGTGCTGACCGTCATCGTTGTCGACTTCGTCCGTCGCATGACATTCAACTGTCAAAAATCGTATATCTCTTGTGGTCAAGTATCGGCTTTGAGGTCTAATGCCACAGAAACCCACGGGATGGGAATCAAGAGAGGCAGAGGGAGTGAATGTGTGTGAGAGTGGGTTTTATAATTGCTGCCGTTGCGGCGTGAATGTTGCGGGGGATTATGAGATTCGTTGAGAAGCGACCGTGAACTGTCATTCGTGTGCGTGGTATATCTGCATGGCGAAGGACTTGAACCACATCAGTCAAACGACGTTTCGCCGCCGCAGGGTCACACACATAAACCTTCGGACGGTGCGCGGCCGTAAAATTCGAATAAATCATCGCGAAAAATGTCACGAAACCGCTCGATTCCGCGAATTTAGTGGTGGCAGGAAATTGGTTTATTGTGGACTGAAGAGAGGGAGATGACGTGTGATGGTCATTTGGAGATCGAGAGCGCCATCGGAGACAAAGGTGACTGGAGGCCCTGACTTGTCAGTCACTTTTTGAGATGATGGCAAAGAAACGGCTTGTGGGCACGATGACGGCGTAAGGTGTGGGAAAGATTTATTTTAAAAGGGGAGTCGGAAAGTGGGAGACATGAGTTTTCAACAAAAGACTCTTGCTCAAGCTCGCTAGAGACTAGAAATGCAATGAAACTGGGTTCAGGAGGTTCAGCCAAAACACCGAAGACACTTTCTAGGTGCCGCAGAATGCTTACATCAATTTTGACGCCGTCAAGCTTCTCATTTTTAACCAATACGCAATTGCGAAATGCCAACACTATGCCTCTCAGGGACAAGAACAATCGGTTCGTGTCCCTGCTGGTCGGACCGAATCTCAAGACTTTAGAGGAGACATTCAGCAGCTCGCGAAATGTCCGCATTATGCCGCTCAGGGACAAGCGCAAGCGGTTCGTGTCCCTGCTGGCCGGAGTGAATCTCAAGACTTTAGAGGAGACATTCAGCAGCTCGCGAAATGTCCACATTACGTCGCTCAGAGACAAACGCAAGCAGTTCGTGTTCCTGCTGCCCGGAGTAAATTTCAAGACTTTGAAGAAGACATTTACCAGCTCGTTGCAAGTGGGAGAAGGATGCTCCGTCTGCACTTCGAGATCGTAAATCAGGCAGCAGCATCTGGAGCTGGTGCACCTGATGCTGGGGTCGCTGAACGCTGAACGCGGCGCAGTAAGTTCAAAAGAAGATGATCGATGGTGTCACTAACTGTAGGCCAGCATACGTTTATACAAAGTTCTCTAAATCAACTATGGCAACCGCTGAGAACGAATGAGAACACTTTCCAGCCAAACTATGACAAGGACCTTAGACTGAAAGCGGAAGACAACTTTAAGTAATCGTTCTTCGATGTGGGCTAGGCGTACGGAATTGAGTAGATGGCCTTAAAGGCCGTAGAGATCGGTCGACCACTGTCGTCTATTGCGGTCTGCTTGAGATTTCAGAGCGACAATAGTGACTAGAAAGCCACTCTTTGCAGGCTCACACTTTCACCATTAGCGTGCCCACTCTCCAACTCAACTCCAAGCCGTCAATAGTCAAGATATGGCCCGGAAAGCATTTGAATCTGTGCCATCGAGATAAGGCAACAGATTTGATCCTTCTCCAAGATGACGCAGAAAAGTCGAAAGAGAATCAACTTAGAGGCAGATGGATGAGAATCTGGAAACGCGATGGATTTCATTTCGAACACCTCACGGTGCATCAGTCGTGCACAGGACTCTTATTAGACTAACTTCGGGTGCAAGGCACATGAACGATAATTTTAAACGTTAACTGTCGTGGATTAAGTGCCCTGAATGGTTTCAGTGGTCGGTACTGAGCAGAGCATGCACCTTCCCTCAAGGAACATGTTTAAAAATGTCCCTTCCCTCAAAAGCCAATAGAACGACATCCAAAAGGGCTAGACTTACACAAACATGTTTAAAAATGTCCCTTCCCTCAAAAGCCAATAAAACGACATCCAAAAGGGCTAGACTTACACACTTGATACGAACGTCACCTCGAATCCCTTCACGGTCGCGGTCAAACAAACAAGCCCCATCACCACAATCATTGTCAGTCCAGTTAATCCAATTAACATCCGTTTCCCAAAGTTTCCATTCATCAGGCGATTCGCAGGCACTGTGACGATCGTCGTCAACAGATGTCTCTGCCTCGACTTTCAGCACCTCACCTCGCAGCCGCCGCCACCGCCGCTGCTATTGGCTTTCATAATTTAATTAGCAACGCGTTGTTGCTTTGTTTCTTTCACGCTTTGCTTTTGCGTTTCTCGTTTGCGTTTTGCGCCTTTTCAAAATTTATTTTTGCTCTCCTTTTGCAATGGATGGTTGTGTTTCGTGCGCAGCGGCTCGACGCCGTGTCTTCTTCTGCACCAGCACCTCTCTCCGCATTAAATGCCTCACTTAACCTCCACTCAAGCGTCTCAATTAGACGTCTCCTCGTTGGCTGACTTATTTGGCCATAGAGGAGAGACGCTCACTCACGACGCCCCGCCAAAAGCCAATGCGCTGTGTGAATAAAGTGAAAGTGTGTCCAAAGCGGCGCACGTATGGAGACCTTCGACGCGTCAGCGGTCCAAACGATAAACCATCGCCTGGGCCATTAGAGAAACAAAAGAAAAAACACTTTACAGCGCGAGGTCATTGCCGAGAACTTCCGACGACCCGAGAAGGGCCGACCTGTGAGAATCAAGCTTCACAACTGGGCTGGCACTGACCGCTGACCACCTCTCGGTGGCAAATTGATAAGTAATTACGTGCGCTCCAACGTGGGACACTCGCCCCGGCGATGATGGACAGTTTAATGTCATTTCTTTGCATCTGCAAGTCCGACGGCATCCAGCAGCCAGCATCCAGTGGCTAGCGTCAGCTCGTTTAATTGCTCCAATTCCCATAGAGTCTTGTGTGTGTGCTAATGAGTTGCTCCCGTCTCAAGTTCGAGGTGCCCTGCCACGGACGTCCATCTCGGAGATGGCCAATGACCGGCAATCGCTCGCTCTACGGCGGGCACAAAGCACAGAAGAAAAAACGAAAACTCGCCCGTTGACTACTGGAATTCAGTTTACTGATAGTTTTATGATTTTTATTCAGTTGAAGTTGTTTGTGTGTGCTGTCCGAGATACTTTGCGCAGATTCCATCGCAACCGTCGCTGCTCTAATGGATGCGCGCAAGATAGGCCAAACCGCCGCGTCGTCGCTAACACTGGGAGTAGGTTTAGTGGGTCGTAAAACAAAAAAGTCCCTCCTGCCGTCCCTTGCCCCTGCGCGCACACTCTTTGTGTAGACCTGTCGATCGTTGCTGTCGCCGTTGTCCTCATCGACGACGGGCCAGATACGAGACGAATGTCATCGGTTCGCGCGTTTGGCTATCCAAATACGCTCTCTGTCATTAAGTGTATCTTCTACTTTGATTTTCAGTGTTCAAGTAGCTCCGACGAATCATGCCCCGACTATGGCGGTGGAGAAGGGGGAGGGGAAGCCATAAAATCGAAATGGGAGAGAGTTGACAAACATTATGGGGCCAGCAGCAGGAGCATGTAGACTTTGTTTACGATGCATGTACCGACTGAAGTCAATTTAAACATTGCACTGCTCACGAGGGAATGCGACGGGGTGAGTTTTATTTGTGCTCCAAAGGAAGGTTGCCTGTCAAGACGTGGCGTGGGGGTGAACATGACAAACTTCACCAACTGATCGACACAAGCTGTGCGATTTCAAGGCTAGTCGGCGGTCGTTGATGTGCATTGTATTCACTTTTGACAAGGCCCGATATGGTTCGACGCGAAGGCGATGGAGTTGGGAGGTCGCGGAGAAAGAATGTAGGCCATCGAGCGAGTGAACTCCAACGGCCTTAATCTGGGCGTCTTGAAAAGTGTCAGCCGATGATGGGGGCTTTGCATGACTGGGTGAATCATTTCGCGGAATCCGATCATGGTTTCAAGTGCCCCATGTCAAGGTGGTCCCCATCTGAAATGAATAGAAATGGGCGGAATTCAGCAGGAATCGTGCCTTCAGAGGCAGGATTTGGGGATCTGTGGCTCAGTTTGGGAACCTAAGGTGCCATGATGAAGATAAGATGGTCTGAGAGTCTACAAGACGATACTCGGTTCGTCCAAGTACCTCGAAGGCGGATTAGGAACGAATTCACGTCTCCATGCGATATATTCAGAGGTAAGGAACTTTCGTTCTTGCTCAACCGAGTTCCATGGAGAATCCATTTCAAACCTGCTCCATGAGGGGAAAGCAAGACGTCGAGACTCTCAAAACTAGTACTGGGTAACACGGTGGAAATTTTGTCGATGTGATGCAGAAAGTGTGGAAAGCGAGGATCACCAAGTCGTTATGTCGAAATTTCTCGCCATTTCTCTGACATGCGGCAACCCTGTGTCGTTTTACAAAAAAATACAATTTCTACACAAACCTACGTTCGGGCGTACTAACAACCATTTGTCCATTTATGAATTGAATTTAAGGAGGTCTTAAAATTCCCTTGAAACTGTCAGATCATCAACTTCGTCTATAGTGACATGCGGCAACCCTGCGTCTTTGTGCCAAAAATACAATTTCTACACAAACAGGCGTTCAAACGTACTGACAAGCATTTGTCCATTTATGGACTGAACTAAGAGCCGTCTTAAGGTTCTCTTGAAACTGTCAGATCATCAACTTCGACTAAACTGACATGCGGCAACCCTGCTTCTTTATACCAAATATACAATTTCTACACAAAATGACGTTCGAACGTACTGACAATCATTTGTCAATTTGCGAACAGAATTAAAGGTCGTCTTAAGCTTTTCTTGAGCCTGCCAGATCATATTTCCTTCTATTTCCAACCGAATCCCTGGCGCAAACTGTGCCAAATTCCAAGCCAGTTTATGAATCCGAAGCTCGTTGTTAGTAAAGTGCTTCCAACTTGATTCAACTACACTTTCACAGTCTGCTGTAAAAAGAAGTGACGAGTAGACGAGTTGAGAAGTCATCAAGCACGAGTAAGATTTGAGTCAAGTCCACCAGAGTTCGAGTTCACTGTCTATTGTCTACCACTTCAAAAAGAAGGTCTACGACAGCTCTTGTTCACAAAATGGAACTGCACCAACATTGGATCACATCCAGAACCCTGTTCCTCTCAGGGATGTTATCACGTCGACGAACTTGTCAACATCCTACATCACAAACATGTCCCTGAACACATCAAGGATTAAATGGAGGAAGCTACACCCTATCGAGGTGCTGGATCACATCGAGATCCCTGTTTTATTCAGGGATGTTATCACGTCAACGAGTGGAACAGAAATGGCACCTTCATACATCAATGACGTATATGGCTGGGACTAAACACACACAAGGTCAGCAGCGAGAGCCCCGTTCTTCTCAAATACGCCTTGTTAACATCCTACATCAATCACAGGCCCCAAAAGAAACCAAGGACATCGTCCACATCGAGGACCTTGCTTCAATTTCTCGTCCACCTTCATCTCGAATTGTGTGTCTTGTGACAAATCTGTTTAAAACCGGTCGCTGTCTTCCTCAGGCAGAGTCACCACATGTACGGCAATTCCCCAAATCAACTCACTGCCGAGCATTAATTCTGTCAACAGTGTCTGATTAGCGTCCAAAGACTTTTAAAACCTTAAGAGGCCGCTAATGAGCAGGGAAATATTTACTTAAAGCTTCGAATGCATCTTTCCGCTTTAAACTTCATCATCGACGTGGTGTGGAAGAGGGCTAATGCACCGAAACCTCATAAGGTGTGGCAGGTCTCCTAAGATCGATTTAATCGGCCGCTAATGAGATTAATTCGAAATTAATTTGTTATTCGGTTCCATAAAGGCGACAAACAAGACCCGAAAGCACGTGATTTGCGGGGAACCCGTTCACGTGAAGAGAGGCACGTTTCTTAACGTGCAAAACATTGCTGCTAAGTGACGGTGATGGAATGTGGAGATTTAAAAATAGAAGGCAAGGGAGCGAGAATGATGTCAAAGTTGTTGACAACTTGAATGTGACTAATGTGGTGGAGCTTGAATGGAAATCTTCCGTTTTGAAGGAAGGCTTCAGAATAGAATTGAATGATTGGTGATCAAGGGTGTTGGAGTCAGTACGTCCTCAGTGACTCAAAACAAGTTTGCGGGTCCAAAAATGTAAGTCGGCGGTACTGAAAAAGTTTCCTCATCTTAGGGGAGGCGTGCGGCCAAGCTAACACATCACTCAAGAAGTCCCGGGACATATTGGGGGCGCCACTAACAAAGAATATTAATATTAAATTAATAAATTTTCTTAGTGGCGCCCCCTGTATGTTCCGGGACTTATTGAGTGATGTGTTAGCTTGGCCGCACTCACTTTTCAGTATTTTATTGCCGACAGACTTAAATTCACTGAGGACGCAATCACTCCAACACCCTTGATCACCAATCATTCAATTTTATTCTGAAGACTTCCTCCAAAACGGAAGATTTCCTTTCAAGCACTCCGCACTCCTCCTCTGAGATGAGGAAGCCTTTCAATGTTCCTTTGCCGACAGAATTCAACTGTTAGCTGTTGTTACGCGAACTTGTTGATCTGTTATTTGGAAATAAGCAATTTGTAGAAGAAGCTCAGCGGGATGATAGGAAATTTGTGATTCTGTTGTAAATCATTGATTTTTGCGACAAAAACTGAAATTTGTTAGGTACTTAAGGCAAGATGCCATGATGTAGGGAATATGGACTGTCTGTCAATAGACCTATAGGGGAAGCTGTGCATACAGACAACACTCAAATTAATTGACAAAATGTTGAAAATGCGGAGACTACAGCCCACGATGAAGCAAGGCACAAAGTGTGATCAATTACGATAGGAGAAAACCCACAGTTTACGATCGACTCCGAACGGCGAAATTTGAAGCGTTTCATCGGCCATTAGCCCCACAGAGTATTGCCCGGAACTCGAAAGACGTGCGACCTCCAAAGTGGAAGTTGAAATACTTGACACAAAGTTTGGGCATGAAAATGAGAAACAAAAAATACCGTCGGTAATGAAAACAAACGAAAAATAGAAGGAATTCAAAGCAAGGAGAGACCTGACCAGATCATGCGAAGTTTGGATTTGGATCAGATGTCCTTTAACCAGGACTTTAGTGAATGTTGAAAGATTGTCTCTTGTTTATAAAATGAGCTCCTTTAGGAAATCGAGTCTTTCTCTGGAATCAAAACCTTAGTTTCCTTTAAACTGGTCTATATTGGGGTTCTCGATCCATGAAGTAAATGTGTCTGCCTGAATTTCAGACATCATAGCCATAGAGGCATTTCAAGGAAGACGTTTCCATTCCGGAAACGATAAAAAATTGCCCATTCCCAAGTTTAAGCAGCAAGAACACACAGTTTTGAACACAAGCAGCATCGCAAGTGGCGACTTTATATGTATTTAGGAGGACCTAAGGTGAGAGCAGAAAAGGAGAGGAAAATGTGTTTTCCTAAAAAAAACTGTCCTTTTGAGGACAGAGACGGTTCAGGCTGATCATTGGCATGGGCCAAAGCTGTATTAGAAAACGAGAAACAATAAACAAATCAAGGACTCCCTTAAAGGAAAGGCTTGTTTCTGATTTTCAAAAACCTCTAAATTCACAAATAAATGGCAAAAAGCGTCTGTTTCGACTTCAGAACTATGGAATATTTTCCACTACACGCAATTCCAAAGACAATCAGAATTCTTAAAGACCACGAATATCAGAAAACACAAAGACACACCGCACGTAACCAAGGAATTTGTTTTTTAAAGAGTTGCACGCTGAGGAAGTGCGACACATTTTGACCCAAAATTACATTAAACGTTGAATGCCATGATCGAAAGCCACACATCCCTCATAAGTGAGAAATGCCAAAAGCCGTTTCCAAGTAATTCTTTCTTCTTTCCAAGCAATTCTTAAAAAACACCTTCCAACTCTTAGATTGGCTAAACTTTGTAACTACGATGTTCCAAATGTCCAATGAATCAAAGGTTTTAAGCAAGTAAGATCCATTACACTTGTGTAAGACTTCAAAAACGACTAAGAAATTGGCAATCTAACTCTGTTGATCGTGTTTCTTTCAACAAGGATCGTCTGCAAGAATTAAAAATGTAAGTGAAGATTTTCAGGACTACTGGTTTCAGACGATTCGAAGTCAGCTTCAAATTGACTCCAAAATCCTAAAAATTCAAACACATTCAGTGCTTAGAAGAATTCAAAATATTCACCACACGAAACAGAAAATAACAACAGACCCAGTTTCCCCCCGGCTCAATCCCCGAAAACGTCCAAAAAACAATCAACAACGAAAAAACCCGTCGGCAAGCAAACAAACAAAAAAAAACGTATCAATACTTACATCAGAGTTCTATTCAAAACAAACGGCAGACTTCTCTTCAAGTGTCCTTTTCAAAAAACACAATCACGCGCAAAGTTTACTGATATCAGAAATTCCACAAAAAAAACGTCACAAATCGTTCACGAAATGTCACAAGAATCCAAGAAAATTCACATGAATCACTTAAAAAAGCCCGTTGGCCAGTCGCGCAATCTGCACTGCACTATGAATATTTTTATGGCATAAAATTCACTTGTAACTTCATCCGCGTTCGTGCGCCGTTTGCTTCACTTCACTACAGGCGTTGACAAAATTTTCCTCAAACGACCACCAAATGTATCTTTAGCTGTGTTGTGATTCCTGATTTTGTTTTTTTTTTTTTTCGTGCCTTCTCTCTGTGTGTTGGCGACAAACTCTCAAAAAACTGATACGCACAAGACGACAAGTTCAACGCAACTGCCCACAAACGTCTCACGTTTCGTCATCCTATCCTAAAACTCCTCGGGCGCACAATGGGAAACACACACACTCCGCAGATACAGATACACAAAATCCCACAGTCAACAAATACATTGTGCAGTGACAAAACCGCGCCACCCAATTCACGAACACAAACGCAGCCCGTTTACGACACGACACGCCGATGACGACGACGACGACACACCAGTGGCATCTCGGCAGAAGGGAGACACAAAAAGAGAAACGAGAAAATACAAAAAAAAAACAAGAAGGGAAATGCCTCTGTGTGCATGAGGAATTTATTTTTGTCACAGGCGACATCCACGACACGACATACATCCAACAGCCCGGTTGCTTTTTGTCCGTTTTTCCCTCACTCAACGGCGAAAAGGAGAAAAAGATACACAAGTATCCACTAAGCACATCTCGCACACCACCGCGTGGAGTAGTCCGCACTCTGTCGCCCTGCCGGAAGTGTATACGGCTGTCTCACGTGTGGGACAATTTTTTGTGTGCCCTCTGTGTTTACATTTCCAATCTACCTGCTCGAAGAGAGAGTTTGAGTCCGCTGTCGGCATGGCAGTCCGGCGATTTCCACCAAGTTTCGCTCTCTTCGGCGTGAATTTTCAAAGAGAGCGCCAGGGTGCGACTGTGTGTGAGTGGATAGATTCTGGTGTGCGCCCATGTGCTTCACGCTGTGTCGTTTTGTGGGACGACACTTTTCCACTCGACGACGTGCAGAAGAGAGAGAGAGGACTTTTTTATTTGGTGACATGCGACTTGGTGACCAGTTGGGAATATTGTGCAAAAGGCACCCGGCCAGAGGGAGACAGACCGACTGAGGCAGGCGGCTATATACCGCCGCCGTCACCGATGCCAGTGTGCTGTATGGCTGGGAATATTTTATTTCAACCAATTGGGACATTGGACGTGGTGACAAAATCACAAATTTTGTATTTTTGTCATTTTATGTATTTCCTTGGAGGGCTTGGATAGAGTTCTATATGCGGTGCGCCGTGAGAGAGAGAGACTGCTGTCAATGGGACTTGGGCGTAATCCAATGGAAGAGCAGAGTGACGGTAATGTGTTGTTTTTGTACTTCTTTCATGTGTCACATGTATCTGGAAGATACATACAGCAGCCGCGGAGTTGTTTTTTCCTTCATTTTGAAACTATTTGCGAAATTTATTCAGAGATCAAACGGCTGGCGATGGGAAGATTGGATGCGGATTTTCGATTCGGCGAAGTCGGGTGATGTATGGTTTTGCCGACGGCACTGGTGGCTTTGAAGTTGTTTGTGTTGTGTGATGGTGGCGCTCGCTAGCAAGCAGTTTTGTTGGAAATTCAATTTTTCCTGGTGGCCACCGGAAAATGAAATTTCTGGAACAGATCCTTAACTTGGATGAAAATTTGCGTTTATTTTAGGAGGTTGAAGGATGATTATCGATTTAGGCTATATGACAAACAGCAACGAAATCAACGCTCCCAATGGACATTGTTTTGTTTTGAAAATTCTGGACGTTCTTGCCTTTAAGAGGAGTCCTTAATTGGTTAGTCCTTCACTTGTCATCGATTTTTGGTTGAAATCTTTGTAAACTGAGGAATCGGAGTCAAGTTAACCGCTGGTGCTAGGAACTTGCAGTCCGACTTAATTACTTGAACACCGGAAGTTCAAGCCAAATAAGCACCTCAACGAAAGTGCAATTATAAGGGGGACAAACTCGGTCGGTTTTCAAAAGATGGCGCCACCTGCAAGTTGCGGCTAAGCTTGGAAGCAATAACTCACTTCATTGGAAAGTTGTGATATTTGTCAGCAACAATTAATGTGCATCAGTGTCTGGTTTACACAGCAACATTGGTCTTCGCCTCTCTGAGAATGTCCGGATTTTTCTTAAATACACAGCACTAACAGAGAGTTTTAATTTTTCAATTGGAAGAAAATGGAGATGAAGCCCATCAAAGAAGTTTCTTGTTAATATGCTTTGACGGATGTGTCATGCAGGAAGCGGGTTTGACGTGTCAATAGTGAATTTGAACTTGCAGGCCGACTTGGTTACTTCCACACAGTAAGTTCAGAAAAAAGTTGGTACTCCAAAGAAATTGCGATAAATGGGTGCGAATTCGATCCGTTTTCAAAAGATGCCGCCATCTGCAAGTTGCTGCTGAGCCTGGAAGCGATTTCCTACTTCATTGGAAATATGTGGCATTTGTCAAAATTACTCAGTGTTCATCAGCTTATCTTTCAGGCAAGAACATTGTTTTTCGTCTCTCTAAAATGTTCAGATTTTTCTTAAATAAACAGCTCTTATGGGGAGTTTTCAATTGGAAGAAAGGTGGAGATGAGGCCCATCACAGAAGTTTGTACTTAAACTGCTTCGACGGGTATTTCATGCAGAGAGTGGGCTTGACGCCTCCAAAGTAGTAAAGCATCGAAGAGAAAGAACATCTGGGGTAGCACAGAAAAGTTTTAGATGAGGAATTGAAGGCTTAATAATAATAACAATAATTGGTAGCGCGACAGTCCACAGGGCGACCAGGGCCTAGCTTGCTCATCAACCACTCGTGTTCTGCGCACTACTGTTCTCTCACGAGTAGAAGGGACCTACAGTTTTGTGCCGACTCCGAACGGCGAAGTTTGAGAAGCTTTCTTGGACAGCTATTATTCACTGAGTGTTGTCAGCAGCTCGAAAGAGGTGGTGCCGTGAAAAATTCGAGATGTTCAGCTGGGAATCGAACCTAGATCCTTCGGCGTGTGAGGGTCGTACTCTACCACCTACGCCACAGCCGCCACAATTGAAGGCTTAGATGGGCCAAAAACTGTGCCAAGCGCAAGGTAAGCTCGTAGACGGACTTGTTGAACAATTTCAAATAAAAGAAAGTTCTTTGGCGTATAAGTAAAAAGCGAGAGATGTTTAAGCCGACAGATGTCGAAACCGAGTGATGTTGAAATCGAGAAATGTTGAAAGCCGATTTTTCACCTCGGACCTGCATCTTGAAGAGCATCAATGGAAGGGATTTTTGCACTTAATCGTGACTGAAGATGAAAAGTAGAAATACTAGGAGAAGCCGAAGAAGAAAAAGTACCGCGAAAAGTTTGGTTCCTCGTCTGCATCGACGCGTACATCGTCTGCATCGACGCGTACATCGTATGCATCGACACGTACATCGTATGCATCGACGCCTACATCGTATGCATCGACGTCTTCATCGTCTGCATCATCTAATAGACATCCAAGGTTCAAAAATGTATGCTCTGCATATGTTGGGACCAGACGGTTGTGATGTGCTTTAAGCTGCTAAACTCAGGCAAAGTTAATTGTTAATAATGTGATGGACCACTGTGTTTGGGTCGTGCATTGCGTAAAAATCGTTCAGAAATGACCAAAAGGCATGGCAAGGTGATTTTGCAGCATGACAAGGCTCGGTAGCGATCAAAAATTACACGAAAACGCTGAAATTGAAAGTCTCACCCTACTCCACCCAGTCACCGTATTCTGCAGACTACTCCTTCCAACTACTGACTTCTTCGACGCATGCAAAACGATTTGAGGGCCCATCGGTTCGGGTCCTTTGAAGAAATCGAAGAAATGTTCAATAATTGGATCGATGCCAGAGAGGATACATTTTTTAAAAGTTTTGATAGAAACTCACTAGAGCAATGGAAAAATGTAATCGCATCCGACGGACAATTTGTTGAGTGATGTTCTGATGTTCTTCTTTTCAATAAATTATGTTCTTCTTTTCAATAAAAAAAACACTTTGAACTCTCGATGCATTAATTCAACACTGAGAGGAACAATGAAAAGGGCGAAAGAATTTTAAAAATGTGATAAATTACGCAAACTCCGGTGTACATGGAGCTCTCGGTTCCTGAGACGAAAGACATCTTGAACAATCCAACGGCTTGTGCAGTCAGTGGCTTTGCACATATTAGACATGCTGCACACTTAACGCAAAATCTTATTGAAATGCTACTTTCATATGTTTTTCGTTAAAATAAACATTTTCCCTCATTTTTATAAAATTAACAATTTGATTGAGTTTTCTGCTATTCAGAAGGGTGCGAGACCATTTAAACATTCTTGTTTGAGATATAAAATACTACGGGCTTGTTACACAACTTCACTTACTAGTGGAACACAGCGCCCTTTCCTTTCACCGATCCAAGATGACCAAAAAAGAAATGTGACACTTCCCTGATCCCAAGCGCTCTAGGCTCCTACTGTCGCTCAATGGACTTCTGTCTAATTAACTGGCACGTTATAAGACCAAATTTTTGCAGAAGCTCCATGTACAAAAAAGGATTAGAAACCATGATCTGCCTCAAAGCAACAATTTTCGTATCGATCTGTACTATTTTTGTTTTTTTTCTTGGAGGTTGGGATACGTTGCACTGGAGCGCTCAGATTCAAATACTGGTCCATTGTACTACCAGGCAGTAACCTTCGCTTAATGTAATTTCTTGGTTTCCCGAAAAAAACATGAGGCGCTTCAGATTTTCGGTTCCCACCACATCAACGCCAAACAGCCGCCACCTAATACGAGCATAGGCGGTACACTGACAGAGAAGGTGCTCTAAAGTATCTTCACCATCTCCACAGGCGTCGTAGAGGGAGCATTCTGTAAGCCCCAGCCACCTAGGTGCATAACAAAGGTAAAATGTCCCGTTAGTACGCCGACAAGTGTCTGCACTCATTTCTGTCTAGAGATAGCAGAAAAGCCGCCAATTTTTTGCTAACGTTCGGGAGCATGTACTTGGTCACCCTGCATTCTGGAGAGTCACGCCATCTGTGGTTGTGCTGTAGGGAGAACCAATCGTAGTCGGTGGCCCCAACCTAGGAAACGGGTAGTACCAAGGTGTATTCGGGGGCTACGAATGCCTCTTTTGAACCTTGTCCAGCTAGTTCATCGGCAATCTCGTTTCCCAAGATCCCGTGATATCCCGGAACTCAAACAAGTTTTAGCGAACTCAGCTTACTAACCAAATTAAGGGAAGACTTGCATTCTTGAACTATCTTGGAAATGGTTAAAGGGTTGAGTAAGGCCTTGAGCACAGCTTGTCTGTCGCTACAGACGCAGACACTTCTTCCCTTCCACCTATTCTTCGCAATATAGTTGGTGTCCATTAGGATCGCGAAGACTTCCGCCTGGAAGACCGACGCGAACTTGTCCAAGGAGGCATGAGGTCTGATGTTGTCGTTTTCCACGAAGGCCCCAGTTCAAGAACCCGCCGTTGTCTTGGAGCTGTCCGTAAAAATCCAACTACATTCCTTTCCCGGTTCAGTTTCTGGCCGGAGCCAGTCGACGACTCGAGGAAACTAGACTTTGTATAAGCGACGCAACTGTATTATTGGGGATCTCGCATCAGACGGCATGATTCATTTGATTGATTTGGTAAATTATTTCGGTATTTTATTTATTTATGTATTTTTATTCTATTTATGTATTTTTTTATTTTCTTTTGTCTTACTTCTATACGGAATGTTATCCCCGAGAGATTGAACTGTTTCCCCCTTTATTGGTGGTGATTCCACACGAAAGCAGATTTTTTTAATGGCAGGCCCTGGTTTCCGGAACAATTCTCTGAACTGCGGTATCAAACGACTCTACAAAAGTTCGCCACCTTACAGAGAAAAGAGAAACGGCTGCATAAGCAAATAGTCACACAAATTCTGTAATGCATTTAATAATACGACTAGGGAGTGCAAGCAAGTGCAATTAAGCCCCTTTAAAATTTGGAAAGGTCGCAGACTGATGCTAAGACTGAAGGACAAACACTATAACGTTGTAGGTGACTGACAACAATTCCAAACGAAGCTTTTTTTTTCTATTTGTCGCACTAATGTGTTTCACGCGATTTTAAAAGCAGTTGGGTAACTGATACAATGTGGCCGTCGTGGCGTAGTGGGCAGAGTGCGCAATTCACGCGCTGAAGGTTCAGGTTCAACTCCCGGCTCAACACGTCAAATTTTTCACAGCACAACCTCTTTTCAGGCTGCTGATAACACTCAAAGATTAATAATCGTCGAATTCGACATTTAGAGTCGGCAAAAAAGTGTAGTAAGTCGATTGTGATACAGTTGTGTTCACAAAAATAGCAGTGCTCCTCAAAAAAGACAAATAATTTTCTATTAATTCAATTTTATTATTTTTTCAAAAAACGTATACAAAAGTAAGGTATTTCAGTCTTAGCAGGTATATCACAAAATAAACGCTGTTAATAACTTTTGTCTATTTTTTTGGTCGTAGTAATTTTTCGCAGTTGTTCATAAAAATAGTGTGGCCGCCGTGGCGTAGTGGGTAGAGTGCGACGCTCACACGCCGAAGGGTCTAGGTTCGATTCCCAGCTCAACACGAATTTTTCGAATATTTCACAGCACAACCTCTTTCGAGCTGCTGACAACACTCAAAGAGTAATAACTGTCTAAGAAAGCCTCAAATCGCGCCGTTCGAAATCGGCAAAAAACTGTAGGTTCCTTCTACTTGTGAGAGAACAGTAGTACGCACAACATGAGTAGTTGATGAGCAAGCTAGGCCCTGGTCCCCCTCTGGACTGTAGCGCCAACAATTATTATTATTATCGCAAAAATAGCAGTATTTATGGTAGAATTATGCTGCGCCCAGACAACAGAAATCAATGGAACAATATGAAATCACTATTATTTACATTTTACCACTAGCACTTTGTAGCAAAGCCTTTGTTTTTTTAACACTCCGCTGCATCTTCGTGACATTGAGTCCATCAGACTCCGACATCTCTCAACTGGTACAGATTCCCAAGAGTCTCGCTGCGAGACTCGCACACTACCTCCCACAATTCCTTGGCGGTTTTTAGTTTGGCCTCATGGACAGAATTTTTAACATCGCTTCACAAGTTACCAATGGGTTTTAAGTCAGGGGATTGTGCTGGCCAATTCATAATGGTTATTCTTTTTTCATCAAACCAAGATTTTTCCCGTTTTGACGTATGTTTTGGGTCATTATCTTGTTGATATACCCAAACTAGTGGCATTTCCTCCTCGGCATATGGCAGCATAACCTGTTCTAAAATTTTAACTTACTCAACACTGTCCATTAAACCCTTGATAGAACATATAGGCCCAACCCCATTATATAAGAAACAGGGCCAAATCATTAGTTTTTCTCCTCTGTGTTTAACAGTTTGAACTGTATAACGGGGATTATTTTCTTCATTCTTTGGTCTTCTTACATATTCCTGACGACCCTTAGACCTAAATAAGACTTTTTTGCTTTCATTGCTCCACAGAATATTCCTCCATTTCGCCTTAGGCCAATCTTTGTGAAACTTTGCTAATGCTAATCTTTTTTGCACATGCTTTTTTGTCAAAAGCGGTACTTTTCGCGGGATTTGAGCTGATAGTTTAGTCTCTAGAAGACGTCTTCTAACCGTCACAGCACTTACTGGAAGTTGAAATTCATCCCTTATCTATCTGGGGCTTATTGAAGGGTTCTCCTTTGCCATGCTGATAATTTTTCGGGCAGTTCGCTTAGCCGTCACTCTTTTTGGACCGCGTGCTTCGGGTCTAGCTTTCTAGTTTAGCGCATTGCTGACCATTTTCGTTGTACGTTCTATGATTGATTCTGAATTGAAGCATGTTTTTCCCTCCGAACGCTATTTTTTGATCAAATTCGGTACAATGTCTTGATCGACCCATATTTCTAACTTTAAAGTATGTTAATAAATGACAACATATACACAAACATTCACTTACCAAACAAGAATACACAAATATTTTTGAAACTCTAAACAACAATTTCTGAGACACTTTACGGCAAAACCAAAAAACACTATTTTTCTGGGCTTCAATCAACAGATTTCAATGATTGAGTGAAAAATGGAGGAAGTAAGCCTTTATTTTTTATTTTTTATTTCTGGTACGGCATCCTAGTTACCGGAAAATACAATAAAACCGGACATACATTTGGAAAAAGGATTTTCCTAGAAATACGTTCTCAATTATGTAAGTCGTATAACTAGTGCTATTTTGATGAACCCAACTGTACATGTGGCGCCGTTCTGTTGAAACCACATAAAGACCAAGTCTACAATTGGGGTCGAAAAAAATCACACAGGCCTCAAGCATGGTGCAATAACGACTCATAGCGTTCGTCACCATCAACGAAAAAGTATGATATGGTCCAATGATCCCTATGTCATGTAATCCACACCAAACAGTGACTTTTGCGGTAGAATGCAAGTTAACAAACATTTTCCCACATTCTTTATTTTCTATTTTCTCCATTCTCCCATTCCACAATTCCGCACGCGCCAACCCAAATCCACACAACAAACTCCAGTGAACCCAATTTCCCACAGTAAGCAATCCCCCAACAGAAATGCAAGTGTCACCAAACACCGAAACCAAACCAATATGTGCTGACTCCATGTCTAGGTTAAGGTAGCAATAAGTAGTATAAATAAGAATTAGAATTAGGTTCATTTTTGAGTTGTAATTCTGCCGTTAACGATTAAAGTTGTTTTTTTTTTAACAAAAACATTAAGTGTTATGATTATCTTGCACAAGGCAAGCGTGGACATACGCAATTCATCCACAAATGACATCCCCGAACCCTTAAAACATAAAACAATCGAACGTTGGACGTGCTAAGATAGTTGAACTACTTTTCAGGGCCAGAAGATTCCTGTAATCCATTCATTTTTTCGGGTTTCATCTTGCACCGCTACTGTCCGGACTAGTGGGTCATCATTTAAAATATGACGAATATCATTCAAAAATAAGAGTCTTGCCACGCCACAACAGACAACATCCAGCAGGTAACCGAAGCAAACTACTCATCCGTCCGGACGTCCTGTCACCGCGCTTTTATTGTGCGACTTTCTAGGAACCCGCTCAGCTCACAAGAATGTCGGCACGATTGTGTGTCATAAATGCATAAACTGATGTCTGTTGAGGTGTGTTTACTTTGCCGTTTGTTTGTTTGAAATTGTTTATTGCATAAAGGAAAATTCAATTTTCTCGAATACCTCAAGGTGCATCCTACTTTGGTTACTTGCACACAATCTCGTTGAATTTAGAGCTCTTTGCGAAACCGCCATTGATTGAGGAAGAACTGGAGACTGATCTTCATTCGTCGCACTTTCGGCAGCATATGTCACGGGAAGGGATGGCGGCATTCTTCATTCGTTCGCACATACCCGCAATTTTGATAAACTCGGAAGGGTTCATTTTCGGCGCCTCACATATGCACTTCATTAGGTGCTGTGCCCAAGGACAACTTGGCGAGTAGGAGAAGATGTGTGCATTATACGAGTTTGCGAGACTGAATGCTACAATGTAGTGTGTCCAAGGGGAGACCTGTCCCAACCAACAACGCCTTGACACATTCGCTGGGCTCCTCAAACGCTTCTGAACACTTGACTCTCCATCGCTCCATAAAATAAAATGTCGATGCAGTGGCAGGTTTGAATAAGCAGCTAGTCCATATAGTCTGGGGCATTGAGAAGTCTTTCATTACGGCCAGGTTGGAGGGCTCCATCTGATCATCATCGATTCCATTTCCCTTAATGCTAGTTGATAGTATATAGAAACGGAAGCACATCAGGGACATGCAGTAACATCCAGGAAAGCTATAAATAGAGAGAATTTTTATTTTACAGCTTCACCGCCACCAAACATCATTTTTCCGTCAGGAAACTGCAGGATGACATTTTCCACTTTGGCTGCACCACAGACTCCTGCAGGGAGAATCAACCACAAAATGGAGAAGCTCTACTTCCACTAGTGACGAATCCAAGTGAACATCATCAAATTGGTCCGCCGAACAAGCAGAAACTGTTGAAACCCCAGCAGCATAGATTAGAAGACTTTAGAAGAACATGAAGTTCGGAATGGACGATGAGAGGTTTCCATAAGGACGTGGGAGAATGACTGAGTCGGGGGATGAAACTGTGACTCTACACGCAGCTCATGCATGTAGAGGCTAACTTCCGACCTGAAGTTCCATATCGGTAATGGAATGGAAGACAACAGCAGGAAGGCTTGCGATGAAGCACCCGTCCTGTCCTTGGCAAGAAACCTGATCTCACACAAATGTCTGAACAGATGTGGGATTTGATTGTACGCCTTAACGACTCATATCACAGGGTTAATTTTCCAAAGAGGCGTAGATACCGCAAGACTAGACGCCTTAGATACCTAAGTACTAAGCTGAGATCATGCTTGAGGGACAATCGTTCCACCTTGGTTTGATGCGAGGCCTTCCTAAAACCTCTGCCGCTCTCTAGGTCGCAGCGCCGTGTTGAGAATGCATCTCCACATTGAGCCGGGATAGTCTCCTAACCGCTTTGCCTAACCCAGGGTGAACAACAACTAGAGATGTCAGCAAAGTACACTATCCTCGACTCTGCCCGAGATGTTGGGGGGTGAATCACAGCCACAGCGATACCAAAAGGGAGCCTATCGCTCGGTCAGGCTGGAACCGAAGTTTTTTTTCCTGACCTCCCGTGGCACCAGAATAAAGCCTCTGGTCAAGCTGTGACTACCAGCCAAGCTCCCTCAACACCCGGGTCTGGTAGGCGCCATTTCGTCTAAGATAGTATTTGCTCTGTTTTCTTCTTAATATGGCGCTACAGTCCGGGGTGGATCTGGGCCTCAACCAACATGCCTCTCCAGCCAGCACGATCTTCCGTCAGCTGCCTCTGCTGTTGGTTGAGGTCCTTCCCCACCTGTGTGCGCCACCTTTGCCTAGGCCGTCCTCCGTTGCGTTGTCCCAATGGCTTTGATTTGAAGACTGGTGTGGTGATTCCAAGCAGTGGTGTCCATACGCTCTACATGGCCCAGCCATCTTAAGCGTTGTATCCGAAGGCGCTTGACCATTCCCATGTCGCTGTTCCGTTTCCGTAGACGCTATAAATAGTGCTTCCGATGTGATTTTTGAATCATGTTATTCATAGAATCCAGTCACATCATCTGGACAAAAGTCTGAACAATCATCAAGGCTGAACAGTCAACAAAAACAAACAGCGCTCAATCCGACGAACTCGAAGTGTGGATTGTCGAAATTCCAAGCAGGAGCCCCTCCCCCCTCCCATTCTTTTTTGCTCTTTTAGATATCCGTGATTAAGACTGATGTGGCTTGATGGTGATGATGGATTAGCTTCGGGAAGAGGCATTCTCTCGACTCGCCACTCCAATGTTCGCCGGCATGAAGCTACTCCTGAAACTAACTCGAACTACTAAGAAGCGACAAGAAATATCAACGTGTCCTTGGAGGAGAACAGAGTTTGCTTGACATGGCGAAGGCTTACAAGCGAGTGAGTTCGGTCCGCCTTTGAGCGAACATGGCGTCCAAATCAAAGTAGGTTTCCTTTGAATGCCATGTCCAGTCTATTTTCTGAGGACTTCAGAATCGCCTTGTTTTCTTCTCAGTTTAAGTGTGGCCGCCGTGGCGTAGTGCGTAGAGTGCGACGCTCACACGCCGAAGGTCCACCTCGAACATTTATGGCACCACCTCTTGCGAGTTGCCGACAACACTCAAAGAGTAATAAATGTCTGAGGAAGCTTTAAAAACTTCGCCGTTCGGAGTCGGCAAAAAATTATCGGTCCCTTCTAATCGTGAGGGAACAGTAGCGCACACAGCTCGGATAGTTGATGAGCAAGCTAGGCCTTGGTCCCACTATGGACCGTCACACCATCCAATTAAATTAAATTACGTGGTGGCCGTGTTAAGCAAAAAGGGGACAAGTAGAGTCGTCCTACCTTTGAATCAAATTTCTTCTTCAACCCTGTCTGCCAGAAAAGTGAGTAGAGGAGAAGACTCTGTCACGAACTGTACAAAATAACAATGTCCATGTACAGAATCCACGACTTCGTCATAATGCCCATGTACTCGTAAAACAAATTGCCAACACTGCCTCGATTCTGGGACACCAGCTTTAAGAGGAAAGCAAGGCCAGCCCTCCGTTGTAGCCAATGAGTATCATTGACAAGCAGGATCCCCGGGACAACAATGATACAGCGAACGGCAGGGCCAATTAAAGCACCGTTATGTGGTCGCCGTGGCGCAGTGGGTAGAGTGCGACGCTCACACGCCGAACGGGCTAGGTTCGACTCCCAGATCAACACCAATTTTTCGAATTTTTCACGGCACCACCTCTTTCAAGCTGCTAACAACACTCAAAGAGTAATAACTGTCTAAAAAAGCTTCTCAAATCTCGCCGCTCGGAGTCGGCAAAAACCCCTTCTACAAGTGAGAGAACAGTAGCGCGCACAAGTCGAGCAGTTGATGAGCAAGCTAGGCCCTGGTCCCCCTTTGGACTGTAGCGCCAACAATTATTATTATTGTTGGGACAACGTCAGCGATGGAGACTGCAATTGCTTTGTATCACGACCTCCAAGGACTGCTGGCATTTAAAGAAAGTTAGCGCGTTAGAGCCTGATAAATGTTGACTCAATTTCCTTGCATGGAGCGGCTCAATCGACTGCAATGGTGTCGGAGAAACTAATGGTCGGAGCTGCCTCACGAATTATGACAACGCCCGCCTTAAGAGGACTGCAATCAGCGCTTAATGTCTGGGATTCTTGGAAAAAAACACAATTTCCTTCTATCCGGCTTATGCTTTTTTGATTTGGTGGCCTTACAGTCCACAGGATGACCAGGGCCTTCATCAGGCACTCGTGTTGTGCACGTTTCTGTCATCTCACGAGTAGAAGGGACCGACAATTTGTTGCCAAATCCGAACGACGCAGTTTGAGAAGCTATTTCATCGACATTAATTATTCTTTGAATGTTGTCAGTAGCTCGAAAGTGGGAAAATTCGAAGTGTTCAGTTGGGAATCGAACCCGGACCTTCGGCGTGTAAGTTTCGCACTTTACCCACCACGCCACGGCGACCACCTTCTATCGGGCTTACTTTTTTCAATCTTAGAAGGAAATCACTTCTAATGCACCCAAACTTATATCAATGATGGTCACTGACTGAGTAGGAGACCGACAAAAGTCACATACGGCCCCCCTCCTTTTCAGTAACGACACGACAAAGATGTGCATCGATACCCCGCCAAAGCTTTTGCAAATTATTGGAATCTACGTCTGTCTCGGGGATTTCTAAAAAAATTAATCCACAAACATTCCACTGGCACCTAGCAAGACCATTGCACCCTTCTATCCATTGCATTAAGTCGGAAACTGGCCCTTTAATGGATTCCTGAATGCAGTCTGGTTCTTAAACAGCTTCTCTTCTGTCATCCGCCAGTGGCTCCAAGTTCATCAAGAGCAATGCCCAGACGCGGGAAGTTCAATTACGATGTAGCGGAAGGCTTGAACAACCAGCAAACAACCGTGACCTGCTTTCTGGACATAAAGACACCGTTCCGGTCATAATTCACAACATTTTAAATCCGCAAACCAAAGCCAGTCTTCTTCAGATATAAATTCTCCCCTTTCATGTCTGCCAACCAAAGATACAACGACACAGACTTAATCAAACATCCACCCGTCAAAGAGAGCAGAGAGCTCCAGCATGGTTACTTCCAAGCCAATGGCTCATATTTAATTTCGCGGAAAGTTCAACATCATTATCCCGCCAAAAATCGCATCCCAAGAGCTCCGATCGAAATCGAAATATAATGGGAGCGAGAAGAAAACACAGCGTGTGTATAGACACCAAGGATTCACCAGAAACTCCCTGTTCCTAATTAATTCCCATTCGGGGAGTTGCCTAATTTCAGGACAATTACCACGGGATAACCAAAATAATAAAACAGCAACAACAGCGATCCACTCCCGGAAGGGTTGAATATGGAAAATTATGAAAAATCAATAAAAGGACACATGAAGGAAGTCGGATGGCAGGCAGGCATTCACCGCGATGACAACGCAAAAGATTTCATTCAAGAGCGAGGTAAGGAATCTTTGCCGTGTGTATGTAGCCCGTCTATGTGCAGCATCCCTGTGTACACATCCCACCCCACTCCACAGCGAGTGTGTCCGGAGTTTGTGTCTACTTTTTTAATAACCCGACGATTTCTTGACGCAAAATGGCAGCCGCCGCTGCTGTTGCCGCGTCGGGCCGCGCTCCGTCGCCAATGGAATGTGTCGGGGATACGTTATTAAGATGTGAACCCTTTTTTATGCTCTCGTCCCCGTCATCATGGATCACCGGTTCACCCACCACCATTTGCATAATTATGGGAGAATAATAATGAAAATAATAACAACATCCTGGCGGCAGGGGACGACCAACAGCAACGTAGACGACGATGACGATGACGATGGCTTCAGCTTCCGTTGTGCGATGTCATGAGATTCATTACGACAGGACAGGCATTGAGCGAGATTGCCTGTCTCTTGGCGTGTCCTTTGTTCGCCGCCACTGCGATTACACACAGATTGATAAAGAGAGAGAGAGAGAGAGAGAGAGCAGCACTACACTACACCCCAGACTGCCAACAAAAGGAGACGAGCTCAAGGAGCAAAAAACACCAACAACAGCAGAGCCAGCGCACACAAAATCAAAAAAGAAAAAAACATCCAGATTCACCCATTGAAAGGAAGACCTACTACAGCCCGACAAGCACAAGAAGAACAAGTATCCTTATGTACAGCGACGAGCGGCGCGCACTCTGCTCAATATGCAAGGAAGAGTTCGCGCTCCAGGGCAACCCCGGAGTCTATTGTTATCCTTTATAGTTTTAATGGGTGCCCCCTTCCAGCTAGCTGGGCTAGTTCCTGGCTGGTGTGCGCGCACGAGAGCGAGTGAGAAGGACACCGAGCACAGGAAAGGGTTGCTGGCTGACATGGACAGGACACAGTCCCGTAGTGTACCCACCCTGGTTATGACTATGGACTCGATAGTGGTGCGGTGTCGTGTAGTTGTGTAGTTGGATTTTTCGTCGCTGCCGAGTTACAGATATTGCTTGCATTCGAGTCGTACTCCTGGGAATAGGGGCGGTGACCATTATGAAGTTTGTGCCATCGGGTAGATTAGAATCCTTTTTCTGAGTCACCACACAGTGCACAGTGTCTGGCTGTGCGTGTGTGTGAGAGTGTGCAGTGCACAGAAATGGCCGCAGGCGATGGGTGTAACACACGTACAGTCGGAGCTGAGTGGCAGTCGGGGCAGGGGGCTTCTGCGAAATGGTCTCTTGCATTTTGGTATTGACTTACAGCACAGTCTGAGGTTGGCTAAGCGCATTCGGAGGGATTTTGAGGTCGACAAAGTTGTGCCATTAAAGCCAAAGTGCTCGTTGGGGTTTACTGGCGGCCGCCGGCGGGCTGTGGTTCACTGCATAAGTTTGCTGATTTTACGCTGAGCGTGTGGATGCGTTTAGAAATTCGTTCAAGAGTGAAGGTGCATGGTGGAGCTGCATTCAGATGAAGAAGGTTTTTAGGCAAATGCAGGGAAACCAGCGAAAGCAGGTGAAAGTAAGAAAAAGTCCAAATGAAGATAAATCTGCCATCTACGCTGGAAAGGATTTTGTGGGAGAACGTGCCGAAAGCCTTGGGGGACACTTGTTTTGAGTCTTCACAGCTAGGACCGACTGGCGCACGATTTACGTCTGCTCAGCTTGGGCCGACGGACGCTCGATTTGAGGTTCTCCAGGTAGGACCGAACGGTGCTTGGTTGGAGTCTCTACAGATAGGACCGACTGGCGCTTGATACGAGTCTGCACAGCTTGGACCGACTGGATTTGAATTTCTACAGCTTCAACCGATTGGCGCTCCATTTGAGTCTGCTCAGCTCGGTGACTGGCACTCGATTAAAGCCTGCTCAGCTTGGGCCGACGGACGCTCGATTTGAGGTTCCCCAGGCAGGACCGACTGGCGATTGGTTGGAGTCTCTATAGATAGGACCGAATGGCGCTTAATACGATTCTGCACAGCTAGGAGCGACTGGATTTCAATTTCCACAGCTTGGACTCGATTGAGTTTGCTCAGCTAAGATTGACTGGAGCTATATTTTAGTCTGCTCAGCTCGCACCGATTGGCGATCGATTTGAGTTTAAACTGGTCTCCAGGAGTCTCTACAGATAGGACCAGCTGCCGCTCGATATTTGAGCCTTCACAGCTAGAACCGACTGGCGCTCGACTTAAGCCTGCACAGCAATGAGCGAGTGTGGCAGCCGTGGCGTAGTGTGTGGAGTGCAACGCTAACACGCAGCAGGTCTAGATTCGATTCCCTCGAATTTTTCATGGTACCACCTCTTTTGAGCTACTGACAACACTCAAAGGAAAAGTTTCTGAAACTTCGCCGTTCGGAGTCGGCACAAAACTGTAGGTCCCTTCTACTCGTGAGAGAACAGTAGCCCGCACAACACGATTAGTTGATGGGCAAGCTAGGCTCTTGTTCCTTGTGGACTGTTGGGCCATCCAATTATGATTATTATTAGCTAGGAGAGACTCGAGCTCGATTTGAGTCTGCACAGCTAGGACCGGTAGGCCCTTGACTTGAGTCTCTACATCTTGAACCGACTGGAGCTTGATTAAAATTTAAAGAGCCACAGATGAAGTCGGGACGTTGTCTTGCCTTTTTGCAATTCTGGAGCAAACGTGATTAAGGCGTGAGCGAGCCTTGTTCAAACTATTTTCAAAGATGCTTGACCACGGAAGTGTTGTGCAATTGAGACACGACGAGAACACCATGTCGAAGTCGTTACGAACGAAAACCGTTCGCTTGTTACAAGGAGATACTTGCAATTTCGCTCTTGTTGCGTGCGGTGTTCCAAAAAGTCGCCAACAATTCTCGTTCAATAATACGTCCATTGGGCGAGGCAGGAATTCTCGCCTCGATCCCTCCTTGCTTTCTAGTGGCCAATGCCATCCCTGTCCTTATTAGAGGCGCAGAAACGTTAAATTAACTCAAAGTCAAAGAGGAAGATCTTGACTTTTCGAAAGAAAAAGTGATGCCTGCGATGTTTTGTATTGATGGCATTTGGAGGAGAAGCCTCAACGTCGAAGTCTTTATACTGCATCGTGGCAGGCGTTAAGTAAAGCCATACATTGCCTCGTTTTCTTAGAATTTTTTATATTTTCGATTTTGGAACTTAAGTGCCAATAAAAGATTTCTGCTTTTTTTTTTAAATTTTTCTCATCTCTCATCTCATTCGAACGCGAATGGATGATCCACACAAGGACACGCCAAAGTCTGGTTTGAACTTGAGAAAAACGAACCAGCGGGGTTTCGTCTTCTTTAACCAGTCTGGTGGTCTGTAAAGTAACGCTCCGGCATAAAGAAAATGTCGCATGAAGTCGGATCTCAATCCAGCGAAGCAATACCTTGTCGACCTGGACTAGGTTTTTGATGTTCCATCTCGTTAATGGCGATTTTTCGGCACTTGCCGCACTTGAGGACTGTAGCCCAGTATCAATTTAAAGAAGGGTGTATTTTAACTCGTGTCAACAGTCACCTTGGTAAATGTTGATGAAAAGTCCAACTAGCCTTTGGACCCGGGAGTAATTCCATTTCTAAACCAAGCATCTGTCTACATTTCTAAAAAACCTGTTTCATTCCTCCATACGATAAGAACTCCAACAAAGGGCTGCGATTCAGACATGAATTCAATATTTTGTTGCATGTTACTTTCTCATGTAACTCAAGCCGATGCGAGTGTTCCGGACATGGATGTTGGAATTAGCGTGTACTACGACTGCATTCTGTTGTACGAATGTTGCCTTTTATATTTCGGGATTGGGCAACCCTAGTGTTGCAATCTGGCAGCTGCCAGCTTTATCGTGAAGTTTAACATTTTTGAAGTTATACGTACTCAGAACGTTTTGACATACGAGCGCTATTTGTGTCGTTTACAGTAACTGAAAAGATTCATCTCACATAAAAATGGAATTAAATCGTGAAAATTTTCGTGCGATTAATTGTTACAACTTTCAACGTGGATTAACTCAACAACAGTGCATCGATGAACTTAATTCAATTTCGGCGATGAAGCTCCATCAAGGACCAGTGTTTATCGATAATATGGTGAATTCAACCGAGGTCGTAGTTCACTCCAAAATGAATTTCGTGAAGGTCGTCCAAAATCAGTTGTTGTTCCGGAAACCATTGATGCTGTGCACCAACTGATATTGCAAGATCGTCATGTGACCTATCGTAAGATTGAGACAACCTTAGGCATTAGTGGGACCAGCATATATTCAATATTGCATGAACATTTGACCGTCAAAAAAATTTGTTCGCGTTGGATCCCACACACTTTGTCAATCGCTCAAAGAAAGGCTCGTGGCGATTGGTCGAAAGAAATGCTCCAAAAATACGATCGCGGTGCTTCAAAACATAGTGACAGGTGATAAATCGTGGATTTACGCGTATCAGCCCGAAAGTAAACAGCAGTCGAGTATGGGTTTTTCAAATTCAGCCAAACCCAAAAAAAGTTGCTCTCGCACGAAGCACTTCCAAATGGTCGCCTGTTTTTTCGGAAAAACTGGACATGTCTCAACCGTACCACTAGAACAACGCAGAACAGTCAATTCTAATTCTGAGTGGTACACAACCATTTATTTTCCAGTTGTCTTCCAGGAAATCAGGAAAACCAACCGCCGAAGATGGATCACTCTTCACCGCGATAATGCGAGCTCTTACACATCGGCTCAAATAACTGCATTTTTGAGCACTCAAAACATCGATTTGATGAGTCATCCGCCGTATAGTCCTGACTTGGCACCATATGACTCCTTTTTATTTCCGTACGTAAACATTAAAATGAGAGGTCAACGTTTTTCGACAAATGAAGAAGCGGGTGACGCGTTCAGAATGCATGTTTTGGAGATACCTCAATCAGAGTGTCAAAAGTGCTTCGATAATTGGTTCAAACGCATGCAAAAGTGTATAGATCTCAATGGGGAATATTTTCAAAAACAATAAAGCTATTTTCGATGATTAATATTTGTTTTTGTTCTCCAAATCCGAAATATAAAGGCAACCCTCGTATAGCTCGTCTCTATGCACACTGTCATATGTGGCCTCAAAATCGCCAAATAAGTGGTGAGTTTCGTTTTGTATTCCTTGAGTTTTTCCCAACCTATCAGGCTATAAAAATACGGTTTTAGACGCTCACACAATACGGTTGAGAGGATCGTGTAGGCAATGTTGACGAGGGTGGTCCCTTGATAGTTGGCGCAGCCAAAGGGGTTTTCCTTATTGTGGACTGCGCAAACGTCGCAAAGATTCCACTTATCGATTATTACTTTTCCGACCTTACAGAAAAGCTGGTGCATGCGCCCAAACAGGTCGTTTCCAGCTGCTGTAAATAGTTCCTGAGTCGGTCTCAGGCTGTTGGATTTCACTCGTGGCGGATCTTCTCTGTGGCTAGCACGCGAACAGTCACAAAGAACCTGGCGAACCCCTGAGCAATCCACCGTCAATCAGGTTGATCACGTTGCGACGTCAGACACTCCTCCAAAATTCTCGATGTCCGAGCCTGCCGAGTTGCAAACAATAACTCGGATCATCATCTTGTTGTAGCCAAGGTAAGAACCCGGATATCGAGAGATCAGCGGAATCGAGATAGGCCAACACGGTTTGACGTCGGAAAACTACAATCGCAACTGATCGCTGGGAACTTTGCCGACCGATGAAACTGCCTCAGATTTTGACGATGCCTGTACTAACCGCAGCAGAAGACTGCAAACGTTGTCAAGCCATTAAAGAATCTGCCACTGACATGCGAGTCAAAGTGCGGCGCGGTTCACTGATTTCACGTCACTACCCAGAAGGAAAACATGGTTTTACGATGAGTGCAGGCAAGCGCATGCAGCCAAACAAGACGCCTATAAGGCGACGCTGTATGAAACAACGAGGGCTGTTCTTGAGCTCTACGAACAGAACAGAAAGGAAGAGCACCGACTTCTCAGAAGGAAAAAGAAGGAGTATGAGAAGGGCGCGGTCGAGGAAATGGAAAGGTGTTATGGCAGGAATGAAGTCCGAAGTTTTACCGAAAGATAAAATAGCTATCCAGAGGATACAAGGTTCGGACCGAAGCCTGCCGGGACCAGAATTGACAACTTGACGTAGAGTCGCAGTCTGTGCTCAAAATTTGAAAGTATCATTTCTGTAGACTTCTTAACGACGATGACGGCCCAAATTCCGCTGCTGGGCAGAATGTTCTACTCCATTTGGACGATGATAAGGAGTGTTAGTTTGCCACGTTTTTTTTCTTCTCTATGGTCTTAGTAGAGGTTTCTTAAGAATTCAAGCGGTTTTTTTGAACGCCGTATGGGAGGGTCTTCAGCAACCCGATTCGTCATTAAAATGTGTCTGATGCCCCAGAAAGCTTCGCAGGAGGGGAAAAATGGGCTTCATCGAGGGAAACAGGGCCTAGCTTGCTCATCAACTACTCGTGTTATGCGCACTACTGTTCTCTCACGAGTGGAAGGGACCTACAGTTTTCTGCCGACTCCAAACGGCTAAGTTTGAGAAGCTTTCTTAGACAGCTATTACTCTTTGAGTTTTGTCAGCAGCTCAAAGAGGTGGTGCCATGAAAAATTCGAAAAATTGGTGTGAAGCTGGGAATCGAACCTAGAGCCTTCGGTGTGTGAGCGTCGCACTCTACCCACTATGCCACGTCTACTTAACTGACTTACGATTATTTCAAATTTAGAAAAAATGGTATGCAAGGCTGCCTCAACATTGCAATAAGTCGTCTTCTTAGCACATTTTCCATTTGATGCATGAAGAAGGAGGAAGAAAATCAAGTTCATGCCGCCTGCCATCGGGTCCTTCCTAATGGTGGGTCCACATCAAGTATCCACCTCTCCTCCTTATCAACTGACAATTCCAAGTGAAAACCCACTCCAGAGGACTTCTGTGACCCATCTTCGTGACGTCTTTCAATTTTCTTCGGTGCCTGGTGATTTTATCGTCCGCAGGACATTCTGAATCCTCTTCTCTGGAGATCAAGTGGATTTTATGTCCAATTCAGCCTGCAACCATTTGAGACTCACTTACTTCCCCCTGCCAGTGCACAGTACTCTCCAAGCAATCAGCTAATCCAGTCAAATTTGTCGACATTTCCGTATCTTAATCGTTCCCCCGCGTCTGACGTCAATAAACAAAACATTACCAAGTAATGAGAGGAACAAACGAGCAAAACCAACAAAGAACTGCTTTCCCTGCTATCTTCATCAGTCATCAACCCCCACAGGCATAAAGGACACTTTAGTTCACTTAGCAGCGATGACGAACGATAAAGAAGGCAGCGAAAATCACCAGAAAAAAAAAATCATGCCACGGGGAGACGCAGCGCAAATCAAAGAAAACAATGCGCCCAGCCCTGCCCAAGCCTGGCGCAGGGGTGGCGAAACACAACAGAACTCGCGATGTAATCCCCAATTTTTTACGGCATTATATGACGGAATCCCATCCGATTTGCGTGCACAGAGATACGCCAGCGGAGGGCAATCATCAAATGTCCTGTCGACAACTTCATCGAAGTGATTCCCCAATCATCCCTTAAGTCCCCGGCTCCTCTTGTTATTTTTGCTCTTCATATCCATTTTTTCTGTTTTGTTGGCGGTCGTTCCGTGATTGTTGCTGGTGTTGTTATCTGCCCGATTGTGATGTTGTTACAATGAGATACAAACGATTTTTTTGCGCGTCCGGGTGGGGTGGCTGTCGCTGCGAGCGGGGGAGGATTGAGTTTACAGGCGACGGTACATGCAATTTGATGTATGTATGTGCCGCGCTGAGGGGATGACACACGCCCGTGGACAGGTGTTGAAACCTCTGTTGCTCCGCTCCTCCTCTGTGGGTGTTGGACAACTCAGAGTTGGGGCAGAGGAGCAGCTTTTTTTTCCGTTCCACGGGAAACGGTTGAGTGTGCGGCTGGTAATCATTTTCGCAAATTGAAATGTTAAAACGCGAAATAAATGGAAATTCACTTAGGGCAACGCGTCGGCTGGCGCAGTTCAATTCAGGTCGCGCCAATGACGGTCGGACAGAAAAATATGAAATTTCCGACAAAAATTCCAACAGATCCGTGGCTTGGACAAAGTCGGACAGCAACAACAGCACCGCACCGCGCGCGTGAAAAAAAGAATACGCAATTACACGGGTTTACATGCGGCACAGAGTGTGATACAAGTGGAATTGGATTTCAGCGGAGGCGACCGGCCCGGCGGTGGCAAAGCTGTACATTGCGTTTTTTTGGAGCACTGAAAATTGTGTGCAATGGGACATGGAATTTAATACCAGAGCTAGGTTGGGAGGGGGTGTGCCAAAGAGGTGGAATTCGATTAGTGGTTGGTGTGTCTAAGCTCGACGGGAGCGATTAATGAATTGATTGCTTTTTCAATTAGAGGCAGTTGCGCTCTAAGGACACCCGTCACTGACTGACTTTCCTCTCAGGGGGACAGTTCGGTTTTGAATGCTGATGAATTGCTGATTGGATTATATGTCACCATTCAAATTAAGTCAAAATTTTGGAATAAGGAACAGTCAATGTGGCATAGTCGACTACGGCAGGGCTCTTCCAACTTTACAGTTAATCATCATTTAGAGTCCATTTCGGACATCGTGAGTTATCACAAAACGAATATTTGGGCACCACCGTGCTTGCTGTTGGCATTATGTTCTGTCTCTTTACACCTTCTATTTTCTAATACTCAAAATGTACTTCTTCTTCTTCATGTGGCGCTACAGTCCGGGGTGGACCTGGGCCTGAACCAATATGCCTCTCCAGCTAGCACGATCTTTCGCCAGCTGTCTCCAGTTCCGCACTCCAAGTTGGTTGAGGTCCTTCTCCACTTGTGTGCGCCACTTTAGTCTAGGTCGTCCTCTGTTGCGTTGTCCCAATGGCGCGGATTCAAAGACTTTTCGGGCCGGAGCAGTGGTGTCCATACGCTCTACATGGCCTAGCCATCTTAAGCGTTGTATCCGTAAACGCTTAACAAACAGGACCAAAAATCGCACGCAAAACTTTTCTCTCGAAAAGACTAAGGGCTTCCTCATCCGCCTTTGCTAACGTCCAAGATTCCGCGCCACAAAGTAGGACGGGGATGATCAAGCTGTTATATTAAGCGAGCTTAGTCCTTCGAGAAAGGGATTTATTCTTCGATTGCCTCTTGAGCCCAGCTATTGGCAAGAGTGATTCTGCGTTTGATTTCGGTACTGATGTTGTTGTCCCTGTTTACCGCGGAGCCGAGGTAGACGAAGTCCTTGACTACCTCAAAGTTTCTGCTGCCTAGTGTGACGCTCCGTCCGAGACGTCGGTGTTGTGTGTCCTTTCTTGATGACAGCATGTACTTAGTTTTGCCCTCATTTACCGCCAGACCCTTTTTAGCCGCTTCCGCTTCAATACCAGCAAACGCTTCATTGACGGCTCGCTGTGTTCGTCCAATCACCTCGATGTCATCAGCGTAAGCTAGCAATTGAACCGACTTTTGGAAGATCGTGCCTCTGGTGTTGACTTGTGAGTTTCGCACGATCTTCTCGAGGATGATGTTAAAGAACTCACATGACAGTGCGTCGCCTTGTCTAAATCCTTTTTTGACATCGAAGGTCTCGGTGGGTTCGTTACCGACCTTGACGGAGTAGCGAGAGTTCTCCATCGTCATCCTACACAATTTGACGAGTTTGGTAGGAATGCCAATATTAGACATGGCACTGTATAGCTCGTCCGTCTGTAAGCACATACCATATACCATACATTCATAGAGCTGCCGGTAATATTTAAGATCTTGAGTAAAAAAAATGTCAACGTCACGCTTGCGGCGAATTAGGGAGTTGCTGTTCAGATGTCGGAAAATAAACGTGGCGAATTGTGTTTCATTTAAATAAGATAATTTAAGTCCTGGAACATCCGAGCTCCCGTAGCTTCTGAAGAGTCATCGACGAAGTGTGTGGACTGGCGTTGTCGTGGTGGAACACTACACCCTTCCTGTTGGCCAATTCTGGACGCTTCTGGTAGATAGCCAGCTTCAAGCGGTCCAGTTGTTCGCAATAGATGGTAGAATTAAACGTCTGGCCACATGAGAGCAGCTCATAGTAAATAATTCCCCTCCAATCCTACCAAACACACAGCCAAGCCTCCCTGTCCGGCTTGGCCACTGTTTGGGACGATTCACCGGCCTTCAACCACAACATTTTTCGCTTGATATTTTCGTATGTGATTCATTTTTTGTCGCCAGTCACCATCCAATTCAAAAATGGGTCGAGTTCGTTACGTTTCAGCAGCATTTCGCAGGCGTTGATTCGGTCCAGAAGGTTTTTTTTCCGTCAAATCAAGCGCCATCAAGCTTTTTTTTTTGTATTGCCTTCTGCAGATGGCTTAAAATGGTTTGGTGACTAACTTCCATCTCCTGGGCGATGTCACGAGATGCTACATGCCGGTCTAACTCGATGATTTCCATGATTCGTCGTCACAGGGCTGGCTGGCTTATCTATGGTGTCATTTTCACTGACTCTGAATCGTCGAAACCATTCCTTCGCAGTTCGATGTGATAGAGTACCATCACCCAAAACACCATTAATCTCACGGAACATATCTGTAGCGGATTTTCCTTTAACGAAGGAAAACTTAAAAACAGAACTCCATGTTTGCACGACTATAACTGTTGAAAGCAATGTCCAAACAAATCATGCAGGTTATGTTTGTAGGTTATGTCAAGACCTTTTAAATGATGTATAGTGTTGCCAGCTAGCTCCGAGCTCCGTAGAGCTTTGTACATAGCCGGAAAATTCTAAAGACAAAAATGCGGAATATTTGATAACCTTATATTAGAGCGGAGTTGGACTCATTGTATCACTCTTGAAGGAAAATGAATTTATACCGGTATGAAGTGAGCGTCAAGATACAAATGTCTCGATAGGGAACATTTGTTGTGAACGAGCCCTTATTTTTTTTGTTTGTTTGCTATGACATCTGAGAAAAATATTTAGTATACATCAAGTCATTGAACAGACAACATCATATTATTTCATCGTGTTAAAAATGTCGAATTTTGTAAAAGAAAGGGATGATTTGCGGAAAGCATTCATTTTTTGTTTTCATTTGAAGAAAAGTGCTGCAGAGTCGCATCGAATGCTTGTCGAGGCATATGGTGATCATGCTCTATCAGAAGCAACATGCAAAAGATGGTTTTAACGGTTGAGAAATGAAGAACGTGGAACACCACCAAAAAAGTTTGAAGACGCCGAATTGCAAACGATATTTCACTTTGAGTCAAAAGCAAATGGCAGCAATGTTAAATGTTGCACAACAAAACATTTCTGACCATTTAAAAGCTACGGAAAAGATCCAAAAGTGTGGAAAATGGGTGCCACATGAATTGAATGAAAGACAGATGGAAAACCGAAAAAACACTTGTGAAATTTTGCTTCAAAGACACGAAAGAAAATCGGTTTTGCATCGGATAGTTACTGGCGATGAAAAATGGATTTATTTTAAGAATCCCAAACGGAACAAATCATGGGTTAATCCGGGACAACCATCAACATCGACTGCAAAACCAGATCGATTAGGCAAGAAGACAATGCTGTGTGTTTGGTGGGACCAGAAAGGTGTGCTGTACCACGAGCTCCTAAAACCTGGTGAAGTCGTTAATACTGGTCGCTACCGACAACAAGTGATCAATTTGAACCATGCATTGATCGAGAAACGACCAGAATGGGCCAGAAGACACGGCAAGGTAATTTTGTTCCATGGCAATGCACCTGCGCACAAAGCAAAACCGGTTCAGGATACAATCAAAACACTTGGCTGGGAGCAGCCACCCCACCCCCCGTATTCACCAGACTTGGCTCCTTCCGACTACCATTTGTTTTCATCGATGGGACACGCATTGGCTGAGTAGCACTTTGATTCCTACGCGGAGGTCGAAAATTGGGTGTGTGATTGGTTTGCTTTAAAACACGAACAATTTTATTGGCGTGGTATTCACAAATTGCCATAAAGGTGGTCAAAATGTGTAGAAAATAATGCCCAATACTTTGAATTAAATATTTTTACTTTCCCAATAATAATCAGTGTTTTATTTTCAAAAAAAAAAAAACGCTCATTTTAAACCGGTATACTTGGTAAAGTCGAATTTTGTCAGGAAAATGTGTTTTTATTGGTAAGTCCTGGGACTTCTTAAGTGATATGTTAATTCGAGTCTGAACCTCCTTATTCGAAAATGAGATGAACGCCGAAGTCCAAAATAGACGCCAAACTCTCGTGGACGTGGTACAGATAAGCAGTGACGACTGGGTCATCATACGGGAGGCACCAAGGCGGTCGTCCTTTAAGATTGTTAAGACTTTCTGTGTCTCGCCGAACTTGGAAATAGAGAGTAAGTGTCCTGTAACAAAGTGATTTTTTCAAAAAAGCGTACATTTTGAGTTTTGCGCGCGATTTTTGCTCCTGTTTGCGTTGATGCCATCTGGAGGAGAAGATTTAATGACGAACTCTATCGGCTGTACAGCGACATGCGCCTGGTCAAGCGTCTACGGATACAACGCTTAAGATATCTAGGCCACGTAGAGCGTATGGACACCACTGCTCCGGTCCGAAAAGTCTTTGAATCAGTGCCATTGGGACAACGCAACAGAGGACGACCTAGACTAAAGTGGCGCACACAAGTGGAGAAGGACCTCAACCAACTTGGAGTGCGCAATTGGAGACAGCTGGAGAAAGATCGTGCTGGCTAGAGAGGCATGTTGGTTGAGGCCCAGGTGCACCCCGGACTGTAGCGCCACGAGAAGAAGAAGAAGAAGAATATATAGACAAACTCCTCTTTTGTCTCCAAATTGTAGCTGTCGATGGTAGGGTTTTGATCCAGGTGAGCGAGTCACTGTCAGTGTTTTTTGCCTTTTCCCCATTAATCTTAAGACCACATTTGTTCTCCAATCACAATACTGGCTTCCCAAATGGCACGTTACGAAAGGGCAGTAATATCGACGTCATCTGTGTTTCCCAATGTTTGCACAGAATTGCAGAAAAGAGGACCTTCTATGTTCAAAGTAGCGCAACGCACTAGTGAAAGATTGAAAGAATCACACTACAGCGCGCCTTCTTGTCGTAAGCTCGTCAAAATTTTCGATGCCTCAAAAGTTTTTTAATGGACCTGCATACCCCACGCATTGCGTTGTAAGCCAAAATTACGAAGGATTTCTCGGAATTCCTTATTCGGGCATAGCGTTGAACAGCTGAATAAGATGAATACTTTCGCACGCGGCTTTAAAATCGATGGAAAGTTAGTACGTGTCGATTTGAAACTCGCTGGCCTCCTTCAGGATTTGGCTTAACGTGAAAATTTGCCAAACAGTATCCCGGATGGTGAGTGACGATAAGTCCGTTCCGGTTCACACAGTACGCTGTACAGAAGCTTGTAGGCAGCGTTAACCACGGAAGGACCACAATAGTTGTTGCAGGAGGTAGGATTGGGCAAGTGGTGCTTGTATTGAAGCCCTCGGGTAAATTGCCGTCCTTTAAGATTCCACATATGTTTCAGCACATAAAAGAGCTCTGATCGTAAGCCACCAAGGCCAGGCGTTTAATGGCGATGTCGACTTCTTAAAGATTAAATGGAGAGACTGAAGTTAAGTTTCGGTTGCTCTCTATTAGTCGCGCTCCTTAAGCATCGACATGCTTTGTTCCCTGCTGTCGGTACTAAGACCTCTTTCTAAGATTCGGAGAGCCAACGTCACCTCTTTCATCTTTGTGTAATGGGCATGAATTTTCTGTCTGTCCCCAGACTCCTTGAAGTGCAAGGTTTCTAGAAACATTTCTGTGGGCTAAGGCGATCTAGCAGGACCTACAGTTTAATTTCGACTCCAAGCGGGGAAGCTTAAGAAGACTCTGGGAGACTTATTACTTTGGAGGATTTTTGGAGAGTCTTAAAAAAATGTGAAGGTAAGTATGGAAACCTGTGAGAACAACGTTCACTTCAGAAATAATAGTGGCAACAACGTTTCTTCAGTTGCGCCGGTATATACAGATGTGTCAGAATCTTAATTAATAATAATTGTTGGCGCGACAGTTCACAGAGGGACCAGGGCCTAGCTTGATCATCAACTACTCGTGTTGTGAGCGCTACTGTTCTCTCACGAGTAGAAGGGACCTATAACTTTTTGCCGACTTCGAACGGCGAAGTTTGAGGAGCTTACTTAGACAGTTATTACTCTTTGAGTGTTGTCAGCAGCTCGAAAGTGGTGGTGCCATGGAAAATTTGAGGTTTTCAGCCGGGAATCGAACCTAGACCCTTCGGCGTGTGAGCGTTGCACTCTACCCAATACGCCACGGCGGCCACAAAATCAGAATCTTACATTCCTCAATTCAACAGTGTCTGTCAGAAGATTTTGACGTTTGCTTGGACTTGGTGGGTATTCCCCCGTTTTCGGGAAATCCCGTAAATTTACTTATAGATCTATTTCGCTTTATGTGCACACTCAAAACGACTCGCCTGTAAGTGCCGGATGTCAGATCCTCTTGAACCTCGACAACTCTTCGCATAAACCAAGATGAAAAAATAGAGCACACCTTTCAAACAACAAGCAGCCCAAGCATCGATCAAATAAGTCCTCGACAACTATCCGGAGAAAACGAAGTTTGACGTCTGATGCTTCAGTTATTTCCGGAATTTATTGAAGTGTAAGAGGTTGAGTGAAAGTCAACAAAGGCTACACTTATTCTAAGAAATTTGATCCAAACAGGATTTCTATTCTGTCAGTTTGCAGGTATTAAGAAAGTTCAAGCTAGGAGACAGACTCGTGTCCCCATAAACCTATTCTGAATACTGCCCTCATGTGAACCTTCTTAGCCTCAGTCCCCTCTTCACTTCAGGTTGACAAAAAGTGAGGGTGAGAATATTTGAAAAGAATCATATAAGCTGCTACAATTGATGAGGACTTGATATAAACTCAAAAGGAGAATAAAATAAAAACGAAACCGTATACGGGTGGGAAAGCCGTATGCCGTATGAGGGTGCTACTGCTAAAATCGTCTCAAATTATGCAAAATTGAAGAAATATAGCTGACCAATGCAATCATTGTCAGCAGTGATGTGCTCAGCTACAAAAGTTCATAAGCAGAAAGACGCATGACGTATGGGCGGTCTCAAGACCATTCCCTTTGAAGACTATCCTGACAGTCAAAACGGCATGGACTACAGATGCCTTGACTTCAGTACCCTTCACGTCGCCACATCATCAAAATTCATCATCAGATCCTGATTTGCGCTCAGGACTCAATTTTTGGAAAACCCTTTCAACCACTTACGGCCTCAGTATTCTACATTCTCGAAGCTTAGCAACAGGCTGCACCTCTCGGAAGTCAAAATGAAGTCATACTCCGCCGATTTGCCTCGATAAAGACCACCGATAACAAACCCGTAAGCCGTACTGCTGCTAACCCCGGACAAGAAGTCTTTCCTATCACGAGCACATCATCTTAGCAGCTCCATGATAACCCCTATTTATGACTCTCACTCCGGCACAATCTGCGTCCTCTCGGACTACCTCGGCAACCACCTTGTTGCCAGAACTGTCACAGGTGTGCACTTGATCCGCCGAGCCTCACGAGATTATCCGCATCGGCTAACTGCAACGTAATGGCAGAACTCTGGACAAATTGCCCCCAATCCAGTCTTCAGATCGTCATCTCATTCGGCCGTTGCGTCCCAACAGAATTAACAGTTCATTCTGCAAATCCGAATTAAGCCGTCCGCAGCAGACTCCAATCTCCGCGCTGAATTTGTTGCTCCAATCATCCGGCGAGAGGCTTCAATTAAACACACGTTAACTGGCGCACTCCTGGTGGCCGGGCCGGGGCCACGGAACGCATTTGTCATGCCATCATGGCGTGCCGCAGTGCTTCGCCCAACACCTGGTGGACACTGTGCGTCATCCAATTCATCATCATCATCATCGTCTAACAAGCGGAAAAGAGAGTGGCTCTGTGGAGGAACTTTCGTGCTTTCGACCCACCCCCCTCCTCCGTTTGGTGACCGCACGGAATCCGGAGGACGGCCGCTCCCAATTTAAATCACCGCGCTATTAGCTCCACCGACCTCCGGTTGCGCCACAATCCCTGCAGCGAGCGGGGCCGGCATCAGGCCAAGGCACAAATTACAACATCGCGTGTTAATGCATCGCCTGGCCGTCTCATTACAGCGACACCACTTAAATGCCACCGCACCGCGTCGTCTGAACGAGAATGAGCAGGCTGGCGAGCGAGCGACAGCCCCAACTGGTCAACCGGGAATGCCAGCTGAAGGCTGTGTATAATTTGATTCAGGAAAAGTCCACCTGTGGACATGCGGCGGTCATTTTCCAATCATTACCGTGAGTGAGACGTAAACGTGGAAATGCATGAAATGACGTACGCGCTGCGGCGCAGCGGATGCCCCAGCGGCGGATGCTCCCTTGTCTCGGGCCGCATGCGCATGCACGTTGACATCACAGACGTGGACGCGGAACCGTGGATGCTGCCAGCAATGATAATAACGGCTCCTCTGATTGTGGATCTTCCAATTAAAGTCGCACTCACACACACACACTCGCACACGCCAATTGGACATGTGTAACGAAGTGGTCTTGTCAACGGGGCTGATTTGGCATGACCGCTGCGGAGCGACTTCGGCCGCTTCGACGGTGCCCGGCGTCCGGCTGCAGTCACGAAGTGGGGCAGCTTATTACAATACGTCCATCATCTTGTCCCGCGTCCGATCGACGGTCACTCCGAATGAAGGGTCAATTGGGGGGCCTAATGAGCGGCTTGTGCTAGTTCTTGATTCTCTTGGGCTTGGATTTGCGTGTGACGGGGCGGTCCACCTCAAAGCATGTCCTGTGCGTCGTCGGCTGACGGGTGATGGCTTGACAATGGACTGAGCTGGTGACTTAATGCCCGTCAAACAAACTGAACTTGAAACCCCTTCTGGGTCAGATTCCACTGAGGTCGGTCTGTGTGCGTCGTTATCGCCCCGTGATAGCACTTCGATCCATGCCCAGATAGACATGATCAGCGCACACACGCTCCACCGGGGAAATGAGTGCGAATCACATGACAACGGCTGTGTCGGAGATCCTTATCAGTTGGCAAAATCTGCTCGAGCGACGACGACGACGAAGACGATGAATGCGCATGCAACGAGTGCGGCGTGCAGCCCGCGAAGCCAAACCTCTTGTTGTCTAACATACCCGGCAGCGATAAGGAGACGCTTCGCATGCAGATAATGGGAAAGTCTTGTTAGAGTCATTAGTGCGGCCGGCCGCAGCGGATTCCTGCTTCTCGAGGACGCATCTCTGCGTCCGTCTACTGCCGACCCTGGTGGTGGTGCTGTGTGTGGCGACAAAAGTCGTCGCATGACTGATCGAGGGAGCGCGAGCGCGAGTGGGGAATGCCAACGAAACTGAATCGAGTAACGGTCGTCATTTTTGCGAAGCACTCCATCTCGTCACCGTCATGCTCCTGCCGCTGTCGCACTAAATCACAGCTAATTGGGTCTGCCAAGTCGTAATTAATTTGTAGAAAAGCCTTAATTGGCTTAATTGGTCGTGTGTCAGCTCGCGTGGCACCCATGCAGGCGCACATGTTTATGACGCGCGGTCGGCAAACAGCGGTTGGTCTGGTTGAAGTGTGAGCTTTGGTCAGGGAGTGGGTATGTGTGGGAATTTTCTGGCAACTGGTGACAGATGACGAGGAGTTCCGGTTGGTTGATGGACATTCGGGGGATCCTTTTAGATGCAAGATGATCTGTGTAACGTAAGCCATAGGCTAACATATCAACGCAGCTACAAGCGAACTGCAGCACGCATGGGCTGTACTGGTGTGTGCCCGCCGTGGCGTAGTGGATAGAGTGCGGTGCTAACACGCCGAAGGGTCTAGGTTCGATTCCCAGCTCAACACGAATTTTTCGAATTGTTCACGGCACAACCTCTTTCAAGCTGCTGACAACACTCAAAGGGTAATAACTGTCTAAGAAAACTTCTCAAACTTCGCCGTTCGGAGTCGGCACAAAACTGTAGGTCCCTTCTACTCGTGAGAGAACAGTAGCGCGCACAACACGGGCCGTTGATGAGCAAGCTAGGCCCTGGTCCCCCTGTGGACCGTCGCGCCAACAGTTATTAATTATTACACTGTACTTGTCTTAGGTCTGTTAGGGGAGGTCATAGTACAAGTCCTCTCTTGGCACTTTCTTGTACTATTTGACGTGACAGCTTAATGAAAGGAACTCAGTGATACACTGACAAGCTTTATGTATCTGTACACATCCGAACGCATTTCGCTTCATTACTGGAATTTTCCGCGGAGTGGAGATTGAAAAAATTTGCTCTCGGAATGAAGATGCACTCTGCTCCATAATCTTAATGAACGACCAAATGCTCACCCTTCTTGGACTTCGATAAGGCTAAGACTCCAATTTCGCAATTTCGCCAAAGAACTGTCTTCAGATGTTTTCAAGGAAGCATGAGATGGTTTCGTTGAATGTGTGTGCCCTAGCTCATTTATGTGAGGCTTAAAATCGGCCCTTTGTCAAAAGATGGCGCCACCCGTGAGTGGAGGCTGGTCTTGGAAGCCATTGTCTACTTCATTGGAAAGATTTGATGATCGTCAACAAAAATAAGTGTGCGTCAACTTCTGTCTTGGACAAAAAAAAAAAATTTTCTGCTTTTTCAAAAATTTCCGGATTTGTCTTTAATAAACAAAATCTGCAGGAAGTTCTGATTTTCTCTCTTAACTGAAAAAGTGCAGAATGCAGTGAATCTGCTCCGACCGGCAAATCATACAGAGACGGGTTCTAACGCGTCTCTTAAAAGTAGTGATTATAGCATCTTATGCAAAGACCGGCTTAGTCAGCAGCAACAATTTTAAATCTGAGGCTTCGATTCCTTGCTGAATCTAGATGCCAAGCATAATGTGAAATCGGGGCATAGGTGGGAAAGATTAAGAGACAGAAATAAGAGTTGAAATCGAGAGATGATATTTCGCCTCGAAACTGCTTCTTATAGGCCATCAAAGGATGCGATTCTAAACTGGATCTCAACTGCAAATGGAAAGTGAAAATGCTGCTATAACCTCAAAAAGTAAAAATACGAAGGGTGCCTTTTATATTTCGGGATTGGACAACCCTCGTTTTGCAATCTGGCAACTTGCTGCTCTATCGTAAAGTTTGACAATTTTGAGGTTATAGGTATTCAGAACGTTTTGACATACGAGCACACATTTGACATATACGATATATTTGACAAAACCTAAAACTGGAATTAAATCGTGAAAATTTTCGTGCTATTAATTGTTACAACTTTCGACGTGGATTAACTCAACAATAGTGCATCGATGAACTTTATTAAATTTTTGGCGATGAAGCTCCATCAAGGAGCAGTGCTTATCGATGGTATGGTGAATTCAACCGAGGTCGTAGTTCACTCCAAGACGAATTTCGTGAAGATCGTCCAAAATCAATTGTTGTTCCGGAAACCATTGATGCTGTGCGTCAACTGATATTGCAAGATCGTCATGTGACCTATCGTGAGATTGAGACATCCTTAGCCACTAGTGGGACCAGCATACATTCAATATTGCATGAACATTTGACCGTCACAAAAATTTGTTCGCGTTGGATCCCACACAATTTGTCAATCGCTCAAAATAAAGGCTCGTGTCGATTGGTCGAAAGAAATGCTAAAAAAATACGATCGCGGTGCTTCGAAACAGGTCTATGGTATCGTGACAGATGATGAATCGTGGATTTACGCGTATGAGCCCGAAAGTAAACAGCAGTCGACTCTATGGGTGTTTCAAATTGAGCCAAATACAACAAAAGTTGCTCGCGCACGAAGCACTTCTAAGCAAATGTTTTTTTGGAAAAACTGGAGATGTCGCAACCATACGAGTACCACTAGAACAAAGCAGAACAGTCAATTCTGAGTGGTACACAATCATATGTTTGCCAGTTGTTTTCCAAGAAATCAGGAAAACCAACCGCCGAAACGAGTAACCCTTCACCACAACAACGCGAGCTCTTATACGTCGGCTCAAACAACTGCATTTTCGAACACTAAAAACATCGATTTTATGAGTCATCCGTATAGTCCTGACTTGGCACCGAATGACTTCTTTTTATTCCCGTACTTAAAAAATACAATGAGATGTCAACGTTTTTCGACACTTGAAGAAGCGGTTCAAGAATGCAAGCGCGTTCAGAATGCATGTTTTGGAGATACCTCAATCAGAGTGGCAAAAGTGCCTCGACAATTGATTCAAACGCATCCAAAATGTGTAGATCTTAACGGGGGATATATTGAAAAACAATAAAGCTATTTGTGATGGTTAATATTTGTTTTTGTTCTCTAATCCCGAAATATAAAAGGCAACCCTTGTACAATGCACAGACTGGTAAACCTGTTTCATTATCGAAGAAAATTATCCAAGGAGCAAGGGTCACTGTCTGCATATGGTGTGCCCATACGGATGTTGTGTACTGAGCTGCTTAAACCAGGCGAAACCTCTGGTGGGAAATTTCATCGACAACAACTAATAGGTTTGAGCCTACGGTTGCATAAAAAGCGGTCAGAAACGACCAAAAGGCATGGAAGGGTGATTTTGCAACATGACCATGCTTGGCTCAGAGTGATTGAAGTGATCACAAAACCGCCTTAGAACGTTGAAATGGGAGGTCTTGCTCCTTTCGCCGTGCATCTACGTGTTTGCCTGTAAGAGAAGAACATCTCCGCTTTGACGGGCGAAATCTTCGCTTTTATGTTTGTGTGTCCTTTGCTCTGGTTAGATGGCCCTTTACTTGCCAATTGCAGATTTTCGCCATCATTAGGAAGTCTTAAAACTGCAGAGATGTGCTGAGGAGATACATGCGTTGGTTCGCCCTTGAACCGTCTGTGTAGATGCCTAGACAGTGGATGTTCCAGTCAGTGTTCTGACTGGGACATCCACAGTGCGTGAATACTTCTTTTTAAGTTAACTACAGAAGTTGATAAGTTTTGAGTGCGATTTTCGGTCCTGTTTGCGTTGATGGCATTTGGAGGATTTATTGGATTAACTTTGTGGGCTGTAAAGCGGCATGCGCCTGGTCACGCGTCTTCGGATACAACGTGTAAGATGCCTAGGCCATGTAGAGCGTATGGACTTTAATGCTTCGGTCCGAAAAGTCTTCGAATCTGAGCCATTGGGACACCGTAACAGAGGATGGCCTAGGCTAAGGTGGCGCACATAAGTAGAGAAGGACCTCAACCAACTTGGAGTGCGCAACTGGAGGCAGCTGGTGAAAGATCTTGCTGGCTGGAGGGGCATGTTTGTTGATGCCCAGGTTCTCCTCAGACTGTAGCGCCACAAGAAGAAAAAGAATTTAGGAGTTGATATGCAGCTTGTTTGCTTCGCTATTAGCTCTTCCGACACCGAGTCCAGAAGACGGCTGCCTTGGAAGTCCATGATTGATTTTTGTATTGATATGCAATGAATGGAAGAGGTTTCAGGGCAACTGGATGAAGCTTGACTGTTAAGGCATCCGTAGGAGTGGCCTCTGGGTGCCAGTTATTTGTTATTTGATACGCAATATATGGGAGAGGTTTTAGGGCAACTGGATGAAGCTTGACTTTTAAAGCATCCATAGGAGAGGCCTCTGGGTGCCAGTTATTTGTGCCCTTGTCTTTTGTTTTTTGCTGATAAAGCCGGCCACCATGCAAGCAAACTTTTGGATCTTAGGTCAGACTTCCTTTCTTTCCTTAGAGGCCTACAATTCTACATCCTCTGATCGAAGCTAATGTTCCATTTGAGTTGGGGATCTTGACAGACTCCCAGGGCTTATGCACAGTATGATGGGATTAGTGGTGGCTTCTTAAAGTAATTCATGACAGCTTTGTTATGGTTTGAAGAACAGATGTAAATTACATTTTCGAGTCACGATCCATTCTCTCGCTTATCACGAAAGGAAAATTTTCATATTCGATGATCAGGACAAAATCTCAGTATGCCACTACTCGGATCCCTTTCAAGTCCACTCGAATAGGAATGACGTGGTCATTACTGCAAATATAGAGGGTTTTCCGGAGCTGTCTGTAAATATTTTACCATAGTTTCGGAGAACATTATTACATTATACATAAATAAAGCACAGAGTCACCGTCTTTTTAAAGTCTGTTTAGCTGCCGGCTTTCGTGGATTCCTTTTTAGTTGGTCACACGTGGTGGGAAAGGCACATTGTGTTGTTAATGAGATAACTACTGGAATCAAAGTGTAGAAGATTAAGAAGGCTCTGGCGGTGGACGAAATAAAGTTCTTACTGCCATCAAGGGAGGATGCACATCATCTACGTTTTGGGAAGAGCACGTCAATGAGCTGCTCCAACTTTGGGGTAATCAAAGACCTCACCTACGTCGGCTTCGCAAAGAATTAAAACAACAGCATCAGTACCGAAATCAAGCGTTAAAGCAGTCTTGCCGTTTTCAAAAGACGCAGATGAGGATTTGAAGACTTTACTGGATCAAGATCTGTGAAAAACGCAGTGCGTCAGTAAAAAACTTTCGATCGGTTAATGAAATTTGGAGATACTTGCAAGAACAGAAAAATTTGAAGCCGACAGATGTCAGAAGGCTAAAAGATGTCATAAAAAGGGATTTAGCATTGGATCCTGACGGTAGATGGAAGGTGTACAAACTGCGATAGCCCCAAGAAGCAAAACTTGTGAACCCGCTCCATCATCGTCTACATCGACGCCACAGCTCAAAAGTCATGGTCTACATATGGTAGGATCAGATGCATGTGGTGCACTATGAGCTGCTTAAACAAGGCGAAGGCATTGACAAGAAACGTTATCGACTACAACCAATGCGTTTGAACCCTGGATTGCAAAAGAACCGGCAAGAAATGAACGAAAGGCATGACAAGGCTCTGCCCCGCATGGCTGTACTAAAGACCATGTACTATGTAAAGCCTTGTGAACCCGCCCCATCATCATCTACATCGACGTCACAGCTCAAAAGTCATGGTCTACATATGGTAGGATCAGATGCATGTGGTGCACTATGAACTGTTTAAACCAGGGGAAGTCATTGACTACAACCAATGCGTTTGAACCCTGGATTGCAAAAGAACCGACAAGAAACGAACGAAAGGCATGACAAGGCTCGGCCCCGCATGGCTTTACCAAAGACCAATGTTTGCATATAGTGGGCCCATGCGGGTGTAATGTACGTAGCTGCTCAAACCAACCGAAACCTCTGGTGGGAAATTTCATCGACTACAATTTGAGAGGCCAACGGTTCGGGTCTTTTGAGGAAATCGAAGAATGGCTCAATGATTGGATCGATGTCACCGAATTCTCATCGTTTAGGGGAAAAGGTCTCACCGACGGGCAATTCTCTCAATAATGTATTTCTTGCGTTCGAACAAAGAAATTAATTAATTGGTACTCCCAACATGTTTCGCGAACATCTGACTCTATTCTATCTCTATTAGCTCACTCCCCGAATCCCCACGGCAAACAAGTTCCCTCACATCAATTGCAGGACATATTTCTGGCACAGACACTGCGGCGGTCAGCAATTGTTTGTTTCCCACACTCCGCCCTCGAGCATGATGATGCTTCCATACAGGAAACACAATCACAACACTGGAAACCTTGATTAGGGCTTACAATTAGCGCAGGCTATGCAACGAGAAAATTCAGTGAACAGGATCACCCACTCACTACTTGATTAGGTACCTCACCTCAACAAAGGGGACACAAAGGCCGACACAGCGAAAGATCCGAAGGGGCACACAGCACGACCAGACAGGGGTTGGAGGGTGGAATGGAGAAACACAATGGCGGATAGTTTTTCAATTGCGCGTCCTGACGGCAGCCTCCGTGCCGAACAAAGCAGCCCGCGGACAACACGACCGTCTTCCCGCACAGAACAGGATTGGCTTTCTAATTGACGGTCACCGGCACGTAGGGCGACCGAAAACCAGAACAAGATCCTTCTTGTTGTGTGTTTTTTCTGCACCCAGTCCCGATGGAACATTGCATTCGCGCTCTGTTTACACATGCGATACTGTGATTAGTGCGTCGGTGGCAGGCAATACAGTAGCAATCCTCGCAGCGCTGCACTGCCGTGCGGCCGTCATCTTAATGTCCTGCATCCTGGAAGCTGCTGATGACTTGACGTCATCGTCATCGTTGACGTTGTCTGAGAGACGGCCGAGCACATGACGAGCACATTCTGCCGCCGAAAGGGAGTGAGGAGAGCGCAGACAGGGGATTAATGCAAATCTCGATGTTTCTATTTACTTTCATTGTGCTGTAAGGATGTGAACACGTCCAGATGCTGTGCGCGATGGCTGGAGAATCCTTGAACCATTTCATAACTTCCCGCTTCGCTCGTGATTGAGATGACTCGCCTGGGTGCTGAGGCAATGAGAGGTCCTTTGAGTTGCATTACGAGGCGAAAAAAATTCGAGCAAAGAAAAAACACACGCAAACAGGAATCAGCGTCTATCACTTTTCGCTGCCTGGGTTTGGCTGGGATGACGAGGGGCATCGCAGGATGGTGACCTCTGGGAAAGTTATGCCCGCAATCAGCCGTGATGTGGGTTATTAAGGATAATAAATGGGAAATATGAAATCACAGGATGTGTGGTGGTCGTTGATGTAATTATGATGTTGACGAGTGATGCTTGTTGGGTAACAAGGGTAGATGTTCGAAGGATGAAACAGGGATTCCAGGGAGGCATGAATCTCTATACTTCTGCAAGGAATGGATTAGTCCTGATGAGACCCTCGTGAAATTGATCTGAAATTGTGAACTCAAGAATGAAGGACATCTTAAATTGGCATGATCCGATAAATTGTTGATCCTTGTCCCAAACAATCCGATGAGAGGTCGTTTTGAGCGAAATTTGCTGAAATCGGCGATTTTTTGAGGTCTCCTAAAATCAGTTTCTCTTAAAATGTTCTTCAAAGTGTTTGAATAGCACCAGGAATTGGACGTTTTAACATTTTCTTGGCGTTTGGCTCTTCCAACTCAATCTTCGGTGGGTTCCTCAGCAAGAATCACAACAATTCTTTATGCTACAACAACTAAAACTCGAGCAATGTGACCCAAGGTCTCAAGAAAACGAATGAGAAGCGTGCTACAAAATAAAGATAAGACATTTTCAAAACGGGTGTTTTTTTCCGAGCTATAGAGCTTTCAGTTGGCGACATTATTTTAATTGGCAGCCATTTTGTCAACGGTGATCTGTTTTATTTTGAGTTTGGTTTAGCATTACAAGAGCTGAAACCGCAGGTGGGTATAGTAAGGTGTAGATTTGGTGAGTGGGCTCAAGACGAGTTTGTCGTTGTACCCAGTTTTTCATAAGTGAATTTTCCTTTGCAAAGGAGCTCACTCTTGGTTGAATGGATTCATCAATGTACACAACCGCGTATTTGGATTGATGATGAAGGCCGCCGCTATATGAGCAAAAGAAGGTTAGAGGTGAGCGTTCGAGCGTTCGTTGGCCACTACATGTGGTAGAGGTCATTTGCTTGCAAAAGGATTATCCGGCACAGTGTGTGTGCATTGTTCTTTTTTCGATTGTCATTCGATCGATCGCCATTGTTGAAGGACACACAGAATTTGCTTCATTTTAAGAAGCATAAGAACGGGATTGAAATCTACACAAAGGCACTAAGATCCACTGAGACTGGGATGGGTTTTGTTCGGCGAGGACTTGTTGGCGCCAGTACTCCGACAGTTTAGAAATTCTCTGGGTAGAAGAGGAAGTCCGTATACAGGTTTCCACGGAAGTCACCTCATATTCGCATGTTTGCTCAGGCTTATTGGGTTGATTCAAATGGAACCTTTTTAGACATCTTCCTATTGTTGGCGTCAAGGTGCTTCAATTCCCAAAAAATTTGGCGATAGTACCGACTTCGCTTCGAAAACTGATGATTGCAAGCACAGCGCATGGTCTCTGTAAAATTGTCTATGGTATGTTGCAATGCAACAAATGTGTAGTCCACTGAGCAAATGAAGAATGGATTTAGGAAAGCGACAGCGACGTGTATGCCACTGCGAGCAATCCAATCAAGGATTTCGAAAGTCTTAAAGAAAAATAGAATTCTTTTTAGTTTCGTGGAAGTGTAAAATAACAGGGAATAGTGGATGTGTTAAAGCTGCTTAGCGGGCCTCCCCAGGAGAGATTGATAGGCCACCCGGGAATCCCAACTCCAGTGGACGAAGTAGTCCTCCCACCTAGCTTTGAAGAAGTCGATACAGCCATTGAAAGGCTGAAGAACAACAAAGCCGCAGGTTCAGATGGCTTATCATCGGAGCTTTTCAAAGCTGAGGGCAGTATAATGGAAGAGAGAATGAGAGAATTCACCAGATCATTGCCAACTTTGTGAAGACGACATCCCGACGACTGGAATATCAGCTCCATATGCCCCATCCAGAAATCAAGGCGATCGAATGAGAGCTGCCTTTTATATTTCCCGAATAGAGATCAAAAACAAATATCAACCATCGCAAATAGCTTTATTGTTTTTCAAAGTATTCCCCATTAACATCTATACACTTTTGCATGCGTTTGAACCAATTGTCGAAGCACTTTTGCCACTCTGATTGAGGTATCTCCAAAACATGCATTCTGAAGGCGTCAACCGCTTCTTCAGGTGTCGAAAAAAGTTGACCTCTCATTTTATGTTTTGCGCACGTGAAGTCATTCGGTGCCAAGTCAGGACTATACGGCGGTTGACTCATCAAATCGATGTTTTGAGTGCTCAAAAATGCAGTAGTTTGATTTGATTCGGCGTTTGGTTTTCCTGATTTTTTGTGAGAGCTCGCATTATCGTGGTGAAGAGTGATCCGTCTTCGGCGTTTGGTTTTCCTGATTTCTTTGAAGACAACTGGCAAACAAATGGTTGTGTACCACTCAGAATTGACTGTTCTGCGTTGTTCTAGTGGTACGGTTGAGACATGTCCAGTTTTTCCGAAAAAACAGGCGACCATTTGCTTGGAAGTGCTTCGTGCGCGAGCAACTTTTGTTGTATTTGGCTCAATTTGAAACACCCATACAGCCGACTGCTGTTTACTTTCGGGCTCATGTGCGCAAATCCCCAATTCATCATCTGCCACGATACCATAGACGTGTTTCGAAGCACTGCGATCGTATGTTTGGAGCATTTCTTTCGACCAATCCACAAGAGCCCTTTTTTTGAGGGATTGACAAATTATGTGGGATCCAACGCAAACAAATTTTTTTGACGGTCAAATGTTCATGCAATATTGAATGTAAGCTGGTCCCACTAATGGCTAAGGATGTCTCAATCTCACGATAGGTCACATGACGATCTTGCAGTTTAGGTTGGCGCACAGCATCTATGGTTTCCGGAACAACAACTGGTTTTGGACGACTTCCACCAAATTCGTCTTGGAGTGAACTACGACCTCGGTTGAATTCACCATACCATTGATAAACACTGGTCCTTGATGGAGCTTCATCGCCAGAAATTTAATTAAGTTCATCGATGCACTGTTGTTGAGTTAATCCATGTCGAAAGTTGTAACAATTAATCGCACGAAAATTTTCACGATTAAACTCCATTTTTTTCGCGAGATGAATCTTTTAAGTTACTGTAAACAACACAAATAGCGCTCATATGTGTCAAATATGTCGTATATGTCAAATGTGTGCTCGTATGTCAAAACGTTCTGAATACCTATAACCTCAAATTTGTCAAACTTTACTATAGGGCTGGCAGTTGCCAGATTGCAACACTAGGGTTGCCAAATCCCGAAATATAAATGGCGAACACGAAGTAATCCGCAATGTTGTCAGTCCGATAGGTCTTAGTTCAGTTTACTTTAGTGCAGTAGTTTATTTTAGTGCAGTAACTCCACCACAGACTCAAGAAATGCAGGTTGCCATCCATCACTTTTTCGTCGATTTCGGGACAATGTATGAGAGCGTGCATAAGAACGAGCTACATATACAGCGTCATGTCTAGTTATGACATTCCTTCCTCATTGAACTGTGCAAGATGACGATGGAGTGCTCTTGTTTCTCCGTCAATTAAGATTCCGAGCTCATTAAAAACACTTTTTGTTCAAAGAGTTTTAGGACTAGGCGTTGCCACCTGACTTCATCGACATTGTGAGAACATTGAGAGAAAGAAAAACACAAGAGATACGGTCTTACAAAAATAACAACAATTGCTGACATACGCGGACGATAATGATGTGATCGGTTGAACACAGTGAGCCGTCATTGATGCGTTGGCCAGAATTAGGCTCAAAACAAAGATAGAACTAAGAAAATGGACAACTCCGCTATAATTTCCAGCCAGCCAGCCAGCCAAGTCCTTTTCGGTATTGAAGCGAAGGCGGCCAAAATCAGGGTAAAAGTATCATTTGCTGTTATGAAGAAAGCAAATAATACTTTCGCCCACAACGACGATGACTCGGCAGAAAGGCAATTATAAGAAGCTACTTCGCCTACCACGCAGAACACCTCTTGTTTTGCGCTCAAGGGGAAATCGAGTTGTAGAGCCCTGACCCGATGGACCAAGCCTATAATCTTTTACATTTTAAGCATAAACATCTAAACAGGCTCAAGGGCAAATAGGAATCCATGTTCTGCGGCCAATCATTTTCCCGGTCTGCGTTAATTGTTTTTGGAAGGAACTGCAGAGCGACATGGGACTAGGTGCGGGTACAACAACATGGTTAGGCCATGTTGAATTCATGGACGTTATTGCTTCTGCCCCTTCTTCTTCTTCTTGTGGCGCTTCTGTCCGGGGTGGACCTGGGCCTCAACCAACATGCCTCTCCAGCCAGTACGATCTTTCGCCAGCTGTCTCCAGTTGCGCACTCCAAGTTGGTTGAGGTCCTTCTCCACTTGTGTGCGCCACTTTAGTCTAGGTCGTCCTCTGTTGTGTTGTCCCAATGGCTCGGATTCAAAGACTGCTTCTGCCCCAATAGTCTTAAATTCCGAGTCAATGGCACAGCGCAATAGAGAACTCACACGGATCCGATTGCGCACACATGTAAAGAAAGACCTCAATCGACCGTTCCAAGACCATTCAAGCTGGAGAGGCTTTTTGGTTGAGCCCCTGGTTAAACTTGATGTGTAGAGCCAAATGAAGACAAAAGAAGAAGGGGATGACGTTGCAGTCCATGGCAAGCCTGGGGATAAACTAACTCCAGGCGATACTGACTTTTGCTACATGTCTCCAACTTTGCACGGTAAGATGGCATTTCAATTCAGACCATCTCCTTTTGAACTGCTGTCAGATATTGCCAGCCAGTAGGCAAACTTCTTATTTTCTTCAAAGAATCAGAATTTCATGTTAAAATTTGGCCGGGGGTGGGAATCAGATCAGAGTGCACCACATCACGTTAAATGAAAATAAATACCAGACTTTGATTTCTGTTCTGTTGTATCCATCAGTGTTGCCCCATAAAGCGTCTATTCAACTTCGACGTGGTTTATATTCGATCGATCCATTGTTTGCAGTTCGAAAGGGAAGAATTGAGTCCAACCTCTGGTTATCCAGCCCCGGATGCACTTCAACGGGGAGCAGCAGGTTCACTCAAATTGGATCTTATCCACACTTTCGATATCCTAACGAGGTAAGGACTTGAAAGATTGATATGAACCATACGTCAATTGGCTGATGCTGATAGTCAAACCACGTCGTTCTTAAGGAGAGTGTGCCAAACGCACTCGTCAATGCGATCTTCCAAAAATTCGGACGGTTGCTGGTATACGTGGACGTCATTGATGTGTTGGCCAATATTGAAGCGGAGGCGTTAAGAATGTCTTTAAAAACTAGAGCAAAACGAACTACGCAAAACTATTGCGTGCAATTTCTGGTCCTGTTTGCGTTGATGTCATCTGGAGAAGAAAATTTAACAACGAACTATGGGCTGAACAGCGACATGCGGCTGGTCCAGCGTCTACGGATACAACGCTCAAGATGGCTAGGCCATGTAGAGCGTATGGACACCAATGCTTCGGCCTGAAAAGTTTCTGAATCCGAGCCATTGGGCCAACGCAACAGAGGATGACCAAGACTAAGGTGGCGCACAATAGTGGGGAAGGACCTCAACCAACGAGGAGTGCGCAACTGGAGACAGCTGGCGAAAGATCGTGCTGGCTGGAGAGGCATGTTGGTTGCGGCCCAGGTCTACTGTCTACTGTAGCGCCACAACAAAAAGAAGAAGAAAACGAACTACATATTTGCTGTCATCGGAAAAACAGGACCAGGAACATCGGAAAACTCAGGACTTCGTCTACCTCCAATGTAAGCAGAACAAGGAATAGGAGTACCAAGATTTAAGGCAGAAAAACTATTCCAATCGTTATTTTTGAGGGCTCAAGAGGAGCTTGGGCCGAAGAGCCATCTGTGAAAGGACAGAGGGAAAATTCTGTGACACGTTGATCATTCTTGCCTTGTTCTATGGCACTGAAGACTGGAGGATCTCAAGAAGATTTAAGGTTTTGTCTCAAGTCACTTTTCTGCCATCTTGACAGGACCTAAAAAGTATGAAAACTTTTAGACGCTTGTTCTCCTCAACAAGACGTTAACGAGGCGGAAAAGTAGTTCGTAGTCTAACTTGACCCATCTGGCTATGTTCGGTGGGGGTTTTTCTACAATCTTGCTATCGACTCTATTATTGGCCGTCAGGGTGCCCAGTTGCAATTTCGATAATCTGTACCTAGTGGACGTGAATCATAGCAAGCGGTGCCCATAACCTTTCTTGCCCGAAGAGCAGTCTTCGCCTTCTTCTCAGTGGGCTTGTTCGAAGTTTCCTTAGACTTTTCACCTGGTTTTAGGTATTTTCCACTGAATCCATGTTTATCAATTTCCACAAAACGACAAGGACCCCCTTGTTGTGCTAAGTCAACGAACGCGGCAGCCATGGTGGAAGTAGCTTTTCATACCACACTACCGTCGTCATCTATGCAATAGACAAGTGGATCTTACTGAGCAGTTTCCTATCCAAAAGTAGAAGTCTATAAATTTCAACTATCTTGACTATCCCTTTGGCCATTTTTCGTATACCCCAGGATACGCCTTCAAGTTGTCAAAACAAAACTACAAACTTGACGCCATGGGAGAGTGAGGGTTAGTTCTAAGCGGATCTTCCCTTCAGAAGGTTCTAGTGTTGTCCAGGTGAATTTAGACTCCACCAATTCTTGACCACCATTTGCCCGGAATTCTTGCTTTCCCAGCTGCATGTGATTTTTGACATGTGTCTGAAGCTGGCAAGATGTTGTCCTGGCGACACTTGGATTACTTCAAGAATTGTGTCCCCTTCTGAGAACGCCCCAGCAGTGGGCAAAAGTGCACTGAAGAGTATGCGCTGACTTGACCGCACTCGATGTTGGCTTTGAAACATTTTCTCTTTTCAAGCCCCACGCCTTGGATCAGGTAAGATTCCCTCAAACGACCGTTTAAGCAATCTGTTGGTTCCAGTTGGTTGGCCGCAAAATCTCAGGAAACCACTGTGGGCGCATCGGCAATCTGTTGTGCTGGGATGTGTGTGCATCTCAATTTTCATCTCCACTCCGATCGTTCATGGGAATATGACGTGCTAAGCCGCATTTGTTTGGCATATGCACAAACATGACTGCAGGCCGCAGAGATGCCTCATCTCGGCATCCTTTCTCCGCATCTCAGAGGATTTCAATTTTCTTCCCGATTCCTTCGACAGATTTATGCCGAGCAGCATATTGTGCTGCCACTTTGTTACACATTCGCCGCATCCGCACCGAGCAAACAAAAAGACAGCCAGCAACCGACAATACGAACAAAGACGAAATGAAGGTAAATCCACGATAATCCTTTCTCCTCTCAACTCTCCGTTCAACAGCAGAGCACCTTATCGGTTGCGCATCTCCTTTGTTGACCAATTACCTACCGAATGCAAAACAGAGGTTTTTCTCAACAGCAGCAGTGGCGGTGGCGGCGTTGCTCTTTTTCTGTTCCCATCCGAGATAATTGGCTTTCGCTCTTGAACTTGTGCCGACGCTTCTGTTTCGGCCTCGGATTGATGGCGATGATGACGAGGAGGCCTCTCAACATAGATCACACTGTAGCGCCATGCGCCTGCACGCCCAACAACTGCCAACCTGCATCCTGTGCAGCACAATGGGACGGGAAGGATAATTATTCATGTTGCACCGATGGCACTGATGGCACTGAGAAAGTGATGCGCTTCCCTAACAAGATTAAGGGAAAATAAATTGCAGATCCTTGGAAGACAAATAGAAGCTGAATGCCGACACACAAGGATGCTTCATTAATCAAAGCCAACGGTCGCTCCTTCGGCGTGCACCGGGTTGCCTCTGGATTCGCACAGGTACGCAAGCAAGCGGCAGCCGAATTCTCCTGGGGCGAAAATTGAAGCGGAACATCTGAAGGACGGAATTCATTACGAGGACGCAGAGCGTTGACAATTTCGCTTCGTCCCAAGCGATCGACAGCGCGGCGCCTGCAGTCTGAGTGAGTGGGGCGACTTCAATTCCCCAGTGAATCTGGGGTTGCAACGCGATGCGTTGCGCTGATGTTTGGCGCTACCTTTTCCGTTGGCATTCCTCGAATGTGGACCGCCCTTGGAGTGTGTGTCAATTAATTACTGTAACGGTTATGAAGTCTTACTTCGAAGATGGACCCCTTTCCGGGGAAAAAATATCGCCAAGTCATCGCCGTTAATTAGTAACGAGTCACGGCAGTTGGAGTGAGAAGCTAGCTGATGGGTTATGCAAGTGATCAAGCAGCTCTTTGTTGGGATGCCGCCAGCGGGTTGGGGGTTGTTCTTGAAGCAGGTATGAAGGGAATTGAATCGACTGTGGAGCGAGTAGAGGCTTAAACTTTAGAAAATTGGAAAATAGAAATTAATGTGATTCAAAAAATTGAACGCAAAATTCCATAAGAAAAAGGATATCGAGCCAGGACATGTGAGACACCTCCGCACGTCCTCTGCAGAGTTGACAAGAAATAAGGAGATCCCCTCAATTTTGACAGAAATAAAGATTTGTTGAGTTGCGCGAGCTTGGTGCATAGTCTACCTATCACGTCTGTTGAGTTCTTATTTAAGAAGAGAGAATGATGTACCAACAGAGCTTCATTGTATATAGAAAGCGATCAGGGCTGTGAGTGATCTTGCTGTATAAATGCTCGAATCGCCTTCGCAATCAGCTGTGCATACATGTATGGGATAAGCGTGTAGCAGCTCATGTAGTTTGATGTGCAACAATTATTTCGATAGATAGTCGCACAGATGTGAGATTTAGTTTTACGTAATCACCTGCCTTTACAGCTTATATCACGGGGTCCATTTTCCCAAGAGTCGTAAGTAACGTAGTAAAGACTAAGCGCCTCAGTTACCCGAAAACCAAACTGAGATCATGATTGAGGGGCAATCACCTCACCTTGGTTTGTTGCGAGACCTTCCTAAAACCTCTGCCGCTCTCTGGGTTCCAGCACCCGGTTAAGAATGCATCTCCACACTGAGCCGGGAAAATCCCCTAACCGCCTTGCCTAACCCAGAGTGAACAACAGCTAGACCAGTCAGCACAGTACACTACCCTCGACTCTGCTCGCAATATTGGAAGGCAAACTACAACCACCACGATGCTCCCACAAGGGGGTCTACCGTTCGGTCAGGCTGGAACCAAAGTTCCAGGGGCTCCTGGCCTCCCGTGGCCCCAGAATATAGCCTCTGGTCAAGCTGTCACCAACAGTCAGGTTCCCTTAAAGCCTGGGTCTGTTAGCCGTCATACCACCACAGATGGTCGTTTATCCATCAGTGTTTCCGTTGTCACTATAAATAGTGATACGGATGTGATTTTTGAATGAGTGATTCATAAATCCAGTCACATCACCTCGAGATAGTCGCATAGCTAGGCTCATATCTGAAAGGCTGAAAGCACATGGGACTTAAATATGCAGACTAGATTGGCGTCATGCTTTAAGTTGTAAAGGGTGTCCCAACAAGAGCGCTAGATTTAAATTTGGCGCCATTCGAATTGTCATTGTTTGACATTTGAACAATTACTATTGCTTGTTAGTAGAAGGTATAAGTTCAACAAAAATGAACAACGCATTCTCATTTTGAAATTGTTTTGCCAAAATGGTGAAAGTTTTCCGGCTGCAGTTCGCCAATTGCGATCAATTTGGGGTTACTATAATGCTCCTAAAGGGTCAACTGTAAAGCGATTAATGGGAAAATTTGCTGAAACTGGGTCTGTAACTGATGTAAAGACAACAACGCGCCTTCGACCAGCTCGACTGACCGAAAATATCGCAGCAGTACGCGATGATATCGCTCAAGCTCAATCCACCTCAATTCGACACCGAGCTCCACAAATTGGTGTTTCCAAATCCACTATGCAGCGAATATTGACGAAAAATTTGCATCTTCATGCATACAAAGTTCAATTGACTCAGGAACTGAAGCCAGCTGACCATGCACGGCGATGAGAGTTCGTTAATTGGGTATGGGAGAGACAACATGAAAATGCTGATTTTGTCGATACAATTATCTTTAGTGACGAGGCCCATTTCTATCGATTAGAACGTGCAATTTAACACCATTGGACTCTTTTCTTTGGGATTTTTTGAAGTCGATGGTTTATACGAATAAGCCGACGACGAATCAAGCCTTAAAAGAGGAAATTTGACGCTGCATTAATGAAATACCCCAGCATTTATGCAAAAATCATTTGAAAATTTCATTAAAAAATCGAGTATGTGTCAGCAAGGCCATCTGGCCGATGTGTTATTCCACACATAACCTCATTTTGTCTACTTTACGATATAATAGAGAATTCACGACTTTTTTTTTTTTTAAATATCTGCGTTTTATTCAAAATTTAAATCTTGCGTTCTTGTTGGAACAACCTTTATTTCAGCCAAACAACGTTCGCCAGAGGAAGACATCAAAACTCTGAGACTCAAGGAAAAAGTTCAAAATCATGCAAATTGATCCTGGAAAATCGACAATCACCTTTTTTCGTCGATTCCATACGATAACGTACAGCTCCCTGTTTAGTTTTGACGTTCCTGTCAAGCTCCTTAGGTTGAGTAAGAAGATGATAGAGAGTTACCGTTTCTCTGTCGAGGTAGAAACCGAAATCTGTGAGACTATTACTGCTAAAAAGGTTTCTATAAACGACAGACTGGCAAGTGAGTGCTTTAATATCGCACTTAAGAAGATCTTCTGAAACTCAGAAGTCAACACCACGATCTTACAAAAATGTGCTCAAATGCTGGCTGACGCAGATGGTATTGACGTGATTGAACGAACACATCCAGTCGTCAACGTCGCAGTTTTCGAACTCATTGTGATGAGCGGAACTCTCTTTGTAGAGTGGCTTAATTAAATAGCGTTCTGGAATTGAAGCGGAGCCTGCTAAAATGGATCTACCGTTGAATAAGTGCCAAAGTAAGTACATGCTATCATCACGAAAGAACGCACAATATCGACGTTTAGGAAATTTTGACGTTTTTTGAGATTTTCTGGACTTCATCTACCATACCATGTTGTCCACGTTTACCTGTAGTAAAGAAGGACAACGACACCAGTTCCACGAAAACAAATAATTCTCACTCTTGCCAGCTACTTAAAGCTGAAGAGGTAAGTGAGAAACAGATTCATCTCTCGAAATCACAAAACTTTGATCATCCCCTTCCTGTTCTATAACGCAGAAGCATGGATTCTATTGAAAACTGATGACGAGTTTTGATAATACATAACAATGCCGAGAGAAAAGTTATGCGTGTAATCTTTGGTCCTGCTTGTGCGTTGATGATATTTGGTGGAGAAGTTTCAACGATGCACTTTTTGGCTTTACGGCAGCACACAGCGGTGCCCTTGTATGAGGAACGCGGAAAAACATGAATGTTTAACTTTTGAACCAGTTGACCAATCTTACCGAAATTTGGAATAAAGTAGTTGTGCTTCTGCTGTCGATATAGCATGGAGGATAACAGAATAAGATTGGTCTAAAAAAAAAATTGAAAAAACACATTTTTTGTTTAGTTTCTTAAACAAAATATTTAGTAACAATTTACGACAGTATATTTAGGCTCAAAATCAAGCTGGAATTTATACCTATATAGAAAAATTACATTCAGTACAATTTACTTACAAACTTTCGTTGCAAAAAAAAACTTAATTCTGAATTTAGTATACACTCAATTCTCTTTTTATGCGAATCTTTTTTATTCGGTTTTGAAGTTATGCGATTTTTCCTGAGAATCTAATTCTGATTTTTTTTTGTACAAGATTTTGAAATTATGCGTTGTTTTTCTATAGTATTTTGTATGGGATTCCCCTTTTTAAATATATTCTGTCTATTCTAGTGATGATAAGTTCACAAAAGGTTGGGCGTGTTATCAGAAAGTGAAGAAAATGACTAAATATAAAATTTGTATAAAACTACTAATTAAAGTAATGTGAAATAAATATATTTAATTAAAAATAAAGTAATGCTATGTATTTAATTGAATTTACCAAAACTTTATACTCAAAAATTCTCAGGTATCCCAATTTTTTATTAGTTGATATCGACTTTTCTTTGCGATTTTTTGGTCCTATGAACTTTTAAAAAATTTTGGAACGTAACCCTAATTAATAATAATAATTGTTGGCGCTACAGTCCAGAGAGGACCAGGGCCTAGCTTGCTCATCAACTACTCGTGTTGTGCGCGCTACTGTTCTCTCACGAGTAGAAGGGACCTACAGTTTTTTGCCGACTCCGAACGGCGAAATTTGAGAAGCTTTCTTAGACAGTTATTACTCTTTGAGTGTTGTCAGCAGCTCGAAAGAGGTGGTGCCGTGAATTATTAGAAAAATTGGTGTTGGACTGGGGATCGAACCTAGACCGTCAGCGTGTGAGCGTCGCACTCTACCCACTACGCCACGGCGGCCACCTAACCTAATTATATAATGTAATTAATGTCTTTTTTTATAGTGTATTTTTTATGCGATTTTTTTTGTGCGGTTAGTTTTGGAATGTAGCTACCGCATAAAAAGAGAATTGAGTGTAATTAGGCTTACGTTTCACTACTTTGTGGTTTGTGCCTGTGATAACACAAGCATTACAATAGAAATCGTAGGAAAACTGAACAAAATGCCTATAAATGCCTTAAAATTCCCGAGAGGGAACAAAACATTTAACTGAACCAATATTTTGTTCTCTCAAAGTGCAAAAAAGTGAATTTTTGTTTTCGCACCATCGATAGAAAATATGTCAAGTTTTCGAAAAATGTGGTTGCCTTTGGAGCTTCTTGAAGCATTTTTGTTATGCTCCACCAAACATGGAAGTACTTACCGCAAAAGGTTGTCTTAACCAAAAGCCTGGTCTAGAAAACTGGTGATCAAAATGAAAAAACTGTTGATGCAGTTTGAAGGTTATAAATATAACCTCTCGTTCCAAGGTGGCTTGTTTTGAAAAATATTTGAATCGAATTTTCTTGAAAAATAAAACGTTCAATTTCTTAAATTTCAAAGTCTCAACATTGAGCTAGGCGTTCACCGAAACGGCTCATTAGAAGTCAACAGAATTCTGTTATTTTAGGTTCTCAAATATGATTCTACATATAAACCAACAGCACTTGAGCGAGAAAATTATTTAATTTTACCAATTTGTTTGGCGCTAGGGCACCACTGTGCCGCATGCACCTAATCAAAAGTCTTCAAATACAAGGCTTTAGAAGCAGTATGGACCAGAGCAGTGCTGTCCGTACGTCATGAAGAATGTATGGACAGCACTGTTCTGCTCCTAAAAGTCTTTAAATCTGAACTATTGGGACAGGGGACAACCTAAACTGAAATGGCGCCGACAAGTGAAGAAAGACCTCAACGAACTTGAAATGCGCACTTGGAGAAAGCTGAAGCGAGATCGTTAAGGTTGGAGAGGTATGTTGGCTAAGGCCCAGGTTCACAAATAAAGAAGCACAACTTCTTTGAGACGATAATAGACAAGAATTCCGTCCCCCCGACTTAGACGAGGTGAAGATAGCAATATCCAAGCTGAAGTTGAACTAAGCTGCTGGGGCGGATGGACTGGCCTCAACCAACATGCCACTCCAGCCAGCACAATCTTTTGCTAACAACGTCAAGTCAATGACATGGATTTCACACTGATCAAAAGTGTATTAAAAATTGTATCATTCACTGGAGCAGAGGGCTAACCGCCTGAAGATTCCAACCAGATGTCCCCACTGGTTTCCTCAGTCCCTTTGTGAATGGGTCACGTTAGTCGTCATCCTAATCTCCATAATCACTTCAACCATGGGGTTATACAACAGCCGCAATAGTCTTCTGACCAGTTCACCGATCGTCTCCGGCCACTTAGATAACCAGACAATCAGCCAGCCTTCATTCACAGTCGCTCGAAAATTATCATTACAGAATAAAGTTATTTCGTTCCATAAAAAAAACAATTTCTTTTATTTTCTAACGAAAAAACAGCATTTACTTCTTTAGTAACTCCATAAAAACACAAAAAATTAAGCCGTAGAAGGAGAAGCTACGCAGAAGACTGCTACCGTGTCTGTCCAGAGAGCACCTTCTTCTTCTTCGGATGGCGCTACAGTCCGGGGTGGACCTGGGCCTCAACCAACATGCCTCTCCAGCTAGAACGATCTCTTGTCAGCTGTCTCCAATTGCGCACTCCAAGTTGGTTGAGGTCCTTTTCCACTTGTGTGCGCCATCTCAGTCTAAGACGTCCTCTGTTGCCTTGTCCCTGTGGTTCGGATTCGAAAACTCTTTGGGCCGGAGCAGTGCTGTCCATGCGCTCTACATTGCCTAGCCACCTTAAGCGTTGTATCCGTAGACGCTTGATTAGGCTCATGCCGCCGTACAGCCCATACAGTTGAATCTTCTCCTCCAGATGGCATCAACGCAAACAGGACCAAAAATCGCACGCAGAACTTTTCTCTCGAAGAGACCAATGGCTTTCTCATCCGCTTTTAGTAGCGTCCAGGTTTCTGCGCCGTAAAGCAGGACTGGGATGATCAAGGTATTGTACAAAGTCACTTTGGTCGTCCGGGAGAGGGCTTTATTCTCAATTGCCTCTTGAGGCCAAAGAAACAGCGAATGGCAAGAGTGATTCTGCGCTTGATTTCGGTACTGATGTTGTTGTCCCTTTTCACCGCGGAGCCAAGATAGACGAAGTCCTTCACTACCTCGAAGTGTCTGCTGCCCATAGTGACACTCTGTCCGAGACGTCGATGTTCTGCGTCTTTCTTTCGATGACAGCATATACTTCGTTTTGCCCTCGTTTACCACCAGTCCCACTTTAGCCGCTTCCGCTTCAATGCTAGCAAACGCCTCATTGACGGCTCGCTGAGTTCGGCCGATCACGTCAATGTCAATGTCTGAGAGCACCAAAACGGTTTAAAAAGCGGGGTGGGGAGCTACACTAAATGATCCATTGCACCTACACAAAAGGCTCTGGAATTTCTGAAGAAGACTGAAGGCTCGTGCTACCATCAACTGTCGGCGTTGAGGGATCGCAGAGGTTTCTGTTGACGATATTTCCTATTTTTCCTTTCTTCTTTCGCATCAGCGTTCAACATTCGCTTCCCTGAATCAGTGCGTCGTTCAGAGCAGTCAGTTGTTCTTCGGCGAACTGGACCTTGTCAGCTTTGTGGCGGGAGTCTGCTACCAACTTCACTTTCTTATTGATAAAGTAGTAATAGTCGATAAGCTCTTCTGTGGTTTGGTTCTTATCCTGCACAGCAGCAAAACTCGATCCTTGTCGCTCGATGCATGACCTCCTACAGCTGCCACGCTTAAGCACGAGGCTTTTCTGTTAAATGAAAACAGCTCTTGTAGGGGAGGTTGCAACTTACCCTTTCAGCACTACCTCTACTGAGCAACAGTCAGTAATTCTTGGCCTTGGCTAAACGCCCAGGTTGTGACCAGGCTGGTCATGTCAACATCACATATCATCGACTTAGTTTTGGAACTAAGCGGCGTCGATGGAAGGCAATTTGTTTTCGACTCTAGCCGCCAAGCTCGTCATTGACGGCTCTTCGACGATAGTAATCTGCTCGAAGTTCAGGACACCTAGCTTATGCGACAGATGTTTGACGAGGTCCTCCTGGAAAGAAGAAGGCAGAGCGTCCAACTTTGACTTTGTGGGAGAGAGATGTGGCCAGATGCTTGACGAGGTTTTCCCGGAAAGAAGAAGTCATCGGTTAGTTGTATTAAACTGAGTGCCAGGCAGAACGTTCAACTTTGAATTTGAAGAAAAAGACATGTGGACAGGGAGTTACACGCGTTGAATGTTCGATTTCCTAATTGAACACTGCATTTTTTCACGGTAGCTGACAACGCTCGAAAAGTACTGATTGTCTCAAGTTTCACCCTTCTACTCTGCGGAGACAAATCCTCGCAAATCTCAGCATTTCCATTTCCTTCTCAATGCATATGCAAATTTCCTTTCAAATGAAAATGGTCACGTCCTCTTCGACTGGAATTATTTGCAAATCTCTTGACACTGAGTGAAGCCATTACTAGACGCCGAGTGGACCCTCCATCACACATAAAATCCAGTCACACTCAGCGTAAAATCCTTTAAATCAAATCAAATCCCTCGCCCGCCATCGGATTGCATTTCAAAATGTCTACCGTTTGGCCCTTGACGCACAACTACAGATATCGCCACTTAACGGATGACAAACAACGCGAACGCAAACTCGCTATGACAACAATGGCGTCCTTCCCATTGTTTGTGGAACTCATTATAATGCGCAGCACCCTCTCCGCACAGTGCCGTAATTAAACAACAGATAAAATGTAATATTGACATATTCATAATGTACACACGAGAGGACGTACACGAGGATATTCGATTTCCATGGTGGTGCGGCCTCGCTCCTTCCTGGCAACGACCGCATCGCCCTCGGCGGTTGATTGACGCGACTCAAATCACAAACTTCGTCAACCCTTGATTTCCGTAGGCATATTATCATTAGAGCAGAGTTGCTCTTGAAAATCAAAAAAAAAAAAAAAAAAAGAAACGGTGGACACACATACACAGCCGCGGCAGGATAATCAGGAATAGCTAAGCAACAGCACAACAATGGCAGTTCGGAAGGGGTGTGGAATGTGTTTAACATCGATGCGAATGCATTATGAGTGCTGTCATTGTGCTGTTGTGTGCCGGGAATGGGAGGGCCGTAAAAAATCACCCTTTCCCCGTAGAAGGGGGTAAGCTCCTTGGTTCAGTTTTGTGCTGGGTTTAATGCTTTTGGGCAATAAAATTGTACGCCGGCCGCACATGCAAGTACTTAACATCGAAATTAATACGCCATCGCCGAGCTCGTATAAAGCCGATACATGCCTCTAGGAAGTATGTCATTACCACACACACACACACACACACGCAGTCGGGGTTGAAGTGCAAGGGTGTCCCTCACCGAGCCGGGGTTTACTACCCCACAAAAGTCCAATAAACAAGGAGATTGCATTCCCATTAAAAGTGTACTCGACTACACACACTGGCACACACGCATTTGCGCGAATCCTGTTTTCCTCTGAGAACGACTGGGGTGACTGGGTCGGTGAGTGGGTGGTGAAAAGTAAAACTCATCACGACAGAATTCACGAATGAATGAGTCCCTTTTTTGGGCGAACAAATTTCGGGAAGTCCTTCCGAACGACCGTGAGTCCTTGCGCCTGTATGCAAATGTGTGCATGTGGACGATTTTTCATAATTAAGATGTGGGATGGTCTCGCAGTTGCCGTGCTTTTTATTAAAATTTCTGTGATTGGAGAATGAATGATGGGGTTGGTTGGGTGGGCGGTTGGTGAGTCCTTGATCGTCGTTGGTCCCTTTGTCCCCACGAAGGGATGTGTTAATAATTTTTCAGATTTTTGGCAAAAGCGAAATCTGGTGAATAGGACCGAAGGGGTCATTTGATTTCAATGGACACAAACAAACACACACACACGTGCGCTCGCACGGATGAATGACCAGCGAGATTTGGGGGTATCTTCAGCGTTTTTGAATATCCTCTGGGGGGAGAGAGAGAGTGAGTGGGCATGGCTGAGATAATTAGAAAAAAGTTTTTTAATGGATTTCTCCTGTCAAGCGGAAGGTGATGTGGGATGGTGGTGGCCTTTGACTGGGCATTCAGCTGACGCATGTGAGGGTGACCGCTTTGGAGACCCCAAAAAAGCATATTTGAAAACTCAATGGCTTTGAATTCCTTTGTTTTTGGAATTTGGTCCTCTGGAGGTTCGGAAGACTGAAGTGAAACAAACGACTGAACACATAAGCATGCAGCCAGCTGTGGTGCAGTGTTGTTTTGCTTGAAATTCAAATATTTTCGAGGCAGATGTTGTACCCTTGACGATTTACATTTAAGCTGCCTCAGCTAAGTCACAAGCACAGTGACTGGAAGTGGATTGTCATGTCTTTTTTTATTGTGGACATTTAAATTGAAACGTACTCTTCCAACTGTTTAGAGGGCTGCCAGTCTTTGTTTTTTAAAGAAACGTTTCGATAGGAAAATATGAATTCGCCTTAAAACTGATGTGGCCGTTGTAAGAGTTCCGTGTAAGAAGTCTCTAATCCAGGTGAGAATCCCATTCCATCAAATGTCCTCTTGAGAGCTTATTTTTGACTTTAAAGGACGAATCATTGAAGAAACTATTCATTGACAGTTTGTAGGTACTCTTTTAATATTTTCAGAAACTCAAAAATAGGAGCTCTGCGAGAAAATCAAGGGACTTGGCACAATTTCATATTCATTGTATACATTTGAAACAGACAGCTTTCCTTAGGACAGGAGAGTCAACTTTTCTGAAGACAACCTCGGCGTATGTTATCCGTTGAAGGATGAGGGCGGTAACCAGTTTTCGCCCTAAATCTATTGGAGTACGAATGTTGCCTTTTACATTTCGGGATTGGGCAACCCTAGTGTTGCAATTTTTTAGCTGCCATTATACCTTGATACCTGCCTATAAAGTTTGACACTTTTGAGGTTATATGTACTCAGAACGTTTTGACATATGAGCGCTATTTGTGTTGTTAACAGTAACTTAAAAGATTCATCTCGCCCAAAAACTGGAATTAAATCGTGAAAATTTTCATGCGATTAGTTTTTACAACTTTCAACGTGGATTAACTTAACAACAGTGCATCGATGAACTTAATTCAATTTTTGGCGATGAAGCTCCATCAAGGTCCAGTGTTTATCGATGGTATGGTGAATTCAACCGAGGTTGTAGTTCACTCCAAGACGAATTTCGTGAAGGTCGTTCAAAATCAGTTGTTGTTCCGGAAACCATTGATGCTGTGCGCCAACTGATATTGCAAGATCGTCATGTGATCTATCGTGAGATTGAGACAACCTTAGGCATTAGTGGGACCAGCATATATTCAATATAGCATGAACATTTGACCGTCAAAAAATTTGTTCGCGTTGGATCCCACACAATTTGTCAATCGCTCAAAACAAGGCTCGTGTCGATTGGTCGAAAGAAATGCTCCGAAAATACGATCGCGGTGCTTCGAAACACGTCTATGGTATTGTGGCAGATGATGAATCGGGGATTTGCGCGCATGAGCCCGAAAGTAAACAGCAGTCGACTATATGGGTGTTTCAAATTGAGCTAAATACAACAAAAGTTGCTCCTGCACGAAGCACTTCCAAGCAAATGGTCGCCAGTTTTTGCGGAAAAACTGGACATGTCGCAATCGTATAACTAGAACAAAGCAAAATAGTCAATTCTGAGTGGTACACAACCATTTCTTTGCCAGTTGTCTTCCAAGAAATCAGGAAAACTAACTACCAAAGATAGATCACTCTTCACCACGACAATGCGAGCTCTCACACATCGGCTCAAAGAACTGCATTTTTGAGCACTCAAAACTTCGATTTGATGAGTCATCCGCCGTATAGTCCTGACTTGGCACCGAATGACTTCTGTTTGTTCCCGTACGAAAAATTAAAATGAGAGGTCAACGCTTTTCGACACCTGAAGAAGCGGTTGGTGCGTTCAGAATGCATGTTTTGGAGATACCTCAATCAGAGTGGCAAAAGTGCTTCGACAATTGGTTCAAGGGCATGCAAAAGTGTTTGTTTGCTTGTTTTTGTCTCTAGTCCAGAAATATAAAAGGCAACCCTCGTATAGCTAGATGTCCGCCATAACTCACGTAAACAACCATATATACAGTTGTGTTCTTAAATGAAGCAGTAGTTATACAACTTAGATAATTAGCAACATTTTCCAAATCTATTGTATTTTCTATTAACTAAGATACCGTACCAGAATTAAAAAATAAAAAAATAAAGGTTGACTTTCTCCGTTTTTCACTTATTCATTGAAATCTGTTGACTGAAGCTTGTTCATAAAAGTAGCAGTGGTTTTGGTTTTACCATATAGTGTCTGAGAAATCGTTGCTTAGAGTTTAGAAAATAGTTGTGTTTTCGTGTTTGGTGAGTGAATGTTTTTGTATATGTTGCTTATTGAGAGGCGAGTTCGGTGAAATATTTGTTTCATGGTCGGGACTGGTCAATTGGCCGCCTAGATCGTGCGATTTAACGCCTTTAGACTACCTTTTGTGGGGCAATGTTAAAGCTCATGTCTATACAGACAATTCCGCTTCAATTGACACATTGGAAGACAGCATTGAAGCATTTATTCGTGAGATACCGGCCGAAATGTTGGAAAGAGTATGCCAAAATTGGACTAAGCGGATTAACCATTTGAGGGGCAGTCAAGGTCAACATTTGCGTGAAATAATACGAGATTGTATCGAAGATATGCGGAATTTGATCAAAAATTGCGTTTGGATGGAAAAACTTATGCTTCAATCCAGAAAATTATCGGATGTTCATATGCATATGAAACTGCAGTTTATTTCGGTTTCAGTAATCCAAAAACCCATTAATTGTTAATTTTGAATTTTAGCAACTAATGGTTTGTTAGCAAATAAAAGAAGAGCAAGTGTTCATTCGACGATGACCTTAGTGCAACTGACCTACTGATCTGTTATTCACCACGATCATACATAGCACGTCATAAAGCATAATTGATTCGTACATAGCATGAGCATACAATAATGTTGTTTTAACTTAACTTAACATCATTCGAGGGTAATGTTACAGTAGTATATAAGAAACCTAAACATGATTATGTGCACACTTGCGGTGAGTAACGGGTGATACCACGAGCAATATTTTTATTATTTTATTTCGATTTTCTCAAAAGTCCTACAGGTTTAAATCAAATATAGTGCAAATTCATTGGCCAAAACAAAATGGGACACGCTTGTTTTCCATAACCAGGAGTAATGTACCGTTGCTTTTATATCCTTATCTTTGATCAAAGATTACCTCCGCTATTCTGTCAAGTTGTTTACATATTTATGCATATTAATGTAACTAAATTTTGTTGTTGAAAAAATTGAAAATAAACAGACGTCCCGTGATATGAAAGCTTTAATAATTGATTATTATGAACAAAATTATAGTTTTCGCGAAATTTCTTCAGTTGTTAACAAACCTAAATCAATTATATTATATTCTTTTAAAAATAACGGTTTTCTTCATTGCGGTTCGGGAAATGGAAGGCGTTCCAAAATTTCAACGGATCAAAGTGAACGAAAAATTTTAAGGGTGGTAGATAGAAACCCGAAGAAATAAGCTATGGAAATTGCTAAAACTTTGAAGAAAGAACAAATTGCAGAAGTTCATCCGCAAACAGTGCGCAATTTTTTACATCAAAATGATCTAAAAGCCCGCACATCTCGCAAAAAGCCAGCTTTATCAGAAAGAAACATAAAAAAGCGACTGGAGTATGCCAAGGAGTACGTGCAGAGGACAGATGAGTTCTGGAATTAAGTAATTTTTTGTTGCGAATCAAAATTAAACATTTTCGGTAGTGGTGGTCGACGCCTTGTGTGGAGGAGGGACGGAACTGCTTCGGATTCCAAAAATGTCACTTCTACATATATGTACGGTGGTGGGAACATAATTCTTTGAATCCGTGCCATTGGGACAACGCAACAGATGACGACCTAGACTAAAGTGGCGCACACAAGTGGAGAAGGACTTCAACCAACTTGGAGTGCGCAACTGGAGACAGCTGGCAAAAGATCGTGCTGGCTGGAGAGGCATGTTGGTTGAGGCCTATGTCCACCCCGGACTGTAGCGCCACAAGAAGAAGAAGAAGGTGGGAACATAATGATTTGGGGTTCAATGGCAACAAACGGAGTCGGTTCTCTTCATGTAATTGAAGTAAATTTAACAACGTTTGGATACGGTGATATCACTTTTAACACGCTATTTAATAACGAAGAAAAAAAACGAACTTTCATTCTTCACAAGACGTATTTTCTTTATTGAATCTATCTATCTATCTAACTTACAAACTAACCTAAATAGCTTACTCTGCAGAAAGAATGGATGGTCGGTGTTCGCCTGCAATAATTCACATAGGTGAGCGATCGAATCTACGAATTGTCAAGCCGAAAGTGTGCCGGATATTTGCCAGACGCTAATAATGCACATTCGTTTGCATTTCTTCGTGGAATTCTTGAAGCGTTCTAACACCTGTGTCAGCGAAATTATGTTTGTACTTAAATTATGTTTGTTTTAGCTGTGGGGGGATTTGGTACTGTAACTGATATCCTAAAATGTTGTATCCCCGAAACCAAAGAAAAATTGAGACCACCGCTGGGTGTAATGCTGTTTCATGATAATGCTTCAAAGCACACAGCCAATATAACAAAAGATTGGTGTATTTGGAACATAAAAAAAGGTTTTGGCGCATCCTCCTCAAAGTCCGGATCTTAATGCCATAGAGCATCTTTGGGCTGTTTTAGAAGAGGAAGTTAGGAAAAAAACCATTTGTACCAGAGAAGAGTACAGCATTGTATACAAAATGGCAAAAAATTCCATCGGCTGTAACAACAGAAGATTGCAGGAAGTTATAAAAACAAAAGGATAACACACAAAATATTAAAAAAAATAATTATTTTCATTTTTTATAATTGTCCCAATTTTTTTTTTGACCGATGAATTTGCACTAATTTTGATTTTAACCATTAGTTGCTAAAATTAAAAAATTAACAATAAATGTGTTTGGATTTCTGAAACCGTATTAAACTGCAGTTTCATATGCAATTTATTTCGTTTTAATTTTTAAAAAAGTGGTAAATCAATCTGTATTTGAAGGTAATAAGTGTCCCATTTTTTTGGTTCACTGTATGGGAACATGCTTGGACAACCACGACATCAGCTCAAAACCCAAAAAATTCTCAAACACTAAATCTGCCTGCCGACGTGAAACAACTTCATCCACGACAAACAAATTGGAAAACCGTTCCCGTTCCGCGTCCGTTTAGTTCTTGACAAGTTGTTGTCATGAGTAAACTCAACCCTGCGGCACAAAGCATTCTGTGTTCCGTTATCAAGACGTGTAAACAACACTGATCGCCGCTGAAGGACACTATTTTCCAACGAAATCATCGCGGGCACATTCAAACAAAAATAACACCTCACATCCGTTCCCCGCTCTGGTCATGGCGTGCACACGCAACATTCCGCAAAGTGATCAAACTTTACGACTGCGATCAGTGCGATGGCTGCAATCGAAAACCGTTTCTCCTCTGAAACAAAGGACATTACTCCGTTTGGTGTTTACGATTGCGCTGTAAACCGTTGCCGGGCTTGTTTAATTAGGACGAAGGCTTCGGCGGAATTCCCATAAAATTGTTACCGAATCCTTTACGGCGATCGATCAGCTACACACCATACGGCTCTGGGTCCAGAGCACATGTTGACCGATAATTCCGGGAATCGTCACGAAAATCTCACTCGCGAAGCATTCCCTTCGGCCGCTGATCGATGCGTTCTCGATTTCGGATCGGGATCACCTTCGACGCGGAACGAATCAATCAAAATGTGGAACACCATTCCACATTCCCAGGGCCCAATGTTCCGCCGATTCATCCAATTCATTTGTCATTTATCATCCCCAAGCGGCGTCTGAAAATCGTTTCTGCCGCCGCTCGCTCAACGTCCTTGATGATGCATTTGCGTCGACATTTTTCATTCCACTTGTAATAATCCACACACAATGGGACCGATCTGCGCGTCCTTAATTGAACTCCGTTCCCTGCCCCCGGCCGACAATAATAACAGTCATCAGGCGGACGAACGATGAGTGCGAGCAGGGTCCACCGCACATAGCCGATCCCGAATCTCAATCATCTAAGGCCGGGACACTCTCGCCGGTGTATCATTAGGACGATCGTCTCCAGGTACGGGCCGCATGATCACCGCACGGACAAAGGCCCGGATTGACTCCGAGTGACACTCGTTCTGCGCACACCCCTCGATGGGAACGACACAACGATCTGTCAAGAGCGGAAAGTGGAATCCATTAACCTCTGAGGGGATTGTGTCATTTAGCGATTCGACATGTGTTTGAGACGCTCGAGAACATTGTTCCTGCTCGGGTGTCCTTTGTGCGGCATTGTTGGTGCGCTGACTTCAATCTGTCGCACACTCTCTATGAATGTGTGGAAGATTAATTCGGGGTGGACACGTCCAACAGGTATTCCTATTTATCATGGTCGCCGTGAGCGGCTGTGTGTGTGCGTGGCTGCGAGGGGACTGCGAGATGTCACAGGCGTGTTGGTGTGATTTGGAGAGACGTGAACAAGTGCTTCTTTGTTGTCGCACTAATTGTTTTGCTGTTGGGTCGTCCAATTTTGTGTCTTTCGAGTGCATGTCCTTTTGTGTCAGGCTGGGTGTGTTATTTTAGGTCGCAAGAATGGAATGCGTGTAGCTCGTCAAACACTTGACACTTGATTTTTGAGCGATGTCACACTTGAGCGAGGGACACTTTTGCCAAATGCCTGCGAGAGTGTTGAAGTGGAAGTTGAGGAATTTTGTGGTGTCCTTTGTTTGCCGTTTCAATAGGATTATGATTAAGGGGATGTGCAACTGTTGCCTCAAATAAACTGTGACATCTGATTGCATTGATGTTGCTGCAACGGATGTCTTCTATACTAAACTTGGCTCTGTGGACAATTTGCGAATTCATATAGCTTGGAATATTGATGATACTTAATAGAGTGTGCTTGGAACTGAGGGCAGTGAACCAAGTCTTTGTGATCCTACATCAAGACGGCGTCAAGAAGTTTTTTAACAGTACAATGTTTTTAAATTTGGAAGTGACTGTGCTTTTGACTGTAATTTAAGGGGATCGACTCTGAGCTTTTTCAGACATAATGAGACGATTGCTTGGGATATTAAGAAAATCCTTCCCCGGCTGAGAATCATCGAATGCACTGAAAGACCTACGTTTACATGGAAGATATAAATAAAGGCTGTTCCTTTAAAACGTATACAATTTGAAAGTGGAATAAGATAAAGATAACGTTGCTTAAGTGGGATGAATTTAACTTGACTTTAAAGACAATCTTCTGGCATTATGAATCTAATATGATTTCTGGCATCAATTAAAAGGATTCTAATCTAGAGAACCATTTCTCGATTGCCTTTGATATATCGGCAATGACGTAGTGACGTTGGTCCTCTAAGTTAATCGTTTCTTGTGTCCACCACCATAGCTTAGGCCATCTCAATGGCTCATATTCGGAAACTTTTTGAGCCGGAGCAGTAGTGTCCACATGCGTGGCCTACCCTTGAAGACGCTTGACTAGGCGCATGTCGCGGTGAGCACGTAAAGTTTGTCGTTAAATCTTCTCCTCCAGACGTCTTCACCGCAAACAGGAACCTACATAAAACTGCCTTCATGTATACTAAAAGCGTTCAATATATTCTTGGTATCGGGGTGAAGCTGTGCTTGTATGTATAAATTGACTTATTTATCAAGCAACACTACTATTTTAGTGCATTCATGTAAAATTTCATATAAATGTGATTATTAATTCGGGTTTTATCTCCAGTTAAACAGAATCGTAATGACAACTGAGCCGATGATGGTGAAAATTAAACATCTTCTTCTTCTTCTTGTGGCGCTACAGTCCGGGGTGGACCTGGGCCTCAACCAACATGCCTCTCCAGCCAGCACGATCTTTCGCCAGCTGTCTCCAGTTGCGCACTCCAAGTTGGTTGAGGTCCTTCTCCACTTGTGTGCGCCACTTCAGTCTAGGCCGTCCTCTGTTGCGTTGTCCCAATGGCTCTAATTCAAAGACTTTTCGGGCCGGAGCAGTGGTGTCCATACGCTCTACATGGCCTAGCCATCCTAAGCGTTGTATCCGTAGACGCTTAACCAGGCGCATGTCGCTGTACAGCCTATAGAGTTCGTCATTAAATCTTCTCCTCCAGATGCCATCAACGCAAACAGGACCAAAAATCGCACGCAAAACTTTTCTCTCAAAAAGACTAAGGGCTTCCTCATCCGCCTTTGCTAACGTCCAAGATTCTGCGCCATATAGTAGGACGGGGATGATCAAGCTGTTATATAAAGCCAGCTTAGTCCTTCGAGAGAGGGCTTTATTACTCAATTGCCTCTTGAGCCCAAAGAAACAGCGGTTGGCAAGAGTGATTCTGCGTTTGATTTCGGTACTGATGTTGTTGTCCCTGCTTACCGCGGAGCCGAGGTAGACGAAGTCCTTAACTACCTCGAAGTTTCTGCTGCCTAGTGTGACGCTCCGTCCGAGACGTCGATGTTGTGTGTCCTTCCTTGATGACAGCATGTACTTCGTTTTGCCCTCATTTACCGCAAGACCCACTTTGGCCGCTTCCGCTTCAATGCCAGCAAACGCCTCATTGACGGCTCGCTGTGTTCGTCCAATCACGTCAATGTCATCAGCGTAAGCTAACAATTGAACTGACTTCTGGAAGACCGTGCCTCTGGTGTTGACTTGTGAGTTACGCACGATCTTCTCGAGGATGATGTTAAAGAAGTCACATGACAGTGGGTCGCCTTGTCTAAAACCTTTTTTGACATTGAAGGTCTCGGTGAGTTCGGTACCGACCTTGACGGAGCAGCGAGAGTTCTCCATCGTCATCCTACACAATCTGACGAGTTTGGTAGGAATGCCAAAACTAGACATGGCACTGTATAGCTCGTCTCTATGCACACTGTCATATGCAGCCTTGAAATCGACGAATAGGTGGTGGGTGTCAATTTGCATTTCTTGGGTCTTTTCCAGGATCTGCCGTAATGTGAAGATCTGGTCTATTGTGGACTTCCCTGGTCTGAAACCACACTGATAGGGACCTACCAGGTCATGGACAAATGGTTTCAGACGCTCACACAATACGGCAGAGAGGATCTTGTATGCGATGTTCAGGAGACTAATCCCTCTGTAGTTGGCGCAGTCAAAGGGGTCTCCTTTTTTGTGGACCGGGCAAACGACGCTGAGGTTCCACTCATCGGGCATGCTTTCCTCCGACCATATCTTACAGATGAGCTGGTGCATGCGCCCAGCCAGGTCATCTCCAGCTGCTTTAAATAGTTCTGCGGACAGTCCGTCCGCTCCAGCAGCTTTGTTCGACTTTAGCTTGGATATTGCTATCTTCACCTCGTCTAAGTCGGGTGGACGGAATGCTTGTCTATCATCGTCCAAATTGAGTGGAACATTCTGCCTAACAGCGGGATTTGGGTCGTCATCGCCGTTTAGGAGTCTGCAGAAATGATCCTTCCAGATTCTCAGCACAGACTGCGACTCTACTACTAGTTGTCCATTTTGGTCCCGGCAGGCCTTGGTCCGAACCTTGTATCCTCCGGATAGCTGTTTTACCTTTCGGTAAAACTTTCGGACTTCATTCCTGCCAAAGCACCTTTCCATTTCCTCGACCGCGCGCTTCTCATGCTCTTTCTTTTTCCTTCTGAGAAGCCGGTGCTCTTCCCTTCTTCTCTGTTCGTAGAGTTCACGAACAGCTCGCGTTGTTCGATGCAGCGTCGCCTTATAAGTGTCTTGTTTAGCTGCGTGCGCTTGCCTGCACTCGTCGTCAAACCATGGGTTCCTTCTGGGTGGTGACGTGAAACCCAGCACATCAGTGGCAGCTTCTTTGATGGCTTCTTGACAACGTTTCCATTCTTCTTCTATGCTTAGTGCAGGAAGCGTCGAACTCTGGGCGAGTTTCCGGGAGACTCGGTCGGCAAAGTTCCCAGCAATCAGCTGCGATTGTAGCTTTTCGACGTCAAACCGTTTTGGCCTTTCTCGACTCCGTTGCTCTCTCGATATCCGGGTTCTTACCTTGGCTACAACAAGGTGATGATCCGAGTCAATGTTTGCACCTCGGAAGGTTCGGACATCGAGAATACTGGAGGAGTGTCTGACGTCGATCGCAACGTGATCAATCTGGTTGACGGTTGATTGATCAGGAGATCGCCAGGTTCCTTTGTGAATGTTCAGGTGTGGGAACCGCGTGCTAGCCACAGAGAGGTTTCGCCCCGAGGCGAAGTCCAACAGCCTGAGTCCGTTTCCGGATGTGTTGTCGTGCAGGCTGACTCCAGCAAAGATGTCCTCCTTTCCCAGCTGAGCGTTGAGATCTCCTAGAACGATCTTGGTGTCATAGCTGGGGCATCGATCGTATGTTCTTTCTAGGAGATCATAGAAGTCATCCTTGATGTTGTCATCCTTCTCCTCTGTCGGGGCGTGAGCGCATATTAGGCTGATGTTCCCGAATTTAGCCTTGATGCGGATTGTCATGAGGCGCTCGCTGACTGGGTCGTAGCTCAAGACTTTTTTCCTAAGTCTGCCTCGAACAACAAATCCGCATCCGAATAAGCGCTGCCTTCTCTCTCTATAGCAATTGCTGTAGTAGATATCGCAGTTCTTCATCGCTTTTATGCCAGGCCCATCCCATCGCACTTCCTGGATGGCGGTTATGTCAGCTTTGTAGCTGTCAAGGGCCTCTGCAAGTTGTTCGGCTGCACGTGGCCTGTTAAGGGACCTCACATTCCACGTGCAAAACCGAGAATCGTTGTCCTTTAAACGTTTGCTGGGGTTGTCAACAGTTAATCCGTCCTTATCCGAGGCATATCGGTTTTTCTGAACTATTTTTCTTTTTTACGTGGTAAGGAAGTTACTCTCACGCACAACCCACAGACTGGTAGGCCAGGCCCATTATTTAAATCCTCGGGCAGAGGGGGTCGCTGCATACATTAGTTCACCATACAACGGGTGTTGTGATGGCTATCCAGGGGCCGCCACTTGGAGGCTGTATGTCAACTTGACCTGTGCACTAACGAGGATTGCCTTGGCAGCTCGCCATGTTGAGCGCAATCAACGACGTTACCTCGCGTGCATAGGCCCATGCCAAAATTAAACATCGCTCTGTAAATAAATTTCTCACTAAGCTAGGGAAAAGTGAACAAACTATCCATGAAGGGATGGTGGCTGTTCACCAGGGTGCGTCATGAAGGAGCATCATTATCAACTGTGCAAAAGTTGTCATTTGGGTTTAAGAAAGGCAGAGAGAGCATTGAAGACGACCCCCGCTCCGGCGCCCCGGCTACTGTTTGTACGGGAGAAAACATCAAAGATGTCTAAGAACTTCTTCTTGAGGATGCCTAAATAAAGGTGAAAATGATGACAGAGATCACCAAGCTTTCAACTGGTACCATTCACACTATTCTTCATTGCCATCTTAACCTTTCAAAGGTCAGTGCAAGGCGGATGCCGCGAATGCTCACAGCGCCTGAGAAAATAGTAAGAATCGCAAGCTGTAGAGAGCTTTTGGAGATGTGTAGTGAGAACGCGGATGGTTTTATGGATCGAATTGTTGCTGGGGACGAAACATGGATTCACCACTATAACCCTGAAAGCAAACAAGAGTCCAAGCAGTGGCATAAAAAAGAAAAAGAACAGACCCCTCGAAGAAGTTCAAAGTCACTCCGCCTGCCGGAAAACTCACGGCCACAGTTTTTTGGGACTCAAAGGGAATCTTGCTCATTGTGAACAAAAACAAGGTGAAACCATCAACGCCACATACTACACTTCCACTCTTCATAAGTTGCGGTAGAATATTAAAAAGAAAAAACGGGGTAAACTCGCAGCGGGTGTGTTGCTTCTGCATGACAACGCTCCTGTTTACACGGCGCGAGTTCCGAAGGCTGCTGCGCGAAATTGTGGTTTCGAAGAAATCCAACACCCACCCTATAATCCAGACCTTGCCCGTAGAGATTATTTCCTGTTTCCGGATTTGAAAAAATGTCTTAGTGGAAAAAGATTTTCGGATGATGAAGAACTCAAGTCGGCAATAAATGGATTTTTTGCAGAGAAAGAGGAAATATATTTTTTTGACGTCTTACAAAAGCTTAACTTCTCAAGATGTTACAAATGCATTGATGTTCGGGGAGATTATATTGTAAAATAAAAACAATTTTAATTAAAGTCGCATTTTTCTTCATCGATACCGAAAATATATTCAACACCCCCCGTACCTACAGAAAATAGCGTTGAGTTACATGATCTTGGAGGCGCGACGGATCGCTAGTGTGAATCTATGCGTTCTCCGAGCCATTCCTTAAATAGTTACATAGAGCAATTGTGGCACGACGTGGCTCCCGCGGCGTAGTGGGTAGGATGCGACGCGCACACGCCGAAGGTGTAGGTTCGACTCCCAGCCCAACACCAATGTTTTGAATTTTTCACGGCACCACCTCTTTCGAGCTGCTGACAACACGCAAAGAGTAATAATTGTCTAAGAGAGCTTCTCAAACTTAAAAACTGTAGGTCCCTTCTACTCGTGAGAGCACAGTAGCGCGCACAACACGAGTAGTTGAGGAGCAAGCTAGGCCCTGGTCCCCCTGTGGACTGTAGTGTCAACAAATATTATTATTAAAAATAATATTATTATAATAATATTAATAATATAATGCAGTAATAATAATATTATTATTACTGTAAGTATTTTTTTTTTGCATCGCCTTCGCGGTAAATAGAGACAAATACGACAGCCTCGAAATCAGGATTCGGCCTGACAAGTTTTCAACAACAACGCAACAAAGGATTGCCGAGACTGAGGTGGTGCCTATAACTGGAGAAGGGCCTCAACCGACCTGGAGTGTGTAGCTGGCAGGGAATCGTGTTTTTTGGAAAGGCATGTTTTAGATGCCCAGGTTTATCCGGGCTGAAGCGCTAAAGAAGAAGATGATGAATTGAAAAACCTTGAAGATGGCGCAATATGTCACACAGCTCGAGCCACAATTAATATAATTGCTGGCGTCCAAAGTGGGGCACGACCTAGCTTGCTCATCAAAAACTCGTGTTGTGTGCGCCACTGTTCTCTCACGAGTAGAAGTGACCTACAGTTTTTTGCCGACTACGAACGGTGAAATCTGAGAAGCTTTCTTAGACAGTTATTACTCTTTGAGTGTTGTCAGCAGCTCGAAAGAGGTGGTGCCTTAAAAAATTTAAGGTGTTCAGCCGGCAATCGAACCTAGACCCTTTGGCATGTGAGCGTCGCACACTACCCACTACGCCACGGCGACCTCCATGGTCCATGGGCTGAGATGGCCATCAGAATACCGACACTTGATGGTTCCTTTAACAAGCAATCACTAATTTCGATGAGAGCTTGGGATCGTTGTCACGGTACGAGTAAGTGTCATTTTCACGGTATGTTGTCCTTAGCGTGTAGTAGCATTATATCATTCAGTCATTATGCCTTTTATTTGAAATATGGGTTCAAGACGAGAAAAACAGCCCCAATCCATGACGCTTCCACCTCCACGTTGTATGTTTTTTTTTGTGAATCGGAAGTGGAACTCTTTTCCGTGAGACCGCCACACGTTTCCATAACTGTCAGAACCAAGCAAATTGATTTTGGATTCATCACTTCAGAGGATGTTACGATCGATCCTTCCTGGTAGTTAATTTTTCAGCAATCTCCGCCAGACCGGTGGGGCACTGACTATGTTGTTTATTTTTGCTGCAATTGCTTTTGATGATATAAAGGGATTATTTTTGGTTAGAAACACTATACGGGAGTCATCAGTGGAAGTCGTTTTTCCTGGTCCACATATTGTTTCTTTTGCTGGGGCTCTGGATTGGAGTGCATTGAAAACAAGATTAACCGATCTTCCCAACTCGACTTAAAGTCTTTCCCTGTTGCCTGTATTTCTTGACGGAACGGCTATCTTCTTCGGAACAGTTCTGGGCCGTAACAGGTATTGTTCTGAAGAATCTGTAATAAATCTACAGAGGTATTCGTAAAATTAACTACAGTTCTTAAATACAAAACACACACAACAAACACAAACCTTTTAAATCTTTTTGAATAAAGATATCAAGGAGAAAACAAAAATCCCTATTATTTTGAATGCTCAAGAAAACACTTTTTCCGTACTACTGCACCACTTACATAAATTATTGGCTGACATTATGTGGATGCATAGTAAAGGCAACGCAGTTGTGCAAATAACAGCACCGCATACAGACGCGAAAATTTGGAAAAAATGCTTAAATGAGTAAAAATATCGATTCTGCGTGATCATCCTTATTATTTTGAACAGCTCTGTAAGTATCAGGTGAAATTGGCCCGGAGCATCATAGATGAGTGTCGCTGGAATGAAACTCCCATTCTCCAGATTCTCGTCACACTTTCCTGGTTGCTAAATTTGAACGGCAAAGTTCCGAAAAGCCACGACCGTTTCGCTAAATTCTAGCATTTTTTCAAATGCATTCCCTTCAAACACTCCGCATAATGCTGTTCGCCATCACTTCTTATTGTTCGTTGTTATCAAAAACTGATTCCACTTCGCTATGCATCATGAAATTAAAAGCATGTGAAACCTAAACATCGAGCATCCTGTTGGCTCTAAATGGCTCTAAACTGTCATATGGTTGACGTCCAGGGCCTTTGTTATCCTCTGGCAGTTTCCATGCGGGTCAATTTCTATCGGTTAATGACTTTTCGAGAGGCAGACTAAACAGGACAAAGCGCTTTTTTAACACTTTTTGTTTGTTTTTTTTTTTTTTGGTTGAAGGTTGGGAGCGCTCAGACTCGAATACTGGTCCATTGTATTACCAGATAGTTACTTTCATTTAATGTGTTTTCTTGGTTTTCCGAAGAAAGACCAGGAAGCACTTCTGTGAAAAAGAGTTCCCACCACGTCAGCGCCAAACAGCCGCCACCTGATACAAGCAAAGGCGCGACATTGACAGAAAAGGTCCGCTGAAGTGTCTTCAACTAAACCGCAAAGGGTGCCATTACTAAGCCCAAGCCGACTAAGGTGCATAACGAAGGTGAAGTGTCCTCTTTTTTTTTTTTTGTTGGAGGTTGGGATCAACTACACTGGAGCACTCAGACTCAAATACTGGTTCATTGTACTACCAGGCAGTAACCTTCATTTAATGTAATTTCTTGGTTTTCCGAAGAAAAACCAAGATGCGCTTCTGTGATATAGAACTTAGATTTTCAGTTCAAACCACATCAGCGCCAAATAACCGCCACCTGATACGAGCGAAGGCAGGACACTGACAGAGAAAGTGCTCTGAAGTGTCTTCACCTTCTCCACAGGTGTCGCAGAGTGTGACATCACTAAGCCCAAGCCAACTCAGGTGCATAACGAAGGTAAAGTGTCCCGTTAATACGCCAACAAGTCTTCTGAACTCGTTTCTGTCTAGGGATAGCAGAAAAGAAGCGGATTTCTTGCAGACGTTTGGGATCATACTCTTGGTCACCCTGCATCCTGGAGAGTCACGCCATCTCTGGTTGTGCTTTGGGGATACCCAACCATCGACGGAGGCTCTGACCACGGACGCGGGTAATCCCAAGGCGGGTTCGGGTCCTACGAATGCCTCTGCTGAACCTAGCCTAGCTAGTTCATCGGCAGTTTCGTTTCCCAGGATCCCGTGATGACCAGGGACCCAGACAAGTCTTCGCGAATTCAGCCTGCCGACCGAATTGAGGGAAGACTTGCATTCCTGAACTATCTTGGAAGGGGTTAAAGGGTTGAGTAAGGCCTTGAGCACAGCTTGACTGTTGCTGCAGACACAGATACTTCTTCCCTTCCATCTATTCTTCACAATGTAGTTGGTGGCCATTAGGATCGCGAAGGCTTCCGTCTGGAAGACCGACGCGAACTTGTCCGAACAGCCATGAGTTCTGATGTTGTCGTCTTCTATCAAGGTCTCAGCTCTAGTTCCCTCCAGCGTCTTGGAGGCACCCGTGAAAATCCGACTACATTCAATTTCTGGCCAGAGCTTGTCCAGGACACAGGGAAAGTTGACATTGTATGAGCGACGCAGCTGTATCATTGGTGACCTCGCAGCAGTCCATGAGACGAGTGTCATAGGAGATCCGGTGCGCGAGGTCATCAAAGTTCCTGTGCGAGTTGAACCAAAGACCATTCCTGTTTAATACAGAGATGGCCTTGATAGTGCATCCCATGATGTGGATGTCAAGGAGAGCGAGATGCATCTATGCTTCAAGAACAGAGCCAGGCGTGCTAGGGAAAGCCCTTGTGCAGCGGATGCAGTACGTTCTTTTGAGCTAAGTGAAAGCAGCAGTCACGTATTTGAGAAGAGGTCTTAACATTGCGGTGTAGATCCATACCGATCTTTTGGGTGATAGACCCCAGGCTTTGCCAAAAACTCCCTTGCATTGCCAGAAGACTGACAGCGCCTTGGAGATTTGTGCATCAACGTGTTTTTTCCAAAGCAGTTTTTTATGCAGGATAACACCTAGATATTTGGCCTCATTGGAAAGTGGAATAGTGGCACCTTTAAGCACTGTGGAGTCAGACCAGTCAGATTACTCCTTCTCGTAAAGAGAACAAACTCAATTTGACTGATAGCCCACTCCTAGTACAGTTACACCTACATTTGGCGCAAGGTATCGCACAGGCAACTCTGCGTCAGGCCATAACTCACATTATCCTCACCGCAAACTGCACACGTTCTTACGAAACTAATTCGTATCAGGATAATTTTAATAGCAAGCGACGAACTGCATCACAGTCTTCAGAAGCCTAGCATGCCACTTTTCAGGCGCATGTTTGGTTCGCGCAACTCTTCCAACAATCCCGCTCAGAAAATCGACTTCCCAGCAACCAAAACCTACACATGCTGTCAAAATATTCATTTCTTAAAGGACATTGCACGTTCAAAGCCTCAAAATCCTTCAGAATTCCATCGATCGTTATGCTTAAACCTCTCCAAGCCTCCAACAATCCACACCAACCGCCGATCATCACCCCCTTCCCCTATGATGTGCCTGCGATCTAGACGTAAATAGATCATCTGTCAGAATTGAGTGACAGGTGTCAGGTCGGTTTGTTTGTGCAATAAAACACTTCACACGCACCGGTCGCGCTCGTTTTCTGCAACCGATCGGTCCGCCTCGCGCAACCACCGACCGTGGGGCTACGGTAGTTTCGAGCCGCAAAATTACACCGGCATACGGTCCATTCACCCTCCTGCGCACGGTTCCTTGCCACCGCCCCAGCCATTTATCTCCGTCCATCGATGAGTGACGACATCGTTCTCCTCCGACCAGTGCGAGCGGCAGCATTGCCGGTTGCCTTGCATCGCTTCTCCCTCGCCTCCTGCTCGCATTTCTGTGCGCAACCAAATGTGACGTTTCAGCTAATGTGAATATTTATGACGTTCGTCGCTTATTATCAACCTGCCGCTGCTTCTGGCCGCGGTGCTGTTGCGCGTGGTTGCGGTGTAAACGTGCCCTCGGGGGTGTCTTTGCTTGGTGAAACCCGTTGATATGTCTTCATGGCTAACGCCCAGAGTAATTTCATTGTTTTTCTATGGGCACGCCACTGTCCTTTGGCTCCGTTTCCCGCCGCCGTCCCCTCGTCGGCGTTGGCCAATTACCATTTATGATTAGTTATCCGATTCAGCTTTGAGCTGACCGCAACCGCGACTCCTTTCCCGTGCTCCTCTCCGCCGCAGATCGCTATCTATGCTAAAATTCGATGAATGAGTGTCGTCTCCCAGCGGATGACAACGAAACACGGATTAGGAGAGGAAGTTCTAGGTTGCTGACGCTCCTACTTAGCATAATGATAGTCGGCGTGGCAGCACAGGCGCGGGAGTTCGCCCCAGCACAGGTGCAGTGACACATTCAGGTTCTCACCGACCGAGCCGCAGAAGACTGCGACCACGCCGACTCCGACGACAACGACTACGACAACACCAACGACAACGACACTTAAGTCAATTGTCTGAGACAATGAATCTTAATGAAATGAATTATTAATTTTGATGTTGCGCCTCCGCCGCGCCCCACCGACCGCCGAGCAGCCAAGATGCTCGACTTGAGATAGGCAGGTGCCCAGGGTTGGCGGTTGCGGGTTGCGATGTTTGCTGATCTGAGAATGATTTGTTAACCCGGAGGGGAGGTTCGTCTCTGGGTCGACGTTTTCGTTGTTTTGTCGAAATGCGCAGGGACACAATGCGTCTTCGGTGGCCGTGCTGTGGGAGAGTGCTGCGGAAAATCATATTTTATTTAAATTTATTTTGTGGAAATTATGTGGAAATGATGTGCTTTGGAAGCAGTGACCTGATTTTGTCACAGCGCTGCTGCCGTGCTGAGAAAGACGGAGTGTTGTCTCAACTGTGCGGTTGATCGAGTGGCGACCTCTTAATTGTGCTCTTTCACAAGGCCATCGCTGTGCATTGTTGTGCAGATGAGATATGGAGGCGGGCGTGGGAGAGAGTATTTATCAAGGTTCCAAATGGCTGGCGGTCAAGAGGTTTCAGTCGAGAAAATTGTATTTTCTGCGACAACACTTTGTTTGGGGAGAGGATTGTATTCATGTTAAAGCAAGGACACAAATTGTCGTTACAAGTTTGAAGTTTTGCTATTCAGACTAAGTTGTGAGGCAGAGGTATTTACCATAAAACCACCGAAAGCACAGATAAAAACCAGTTCTCATATGTATCACCAAACTAGACTGGCCCAAATCTAATTTAGGTCTCGCTCACTGTTCAACAGAGACACATGTCAGTCGACAAGGGCCGCCGTACATATTCTCTAGAAGATCTAAGTGGGGCACAATTTTTCGAGTCTTTAGGCAGTCTACAGAATGGGCCAAATAAAAGTTTCCGAAAAGGAAGAAAATTAATAAACTCTAATTTATCCGAGAGTCATGTTGGTATTTCCTGTCTGTCTCGACTAAATTCTTCTGATGGCTTTCGAACGAAGGTAATTTGTTCCTTGAACGATATTGGCGTGCTTAAATTGCAGCCAGAACGTCCTGTCTGTGTGCGTCAGCGCAAAAATAAAAGACGCGCCCAATTGAAATTTCCAAGACGAATGGTAGAACGATTTGGCACTTTGGTGCCCCAGAGGTTCATTGTAGCTTAGGCTGTGTAACATGGCGCTACGTATATCATGCGAGAACCAGAGCTACTCCAATCCTTAAATAACGCGAAAAGAAAGGATGGCCTAGACATCCTAAGCGTTGTATCCGTAGACGCTTGACCAGGCGCATGTCGCTGTACAGCCCATAGAGTTCGTCATTAAATTTTCTTCTCCAGATGCCATCAACGCAAATAGGACCAAAAATCGCACGCAAAACGTTTCCGCGCCTTAGAGCAGGACTAGGATGATCAAGCTGTTATATAAAGCGAGCTTAGTCTGTCGAGAGAGGGCTTTATTACTCAATTGTCTCTTGAGCCCAAAGAAACAACGATTGGCAAGGGTGATTCTGCGCTTAATTTCGGTACTGATGTTGTTGTCCCTGTTTACCGCGGAGCCGATGTAGACGAAGTCCTTGACTACCTCGAAGTTTCTGCTGCCTAGTGTGACGCTCCGTCCGAGATGTGTGTCCGTCGATGTTGTGTGTCCTTTCTTGATGACAGCATGTATTCAGTTTTGCCCTCATTTACTGTCAGACCCATGTTAGCCGCTTCCATTTCAATGCCAGCAAACGCCTCATAGACGGCTCGCTGTGTTCATCCAATGACGTCAATGTCATCAGCGTAGGCTAGCAATTGAACTGACTTCTGGAAGATCGTGCCTCTGGTGTTGACTTGTGACTTTCGCACGATTTGCTCGAGGATGATGTTAAAAAAGTCACATGACAGTGCGTCGCCTTGTCTAAAACCTTTTTTGACATTGAAGGTCTCGGTGTGTTCGTTACCGACCTTGACGGAGCAGCGAGAGTCGTCCATCGTCATCCTACACAATCTGACGAATTTGGCATGGAACCGTACAGCTCGTCTCTATGCACACTGTCAGATGCGGCCTTGAGATCGACGAATAGATGGTAAGTGTCAATTTGCATTTCTTGGGTCTTTTCCAGGATCTGCCGTAATGTGAAGATCTGATCTATTGTGGACTTCCCTGGTCTGAAACCACACTGATAGGGAAATATCAGGTCATGGACTAACGGTTTCACACGCTCACATAATACGGCAGAGAGAAACTTGTAGGCGATGTTAAAAATCTGATCCCTCGTTCATTGGAGAAGTCAAAGGAATCTCCTGAGATTCCACTCATCGGGCATGCTTTCCTGCGACCATATCTTACAGATGAGCTGGTGCATGCGCCCAACCAGGTCATCGGTTCTGCGGACAGTCTGTCCGTCCGTCCAGCTTGTATATTGCTATCTTTATGTCGTCTAAGTCGGAGGAACGGAATTCTTGTCTATCATCGTCCAAATTGAATGGAACATTCTGCCCAACAGCGGAATTCGAGCCGTCATCGCCGTTAAGGAGTCTGCAGAAATGACCCTTCTAGATTCTCAGCACAGACTGCGAGTACTACTAGTTGTCCATTCTGGTCCCTGAAGGCCTTGGTCCGAGCCTAGTATCCTCCGGATAGCTGTTTTACCTTTCGGAAAAACTTTCGGACTTCATTCCTGCCATAACACCTTTCCATTTCCTCGACCGAGCGCTTCTCATGCTATTTCGTTTTTCTTCTGAGAAGCTGGTTCTCTTCCCTTCTTCTCTGTTCGTAGAGCTAACGAACAGCCCTCGTTGTTAGGCGTCTTGTTTGGCTGCATGCGGTTGCCTGCACTAGTCTTCAAACCATCGGTTCCTTCTGGGCAGTGACGTGAAACTCGGTCTGCACTCGGTCTGCAAAATTCCCAGTGATCACTTGCGATTGTAGCTTTCCGACGTTAAACCGTATTGGCCTGTCTCTACTCCCTTGATCTCTCGATATCCGGGTTCTTACCTTGGCTACAACAAGTTGATGATCCGAGTCGATGTTTGAACTTCGGAAGTTTTGAACATCAAGATTATTGGTGGAGTGTTTGATATCGATCTCAACGTGACATATCTGATTGATAGTGGATTGATCAGGCGATCGCCAGGTCCCTTTATGAATGTTCAGGTGTGGGAACCGCGTGCTACCCACAGAGAGGTTCCACCCCGAGGCGAAAGTCAACAACCTGAGACCGTTGCTGGATGTGTTATCGTGCACGCTGTGTTTTCCGATAACTCCAGAAAAGTTGCCCGCCTTTCGCAGCTGAGCATTAAAGTCTCCGAGAACGATCTCGGTGTCGTAGCTGGGACATCGATCGTATGTTCTTTCTAGGAGATCATAGAAGTCATCCTTGATGTTGTCATCATTCTCCTTTGTCGGGGCGTGAGAGCCTTTTTGCCTAAGTCTGCGTCGAACAACAAATCCGCATCCGAATAAGAGGTGTTTTCTCTTTCTGTAGAAAGCGCCGTAGTATATGTCCATTCATCGCATTTTCTAAGTGGCGATAATGTATGCTTTGTAGCTGTCCAGGGCCTTCGCCGGTTGTTCAGCTGCACGTGGCCTGTTAAGGGGCCTCACATGCCACGTGCAAAATCAAAAATCGTTGCCCTTAAAAGCTTTGCATGGATAGTCAACAATTGATCCGTCCTTATCCGAGGCATGTTGTTGTTCAAACGTTCATGTTGCCATCCTCATCCATGCCACTAACAGATATGAGTTTTTATGACTAAGTAACATTCGGTAGAAAATGGTGAAGATTTTGGTAGGACTGGCAACGTAGGCTTTTGACCAACATGAAGGCAATCACATCACTCAATAAGTCACGGAATATATAAAGGGTGCCACTAACGAATAAAATTATTGTGAAATTAATAATTTACGTAAGTGGCGCCCCCTATATTTTCCGGGATTTATTTAGTGGTCTGTTATTTCATCTGTTACTTTTACAACTGTTATTTCATTTCAGAATAAAAATTAACATTGCAATTTAGAAGTGCTTCAACAATATGGCCGCTACCAGCTGTAAAATTTCTAAGAACTCTATGGGATTCCTCAAATATCTGTTTAAACGCGGTCCCGACTGTTTCGCAGCAAATTGAACCTTCACCAGTTTACCTTAGTCAGCAATTGTGTCGCCAAAATGGTTCCTGAAAAGATCCCACCACACGTCTCCGATGATCGATCTCGGAATAGGGTCAAAATAATTTTCTCGCAATTCTACCCCCTTTTTTAGAGCACCGTAACAAAGTTTATTTATTTTCCAAAGACCATGAGCATTATCAAAGCTTTGAATCAGCACACCCCATCCATCAATAGTTTCCACAGCAGCACTCCCCCTTCCACCCCACTTTCGTTTCGACTGACGGTACTCTCAGTCCAAACCCAATCACTTGTCCCGATATTCATTCCACTCAACATTTGTTCCCCCTACCGACCCCAATTTGCTGCAATCGAAGGCCGAACAAAAGCCTTCCCGTACACATGCACACATGCCGTCGAACAGCGAGCTGGCCGGCGAAGTTAAGGAGCAGCGCAAAAAACCGAAACGTGGATATTATTGAAATGAGTTCCTAACTCGCAGCGGACTGACCTTCAGTGGAGCTAATGAAATGGCCCGCTTCTCGCCGCGCAAGGACCGGCGAATAGTTTAAAACTTCCCTTCTGCCGGGAAGCTTGTGCGGAGTGTGCAGTAATTACACGGAATCAGGCGAATGAGGGTGGAAGGGGGAATGGGTCGATCCGAATGCATGCGTGCAAGTGAATGGAATGTTGATTGCTAAAGTAAACATTTCAATCAACGCATGCACTTTAATTGGGACGAGGACGAGAGCGAGAGGACGCATACCATCGCCAACCCTTGGTCCCATCCCATCGATGTCGTCACCACCAGCAAATGAATCAGCCGGACGCACGTATCCCAGCAAATCGAAAATCGGTCAGCGGCGCGGCTGCGACCGGCACCAGCACTGGCCAGCCGGAGAGACGGTAATCTCACTCTGCCGGGATCAAAATTTAACCGAATTAACAAGTGAATGGAAAAAAAGGACTTCGACTCGCCGACGAGCAAAGAATCCCCAGCGCGGGTGGCGCACGGGCATGGAAATGCACGCTGCTGGATTAATTAATTTCCACGAGAATGAGTTTCACAATTCTGTAAAGTGAGTGGAAGGAGCGCCATTGCCACTGCGGCAGTCGCTGCCGCTGCCGCCTGTCTGTAGTATCAGGAGCAGAATTAGATTTTTGAAAATTTCCGAAATGCCTACGGAAAAATGCGTACCATGACGAGCAGGACGAGCAGAACGAGCGGGACGAGCATCGAGGCGCGCGGAGGGTGGCTGCAAAGCGTAACAACGTTGAAATGTTATTTTGTTTTGTGTGACTTTGTTAGTGAGTCGACATGGAGCGGGCCGCAGAAAGGGGGGAAACGTGGGTAAATATTGTGATTGTTCGGTGCGTTAGTTAATGCTTAATTAAATTTTGATTTGTTTAGCGATTTGTGGCAACCGGTCTTTGTCTTTTGTTTGGCGAATTGTTCCTGCTACTGCTGCTGCTGGCTGTGACGGCGCTGGTGGGGATGATGTTAGTGCTATCTTTGTGCGGAGGTTTAGTTCGGTTCGGTAGGAAGCAGATCAAAGGACGCCTTGATTTGGAAAATATTGAGAATGTCAATGTGCCAAACGAATGTTTGAGGAATTTAATTGGAATTATGCTACAAAAACAGATGGAACGTTGCAGAGGCCGTGGTCGGGGTGAAACTTTCTTCGGGATTGAGATTTGCTTTGGTTGCTTCGGTGCGAGAGTCTTAGAGGAGATGGAACTTTAATGGGATAACTGAAGGAGTTTGTGATGGCTTTGAATGATTCAAAGGCGGAAGTGGAAGTTGAAAAAGAGGAAGACGGAGCATTTCGCAGTGACTATGATTTTGTGTCTGTTAACAAATTAAGGTCAATTGTCTAGCGATTCTTTGTGCAATTCTGCAGCGCCTTTAAGTAGGGAAACCTGTTCAAGGATGTACCACCAACTCAGACATCCCCCTTAGGGGGATTAGGGTCTAGCTTCCTCATGAACTACTTGTGTTAAGCGCGCTACTAATCTCTCATGAGTAGAAGGGACCTACAGTTTTTTGTCGACGAATTTGAGAAGGTGTTTCTTAGACAATTAATGCTCTTTAAGTGTTATTAGCAGCTTGAAAGAGGTGGTTCCAAGAAAAATTCGAGGTGCTCAGCCTGGAATCGAACCTAGACCTTTCGGCGTGTGAGCATCGCACTCTACCCACTACGCGACGGCGGCCACATATCGATTACGAAAATATATTAAACTCCCCTCGCGTAGTATGCCTCAGTTTATGGTATTATTTGCTAAGGACTCGCACAACCACTTTTCACAAACCTTTTTTTGAGTTAAACTTTACACCACCAAGGGCGTTCTCCATGGACAGGAACATGTGGTAATCACTTGGCGCTATGTCCGGGGTATATGGTGGATGCGATAAAACCTCCCATCCGAGCTCTCGCAGCTTCTGACGAGTTATCAACGAAGTGTGTGCTCTGGCGTTGTCCTGGTGGAACACTTCTGGTCGATCGCGTTATTTTAAGCGGTCCAGTTGTTCGCAATAGATGGTAGAATTAAGCGTCTGGCCGTATGGGAGCAGCTTATAGTGGATGATTCCCTTCCAATCCCACCAAACACACAGCAACCCTTCCTGACTGTCAATCTCGGCTTGCCCACTGTTTGGGACGATTCGTTTTCGGTTTCGCTTGATATTGTCGTATGTGATCCATTTTCCGTCGCCAGTCACCATCCAATTCAAAAATGGATCGAGTTCGTTTTTGAGACAGTGTAGATGCTACGCACCCCGGTGGATGTCATGATTCCATGGTATGGAACGTAAGCAACTTTCGGAAACACTTGGAGCAGGAATATCTACACTGTTTGAATTCTTTTTGTTTAATAGGCAAAACGTACAAAGAAATTGAAAAAATCATCGGTTGTTCCGCAAAAATGATTTCAATTGCAAAAAATATGAAGAAAAGCCCGAAACTCGGGGCCGAAGAAGAGTTCTGTCTCCAAGAATGGCTAAGCGTATTGTTCGATATTCCATGAATGTCCCAGTGTTCCAGCTACAGAGATAAAAAAGCAATTTAATTTAGCAATTAGTAATTTAACTGTTAGGAGGATACTAATAGATAATAATTTACAAGCTCGCAGTCCAAGAAAAGCCCCGCTTTTGAAAAAACAACACCTCACAAAAAGACTTGAGTTTGCTAAATTACATAGTGAGTGGCCCATTGAGAAATGGCGAAATGTTCTATGGACAGACCAGAGCAAAATTGTTTTGTATGGCTGCTCTGGATCCCGTCAGTATGTAAGACGCCCACCAAATACAGAGTACAATCCCAGATACACGACGAAAACCTTAAAACATGGAGGGTCCAGTATTATGGTTTGGGCATGCTTTTCGTACTACGGTGTAGGCCCAATATTCTGTATCAAAGGGACAATGGATCAGCATTTTTACGTAAACATCCTTGAAAATATTATGCTTCCTTACGCTGAGTATGAAATGCCTTTGAAATGGGTGTTTCAACAGGACAATGATCCGAAACACACTAGCAAGAAAGCAAAGAATTGGTTTAAGGCAAACAAGATTGAAGTCATGAGTTGGCCAGCTCAATCTCCTGACCTCAATCCAATTGAAAACTTATGGACGGATGTCAAAAAAGCTGTTTCCGAAGCAAAACCATGCAAAAATAACCAATTATGGACAGTGGTAGAAAAATCATGGAAGAAAATACCGCTAGAGAGGTGTCAGTCTTTAGCGAACTCAATGCAGCGAAGATGTCAGGCAGTCATACGGAACAAAGGCTTCACAACAAAATTTTGAATCCATTTCAATTTATACCGTAAATACACTATTATATTATATTACTGAATTCATGTTTTTTATGTTGTTTTATGATGAATTACTTGCGCTGCTATTATTTTGATTCCTTACATACAGGTGAAAAATCAAATTTTTGTTTTTGTTTTTTTTCCTTTAATGAATTTGTTGTCATTTTTGTATATTTCTTTTAAGTTAGTTTTAACCTATACATAGTTAATGCATGTAGACCAAACTAAAAGTATAACTTTACAAAACATAGACATTTGTAGATTAGTTACTACCACTGCTATTATTTTGAACGCAGCTGTATGTCCTCTGAGAATTTATTTAATTATTATTTCATCATATATTACTTGATATATAGGGGATGCTGGATACTCTCTGGAACCGTGGCTCTTGACACCGTACAGATCCACGGAAATTAACATCCGCGAAAGTAGTTTCAATGCCGCACACAAAAGTTGCAGGAATAGGTAAAATTGAAAGGACGATTGGTAGTCTTAAAAACCAGTGGAGGTATCTGCTACGTGCAGATCTTCTTCGTTTCTCTTGTGGTATCCTCATGCTAAGTCGGGACTATTTTCCATTTTATCTATCATTTTATTTAGACGTAGTTGACCTAGTTGTGTATATCTATCAGTCAATTTAAATTAAAAAAACTCAAAAAACAAACCAATATTTTTAAATTTCTCCGAAACCCGAACAAAACAAAGGAATTCCTAAGAAACAAATACGGGATACGTTTTTTTTAAAGAAATATCATTATTTTTCCCCCGGAAAATCTATTCCCGATATCAACTTTTCTCCAGGGAATATTATTGCCATTTTCGATGTTGTTTACGATAAGGAAAGGGTTTTTGGGGAAAAAAATTCCAATGGAAATTTTATTAGCAAAATAATAACAAAATTGTCACAAGGTTGAACATAGTGCTATTATTTTGCACAGTGCTGTATAGATGTACATTGGCTCACCTGTGCATGTATGCACGAACATAGATTTATAAATTATATGATGATATACATGCATATGTGCTTACGTAGCTTAAGTTATTAGAATAGTAGCATAGTCTTAGTTTTAGTTGAAGCTCTAGCTTTAGATAGAGTTTTTTTAGTAAAACAATTACGTTTCTTAGTTTTTTCTTTTCTCAATAAATAATAAGTCTAAGAATGAACAATTTGTTCTATTTCGTTTAAGACTCTAATAATTCTTTATTTGACATTTTATAATTCACAATATCGCCTTTCACATCAAATATCTCCCTTCCGCCTTATTGTCATTTGAATTTTCTGGTAATGTACAAAGAGCTTCAGAGCTCCTATCTGGCAACACAATATATCATTTGAAAGGTCTTGACATAACCTACAAAACGACGCTATGAATGATCAGTTTGGATATTGCGTTTAACAGTTATAGACATGTAAGCATGCTTGCCGTTGGCATTATGTTCTGTTTCTTTATACCTTCTATTTTCTAATACTCAAAATGTACACTTTTTTTAAAAAATCACTCTATTACAGGACACTTACTCTCTACTTCCAAGTTCGGCGAGACATAAAGAGTCTTAACAATCTAGAAAGACGACCGCCTTGGTGACTACCATAGTTGATGGCCCAGTCGTCACTGTCTGTACCACGTCCACGAGAGCTTGGCCTTTATTTTGGACTTCGGCGTTCATCTCATTTTCGAATAAGAAGGTTCAGATTCGAATTAACATATCACTTAATAAGTCCAGAGACTAACCAATAAAAACACATTTTCCAGACAAAATTCGACTTTATTCACCTTCCATCAAGAGTGATACAATCAGTCCAACTCATCTCTAATATAAGGTTGTCAAATATTCCACCTTTTTGTTTTTTGAATTTTCTGGCTATATACAAAGCGCTACAGAGATCGTATTCCTTTATTGTGGATTGCGCAAACGTCGCAGAGATTCCACTCATCGGGCATTACTTTTCCGACCGTATCTTACAGAAAAGCTGATGCATGCGCCCAACCCAACCAGCTGCTTTAAATATTTCCTAAGTCTGAAAACGGGCTCAGGCTGTTGGACTTCGCTCGTGGCTGATCTTCTCTGTGGCTAGCACATTCACAAAGGACCCTGGCGAACCCCTGATCAATCCACAGTCAATTAGATCGATCAATGAGCAATACTATACATCATTTGAAAAATCTTGATAAACTTGATAAAAAGATGTCGTGTGACATCTCGTGACATCGGCCAGGAGATAGGAGTTAGTCACCAAACCAGTTTAAACCATCTGCAGAAGCCTGGATACAAAAAACAGCTTGAAGTTTGGGTGCCGCATGATTATTCGTAAAAAAACCTTCTGGACCGAATCAACGCCTGCGATATGCTGCTGAAACGGAACGAACTCGACCCATTTTTGAAGGGGATGGTGACTGACGATGAAAAATGGATCACACACGACAATATCAAGAGAAAACGGTCGTGGTTGAAGGCCGGTGAATCGCCCCAAACAGTGGCCAAGCCGGGATTGACGGCCAGGAAGGTTTGGCTTTGTGTTTGGTGGGATTGGAAGGGAATCTTTCACTATGAGCTGCTCCCATATGGCTAAACACCATCTACTGCGAACAACTGGACTGGTTGAAGCAGGCGATCGACCAGAAGCATCCAGAATTGGCCAAGAGGAGGGTGTAGTGTTCCACCAGGACAACGCCAGAGCACACACTTCGTTGATGACTCGTCAGAAGCTACGGAAGCTCGGATGGGAGGTTTTATCGCATACAAAATATAGCCCGTACATAGCGCCAAGTGATTACCACCTGTTCCTGTTCATGGCGAACGCCCTTGGTGGTGTGAAGTTGAATTAAAAAAATGGCTTGTGAAAAGTCGTTGTGCGAGTTCTTGGCAAATAAGGAGTGGAGCTTCTACGACGGGGGTATTATGCATTGAATGAAATTGAATTGAAGCATTGAATGAAGCATTGAATGAAAAGCAAAAAAACCGTAAGGGATGCCATGTCATCATCATTGAACAGTACAAAGCCAATGTCCTCAGATCGCCACTGTTGCAGATCATATCGAAGACGGGAGTTCTTGCCCAAAACACGATTTTCCAGATTGTGGTTAGGACGAATGCTTTTATTCACCTTAAGCACTTCCTGAAAAGTCGCTCCAAGAATTTCCACTTCTTCGACCACGAAAAGATCGTAAATAAGAATGGACTTATTTACGATCTTTTCGATCTTTCATCCTCAGAAATTATTTGCTGTGCATTTCTGCAATTTGTTGCTGACGCTGTGTCATCCTCATCCAAAATTGTCCCACATTCAGCGTCTTTAAACTTTCTCCTTATTTCTCACGTCAAGATCGTTATGTCTAAGCCCTGAATCGATATTTTGCATTAGCTTGTGTCAAGCATTCAATTCGACTCTGCAGCAAGTGAAAAGAAAAAATTCATATTTTCGGCAAATCATAATTTGGTATAAACTTTGATATTTCGTTCACTTCTGCTCTATGTTACCCAACCCAAGCTGCTGCGTCAGTTAAGTGATTGTCCGTTGTGCCAATTAATATGGTTTTTAGAGAAAAAAAATCAGAGAAAAGGTACCCTGTGCTAGTGTTTTGACAGTTTCAGGAATGTTCTCAAGCTCGAACTACTCCCCGCCTTCCCAGCAACCACCAAACCATTCCATCAGACCAAACAGAAAAGAATGACACACGAAAGCAACATTCAAGGAAATTCAAAGAACGCCACCCCCACACAAAAATTAACTTTTCAAGTGAATGAGCCCAACCAAGTGCACCTCCGGCAACGAATCGACCGAAAACCGCCCAAATAATTGCCAACCGAAATCTACGATCAAAATTTCAACCTAATTCACGGCGGCCACGTCGCAACTCCTGCCAGCTCGGGCCGTCCTCTCTGTCCGTCGTGGACTTTCGTTCGATTTACCAGCAGCGGCACAAAGGCGAGGCATCGCCCCCACCCCAAGCCACTGCCACGTCCGCAGCACAGTCCCAAGGGTATCATGACCAATCGAATGTGAAAATTTAATAGAAAACCAACCGAAGCACCGGGGCAACCGGAGCCCACAAACAAACGGAAATGCCCCCGAAAAAGAAAACCTGCTCCACTTTACAATTATTTAATGGACGCCGGGACTGATCGGGTGGCGAGCCCTTGGCTTTATGATTCCTTGTGGAGATGCATGGGAAGGCACCGCCGACACAAGTCACATATTTCACGTATCGTTACCTCCGTAGGCCGGATGTGGAATTGTATCGAATTGGCGGTGGTCTGCTCGTGTGCTCCTGCGGTTCTCGTTGGGTGTTATTGATGCACGGGATGTGACCGGGGTTTCAATGAATTTTTCAAACGTCCATTCGAGCAGCCAGTGAAGTCCTGCGATGCGGACGGCAGAGCATTTCTGACAAGTCATCGGACGCCCGTCGCCGTGCCTCCCCAAGGCACTGACCGAGCGAAATTCTGACAGCGCACCACTCAGTGGCGTTGCGTGTGCCACTGGTGATAAAATAATGTGACAGTCTGTTGACATTGACGATGCTCGAGCATGTGTGACACATCACCGCCCGACGACCACGCACAGCACCGGCGACACCGATGAGTGGTGGAGTGGCGTCGTGTTGAAATGCGCTAATGACAAAATGTGCACAATCCATTAGCGGCGACAACACTTTGACGTGATTGACAAGCGATTTCTCATAAACTAATTGTGTCGTCAAATTTTTTGACACATTTCTGGGGCGGCAAGGTGAACGAAGGTGTCCTGGCTGTCTCGTTCCGAGTCGGAGTAGGTGTGCGGGAAGATTTTTTCAATTTAAGGCGACGACGTCGCCGTGGAGAATATGTCACATCTCACAGGCGGCGAGAGTCGCTCTAATTTTGAACGCAGCGAGGAAGGCGTGAGGACCGAGGAAGGCGTCAATATTTTTAGATTAGCCATTGTTAAGAGTTCTTGCGTCGGTCGGATAGCGTCTGCGAGGCGTACGAGCGAACAGTTTGGGAACATCACTCGCGGACGGTCTATTTGGGTTTTGGGGGCTGTATTTTTAGACTTTGTCAACACTGACAGGTGACAGTGGTGAGAAGGCGGCCGTTCACAAGATTGATGAAGTGAAGAGTTCATTTGTGCGTGGGGGAGAATTGTCGTCTTAAAAGCCATTGCGGCCATTGAGGGCAGTAAACAGGAAGAATTTTTGAGCTGCTTCGTCCTCCCTCTCGTGGAGGCAGAACAAGTGGGCATGGATGTGGGAGAGTGGATGGTGAACTATGTTTAAGGCGGTCGATGTGTTGTGTGGTCATGAGTTGTGATCGTTAGCTTGAGTGTTGTAGATTGTCGGAGAAGAAGATCCCCAACACTCCTTTTCTATCAGGACATGACAAGTCCATCTAGACTAAGGGATTTCTTTTTTCTTGATCCCGTAAATTTACGTCTGAAATCTAATATATACGCGGAACATTAAAATGAAAAGCACGACGTCTACAGGGCTTCTTTGACCTGCAGTCCACTATGATACGTTCGCCTCAGGCACTATCAAACTGACCGATAACAAATTGTTCACCAAAACCCGTCTAAAAACTAGTTCTTAGGACGAACTTACGAAAATTTACATGAAGGAGCCGCAAGGTCTTAAAGATTAAATTTGGCCACTACCCGAAAACATTGTGGATGACTTTTCCACTTTCTAAATTTTTACAACGTCTGCAGAAGTCGATATTTGGAGTCCATATCTTCTCGCCATGATTTGCTTTGAAACAATGTCCAGTCTGATATTAGCTTGAGACTTGTTGTTCTTTCCAAGCATCAGATGGCCCAAATTTTTTTTGGCTTTGCCAGGAGCTGCCACTCCGAAGTAGCTGCAGTCAATGTCAATTTCTGAACTTCGGCGAAGAATGTTATCCAAATGGGTAACAAAGCAAACCAGTGATAACCAATGGACATCGACAAAACCACTGATATCACCTTTTGGAAATTTGGTTCGCTAATGATCGACTGTGTCGTGGTCTCTTCGTGATCCTGAGGTCTTGAGAATTCATGTCTCTGTTTTCAGAGTCCGTTACAACAGCTGTTGACTGAAACTTTCCTTCTATTCGCCTTTCAGTGTTGTCGTCACTACTCACCAAATGGTCATTATCCGCGAATGATATGACTTCTTGGAAATAACAAACAAGGTGTTGCGAGCCTCAGTTTCTGCTTTATTGTTTGTTGAGATTGCTGTCAGAATAATGGATTCCTGTTCCAAAGGCTTTAAAGGCCTAACTTACAAAGTCATCACGAAGCAGAAGCCTTCATTTGTTTGTTTATTTGCTTCTTGCCAACCCAGATGTTTCTTCCTGCCAAGGCTTGGGTGTAAATTGTTGAGCTTATGTTCCAATTACATTCTTGGCCAGATTCCTATTTATATGCACTGTATGAATACGGGCCATCTGATAATTGTTCTCCACAATGTTAATTTCCCAAGGCAATAGTAACTTGGGTCGCAGTGGCCGAGTGGGTAGAGTGCGACGCTCACACGCCGAACGGTCTAGGTTCGACTCCCAGCTCACACCAATTTTTCGAATTTAACGGTACCACCTCTTTCGAGCTGCTAACAACACTCAAAGAGTAATAACTGTCTAAGAAAGCTTCTCAAATCTCGCCGTTCGGAGTCGGCAAAAACTGTAAGTCCCTTCTACTCGTGAGAGAACAGTAGCGCGCACAACACGAGTAGTTGATGAGCAAGCTAGGCCCTGGTCCCCCTTTGGACTGTAGCGCCAACAATTATTATTATTATTAATAGTAACTTGGGTACAACAGTCGGGAAGAAAAAAACACGCTGTTATGGCTGCTGCTATGTCCAAGTATTATGCGACTTCCTTCCGCGGTTTCGAGCAGGAAATTCTGTTTGTCAGGATGTCAAATATCTCCCTTCCGCTTTTTTGCTCTTCATTCAATGGTTCATAAAAAGTGTTACAGTGATCGGATTTAGCTCAAATATGAACCGTTTTGTTCGATAATCTGATTCCATATAGACGGCGACTTTATAACACCCCCGTCAACTTCATAATACCCCCGTCGTAGAAGCCTCCCTCCTTATTTGCGAACAACTCGAACTGTTGAACGCAATATCCAAACTTATCATGCATAGCGTCGATTTATAGGTTATGTCAAGACCAAATAATGTATAGCATTGCCAGGTACAAGCTCTGTAGTGCTTTCTACATAGCCAGAAAATTCAAAAGGCAAAAAGACGGAAGGGAGATATTTGGCAAGTGTATATATAGTTATATGAACCTCTTGTTAGTGGCTCTCCCTAAACGGAAGTTGCCTTTAACATTTCGAAATTGGGCAACCCTAGTGCTGCAATCTGGCAACTGCCAGTTCTATCGTAAAGTTTGGCATTTTTGAGGTTATACGTACTCAGAACGTTATGACATACGAGCGTTATTTGTGTTGTTATCAGTAACTTAAAAGATTCATCTCGCCCAAAACATGGAATTAAATCGTGAAAATTTTCGTGCGATTATTTTTTACAACTTTCGACGTGGATTAATTCAACAACAGTGCATCGATGAACATAATTCAATTTTTGGCGATGAAGCTCCATCAAGGAGCTTCGATCGATGGTATGATGAATTCAACCGAGGTCGTATTTCACTCCAAGACGAATTTCGTGAAGGTCGTCCAAAATCAGTTGTTGTTCCGAAAACCATAGATGCTGTGCGCCAGCCGAAACTGCAAGATCGTCATGTGACCTATCGTGAGGTTGAGACAACCTTAGGCATTAGTGGGACCAGCATACATTCAATGTTGCATGAACATTTGACCGTCAAAAAAAATTGTTTGCGTTGGATCCCACACAATTTGTCAATCGCTCAACAAAAGGTTCGTGTCGATTGGTCGAAAGAAATGCTCCAAAAATACGATCGTGGTGCTTCGAAACACTTCTATGACATCGTGACTGGTGATAAATCGTGAGTTTATGAGTATGGGTCCGAAAGTAAGCAGCAGTCGACTGTATGGGTGTTTCAAATTGATCCAAATTTAACAAAAGTTGCTCGCGGTACGAAGCACTTCCAAGCAAGTGGTCGCCTGTTTTTTCGGAAAAACTGGACACGTTGCAACCGTACCACAAATCAACGCAGAACAGCTAATTCTGATTGGTACACAACCATTTGTTTGCCAGTTGTCTTCCAAGAAATCAGAAAAACCAACCGCCGAATACGGATAACTCTTCATTACGACAATGCGAACTCTCACACATCGGCTCAAACAACTGCATTTTTGAGCACTCAAAACATCGATTGGATGAATCCTCCGCCGTATAGTCCTGACTTGGCACCGAATGACTTCTTTTTATTTCCGTTCGTAAAAAATAAAATCAGACGTCAACGTTTTTCGTCACCTGAAAAAGCGGTTGATGCGTTCAGAATGCATGTTTTGGAGATACCTCAATCAGAGTGTCAAAAGTGCTTCGACAATTGGTTCAAACGCATGCAAAAGTATATAGATCTTAATGGGGAATATTTTGAAAAACAATAAAGCTATTTTCGATGATTAATATTTGTTTTTGTTCTCTAATCCCGAAATATAAAAGGCAACCCTGGTAGTTACAGTGCTTCGAATGACGCTACTTTTGCCATTTTTAAAACAATGGAAAACACAGAATTTCGTGTCTTGATTAAACACTGCTTTCTGATAGGAAAAAATACCGTACAAGCTTAGCAACAATAATAATTGTTGGCGCTACAGTCCAAAGGGGAACCAGGGCCTAGCTTGCTCATCAACTACTCGTGTTGTGCGCGCTACTGTTCTCTTACGAGTAGAAGGGACCTACAGTTTTTTGCCGACTCCGAACGACGAAATTTGAGAAGTTTTCTTAGACAGTTATTACTCTTTGAGTGTTGTCAGCAGCTCGAAAGAGGTGGTGCCGTGAAATATTAGAAAAATTGGTGTTGAACTGGGAGTCGAACCTAGACCCTTCGGCGTGTGAGCGTTGCACTCTACCCACTACGCCACGGCGACCTGCAAGATTAGCAATGACTTTAAAAGTAAGTGTTACGGGGACTCTGTTCCTTCAAATCAACTATTTATCGGTGGTATGCTGACTTTAAACTTGTCCGTACAGACACCGCCGATTCTGATCGCTCTGAAAGGCCACCTGAAAACGTCAGAAAAGTAGACAAAATCGTTTTGGAAAACCGCAAAGAGAAATTGGGTGAGATAGCTGGCCTTTTAAAAATATCAGAAGGCAGTGTGTACACCTTTACGCATGAACATTAGTCCGTGAGAAAGCTGTTTTCGAAATGAGTGCCGCGTTTGCTCACAATGGACGAAAGACAACAATGTATCGATGATTTTGAGAGCTGTTTGAACCTGTTTCGTCAGAACAAAAATAACTTTTTGCATCGGTATGTCACGATGGATGAAACGTGGATCCACCACTACACTTCATGATCAAATCGGTAGTCAGCGGAGTGAACTGGACTACACCCAAAGCGTCCACAGCCAGTTGGCAAGGTTATGGCATCCGTATTTTGGGGATGCATACTACATTTTTTTCATCAACTATCTTGAGGCAAAAGGATCAATAGCGAATACTACATGGCATTATTGGTGCATTTGAAGGAAGAAATTGCGAAAAAACGCATATAAGGAAGAAGAAATTTTTCTTTCACCAAGAAAAAGTCACAAGTTGTTCGTTACCATGGCCAAATTGCACGAATTAATTTCTTGAATTGATTCCTCACCCACCATATTCTCCAAATCTCAAAAAGATGATCGCCAATGAGAGGGGGATCCTCGAAATTGAAGCAAACTTGATATGCGTCATATTACGTCTGGCCACAATTCCCAGACGTAATCTAAGTCGAACTGTATGAACGCTTGGGAACTATAGTTATAAGTAATTGTCAGGAGTTTGGAAGTGTGCGCGCATTCATCGATTATGCTTACCTTGCATTTTGGCAAGCCTTGGTTGTCGAAATGTATTAATGAAAACAGGGCAGTTGGCGATCGAACTCCAAACAAAGCGGACGTTTTTTTCGATGATACATTACATCGCTCTATAAAAAAGGTATCGAAATGTAATGTGTACACACATCAGTACAGTGAACAGCTATCAGGCAGTCATTATACATTGTTCTGTTGTGTGTGTACAATTATTACAAGAGATATGTTGCGTTCAATAGGGCTTGAATTGTTTATCAAATAGACGATTGAAGAGACGATAGTAATTGGTTTACGAGATACAAAATATCGACGATATCTTCTAGGCGGTTACCATATATAGTCGTTTAAAAGGGCTGCAACCTGACTGATTGTGACAGCTTGACCAGAGGCTATATTCTGGTGCCACAGGAGGTCAGGAGCCTCTGGATCTTTGGTTTTATGCCTGACCGTGTACTAGACCCTTTTGTGGGAGTATCGTGGTGGATGTGGTTTACCACCTAACATCGCGGGTAGAGTCAAGGATAGTGTACTGTGCTGACTTGTCTAGTTTCTGTTTACCCTGGGCTAAACAAGGAGGTAAGGGTACTGTCCCGACTCTCAGAAACATGATATCATTTGGTACTTGGGTAACTAAGGCACTTAGTCTTGCATTATCTACAACTCTTGGGCAAATGGACGCAGTGATATAAGCCGTCAAGGCAAGTGATCACGTAAAACCAAATCCCACATCTGGTACTGGTAAAGCATGGTGATTTGGTCCCCGGTGCATCCCCGACTGTAGGGCCACACAAAGAAGAAAGAATCTGCTAAGTGGGTCAGCAAGTGTTTGTTTTTAACCCATCACTCAATTAGCGCCAGGACTGACATACAAGGATTGCCTTTTATATTTCGGGAATGGAGAACAAAAACAAATATTAATCATCGAAAATAGCTTTATTGTTTTTCAAAATATTCCCCATTAAGATCTATACACTTTTGCATGCGTTTGAACCAATTGTCGAAGCACTTTTGCCACTGTGAGTGAAGTATCTCCAAAACATGCATTCTGAACGCATCAACCGCTTCTTCAGGTGTCGAAAAACGTTGACCTCTCATTTTATTTTTTACGTACGGGAATAAACAGAAGTCATTCGTTGCCAAGTCAGGACTATACGGCGGATGACTCATCAAATCGATGTTTTGAGTGCTCAAAAATGCATTTATTTGAGCCAATGTGTGAGAGCTCGCATTGTCGTGGTAAAGAGTCATCCGTTTTCGGCGGTTGGTCTTCCAGATTTATTGGATTAAGGCAAACACACAGCTAGCACGATCTTTCGCCAGCTGTCGCCAGTTGCGCACTCCAAGTTGGTTGAGGTCCTTCTCCACTTGTGTGCGCCACTTTAGTCTATGTCGTCCTCTGTTGCGTTGTCCCAATGGCAGGGATTCAAAGACTTTTCGGGCCGGGGCAGTGGTGTCTATACGCTCTACAAGGCCTGGTCATCTTAAGCGTTGTATCTGAAGATTCTTGACCAGGCGCATGTCGCTGTACAGCCCATAGAGTTCGTCATTAATTCTTCTCCTCCAGATGTCATCGACGTTTGCGTCAAGACAAGAAGACAAGACAAGAAAAATTGAACGCAAAACTTTTCTCTCGAAAAGACTAAGGGCTAACGTACAAGTTTCCGCGCCATAGTTGGGATGATGAAGCCGTTATATAAAGTGACCTTAGTCCTTCGAGAAAGGGTTTTATTACTCAATTGCCTCTTGAGCCCAAAGAAACAGCGATTTGGCAAGAGTGATTCTGCGTTTGATTTCGGTGCTGATGTTGTTGTCCCTGTTTACCGCGGAGCCGAGGTAGACGAAGTCCTTGACTACCTCGAAGTTTCTGCTGCCTAGTGTGATGCTCCGTCCGAGACGTCGATGTTGTGTGTCCTTTCTTGATGACAGCATGTATTTAGTTTTGCCCTCATTTACCGCCAGATCCATTTTAGCCGCTTCCGCTTCAATACCAATTCCGCAAACGCCTAATTGATGGCTCGAATCACGTCAATGTCGTCCGCGTAAGCTAGCTATTGAACTGACTTTTGGAAGATCGTGCCTCTGGTGTTGACTTGTGAGTTACGCACGATCTCCTCGAGGATGATGTTAAAGAAGTCACATGACAGTGCGTTACCTTGTATAAAACCTTTTTTGACATTGAAGATCTCGGTGAGTTCGTTACCGACCTTGTCGGAGCAGTGAGAGTTCCCCATCGTTATCCTACACAATCTGACGAGCTTGGTAGGAATGCCATAACTAGACTAGATCGTCTCTATGCACACTGTCATATGCGGCCTTAAGATCGAGGAATAGGTGGTGGGTGTAGATTTGCACTTCTTGGGTCTTTTCCAGGGTCTGCCGTTATGTGAAGATCTGGTCTTTTTTAAGTTCACAAACGCCGAAAAGGACTGTTGCTGAATAATATTTCGAGTTTAAACGTTGAAGGCTCTTCGGACTGGGCTGTTTTGTCCATGAGGTCTATGTGACCCATTTATTCCAGGTGTTGATTCCCTGGCTCCTGCTTAAATCTTCTTTTTCGAGAACCAAACCGGGCTATTTCTTTCGTGAAAATCAAGAGTTTCCTCATCAGCTTTGTAATTTCCTTTTGGTTCCAAAGATGAGATTCCATTTTGGGTTACTTCATGTAGCTTATGCATGCAATGCGAATGTGCTCTTGCCTTATCCAGTGTCAACGCTTGTTTTTTATTATGGTGGCTTCAGGTTGGGCACTAATTCTTGAAAAATAGTCTGCCCCATGTCCCAGTCTAAGATGACTGAAAATCTATAAAAAGGTCAGACGAGAGAGTAAGCAAATCGAAGAACTCTCAGAATTTGCAATGAAGAGAGCTGATTGCTTCACGGTTTTGTACCGTCGCGAGCAACTGTCTCATAAATTTGACCAAGTAGATCTCCTTTAGACACCGCCACTGCATTTGGGCCAATTGCACCAACTCGAACCCCGAAGGTCCTGCTAGAATTCTTACACTATAAGTTCATCGCATGCACTTCCATGGTCCTTCCTTTTTCAAGTTCCTGACAACACTCAAAAAGTGTTTCAATAATTACTCACGAGAAGCCCCCTTTTTAGGATTATCCGAGTGTTTGTTGGAAAAGTCGGCCCTGTGGACTGTAGCGCTGTTGACTTTTCAGTTTTCCAACAACAAGTGTGCATCAATTGGAATCTAGGAACACGGATTTCTTACTCCTTCGGTAATAAGGGACATGTGTGTATTTGAATTTACGCGATCACCTGCCGTTAAGGCTTAATACCACGGGGTTCGAACACCCATAGTCAAGAGAATGCTGACTAACGCTTCGGGGCATCCCAAGTACCAATCTGAGTTCTTGTCTTATAGCACAGTCACTCCTGCTTGGTAAGGAGCGAGGTCTATCTTACACCTCTGCTGTTCTGTGGGCCACGGCACTCGATTGATTGCAACTCCACCTCGAATTGGAAGTAAATTCCCATAACCAACTGACCCCATCCGACCCAGGTGACTGGGGCAGATGAGATCATATAACATGATTAATTACTTCCGATTCTCCCCGCGTTTTGGGTATAAGCCACAGCCTCCACGATACTCCCACAAGGGGGCCAACCGCACGGTCAGACTGAAACTAAGTTTCAGGGGCTCCTGAGCTCCTGTGGTACCAGAAAATAGCTTCCGGTCGAGTTTCGCAACTGTGTTGCTCTTGGTAAGATTCCTTAACATCCAGCACCGATGGCCTATAGTCCTACTCTAACCTACGAGTAACTATGCGCTGCCGTGAGGGCAACCATTCTAACTCGTCGTCTGCTGAAAATTTCCCTAGCAAAATTGCTGATGGTGTCTGTTCTTTGTCTTGTGTCTGAACCAGGCTGACGTCGTAAATCCCATCAGTGCAAGATATGTTCATAGCTCTAAGGTCCCTAATGTCATCACACAGAGGACATTGGCACAACACGTGCAACCAATCCAGAGCACAAGCAAATCTCTGAGTCGCACAAGCAAGTCTCTGAGTCACTTATGGACCTCTTGAACAAGAATGAGAACAGCAAGGGACACTTGCATCATTCTTCAAATGAACAGCCTTCGTTTTAACAAAATTTCGTTCTTTTAAGTAAAATGTGTCCAACTAAATAACAAAGGTCACTAACAGAAGTTTTGAAAGGTCCTTGTACCTGACAAATTGTCATATTTTCCTGTCTTCCTGCGAAGATTGTTGCTTAACTCGTGACAACATCTTCCTCAGCGTTCCTCACCCGAACGCATGACTGAAGCCATCTCTGTGGGCTTTGTCGCAACGACAACCTTTCCCCTCTCATTTCACTACAGACAGCTTTAATTTCTGAAAACCCATAAGCCACATTTTTCGATCATTTTGCAGCTTAACAGCAGACCGCTCCATGTAGCAACGCAATCGAACCAGCGGCAGCAGGTAATCACCCCGAGTGCGTCCTAGTCTAATTAAATTTTAAATTTCCACGAGACCTCATTAAAAGTAGATTCGTCAATTAATTGGCGTGGGAGGGGGTGGGGAGTTCGGTGGGCGTCTGATTTCAATTCGATTCCAGCCCGCACCAAGTTGATGTCGAAAGTTTCCCCATTCGACGGAACACTCCGCAACAACGGCCACCCATCATCAACCACTTGGTCCTGGTCGAATGACGGTCGTTTTCCTGTCCAATGGCCATCATCGACGCGAAGTTGACGCTCGTGGAGCGCGGCTCGTTGTGCTGCGGTCTTCTTGGTCGCTACACTGGAGTGCCGGCTGATTCTTGCGCTTTTCCCGCCACCTCAGCGCCCGTGCTCTCTGCAACTTGTGGGACTAATTAAAAAGTTTTTTACTCCCCGTTTGGGTTGTTTTTTAATGGCCGCCGCTAAGTACCACACAGTCGCGGCCATTGGGCGCACATAACAGTGACTGTGGCAGTGTGCAGGGTTCCTCTTCAGGAGCCGCTTCGTGTGCAGTGTGCAAGTGCTTTATGACTCCACTGGTGGAAGATTAAACCTGAAGGTGAGGGCAGCAACAAAGACAGAGAGAGAGGCACAACCGAAGACGAAGAAAGGCAAAATCGAAGAAGACACGGCAGTGAGTGGCGTCCATTTGCATAATTATTGTTTGTTGGGCTTGTGGCGCACTTAATGACCAGGCACCGGATTGGGTTTATGTTGTGAGACGTCAATGGAACGGTATGTGATGTGAAATATGCGGTACCCGGTGGGGGCTGGTGTTTGCTGGAAATCTCCCTTCCGAGGAAACCGTTTTAGTTTTTCCTTGATATTGACAACGGAACAGTGAGCAGGGATGGGTGGGGGCAGAGCAAGGGTGCCCCCGAAATCCATTAAACGATGGTCAATGGCCATGGAGCATGTGTTTACGTTAAGGTTTGCATAAAGTGAATTTTTTTTCCTTCTGCTCGTTCAGTCCCCTCCATTGACGGAGGTGCGCAGGCGACTGTATGTGGAAGTGAATCAATTAACGACCTGGTCGGGTGGTCGGGCGATGAGGAGAGTTTAATGATTCAGCGACCGGTGGTAATTGAGAGCTTTTCGGATCAGTACGGATGGAGGTGGATCATCCGGTGTGGACAGAGAGGGAAGTGGAGCGTGGATATTTGATGAAATTCGAATTTCTTGTTTCATTTAGTTCAGCGAAGCCTCAGTTTTATTGAAAAAAACTCCCACAAATCCGACTGTTGCATAGGAAAGCCGTACGATGGCAAATAAAGAAAATGTGGTGCAAAGACAGCACCATGTCGTTTTGTTTTAATTCAGTGCTAGCGCAATCATGAGGCAACAAGATCAACAAGTAGCGAGAGAAGAAGTAGAAGCGGGAGTAGCAGTAGCGAGAAGAGTGATTCACTGAAGACGGTAGCCATGGTCACAGGCCTCCGTAGGTTCTCAGTCGTGTCAACAATTTCTTGATTTTTGGTTCTTCTTTCGTCGTGGATCGCTAAACGGTCCAAAATCCTGTCCGCATTGCACGGTTGCAGCATCAAGCTCTGCTTCCAAGTGATCATGTGACGTTCGTTGTTCCGAGAAGAAAAAGGAGTACTTTTCGTTTAGACAGCTTATTCATGTTGAAAAGTTGTTCAGTATATGACGACCTACTCATTCAGTGAGCTGGCGCTTCTGCGCCAATTGACTGTCTGTCAACTGAAAAGCGTGGCAACATTTTCTTCTGTTTAAAGCGCTTTAAGGTCATCTGGGGATACAATAACAACTAAATTAGTTTAACCGATTGTAGTCAATCACAGTTAAAGGAAAAACGCATTCGTGCATTTCCTTTTCTTCAAATTGGTGTGGCGCTACATTCCGGGGTGGACCTGTACCTCATCCAACATGGCATTGCCCACATATTTGTAAGCATTGCTAGACTAGATATATTCTCTGCAGTCATAGAAACCAACCTATCTGACCACTACGCCGTGTTGTATTCAACGAAAAGTGAAAATAACACATCAACATCGTGTGCAAACGAAAAAAGACTACTTAACCAACGAAAAATAAACGAACTAATAGGACAAGTCAACTGGTAGCACACACTTCAAGAAAATCACTCGGAAGCTCTATACAATAATTTCGTGAGAGAAATGAAAAGAATATATGCTGGAGCGTGCAAATCAAGCCCAACCCGGAGAGCCTTTCGGATTTCACCCGAAATAATCACCATGTGCAAAAACAGGGATAAGCTTTACAGGAAGTGGAAGAACAGCCCGATGTGTAAAACCTACGAAAGCCAGTACAAGAAGTATAGAAACATGGTAAATAAGAACATCGAACTAATGAAAGGTCGTCCTCTGATGCGTTGTCCCAATGGCGCGGATTCAAAGACTTTTTGGGCCGGAGCAGTGGTGCCCATACGCTCTACATGGCCTGGTAATCTTAAGCGTTGTATCTGAAGACGTTTAATCAGGCGCATGTCGCTGTACAGCCCATAGAGTTCGTCACTAAATCTTTTTCTCCAGATGCCATCAACGCAAACAGGACCAAAAATCGCACGCAAAACTTTTCTCTCGAAGAGACTAAGGGCTTCCTCATCCGCCTTTGCTAACGTCCAAGATTCCGCGCCATAAAGTAGGATGGGGTGATCAAGCTATTATATAAAGCGAGTTTAGTCCTTCGAGAGAGGGCTTTATTACTCAATTGCCCTTGAGCCCAAAGAAACAGCGATTGGCAAGAGTGATTCTGCGTTTGATTTCGGTACTGATGTTGTTGTCCCTGTTTACCGCGAAGCCGAGGTAGACGAAGTCCTTGACTACCTCGAAGTTTCTGCTACCTAGTGTGACTCTCCGTCCGAGACGCCGGAGCCCTTCCTTGTGTGCCCTTCCTTGATAACAGCATGTACTTAGTTTTGCCCTCATTTACCGCCAGACTCATTTTAGCCGCTTCCGCTTTAATGCCAGCAAACGCCGCATAGACGGCTCGCTGTGTTCGTCCAATCACGTAAATGTCATCAGCGTAAGCTAGCAATTGAACTGAATTCTGGAAGATCGTGCCTCTGGTGTTGACTTGTGAGTTACGCACGATCTTCTTGAGGATGATGTTAAAGAAGTCACATGACAGTGCGTCGCCTTGTCTGAAACCTATTTTGACATTGAAGGTCTCGGTGAGTTCGTTACCGATCTTGACGGAGCAGCGAGAGTTCTCCATCGTCATCCTACACAGTCTGACGAGTTTGGTAGGAATGCCAAAACTAGACATGGCACTGTATAGCTCCTCTCTTTAAACACTGTCATATGCGGCTTTAAAATAAACGAATAGGTAGTGGGTGTCGGTTTGCATTTCTTTGGTCTTTTCCAAGATCTGCCGTAAAAAGAGGATCTGTTGTGTAGTGGACTTCCCTGGAATGAAACCACACTGATATTGACCTATCAGGTCATGGACAAACGATTTCAGACAATACGGCAGAGAGGATCTTGTATGTGATGTTCAGGAGACTAATCCCTCGTTAGTTGGCGCAGTCAAAGGGGTCTCCTTTCTTGTGAACCGGGCAAATGCGCTGAAGGGGGATGTGAACACAAATACCGCTGCCAGGCAGAATATTCCACTCTACACAGTAAACGATGATAGAAGAAAGTTCCATCCCCCGACGAAGAAGAAGTGGAGACAGCGATATCGAAGCTGACATGTGTCGAATAAAGCTTCAGCATGGAATGAGCTGATGAATCACGTGTATCAACTCATCTGCAAATCGGTGAGTGGAACCTTGGCCGCCGTGGCGTAGTGCGTAGAGTGCGACGCTCACACGCCGAAGGGTGTAGGTTCGATTCCCAGCTCAACACCAATTTCTCGAATTTTTCACGGCACCACCTCTCTCGAGCTGCTGACAACACTCAAAGTGTAATAACTGTCTAAGAAAGCTTCTCGAACTTTGCCGTTCGGAGTTGGCAAAAAACTGCAGGTCCCTTCTACTCGTGAGAGAAGAGTAGCGCGCACAACACGAGCAGTTGATGAGCAAGCTAGGCCCTGGTCCCCCTTTGGACTATAGCGCCAACAATTATTATTATTATCCATTTAAAGGAGACCTCTACCAACTATCAGGTGATATGTCTCCTATGCATCGGGTGCACGAAGTAATCCGCAAAGTTGTGTGAACGACTGACGCTCTTCGGCAACAGTCTGATAGGTCCTAGAAACTCCACCACCGACAAAATTCACACACTACGGTAGATGCTGAAAACAGATTCAAGAAATGCAAGTCGACATCCATTACTTTCGTCGATTTCGGGACAATGTATGAAAGCGTGCATTAGAACGAGCTACATATACAGCGCCATGTCTGTTTTTTTGCTTGCATTTTTTCAACTTATAAAAGGACACTGAAATTCTAGACAAAAATGCTTAAAGCTAGTTTACCTAACATTGTGTAATCATAATCTTACTGGCCCTTCGCAGGCTCTCTAAGACTAATCTAATTGTATATGTTTTTCAACGACTTTATTATTTGCTGTAAGAACATTGATTCATACTAAGACGCATTATGTATTAAGAAAAGGAAAAAAAAACTTAAAAGCTAAACTATTTTACTAAAGGAGAACTTATATCTAAGGCTACGACTACAACTAAAACTAAGTATGAAAACTAAAACTAAAACTACTCTATTACTAACTTAAACTACGTACGCACATGGGCATGTATACTATCATATAGTTCATTAGTATGTGCTCAGGTATACATGAACAGGTGCGTCTATTTACATCTATATATGTGTGTATAACCGAATATACATTCACATATATTTCTCTATTTTTTTTTATTTATTTTTGTTTTTTTTTATAATTTTTTTATGTTTATTATCTTAAAACCTAACTCTAACCTTAAATCTAAAATCTAAAGCTAAAGATATGTAAGTCGGCCAAAGATTGCAGCTGGTATTTGGTCCGTTGCAAAACAATAGCCGACCGCCCTCGTTGAATTCCCTACCTAGTGCTTGGAGGTTCGTCGAGGGAGTTTGATACGCCTCGTAGCCACCAGAACCATTTATGTTGCTTCGCAACATCCCGCATATCCCATTTCGATACCGCTGTACTGAAGCGGAGGAAATTTTCCTCAGCTCGTCGTGCAACGGAATGGTCGTAGTTGAGCCGCCCATCCACAGCAGAACGGGCGAAATGAAAGATGAGCGGTACCGCTTTCTTGTCTTGTAACAGACCTAGCTTATCAAAATAGACGAATGCTTCTGGAGGAACGAAATCATTATGGCGCACTTTTTCATGGTATTGTGTGTTGGGATAGTAAGCTCCCGAAATTAGATTGTTATCGGAGTCCATTGCTCTAGCAGTATGTCTCCGAATCAGCTTCAGTATGAAATTATCCACTCTGATCAGTTTAGCCCTATTGTATAAGACTTCATTAAAGTAGAATTTCTTGTACTCGGACCAAGGAGTTCGATAAAGTCGAAGACAGGCCCGAAGGCATGACCTCTCGAACAACCGCATCCTTTCCATCAGACTAGCTCCCACATTGAACCACACGGGACAGCCATAGGTAAGCATTGGCCTGATTAGAGCCATGTAGCAGATTACCTTCACCTTCGCATCGAGTTGGCTGTTGTAAAACAGTTTCTTTGCAAGGGCAAAGGCGCCTCGAGCCCTGGTCAGAGCAGCATCTATATGTTTGTTGAAATACAAACACTGATCCAACCAGATCCCGAGGTATCTGACTACTGTCCTCTGACAGCGCCATGTCTAGTTAGGCTTTCCTTCCGCATCGAACTGTGGAAGATGACGATGGAGTGGTCTTGTTTCTCCGTCAATTTAGTTTCCGAACTCATTGAAACGTTTTTTTTTTTCTTAGAGTTTTAGGACTAGCCATTGTCATCTTACTTCTTGTTTATGGTAAAAAGAAAAATACTAGAAACAAAATCTTACAAAAATAAGGTCATCTGCTGGCATACGCAGACGATAACGACATGAACGGTGGAACACAGTGAACCGCCATTGATACTTTGGTCAGATTTAAGCTCAAAACAAAGATAGAACTAAGAAAAAGTACAACTCCGCTAAAACATCAGGCGCGTCGTTAATGGAGTGCTTGGGGGTATTGAAGCGAAGGCGCCCAAAATGGGGGTAAAAGTATCATTTGCTGATATCGAGAACAAAAGGCAATTATAAGAAGTTACCCCACCTTTAACGCAGAATAAGTTTTGTCTCTGCGCTCAAGGGACAATTAAGTTTTCGTGACCTGACGCGATGGATCAAGCCGATAATATTTTACATCTTAAGCAAAGACATCTAGACAGGCTAGGAATCCATGTTCTGCGTCAAATCATTGGCCCGGCTTGTATTAATTGTTTTTGGAAGGAACTGCACAGCGACATGAGAGTAGCCAGGTGTCTGCGGATACAACATGGTTAGGCCATGTAGAATTCATGCAATCGTGCATGAATGCATGGAGCGTGCAAACACAAGCCATGGATTTCACCCGAAACAATCACCATGTGCAAAAACAGGGATAAGCTTTACAGGAAGTGGAAGAATAGCCCGATGTGTAGAACCTACGAAAGCCAGTACAAGAAGTTTAGAAATGCGGTGAATAACAACATCGAACTAATGAAAGCCCAGTAAAAGGCAAAAAATTCACAGATTCTAACTATGACACGAAGAAAACATGGAGTATCATTAGTGAACTTCTCGGAAGAAGGAAACATTCGATTGACGAAGTTATTATAAATAGTTTTCAAACTGCATCTGTTAGCCTGAGAGACACCGTGGATAAATTTGCAGATCAATTCTCCAACCAAACGGCAAACATCGTTCATGCCCGCGACGCAAAGACCACACACCACGTGAGCAGTCAACTTCAGCAAAGCATCTTCTTAGAAGAAGCAACTGAGCAGGAAATATGTAAGATACTGAGCCAGTTGAATAGTACCAAAAACGCCCTGGAACAAATAACATCAGTCCAATTGACCTCAAACTAAATGCCATGTGTCTCACACCAATTATTACGAAAATAATTATCTGTAGGATGTGTCATGTTTCATGTGCCAATGACATGTGCCAAGGCTGATGAAAAGGTCGATAAGTCGCCCAATCTACAAGAGAGGAGTAAAATAGAAACAGGGAACTACAGGCCGATTGTACCCGGTATGAAATGAGCGTTTTTTTGAAAATAAAACACTAAATATTATTGGGAAAGTAAAAACATTTTATTCAAAGTATTGGCCATTGTTTTCTACACATTTTGACCACCTTTCGGGCAATTTGTGAATACCACGCCAATAAAATTGTTCGTCTTTCAAAGCAAACCAATCAGACACCCAATTTTCGACCTCCTCGTAGAAATCAAAGTGCACCTCACCCAATGCGTGTCCCATCGATGAAAACAAATGGTAGTTGCAAGGAGCCAAGTCTGCTGAATACGGCGGGTGGAATAGCTGCTTCCAGCCGAGTGTTTTGATTGTATCCTGAACCGGTTTTGATTTGTATGCAGGTGCATTGTCATGAAGCAAAATTACCTTGCCGTGTCTTCTGGCCCATTCTGGTCGTTTCTCGGCCAATGCATGGTTCAAATTGATCATTTGTTCTTGGTAGCGATCAGTATTGACGGTTTCACTGGGTTTTATTAGCTCGTGGTACAGCACACCTTTCTGGTCCCACCAAACACACAGCATTGTCTTCTTGCCGAATTGATCTGGTTTTGCAGTCGATGTTGATGGTTGTCCCAGATTAACCCATGATTTTTTCCGTTTAGGATTCTTAAAATAAATCCCTTATTCATCGCCAGTAACAACCCGTTGCCAAACCGATTTTCATTCGTGTCTTTAAAGCAAAATTTCACAAGTGTTTTTTAGGCTTTCCATCTGTCTTTCATTCAATTCATAATAATAATAATAATTGTTGGCGCTACAGTCCAAAGGGGGACCAGGGCCTAGCTTGCTCATCAACTGCTCGTGTTGTGCGCGCTACTGTTCTCTCACGAGTAGAAGGGACCTGCAGTTTTTTGCCGACTCCGAACGGCGAGATTTGAGAAGCTTTCTTAGACGGTTATTACTCTTTGAGTGTTGTCAGCAGCTCGAAAGAGGTGGTGCCGTGTAAAATTCGAAAAATTGGTGTTGAGCTGGGAGTCGAACCTACACCCTTCGGCATGTGATCGTCGCACTCTACCCACTACACCACGGCGACCATTCAATTCATGTGGCACCCATTTTCCACACTTTTGGATCTTTCCCATAGCTTGTAAACGGTCAGAAATTGTTTGTTGTGCAACACTTAACATTGCTGCCATTTGCTTTTGACTCAAAGTGTCATGTCCATCCAATATCGTTTGCAATTCGGTGTCTTTAAACTTCTTTGGTGGTTTTGGGTCCACGTTCTTCATTTCTCACATCAAAATCATTATTTCTGAACCGTTGAAACCATTTGTTGCATGTTGCTTCTGATAGAGCATGATCACCATATGCCCAGACAAGCATTCGATGCGACTCTGCTGCACTTTACTGCAAATAAATAAACAAAAAATGAATGATTTCCGCAAATCATCACTTTCTGGTACAAAATTCGACATTTTTAACACGATGAAAAAATATTATGTTGTCTGTCCAATGACTTGATGTATACTATATATCCTTCAAAGATGTCACAGCAAACAAACAAACAAAAATTAAGGCTCGTTCACAACAAATGTTCCCTGTCGAGACATTTGTATCTTGACGCTCACTTCATGCCGGTGTACCTGGTAATACTACCCGCTGTGGAAAAATAGCTGGAAGAAGTACTTCAATTGCTTTCTATCGAAACATAAAGCACTACACCCGAGTCAATACGGCTTCCATAAAGGCACAGCACCCAATCACTGCTGGGAGAGTTAACAAATGTCGTCAATGCAGGCCTTAACAGCAATCAACACGTAATTGTACTATTTATCGACTTCAGTAAAGAATTCGATACTTTGACACATGAAAAGCTCATTGAAAGTGCCAGCAGAAAGGGGTTGAGAGGAGTCCTGGAAAAATGGTTTAAAAGTTATCTGACCGACAAACCGATCCAAGTGAAGATAGTTGATACATTAAATACAGAGAAAGAAGTAAAATACGGTGAGCCACAAGGCTCAAAATTGCGCCCCATTTTATCCATCTTTTACACGAACGAGCTGCTGAAGTTATTAAAAAAATCTTCTACTTATGCATATGCCGATGATATAGCAGTCTTTGTGAAGCACCAAAACTTTCATTTAACTGTGCATAATGCAGGACGAATTCAATGCTGCATCCGAATGGTGCCATGACAACGGTCTAGTCATAAATGCGACGAAAACAAAACTATAGAGAGTCCACAAGGGACCCAGATTCGTTGTTTTAGGAACTTCTCACCTCACCCTGTATCCGGCGGATACAATGTTCGGATCGAAGCCTGCCGGGATCAAAACAACTTGTTGTAGAGTCGCAGTCTGTGCTGACAATGTGGAGAACTCCTTAAAGGCGATGAAGGCCCAAATTCGGCTGTTAGGCAGAATGTTGTACTCGATTTGAACGATGATAGACGAGAACAGCGCCCCCCAACTCCGACGAGGTTAAGTTAGCAATATCCAAGCTGAAGTCGAACAAAGCTGCTGGAGCGGACGGACTGCCCACAGATCTATTACAAGCAGCTGGAGATCTATAAGATATGGTCGGAGGAAAACATGCCCGATGAGTGGAATCTTATCATTGTTTACCTAGTCCACTAGAAAGGAGACCCCTTTGACTGCGCCAACTACCGAGGGTTAAGTTTCTCCAGCATCGCATACAAGATACTCTCTGCCGTATTGTGTGAACGCCTGAAGCCGTTTGTCCATAACCTAATAGGTCCCTATCAGTGTGGTTTCACACCAGGGAAGTTCACTATAGACCAGATCTTTACATTACGGCAGATCCTGGAAAAGACCCAAGAAATGCAAATTGACACTCACCACCTATTCGTCGATTTCAAGGCTGCATATGATAGTGTGCATAGAGACGAGCTAGTCTAGTTTTGGCATTTCTACCAAACTCGTCAGATTGTGTAGGATGACGATGGAGAACTCGCACTGCTCCGTCAAGGTCGGAAACGGACTCACCGAGCCCTTCAATGTCAAAAAGGGCTTTAGACAAGGTGACGCACTGTCATGTGACCTGTTGAACATCATCCTCGAGAAGATCGTGCGTTACTGACAAGTCAACACCAGAGGCACGATCTGATTGGACGAACACAGCAAGCCGTCAATGAGGCATTGAAGCGGAAGTGGCTAAAATATGTATTGCGGTTAATGAGGGTAAAACAACGTACATGCCATCCTGAAGGAAGGACACTCAACATCGACGTATCGGACAGATTATCCCACAAGCCAGCAGAAACTTTAAAGTGGTCAAGGACTATTTACTCGGATCCGCTGTAAATAGGGACTACAATACGAATACCGAAGTCAAACGCAGAATTACTCTTGCCAATTGCTGTTTCCTTGGGCTTAAAAGTCAATTGAGTAAGGGAGCCCTCTCTAGAAGGACTAAGCCCGCTTTGACAGCTTGCTTATCCCGGTCAAACTTTATAATGCGGAAGCCTAGACGTTACTAAAAGTGAATGGGAATGGAAAAGTTCTTATGGCTAGGCCATGTAGAGCGTATGGACACCACTGCTCCGGCCCGGAAAGTCTTTGAAAATGAGGCATTAGGACAACACAACAGAGGATGGCATAGATTAAGGTTGCACACAATTGGAGAAGGACCTAAACCAACTTGGAGTGCGCAACTGCAGACAGCTATCTAAAGATCGTGCTGGCTGGAGGGGTATGTTGGTTGAGGCCCAGGTCTATCCCGGACTGTAACGAAGAAGAAGAAGTAGAAGGAGAAGAAGAAGGAGAAGGAGAAGGAGAAGGAGAAGGAGAAGGAGAAGGAGAAGGAGAAGGAGAAGGAGAAGGAGAAGGAGAAGGAGAAGGAGAAGGAGAAGGAGAAGGAGAAGGAGAAGGAGAAGGAGAAGGAGAAGGAGAAGGAGAAGGAGAAGGAGAAGGAGAAGGAGAAGGAGAAGGAGAAGGAGAAGGAGAAGGAGAAGGAGAAGGAGAAGGAGAAGGAGAAGGAGAAGGAGAAGGAGAAGGAGAAGGAGAAGGAGAAGGAGAAGGAGAAGGAGAAGGAGAAGGAGAAGGAGAAGGAGAAGGAGAAGGAGAAGGAGAAGGAGAAGGAGAAGGAGAAGGAGAAGGAGAAGGAGAAGGAGAAGGAGAAGGAGAAGGAGAAGGAGAAGGAGAAGGAGAAGGAGAAGGAGAAGGAGAAGGAGAAGGAGAAGGAGAAGGAGAAGGAGAAGGAGAAGGAGAAGGAGAAGGAGAAGGAGAAGGAGAAGGAGAAGGAGAAGGAGAAGGAGAAGGAGAAGGAGAAGGAGAAGGAGAAGGAGAAGGAGAAGGAGAAGGAGAAGGAGAAGGAGAAGGAGAAGGAGAAGGAGAAGGAGAAGGAGAAGGAGAAGGAGAAGGAGAAGGAGAAGGAGAAGGAGAAGGAGAAGGAGAAGGAGAAGGAGAAGGAGAAGGAGAAGGAGAAGGAGAAGGAGAAGGAGAAGGAGAAGGAGAAGGAGAAGGAGAAGGAGAAGGAGAAGGAGAAGGAGAAGGAGAAGGAGAAGGAGAAGGAGAAGGAGAAGGAGAAGAAAAAGAAGAACGAGAGGAAGAGTAGGAAGAAAAAGAAGAAGAAGAAGAAGAAAAAGAAGAAGAAGAAGAAGAAAAAGAAGAAGAAGAAGAAGGAGAGGAAGAAGAAGTCAAAAAAAACGAAGAAGAAGAAAACGAAGAAGCGTGCTATTGCTCCCTTACGAAAAATTGACTTTCAGTTTTTTCCGACTCCAGAAAGCAACATATGTAACAATCAGTACTCCTCGGGCGTAGTCAGCACTTTCAAATATGTTCATATGTGGTAACGTAGGTCAGTGCGAGCGTTTTAGTATAGGAAACGCAACTGTGACCTTCAGTGTGTCAGTATGACACTTTACCTACAGTTTCATGGCGGCTCTATGAGAACGTTCCAAGCGATGTAACGGTGGTGAGGCTAAGTACTTACCAGACCACTTTTGTGGGGCACACCCTGTCTGTAGCAGAGCAGCAGAAATCATTTAACAGGGGTAGTCCTCCATCGTAACAAAGACAAGCCATGCACAGTTTTGATAACCCCAAACAAATTGACAGAGCTTGGTCTAGAAATTCACCGTATAACTTGAACTAGCAGTCTTTGAAGAATATGACTAGACGCCGACACATTTTTTGTGCAGCTCAGGATCATCCTAAGTGGACGTCCATTTAATATGAATTCGAAAGTCTAAATGATTGCAGAAGCAGTGAATGAGCCCTGAGTGTCAATGGACCCGCTATGCGTCCAAGTGGCTTGGACACATGGGTGTCTATCAAGTGGTCTGTTTATATCCGGTGAACGTCCTCGTATCAAATTGCACAAGTCCTTCTGCAGGCAATTTGTTTGTCTTCAGAAAGTCAAGCGGAATGTAACTCAAATTCGAAATCTCTTCAAAGATTTTCTTCCAACAACCCTCTTACAGCAAAGCCCTATCACCCCATCACCCCATGACCGCCTGTCAAGCAATTAATAACATTTCTCTGATTTATGATTATCCCAGCGCAGTCACAAATCACGTGAAACTTGTCTCTATCGGGGACCGCCTTATCCCGAAATTAATCGAATCCCCATCCGCCTGATTGTAGACGCCACCGCTCGCCCCTCCCCCGGTCGAGCCAGGACAAGTGCAAGCGAAACTATTTAATTAGACGCCGTAACAGTCCCACACCCAGCAAGCCTGCGCTCTAATCTTTGATTAATTTGACACAACTTCTGTTGCGACTGTCGGCGATGCAGAAAAACTGCGCAAACATTGTGACAGCGATCAATCACTCCGACACGCCAATGACAAAGTGAGTTCCAGGAACCGGAAATCTGTGCCATGTGTGTGCGCGATGTTTGCGTTGCTCTCCCAGGGAGCTGGGCCGGGGTGGCAACTACATCGGCAGCGGTGGCCGCACCCACCACTACAACAGAATCGCATGTTAATAAACAATCAATATTGGTTCCATTTCGTTGATTAAAAATGGATCCAGCACCCAGCCCGACGGTGGTGACCGGCAGCAGAACGAACGTCCTGACGGGAGCACATGGAGATTTTTCTGTGTGCGCAAACTTTCCCGCTTTCACTGTGGGGACTCGTGTTTTGTTGCGTTTCGCCCCAACCGAACCCAAGGCGACGAGCGCGGCAGGGGAAGGCACGTTTGAATCGAAAATGGCGCTCTGTGTTGTTGTCATATCCGGTGCTAATGGAAATTCTAATTGATTGATTGATTGAGTCTCTTGGTCATAAAACCATGAACACAATTGCGAGAGCGTCGGAAGGAGCTGGTGGACAGCGAAATGGGATGGGGACGGAGGGAAACAAAAACAAAACAGGAAGAATTCGTTGACAGTGAGGGCGAGCACACGACGGATGACCGCCTGAATGGAGTTTCTTGATGAATTCCGGGCGGAATACCGGAAATTCAGAACATGGTACTTTTTGTTGGTGCTGGTATTGATTTTGAATAAATTTGAGAAGAGTTCTTCGTGCTCGCTTGTCGTCCTGTGAGAGAATGAACAGAAAAATTGTGGATCGTAGGATTGATGCATGCATAGCTCCGACAAGTATGCAGCAGAAAAAGGTTGTGATCATGTGATAAGAAAGAGTCTGGTCATCTTGCATACTTGTAGGATGAATGAAATAAAATTATAACAGAATCGGTGTTGCCACATAAGAATTCAATTCAACAATTCATGATCAGCTTCTGGAGGTTCATCAATAAATGTCCTCGTTCAGCCGTTGAAAGGTGAAATTTTCTTCTGTTGAATATGCAAAGCCCAGAGGGCGATCGATGTTGATCGGTCATCCAAGATCGATCAACAGCTCAAACCGGAAAGATCGTTGGACTATGGCCTCCAGCTGAATCGTTCAAGTTGGACAATTGCCATTTTCTGTTTCCTTCTTCAAGTTATCTAAGTAAAAACAAAATTGAAAAAGAGTCAAAAGACTGACTATAGGCCTTAGAAATTAAGTACTCGCTGAAATTGTCAGGGGTAATCAGTTACTGACCCGTATTCTGTGATGTCTCGGGGACTACTGAACCCTTGAAGAGTTGCGCTATTTCGTGATTAGAACAGAAATGTGCGAAGGGCAGTTGTAAACACGGTATTTACCGACTGTTGGCACATGCAGATGACATCCACATTGTCTTGTGGCCCCTAGGTGCTGTGGCGTAAGCACAAACAGCATGTGGTCGCAGAGAAGTATATGCTGCCCAGTACAAAACCAATCAGTCGCTCATCAAAACATGACCATAAATAGCTAGAGTTTGAGGTAAAAAAGAACTTTGTCCATTTCGGGGCAAACGTGAACTCCATGAATGGCATTCTACTGAAGCTGCTCTTAGGGGGAAACTCAACAAATAACACCTTAATGGAGTCGCTCAAGGAAAACTCAGACACTACAGGTGTGGGATTTGGTTTTATGAAATCACCTGTCTTGACGACTTATATCACGGGGTCCATTTACGCAAGAGTCGTAGATAACGCAAGATTAAACGCCTGAGTTGCCCAAGTACCAAATTGATATCATGCTTGAGGGACACTTACCCCATCTTGGTTTGATGAGAGGACTTCCTAAGACCTCTGCCGTTCTCTGGGTCGCAGCGTGCGGTTGAGAATACAACTTCACACTGAGCCGGGAAAGTCCAGAGAGCACCTTGCCTAGTTTTGGGTTAACAAAAAACTACACAAATCAGCACAATACATTTTCATCGAATCTGCCCGCGATATTGGGTGTTAAGCCACAGACGCCACGGTACTCCCACAAGGGGGCCTACTGCACGGTCGGACTGAAACCGAAGTTCCAGGAGCTCCTGACCTCCCATGGCTGGCACTACCAGTCAGGTTCCCTCAAAAAATGGGTCTGTTAGCTGCCATCCCGCCACAGATGTTTTTTTTCTCCATCAGTGTTTCCGTTGCCACTATAAATAGTGTTACCGTTGTGATTTTTGAATCACGTGATTCATTAAATCCAGTCACATCACCTGAGGTATATTGTTACAACAACATAAGCACTGAAATCAAATCCAAAATCACTCTAGTTTAGTTTTGCGTAAAAGCTCTATCATCCCGGTGCTGCTTTCCGGAGCGGAATCTTGGATGTGACTAAAAGCAGATGAGGAAGCCCTTTGTACTTCCAAGAAAAAAGTTCTGCGAGTGATTTTTCTTCTTGTTCGAGTGAACTGCATTTGGAGGAGAAGTTTTAACGAAGAACTCGATGGGCTCTTCGGTGGCTAGGTCATATAGAGCGTATGGACACCACTGATATGGATCGAATTCGAAATATAGCGACAGAGGACCGCCTACGCTGGGGTGGTGCACACAAGTGGAGAAGGACCTCAACCGACTTTGAATGTGTAATTGGAGGTAGTTGACGGTAGATCGTGCAAGCTGGAGAGGCATGTTGGTTGGGAGCTAGGTGCAGCTCCGAACTATAGCACTACACAAAGTAGGAAAAAAGTACCGATAAGTTATGGGGATGCCTAATGGCAGTGGCACGGGTTTGATTCCACGAATGTTGTGGAATGATTTAGTCAGTCAGTCAGGCAGTCAGAAGGATAGTCCGCCAGTTCTTTATTAATAATAAAAACTAATAATAATTTTTGGCGCAACAGTCCAAAGTGGGACCAGGGCCTAGCTTGCTCATCAACTACTTGTGTTATGCCCGCTACTGTTCTAGACCTACAGTTTTTTGCCGACTTCGTACGGCGACAGTTATTACTCTTTGAGTGTTGTCAGCAGCTCGAAAGAGGTGGTGCCCTGAAAAATTCGAAAAATTGGTGTTGAGCTGGGAATCGAACCTACACCCTTTGGCGTGTGAGCGTCGCACTCTACGCACTACGCCACGACGTCATCAGCTCATTCCATGCTGAAGCTTTATTCGACATATGTCAGCTTCGATATCGCTGTCTTCACTTCTTCTTAGTCGGGGGATGCAACTTTCTTCTATCATCGTTTACTGTGTAGAGTGGAATATTCTGCCTGGCAGCAGTATTTGTGTTCACATCCCCATTCAGCGCGTTTGCCCGGTTCACAAGAAAGGAGACCCCTTTGACTGCGCCAACTACCGAGGAATTAGTCTCCTGAAAATCGCATACAAGATCCTCTCTGCCGTATTGTGTGAGCGTCTGAAACCATTTGTCCATGACCTGATAGGTCCCTATCAGTATGGTTTCAGGCCAGGGAAGTCCACAATAGACCAGATCTTCACATTACGGTAGATCCTGGAAAAGACCCAAGAAATGCAACTTGACACTCACTACCTATTCCTCGATTTCATGGCAGCATATGACAGTGTGCATGAAGACGAGCTATACAAGTTAACACGAGTGCCCCAAATACGCTCGGTTCTGTGGGAACTAAATGTTCTCACAGTAACACACAGACATAGCGTCAGCAGAACGCAGCCAACACCGGTGTGCGAACCGAGTGTGGAGATAATGCTGATGCAGCGTCTGGGCAGCGCATAGGTTTAAGTTACTTTTAAGGTAATTATATGTTAGATGTAAGTCAGGAATATTGTGTAAATAAACGGAGCGGCACATGTTGTTCAACCTTCAAAGCGAGAGGAAGTCATATAATTTTTAACTTTGCCATGTGTAGTTTTGGCATTCCTACCAAACTCGTCAGATTGTGTAGGATGACGATGGAGAACTCTCGCGGCTCCGTCAAGGTCGGTAACGAACTCACCGAGACCTTCAATGTCAAAGAAGGTTTTAGACAAGGCTACGCACTGTCATGTAACTTCTTTAGCATCATCCTCGAGAAGATCGTGCGTAACTCACAAGTTATCACCAGAGGCACGATCTTCCAAAAGTCAGTTAAATTGCTATCTTACGCTGATGGCATTGACGTGATTGGACGAATACAGCGAGCCGTTTATGAGGCGTTTGAAGCGGAAGGGGCTACAATGGGTCTGGCGGTAAATGAGGGCAAAACTAAGTACATGCTATCATCAAGGAAGGACACACAACATCGACGTCTCGGACGGAGCGTCACACTAGGCAGCAGAAACTTCTAGGTAGTCAAGGACTTCGAATACCACGGCTCCGCGGTAAACAGGAACAACAACATCAGTACCGAAATCAAACGCAGAATCACTCTTGCCAATCGCTGTTTCTTTGGGCTCAAGAGATAGTTGAGTAACAAAGCCCTCTCTCGACAGACTAAGCTCGCTTTATATAACAGCTTGATTATCCCAGTCCTACTCTAAGGCGCGGAAACTTGTACGTTAGCAAAAGCGAGTGAGGTAGCCCTTAGTCTTTTCGAGAGAAAAGTTTTGCGTGCGATTCTTGGTCCTGTTTGCGTTGATGGCATCTGGAGGAGAAGACTTAGTAACGAACTCTATGGGCTGTTCAGCGACATGCGCCTGATCAAGCAAGAAGAAGAAGAAGAAGAAGAAGAAGAAGAAGAAGAAGAAGAAGAAGAAGAAGAAGAGGAAGAAGAAGAAGAAGAAGAAGAAGAAGAAGAAGAAGAAGAAGAAGAAGAAGAAGAAGAAGAAGAAGAAGAAGAATAAAATTAGTTGGCGCGACAGTCCACAGGGGGGCCAGGGCCAAGCTTGCTCATCAACTACTCGTGTTGTGCGCGCCCCTGTTCTCTCACGAGTAGAAGGGGCCTACAGTTTTTTGCCGACTTCGAACGGCGAAGTCTGAGAAGCTTTCTTAGACAGTTATTACTCTTTGAGTGTTGTCAGCAGCTCGAAAGAGGTCGTGCCATGAAAAATTCGATGTGTTCAGCCGGGAATCGAACCTGGACCTTCGGCGTGTGAGCGTCGCACTCTACCCACTACGCCACGGTGGCCACCCAGTTCTGTATTTAGAAAATTAATTTCTTAAAGTTTTTCTTCCCAAAGTTGTCGGCCATGCTCTGATTGGCAAGAGGTATCGTTTGATTGAGTGCAAGCATGCTCACTGATTGTGTTCTTGTAGGGCCCTCACAAGACTACAAAAAGTTCACTTTTCCGACGTTCAGAACCAAAAATAAGATCCTCAGCCAACTCATGAATTTTGTTTAAGCCTCTGGCTGCTCAAAATAAAGGTTACCTTCCATCATCACACTGAACTTGACTCGTACTCAATTGACCTTCAGCATTCACAATCCGGATCTCCAACGTACCTTCCATTTTAGCACATAGTCCATACGTAAGGTAGACCCCATTCCGTCACTTCGTTCTTAATTTACTGCTTTTCACAAGAAAACACAGCCGCAAGAGATCAAACAAAGATTTTCAAATCGACCTTTAACTTAAATTCCCTCCATTCCACTTGCATCCACTATATTTGAAACGCCTCCACTCCAGTGCTGTCACCAATGTTCAGTTCCCTCCGCGCGCAGGACTCACTCGCTTCGAGGTAATTAACCAGAGGTGTGGACATCCCCATTTCCCGGCATTCCACAGCCAGTCTTGCTAATTTCCCTCCCCCCTCCGAACCCCACCCCGACTTGCCATAAATGTCAAGCAATGTTATTTTATGTCTTCGCAAACGCCCCCTGCATTGTGTAATGTGTCCGCCTCCCGCTCCGCGCCGTGCCTCACGCAAACTTCAATTTGTGAAAAGAAATAAATCCTTGAAGTCCTCTTCGCCTGCCCCGCTCCACTCAGTTCATTGTATTTATGGGAACACCTCATCAATGCACACACCCACCCACACACCAGACACAGGGGACAAAGCGACTCACATTGGAAATTATCCTCCTCCCTGCCTCGGCAGCAGAGGCGGCAGCAAATGAGTGCGCTTGTAAAAATCGCGTGTGTTTCATGCACCCCACCACCATCAGCATCCGAGCGGGGCGGGCGGACGGGAAGGGGAAAATTTGTCAAATGGGAAAACATTAATTAGAAGTTGGGTCGTAACCCAAGAGCATTCACTGAGTTATTGTGATCCTGCAGGATATGCTCCGGCCGAACCGCACCGCTCCGAACCGAACTAGAACCAATGAGACAAAATTCCTGTGCTGCCCGAGTGCTATTTGACAAAGGACCATCCACCGAACGGAAATAACAATAAAACAAAAGAAACGAAACGAAACGAAACGAAGCGGGAGAGCAGCCGGCCCGAGTCGGGCGCTCTGCTAAGAAGCTTATTTACGGTTTATTGTGAGCCATCGAAAGTTGTCCACGCTGGAGTGTAGATTTACGGGCGAGACGGCTTCTCAGAGGACGCGCAGAGCTCGACGAGCTCATGCAGCCCATTAATCTCGTAGCACGCCATAAAACAAAAGCAATTATTCGGCGTTGGTGTTACTGAGCGCCGACGAGGTCAGGAGTCCCACACTGCCCCCGTTCCTCATAATATTTATTAGCGCATCCAAGGATAACGAATGGTGGTCGTTTAATTGATCCCCTTTGTGTCCTCAACGTCTCGGCGGTGATGCGGCGACGCGGAGACGCTGCCGACCCAGGAAGAGATTTCCTCCTCGGCTCATTTGCCCCGGTATTGCATTGCAATAACAAGGTGATTATCGGACCTGGGAGTAAATTATGTGGGAGTGTGTGTGGTGAGGGTGCGGACGGTGGCGGCAGTTTCGCATCCAGACCATGTGTCCTTGGGAATGTTTTGGAAGGCGCTTCTTCCACTGGCAAAGCTTTGCAGTGTACGAACAGCAGCCTATAGCTGGCAGCGGAATTATTCCACCTGACAGAGTGCTTAAAATACAATTTAAGCAGCGGCATCCGCAGCTCCTGAGCTCCACCGAGACTCCGCACCACAATTATCACTGCTGTGTGCGTCTCTTGCCGCTTGCTTCTACCAGACGCAGACATCTTAGTCAATTTTCTCGGAAAATCAGAAAACCACACGCACTTTACGGTTTGCATATATTCACCGCCGGAGGCCATTAAATCTCTCAGCCATGATGAATGCTTAGCATAGCTGACGCTCCGCTAAGCTACTGTTGCCACAACATCTAGATGCTCAGGCGTAGTCCTGGCAAAGGAAGTTTTCTCCGTCTCTCTGCAGCCGCGGCGTGTGTGTGTGCTTCAGTCTTAAGTCGTGTGTGTGAACCGTGCAAGGACTACACATGGAAACGTGCGAAGGATGGGTGTGGGTTGAATGATTTCAAATTGGCTTACAGCCGACTGAGAAACTCGGTTTATCCCTTGTGGAATTTTAAGGATATAAAGTGGCTGCAGCGGGGGGTTACTCAGGCTCAATCTGTGAAGAAGTACGTGCACCCTGGAAAGGGGTCGAGAATGTTGGGAAGTGAGAGTGAAGTGACACTTGCTATGACATGTGGGATTTGTTCTGAAGGAGCTTGGAATCAGGTTGCAGGGTCCATTTCGGTCTCTGCCCTTTTTCGGTGCAAAAGTTTCTCGTTGGTCAGCTTTTCGTTTGGACAGCAATCCTTTTCCACTTGCGTCCGAGCATTCAGCACACTCGTCGGCTGATGAACGCTCTTATGGCTGTTCTTCGTACAGGCTTCACAAGGTCTTGCAATTTTTTGAATTTTGTACTGACCTTCCACTGACAACAGTCCATTCGCTGTAATTTCGCTCCTAGATGTCAAATGAGGGCCCATACGCTAAGCCCTTGGCTTGCAAAGATAAGGAATCTCTGTATGCCTTCGACCATGCCCACGAAGCAGGCTTCCTTACAATTTTGTTAGTGGACCAGTTGACAGCTTATTGCAGGAAGTCCATGGAAGGAAGGAATGTCAAGGAAATTTGGGAGTGTAACAGATTAACATACTAATGCAGGCGTTCTGTTGAAAAATCTCTCTGTCTCTTACTTGCAGTACGCCCTTATCTCAACACTCACGCTCACGTGTAGACATTCTCGGATTGAATGAAAACTTCTAATGAGGTACAGCATCTCCCCATTACAAGAGTCTGAGAAAAGGTGTTTGTTAGAAGCCAGTTGAGAAAATTCTGTGCTTTCGTAAAGATAGCAAAGTGTCAGCTGCTAGTGCTAGCTCTTACCTTAATCTTGAGTGTTGCTGCAGGGTATAAAGAAGCATTTCAGCAAGTAAGTCATGGCGTGTGGCGAGAAGAATTGAAAATTTGGGAATTTTTCGAAAACCGAGTATCAGTTACGCTTCCGTTTCAACAAACAGAACTTACCTTCTGTCACAGAAACTTTCTGTCACAGAAACCTCTATTTCAGAAGAGAATTTTCAACGACGACGGTGAACGGAAGCACGCGCATTGTGAAGTGTCTTTGGATATAACGCGTAAGGCAGCTAGCCCAACTTGAGTATATGGACACCACTGTTTTGGCCCGAAAAATCTTCAAAATCGATCTTTTGCCCAATACAACATACCAAGTATACCGGTATGAAGTGAGCGTCAAGATGCAAATGTCTCGATAAAGAACATTTGTTGTGAACGAGCTCTTATTATTTTTTTTGTTTGTTTGCTATGACATCTGTGAAGAATATTTAGTATACATCAAGTCATTGAACAGACAACATCATATTTTTTCATCGCCGAATTGCAAACGATATTGGATGGAGATGACTTTTTGAGCCAAAAGCAAATGGCAGCAATGTGAAATGTTGCACAACAAACAATTTCTGACCGTTTAGAAGCTATGGGAAAGATCCAAAAGTGTGAAAAATGGGTGTCACATGAATTGAATGTTCGCCGTGGCGTAGTGGGTAGAGTGCGACGCTCACATGCCGAAGGGTGTAGGTTCGACTCGAAGCTCAACACCAATTTTTCGAATTTTTCACGGCACCACCTCTTTCGAGCTGCGGACAACACTCAAAGAGTAATAACCGTCTAAGAAAGCTTCTTAACTTTCGCTGTTCGAAGTCGGCAAAAAATTGAAGGTCCCTTCTACTCGTGAAAGAACAGTGGCGCGCACAACACGAGTAGTTGATGAGCAAGTTAGGCCCTGGTCCCCCTTTGGACTGTAGCGCCAACAATTATTATTATTATTATGAACTGAAAGAAAGACAGATGGAAAGCCGAAAAAACACTTGTGAAATTTTGCATCAAAGACACGAAAGAAAATCGGTTGTTACTGACGATGGAAAATGGATTTATTTTAAGAATCCTAAACGGAAAAAATCATGGGTTAATCTGGGACAACCATCAACATCGACTGCAAAACCAGATCGATTCGGCAAGAAGACAATGCTGTGTGTTTGGTGGGACCAGAAAGGTGTGCTATACCACGAGCTCCTAAAACCTAATGAAACCGTTAATACTGCTCGCTACCAAGAACAAATGATCAATTTGAACCATGCATTGATCGAGAAACGACCAGAGTGGGCCAGAAGACACGGCAAGGTAATTTTGCTCCATGACAATGCACCTGCACACAAAGCAAGACCGGTGAAGGATACAATCAAAACACTCGGCTGGGAGCGGCTACCCCACCCGCCGTATTCAAAGACTTGGCTCCTTCCGACTACCATTTGTTTTCATCAATGGGACACGGATTGGCGAAGCAGCTTTTTGATTCCTACTGATTCCTACGAAAATTGGGTGTCTGATTGGTTTGCTTTGAAAGACGAACAATTTTATTGGTGTGGTGTTCACAAATTGCCAGAAGGGTGGTCAAAATGTGTAAAAAACAATGGCCAATGCGTTGAATAAAATGTTTTTACTTTCCCAATAATAATTAGTATTTAAAAAAAAAAACGCTCATTTCATACCGGGTACAATCGGCATGTAGTTCCCTGTTTCTCTTTTTACTCCTCCCTTGTAGAAATATCGATAATGTTGGCAAGCACGCACATTGGCCAACGATTTGTTTTTCGCTTTGAACTAAATCCTGAAAAAATCAAATTTCAAATTTATTAGCATTGTCAACACCGCCTTTCGTTTTGTTATAATACTTGATGATCACAGGCATCTTCTTCGGTCCAGACCCAACATCAGGTGTATTATGAATTGTGTTTTGAACAATTGTACATTTATTTTTTTACTGATGTACGAGACCATAGTAGTGGAATTAGTAAACGCAATTGTGAATTGAAATATTGGTTGCTTTTTTTCCAAAAAGAGTTTCGGGGGTATATACCTTTTATTTTTTCTTACCGAGCCAACCATAGTCAAATTCTTTTGCAGTAATTTTTGTTCCAATTCGTATGAAAAAAAAAGTTATCCATGGTGATGTTGTGACCTTTCAACCCTTCAACTAAATCCAAGACCACACGTTCAGATTGGTTCTTTTCAGCCACAGCACTATTTTTTTTCCTAAATACGCCTAAATCTTCCAAATATATGATGTTTCGGAACAAGTACATCTGAAGTCGAACAAAGCTGCTTTAGCGGATGGACTTCAAGCAGGACTATTTAAAGCAGCTGGAGATGATCTGGTTGGGCGCATGCACCAGCCCATCTGTTAGATATGGTCGGAGGAAAGCATGCCCGACGAGTGGAATCTCAGCATCGTTTGTCCGGTCCACAAGAAAGGAGACCCTTTTGACTGCGCCAACTACAGAGGGATTAGTCTCCTGAACATCGCATACAAGATCCTCTCTGCCGTATTGTGTGAGCGTCTGAAACCATTTGTCCATGACCTGATAGGTCCCTATCAGTGTGGTTTCAGGCCAGGGAAGTCCACAATAGACCAGATCTTCACATTACGGCAGATCCTGGAAAAGACCCAAGAAATGCAAATTGACACTCACCACCTATTCGTCGATTTCAAGGCTGCATATGACAGTGTTCATAGAGACGAGCTATATAGTGCCATGTCTAGTTTTGGGTAGGATGACGATGGAGAACTCTCGCTGCTCCGTCAAGGTCTGTACCGAACTCACCGAGACCTTCAATGTCAAAAAAGGTTTTAGACAAGGCGATGCACTGTCTTGTGACTTCTTTGACATCATCCTCGAGAAGATCGTGCGAAACTCACAAGTCATCACCAGAGGCACGATCTTCCAAAAGTCGGTTCAATTGATAGCTTACGGTGATGATTGTCGTGATTGGACGAACACGGCGACCTATCAATGAAGCGTTTGCTGCTTTTGAAGCGGAAGCGGTTAAAATGGGTCTGGTGGTAAATGAGGGCGAAACAAAGTACATGCTGTCATCAAGGAAGGACACACAACATCGACGTCTCGGACGGAGCGTCACACTAGGCAGCAGACACTTCTAGGTAGTCAAGGACTTCGTCTACCTCGGCTCTGCGATAAACAGCATCAGTACCGAAATCTAACGCAGAATCACTCTTGCCAATCGCTGTTTCTTTGGGCTCAAGAGGCAATTGCGTAATAAAGCCCTCTCTAGAAGGACTAAGCTCGCTTTATATAACAGCTTGATCATCCCCGTCCTATTTTATGGCGCGGAATCCTGGACGTTAGCAAAGGCGGATGAGGAAGCCCTTAGTCTCTTCGAGACAAAAGTTTTGGGTACGATTTTTGATCCTGTTGATGGCATCTGGAGGAGAAGATTAAGTGACGAACTCTATGGGCTGTTCAGCGACATGCGCCTGATCAAGCGTCCACGGATACAACGCTTAAGATGGCTAGGCCATGTAGAGCGTATGGACACCACTGCTTCGGCCCGAAAAGTCTTTGAATCCGAGCCATTCGGACAACGCAACAGAGGACGACCTAGACTAAAGTGGCGCACACAAGTGGAGAAGGACCTCAGCCAACTTGGAGTGCGCAACTGGAGACAGCTGGCGAAAGATCGTGCTGGCTGGAGGGGCATGTTGGTTGAGGCCCAGGTCAACCCCGGGCTGTAGCGCCACAAGAAGAAGAAGAAGAATAGAAAATATTTAAGTTCGAAAAAAAAATGGTCGGAAACGTAAAGGGACTTTTTTGACACACTATGGAGTTGCATTGGAGTGGTCGCCGTGGCGTAGTGGGTAGAGTGCGACGCTCACATGTCGAAGGGTGTAGGTACGACTCCCAGCTCAACACCAATTTTTCGAATTTTTCACGGCTCCACCTCTTTCAAGCTGCTGACAACACTCAAAGAGTAATAACTGTCTAAGAAAGCTTCTCAAATTTCGCCGTTCGGAGTCGCCAAAAAACTGTAGGTCCCTTCTACTCGTGAGAGAACAGTAGCGCGCACAACACGAGTTATTGATGAGCAAGGTAGGCCCTGGTCCCCCTTTGGACTGTAGCGCTAACAATTATTATGATTAATATTATGGAGTTGCATTGCAACCGGATGGTGTCTCAAAAAGTGAAAAGATTTTATGCAAAACCTTGCTTCCCGTCAAGGTGAAGTGAGTGCCCCTCAGGCACGATCTCACTGGCACTTGGGACACTAAAAGGACAAGTTTTGTGTTATCTATGACTCTTTTAAAAAATTGACCCCATGGCAAAGTCGTTAAGGAAGTTCCAAAGATTGTTTTCTGAGACTCAGGCTTCAAATTCATTACGCAGTCTGAAGTTTCATTTTTTCAGCAACTTCATTTGACTTCAGACTCGACATTTTCCAGCAGGCTTCGTTTTGAGGCTTGAATTGGTATCCCTACGAATTCTCGTACCCCATTATTCAAAACAAACGATTTTCATCTTTTATGAGACGCAGCTTTGACATCTAGGCAAGCACTTGTCGAAAAACCTCGAAAGCGAGTTCTTTAATGCATCTCACAAAAAATTACCGCTAGTCGATTATAGTCCCAGGACGGGACAAAGCAAATCATACCGTAGCTTCCGTCGTTTGCAAAATGCTCCCACCAACAAGATGAAATTTGAAAAAAAAAAAAGAACAAACGATGCAAATGCCTTTTATAAATAAATTCCTTGTTATCTTGTGTTAAAGCTGCAAAATCAATTATTTAAGCCAACGAGTGAGTTCAAAAAAAAAAACGCAAACAGCTCAACACAGCGAGCAGCGAAAGAAAAATTAATAAATTTTAAAAGACTAACAAAAGCGAGGCGCAAGCAGCGAAAGACGCCACGACCAACGAGGAGACAGCGCGCCAAGCGAGGACAGTCTTAAGCCTTAACATTGTCTGGAATTATCCTTTCATGTCGTTACTACACCGACACGCCTTTCGCAGAGCTTAGCGCCCGTTTTCCTGCCACCTCTCGGCCTCTGAACCGCTGAACAACCCTCGCCACGCCACTACACCAGCAGCAGCAGTCAACCGAGTTGGCTTACAGTGCGCCTCGTTTGTCCATGAGGGTTGCAAAATATGACATCATAAAATTTAATATGCCATAAATTACCGTTAAGGGGGATAACTGCAACAACGGAACAACGACAATAATGCCGACGACAGAAACAAGACACCAAGCCGCGAGCATCCACACAGCAAAGTGTTTCTTTTGTGCTATGTCCTCGATCCCAGGAAGGGGAAAGACAGAACAAAAAAAAACAAAAAGAAAACAAAAAAAACTGTGTTGGAAGTGTTTAATATTTCCAGGACGACGATAATTGAAAAGTTGTAACAGCCAAGAACAGAGATGTTGTTTCGTGTGTCGCCGTGCAGAAGAGTCCTTCGAACGGAGAGCGTCCAAAGGGATAATGGGGTTAAGTAACCGGCTTCAGTGACGCACGGAGAAAGGAGTAAAATTTTTAATTAAGCCATTTAACTGCTCGGCACCGTACAATTTCAGTGTAAATTATTCATAAACTCAAGGAATCAACGAATTAGTCCTTCCAACGGCCTGAGGACATCATTTGAGGATGCTCGGTCGTTAAGTTTTCTGTTCCAAGTTTCTTTCAGGTTTTTTCTTCGACCGTTTTCCCGTTCCATCACTCGCCGTAATGATGTCCTTTATGGGATGTAGGTTGAATGGAGTAATTTTGAATAATTACAGATGGGGTTGGGGGCAAATTTTGTGCATCCTAATTGAATTGAATGTGAATTCAGTACCGGGTTAATGGTGTAAATGGGTTAGAGTCCTTTTTCCGTCCTCTCTTACGTTTAAGGAAGATCCTGTGAGAGGTTTCGGGGAAAACGAAAATGGGATTATGAATCCCAAAGAAAAAGAAAAATGAACCACAAAACTATCCCTCATCCTTACCCACCGCCACGCCTCGCACGTGACAATGTTGGATAGAAAATTCTCTCGAATCCAAAAAAAAGGGACTCCGTCCAAGGGGATGCTATGAAATTTCATAAGAATGCGCGTCAACCAGAGGACACAACGGGCCGTTATTGAGTTGTCAAAGGGAGATGCTTCTTCCGCCAGGGGGTGGTTCATTGGGGTGAAAAAATGATACGTTCCGAGAAATTACTGCCACCGAACGGGAGCGTGTGCCGTAAGCAAATTGTTTTGAATTCCAGATGCAACAAGCCGATAAGGTCAGAAAGCAGATTGTCTTAGGAGGGGCAGTTGTGACGAATGGTGGCACTTTGAAGGTTGAGAATTAATCAAATCAGTCGTGGGGAAAAAATAGATTTTTGGGAGTATTTTTTCTAGACGATTGCTTGATGCCGGAGATCAAAGGGACCTTGGCATGGATGGAATTTGTTAAGAATTTCTTAGGACAGAGGTCGGAATGAATTTGCTTAAATGTGCTTGCAACCGAATTGTGACCAACTTCAATTTCACAGATTGACCTTTTGATAAATTCTATGCCTTACGCTTATCAAAATGTTGCCCCTTGTGGGCAGTGGCTTGTTGAGGAGAGCTATTGAAGAAACAAAGGTGGATTTCAAAAGATGGCGCTACTTGGAAGTTTTGGCTGATCTTGGAAGCGATTACTTATTTCATTGGAAAGGTGTATCATTTGTCGGTAATAATAAGTGTGCATCAGCATCTATTTGGAAAGTGTCCCGATTTATCTTAAATAAACAGCATTTGATGGAAGTTCGGATTTTCATTTTTAATTGGAAGAGAAGTTCCGCTGAAGCCAACCAAATGCTTGTAGAAGTTTGTGGGGAATCGGCTCCTATAGGTAAAGGGTGAAGTGCAAATAGGGGTTTTAACGCTTGAAAGCGGTGATTTTAACGCCTAGCCCAGCTCAAAAAGTTCGAAGATGAGGAATTTGAATTAGGAGTTTGAGGATGAGGAATCGGACGCTTTACTACATCAATATCCATTGCAAAAGCCACGCGAACTCACAAAATCGTACGGCGTCATTCAGCAAACAATTTTTGTTTGGTTAAAGAAGTTTGAATTTATTTTAAAGCAAGGACAGGTTTGGAATCGAAAGATGGCGACTTTTAACCTCGGTACTACTTCTTGAAGGCCTTCAAAGGAAGGGATTTGCTTTTCGGTCCGTGACTGGAGATGAAAAGTGGGTACACTTCGATGACATCTTCTTCTTCTTGTGGTGCTAAAGGGTGGACCTGGACCTCAACCAACATCTCTCAATCAATATCCCTCGCCAAACAGCACGATGTCTCACTAGCTGCCTCCGGTTGAGCACTTCAAGTTGGTTAAGGTCCTTCTCCATTTGTGAGCACTTCGGCCGTCTTCTATTGTACTTGCCCAATAGCTCGATTTTGCAGATTTTTCGGGCCGAAATAGTGGTGGTCATACCTTAAGCGTTATATCCAAAGACGCTTCATTAGGCGCATGCCACAGGACTCCATCGTCTTCCAAGCTACCATAAGAAGTTCCTCACCCGGTTTTAGTAACGTCGAAGATTCTGTGTCATAAAGCAGGACTGGATGGTCAAGCTGTATCCAACTAAGTATTTTGAGAGAAAGCTCCATTATTCGATTGCCTCTTGAGCCCAAAAAAACAGCGATTGGCTGCAATGATTCAGCGTTTGGTTTCAGTAGTGACTACAAGAAGAAAAAGAAAATACCTTGCAAGGCCTGACATAGCCTTTCCATTATCGTTCAAATGTCTTGCTATGCATATAGTATAGACATAGGTGGAGTATAAGCTGGTAAAACCAGGCGCAATCACCGGTGAAAAATCTTGTCGACTTTAACTTTTAAATTAGCACGGCTCAAATTTTTGTGAAAAATGGCTAGAAATGACCGAATGACATGACAAGGTAATTTTCCAACATGATAACTCTTGACTCCACGTGGCTGTACCGGACAAAAAACACCTGGAAACGCTGAAGTGGGAGGTCTTACTCCAGCCGCTGTATTCCCAACACCTTCCCCCTTTCGTCTACTCAAAATAGGTGGACCGGTGACTTCCAAATGCATTCGTCGAATAAGTACGAATGCATTTTGGAGTCACCGGTCCACCTATTGTGAGGAAATAGAAGAATGGTCATTTAGGACATTTAATTAGAAGGTCCTAATGGAATTTTAGCATTTAAGGTGGCGGCAACATTGACTGTGGCGATGGCAAGGACGGCTGCGTGGCGCGCTCGTCTGACAAGGGGCATGACGCGGCCGAAAGGAGACAACCGAAATGGGGTCGCGTGGATTTCTGTGCGCTGCTGGTGATTTGGAAATGTTTTATGACAATATTTGCCGTAATTTATGAGAGACTAATGGAAAAGTTTGCAAGTAAGTGTTAACGAGAAAAAATCCTGCAAATGATGTGGACATGCTTTGGCAGTGGGAGTGTTTGAATGGATGTGTGGGAGAAGCGGGGATGGGTTGACTTCTAAAGGTTTTAAGAATTAGTCATTTTTTTAAACATTTTTGGGACTTTGTTTGATTTTTGGGACATGAGTTTGGTTTCAAAGCAGACAATTATTCCACATCAATTATTGGGACCAAAAATACGGGACTGGGACTGGGGCCTAGCTTCCTTATCAGCTACTCATGGTGTGCACGCTTCTGTTCTTTTACGAGTAGAAGAGACCTTTAGTTTTTGTTGACTCCTAATGGCGAAGTTTGAGCAGTTTCTTAATAGACAGTTTTTACTTTTTGACTGTTGTCAGCAGCTCGAAAAATGTAGAGCGTGAAAAATGCGAGTTTTTCAGTTCAGGAGTCAAACCTGTGACCTTAGGCATGTGAGCAACAGGGTAAGTTACAAGCGAATGAATTAATTTGTAACAGACTAATATAAAATACATTTCATACATTTTAGTGTACAATTCAGGGCAATAATGCAATAGATAGCATACTTCAAGAACACGATAGAATAATGTAATAAAGTAATACAGGCATGTTCTTATCTCCCTTGTTGCGAGAAAGAGGCGAATACATCTTGTATTGGTTTAATATTTCAACCGTGGTTTGACATTTCTTGTTGATCGTCTAAGATTAGTTGATTGATTTTATTTGGTTTATCAATTTTAAGATTTTCTTTTTGTGCTTTTGGAGTGATCAACGTTGTGGGGATGAAACGTTGGTGGCTGGTGTTGTGAACGAGTGGTCTAGGATTGGCGAAATTTATTTAATGCTTGCTTCTGTTCAACAGAATCTGTTGGTCGAATGTTTGTGATGTTTCTGCGGTATATATTTCCACCTGACCTGGGATGGATTTGTTGGCCAACTGTTGCGGGCTGCCATTATTGATTCGCGTTACGACAGTATCTCCTGGTTGGACAGGTTGAGTATCTCTTTCTCCTTTGTTTGTGTATGCGGCTTGTTTTTTCCCGTTCGTTGCTCAGCAAGTTGGGGATATGCGAATTAGTCTCAAACTGTAGAGATTGCGTTAGCTTTAGAAGAAGGCTTCGTATGGGCTGACCGAATAAACGCTCCGCCGGTGATCCTAAATTTCGTCATGGTGTGTTCATATAAGTAAGGATGCCAAGTTAAATATCAATATTATCGTAGTATAATAGGTTTTCCGCAATTTGGGCTGCACGCTTTACCAGGCCGTTACCACGTGGATCATAAGGCCAACTTTTGTTGTAGTTGAACTTCCAGTCATTTACAAATTTTTTGAATTCTGTGCATGCAAATTGTGGTCCATTATCGGTTTCTAAAGTTCGTCGAGTACCGAATATAGAAAAATGTTCTTTTAAGAATTGAATAACATTTTCAAACTTACTTTTTACCTGGTTCATTGATATTTCTGATGACTCAGATAAAGAGATGGGCAGTCAATTATAAATGAGTATAGTCGCGTGACCGATGGGTGACATGAACGTTGCTACTGGGACATTTTGCCTCTCCGATGACAATTCTGTGCGTACGAAAGCTGCCTTTTTTATTTCGGGATTGGGTAACTCTAGTGTTGCAATCTGGCAACTGTCAGCTTCATCGTAAGGTTTGACAACTCTAGTGTTGCAATCTGGCAACTGTCAGCTCTATCGTAAGGTTTGACATTTTTGAGGTTATACGTACTCAGAACGTTTTGACATATGAGCGCTATTTGCGTTGTTATCAGTAACTTAAAAGATTCATCTCGCCCAAAACATGGAATTAAATCGTGAAAATTTTCGTGCGATTATTTTTTACAACTTGCGACGTGGATTAACTCAACAACAGTGCATGATGAAGTGATTTCAATTTTTGGCGATGAAGCTCCATCAAGGACCAGTGTTTATCGATGGTATGGTAAATTCAACCGAGGTCGTAGTTCACTCCAAGACGAACTCCGTGAAGCTCGTCCAAAATCAGTTGTTGCTCCGGAAACCATCAATGCTGTGCGCCAACTGATATTGCAAGATCTTCATGTGACCTATCGTGAGATTGAGACAACCTTAGGCATTAGTGGGGCTTCTTCTTTTACGATCTTAATGGCCACTACTATATTGTGAATAACAGGTGGAAGGGTCGTAGTATCTGCGTTTGTAGCGACAGCATAGCTGTGCTTAAGGCCTTACTCAACCCTTTAACCACTTCAAAGATAGTCCAAGACTGCAAGTTTTTCCTTAATTTGTCGGCAGACTGAAATCGCTAAGATTTATCTGAGTCCCGAGACATCACGGGATCATGGGAAACGAGATTGCTGATGAACCAGCTAGGCAAGGTTCAAAAGAGACATTCGAAAGACCATACATTCAATATTGCATGAACATTTGACCGTCAAAAAAATTTGTTCGCGTTGGATCCCACAAAATTTGTCAATCGCCCAAAAAAAGGCTCGTGATGATTGGTCGAAAGAAATGCTCCAAAAATACGATCGCGGTGCTTCGAAACACTTCTATGATATCGTGACTGGTGATAAATCGTGGGTTTATGAGTATGAGCCCAAAAGTAAACAGCAGTCGACTGTATGGATGTTTCAAATTGAGCCAAATCCAACAAAAGTTGCTCCCGCACGAAGCACTTCCAAGCAACTGGTCGCCTGTTTTTTCGGAAAAACTGGACATGTCACAACCGTACCACTAGAACAACGCAGAACAGTCAATTCTGAGTGGTACACAACCATTGGTTTGCCAGTTGTCTTCCAAGAAATCAGTAAAACCAATCACCGAAGACGGATCACTCTTCACCACGACAATGCGAGCCCTCACACATCGGCTCAAACAACTGCATTTTTGAGCACTCAAAACTTCGATTTGATGAGTCATCCGCAGTATAGTCCTCACTTGGAACCGAATGACTTCTTTTTATTCCCGTACGAAAAAAATAAAATGAGAGGTCAACGTTTTCCAACACCTGAAGAAACGGTTGATGCGTTTAGAATGCTTTTTATGGAGATACCTCAATCAGAGTGACTAAAGTGCTTCGACAATTGGTTCAAACGCATGCAAAAGTGTATAGATCTTAATGGGGAATATTTTGAAAAACAATAAAGCTATTTTCGATGATTACTATTTGTTTTTGTTCTCTAATCCCGAAATATAAAAGGCAACCCTCATATATCGAAATATTTATATTGCTGCTTCCACAATTTCCATTCACGAGCCATATGCTATCTCTGTCGTGTTCCATTTAGCGGACGGAGCAGTATCGGACAAAACATTTGCAACTGGAAGTGAATGCAAGCAATTTCTTCAAATTCAAGAGAATTTTATCAAAAGTCGTAATATTATATATATATATATATATATATATATATATATATATATCAAATGAAAGGTATGTATCTAATATAAATAAATAATAATAATTTTCAGTTCAAAAACCAGTACTGACTTCAAGTTTACAAGCGACAAAACTTTTGCAACTTAAGTGGAAGTGCGCGAAAACTCTATGAAATTAATACTTCGTGGCAAATCCATTGTTTTCGATGACTGCATTGCATCGACGTGGCGTTGAATAAATTAGGTTTTGAATTGTAGTTGATGGAATTTCATTCCAGGCCTTTTCTCTTCTTTTTTAAAAATTCGTCAGTGTTTTTGACGTTTTTTCTGTTGATTTTGCTATTACCGATCTCCCAAAGATTTTCAATTGGGATTGCGGGGGCCAATCCATAAGTGTCACATTTTGATCGATAAACCATTGCTTCACGGACCTAGCTGTATGTTTTGGGTCATTATCCTGCTGGAAGACCCAATGCAACGGCATTTCCCATTCTCCGAATGGCAGCATAACATAATGTTGGATATTTTTATACATCCATTGGTCCATTATGCCATTAATGGAGTGCAACGGTCCCAATCCTGCAGCCGAAAAACAGCCCCACACCATCACATTTCCTCCACCATGCTTGATTGTTTTTAAATAGTACCGCGATTGCAGTCGTTTGTCAAGTGGTCTCCTGAAGTAATTTATTCCGTCACTACCCATTATATTAAATTTCGATTCATCACTGAATAGAACTGCACTCCATTTTTGTATATCCCATAATAAATGTTCTTTAGCAAACAGAATTCTGTTCTTATGATTTCGGTTAGAAGTCAATGGCTTTTTTGCAGGTCGATAGGCACATAAAGCAGCAGAAGCCAACCGACGTGAAACCGTTCTAGGACATTTTGTTAGCTGCAACTCTTCAACCAATTTGAATGAAGTGATTCTTTTTTACTTTCCTTACAATCATGGCCGTGGTGGTCGCCGTGGCGTAGTGGGTAGAGTGCGACGCTCACACGCCGAAGGGTCTAGGTTCGACTCCCAGCTCAATACCAATTTTTCGAATTTTTCACGGCACCACCTCTTTCGAGCTGCTGACAACACTCAAAGAGTAATAACTGTCTAAGAAAAGCTTCTCAAATCTCGCCGTTCAGAGTCGGCAAAAAACTGTAGGTCCCTTCTACTCGTGAGAGAACAGTAGCGCGCACAACACGAGTAGTTGATGAGCAAGCTAGGCCCTGGTCCCCCTTTGGACTGTAGCGCCAACAATTATTATTATTAATTATTTAAAATCATGGCATCCATTCGAGAATTTCTTTTACGTGGTCGACCACCGAAATGAACAACGGCTTCCTGTTTAGTTTTAAAATATCGACTTAAAATTCGAGAAACCGACGACTTATTAACAATATACTTTTTGGATATTTCTTTTTGTGTATTGTCTGAATTAAAATCATCTACTATGTGTTGTCTTAAAGCATCACCAAATTTGTTTGGAGCCATTTCAATTTTTTTTTTCTTTTGCAATGAATATCACCGAAGCTCTGCTCTCTATGAAAATATTCAAATGGGTGAAATTTCAGAAAAAGGGATATATATATATATTTTCTTAATGCAATTAAAATCAAAAATAATGGGAATCAGTTTGTTTGTCATGCAAATTAATTCCACTTTAGTTGCAAATGTTTTGTCGCGTGTAAATTTGAAGTCACCTATGTAGAACAATTCAGGGTAATAATGCAATAGATAGCACACTTCATGAGTACGATAGAATAATGTGCTAAAGTAATACAGGCGTTTTCTCATGAGTGTTGAACTGTACATATCTCTACATCTACATCTATCTACTCTACATCGGCTAACATGTTTTTATTGAGAAACCGTCAAAAGTATATCAGTCAAAGGAATATCTGTCAGAAGTGATTACTTTTTACTCCTTTGGTAATTTTTAAATGTCATCTCCAAAATGTCCTCACTGGTATCACTCCAATCATTTGACCATTCTTCAATTTCCTCACAATAGGTGGACCGGTTACTCCCGAATGCATTCGTACTTATTCGACGAATGTTTAAAAAAAATGACTAATAATGAAAACCTTTAGAAGTCAACCCATCCCCGCTTCTCCCACACATCCACTCAAAAATTCCCACTGCCAAAGCATGTCCACAACATTTGCAGGGTTTTTTCTCGTTAACACTTACTTGCAAACTTTTCCATTAGTATCTCATAAATTACAGCAAATATTGTCATAAAACATTTCCAAATCACCAGCAGCGCACAAAAATCCACGCGACCCCATTTCGGTTGTCTCCTTTCGGCCGCGTCATGTCCCTTGTCAGAAGAGCGCGCCACGCAGCCGTCCTTGCCATCGCCACAGTCACTGTTGCCGCCACCTTAAATGCTGAAATTCCATTAGGACCTCCTAATTAAATGTCGCTCCGCACTGGGTCGCATTAAAAATTCTCATAAATCAGGACCCTTGTGCCCTCGTGCAACTTTCACGCTCCGCGCGCCGCGTACTCATCCGAAATGCTGCAGAAATCGCGGGAAAAAAGTTAATTGATTGAAAAATTTCCTTCTTAAGGGTGTCCTAAGGCACAGCTCCTGCCACGAATTAAGTCCATCACCCTCCCGCGAAGGTGGAGTGGCGGTTGTTTTTCGGGCAAAAAGCACCAAAAACCTCAACGCGGGTGTAGCTGATGATGATTTAAACGTCGGATCGTAAATCGTCATCAGCCGCACACTCACCGGACAGCAGACGTTACCCGGTTTAATGGGCGTAATTTGATTTTTTTTTTGTTCCGAGCAACGCGTTATAATGCGGTTTGTCGTGAATACGTAATGCGCTCGACAGGGAGAGGGCAGGGTGGGTCTGGAAATCGATCTAGTTGTGAGAGCAGGTTAGTTGGCGAATGGATGTGATTAAATTAAAATTAAGGGGCAACCCCTACTCCGGTGCAGTCGTTCCGTTTAATTACGCCTGGCAAACCGATTTATCAATTGCGCGCCTTCCCCGCCTAAAGTGTCAATGTCAAGGCGGATTTTTTACGGTACGGCGACGAGATCCAGTAATTGTTGTGCTTCTCGCGCAGAAAGGGGTTGCTTCGGGGGACTGATTTGGCGAAACGAGAAAAATCTTGTTAACACACCATTCATCACAGTGTCGTTGTTGCCGTCGTGTCGTAGTACATGGAGCGTGAGGGCATTTTAAGTGCCGAATTTGTGGCAGCAATTTACTTTGTAGCTCACCCCCGCCCGGCCATGACACGCCGCTTCTAGTGCTGGGGAGCGGGCGAAGTTGTGTCTTCTCATAACTGAGCCAGCAAAGAGACAAATTGATGTCATTAATTAGACTGGACGGGTGCACGGCACTCGACGAGGGGGGCTCCAGTCATCGCCCTGGCGACCCTAAGTAAGTCGATCTTTGGACGGGGGTGGGCACTTTGGCTTGGCTCGCCGCCGACGCACACCCAGAAAGGGTTTTGCGTCGGGCGCCACAAATTGCTGTCTTATACAGTGTCCCATTTGGTAAATTAGGAAAGTGAAGCGGTTTCGATTTCCAGGTCGAAGGGTTGGGACCGACACTGGAGTGGAGTGGAGTTTGTGTTAATTTTTGGTCTCATTTTGAATGGATCACAATTAATTTGTGCAGCTGTGGTGGGAATTCATTTTGTTTGACAAATAAGAGGAGATGCTGGAGAGGATTGAACATTCTCGTTAAAGTTCGAAAAGCTTTTGAACATGAAAACATGGGCTTTGGTCAGTGGGTCCACAGGGATGGGGGAATGTTGTTCGTGTTGATCCTTCTTGTTTCCTTTTTTAGGACAGTTTTGAGTGGTTTGGATCCAAACATTACGATATGCTCTTTGTCCATCGAAGAGTTTCATAAAGGTTGAGAGTCACATTTCAAAATCTCGTCGTCAGATTTGAATATGCACTTGTCAGGAAAGAATACGCACTGGACATATTCATCGACATAGAGGGCGCTTTCGACAATGCGACTTTTGATGGCATGTGCAGCGTGACCAGAGAACATGGCGTGGAATGATTTGTGTTGTGGATAAAAGCAATGCTCATGAATAGAACTATAATCGCGGCGGCGGAGTGCGACCAGTCTGCGATGTGGGGGATGAACAGGGGCTGCCACCAAGGCGGCGTCCTGTCACCTCTCGTATGGTGCATGTTGATCGGCTCTCTGCTTTCCGTCTTGAATAGATCTAACACCTACTCCCAGGCTTATGCGGATGATGTTGCCGTACTGGTTACCGGACCATGCCTTGCGGCGGTTTGTGCAAGCGGTTAAGCGGCCCTTGACTTGATCGATGATTGGTGTACTGAGAATGCTCTTTCAGTCAACCCTCTTAAAACTGAGGCTATTCTCTCCACGAGAAGGAGGAATCTGACTGGTCTGACTCAAATAGTACTTAAAGGTGTTACTATTCCACTTTCCAATGTAGCAAAATATACAGGTGTTACCGTGGATAAAAAAACTTCTTTGGAAAGAAAAATTGAGAGAAAAACCTTCAAGGCGCTGTCAGTATTCTAGCAGTGTAAGGGAGTTTTTAACAAAACCTGGGGGCTATCACCAAAAAGGTTCGTATGGATCTACGCGGCAATGACAGGGCTTCCACTCTTGTATGCGTCAGTCCTTTGGTGGAACAAATTTCCGCGCAAATACGTGACTGCTGCTTTCACTAAGCTCCAAACAACGGTCTGTCTCGGTTGCACAGGGGCTTTCCTTAGAACGCCTGCCTCTGCTCTTGATGCGCTGTTCAATCTCCCTTCCCTTGTCATCCACATTATGGAATGCGCAATCAAGGCCATCACTGGTCTTTGGTTCAACTCGCACTGGAACTTAAAAGACCTCGTGCAACGCATCTCCTAGGAAACTTGCCTCATGGACATGCCGTCTGATGCGAGGTCACCAATGAAACAGCTGCGTCGCTCATTCAAAGTCGACTTTCCCCGTGTCCTGGACTGACTCTGGCCAGTCACTGAAAGGGTTTTACGCACTGCTCCAAGACGACCGAGGGGTCTAGAGCTGAGGCCTTCATGGAAGACGATAGCATCAGACTTCACACCTCCTAAGGCGATTTCTTGTTGGTCTTCCAGGCGGAAGCGTTTGCGATCCTAATGTCCACAAACTGTATTGTGAAGAAAAGGTATCTGTAGCCACAGCCAAGCTGCGCCAAAGGTCTTACTTAACCCAATAACCACTTCCAAGATAGTCCAAGAATGCAAGTCTTCCCTTAATTTGGTCGGCAGACTGTATCCGCTAAGAATTGTCTCATCTCGGGGCATCGCGGGATCATGGGAAACGATGAACTAGGTCGGAAAGGTATAAAAGAGGAGTTCGAAAACCTCGAACCCACCTTGGGACTACCTGCATCCTTGGTTAGGGCCTTCGTCGTTGGGTCTCCCAATAGCACAACCAGAGATAGCGTGACTCTCCAGGATGTGCCTGACCAAGTGCATGCTCCCGAACGTAAGCAAGAAATTCGCGGATTTTCTGCTATCTCTAGACAGAAATGAGTGCAGACACTTGTCACCGTACTGACGATGTACTTCATCTTCGCTACGCACCTAAGTCGACTTGGACTTAGTAATGGCGCCCTTTGCGGTGAGTGTGGAGAGGGTGCAGACACTTCAGAGCACTTTCTCTGTCAATGCCCCCTCTGTTTGGCGTTAACGTGGTGAGAACTGAAAACCTAACTTCTTTATCAAAGAAGCGCCTTCTGGTCTTTTTTCGGAAAACCAAGAAAACACATTAAATGAAGGTTACTGCCTTGTACTACAATGGGCCAGTTTTTGTGAATGCGCGCTTCAGTGCACGGTATCACAACCTCCAACAACAACAAAACAAAAACATTTACTATCGAGCAAGAACGAAGAAGAAGTCTGCCCACAATTCAATTTTACATTTTCTGTCAATTTCGGTCTTAAATCCATATCCATTTTCTGTAAGGCCATGGAAACCTAAGTCGTGGCTTCCTACACGGCACTGCGCTGACTTTGAGGATGATGAACCTGGCAAATCCGATGTGGACAGTGACAGTGTGGATCTTCCAATACAGACTTATGGACGGATCGGGTGATGGATTCCAGGAGAAGAACTTTTACTATTTCCTCGAGAATTTTGTATTTCTTTAAGACTTCGAGGCTTGTGCTGTCTGGGTTGGTGAGGTTATGTTCAAATTATTTTCGGCGATTTTAAAACGGCTTTTGTGCGAAAGTGAGGGAGACCTACAGTTTCCTTGAATGAATGAATTTACATTCCATTTGGCAGTTTTTTTTTTAAGCCCATTGAAACGCCCAGAATTGCCTTACGGCAGATCCTGGAAAAGACCTAAGAATTACAAATCAACACTCACCACATATTCGTCGACTTTAAGACCGCATTTTACAGTGTGGGAAGAGAGGAGCTACACAGTGCCATGTCTCGTTTTGGCATTCCTACCAAACTCGTCTGATTGAGTAGGATAACGATGAAGAGCTCTAGCCGATTTGTAAAGGTCGGTAACAAACTCACTGAGACCTTCAATGTCAAAAATGGCTTTAGACAAGGTGACGCACCGTCATGTGTCTTCAACGCCATCCTCGAGAAGATCGTGCGTATCTCACAAGTCAGCACCAGAGGCACGATCTTCCAAAAGTCAGTTCAATTTCTAGCTTACGCTGATGACATTGACGTGATTGGACGAACACAGCGAGCCGTCAATGAGGCGTTTGCAGGCATTGAAGCGGAAGGGGCTAAAATGGGTCTGGCGGTAAATGAGGGTAAAACGAAACTCATGCTGTCTTCAAGGCAGCCTAGATGATGTGATTGGATTTTATAAGTCACATGATTCAAAAATCACATCCGTAATACTATTTATAGTGTCAACGGAAACACTGATGGAGAAAAGACCATCTGTGGCGGGATGGCGGCTAACAGACCCATGCTTTGAGGGAGTCTGACTGGTAGTGACAACTTGACCAGAGGCTATATTCAAGTGTCACGGGAGGGCAGGAGCCCCCGGAACGTCGGTCTTAGCCTGACCGAGCGGCAGGCCCCCTTGTGGGAGTATCGTGGTGGCTGTGATTTATCACCTAACATCGCGGCTAGAGTAGAGGATAGTCTACGGTGCTGACATGTCTAATTTTTGTTCATCTTTAGCTAGGCAAGGTGCTTAGGGGAATTTCCCAGCTCAGTGTGGAGTTGCACCCTCAACCGTGGGCTGCAACCAAGAGAGCGGAAGAGGCCTAAAGAAGGCCTCGCATCAAACCAAAGCGGGGTGATTGTCACTGAAGCATGATCCCAATTTGAGAAAATGGACCCCACGATATACCTCGATAGGGAACATTTGTTGTGAACTAGCCCTTATTTTTTTTTTTTTGTTTGTTTACTATGACATCTGTGAAAAATATTAAGTATACTTCAAGTCATTGAACAGCCAACATCATATTTTTTCATCGTGTTAAAAATGTCGAATTTTGTACCAGAAAGTGATGATTTTCTGAAAGCCTTCATTTTTTGTTTTCATTTTAAGAAATGTGCTGCAGAGTCGCATCGAATGCTTGTCGAGGCATATGGTGATCATGCTCTATCAGAAGCAACATGCAAAAGATGGTTTCAACAGTTCAGAAATAATGATTTTGATGTGAGAAATGAAGAACGTGGAAGACCACCAAACAAGTTTGAAGACACCGAATTGCAAACGATATTGGATGGAGATGACACTTTGAGTCAAAAGCTTATGGCAGCAATGTTAAATGTTACACAACAAACAATTTCTGACCATTTAAAAGCTATGGGAAAGATCCAAAAGTGTGGAAAATGGGTGTCACATGAATTGAATGGTCGCCGTAGTGAAGTGGGTAGAGTGCGACGCTCACATGCCGAAGGGTGTAGGTTCGACTCCCAGCTCAACACCAATTTTTCTAATATTTCACGACACCACCTCTTTCGAGCTGCTGACAACACTCAAAAGGTAATAACTGTCTAAGAAAGCTTCTCAAACTTCGCCGTTCGGAGTCGGCAAAAAACTGTAGGTCCCTTCTACTCGTGAGAGAACAGTAGCGCGCACAACACGATAGTTGATGAGCAAGCTAGGCTCTGGTCCCCCTTTGGACTGTAGCGCCAACAATTATTAGTATTATTCTGAATTGAATGAAAAACAGATGGAAAACCGAAAAAACACTTGTGAAATTTTGCATCAAAGACACGAAAGAAAATCGGTTTTGCATCGGATTGTTACTGGCGATGAAAAATGGATTTATTTTAAGAATCCTAAACGGAAAAAATCATGGGTTAATCTGGGACAACCATCAACATGGGCTGCAAAACCAGATAGATTTGGCAAGAAGACAATGCTGTGTATTTGGTGGGACCAGAAAGGTGTGCTGTACCACGAGCTCCTAAAACCTGGTGAAACCGTTAATACTAAACGCTACCGACAACAAATGATCAATTTGAACCATGCATTGATCGAGAAACCAGAATGGAGCAGAAGACACGGCAAGGTAATTTTGCTCCATGACAATGCACCTGCACACAAAGCAAAACCGGTTCAGGATACAATCAAATCAGAAGCGGAGGGAGCGGCTACCCCACCCGCCGTATTCACCAGACTTGGCTCCATCCGATTACCATCTTTGGGACACGCATTGGCTGAGCAGCACTTTGATTCCTACGAGGAGGTCGAAAGTTGGGTGTCTGATTGGTTTGTTTTAAAAGACGAACAATTTTATTGGCGCGGTATTCGCAAATTGCCAGAAAGGTGGTCAAAATGTGAAGAAAACAATGGTCAATACTTTGAATAAAATGTTTTTACTTTCCCATTAATAATTAGTGTTTTATTTTTAAAATAAAACGGTATACCTGGTAAGCCGGTGATCAAGTAAAACTAAATTCCACATATGTCATCAAGGAAGGACACACAACATCGACACCGCAGACAGAGTGTTACACTATTCAGCCGAAGCTTCAAGGTAGTCAAGGACTTCGTCTAACCCGGCTCCGCAGTAAATAGGGACAAACAACAACATCAGTACCGAAATCAAACGCAGAATCATGGCACGGAAACCTGGGCGTTACCAAAAGCGAATGAAGAAGCCCTTAGTCTCTTCGAGAGAAAAGTTTTGCGATCGATTTTTGGTCCTGTTTGCATTGATGGCATCTAATAATAATTGTTGGCGCTACATTCCAAAGGGGGACCAGGGCCTAGCTTCCTCATCAACTACTCGTGTTGTGCGCGCTACTGTTCTCTCACGAGTAGAAGGGACCTACAGTTTTTTGCCGACTCCGAACGGCGAAATTTGATAAGCTTTCTTAGACAGTTATTACTCTTTGAGTGTTGTCAGCAGCTCGAAAGAGGTGGTGCCGTGAAATACTAGAAAAATTGGTGTTGAACTGGGAGTCGAACCTAGACCCTTCGGGGTGTGAGCGTCGCACTCTACCCACTACGCCACGGGGACCACGTTTGATGGCATCTGGAGAAGAAAATTTAACGACAAACTCTATGGGCTGTACAGCGACATGCAGCATCTTCGGCTGCAACGCTTGACATGGTTGAGCCATGTAGCACGTATGGACACTACTATCCTGGCCCAAAAAGTCTTCGAATCTTAGCCATTGTTACAAAGCAACAGAGAACGGCCTAAGCTAAAGAGACGCCAAACAAGTGGAGAAGGACCTCAACCGACTTGGAGTTCGCAACTGGAGGCAGCTAGCAAAAGATCGTGCTGGCTGGAGAGGCATGTTGGGTTTAAACCAGGTCCACCCAAGAAGAAGAAGATATTAAACTACTTGCACGTTACTTGCACATTAGATGTGGCAGCATAGCAGCTGAGGATGTCCTCTGTTGGCGTGCACCAATGAATTGGACTCAAAAGGTTTACAGGCCGAAAATACAGCCTTCCTGGGCGTGGCAGCTCAGACGTTGTTTTTTTTAAATGTATTTTGTTTAATTTCTATGTTAATCAGCTCAGGCGTCTTATCCAAAGTTTGTACGTTGGCAAATTCACTGGCCGTGGTGATAGTCCTTATCAAATTCTAATTTCACTTGATTCCCAAACGCACCACCCACCTCTACGTAACTCCTTAAATCACAAAAGGTCACATCTTACCAAGCTCCTGGCACGAGCGCGCACCTGAATGTCAATAAGCGAGCGTCCGTAAAAAAACGCTTGCGATATCGCAAACTCCCGGTAATCACACATATCACTCTAAACGAGCCAGCACACCCCTCGGCAACAAAATCAAATTCCCATATGATCCGACTAAGCTCCTTACAAGCAATAAACAATTAAGATTCCACAGCAGCCCTCAGCCGTCCAGGGCGCCCGCCCCCGAGCACAGGAGTCATCGAAATAATAAAAAGGATCCGGACCCGGCACACACTGGGGCGATGCGGCGGGGAGGCGAGGGCGTTTTAAATGCGCGACATTTATTTTTACTGCTCGGGGAAGATTTGATGTCAGTTAAACGGTACACGAGTAACCCGATGTCGTCAAGGGCTGCCTGGGGATTGCCACCCCGCTCGAGCACATGTGGCGTTGTCTTGGATTCATCCTGTTCTGACATTCACACGTATCAGACGTCACCCTCCTGTCAGGGCGTATCATATCCTTTGCTGCTGTAGCCCCCTCGCCCCCGAGATGAACATACGAAAACACTTAACGGTTAACCGAGGCACATTTTTTCTTCGTTCAGCCCTCCGGATGGTGGTGGGGCGGTGGTGCTTTTGTTCTTTTAACTGCTTTGTATGAAGCTCTCAGCATTGTTATCGGCCGTTGGGGTAGGGGTGTGACGGAGCACGGGAGCGGTGGTTGTTTGTCTAGGCCGGCTGCTTGTCCTTCTAGTGTATTAAACAATCATGCGAAACTTCCTGCTCCAAGCAGACGAAATATACGGCTGGGTTGTTTATTTTTTGTTGGATTTTTTTTTTGCGAAGCATCGTCCTTGCTGCGGCTCCCCCGGGGCGGTTTTAGGACTACAATGTGTGTTGTTCTCTCGTTGTTCACTTCTGGTTTCCTACTGTGTGAATGTGTTTTTTTTTGTGTTTTTTTTCGCCTGCTTGTGTTTTGGGGTCATGTGGTGGATCATGAAAGGGGTGACGACGTCAACTCCTATTGAAGGATATTAGCAGGTGGTTAACAATGTAAACTGTGTTCATTTTGCGGCTTCTTCCGCATTGAGGACTTACCGTAGACGCGATTAAATGGTCTGTTGGGAAGGTTATATTCTTCTTGTTTGTGTTATTGTGAACTATTTAAAGGCAAGATGGGTTCACTTTGGAGAGATGTCCTTTCGTAGGGACTTTGATATATGCACTAGGCGGATATGTTCGTGTCGTAGGGACAGTTTTTAAGTCGTATAGACATGCCTTCAAAGGAGATCAAGAGCAGTGCAAGAGGAGTACCGGGCTAAAAGACGGGACGAGGAAAAGCTTCTACCCCTGAAGAAAAGGTCTCTCACAATCTCTCAGCTCAAGGATATCGAAGAGCCTAGGGACAATCAAAAATTACGGGCCTGGAGAAGACCAGCGAGTTTCAAATCGATACTCACCATCTTTCATCGGTTTTAAAGCCGCATGCGACAGCATTCATCGCAAGAAGCTATTCGATGCGATGGCCGAATTCGGGATCACGGGAAAATTCATCCGGTTGTGTCACACCACGCTAACAGGTACGCAATACACCGTGCAGTTCGGTTCAAAACCCTCTGAACCGTTCGAGACCTGCACTGGATTTCGGCAAGAAGATGCGTTCTCGTGTGATTTCTTCATTTTGGTATTGGAGAAAATAGTGCGGAGAAGTTAACACGGACGGCACTATCTTCTACAAGTCACTCCAGGTGCTAGGATACGCAGATGACATCGACATTAACACGCGGTCCCAACGCGCCGTAAGCTTTCACGGCAATTGAGGAACAGGCAATCGAACTGGTCTAAAAGTCAACGAGGACAAAAAAAATTCATGCTGTCGAGCAAAAATCGATCCGCCGCGCACCACCTAGGCCAAAACGTTACAATCGACAGCTGCAATTTCAAGGTACTAAAAGAATTTGTCTACCTCGGGGCAAACGTAAACACGAATGACATCGTAGTGGAGATCCGACGTAGAATCGCCCTTGGCAACCGATGCTACTTCGTTCTGTCAAAACAACTGAGCTCAAGACTCCTGACTCAAAGGGCCAAAGTCATGCTCTACAAAACCCTTATTCTGCCAGTCCTGCTCTATGGAGCCGAAAGCTGTAGGTTAAGTAAAGCTGCAAAGCTGATTCTTGGTGCCTTCGAAAGAAAAATTCCACGTCAGATATATGAATGGTTCAGTTTGCGAAGAAGGCGAATGGAGGAGAAGACACAAACGCGAGCTCTACGAGCTGTACAAGGATGTGGATGTAGTCCGGAAGTCAAGAATCCGTAGACTACACTGGCTCGGCCACATCGAGCGAATGGACAACAACGTTCCAGCAAAGAGGGTCTTCGAATCCGAGCCTCCTAGTTCGAGAAAGAGAGGAAGACCGAACCTCCGGTACAGAGACCAAGTCATCGCGGATGTAAGACTACTTGGCCTTGATGACTGGAAGCAGCATGCCCAGGACCGTCACCAATGGAAGGCAGCAACTGTTCAGGCTCAGACCCTTTATGGTTCGTTTGCCTGATAATTAAGTATGATAAGTAAGACATGGCTTCCGGGAGTCTTAAAATTTATTTATGCGATGAGAATGAGCCGGTGTAGGTTAGACTCACATGCGCATGGTTTCGTTTTATATTTCTTTTATTTTTCATTTGTTTGCTGAGCCACAAAATGTCTGAATTTATATTTAACTACGGTAGGTTAATCTTGTATCGACAATATGTTCGAATTCTTCAATTAAGACTCTTGAACTTGATTAAAATGATTCCGGATCACTTTGAACAAACTTAGAACACATTTAAAATTATATTTCAAAATCTATATTATTGATAATGATTGGAGGTCATCATCATTTCTCATATCCAGTCACGAGTCCGTTTTTAGCTTCACCCAACATCTCGGCATTGCTTTAGTTACAGTTCAAGAAGGGTGAACAAATTGTCGTAAACCAAGTTGAGTGGAGCAGCAGTGTGTCTTCTTTCCGACGGCTCGGTTTTTCAAACTTCACGCTGCGGAAAATCTCAGTATTGAAGTAAAATGGGCAATTGTAGTCGATAACGTCTCTAATCAATCGTTTTGCCTGGTTTTTGGCAGTTCATAACACACCCCACACGTGTGGTCACATCATATGCGGAGCAACAACTTTAAGCAGTGGTTGGTTGTTTTAGTTTTTAACGCATTTTTATTACTTTAAAATTCGTTTACTTAGTTGCTAGACAAAAATGCTTAAAACTAGCTTAAATATCTATTCTAAAATATAAATCTTATATCTAACTTACTGACTCTAAACAAGCACTCTAAGCTAATCTATGTTAGTTTTTTCTGCCTTTCGACATCTAATGTATTTTTATTAATTCTAAAGTCTAGTGTCTTTGTTTTTCGTTGCCCAAGAAAATTAAAAAAATTGGACGCTCCCTAATTAATGTTTTGAACTTATTTGCTAACTTAACTTACTTATCCTAAATCAAACTTAAACATTATTTAGTGGTTGGTTGTCTTTTGTGTCGATGAAGGCGTTAACGGTGAACCCGTTCCACCAGACTTTGCATATTTTTTTTTCTTCTTGGGCTTATCTCATTTCATTTGAAGTCAAGATCCAGTTTACAATCCCTTCCTTTGATGACCTTCAAGAAGCAGGTCCGAGACGAAAAACTACCTTTCGACATCTCTCGGTTTCAACTAGAATAGCACTCAATGTCTTTGTTTTTGAATAAATCAAAATTTCTTTAATCAAAGGGAAATTTCTTGCTGAGTCACTCACAACAGTACTGCGAATTCACTTTGCACTTACACGGATCTCAATCCAGTAAAGCCCTAAAGTCCTCATGCTAAACTTTTGTAGCTGGCCAAGATGCTTTTCGACTGTGACGCTTAAATTGTATTTTTTGAAGCCTCAAACTAGCTCTCTCCATAAATAATCAATGGGCTTCAGCTGCACTCTTCTTCCAATTAAAAAAGAAAATCAAACTTCCCACAAGCGCTGTTTATTTAAGACAAATTCTGATATTTTTAAAAATGGGGAAAAAATTTTGTTGTCTCAAACAGATGCTGATGTAAACTAATTAATCCTGAAACAAGTCACACTTTTTCCAATAAATAAAGTCACAACTTCCAAGACCATCTACAACTTGGAAGTGGCGCCACCTATTGAAAACGAACTAAATTAATTTGTTCCATCAATAAAATTTTAAAACGATTAATTTGTAAATTCATTTATTTAATAATTGTATGGCACGTCAGTTCACAGGGAACCAGGGCCTAGATTGCTTATCAACTACTCGTGTTGTGCGCGCTACTGTTCTCTCACGAGTAGAAGGGACCTAGAGCTTATTGCCGACTGCGAACGGCGAAGTTTGAGACATTTTTTCTTAGGCAGTTAGTGAAACAGTATACCAGGTATACCGGTATGAAATGAAAACACAAATTGAATATAAAACACTTATTATTAATGGGAAAGTGAAAACATTTTATTCAAAGTATTGGCCATTGTTTTCTACACATTTTGACCACCTTTCTGGCAATTTGTGAATACCGCGCCAATAAAATTGTTCGTCTTTTAAAGCAAACCAATCAGACACCCAATTTTCGACCTCCTCGTAGGAATCAAAGTGCTGCTCAGCCAATGCGTGTCCCATCGATAAAAACAAATGGTAGTCGGAAGGAGCTAAGTCTGGTAAATGCGGCTGGTGGGCTAGCTGTTCCCAGCCAAGTGTTTTGATTGTATCCTGAACTGGTTTTGCTTTGTGTGCAGGTGCATTGTCATGGAGCAAAATTACCTTGCCGTGTCTTCTGGCCCATTCTGGTCGTTTTTCGATCAATGCATAGTTCAAATTGATCATTTGTTGTCGGTAGCGATCAGTATTAACGGTTTCACCAGGTTTTAGGAGCACACTTATCTGGTCCCACCAAACACACAGCATTGTGTTCTTGCCGAATCGATCTGGTTTTGCAGTCGATGCTGATGGACCCAGATTAACCCATGATATTTTTTCGTTTGGGATTCTTTAAATAAATCCATTTTTCATTGCCAGTAACAATCCGATGCAAAACCGATTTTCTTTCGTGTCTTTGATGCAAGATTTCACAAGTGTTTTTTCGCCTTTCCATCTGTCTTTCATTCGATTCATGTGGCGCCTATTTTCCACACTTTTGGATCTTTCCCATAGCTTTTAAACGGTCAGAAATTGTTTGTTGTGCAACATTTAACATTTCTGTCATTTGCTTTTGACTCAAAGTGTCATCTCCATCCAATGTCGTTTGCAATTCGGTGTCTTCAAACTTTCTTGGTGGTCTTCCACGTTCTTCATTTCTCACATAATAATAATAATAATAATTGTTGGCGCTACAGTCCAAAGGGGGACCAGAGCCTAGCTTGCTCATCAACTACTCGTGTTGTGCGCGCTACTGTTCTCTCACGAGTAGAAGGGACCTTCAGTTTTTTGCCGACTCTGAACGGCGAAATTTGAGAAACTTTCTTAGACAGTTATCACTCTTTGAGTGTCGTCAGCAGCTCGAAAGAGGTGGTGCCGTGAAATATTAGAAAAATTGGTGTTGAACTGGGAGTCGAACCTAGACCCTTCGGCGTATGAGCGTCGCACTCTACCCACTACGCCACGGCGACCACATTTCTCACATCAAAATCATTAATTCTGAACCGTTGGAACCATCTTTTGCATGTTGCTTCTGATAGAGCATGATCACCATATGCCTCGACAAGCATTCGATGCGACTCTGCAGCACTTTTCTTCAAATAAAAACAACAAATTAATGCTTTTCGAAAATCATCACTTTCTGGTACAAAATTCGACATTTTTAACACTATGCAAAAATATGATGTTGTCTGTTCAATGACTTGATGTATACTAAATATTCTTCACAGATGTCATAGAAAACAAACAAAACAATATAAGGGCTCGTTCACAACAAATGTTCCCTATCGAAACATTTCAATTTCAATTCAATTTCAATTTCAATTTCAATTTTATTATTCATAATACAATAGTTTACAATGATTATATGTTTCTGCGAAGCCGAAAGGCTTTTCTGCAGAAGGTTATGTTTCAATTGTTGACAGTTTTGTTCGCTTAGATTAAGATAAATTATAAATTTATATTTTAACAGATGAAAGACAAATTAATACTTCTTATGAAAAGTTAATTGTGTTTAAAATATATCAGTTCAATTCAAAAATTTAAGAATTCAGTAACAATTAAACATTTTCACATTCAAGTTATACTTCAGTTCTTGCATTTAGAAAATAATTTTTTATACAATTCTTTCTAGTTTTGAGATTTTGTATATTTCTTATTTCATGAGGAAGCGCGTTAAGTATCTCAGGCACACTGCATTTTAATTGTCTTCTGCCGTAATTATTGTGAAAACGAGGTTCATTAAGCATATTTTGGGCACGTCTTCTTGTATGAATTCCATGGTCAATTGGGCTTATAAATCGTCTATCGTCGTAGTACTCCAATATAAGAGTCATCTTAAAGATGTCTTTAATTTGAAGGGCTCTGAAGTTGTCATGTTCACTGCTTGCTCGAGTAGATGTATTTATCCGTTTGAGTGCTGCGTTTTGTAATTTTTGAAGTTTTTTTAAATGCGTTGCCGAAGCGTTGCCCCATGCGAGTATTCCATACCTCAGTTTGGATTCCACTAATGCATAGTACACTTGTTTTAATACATCGCTTGTGGCATGGTACTTTAAGTGGGTCAGCGCGTAAAGTGTCTTTCTCAAGGTAATGCGTAACTCCTCAGTATGCAGATTCCATATAAAATTGCTGTCTATTATGACTCCTAGGTACCTGTAGCTTTCCACTATCGCTATAGGGCAGCTAGCTGAAGAACTGCAGGAATTATTCCTGAAGTAGATTTGTTGCTGGGTTACTGCAAACTGCGGGTTTCTAATATGCATCATTTTGGTCTTTGATGCATTAATAGTTAGGCCCTGATCATGACACCATTTAGCTGCATTGTCAAATTCTTCTTGCATTATTGTTGTTGCTGCCTCCAGGGATCTATGGCACACTACAATTGCTGTATCGTCCGCATATGCAAAGGGTTTGGCTCTCTTAAAGGTGCGAAGAAGCTCATTGGCATATAGGATGAAAAGAATTGGCCCCAATTTCGATCCTTGTGGAACTCCGTAGGGTGCGTCTTCTTTATCACTATAGGTTTCACTGATCTTTATACAGTAAAACCGATTGTGCAGGTAGTCCTTTAGCCAGTCTGCCATCAGTCCTCGTATTCCAATACGTTCAAGAGCTTCAATTAGCTTAGTATGATTAAGCGTATCAAAAGCTTTACTGAAGTCCATAAAAACTATCAGTACGTGATAGCTCTTGTCCAGGTTTTCGTTAATGTAGTTAGCAAATTCGGCAAGTAGTTTACTTGTGCTCTTCGCTTTTTGAAAGCCATACTGACTTTCGTGTATGAGGGAATGTTTTTCCATGAAGTTTTGCAATCTTTTAACTACAACTTCTTCCAGACACTTTTCTACAACAGGTAGTATTGAAATCGGTCTGTAATTATTCAGTTGGCTCTTGTGTCCTCCTTTATATATTGGTCTGACAACGGCTGTTTTTAAAGTTTCTGGTACTTTTGCTTGTGTTATACTTAAATTAACTAGTTTACACAAGATTGGAGCAAAGGTTGTAACATGTTTTTTTATGTCAATTGCCCTAATTCCATCGATACCAGGTGACTTGGTTTCGCCAAGCAGATTAATTGCATTTATTATTTCCGATATATCGCTTTCTTGGAAAAAAATGGAATTATCTATTCTTCTGTTTGAGTGTATCGAGGTAATCGCGTCGCAATGATGTGTGATGTTTACAATTTGCTCTTTGAAATTTTTTGCAAATTCATTGGTAAGATTGCTCAAACACATTTGACCATTGAAGTTCTTAATGATTGTATCATCTAAACTAGGCTTTTTTCTCCCCAGAATTTCATTAACTAAACTCCATGTCTTGCGTGGGTCTAGTCTAGCTTCGTTGAACTTGTTTTTGTAATAAGCAGATTTTTGTACTATAATCTCTTTATTAAGTTTGTTACGAAACGTCTTGTAGTCCAACTCACAACGCCTATTCAATCTGTTGTTCTTCCATTTTTTATACAGTTCATCTCTTTTTTTGCATTTGACTTTTAACTCTGTAGTCATCCAAGGGTTGTTTTTTCTTTTGTTAATTACTGTTTTAACACATGTTGACTCATCGTAGATGTTTTTCATTTTTTTTACGAGTTTTCCATATAGAGAATCAGCATCATTTTCGGCAATTACATCATTCCAGTCTGCTCCGGAAATTAGCTCATCTACTTTGGCATTACAAATATGCTCCTTACCATTTCGTTGTTCTTTTTCTTTTGATTCATGCGAACTTGTAAAATAAAGGGTCGGGTAATGGTCCGTAATGCAGCTTTCAATCACCGCAGAGTTTTTTTTTTGGGTTCGCCGTATTGGATAAGATATGATCAATGATCGTTCTTGTTCCAGTTTTTGGATCTATTCTTGTAAACTCTGTTATGACATTTATCAAACCTAATGAGGCCAGCAATTCCAAGTATTCTTTTACACCATATAGGTCTGTGTCTTTCACATTTATGTTTACGTCGCCCATTATTATGATTTCGTTCTTTTTTCCCATAGGTGCAATTTTGTTTTTAAATTCTTCAATAAATGCTTTTTTACTAAAACCTGGTGGTCTGTATAATCCGAAAACATATTTGTATGCATTTTTCTCCTCGATGCGAATTAGAATGTTTTCGTAAGATGAGCTTTCAGACGTAAGACGTTCATACTTAACATCATTTCGAATTAACATTAAAATTCCACCACCTCTGCGTTTATCTCTATTCAGGAACTCACATTGAAATCCATTCAGTCTATAGAATCCCTCTTCTTCTTTGTCTATGTTCGTCTCGACTAAAACAATAACATTTAATACATGCACCATATGACTTATGTTCAAACAGAAATCATTCCAATTTTTGCGCAATGATCTTATGTTGAAACTAAAGTAACAACAAATATTTTTTTCTAATTCGTTTACATTGACGCTGGTAAAACCATTTATTACCCTACAATTCAAATCCACATATAATTCATCATTTCTATTTGTTTTCTCCATTCTCATGTTTAAATATAGTTGTGTTTCTTTTTGTTTATAAACACAGTGATTTCATTATTGTGTGCGTGTTATTTTCATCACATCGTTTACGGTACTTATTAGAATTGGCTGAGCACTCTCGTTTTGCCTAGCGAAAATTCTTCCCGCATTCTCCCAGACAAATCTCCAGTTTTCTTGTTTTGCTCTCTCTTTTGCCATCCACATCAATTTTTTGTTGTGTCTCGTCAGCTGATTATTGACGTAAACCGTAGCATCAGGCAGAGCTGCAATCGCTCTTGGGCAATTCGTGGTGTTCTTTATTATCGCTTTTAATTTAATGGATCTAGTTGAACGAGTCTGTTTAACAAATTTTGATTTGTTTATGCTTGATGCAAAAGTTGCTATTATGCACGATTTGTCTTTATTCTTTGTATTTGTTCGATAAATATCGGTGATATCAGTGTCTTTTATTTCGTGATTAATTGAATTTCCTATACATTTTATAATGTCCAATAAATCTTCTTGTGGAGTTGGGGGAATGTTTTTAATTTCAATATTGTTTTTTATCATGTGCTGCTCCAGTGTGTTGATCTGTGCTTGCATGTTTTCTATTATTGTGTCCTTTTGCTTATTGCATTCTTTGAGATCATTTAGCTCCTTGTTTATGTTTTCGATGAGGTCATTGTTCTTTTTCATGTGTGTGTTGAGTTCATCGTACTTGGCCGCTAGAAATTCACAGCTTGCAGCAATTTCTCTAATTTCTCCTCTCATTAAGCGGATTTCGGCTAGTAACGATGGGCTGTTCTCGGCTGAGATGTTATCAGCTGTTTTTTCAGGGGTGCTGTGTGCTCGTATTCTTTTAGCGGGTTGAGCCTGCTCTGCATGTGGCGTAGTTACTACCACATTGCTAACTGTGGCTGTCGTTACCACGTCTCCACTGTTCCTACAGGCTTGGCACTTCCACATATCTCTTCTTGTACCCATGGTTCTCCAAGATTTTTCTGTAACCGTAGTACACTCAAAGTGCAATTTGCGTTTACATAAAGAGCAAACAGCAAAGTCTCCATTGGAGGGGAGGTTGTCATCACACCGACCACACACATACATTGCTAAATAATTTCAATTAGGCGTTAGTATTACCGAAGTTTTAGAATTGAAAAATTTAAAATATGTTGCTATTAATTCAGAACTTATCGTTTATTTGTTTATCTATTTAATAAAGTTCACTGTCTTATGTTTTGTTGTAGTTTTAAGAAATATATACTTTGTCTTACAATCTAGTAAATTAATATTTCACAGAGTTAATTCACAACACGTCTTTACACTCTAAGCTCACAATAAGAACTGTATCTTGATGCTCAATTCATACGGGTATACCTGGTAGAGACATATAAAACGAAAGATACGCGGATAGTAGAAAATTGTGATATCTGTTTATCTGGCTTTAATCAAAATTCGGCAATAGACTTCCGTGAGGCGATACGTGTTGCTTCGATAGTGGGGGGTTCAAATTCGGTTTAGCATTTTTTTAAATTGAATTCCTTTTTATTAATTTGGTTTCGCATTTTTTTTATTGAATTGAATGTTAGTTTTAAGCTAGATTAAGGAAAAACCACGACCGCCTCCGCGGCTGGTCAGACACCCTCCCAATCAAGGTCGAGTACAGGTGAGGAAAAAAACGGCGTAACACGTAGTATATGAAGTTAGCGTAGCAAGCCCTCAAGATCAGACTGTAGCACGATGTTATCGTCAGTGCAATGGGCCCTCGAGTTAGCTAAATAATAAAGTTATCCATCCTGATTAGGTTTGCCTCATTGTACAAGACCTCGGTGGGATAGAGTTTTTTACAATAGGATTTATGTGTTCGATATAACCGGAGGTAGATCCGAAAGCATTGCCTTTTGGAAACAATAAGATCATTTTCGCACTCGTACAGTTGTAAGAGTACTTAAAAATCTAAACGGGCACACATCCGATGGCCCGGTTGGTATACCCCTCCCCCCAAGGTCTTCTGAAGAGCCGTTTTTCTACGCTGGCAAAATTACTGCGTAAGCTTTCCATTTGTCCTACTCTTCATGGCTCTTTCCAAGGAAGTGAAAAACAGCATTTGTCCTGCCCTTCCCAAAACAGCCAAAAAAGGGTGAACCATCATTCTAATTTCTAAGGTCATGGAAACGCTGATAAATCGCCAGCTTAGAAAATATCTTGAAACCGGGAAGCTTCTTAATAACCGGCAATACGGCTTCCGCAGCAACAGGTGTCCACTGGTTATTTGATAGCATATCTAACCGAAAAATGGAACCAATCTTTGCGCAATGTAGGCGAAAGCAAGATCGTTGCGCTTCATATTTCAAAAGCATTTGACAAAGTTTGACATTAGGCAGACAGAGTCTGGCATCAGGCAGACAGAGTCTGGCATCAGGCAGACAGAGTCTGGCATCAGATAGACAGAGTCTGGCATCAGACAGACAGAGTTTGGCATCAGGCAGATAGAGTCTGGCATCAGGCAGACAGAGTCTGGCATCAGGCAGACAGAGTCTGTCATGAGGCAGACAGAATCTGGCATCAGGGAGACAGAGTCTGGCATCAGGCAGTAAGAGTCTAGCATCAGGCAAACAGAGTTTGGCATCAGGCAGACAGAGTCTGGCATAAGGCAGACAGAGTCTGACATCAGGCAGACAGAGTCTGGCATCAGGCAGACAGAGTCTGGCATCAGACAGACAGAGTTTGGCATCAGGCAGATAGAGTCTGGCATCAGGCAGACAGAGTCTGGCATCAGGCAGACAGAGTCTGTCATCAGGCAGACAGAATCTGGCATCAGGGAGACAGAGTCTGGCATCAGGCAGTAAGAGTCTAGCATCAGGCAAACAGAGTCTGGCATCAGGCAGACAGAGTCTGGCATAAGGCAGACAGAGTCTGGCATAAGGCAGACAGAGTCTGACATCAGGCAGACAGAGTCTGGCATCAGGCAGACAGAGTCTGGCATCAGACAGACAGAGTTTGGCATCAGGCAGATAGAGTCTGGCATCAGGCAGACAGAGTCTGGCATCAGGCAGACAGAGTCTGTCATCAGGCAGACAGAATCTGGCATCAGGGAGACAGAGTCTGGCGTCAGGCAGTAAGAGTCTAGCATCAGGCAAACAGAGTCTGGCATCAGGCAGACAGAGTCTGGCATAAGGCAGACAGAGTCTGACATCAGGCAGACAGAGTCTGGCATCAGGCAGACAGAGTCTGGCATCAGGCAGACAGAGTCTGGCATCAGGCAGACAGAGTCTGGCATCAGGCAGAAAGAGTCTGGCATCAGGCAGAAAAAGTCTGGCATTAGGCAGACAGAGTCTGGCATCAGGCAGACAGAGTCTGGTATCAGGCAGACAGAGTCTGGCATCAGACAGACAGAGTCTAGCATCAGGCAGACAGAGTCTGGCATCAGGCAGACAGAGTCTGGCATCAGGCAGACAGAGTCTGGCATCAGGCAGACAGAGTCTGGCATCAGGCAGACAGAGTCTGGCATCAGGCAGGCATAGTCTGGCATCAGGCAGACAGAGTCTGGCATAAGGCAGACAGAGTCTGGCATAAGGCAGACAGAGTCTGGCATAAGGCAGACAGAGTCTGGCATCAGGCAGACAGAGTCTGGCATCAGGCAGACAGAGTCTGGCATCAGGCAGACAGAGTCTGGCATCAGCCAGACAGAGTCTGGCATCAGGCAGACAGAGTCTAGCATCAGGCAGACAGAGTCTGGCGTCAGGCAGTAAGAGTCTAGCATCAGGCAGACAGAGTCTGGCATCAGGCAGACAGAGTCTGGCATCAGGCAGACAGAGTCTGGCATCAGGCAGACAGAGTCTGGCATCAGGCAGACAGAGTCTGGCATCAGGCAGACAGAGTCTGGCATAAGGCAGACAGAGTCTGGCATCAAGCTTTCGAGAAGAGGAAATGCGTGCTTTTGGCGTCGATGAATCTCTTCTTCAATGGATTAGAAATTACCTTTCGAATGGTTCAACACAAGTTGTAATGGATGTGTTCAAGTCTGATATTCACCATATTAACACTAGTGTTCCCCAGGGCTCCGTTTTATCCCCGACACTCTTCTTCATTTTTTTATATGATGTCCTTTTTATCACTTATCCAGCTCACTCCTTCCCTGATGACAGTACCCTCAGTTTTTCATATTCATCGACGAAATGTTGCGTCTCTATCACTACTTTAACGCTATACTAGGGTTGCCTTTTATATTTCGGGATTAGAGAACAAAAACAAATATTAATCATCGAAAATAGCTTTATTGTTTTTCAAAATATTCCCCATAAAGAGCTATACACTTTTGCATGCGTTTGAACCAATTGTCGAAGCACTTTTGCCACTCGGATTGCGGTGTCTCCAAAACATGCATTCTGAACGCATCAACCGCTTCTTCAAGTGTCGGAAAACGTTGACCTCTCATTTTATTTTTTCGTGCGGGAATAAAAAGAAGTTATTCGGTGCCAAGTGGATGACTCATCAAATTATAGTTTTGAGTGGTCAAAAATGCAGTTGTTTGAGCCGATGTGTGAGAGCTCGCATTGTCGTGGTGAACAGTGAAGAGATCTGTCTTCGGTGGTTGATTTTACAGATTTCTTGGAAGACAACTGACATACAAATGGCTGTGTACCACTCAGAACTGACTGTTCTGCGTTGTTCTAGTGGTTGCGACATGTCCAGTTTTTTCGAAAAAAAGAGGCGACTCTTTGCTTGGAAGTGCTTCGTGCGCGATCAACTTTTGTTGGATTTGGCTCAATTTGAAACACCCATACAGTAGACTACTGCTTACTTTCGAACTCATACTCATAAATCCACGATTCATCACCTATCACGATGTCATAGACGTGTTTCGAAGCACCGCGATCGTAGTTTTGGAGCATTTCTTTCTTTCTTTCTTTTTTTGAGCGATTGACAAATTGTGTGGGATCCAAGGCGAACAAATTTTTTGACCGTCAAAAGTTCATGCACTATTGAATGTATGTTGTTCCACTAATGCCTAAGGTTGTCTCAATCTCACGATAGGTCACATGACGATCTTGCAATATTAGTTGGCGGACAGGATCCATGGTTTCAGGAACAACAACTGATTTTGGACGACCTTCACGAAATTCGTCTTGGAGTGAACTACGACCTCGGTTGAATTCACCATACCATCGATAAGCACTGGTCCTTGATGGAGCTTCATCGCCAAAAATTGATTTAAGTTCATCGATGCACTGTTGTTGGGTGAATCCACGTCGAAAGTTGTAAAAAATAATCACATGAAAAATTTCACGATTTAATTAAATTTTTTGGGCCAGATGAATCCTTTAAGTTACTGTAAACAACACAAATAGCGCTCGTATGTCAAAACGTTCTGAGTACGTATAACCTCAAAAATGTCAAAATTTACGATAGAGCTGGCAGTTTCCAGATTGCAACACCAGGGTTGTCTAATCCCGAAATATAAGAGGTAACATTCGTACAACAGAATGCAATCGTAGTACACGCTAATTCCAACATCCATGTACGGAACACTCGCATCGGCTTGAGTTACATGAGAAAGTAACATGCAACAAAATATTGAATTCATGTCTGAATCGCAGCCCTTTGTTGGAGTTCTTATCGTATGGAGGAATGAAACAGGTTTTTCAGAAATGTAGACAGATGCTTGGTTTAGAAATGGAATTACTCACGGGTCCAAAGGCTAGTTGGACTTTTCATCAACATCTACCGAGGTGACTGTTGACACGAGTTAAAATACACCCTTCTTTAAAATGATATAGAAAAGATTTCTATTAGACTGAATAAGTTATTTCAAAGATATAGATCTATAGGTCTATAGGTCTTGCAATCAATCTGACAATCACTTGATTACAAGTTTAATACATGAAATATAAAGCTTACTAGTTACTTTGGCATACGTATGAAATTATTTAATTTATTTTTTTTTCTCCTATAGTTACTTATTTATACACCATTATTCATATTTACCCATATATTTATTTATTTATTTATTTTTGTTTCTATATTTATTTATTTACTTATTTTTTTTATATATTTATTTACTTATTTATTAATTTTTACTTATTTATTTATATTATTTATTTATTTCTTTATTTATTTATAATATTTATTTATGTATAATTTTTGTTATTTATTTACATTGTCGTATATTTAAGATTATTTATTTATTTATATTAGCATATCTCCTTTTTTTATTATTATATATATATATATATATATATAAATATATATATATATTCTTTTTTGTTTTTTTTTTTATTTATTCGTTATATAGTGTTACTTATTTTCTAACACACATATACATATATATTTTTATTTACTATACAGTTAAGAAAATAATCGATTTCTCTGAAATCAAGAAATACCATCACCACCTCCCTTTACTTTGTGACGTTTCAGTCCTTGGTATTTATTTTTTTTGTTGTTTTTATTTTTTTTGTTGTTTAAAAGAGGTTTTTATTAATAGCTTTTCCTCTCCAATAATTATATTAACACATTTAACTTGCCAATAAACATATACATTGTCAGTAGTAAGGTTCAGGATAACCAAATCTCTGTAAATTGTGCAATAGTGTACTTAATGTAAAATGTTTAACTTAATAAAAAACTAAAAAAAAAAAAAAAAAATGTCAAACTATACGATAGAGCTGGCAGTTGACAGATTGCAACACTAGGGTTGCACAATCTCGAAATACAAAAAGCAACCTTCGTATCAACATAAAACGCCCTAATCAGTTAGTCAGCTGAATTCCTCACCTTCAAGAATTCACTCGCAATACCCGCCTCGCTTAGAATGCTCACCCGTTAAGCTCTTACGCTCACTTTCGGGCGTACAGTTAAGTTTGCAGACTCGTTCTTCAGCCGCACCACACGAATGTGGAATGCTCTTCCCAGCCCAACTGTTCACCCTATCATACTCCACAGGCCGCCGTGGCATAGTGGATAGAGTGCGACGCTCACACGCCGAAGGGTCGAGGTTCGATTCTCTGCTGAATACCTCGATTTTTTCACGGCACCACCTGTTTCGAGCTGCTGACAACACTCAAAGAGTAATTACTGTCTAAGAAAAAGGTTCTCGAATCTCGCCGTTCGGAGTCGGCAAAAAACTTTAGGTCCCTTCTCCTCATGAGGGAACAGTAGCGCGCACAACATGAGTAGTTGATGAGCTAGCTAGGCCCTGGTCTCCCTGTGGACTGTAGTGCCAACAGTCATTATTTATACTCCACAGGTATTTAAAACCAATGTGCATCGGTACCTCCTTACCTTCTCTTCCTCTATACTTTCCGCCCGTGTTGTGACTTAATTCCGATCATTTTACAGTGTAAACAATCCCTATTATAAAAAAAAAACTTGAAACTTGAAAATTTGAACCACTTTGTACAATGAGGGGCATGGAACAGACCCCTTTACTCTACAGTAAAGTTGGCTGCTTCAAAACAACCGAATTGTCGCAGCAAAGGCTTTCTTAGCTTTCGTCTTTTAAGAAATGTCGAGTTCCACCGACGCTGTGGCCTGTAATGACAGCTATTATGATCCGTAGGCGCATTCTGTCTAGTCTGATATGGCAGGCAGTTCATGTCGAATTGAGCTGTGTGCATCTTTCTTTTGTTGTCTTGCATCTTTGGTTTTGTGCCATGATTGAATGTTGTCATGTCGTGAAAAGGCCGCCGGGAGTCATATGTGTTTCCTAGAATCTGTTTTCACTCTCCTCATGAGAATAAAATTTTGTAATAAAAAGCTCAGAGCTGCAGTCTCTCACCAACCAAGGGCAAGCGGAAATTCAAGGCAAACCACTCCAGCCAGGAGTATTTAAAAGAGGAATGGCATTGCAGCCATAAGAACCCCCTCAGATACTGCATCACGAGTCCAGTAACCAGCAGGGTTTGTCTGCAAAGGATATCGATTGCAATGCCATCCGTTCATGGAACGCCTCTCCTCCGGATGAGTGTGTGCGCTCGTCTGATGACCCAGCCACAGCACCAGTCAGAGTAATTAAAACTTCCATCACGAAATCAATTACAAACGATTGTAATCCTTCTTCTGCATTCCAACTCCTCGAGGAGCAAATAAATACTCATCAAGTGCCTGCGAGCCGAGTCTCGGAGTCAAAAGAAACTCCCCCACCCGTCGCCTTCGCACACACTGAAAGTCTCCAAGTCAATACCGATTCCTGGCAATCAATTGAATGCCAAGTGCGAGTTGGTTTCCTCTCCGCAGGGGATATTGGATTGGACTTGGAGTCTGTTTTTTTTTTTTTTTTTTTGCAAACATCTCGCCCATCAACCATCAGCCGTCACCCACCACCCTTTTCGCTAATGTTACCAGGAGCACTTCGAGACATTTGTCTGTTATTGCCCGCATAGAAAAAGATAATTTCCATCGGTCCCGGCGCCCCAGACAAAAAATGACATTTTGCGAGAATATTTTGCGGCAACATCGCGCCACTCTGCCACAAGTGAAAAGTCGTAAATGTTTATGAGACATGACGCGTACGCAGCGGTGGGTGTCATGTCATGTGCCACAGGAAGGTGTCAGTTGCGTTGGCATTCGGTTTTTCTATCACTTCCTGAATTGTTATTTTATGCATAAGTCGTCCCGGCGGCGGCAATAAAAGTCCACACAACACGCACTTTAAAAATTGCCAAGCATTTGAATAAACCGACAATAATGACATGCCATCCTGGGGTGGGGGCTTGTCGGAGGAGGCGGCGCGGCAGCTTTGCAATTTTAATAAATTTATCACGCCTAACAAAAACAATGTGCGGTAAGTGAATGAATTTTTATTTTTGTTCTTATGGCTGGGGAGGCAACTGGAGGATTTCATCGCGCTTCCGAGTGTACATCTGGGCGGATAGTAACGGAAGCAGTTTTTGAGGGACTGTTGATTGAGCGGCTATGGCTGGAATGATCATCGAGAAGGTGTGACCTTCACACTCTTAATTTCTACATCTGTCTTCACTGTTATTCACACAGAGTTTTGAGAAATCCTTTGGCAGTAAATTAGGGTTTGCCTAGAGTGGTCCGTTGTCCATTTCTTGATTTTTACACCTGTCTTGTGACGCTTAATCCTTTAAGGAGAGGATCTCAAGCTTCTTTAACAGCCAAACGTCTGGTGCCAAGAAATGGAGGGAGCAACAGTTTAATGACAGCTCTCACTCATAAGGGGACTTTATCGAAAAACGATACTGGATGAGCAATGTCTCATTATGGACGTAAGGTAGATAGAAGCCTTCTCTAATCAGATTATATTAGAAGGCGGGAGGGTAGTTAGGAATCAGCTTTGGTTGGCAAAACACATTTGCGGTAAGAGCATAGGCCCTAAATAGCTGTATTTCGATTTTTTCCTTTTATAACCGTCTGGAATCAAAGCAAAGAAGATGAATACTTCCATCACATTCTCTCTTACCTTCCTTTTATGAGAGTGATAAGTACAGGAATACCAGGTATACCAGTATGAAGTGAGCATCAAGATACAAATGTCTCGATAGGCAACATTTTTTGTGAACGAGCCCTTATTTTTTTTTGTTTGCTTGCTATGACATCTGTGAAAAATATTTAGTATACATCAAGTCATTGAACAGACCAAGAATGATAGAAAAAGAGATTGCGCAATAGATTGTTCAATTTTTTTTCGTTCTGCGCAGCTTACGTCACGAGAGACTTCTGATTTGACATCTCTTTGTTATTGTTTAATATCTTCATACAAATTGAAGCAGGAAAAGTTATTAGTTGATTTTTTTCTAATATTATTCACGTTTAAGAACTTTTTAACATAAAATAAGTTTTAAGTGTATATCCAATTGAGTTAATTTGACTATCCAATTACTTTCCAAGCTATTAAGTCAAGCATTTTGCATGCAGAGTGGAAAAAATTTTCACAGAGTTTCGTAAAGCAATAATCATAATTGTGTAAAGTTTTAGAATTGCCATTAATAAATCAATGTAACTAAATTTTATTATTTCATGTCTTATTTCCAAAAGAGTAATGTAACAACCAAGTTATCGAAATAAAAGACGAGATTTAAATTTTGAACTAGTGGACAGTTTTATTATATTTTCTTTTTTTCTGAATTGAAACTCTGTAATTTAATTGTTGAGTTTCCTCATCCTAAAATACATTCGTGCTCTAAAATAAAGTTTTTTTTTTTATTTTCTTCCCACAATTCACATTTTCGGTCAATTCCAAATGTGTCTTAAGATATTCGGGGGAAATCAAGAGGTCATCCCCATTCACACTTTCGAAAATTTCTTCGAGTTGCTTCATGTGAACCATTAGTGCAGATGTGAGTTTATCCAGGCCTTCTTCGTTGAGATGGTTAACCCACGTAAAAGTCGTGTCCTTATTTTGAAGAACACGTATGTCGGGAATTTCATCCCCCAACTTATGGCAAATATACCCAGCCAAGTTTTCAAGCCCATCGTGAGCTAAAGATTCCAATTCATTGTCCACCTGGCCGTAGACATGAGTGTTCGGATGATTTATAATTATACTCTTAAGTATCGTACCTTAAAGTAAAAAGAATATTAACTTATTTATATAATTCAGATATGTATGTAGACAAAACATTACTTGTAAGAGTACATTCGGAAACTAAGTCAGGCGTGTCATCCGAAGCAACTGTTTGGTCACCTAAATGAGAGAGATGTGAGAAAAGAGTTTTGTAGCCGTTTTAACTTTCTGTCTTTCAGTTCAAATAACGTTTAAATGGCCTGCCGATATCTTATGGACTGACATTCAGACGCTGTGCGCGTTAGAAGCGTAAGGATTGTTTTTTTTTTACTTCCTTTACATTTATTTTAAACCCTTGGTCAATAAAATGATTCCGAAAGAGTTTAATCAAATGTCAATGCCACTGTAATAAAATTGTGAGTTAATATGAAAATAAATAAACAAATCATCTTGCCCATTTCAAATTGTAAATTTCTTTCAAAACTATCCGCAGTGAAATGTGCACTTATCCTTTCTCCTGCATAAGTGAATCCACTGCTTCCGTAGGATGTTGTGTTTTGGAACCGAATAAAACCGTACATTCGGTTTTCCCTTGTCGTTGTTTGCATTGCAGACAAACACAGCACACCTCATTTTCAAAAATGTCTCTTTATTTAATTGTTAATAAATTACAAAATATTTTTCAATTATTTTTTTTTCAAATAAACGTGCTGAAATCGCAGTCAAACCTGACATCCGTATATAAAAAGTAAACATCCGTTGTCTCAGCCTACCTCATCAAAAATTGACAGAAGGTGACAGATATGCGCAATGCGTAATCTGTATTTCTATCATTCTTGGAACAGACAACATTATATTTTTTCATCGTGTTAAAAATGTCGAGTTTTGTACCAGAAAGTGATGATTTGCGGAAAGCCTTCATTTTTTGTTTTCATTTGAAGAAAAGTGCTGCAGAGTCGCATCGAATGCTTGTCGAGGCATATGGTGATCATGCTCTATCAGAAGCAACAGGCAAGAGATGCTTTCAACGGTTCAGAAATAATGATTTTGACGTGAGAAATGAAGAACGTGGAAAACCACCAAAAAAGTTTGAAGATGCCGAATTGCAATCGATATTGGATGGAGATGACACTTTGGGTCAGAAGCAAATGGCAGCAATGTTAAATGTTGCACAACAAACAATTTCTGACCATTTAAAAGCGACGGGAAAGATCCAAAAGTGTGAAAAATAGGCGCCACGTGAATTGAATGAAAGACAGATGGAAAACCGAAAAAACACTTGTGAAATTTTCCATCAAGGACACGAAAGAAAATCGGTTTTGCATCGGATTGTTACTGGCGATAAAAAATGGATTTATTTTAAGAATCCTAAACGGAAAAAATCATGGGTTAATCTGGGACAACCATCAACATCGACTGCAAAACCAGATCGATTCGGCAAGAAGACAATGCTGTGTGTTTGGTGGGACCAGAAAGGTGTGCTGTACCACGAGTTCCTAAAACCTGGTGAAACCCTTAATACTGATCGCTACCGACAACAAATGATCAATTTGAATCATGCATTGATCAAGAAACCACTAGAATTGGCCAAAAGACACGACAAGGTGATATTGCTCCATGAAAATGCACCTGCACACAAAGCAAAACCGGTTCAGGATACAATCAAAACACTTGGCTGGGAGCAGCTAGCCCACCAGCCGCATTCACCAGACTTAGCTCCTTCCGACTACCATTTGTGTTTATCGATGAGACACGCATTGGCTGAGCAGCACTTTGATTTCTACGAAAAGGTCGAAAATTGTGTGTCTTTAACAGACGAACAATTTTATTAGCGTGGTATTAACAAATTGCCAGAAAGGTGGTCAAAATGTGTAGAAAACAATGGCCTATACTTTGAATAAAATGTTTTTACTTTCCCATTAAGAATTAGAGTTTTATTTTCAAACATAAAACATACCTGGTATTTTGCGTTGATAAGCTCTAACGTGCTGTCGGCTCTTTGCTTCACATAGAAGTTTCGTCTGCAGCTATGTTTCACTACATAGTGCGTTGTAAAGGAATATAGTTGTTACTCTTTCGAGCTACAGACAACACTCAAAGAGTAATAACCGTCTAAGAAAGCTTATCAAATTTCGCCGTTCGGAGTCGGCAAAAAACTGTAGGTCCCTTCTACTCGTGAGAGAACAGTAGCGCGCACAACACGAGTAGTTGATGAGGAAACTAGGCGCTGATCCCCCTGTGGACTGTAGCGCCAACAATTATTAATTAATTATTATTAAAGGAATAGTTAAGCTCGTATGATAAAGGGTACAAAAGTAATGTAAATTTTACATCAGGAATGGAGTCCCACAGACACTGTTTTTGACCCTGTTTGGTTTGAACTTTTCTTAAACCTTTAATTCCATAAAAGTCCTCTCGTCCTTTCAACAAATGATGGTTTAACTCGCACTGAATTTTCGATGATCCCAAGCACAGCATTTCCTATAACACTTCTCTCATAGACTGATGATGCGATCAATAACCCAACTGCGCCGCTCAGACAAAGTCGACTAGCTCTGGACAGAAACTGAGTCAGCAAGAGAATGAACGAGAATTTTCACGGATGGTTCCAAGGCGATGGAGGTGTCTGGAGCTAATTTGGTAGGAAGATTCATTTCGTTGAGACACCGCGGGATCATGGAAATCGTGGAAGGAATAGGCAGAGGCATTCATAGTCCCTAGTCAACATGCCACACCAGCCAGCACGATCTTTCGCTAGCTGTCTCCAATTGCGCACTCCAAGTTGTTTGAGGTCCTCCTCCACTTGTGTGCGCTACCTAGCCTAGGACATCCTCTTTTGCTATGTCCCACGATTCATATTCGAAGACCTTTCGGGCCACGTCGAATATAAGACGCGGGAATGGAAACATTTTCAGTACTTAAAATGAATTTTTGTATTTTATGTAGCCAGGTACTGGAGTAGCCCACGGGCCTAAAAAAAAAACTTCACATCGATGTCATATGACTTGCTCAACATCGTTTAAAACGATTGTACTTAACTAAGTTAATACCAAAGTCCTGATCCGCAATACTAGCTTGCGCCGACGACAGTTACGTGATTAAGCAAACCCTGTAAACCGTCAATAAGGCGTGTGCTGGTATTGTTTCAGAAGCGGCCAAAATGGGTCTGGTGGTAAAAGAGGACAAAACCAAGTACATTCTGTCGTCAAGGAAGGACACACAACATCGACGACTCTGACAAAACAGCACACTAGATGACAGAAACGTACAGGTAGTCAAGAACTTGGTTTAAATCGGCTTCGCGGCAAAGAGGGACAACAACGTACGTACTTAAATCAAATGTAGAATCACTCTTGCCAATCGCTGCTGCTTTAGCCTCAAGAGAAAATTGAGTAATAAAGCCCTCTCTCGAAAGCCACATCTGGCTTTGTATAACAGCTTGATTATCCCAGTCCTACTTTATGATGTGGAAACGTGGATGTTACTAAAAGCGAAGCTTGTGTTTTTTTTTCGAGAGAAAAATTCTGCATACGATTTTTGGTCGTGTTAACGTTGATGGCGCTTGGACGAGAAGATGCAACGCCGAACTTTGTGGGCTGAACGGCGGCATGCGCCTGTCAAGTGTCGTTGGGTATAACGCTAAAGATGGATAGACCATGTACAACGTATGGACATCACTACTCCAGCTTAAGAATCGTTTGAGTCCGAGCCATTGGGACAACGTGAACGAGGACGGCCTGGGATAAGATGGCGCGCACAAATGGAAATGGACCTCAATCAACTTGGACCCCGGATCTGGTAGCTGTTTGAAGGGGTATGTTGGTTTGAGTTCTTGACCCACCGTAAGACTTAACCCAAATTTAGAAGTATTTCTTACTTGTCCCTATGTTGTGTAGTAAGTCGTATGTTCAAGCAGATTAAAATCTCACATCCACTGCGTGTGAACTGGTTCTCTGGCTCTGAAATACAGTGCTGTTGTTCGTTTGGAATGCCGACGGAAGGACAGTCATACAAAAGACAACGTGGAAAAATATTGAAAAGTAAAAAGTGAAAGTTTGTTGAAATGAGAGTTTTTACCGAAAAAAATCTCGTGCAATCTAAGCGACAAGCAAGCTGCTCCCCTTAATCCACTGATCACTGATAATGTTTAAGTGTACCACGTGAACACGTCTAAAATGGGCCTACCTACCCTTTCAGTGTCTCATCATTTGTGACCCAACTCTCAATCTAATCAAATCACTCCCTTGATCCTTTTCCAGAACCTTATGGGTTAAGTTAAATTTTCAAGAAGAGAAGATGACAAAGGTCACTCCGGGAACAAAAATGTTTCCCCCTTCTAGAGTCTGAGATTTTAGTTTAATTTCCCTAAGTCATTTGTCACCCAGCTCTGGTAAATAAAACTTTAGTCAACAATCGATTGCAAACCATGCTCATTCCATTCTCCATTCCTAGCATAAGAAGATAAAGAGATAGAACGTTGACACAGTTCGAATAATCGAAAGAAAAAAAAAAGAAACAAAAATTGTTTGCAGCCAAAAACCTTCTCTCTCTTCCCACGGACGTCACCCACGCAGCCACTATCTCCCTCAAAAATAAACAAGTTCATGCTTGATCCCTGTCCCTGTTGTGATGACAAATAAATTATCCCTCGTCCGCCGCCCACCCCAACCGTCGTGCGAATGAGTGCAGGAGGAACATGTCTAATCACATGTCCAAGAGCGGCCTCTATCACATCAACCAATCGGTCCCATATATCACAAAACCGGCGATCACATCCAACACTTGAAGGGCTCGACTGTCTGTGCGCGCTGCGGTCCTGGGAGTGAGTTGCTAAGTCTGAAGCTAGCGCACCCACATAAATAATTAACGAAGTTGCCTCCCGGCCGTCGTGCACGTCATAATTCACCGCAACAACTCGTACATACACATGCAACCGAGTCCTGCCTCCCTGCTCGCAGATAAGATGTTTTAATATTTATGACAACATACGAGTGATTTACGAGACCGGCAATCTGGCCGAAAATAATTCCATTCCGACACAGGACTGCTCCTGGTGATACCCGCTACGCGCAGCGAGGGTGTCGTGCCGCAGCGGCGACGGTAGGTGAGCAAGTGACCAGAAATTACTTTATTATCTCCGAAACTACTTTCCACTGGATGATGTTAAAAGTCCACTCGCAGAGGTCGTCTCGAGCCGGAGCAACCCCCGGAGTGGGCCGGGATGACATCACGCGTGTGGAGTATGCCGCACCAGCAGCTGCCCGACGCCCAGCGCACTCCCAAGGTACCACAGTCGAAATCAATAATGACAGGTTCGATAAAGATTTATGGTCCCGTCGAGGAATCCGCTTGGGACAAGTGGACAGGAGCACACCCACACCCGTGCCCATCCACTGCGAAACCTTATCACTCACGAGGCCACTGTGGGACTCAGTTGGTAGCCGCCGTGGAGTGGTTCATTTACCGCTGCCATAAGTCATCTGTGCTCCGTTTTGGCGGGGGTGGCAAGAGTGGGCTCACTGCGTTAAATAATAAATGTCGACCGAGTGCAGATTTCAGCTGATAGGCCACTTCACCCCGGAATGTCAATTGATCAAATTATCGCTGGACGAGCAGCAGGCTGTGTGCTGTGCACGGGAGTGGGCTGTAAATCATGATAAGGAAGTGCGTTGAAGGTGACACTTGCTCAAGGACAGAGTGCTCGGCCATCGAATGAAGCCTCCAAACACCCACAACTCGAAGAATACGAAACGAAAAGAAATCACAGCCGGTATCCACCACCAGCACAGGACATTTGTCAAATTGCCTAATCACCAGGCATTACCCCCTCCACGTAGCTCATCCGGAATTCCATTTAGAAAAGGTCAACTCCCCGGCACAATTGTTTCGCAAGACCCCCACTGCAGGATAATTACAAGATGATCCTTGTAATTTCTTTTCTGCTTCCACCCCCTCCCCCACGCCGCGATTGGGAAAAATTCCGCGAAACAAAATTACGTGATTCCTTACAAAACATCTGCCGACTGAAGAAAAAAAATAAAAAGCAACCGTAGACCCCAACTCGTCGACGCGCCGCCCCGGCAACCAAAGTGCTAGCCTCTCGCTGGCGGCCATTTATCATTGTTGAGTCGTCCTTAACGGGCGTCTAATTACTAATTAAGGTTGACATGTGGTACCAAAACCGCGTGCTGGCCACCATTGCCACCGTTGGCACCGCCATCAACGCCAACACCGTTTGCTTATTAACCGACAGAGCACTGCTCAACCCCGCACTTCACACACACCCCCACACAAAGGTCCTTGAAATGCTGAGATGAGGTTTTCGAAAGGTGGCTCTGGCTTGGTTTTGCGTGAGGGTGAGATATCGGTTGGGGGCCGTGGATAAGCCGACATGCAGAGCAGGGCAGGAAAAGGAAGAAAAAAAAACGAAAAAGGACACGCGGCAAATTGAAGAAACATGACACCGCCACTTAATTTACAATTCATTCGGTTGGCGGCGGCGGCTTAATTGGCGGTCGGAATGGGATCGCTCGCGACTGCTTGGCATTTGTGCTTTGTCTTGGTTAAATGATTTAATTACGTTATTTGTCTTGGAAGGAAGGAAGGAAAAAATGACAGCAGTCCGAGGACGATTAATTGTAAGAAATTGGATTGGCTGGATTATTGCGTGTGATGATACCTGCTTTAGGACCTGTTCACAGTGGACTGCTTTAAAGCGAAGGTTTTGATTTCGTAAGAAGGCAGATCTCCGCCATGTTGGGTAACGTTGCAAATGTTGAGAAAGATCTTTTATAAAACAATAAAAGGGCCGTGGCGTAGTGGGTAGAGTGCGACGCTCACACGCCGAAGGTCTAGTTTCGATTCCCGACTTAACACCTCGAATTTTTTTCACGGCACCACCTCTTTCAAGCTGCTGACAATACCCAAAGATTCAGGACTGTCTAAGAAAGCTTCTCAGTTTTTTACCGTTCGGAGTGTGCAAAAAACTGCATATTCCTTCTACTCATGAGTGAGAGCTAGGCCTTGGTCCCCCTGTGGACTGTCACACCGAACAATTATTTTTGAAAATAAAAGGGACTGCAAGATATGACGACAACACCAGGGAATAAGATATGACAATGTGGGTCTACGCAGCATTTTGCTCTTCGTCTATGCGTAATAAGAGGTATAATCTGGTGGGATAAGGACATGCAGCTGTCGGCGAATAGTACTGAAAGTTAGAGGTCCTTTCAGATATGAAGAAGTGTTTAAAGTCGTTGTCAGGATAATGAGGCAAGTGTGCGATCCTTTATTGACATTGGATGACACAAGGAAGCCTTTCCTTTAACTACTCGTGTTCTGTGCACTATTCTTCTTCCCCAAGTTAAATTTTCACGGAATTTTTCCTTAAATTTTGAAAATCTTATTTTAACAACAGTAGGGACTCCTTAAGTGTTGTCAGTTAAACGATGTGCCGGGAAACTGAACTTGGGATCTTACAAGTGTGAGTGCTGCAGTCATCCCAATTCACCACATCGGCAACCCTATATTTTACGGCGCTACAGTCCACAGTGGACCAGAGCCTTGCTTGCTCATCAACTCCACACGTTTTGCACGCCACTGTTCTTTCACAAGTAGAAGTGACATACAGTTCTTAGCCGAATCGGAACGACGAAGTTTGAGAACCTTTCTTAGACAATTGTGTGTTTGATTGTTGTCAGCAGCTCTAAAGAGGTGCAAAATTCGAGGTTATGAGCCGGGAGTCGAACCTAGACCTTCGGCATGTGAGCGTCGCACTTTTCCTACATTTCACGGCGGCCACGACCCTCTTCAAATACGATCTCTAAAAAATGAGTCCTCCCTTGCATTGATTCAATAAATGAGGCATTCTTCGCTGTCGTCGGGATTCACGAACCGGTGACCTCCCAAGAAATGATAAACTACAGTCGTAAAAGCCAGTAGTCGCTAGCAGCAACGTCTGGAGAATACGGTGACTGAAAAATTTTAGAAATTAAAGTTTCCTAGTAGTTTTTGGAAGCTACAGCGATGTAGGCCAAGCGTCAGCATGTTGCAAAATCGCCTTATCTAGTCTTTCGGTCATATCTGTCTGGTTTTCAGGCAGTAGTTGTAGTCGATGACGTTTCCCATCGGAGGGCTCGTATGGTTTCAACAGCTCATAGTACATCACCTCCCTGGTGGCACCATATGCTGAGCATCACCTTTGAAAGATGATGGAACGGCTTCCCCAGGCTTGACAACGTATATAGTCTTTCTAAGGTCATGATCACTTCTCATCTCTAGTCACGAGTTATTTTTTTTTTAAATTTTACCCAACATCTCGACATTGCTTTAGTTGAACTTCAAGAAGGATGAACAAATTGTCGTGCACCAAATTGAATGGAGCAGAGTGTGTCTTCATTTCGACAGCCTAATTTTTCAAACTTCACGCCCCGGAAAATCCCAGTAATAAAGCAAAATGTTTTTATATTTTTTATGCAGTGCACGGCTCAAATGCAATCTTTGTAGTCGATAACGTTTCTAATCAATGGTTTTGCCTGGTGTAGGGCAGTTCATAACACACCCCACACGTATGGTCACATCATATGCGGAGTAACAACTTTAAACAGTGGTTGGTTGTCTTTAGTGTCGATGTAGGCGATGACGGTGAACCCGTTCCACCAGGCTTTGCATAGTATTTTTTCTTCTTGGGCCTATGACAGCATATTCACATTTCATTTGAAGTCAAGATCCAGTTTAGAGTTTCTTCCTTATATGACCTTGAAGAAGACGAAAAATTGCCTTTCGACATCTCTCGGTTTCAACTAGAATGACACTTAATTTCCTTTTTTTGAATAAATCAAAACTTTCTTTAATCAAAGGAAAATTTTTTGCTGAGTCACTCACAACAGTATTGGAGTTCACTTTGCACTTACACGGATCTCCATCCAGTAAAGCCCTCAGGTCCTCATGTTGAACTTTTGTAGTTGGCCAAGATGCTTTTCGACTTTGGCGCTTAAATTGCAATTTTTGAAGCGTCAAACTCGCTCTCTCCATAAACAATCAATGGGCTTCAGCTGTACTCTTCTCCCAATTAAAAAAGAAAATCAAACTTCCCACAAGCCCTGTTTACTTAAGACAAATTCGTATATTTTTCAAAGTGGGAAAAAAAATGTTGTCTTAAACAGACACTGATGTATAGTAATTAATGCCGACACAGGTCACACATTTCCAATAAATAGAGTCACAACTTCCAAGACCATCCACAACTTGCAGGTGGCGCCACCTATTGAAAACGAACTAAATTAATTTGTTCCATCAATAAAATTTTAAAACGATTAATTTGTAAATTTATTTATTAAATAACTGTATGGCGCGACAATCCACAGGGGACCAGGGCCTAGCTTGTTCATCAACTACTCGTGTTGTGCGCGCTACTGTTCTCTCACGAGTAGATCTAAAGTTTTTTGCCGACTTCGAACGGAGAAATTTGATAAGCTTTCTTGGACAGTCTTTTCGAGGTGTTTGGCCGGGAATCGAAACTAGACCCTCCGGCGTGTAAGCGTCACACTCTACCCACTACACCACGGAGGCCACCATTCTTCTTCACACTACACACTTAAAGTTTCATGAGAATGTTTAGATTCAGGGAAGCTTCAACTACGCAGACATGGGCCGATAGACTTTGACTCGTTTGCCTGTAATGTAGAAACTGAGACAAGCAGATTGTGTGGAGTGCAAGAATACAGCAAAAATTTTTAATCCTCTACAATCGCTCTCAACTAGAAGTATTTTCCAAAAGGAAGGCGAGAAAATTAATGTCAAACTATAAATAAGGCGTACTATCCTGATTTGCAGCAGTATCGGAAGGGCTAAACATGCGTTCAGCATGTTTTCCCAAATCCGAAAAAGTAAAGTAACCGCTTAATCTCAGGAAAATAGAACACAAGGGAAGTGGAAGACCAGGAAAGTGGAATACCAGAAAAGTGGAGCACGAGGAGAGTGGAACATCAGTAAAGTGGAACACCAGGAAAATAAAGCACCAGGGCAGTGGAACGCCAGCAAAGTGGAGCACCAAACAAGGAGAACATCAGGAAAATGAAACACCAGCAAAGTGGAACACCAGCAAAGTGAAACACATGGAAAGTGTAAAACCAGGAAATCGGAACATCAGAAAAATGAAACACCAGCAATGTGGAACACATAGAAAGTGCTAAACCAGGAAAGTGGAACATCAGCAAGATGAAACACCAGCAAAGTGGAACACAAGGAAAGTCGAACAGCAGTTAAGTGGAGCACAAGAAGAGGAGAACATCAGGAAAGTGGAACACCAGGAAAGTAAAACACCAGAAAATTGGAACACAAGGAAACTGGAATATCAGGAAAGTTGAGCACCAAAAAAGGAGAACACTAGGAAAATGAAACACAAATGAACACCAGCAAAGTGGAACACCAGTTAAGTGGAATACATAGAAAGTGTTAAACCAGGAAAGTGGAACACCAGCAAAAGTGAAACACCAGCAAAGTGGAACACTGGCAAAGTGGAACACAAGGAAAGTGGAACAGCATTGAAGAGGAAAACAAGGAAAGTAGAGCACCAGAAAAAGGAACAGCAGAAACAGCAGCAGAAACAGCAGTGGAACACCAGCAGAGTGGAGCACCAGAAAAGGAGAACAACAGGAAAATGGAACACGTAGAAAGTGTAAAATCAGGAAAGTGGAACACCAGCAAAAATGAAACACCAGCAAAGTGGAACACAAGGAAAGTCGAACAGCAGTAAAGTGGAACACAAGGAGAGTAGAGCACCAGGAATGTGGAACAGCAGGAAATTGGAACAGCAGGAAAGTGGAACACCGGCAGAGCGGAGCACCAGAAAAGAAGAACATCAGGAAAGTTGAACTCCAAGAAATTGGGCACCATTACCACACAAAAACTGCAATCATTCATACAAAACTCCGAGAAACATGCTTCGGTTCCTTTAACTGAAAAGTATTTGCACTGGAACAGATCAAGAGTCTGCAGGCTCAACAATATGAAAGAAGAAGTGTCCGGGAATTGGCACAGCCCTAGATGTGGTGACAACTTGTACACTTCACGCGCAGTGGAATGCACTTATCCAGAAAAACAAACACGTGAAGCAGAGCGGTTGAATAAACATGTTGGCGTATATGGATGGAGTAATATAGTGAGTAGGAGATGCATCCTAGATCATAAGGAGACAGGATTGATGTCCAATGCCTCTTAGAGTTTGTAGCATACTTTGAGTATTGTAGTGAATGAAGTGTATGCTCTTGTTTTCATTTAGAAGAGGCCTAACTGCCAGTTGGTGGATACCTATTCAACAGCTTAACGACGTTGTGTCTATCCGCACTACTGTGAGCTCTGCCTTAAAGTTAAACTCGAACTAAAGAACTGAACACATCATCTCCATTCAACTTAACTTTCTGCCATTTCTTGAATACATACACAGATTCACATTTTGCCAGCAAACTAAAACCACATAATAGCGGTGGCACTGTAGGCCGCTTGCAACATTTGCAAGCAATCCATTTAAAAGCCGCCACATCCCACACACGTACTCTGCGGGTTTAATTCACTTAAAAACACAGGCCCCACCCACACGGCCACCCATAAATTCAATTGCCCACACCGCCCATTGCCGTACAACTAACAAGTTCATAAAAATGGAAACTGCACCACCTCCACCCCGACTCCCCAACTCGACACACCAATGAATAGAGTTCAAAGGAACATGGAACTTCTTTCTTGTGAGAATTTGGTCAACCTTAAGGACTCCACTTGTCGAACCGATTCACGTTCAGTTGATCCTCTCTCCACTGTCCAGTGCGTTGTCGACCACTTACTTATGAGCACCGCCACAGAATTATTCGGGAAATTACCTCCTTTAACCTTTTGGCAAGCAAGAGATCAGCTGAAAAGGGATAACAACAACAACGCGCGCGTGCCCCCCCAAATAATCCACAAAAGATGCCGCTGAAGGTGATTCTCAAAGTGAAACTTTCGCTTACTTTCGGTTTTATTGGCGAGGCACTACGCACAAAGAGATTACTCGAGAGAAGGGACCCCACCTGCGTTTAAGTGATTCCATCCAACTTCACATTGTTGTTCGCCCTCCGATCCACCCACCCGCCACACACGCCACAGCACGCATCACCGGGTTGTGCTTCTTATCGAATTCAATTGGATCGACACGTGAGATGCGAATGGAATTTCCTAGCTACCCCACAGGTCTCTGCGAGGGGATGTGTGCGTGTGTGGGGGAGTGTGCGTTGGAGTGAAGTGTTTTCGCAGAATGAAATGTGACACAAAATAAAGGGATATTTAATTGCCCTGCCCTCAGCTGCTGTCGGATTCGCCCTTGAGTGGAGGAAAAAAGGACCAAATAATGGACAACATCTCATTAAGGACGTAACTCATCAATGAGGCCGAAAGATATGTGTCCTTTGACAGGTTTTTGTTGTCCCGACCCCGGCAAGGGGGGCGAACAAACCGTATCTATAGCGAGGGGGAGGAAAAAGAAGACATTCATCAGGACGAATGTCCAGTTCGAAGAAAGCAATTAAGGACATGAAAGGAAGCTTAGACGACTATCGACTACCGAATATCTTGGACCCGGCCAGCATCTCCTTAATGTGTTGCGGTTAATGCGATGTCCATGAAGATGATAACGATAATGAGGTGGGTGGTGAGCGTATGTCGGGGGCACGAAGAGTGAGTGTCCTTCGTGACCTGGTTCTTGGATTTTGCCACATCCTCCCCCACACACACCACCGCCGTAATGAGTCCCGAATTCAAGTAAATTATTGGCCATTTCGCATGGCGAAGGATTAATTAAGGACGAACCGTGAGAAACAACTTGTGCATTTTAATGGTCGTCATTTGGACGAACTCCTCGCACTGTCCCCCCTTCACAACTTCTGATTTTCGTTCTTCTCTCTTCCATCTGGTCGAGCATAAGTTTACCTCCTCGAGCGTCGTCCCCATTCGCTTCGGACATCTGTCAGAGTGACGAACGTGCAATAACGGCTCAAGGAGTCTTTGGCCAAGCCGATAAAAAACCAATAATACGTGTAATCACATGTCACTGGGCAGCGCCGGCCTCCGGAGGGCCGCAAGCCTGCTAATCCCGGACGGATGAGTCGTTTGACAATCACTTAATTGTCGATCAATCAGGCTTAAAATCATTTGTACTCGTTGCGTGTGTGTTCGGAGGGTGATGGACATGCTGTAGGAGAGGGAAAGGACAAAAAAAACCACCTCTGACCAGCAGGGGGAAGTTTTTTCTGCTGGTGTCAAGTCAACACTTGTGTGGCGGGATTAACTTTGTCGATGAGTTGTTGGATAAACGATGACAACAGGCTCTGTGGGGCGCGCTTAGTGCGACATAGATTTGATTTGATGGACAGTCGATGGGCGGGCGATTGAAATTCAATTGCAGTAGTTAACCTTTGATGGAACATCGCACAAGAACACCAGGAAACGGGAGTTTAAGGGGATGCAGCTAAAGTTCAGGATTTTGTGTCACATTGATGAATACAGTATTCAATTGCCCCGCGATGGGCGGACGATTGAAATGCAATTGCAGCAGTTAACCTTTGACGGAACATCGCACAAGCACACCAGGATAGGAGAGTTTAAGGAGATACAGACAAAATTCAGGACTTAGTGCCACATTGACGAATATGAGGAGTGTCGCTGCAACTGAACACAGAGTTTCTGTTTGCTGCTATTGGCACAAAACTGTGGAAAATTGTTTTTGAAATGACATCACCAACTGAGCCGAGATTCACGGAATTGTATTTATTAGTGTTTGAGTTGCGGGTTCTTTCCCTTTACATCGACACAGGGATCTGAACACCCCGCTGTTAAGACGGGACATCGTTATATTGGAAATAATTCACTTGTACATACTCAAACTATGTAAGACAGTCGTTCATCCGTCGGGCCCCTATTGTTGAGCCGACATATATATATGTATAATCACTGTAGTCTTAAGCTTAAAAATTTTGAAATTGTAAATTTTTTCTTCAATAAAGAAAATTGAATTGATTGGGAATTGAATTGAATTCTTTCCCTTTTCGGTTTTTGTCTTAGTTTGTGAAACACAATATTGGAACGCTCAGACTTGAAAACTGGTCCATTGTACTACCAAGCGGTAACCTGTATTTGAATGAAATATCTTCGTCTTCGTGGTCACCGTGGCGTAGTGGGTAGGGTTCGACGCCGGGTTCAACACCAATTTTTCCAATTTTTCACGGCACCACCTCTTTCGAGCTGCTGACAACACTCAAAGTGTAATAACTGTCTAAGAAAGCTTCTCAAATTTCGCCGTTCGGAGTCGGTAAAAAACTGTAGGTCCCTTTTACTCGTGAGAGAACAGTAGCGCGCACAAGACGAGTAGTTGATGAGCAAGCTAGGCCCTGGTCCCCCTTTTACAGTTTATTATTATTATCTTCGTTTTCAGTAGGAATGCCAGTAAGCGCTACTGTGATGAAGACCCTTGGTTTTCAGCCCCAACGAAAAATTGTCCCCTGGTCCGAACAGAGGTAAGCCATCGACAGAGGAAGTGTTCTGCATTGTACAGAAAGTTTTCAGCCCCAACGAACAACCGCCCTCTGGTCCGAACAAAAGTGGGCCATCGATAGATGAAGTGCTCTGCATTGTACAAGGCCACGAAAAGTTTCACAACTCAGCCTAAGCATACTTAAGAGCTTGGCAAAGATGTAGTGTCTGTTATCCTGTCTAGAGATAACAGAGAATCCGCTGATTCCTTGCTGAAGTTTGGAGCATGCGCCTGTTTAGCCTGTACCCTCCAGGGGCATGCCATCTTTGCTTGTGCTGTCCGGAGGCCCTGATATCGATGAAGGCACCGACCGGGCAGTCCCATGATCTGTTCGGTGCTCGGTTCGATGAATGCTTCCTTGGATTCCTTCCTAACGAGTTTATATGCAATGATGTTTCTTAAAATCTCGATGTGTCCTTTTACCCTGACTCATCTTAGCGAATTTAGTCTGCCGACAAAATTAAGGGTAGACTTCATTTCTGGACTATCTCGGAAGTAGTAAGAGGGTCGAGTAAGGCCGTAAGCACATTAAGCTGTCGCCTTTTTCACGTGTTGTTCACAATATAGTACGTGGCTATTAGGATGGCCAAGGTTTCCACCTGGAAGACCGACGCGAAGTTACCTAAAGAGTTGTCGTGTTGTCGTTTTCCACGAAAGATCCAGACCCCCCCCCCCCACCGTCTTAGAGCCGTTCGTGAAAATCAAACTACATACTACTACTTCCCGGCTCAGTTTGTGGCCACAGCCAGTCCTGGAGACGGGGAAAGTCAACTTTGTAACACTTCACTCAATAAGTCCGGGAACATGTAGAGGGCGCCAACAAAAAATCCATAGTCGGCTATGAACGATGCAGCTGGATTGTTCGTGACCCCGCATCGGGTGGGATACCCACAAGACCATAGTGTCACAGAAGATGCGGTCCGCATAGTTATCGAAGCTCCAGTGCGAATGGAGTGAAACACCATTCCTCTTTAGTCGTGCGGTGGCCTTGATTGTCTATCCCATGATGTAGATGTCAAGAGGAGGGAGATTAAGCAGTGCGTCAAAAGCAGATCCAGGAAAGATCCTAGGAAAAGGCATTCTACAGCGAAGACAAGCTTTTCTTCAAACGTAAATAAATTAAGCAGTCACGTACCTATGAGACGCCTTATTTTACCAAACAACTGATGTATAGGAAGGGAGCGGTCTTTCTGGAACTTCTTGGTGATAGGCCCTAAGTTTCCTAATATCTCCCTTGTACAAAAAGAAAACTTATAGCGCCTTGGAAGTCTCGTCTCAGTGTGTTCTTACCAAAGATGTTATCAGTTATTTAGCTTCATTGGAAGGGTACTTGTTAAGTCAGACCAGTCAGATTCTTCCTCCAAGTGAAAATAACAAATTCGGTTTTAAGAGGTATAACTGAAAGTCCGTTCCTAGTAAACAAGTCATCGATCATATTTAGATCCGATTATCCACCTAAGACGACAGAAAAATTAAGGAAAATTTAAGGAAAGGAAAAAATTGATAAACTCGGCTGGAAGAACATTTGAAACAAATTTTCCAAATGCTGATTCTGCAAGCTTTCGTTTTTGCGGTTTTTTTATATTTCTGTAAACCTCTGTGAGGTAAGCAATTGAAATGTATGCTGGTTCCTGTAGTTCCACGCCAGTTTCTTTATATTTCTGAAAAACCTCTGTAAGGTAAGCAATTGAAATGTATGCTGGTTCATGTAGTTCCACGCAAGCGCACAGGCACACAAAGGATGAACAACTCGAACTCCCACTCTTCAAAATGCCCATTTTCCATTTTTTTTATGTTTCCTTAAATTTTATTGCTCCAAAGGGAAACATTTTAGACGCTTCAATAATTTTCAAATTGTATCCCTAGCCGTAAGAGGGCTAAAGAAAGCATTGCACGCTACAGGCAAGTGGCTCTGCTTGTTTTTGACCCATTTCGGATTCTTTGAGGTGGTCATTCGCCTTCGACAAACAAACAATAGGCAGTGAAATCCAATGGAAATGAATTAAAGAAAGTTTGCAATCCATTGTGTTGAAGACATGAAGCGTGGAACATAGTTTTCCAACCAATCTTTGTTGACTTCGATTCTACCTCCAAGGCATTTTCACGCGCATACGGTGGCATTAACTTTGACACCACACTCTAAAACTGCAAATATAGAGCGACAATCGGCGGCTACAGCGGCCAAAATCATCACCAACTTTGCTGTCTGCTATCTGGTGGCCTTCCTAAGATCTAATAAAGTAATTTGTCGACATAGTGCTCAGTACGAAGGTTGCCTTTCATATTTCGGGATTTGGCAACCTCAGTGTTGCAATCTGGCAACTGTTAGCTCTGTCATAAAGTTTGACATTTTTGAGGTTATACATACTCAGAACGTTTTGACATACGAGCGCTATTTGTCTTGTTTACAGTAACTTAAAAGATTCATCTTGCCGAAAAATGGAATTAAATTGTGAAAGTTTTCATGTGATTATTTTTTACAACTTTCGTCGTGGATTGACTCAACAACAGTGCATCGATGAACTTAAATCAATTTTTGGCGATGAAGCTCCATCAAGGACCAGTGCTTATCGATGGTATGGTTTATTCAACCGATATTGTAGTTCACTCCAAGACGAACTGCGTGAAGCTCGTCCAAAATCAGTTGTTGTTCCGGAAACCAGTGATGCTGTGAGCCAACTGATATCGCAAGATCGTCATGCCAACTTTTGCCCCCCATTACAATCCACAGGCATTTAAAATCAATGTGCATCGCATTCCCTCTCTTCCTCTATATCGTTATACCTTCGGCCCGTGCTGTGACTTAATTCCAGTCATTTAAGGATATACCAGGTATACCCATATAAAATGTGCGTTTTTTCTTAAAACAAAACACTAATTATTAATGGGAAAGTAAAAACATTTTATTCAAAGTATTGGCCATTGTTTTCTACACATTTTGACCACCTTTCTGGCAATTTGTTAATTCTTCTTCTTCTTCTTGTGGCGCTACAGTCCGGGGTGGACCTGGGCCTCAACCAACATGCCTCTCCAGCCAGCACGATCTTTCGCCAGCTGCCTCCAGTTGCGCACTCCAAGTTGGTTGAGGTCCTTCTCCACTTGTGTGCGCCACTTCAGTCTAGGTCGTCCTCTGTTACGTTGTCCCAATGGCTCGGATTCAAAGACTTTTCGGGCCGGCAATTTGTTAATACCACGCAAAAAAAAAAAATTTCGTCTCTTAAAGCAAACTAATCAGACACCCAATTTTCGACCTCCTCGTAGGAATCAAAGGGCTGCTCAGCCAATGCGTCTCCCATCGATGAAAACAAATGGTAGTCGGAGGGAGCCAAGTCTGGTGAATACGGCGGGTGGGGTAGCTGCTCCCAGCCAAGTGTTTTGATTGTATCCTGAACCGGCTTTGCTTTGTGTGCAGGTGCATTTTCATGGAGCAAAATTATCTTGCCGCGTCTTCTGGCCCATTCTGGTCGTTTCTCGATCATTGCATGGTTCAAATTGATCATTTGTTGTCAGTAGCAATCAGTATTAACGGTTTCACCAGGTTTTAGAAGCTCGTGGTACTGCACACCTTTCTGATCCCACCAAACACACAGCATTGTCTTCTTACCGAATCGATCTGGTTTTGCAATGTTGCGATGTTGATGGTTGTCCCAGATTAGCCCATAATTTTTTCCGTTTAATAATAATAATTGTTGGCGCTACAGTCCAAAGGGGGACCAGGGCCAAGCTTGCTCATCAACTACTCGTGTTGTGCGCGCTACTGTTCTCTCACGAGCAGAATTGACTTACAGTTTTTTTAAGTTTGAGAAGCTTTCTTAGACAGTTATTACTCTTTGAGTGTTGTCAGCAGCTCGAAAGAGGTGGTGCCGTGAAAAATTCGAAAAATTGGTGTTGAGCTGGGAGTCGAACCTAGATCCTTCGGCGTGTGAGCGTCGCACTCTACCCACTACGCCACGGCGACCACTATTTTTTTTCCGTTTAGGATTCTTAAAATACATTCATTTTTCATGGCCAGTAACAATCCGATGCAAAACCGATTTTCTTTCGTGTCTTTGAAGTAAAATGTGAGTGAAGTGTTTTTTCGGTTTTTCATCTGTCTTTCATTCAATTCATGTGGCACCCATTTTCCACACTGTTGGATCTTTCCCATAGCTTGTAAACGGTCAGAAATTGTTTGTTGTGTAACATTTAACATTGCTGCCATAAGCTTTTGACTCAAAGTGTCATCTCCATCCAATATCGTTTGCAATTCGGTGTCTTCAAACTTGTTTGGTGGTCTTCCACGTTCTTCATTTCTCACATCAAAATCATTATTTCTGAACCGTTGAAACTATCTTTTGCATGTTGCTTCTGATAGAGCATGATCACCATATGCCTCGACAAGCATTCGATGCGACTCTGCAGCACTTTTCTTCAAATGAAAACAAAAAATTAATGCTTTCTGTAAATCATCACTTTCTGGTACGAAATTCGACATTTTTAACACGATGCAAAAATATGATGTTGTCTGTTCAATGACTTGATGTATACTAAATATTTTTCACAGATGTCATAGCAAACAAACTAAAAAAATAATAAGAGCTCGTTCACAACAAATGTTCCCTATCGAGACATTTGTATCTTGGTTTGCTTTAAAGGACGAACAATTTTATTGGCGTGGTATTCACAAATGGCCAGAAAGTTGGTCAAATTGTGTAGAAAACAATGGTCAATACTTTGAATAAAATGTTTTTACTTTCCCATTACTAATTACTGTTTTATTAAAAAAAAAAACATTTCATACCGGTATACCTGGTATTTGGAACATAAAAAAGGTTTCGCCGCATTTCCTTTAAAGTCTGGATCTTAATGCCATAGAGCACTTTTGGGCAGGAAGTTCGAAAAAGAACCATTTGTAACAGAGAAGAGTTAAAGGCAGCATTGTATGAAAAATTCCAAAAAATTCCATCGGCTGTTGCAAAAAACCTGATCAGATCGATGAATTGCAGGAAGTTTTAAGAACAAAAGGATAACATACAAAATATAAATTATTTTAATTTTGTAATAATTGTCCCAGTTTTTTTTTTTGCCGATGTATTTGCATTATTTTTGATTTAAACCTTTAGTTGCTTAAATAAAAAAAATGGCAATAAATGTGTTTGGATTACTGAAACCGTAATAAGCTGCAGTTTCATATGCATTTTATTTCGGTTTAATTTATTAAAGAAATGACTGAGGTATTTCAAGCTGGATTTGAAGGTAATAAGTGTCCCAGTTCTTTTGGTTCACTGTATCCCTTGTTGACTTCCAGAATCTAATTGAAAACATGCACTAGGAATAGTTGAAGTGCGAACCCACCTTCACTTGCTCCAGAATTCTCCCGTCATAACTGCAAGCTCAATGAATGAATACAATGATTCCCCAAAGGACACATAAATGACAATTTATTGTTCCTCCCTCTTCGAGTGGACGTTCCTGCCAAACTATCAAACCCGCCTATCCACCGTTATTACTTTCAATTCAATATATCGCGCCACAAAATTGATTAGCCTTCGCCCAGTGACCGCCGATTCCGATATCCCACTTACACACACGGCCCTTTTTCGAATTCAATAAATTGTCCTCATTTAATCAATGGAGCGGTAAAACTGAAATTTTATAACTCCCACCAATTTATCGCCAAACTGTTTAAAAGTATCCCGCAGTCGTCCTCTCCCCCAATCGACGACATAAATTCCGAGTTCACCGAACAACAACAATGGACGGGGTCAGCAGCGCCACCATCACCCTAGTCGCCACCCGCTGCCGACAAACAACAGCAGCCGGGACAAGAATTATTGTAAAATGCATGAGGCCCGCTTGCTGACCGGAATACGAAACGAAGCGGCACGGACGAGAGCTCCCACTGCCTCTGGTCGGTCACATCCCATGGGTGCCGTAACATCTAAGTTATGAATGAGAAATTGTTTTCTTCCCCTCACCCTCCCCTTCGTAGGATGGCCACGCGGTCCAGCCGAAGGGTTGGTCAAGTGTATCGGCACAAATCGATTTCGAATACACCGAATCCGCTATGGACAGCACAGCAGCACTGTGAAAAATGCCGAAGCGCAAGTAATGCTTGACAATTTTTTTCCCGCATGCATATCGTTCTGTCGAATCCCTAAATCCTGATCTTTATGGCAGCCGATTATTCATAACACTTCGTTCGAAAGGGGTTGTGCGAGGACTACGCCGCCGTGGTTTACATATTCCGAATGGCGGCAACAAATTGGAGTCCTTTGGGGGTGATATGTGGAATAGTGCCATTACAGTTTATCATTGGCACTCGGCTTTATGGGCCACTTTATGGGACATTCAGATTGGCAAATGATTTCCCGTGGAATCCGGCCGCTCGTCGTTGTCGATTGTGGGCGGAAGGACGTGCGGCTGAATTTATGGTATGTAAATGGGATAATTTTCCAATCATCTGTCAATGATATTTTTATGAGTGAAACTGTGGATGGTGAGTGTGTGGGGATGATGCGAACCCTTTCACTTCGGGGAGTTCGTGTGGAAGGGTGATTGGGTGTGTGTGTGTGTGAATGAGAGGCGGAATTAGATATTCATTCGATGCGTGGGACTGGAGATGAAACAAATGGAAGGACCTGACAGAGACTCAGCGAAATGGGGTTTTGGTGACGCCGTAGGGCACAGATGGCACTAAGAACTGACCACGCCCAGATACACGGCACAATGAATCGGTTTAAGTGGGAGAGTTCTTCAGAGTTTTTGGGAAATCTTCTGCTTGCAAGAGTTTCGAAAGTGGGACGTTTGACTTCTTTTCAGAAATTTTAAGGTGTTCGAAAGGACAGGCAGGTTCCAATCCACTTCTTTGTGTACAAACCCTTTTTATATAAAAAAAAAAAGTTATATAGAGGCGACGAGAAGCGAAATTTTAATTTAGAAGCGACGCTTTCCCGTCTCTATATTAAGTTTCGAATACCATCTCTAAAAAAAAAATAGTCTAACTCTTGGAGAGAATGAATGAAAAGACGTCTGTTTATGTTGAAAGAACTTAAGCGTGTGTGTTTTATTTCAGTTTTAAAGACAAAGGATATGAATAAAAAGACAGATAGATAATAGTGATGAAAGACGAAAAAGAAAGGAATCAGTGTTGCCACTTTATAATCTCGAGTAGATAACAACACTAACTCTTCTACCGATTCAGTCATTGAGCCATTTTTCAATTTCTTTAAAAGACTAAAAACTGTTCACCCCTTAAATCAGTTTGCATCGGTCGAAAAAGTCAGTAATCGGAAAGAGCAAGGTCTGGAAAATAAAATGGGTGAGATAAGACCTTCCAAATCGGCATTTCCAGGTAGTAAGCTAACCGTATTATGTTGCAAAGCCACTTTGTCATGCCTTTCGGTAGCTTTTTGTCAGTTTTCATACAACGCAAGGCTCAAATGCATTAGTTGTACGAGGGTTGCATTTTATATTTCGATATAAGAGAACAAAAATAAATATTAATCATTGAAAATAGCTTTCTTGTTTTTCAAAATATTCCCCATTGAGATGTATACACTTTTGCATGCCGACTTTGTGAATCTTCATCATTTGAATATCTTTTTCCACGAAGACATTTTTCAAATCCGGAAACAGGAAATAATCACTAGGGGCAAGGTCTGGACCATAGGGTGGATGTTGGATTTCTTCAATACCACAATCTCGCGCAGTAGCCTTTGAAACTCGCGTCGCGTGAACAGGAGCGTTGCCATGAAGAACCAAAACACCCTCTGAGAGTTTACCGCGTCTTTTCTTTTTAGTTATATAATAAATGAAACAATTTGGGATTCCAGATTATATATTTATTAATAACAATAATTGAAACACAAAAAGTCACTTTCAAGATCGTACGTTCAGAGGTAAAAGCCGACTAAATCTCTCCGCTGTATCACCTAGCAGGGGAGAGAGCGGAGAGGTCTCATACGTACACTTGGTGTTTGCGTAGATCAAACGCCAAGTGTCCTCTGACCGATTACGTCATCTTAAGAGGAAATGTACCAGAGGTAACATGGTTAATAGGATCATGTCACATTTTAATTTCCTCCAGCAAATTATGCAAAGTGGTGCGTAGGATGTGGCGTTGATGGTTTCATCTTTTTTTTTGTACTCAATGAGTAAGATTCCCTTTGAGTCCAAAAAACTGTGGCCATGAGCTTCCCGGCAGACGGAGTGACTTTAAACTTCTTCGGGGCGTCTGTTCCTTTTTTATCCCACTGCATGGACTCTGGTTTGCTTTCAGGGTCATAGTAGCGAGCCCATGTTTCGTCCCTAGTAACAATTCGATCCATAACACCGTCCACGGTCTTTCTACACATCTCCAAAAGCTCTTTACCGCATGCGATTCTCACTTTTTTCTGAGGCGCTGTGATCATTCGTGGCACCCGCCTTGCACTGACCTTCGAAAGATTAAGATGGTCATGAAGAATGGTGTGAATGGTACCAGTTGAAAGCTTGGTGATCTCTGCCATCACTTTCACCTTTATTCGGCCATCCTCAATATCAAGCTTTTCGATTTCTTTGATGCTTTCTCCCGTAGAAGCAGCAGCTGGGCGGCCGGAGCGGGGGCGTCTTCAATGCTCTCTCTGCCTCTTTTGAACCCACTTGACACCTTTTGTACAGTTTATAATGAAGGTGCGGAAGCCTGGCAAATAGCCACCATCTCTTCATGAATAGTTTTTTGACTTTTTCCTTGCTTGCTTATCCTCATTTACCATCAGACCCATTTTGGCCGCTTCTGAAACAATACCAGCACACGTCTTACAGAGTTTGCGCAATTACGCTAATGTTGTCGGCATAAGCTAGTAGGGTGGATCAAGACTCTAGTATTGACATTAGTTAAACGCAATAGTCTTTTGAGCGATGTTGAGCAAGTCACATGACATAGACGTAACATTTCTTTTTCGATAGCCTTGGACTAAGCCAGTACCTGCCCACATCATTGCAAAAATTAATGTTACCAGATCACTCAATAAGTCCAGGGACTGACATATAGAGGGCGCCACTAACTAAAGGTTCCTATTATTTTTAGGAAGTACAGCATTCAACGATACCTGTCAATCTGATTATTAAATTACAATTTACGATAATTCAAGAGACGCTACTTTTGGGATTTTTAACACAATAGAACAAACACTGCTTTTTGATGAGAAAAAATGTCGTGCAAGCTCAGCAATGGCTTTAATAGTGCTACAGGGACTCTGCTCCACTAAAAACAACTATTTGTCGGTGGTATGCTGACTTTAATCGTGGCCGTACAGACACCAACGATGCTGAAGGCTCTGGAAGGTCAATTGAGGTGGTTACACCTGAAAATGTCAAAAGAGTACACAAAATCGTTTTGGAAAACCACAAAAAGAAATTGAGTGAGATAGCTGACACCTAAAAAAATATCAGAAGGCAGTATGTACACTATTTTGCATGAACATTTGTCCATGAGAAAGCTGTTTTCGAAATTGTTGCAGCGTTTGCTCACAATGGACTAAAACCAACATCGTATCGATGCTTCTGAGAGCTGTTTGGAGCTGTTTCGCCAGAATAAACAGGACTTTCTGCGTCGGTATGTGTGTGTATTTGGATTTACGTGATCACCTGCCGTTAAGGCTTAATACCACGGGGTCCATACACCCATAGTCAGGAGAACGCTGACTAACGCCTTGGGGATCCCAAGTACCAATCTGAGTTCTTGTCTTAAGGGACAGTCTCTCCTCCTTGGTAAGGAGCGAGGCCTTTCTAATACCTCTGCTGTTCTTTGGGTCACAGCACTCGGTTGGATGCAACTCCACATCGAATCAGAAGTACTTTCCCATAACCATTTGACCCTATATGACCCAGGTAACTGGGGCAGATCAGATCATTTAGCACGGTTAACTACTTCCAACTCTCCCCGCGATTTGGGTACAAACCACAGCCACCACGATACTCCCACAAGGGGGCCAACCGCACGGTCAGGCTGAAACTATGTTTCAGGGGCTCCTGACCTCCCGTGGTACCAGAATATAGCTTCCGGTCAAGCTTCGCAACTGTGTTGCTCTCGGTAGGATTCCTTAACATCCAGGACCGATAACCTTGTATTCCTATCCTAATCTACCTATTTGCCGCCATGAGGGCAGCCATTCTAGCTCTTCGTCTGCTGAAAACTTCCCTAGCAAAACCCCTGATGGTGTCTGTACTCTGTCTAGTCTGGAGAACCAGGCTGACATCATAAGTCCCATCAGTGCAAGATATGTTCATAGCTCCAAGGTCCCGAATGTCATCATAGAGAGGACATTGGCACAACACGTGCAACCAATCCTCAGAGCTATATCCGCACAAGCATGTCTCTGAGTCGCTTATGGACCGCTTGAACAAGAACGAGTTCAAGGAACCATGTCCAGTAAGCAAGTAGCTCAGATGCATGCTTAAATTAATACCCCGAATGGAATTAACGAGTGACACATCGCGAAGGAAGCTGTATGCCACCCTGCCATTTTCACAGGTCTCCCATCTATCCTGCCATTTTTGCCTGAGCAGCTGATCTAGGAGGTCTTTGCGCTCGTTAAGAGCTAGCCCCTCTAAGCCGCTAGAGTAGATCCTTCCAGCCCTTGGTACTGGAATGCCTCTCTTTAAGGCGAAAAGGATACTTCTTCTGATAATCTCCAGGTCAAGTGGCAGTACACCCATGAGCACCTGGAGAGCCTCCTTAGAGACAGTATGGCAAACTGGAAGACACGCCAGAAGTCCAACCCTCTGACATGACTGAATTCGTCTCATACCCCAAGCAGTGTTCACAACGTCACACCATATATAGGCACCATACGTTGCACAGGCAACAAACAGGCCAGAGTATATAGTGCTTTCTGCGTCGGTATGTCACAATAAATGAAACATGGATCCACGACTACATTCCGGAGTCAATTCGGCAGTCAGCGGAGTGGGCAGCAGCTGGTGAACCACGCCTAAAGCGTCCAAAAACACAAAGAGACGTATTTTGGGATGCGCACGGAATTTTATTCTTGAGAAAGGCAAAAGGATCAACAGCGAATATTACATGGCATTGTTGGTGCATTTAAAAGAAGAAATTGCGAAAAAATTGTCCCATATGAGGAAGAAATAAATTCCCTACCACCAAGACATTGCACCGTGTCACAAATCGTTGGCCACCATGGGCTTAACGTTGAACAGGTAGGCATTCCTAGACAGACAACTATTGCGGATGAATTCTTAAAGTGGAGCAATGCAGATAGATAACTCATTACAGCATTTTTTGTTTAAAAAAACGATAGAATAGTGATAGAGACGCAACATTTCGTCGATGTTCTTGCGAGTCGATTGACTTCGCAGCATTATTATCACCAATACGTTTTATCGCTCTCTGTTTGATTCTATCTAAAAGGTACAGAGAGGTCTTAGGAGTACCGGACCAGATAAGAGCATTGTACAAAAGCTTTGGGTGGATGTACGTCTTTATATTGTTGTCAGGTCAGAAGGGGTGAGATATTTCTTGCATCGCTTTAAGAAACCTGGACATTTCGCTGCATTTTTGGCGATCTCAAATACGTAATCAGTTCAGAAAAGTGTAATGCCGGCGGTAATGGTACCTCGCTTGGCTGGGACAGTGGTTGGTTGTTTATAATTAAAATGCGATGTTGTTTCGGAAAGTGTATGGAGATCATCCGTTGAAATGCATTGTGCTTGAGGGGTTGGCTGCGTCAGGGCACGATCAAAGATGTGCGGGAATAGGCTTCGAAAAGACTGCGTAAACTAACAGCTGGGTACCTTGGATGTTGGACATGGCCGCCGGCATCAACAAACAGAGGCAACATTGTTGCACAAGAAATTGGTTTCCCTTTCGGTCCTTGCGTTAGGTGGAGTTTGATAAAATGCCGGAACAGTTGTGTCCTCTACCTTTTGATTAGATTGTCGATCAGGAAAGGAGAAGGAATATCATTTGGAGGGTTCTTCAGATGAATGCAAAAGAATTTAGTTTAAACACAGTTCTGGCTGGGACTTTAAGGATCGTGTTAAACAGTCCACGCTGATGTCCACTCGGAGGACAAAGTTAAAGGTTAGGGGACAATTCGCCATCGTAACTACTTAAGCCTGATTGGTGTGGTTTGATGGGGGCGTGAGTGAACCTATGATTTGGGAAGTTAAGCGAGACAAAAGCATGCCAAACAACTGAAAGATTAACTCAATGTGTTAAAAAAAAAGGTCGATTCTACGTGTAAGAAATATCCAGAACACAGATCTCCTCTGAGCGTGGCCTACCAAATCGTGTCAAGGGCACTGTGTGAAGTTCTAAAGCAATACTAGCCAGAAGTAGTTGTCAGCTAACTCTGAGGGTTTTCAATTCAATTCAATTCAATTCATTTTATTTCATTTCTTCTCTTTATCTTATAATTTCATTGATATCTGCAAAGCCAAAGTGGCTTGTCTGCAGAAGACTAGATACTACGTTATGTTATAATTTTTAAAAGTTGAAAATCGATTGATCAAAAAAAGAATTAAAAAACAATTATAGCAATCATTAGGATAATATTTCATTTACTCGTTTATATAAATCTTTTTCAATTTTTTAACCATTTCAAGTTTTGGTAGATTTCGGTATTTTTGTGGTACTTCATTGAGAATCCCCGGGAGAGATACCTCTAGCGTCCTTCGGCCATACTCGTTCCAAAACCTCGGTACTTCGCACATCTGCCTTTGTCGCCTTCTTGTGTTGATATTCTGCTGCGTTTGAACTCTGTATTTGTTGTCATCTCCGTAATTTGCTAGCATTTCCAGATTGTGTATTTGTTGTATGTTGAGCAAACCTCTTGATTCGCTTGTATGTTGCTGTTCTTCTCTTCTATGCCCCGCCTTTAGTACCAATTTCTGCACTCTGCTGTGTATTTTTTTGAGTGGTTCCATCTGTGCTGCTCTTCCCCAAGCTAATATACCATATCTTTGATGGGACTCCACTAAGCCAAAGTAGCACTGCCTGAGGACAGCCGGTGTGCAATACTTACTTAGGTGAAAGAGTGCATACGAAGATTAGTTAAGTTTTTTCCTCATCGAGTCTATATGGTAGTTCCACTTAAAGTTGTAATCAACGATCAGCCCTAGGTACTTATATGTTGATAAATTTTCCACAACATTGGTGCAGTCATCATTTTCACTGTACTGCAAGCATCCATTTCTATGCAAGCACTGTAAATCGTGAATTTTTATTTTAAGTTGTGTTTTGGGAATATGCGGCGGACGTATATGCATAGCTTTTGTTTTTAGCGCATTTATAATTAGCCCATGATCATGGCACCAGGCTGCAACTCTGTTGAAGTCTATTTGCATCATCCGTATAGCGTCTTCAACTCGTTTATGGTTAACTACTAACGCTGTGTCATCTGCATATGCATATCCCGTACTGTACAGTAACACAGACAATAGATCATTTACATATATAATGAAGAAAAGGGGGCCCAGTTTTGATCCCTGTGGGACACCATTCTCAATATTTTTGTCACTCAAGTCTGCTCCAATCTTAACTCGGAATGATCTATTCCAATTTTATGCAGCTGTATCAATATTTGTTTATGATTAAGAGTGTCGAATGTTCCAGCCTGACGCGCCGACCAAACTAAATGCCCACTCTGAGGAAGATCGTGCAGAAAAAAACTGCTCATGTGACAGCACGTAGTCAAAAGAAATTTTGAGGATAGCTAAGTCTTGTTAAGTGGGACTTTCGTTGTTTCACTAATCAACTGCCGGATCACTATGGTCCACATTCAAACACAATCTTATATTAACCGCAGATCCTGGAAAACAAACTGGCACGATCAAAGATGTGCGGGAATAGGCTTCGAAAGGACTGCGTAAACTAACAGCTGGGTACCTTGGATGTTGGACATGGCCGCCGGCATCAACAAACAGAGGCAACATTGTTGCACAAGAAATTGGTTTCCCTTTCGGTCCTTGCGGTAGATGGAGTTTGATAAAATGCCGGAACAGTTGTGTCCTCTACCTTTTGATTAGATTGTCGATCAGGAATTTAGTTCAAAGATAATGCTGGCGGGACTTTAAGGATCGTGTTAAACAGAGTATTTCAGGAGGTCTTATATTAACCGCAGATCCTGGAAAACAACCAAAAATTACGATCGACAGTCACTTCCTATTCGTCGATTTTAAGGCAGTGTGCATAGAGACGAGCTATAAAGTGCCAAGTCTAGTTTCGGCATTTTTACCAAACTAGTCAGATTGTGTAGGATGACGATGGAGAACTCTCCCTGCTCCATCAAGATCGGTAACGAACTTACTGAGACCTTTAATGTCAAGCACGGTTTTAGACAAGGCGACGCACTGTGATGCGACTTCTTTAACATTGGATGGATATCAGAATGCACATCAATCCTGAAGAGTCCACCACATACCAGAATGTTGTTTTTTTATATAATTGACGCGCGCGAAATGGGTTTGTGAATACCCTTAAGTGACCGGATCAAGTCACAGCACGGGCCGAAGGTATAGAGGAAGAGAGGGAGTGGAGGTACCGATGCACATTGGTTTTAAATGCCTGTGGATTGTAATGAGGAGGAAAAATCGAGCTGGGAAGAGCATTCCAGATTCGTGTAGTACGGTTAAAGAACGAGTCTCTGAATTTGACTGTTCGTCCAAAAGAGGGCTTGAGGGTGAATTGGTGGGTATTCCTAGCGAGGCATGTATTGCGGGTGAATTCTTGAAGGAAAGGAATGCAACTGGCTAATTCATCTGAGCTTTTCTTGTTAAAATAGCGAGAAAAGAGTGACAACGACGCGACGTTACGTCGGTGTTCTAACGAGTCAATCGACTTCGCAATATTACTGTCACCTATAAGTTTTATCGCTCGCTTTTGAATTCTGTCTAGCAGATGCAGGGAGGTCTTAGAAGCACCTGACCAAATAGGAGCGTTATACTCAAGTTTTGGGCGTATGTAGGCCTTGTATATTGTAGCCAGATCAGAAGGGGTGAAGTACTTCTTGCATCGTTTAAGGAAGCCTAGACATTTCGCAGCATTTTTGGCGACCTCAAATATGTGATCGTTCCAACTAATTGTTGGGTTGATACACATACCGAGGATGGAAAGTCTTTCGGTTTCAACAACGCAAATGCCGTTCATGGATAGCGGCTGATTATTTTGTGATCGCTTTAATGACAGTAGACAGCACTGGGTTTTGGAAGTAATAAATTCCACTCTATTCTTATTTCGATTCGATTATCCTGTCAAGGTCGGAATTTAATGAGCTTAACATACGTTGCCGTTCCAAGTCAATGGCCGAGGTGGAGGAACGTGAGCCAAGGAACGAATATGAAAAGCTGAGGGTACTGTCATCAGCGAAGGAATGAATGGGATTAGAGGTAGCAGACAAGAGATCAGTGATAAAAATGAGGAAGAGTGTGGGAGACAAAACAGAGCATTAATATGGTGAATATCAGACAAGAATCCATCCAAAACGACTTGTATTGAACGATTCGAAAGTTAATCTCTAGTCCATTGAAGAAGAGACTCACCGATCCCAATGTTGCAGCCTTCGATGTGTATCAAATGACGTGCTAAATGCATTTGATAGTAAAACGTTCCTAACACATGTTGTCTTCAACTGCTGCAAGCACATCTGCATCAGTAATTTTTTTTTAAGTAGTACTCAATACGTATATTTCACCTCCTTGCAACGTTACCCAGAAAAACCCACAAAACTCCTAGCAACTTCAGCCCTCAAGTTCACCTGAAGCAACCATCCACCACCCACCAACGGCACATAAGTACACAGTCATTTCTGTTCCGAAACTCTTGTCCTTTTCTGCACTCTCATCCAGTTAATAAGGATCAACGAGAACAAAATTAAAAATGTCATTTCGAATCCTAATGATTTCGCAATCGAGTGCGCCATATACACCCCAGAGACCAGATGCCAGCCGCCTCCAGCGCAGCCCATCAACTTGCTCTCCTTAGCAGTTAATTAAATGTCAGCAGCAAAAATCACAAGTGCTCCTGCTTCATAAATCACTGTCCCTCAACAGCAGCAGCAGCAGGAGTGGGAAGAGCCAAACTTACTTGGCAATGGAATGCTTTGTCACAGGCTCATCACGTTGGCGACGACCACCGCACCCGTCACTTATTTCGGTTCAATGAACTAAAATTGCAAGTCACATACTTTCACACCCCGTCACCCGAACGAAGGGTCCTGTTTACGTGCGGAGATGAGATGCTTCCTGGAAGCACCCCATGCCCGATGCTTAATTGCTCACTTCATGTGGGGCTCGGGGAGTGAGTGTTTTCTGAGAGATAGTGTCCACGTTGGAGCTGTCAGTGGCTGGACAATACGCCAATTTATGGATGAATGAGCAGCCAATTAGACGGTGGACTTTTGTTTCATCTCTGGATTTCGTGTGATTGGAGTGAAGTTTGTGAGGCGGGTTGGCGCGCTGGTGGTGGTGGATCAGCAATTTTTTGGCAATTGAGTTTCCGTGAGTTTTTCCACTGAAGTGAGGGCTTGATTGGAGTGGGGGCTTGTGAGGGTGTTATTCCTTGCTATGGACATTTGTTTGACATTTGCCTTTGCCACGATGGAAGAGTTGACCACTGAAGAAGTGATTATCATCTTCAGTTGAAGGCAGTAATGTCGTTTCACTTTTTAGGGTGTTTTAAGCAATTTTTCAACCACCGCGAAGCTCAATAAAATGAAAACTTGGGTAGAACTCAAGCCATTGGTTGTTGAGCGGGTTTGTTTTAGAACTGATCCCGTTAATGCACCAGCTGCTTATCAACAGGAGTATCACCATTTGTCCACCATATCCGTTCCCGTCAAAATAACTAGAATAAGCCATTGCACTCTTTGAAAAAGTCTTCCATTGTCCTGAAGGACGAAAGACCAAACTGCTACTTGTTGCCAGGAAATATTAGATTCCAGCCATTGGACTACTTGCCAGTAAGTATGTTTCGACCCAGATAGGTTTGGGGACTCTGTTTGGCAAAAGTGAAGTTGTACCTTCTCTCTATTCGCTCCGCATCATATGACACTAGCTATCATAGGATACCAACAATCCAGTTGCGTCGTTCATATTCATCTTCTACTTATTCTGACGCTACAGTCCGGGATGGACCTGGGCCTCAACCAACATGCTTCTCCAGTCAGCACGGTCTTTCGCCAACTGTCTTTAGATGCACACTTCGAGTTGACTGTGGTCCATCTCCACTTGTGTGCGCCACCTTAGCCTATGCCGTCCTCTGTTGCGTTGTCCCAATGGCGCGGATTCAAAGACTTTTCGGGCCAGAGCAGTGGTGTCCATACGCTCTAAATGTCCCAGCCATCTTAACCGTTGTATCCTTGGACGCTTGAACAGGCGCATGTCGCTTTACAGCCCATAGAGTTTTTTTTTTGTTTTGCATTTTATTATAACTAAGGGACACTTAAATTCTAGACAAAAAAGCTTAAAACTAGTTTACATTACATTGTATGATCATAATCTTACTGGCCCTTCGCAGGCTCTCTAAGATTAACTGAATTTTATGTGTTATGTGTTTTTCAACATCTTTATGTATTTATTATAAGAGCATCAATTCATACTTACACCTATTATCTATTAAGAAAAGAAAAACAAAAACCTAAAATCTTAATCATTTTACTAAAAAATAAACTAAACTAAAGCTACGACTACAACTAAAGCTAAGAACTAGAACTAATACTAATACTAAAACTATTCTATTACTAACTTAAACTACGTACGCACATGTGCATGTATACTTTCATATAGCTTATCGGTATATCTTCATGTATACATGCACAAGTGCGTCTATGTACACCTATATATGTGTGTATAATCTAATATACACTCACATATATTTTTTTATTTAATTTTTTTGGGTTTTTTGTATTTTAATTTTTTTTTTTGTATTTTTAAATTTTTTGTATTTTTTTATATTTTTCTTTTGCTGTCTTAAAACCTCACTCTATCCTAAAATCAAAAATCTAAAGCTAAAGTTATGTAAGTCGGCCATCGATTGCAGCTGGTATTTGGTCCGTTGCAAAACAATAGCCGACCACCCCCGTTGGATTCCCTACCCAGTGTTTGGAGGTTCGTCGAGGGAGTTTGATTCGCCTCGTAGCCACCAGAACCATTTATGCTGCTTGGCAACATCCCGCATATCCCATTTCGATACCGCTGTACTGAAGCGGAGGAGATTGTCCTCAGCTCGTCGTGCAACGGAACGGTCGTAGTTGAGCCGCCCATCCACAGCAAAGATGAGCGGTACCGCTTTCTTGTCTTCTAACAGACCTAGCTTATCAAAAAACACGAATGCTTCTGGAGGAACGAAACCATTATGGCGCACAATTTCACGGTATTGTGTGTTGGGATAGTAAGCTCCCGAAATTAGGTTGTTATCGGAGTCCATTGCTCTAGCAGTATGTCTCCGAATCAGCTTCAGGATGAAATTATCCACTCTGATCAGTTTAGCCCTGTTGTATAAGACTTCATTAGAGTAGAATTTCTTGTACTCGGACCAAGGAGTTCGATTAAGTCGAAGACAGGCCCGAAGGCATGCCCTCTCGAACAACCGCATCCTTTCCATCAGACTGGCTCCCACATTGAACCACACGGGACAGCCATAGGTAAGCACAGGTCTGATTAGGGCCATGTAGCAGATTACCTTCACCCTCGCATCGAGTTGGCTGTTGTAAGACAGTCTCATTGCAAGGGCAAAGGCGCCTCGAGCCCTGGTCAGAGCAGCATCTATATGTTTGTTGAAATACAAATACTGATCCAACCAGATCCCGAGGTATCTGACCACCGTCCTCTGCGCCAGTGGTTGCCCGTGTTGTCCAATGATTACGAGCTTGCGCCAGTTCTTTTTTGTGTCCGCCGAAGCCTTAAGCAATGGCATCCTAAACAGGATGGTTTCCGACTTCTCGAAGTTAATTTTTAACTTCCAGCTGTCGCAATCTCGTCTGAAGGAGTCAAAGTCACCCTGCAAGAGAGTGGCAATTTCCTCAATCTTTAAACCTGATCTGTACACTATCAAGCCATCTGCGTACGCAATTGCATTATGAAAAGAACTTAAAAGATCGCTCAAATAAATGTTAAATAGGATTGGCGAGTTTACGGCACCCTGTTGGAGACCATTTTTTACATGAAATATGCCCACCGAAGTTACGTTGCCATATTTGACTGTGAAACGTCTGCCTGAAGCATACTAAACAGTAGGTATAGTAGCGATTTATGCATGCCGAGCCGACTGAGCTTGTAAAAAAGTCCTTCCAACCAAACGGTGTCGAAGGCCTTCTCCAGATCAATCAGCACCGCACCTGTGCACTGTTTCTTGCACTTGTTCCATTGAATGTCAGAAACTAGTTTCGACGCGGCATGTATCGTATCATGCCCCGCCTTGAAACCGAACTGGTTTTCTGGTATGATATTTTTATTCTCTACCCAGTCAAGCAGAGCTCTGTTAATCAGCCCATAGAGTTAGTGGTTAAATCTTCTCCTCCAGATGCCATCAACACACACAGCACCAAAAATCGCACGCAAAACTTTTCTCTCGTAAAGATTAAGGGACTAAGTTTCCGCAACATAAAGTAGGACTAGGATAATCAAGGTGTTATATAAAGCGAAAAGGGAGGGCTTTATTACCCAATTTCCTCTTAAGCCCAAAGAAACAGCAATTGCCTAGAGTGATTCTGCGTTTGATTTCGCTACTGATGTTGTTGTCCCTGTTTACCGCGGAACCGAGGTAGACGAAGTCCTTGACTATCTCGAAGTTTCTGCTGCCTAGTGTGACGCTCTGTCTTAGATGTCGATGTTGTGTGTCCTTCCTTGATGACAGCATGTACTTAGTCTTGCCCTCATTTACCGCCAGACCCATTTTAGCCGCTTCCGCTTCAATGCCAGCAAACGCCTCATTGACGACTTGCTGTGTTCATCCAATCACGTCAATGTCATCAGCATAAGCTAGCAATTGAACTGACTTCTGGACGATCGTGCCTCTAATGTGGACTTGTGAGTTACGCACGATCTTCTCGAGGATAATGTTAAAGAACACATGACAGTGCGTCGCCTTGTCTAAAACCTTTTTTGACATTGAAAGTCTCGGTGAGTTCGCTACCGACCTTGACGGAGCAGCGAGAGTTCTCCATTGTCATCCTACACAATCAGAAAAGTTTGGTAGGGATGCCAAAACTAGACATGGCACTGTATAGCTCGTCTCTATGCACACTGTCATATGCAGCCTTGAAATCGACGAATAGGTGGTGAGTGTCAATTTTCATTTTTTGAGTCTTTTCCAGGATCTGTTCGTAATGTTAATTTTCTGTTGTGGACTTCCCTGATCTGAAACCACACTGATAGGGACCTATCAGGTCATGGACAAACGGTTTCAAACGCTCACACAATACGGCAGAGAGGATTTTGTATGTGATGCTGAGGAGACCAATCCCTCGGTAGTTGGCGCAGTAAAAGGGTCTTCTTTTTGTAAACCGGGCAAAATATCACTTAGCTTAAAATGTACAAAAAAGAAGGTAAGTAATTTCACATCAATCAATCAATTGTTATTCTCCATTGTATAAAAGTAATTTTACAATTTGTTTGAGAACCAGCTTGCACAGAGATACAATATCAATGTATTTAACTACTGAAATTGTATAAGCCCTTCTTGAACAGCAATTTTTATCATATATAAATTGCTTAATTTTAAATTTAATTATTGTACTTTTTATAAATGAAATGAATTTCAACTGTTTAATTTTCATTCTTAAAAACAATTCCGACAGGGTAACAATAAAATGTAAGCCACCTGCAGATAAGCCATAAGGTTCGCAACATATTATTGCTATTTCATTGAAGTTAATTAAATCAAAATCAAAATATACAAAAAGGGAAAAATCTGTCTGTTAGCAATTGGTTTTATTAAATATTTTAAAATAATAACTGGCCTTTTAAGCCCTTGGACTTAGAAGTATCATTCCAATTTTCCAATACTTTAGGCCTTAACGGCTTGTATCATTTATTATGAATTTTCCTTATTAAAGGTTTTCGCCTACAATTAGGCAATGTCTTCCGAGTGTCAGGAGTCGCGACCATAGGAAGAGACTCCTTGACACAAAGAATTTTCCGAGTGAGGGGGTGGCTCAGGTGGATGGAGATCTCCCGTCGAATCGGCGGTTATGGGTTCAACCCCCCATATGGGATTCGGGAAAAGACTTTTCCTTTTTTTTTTTTAAATTGTGTTCCTTGGAACATATCTTAGTTGTGGGGCCAGATGGTTGGTTGAGTGACATGACAACAGTAACTACTTCTCACTGAGACCAACGGGGAAAACGAGTCTCGCCAATACCCAGTCAGGGGTCTTTCTCTTGTCGACATAGGAACCAGAACAAAGGAAGACAAGCATTAGAAGTGAGTGGTTGTAGGGAAAAGTGCATAAAAGTAAAGTGAAACAAGAAGATAGTGAAAGTCATAAAGTCATTAACATTATAGTGTACATAGAGAGGAAGTGTTGTCCCTTAGCCCAAACCACCAACAGGTTGATTTTGTGGATTGAGGTTTTTTTTTCCTTGTTGGAGCGTATGTCCCTGAAGTCTCTGACGGAGCCCGATATCATTTGCGGTTGGTTAAACATTGAACCAATAGGACAGAAGACCCGGAAAGGCGTAGACGACCACCTGCATTGAGCAACATAGCTACCAGGTATCTCGAATGTTAAGAAATAGTTTTACAAACATCATAATCCGATATCATTGAAAAAGGATTAGAGAATTCCCATAAGTGTCGTGTTGGACTCAGTTTGCGTAAGTGGGGTCGTAGCCGGATTGATTGAGTCACCGGTCCGTCGCGAAGTTGAGATTAAGAGCGAGGGTGCAACTACCGGACGGGGATCATCTTCGAGTCGTATTCGTTTTTTTTTTCTTTCTTTAATTTCATTATTTTTGTTATTATTATTATTTTTTTTTCTTTGTCTTTCTACTAATGGGGAATAAGTCAGGAGTCGGTTCAGCATAGGGTAGGTTAAGTGACATTTTGAATTATATAGAGTCTTCTAGATATAAGTTTAGATTTAAGGGATTATTGTTAGATTAAGATAGTTGTAAGTTGGATTAAGTTAGCTAATAAATGAGTTATTGTGAATCGCGTATTGCATTCTTCGTCTGCTAAGGTCTCCGTGAACGGATCTAGTCGCGATTTTAGGTCCGGAAAACAGTGAGAAGGGACGAGGCTAATCGCGTGGCGCCCAAAATTATCCCGCGACCCCTTTTCTCCCAGCTGGTCGGCAAACCCCTTCCCCCTCTTGCCGGATCATTTTCGAGAAAAAAAGGTAACACATTTTGAGATTTGTGGCAAGAAATTTGTTAAGATCCAATGGTGCCTAAAAGGGGGTTATGTGTGGCTTTCGGGAACCAGTTTCAGGGTATCAGGGAATCAGATCCAGTTGTACCTCAAAATAATTAGAATAAGCCATTGCACTTTTTGGAAAGCCTTCCGTTGTCCTGAAGGGCAACAGACCAAACTGCTACTTGTTGCCAGGAAATATTAGATTCCTGGCATTGGACTACTTGCCAGTAAGTATGTTTCGACCCAGATAGGTTTGGGGACTCTGTTTGTTCAAAACAGTTTCAGGGTATCAGGAAATCAGATCTAGTTGTACCTCAAAGGCGATTAGGTGTGGCTTTTGGGAAACAGTGGGTAGATGCCGACACCGGCACTGCACGTCTCAAAATCAATTCCAAGTCGCACCACATGTTTCAAATTGCTGAAAGTAGGGCTGATTTTGCATGAAAAAACTTCGGTACTCTTTAGGTCCCGTCTTCTCCTTACAGATAATAGGCACATACTCCTGACTCCCCTGACTCCCCGTACTCCTAAAAGATAGATGGCTGCTGAAGATTCTAGGTCCAATTTCTGTTGCGAACTGATGCGCCATCTGACAATTAAGACATCTTATGATGCCATTTGGGAACTTATGACATAACCCGTACATCTGCGTGAACAAATCGAGCCGTGATTTCAATATAAGAGTTTAAGTCGACGCGCTGTCATGCGACTTCTTTAACATCATCCTTGAGAGGATCGTCCGGAACTCACACGTCAACACCAGAGGCACGATCTTCCACAAGTCCGTTCAATTGCTAGCTTATGCGGATGACATTGACGTGATCGGCCGAACTCAGCGAGCTGTCAATGAGGCATTTGCTAGCATTGAAGCGGAAGCGGCTAAAGTGGGACTGGTGGTAAACAAGGGTAAAACGAAGTATATGCTGTCATCGAAAAAGCACGCAGAACATCAACGTCTCGGACAGAGCGTCACTATGGGCAGCAGACACTTCGAGGTAGTGAAGGACTTCGTCTATCTCGGCTCCGCGGTGAATAGGGACAACAACATCAGTACCGAAATCAAGCGCAGAATCACTCTTGCCAATCGCTGTTTCTTTGGGCTCAAGAGGCAATTGAGTAATAAAGCCCTCTCCCGAACGACCAAAGTGACTTTGTACAACACCTTGATCATCCCAGTCCTGCTTTACGGCGCAGAAACCTGGACGCTACTAAAAGCGGATGAGGAAGCCATTGGTCTCTTCGAGAGAAAAGTTCTGCGTGCGATTTTTGGTTCTGTTTGCGTTGATGGCATCTGGAGGAGAAGATTCAACCACGAACTTTATGGGCTGTACGACGGCATGAGCCTAGTCAAGCGTCTACGGATACAACGCTTAAGGTGGTTAGTCCATGTAGAGCGCATGGATAGCACTGCTCCGGCCCGAAGAGTTTTCGTATCCGAACCACAGGGACAACGCAACAGAGGACGTCCTAGACTAAGATGGCGCACACAAGTGGAAAAGGACCTCAACCAACTTGGAGTGCGCAATTGGAGACAGCTGGCAAGAAATCGTGCTAGCTGGAGAGGCATGTTGGTTGAGGCCCAGGTCCACCCCGGACTGAACGCCATCCGAAGAAGAAGAAGAAGAAGAAGACGTTTTTGGTTTTTGTTAGAGGGGAGCGCTCAGACTCAAGTACTGGTCCATTGTACTAATAAAAGAGTTACTTTACATGGCTC